>CM048755.1:165804820-167054820 GCA_026315105.1 Locusta migratoria | reverse complement strand
TACTCTGGGTGATGATACCTGATTATTATGATTTATTTATCAAACAGAGCTAAGCCCAAGATTGAATAACAATATTTTATGATAAATGGTTATATTTTCAACTACTTGAGAATGTAAACATTGCTAAACTATCGTGTCTCTTCATTTTGTTTACTTAGAATAGTTTTAAATGTCTTCCTTAAGTGATGGAGATTTAATAGAATTTTATTTTAAAATGCAGAAGGTGCTAAAAATTGAAAGCCATCCATTTTGTGGTTATGTATTTCATAGTGTATAAAGTATTTGATTTTTCTCCTTAAGACTTCCATTTGGACTCAGCTGAAAACAATGATCTAGACTTTTGTTACCTTGAGATGATAATGTTGAGGGAACAAAGATACATTGACTAATCCATTAATTAAGAAGCAATAAATTAACAAATTATACATAGTTAATAACTCATATTGAATGTAATTAGATAATTTGTACTCTGAAAGCCGTCACTCTGCATCAAGGATCTAATGAAAGTGATGAGATGTAAATCTACTATAATTTCAGTTCTCATTCTGCAATCTTAGAACTGTACATCAAATAATAGGATTCAAGATGAACAGCTCCTTTTTTTCTCAGACTGTGCAGCTCCACTTTAATAGCTCTGATTGAAAATGATTAAGCTCACCTGACATCGTCAGCTGGGTTGCAGAGCGATGTCTAAATTTGAATACTGTTGTCTTCTTATCAGAAACTTTTATTGGCCTAGTTCACAAGCAAATATGTATACAAATAGGACAAATTTGGGCAAGTTAAATTTGTTTTACAGTTATTAAAATGAAATAAAATGATAAAATATTTACATGCCTTCTACATACTTACAATTCAGAGCCATTCTATGGAGGTGAATGGTGCTTTAGTCATTGTCAGTTTTTAGATAAAACTATAATGTGGATAAAAATAAGGTTTCGAAAGGATTCCAGAGTTGAAATATATATGTAAACCAATGCTTGTGGTATTTATGTGTAAAAGTTACTGTTGAAATATATTTGAGTCATACAATATTGCATGCTATGTCTATGTTTACAGCTACAGCAGACAACAAACTGCCAGCCAGTGTTCAACTGTATTACATGAGGTGGCAACAATATTTTACAGAATTATATAGATAAATGAAGTACTAAACACTTCTGAAATATATAAAAAGCATTTAGAGAATGTCCAACCAGATTACATAATTACAAATAGGTGCTGTGTAGTTACATTTGATAAAGCTATACTCAGGATGCATACAGACTCAGAAACTCCTCAGGAGTCCTTAATTACCAAAAAATTTGCAAGGAGTGTTTTGAACTCCTTGTTGCTGTTATGGTCTTCAGTCCGGAGACTGGTTTGATGCAGCTTTCCACCCCACTCCATCCTGAGTAAGCCTTTTTATTTCCGCATAAGAGCGGCAACCCACATTCATTTGAATCTGCTTACTATATGCGTCTCTTGGTCTCCCTCTGCGAGTTTTACCCCACATACTTCCCTCCAATGCTAAATTTATGATTCCTCGATGTCTAAGAATGTGTCCTACCAAGTGATCCCTTCTTTTAGTCAAGGTATGCCAAAAATTCCTTTTCCCACCAATTCTGTTCAGTACCTCTTCATTAGTTACACAATCTACCCACCTAATCTTCAGCATTCTTCTGTAGCACCACATTTCAAAAGCCTCTATTCTCTTCCTGTCCGCACTGTTTATCATCCACATTTCAGTCCTGTACAAGACGACACTCCACACAAAAGCCTCCAGAAAAGACTTCCTTACACTTAAATAAATATTCAATATTAACAAATATCTCTTTTTCTAAAATGCTTTTCTTCCCATTGCCATTCTGCATTTTATATCCTCTGTACTGTGACCGTTGTATGTTATTTTACTACCCAAGTAACAAAACTCATCTACCACCTTCATTGTTTTGTTACCTAATCTAATTCCTTCAGCATCACCTGATTTTCTAAGACTGCATTCCATTATGTTTGTTTTGCTCTTGTTAATGTTCATTTTATTTGCTCTCTTCAACACACTGTTCATTCCATTCAACTGCTCTTCCAGGTCCTTTTCTGTCTCTGGCAGAATTACAATGTCATCAGCAAAACAGAATGTTTTTATTTCTTCACCCTGAACTTTAATCCCTAGTTTAAATTTTTCCTTGCTTTTCTTCACCGCCTGCTCGATGTACAAATTGAATAACATTGGAGAAAGGCTACAACCTTGTCTTAATCCCTTACCAACTAATGCTTCCCTTTCATGCCCTTCAAATCTGATAACTGCGGTCTTTCTTTTGTACAAGTTGCAAATAACTCTCCTTTCCCTGTATTTTGCCCCTGCTGACTTCAGAATTTGAAAGATCAACATTGTCAAAATACTACTTAGAATCTGGGGCCAATAACCTTAGCAATTTGGTCCCCCTATCCCAAACAAACAAACAACCAACAACAACAGACAACAACCTTAGAATCTTGTTATATTATGGTGCAAAAACTATGCAGTTGAAACACAGATATTGTCACAATGGAAATTCCTTGGGACATATCTTGATCCTAAAGAACAGTAATACTTGTGTAATACAGCCTAAGTATAGGAATGATTGGTGCAGGTAAATCTCCTGATACAAACATGTACATGTCTTGTGTAGATGAACTGCCACCTAATGGCAGAATAGGGGACACTAAAATTTTAGCAGTGTGTTCCGCCCAGGAAAAACAGTAGCCATTATATTTTTGACCTGGATCCACACATGTACAGTAGAGATGGTTTATAACTGCAGGCACAGATTGCAGTATTTCAGATGGACTTTCTGCTTGTTATTGTTTTGAACTTTGGCCAGGAGATTGAGGTGTCTCACTATTCAGGATACTGATTAGATTGTGGGGAACTTGGTCACTTCCTTGGTGCTCGAATTTCTAGCATACAAACATAAAAACTGTTAGATTAATAACAAGGATCTTAATTTACTGACAATAAACAATTACTTAACTGCCATTAATGAAGACAGTGGTGATCATTACAATAGTTGTGAGTCATGAAAATAATTATTGTACACAGGAGTATTGTATAGGAGTAAACAGTATGCAGTGATAGTTGCAGAGTCTACTAATAGTAACTGCTATTAAAACTGTTTATACACTGATGATAAAGTGATTCATACAAATTTTATCTGATACAAGTATGATTATGAACAGCTATGGAACCTGGTGGAAGTTACTCTGTTGAATCTGAAGTAGACTACATCGTTTCATTCAGATATTATTCTTCATAAAGTATTTACAACTATCGTCTGGAGTGGGGGATGTTCAGCACTCATTGGCCTGATACCCATGTGATCCTCACATTGCCTTCATGAGCAATTGGTGGCATAGTGTACTTGGCACTGTGTGTGTACAGCTGCATGCCATTTGAACATTGGAGTCTTCCAATACCATGCGAGACTTCCAATACCATCCGAGCTCTTGAGGAATCTTGTGGTTATGCAAAATATTCCACACATATTACAGTTAATAATTTGTTTTAGAATAACAGTAGTGAAAATTCCCTTTAATTTTAGTGTGTTGATGATTAAGAAACTACTTCAATTTTTTCTTGCCAACTCTGTACACACCCTGCCTATACTATTTAAAGGCAGTAGAAATTGGCTATATCAAGCAACATACAAGTAACCCAAATTTCTCAGATGAATGTCATATTATAGAGCCACACTGAGATCAGAAAGCAATTAAAGAAGGCTGTGCAGGTGAAATATCAGAAACTGCCATGTTATTTAGCTCATTTGAACTACATACAGAACATACTGGTGGACTACATTGTAATACCAAAAAAAAAAAAAAAAAACCATGCATCAAGTGGTCATTATATATTTTGCATTTTAAAAATATTTTTCTTCCAGTTAATGATGATATCATATCTACGTACTATTATACAAGCAAATAATATACAAGAACATTGTATCATATTGCCGTGAGTCTTGCATTGGAATGTGTGGTGCAGTGGTTAGCATCGCAGATCATTGTGCTTGTGTCCCCAGTTCAAATCGTGCCACTGCAGAAAAAAAAAATTTATTTCTTTGCATTCACTATTTCTAGAATGTTCTACATGTAACTTACGTTTGATGTTCTAGAAAATCCTTTCTATGTATAAATTGTGGAGCACTTCAAGCAGGAGGCAGTCTGTATTGAGTGTACGCTTGTGTTAGAAATAAACATGTTCTAAGTGTAAAGTGTTGTGCTCTATCAATGACCAGCCTTCGAATTCCACACCACCTGCAGTTTTCAACATGGCACTTTCTGGTGGAGGTGCCATGTATCCTGCAATACATCTGCATCATTGTGTCTGTGTTTAGGCAGTGAAAGAGCCATTGCATACACGGACAAGAACCGGAGTACAAATGGTATACTGACTACCTCCATCCAAAGGTCCGTGTCATCAAGAGAACCAAGGATGCCAAAACAGCGGTGAGCCAGCTGCACAGCAGACACCCATTAGTGTTTTCAGGAGACGCTGGGCAGGACCCAAATAAATGGTTGAAAGGATTCGACTGAATTGCCAAGTATAATAGGGAGGATCACATTATGTGCTTGGAAAACATAGATTTCTACCCGGATGGGATGACCCAGGAGTGGTTCGAAAATAATGAGGACAAACTCAATAGCTGGGAAAAATTCCAGACAGAACTTGAAGACATTTGGAGACCACCAGTAACAAGCCCATTTATCAGAAGAGCAATTGAAGAACAGGGCCCAATGACATGGTGAGTCAACACAGTTGTATATACAGAGTGTTTTGACCCTATGTCACATACTTAACTTGGATATGACAGAAGCTAATAAACTTTCACACCTGATGAAGGGCATTGTGGAAAACATGTATCAAGCTCTTCTGTTAAAATACGTTTCGATGACACAAGAGTTTATCTAATGGTGCCAGAAAATTGAAGAGACGCAACAGAGGAGGGTTGGCTGAAAGAAATAAGACAGACTCCAAAATGTTGTCCCTATGGCCGTTGTGGAAGACCAGCATGACTTTGCTTCTCTCATGCGACAAATTGTGAGAGAAGAATTACAGCGGTTTATGGCAGCTGGGATTGTTGGACCAAGCGAGCACCAGATTATGCCCATGGATGTCAGTCCTGTATATCATGAGGGAGACGACACTGCTGAGGAAGAGGTATTTCAAACATTAGCACCAGTCACACCTGATGTGAAGAATGGCCTTGCCCTACTATGACTTACGCCGCAGCCACCAAATGGCAGCCTACCAACCGACCAACGCAGCCACAACCAACTCCTCTGGCAACTGTGAAGCCTCGCAGGAGGACAGATATATTAAGGACACAAGACAACATGCCACTGTGTTTTTATTCTGGCCTTCCTGGACATGTCGTATGATACTGTAGGGAGAGAAGACAAGTATTTGACAATTATTATGTTGCAAGACGCCAACCATCGGAGCAGTCCTTTCAATGGCAGTCAACTGCCGATGATTACTGTTGACCTATAGGATGAAGTCTGTTGCCGTATCCTGGGTGTGGTCACTATCCAACATGCTACCGCCATTCACCATCACCTTACAGAGATACCAGCTGCTCACCTAGCAACCGTGTTCAGGAAAACTAGGTGAGGTGACCATCTATGGAGGTGGGGCCACTGCAGATGAAAATCCTCCATGGACAACAATTGCTAAGATGACAGGAAATCTCATTGACGTCATCATCAACAGCCAACCTGTCCAGGCACTAGTCATTTCAGGAGATTCCTTTTCTGTATTGTCGAATGACTACCACTGCAAACTAAAGAATATAATGTTCTGTGATACAAGAGCAACTGTGCTGAAAGTCGCAAATGGAAAATATGTCCAACCAGCAGGAACATGTGTTGCAAGAATAACTATCAACAGCAGGGTGCAGTCATTTTAATTTATCATTTTAATGAAATGTTTCCATAATGCCATGCTTGGATGGGACTTACTTCAGGCATCCCAGGCTGTCATTGAATGTAGAAGATCTGAGCTACAAATTGAGGAAGCTGTACTAACAAGTACACATAACATGTACCTCCCTGGGAGGTTGTTTGCTGTCGAGAACATTGAGATCCCGCCATTAACAATCAGAAGAGTTCCAGTCAGCTACCGAGATGACTAGTTGGATGGTTAAGTATTTTTTGATCACAAGAAGCTAATCAGTATAACAAAGGAAATCTACATATCACAAGCATTACAGGTATTTGAGGAGAACTTTGGATCACTAATTTTCACAAGCAATCGCAACTCATTTCTAAAGGAATCTGTATTGGAACAGCCAAACCAGTCCAGAATGGTGAGCTCAATGTCATTGATGAAGTCTCATGCTCTGCTGTTACTGCCAACAATGTACTGCTTTTATTACACTTGACAGCCTCTATCAATTCAAAGTCATGCCATTTGGACTATGTAATGCCCCAGCCACATTCAAACGCATGATGGAAAACTAGCTTCGACACTTTAAATGGACAATGTGTCTTTGTTATCTAGATGACATTGTCCAGGACATTTGCAGAACATCTAAGCCAATTGTCAACTGTGTTGAAGTGTGTTCAGACAGCAGGACTCTGCCTCAACCCAAAGAAGTGCCTCTTTGTTGTCAAAGAGGTAAAAACCCTGGGGCACCAAGTGAATAGAGATGGTGTCCATCCTGATCCAGATAAAATAAGGGCAGTCATAGAATTTCCAACTCCTCAGCACATCTAGGTGATGTGAGAAGTTTCCTCAGGCTGTGCTCATACTATCGTCATTTCATAGAAGGTTTTTGTAACAAGGCACATCCATTGCAAGAACTTTTGCAGGGAGAAGCCAAGTTTTACTGGGATGAGATGAAAGAAAGAGCTTTCTGAGCAGTTAAAGAAGCTCTAACTTCCACACCAGTTCTAGCATTATACGACGAGAATGCAGAAACCGAAATTCACACAGATGCTAGCAGTTATGGAAATGGTGCAGTGCTTTTAGAAACTAAGGAGTGTGCCGAAAAGGTGATAGAGTATGCATCAACAGTTCTCTCAAAGTCCAAGATAAACTATTCTACAACCGAGAAGGAGTGTCTCACTGTTATCTGGGCTATCAACAAGTTCCAACCATATTTATTCTGTAAACCATTCACCATCATGTCAGACCACCATTCTTCATGTTGGCTGACCAGTTTGAGGGATCCCTCAGATTGACTAGTAGGTTGGACACTAAGACTCCAAGAGTATGGTGTCACAATGGTATTTAAAAATGGGCACAAACACAAGGGCACTGACTGCCTTTTGAGAAATACATTAACTGAACAGAACAGGATGGATAAAATTTCAGCCTTCACTGAGTTAGGTGACATTACATCTGAACAAACAGAAGATCCAGCATTATTATAAACCATAGAGGCCTTGGAGAAAGGAGAACCGACCAAAGGAGAGTTTCAACTTATAAACGGAACTTTGTATAAGAGCAACTATGATCCACTGGGTCAAACAAATGGCTATTGGTTGTTCCAGCTCATCTCTAGCCAGCTATTCTGAAGTATTTCCACAATTCTCCAATAACGGTCCTCTGGGATTCATGAAGACTATCTGTTAAGCACTATGTGAGTCCCTGTAAGGAGTGCCTGAGATGAAGCATGTACCACAGTTACCTCCAGGTCATCTAATACCAATTCCACCTGCAGCAGCTCCATTCCACTGGATTGGAATTGACCTTTTTGTTAGGTTTCTGAAGTCGACAACTGGTAACCGACACTGACTACCTGATCCGCTACACTTTCACCAAACCCATGCCGATGTCAGAAGCTCCAGAGATGACAAAATTCCTAGCAGAGGACATTATTTTGAAGCATGGTACACCACGTATGATGGTTTCTGATTGAGGAAAAGTATTCATGTCATAACTAGTATCAGAGGTAATGTCACATTGCGACATTATCCACAGAAGTACAACTGCCTACCATCCTCAGACAAATGGTCTTACAGAACGGTTTAACAAGAACATTAGCAGATATGCTGTCAATGCATGTCAATGTTGAGCAGAAGTATTGGGATACAATACTGCCAGTCGTGACATTTGCTTATAATACAGCAAGGCAAGACACCACAGTCTTCACGCCATTTTTCCTGCTCCATGGTCGTGAAGCTGAGCCGACAATGGATACGCTGTTTCCATTCCAACTGAATGACACTCAGGGATGAGTATGTGAAACAGCTCATCACCAGTGTCAAAGAAGCAAGACAGCTGGGTTACATACGGACACTGGACACCCAGGAGAAGGACCGCTAGCAGTATAATGACAAGCACCGACCTGTTGTGTACAGCCCAGGAGATCTAGTATGGATTTTTACCCCTGTATGGATAGTTGGGCTATCGGAAAAGTTACTGAAGCGATTCTTTGTCCATATTGTGTCGTACGCCACCTGCCGGGCATCACATACAAAGCTGAGGATTATGAGCCATTCTCAAAATGACAAAAATGAAGAGACATTGTGCACATCCTCCATATCAAGCCTTACCATGATCAGAACAGATAGGCAGAAACGGCCTCTTGTTGAAGGACTCTGCAGATCATTATGATAATGATGAAGCCACAGGAGGAGGGTCTACCACCAGTCATTGTCACTGTAAGGTAGATGTGCAGGCAGAATGGTAGGATTCCCTGGGACTGCAATATGGAGGACCCATGAGATGATCCAGGACACTGCAGCTGGCTCCAAAGGAAACCTAACAGCAGGTCTTTAAGTTCCAGAAAATTCTTTCCCTGTATACTGGAGCACTCCAAGCAGGAATCCTTTACTGAGTGTATGCTTGTGATAGCAATAAATGTGTTCTAAGTGTAAAGTGTTGTGCTCTATCAATGACCAGCCTTCAATTCTGGACCACCTGCAGTTTTCAATGTGACAATATAGTTAAAAATATTATTTCTGTTAATTTGGTTGTCAAATTGTTAGCTCCAATTATAACCTAGATCTTGCCCTTAGTATCACACTTTTTCTTTTTGTATCATACTACAACTTGGAATATTGTGGTACACATCATACAATATTCAACATTAAATGATACATTATTATACAAAAGAGAGCAAATGTACATCTTGTAAATTTGTGTAATGCTGTATTTGGTTACTTATTGATCATCATGTACTATTAATATTACTTTAGAATGATTTGATGTGTCTCCATATTTTAGTGGCTGTAACAGTGTCACTTGTTGTACTAGCAATGTTTTATATTTAATACTTTTCTCTTTTATAATATCAGCATTGTATTATGGTGTAGGTTACCAACATGTTTTCTGTGAGGTTGAGATGAGCAACCTCATGGGACTTTCTGTGATTCCAACTGTGCACCCTATTTCTGTGTGTACCTTTGATTACTTTTTGATTTCAATCTGGGTTATTAATATTGTGTATAGTCATTTTCCCAAGAAAATTGTGTTGTTTGTGAACAAATTCTGTAATCTCTTATCCTCCGTAAAACCACTTGTTGGTTGATACAGGCAGTTGCAAACTTCTTTAATTACCGGGTGATCAAAAAGTCAGTATAAATTTGAAAACTTAATAAATCATGGAATAATGTAGATAGAGAGGTAAAAATTGACACACATGTTTGGAATGACATGGGGTTTTATTAGAACAAAATAATAATAATAATAATAATAATAATAAATTAAATAAATAAATAAAAAAGGACTGTACTGAGAGAGAGAATCAGATACACCAGCAGTCGCAGCATGTTGACATTACCTGAAAAGGCATTTTTAGTGAAGCTGTATTGTCAGAATGGGAAATGTGCTAGTTCTGTGTTATGATTCTATCGCCATAGGAAGGGGATTAGAACAGGTAAAGGTCTGTTGACAAATGCAGCTGTTGTGAGAATGATTTCGAAGTTCGAAGCCATGGGTTATTTAGATTATAGACCCTGTAGTGGCTGACCGAGCACAAGGCGTAATGCTGCTGAGACAGTTCAGGAAGAAATGGAGACTGTAGCGGGTCCGTCTATGCACGGGGAACTCAGCGCTCATGTAGTCGCACGTCGCACCAGCATTCCATACAAAAAATCCTTACAAAATCCATCGGCCTCATGAACTGTTACCTGGTGATTTAGTAAAACAGAGGGCATTTGCGGTGTGGGCATTTCAAAAGATGGTGGAAGATGACGA
The DNA here is from genome assembly GCA_026315105.1 of Locusta migratoria. NCBI lineage: Eukaryota > Metazoa > Arthropoda > Insecta > Orthoptera > Acrididae > Locusta > Locusta migratoria. The sequence goes on along the minus strand of CM048755.1, from coordinate 167,044,658 downwards.
TTGGTTGAATAACGTTTTGTGGACCAATCAAGCTCATTTCACACTCCTAGGTTCTGTCAACATCCACAACTGCAGAATTTGGGCTACTGAAAATCCTACAACTGTCGTGGAAACTCCATTGCATGACAAGAAAGTCATGGTATGGGTTGGACTGACCACTTCTACCATTATTGGTCCTTTTTTCTTCGAGGAACTGCGTGATTCCAGTTTTGTAATTGCTACCGTGGCAGATGAGAGGCACGCTGATATGTCACAGAATCGCATCATTCCCAGCCTGGCTGATAAACACCTGCTGGAATGTACAATTATTATGCAGGATGGTGCTCCACCCCATATTGCTAGATGCATGAAAGATCTCTTGAGCATATCGTTTGGTGATGATTGTGTGCTCAGTCACCACTTTCATCATGCTTGGCCTCCCAGATCACCAGACCTTAGTCTGCGTGATCATTGGCTTTCAGGTTACCTGAAGTCGCAGGTGTATTGTGATCGAGTGACATCTCTAGGGATGCTGAAAGACAACATCCAACGCCAATGCCTTACCATAACTCCGGAAAGGCTTTACAGTGCTGTTCACAACATTATTCCTTGACTACAGCTATTGTTGAGGAATGATGGTGAACATATTGAGCATTTCCTGTAAAGAACATCATCTTTGCTTTGTCTTAGTTTGTTATGCTAATTATTGCTTTTCTGATCAGATGAAGCACCATCTGTCAGACATTTTTGAACTATTTTTTTCTCTAATAAAACCCCATGTGATTCCAAGCATGTGTGTCAATTTTTACCTCTTTATCTACATTATTCTGTTATTTATTAAGTTTCCAAATTTATACTGACTTTTTGTCCACCCAGTAAATTATGTTAAAGAAATGAAAATACACAGAAGCAACTTGTAATTAGGTAACATGGTTGTACATTGTTTCTATATGTAATTTTGTAGAAGATTTGAGCCACCTGGTCATGTCACCAGGCAATTTGTACTCTAGTTGATCACTGGCTGGCAGTTTGCTATCAGCTGTCACCATGGACATAACAGGCAGTATTGTACTGTGCTATCTAATATATATTATCAGTAACTATTGTGCTGAATAGCAAAACCATTGTTTTAAGATGTGATGTGAAATGTTATAGAGAAACGTCTTCTCCATGAGGTATTTTCACTTGAGACTTGTTGCATTTTTTGTGAATTTTTTTTTACTTTGTATTCTTTCCATAGCTTTTTTTAAATGTACATAACAGTTTTATCCAAAAATGACTATGACTGACTGACTTTAAAAGCATGGTTTTGCATTCTATGTGTGTAAATAGTATGTAAATCTTGTAAGATATCTTCAATTAATCTGACAGAAATTCTCCAATGGCATGTGAAAAAATTATTTGAAAGAGTTAGACTGGCTGGCCAGTAATTACATAACCAATAGTCACACAAGAAAGATGGAAATAAGCTTTTGGAAATTTAATTTCCTTCTTCAGTTAGGAGGATCAGATTAGATTAGATTAATACTTGTTCCATAGATCAAGAATACGACATCTTTGTAATGATGTGGAACGTGTCAGTTTAATAAAAAGTGTCTGTAGAAGATATTACATTACACAAAATATTTTATGACAAATATATTTTTTTTAAATTTTTACTTTAACTTTTTTAATTTTAAATTTACTAATTTATATCTAAAAATTCATCCAATGAGTAGAAGGAGTTGTCATTCCGAAATTCTTTTAATTTATTTTTAAATGCTAGTTGGTTATTTGTCAGGCTTTTGACGCTGTTTGGTAGGTGACCAAAGACTTTTGTGACAGCATAATTCACCCCTTTCTGTGAAACCCTGCATAGTGAAAATCATCTTTTCTCCTGGTGTTATAGCTATTCACTCTATTACTTTTGAACTGGGTTGGATTATTGACACCAAATTTCATAAGTGAAATATATACGCACTGAAGTTTCTGTCCGGATACCTGAAATAGATGTCTGCAGGATATCTTGGGTGGGTTCCAGAAGTTATTCTGATTACACACTTCTGTGCAACAAATACTTTTTTACTCAATGTTGAATTACCCCAGAATATGATGCCATATGAAAGCAGTGAATGAATATAGACATAGTAAGCTAATTTACTGAGATTCTTATTGCCAAAATTTGCAATAACGCTAATAACATACATAGCTGAACTCAAACGTTTCAGCAGTCCATCAATGTGTTGCTTCCAGTTTAATCTCTCATTAATGCACACACCTAAAAATTCTGAGGGAGGATAAAGGAGATAGAAGAGAAGGGTTACTCACAATCTTGGTTGTGAGCCAAGGACAGTATGAAAAGTGATACATGGAAGACAAAGATATTGCATGACAAGTACTGAGCCATGCCAATACCAAACCACAGAAGATAGGTCAGTAATAAGCAGGGGCGGGGGATTTTTTCCCTCTTAAGAAGAGAGAGAGAGAGAGAGAGAGAGAGAGAGAGAGAGAGAGAGAGAGAGATACTTTGTCGGTAAATCCATAGGAGTACCTGCTGTGATGATGGGATTCTTTCTAACTCCATCCTTCACACATACTACAAGGAGTATCTCAAATTGTGAAATTATAAAACAAACATCAGAACACACAAAAAACAAGATTCTTTATAAATAAATGACCTCCCTGGACTGTTACGATATTTTGTCCCTTTATGTTATTAATAAATTATACAAAATAAGCTATTGTAACATGTGGTAGTTCATTTGTAGACCACTAACAGACTTTGCAAATTAGAATATATGAGAAATTCCCCAAAATTAGTTCTTCTAATTTCTTTACCATTTTAAGCCAAAGGATTGCTTTCAGTTATCCTTTAACTGATTTTGAAGATACAGCAGTTACGTTTGGAGCCACAAAATAATAAAAGATAATGGGTTACAACTGTAATTTCATTTTCAATATCACATCATACATTTAAGAATTAAACTGAACCTTGGTAGCTCTGATATGATACCAGTTTTGCAAATTAAATTTTCATCATCAGGTGCTTATTTCATTCAGGTCTTATTCATAATATGTTACTTTGACTCTAAACTAGCTGAACCCCATCATTCTAGAGTTGTTATCAAGAAAAAAATATATATCTGAAACATTTTAATTACAATGAAAAGGATTTCAGTGGAACTGGTGTGTTATCAGCAGCAGGGTACAAAAATGAGAAACCCTTTGAAAATATTCAGCTGGTCTTATGTGTACAGTGTCTACTCCAGAAAACATCACTGTATACTGTAATTGTTTCTATAAGTAGTAAATTTCAGTTTTTTGTGTTCTTTATGATATAAACCCCATAACACAAAAAAAAATTGGAATGAGAAGAAGTAAGAGCAGCTTATTGACTTTCAAAATCAAACAAATTTCTGAAAACGTTCAGAAAAGATTGTGGGTTGATGTAAATAATTACATTTGCAGTATGTGGTGATATCATCTTAAAAATATTGTTCAAGTTTTCTGGATAATATTTTAAGTTAATGCTAGAAATGAAGCTTGTTGTGATAAGTGAGATTTGTGAATATCATGGTATTTCAAATAAATCAATGTTTCAATCATTGAGCCATTTATGCACAATCAAGTCAGACATTTAAAATGCATTCCAGTTATTCTTTGAAACCAAATAATAACAATGACCTCAACAATGTGACTTTTTGAAAGTAGATTTGTGATTTCAAAAATTTCTTCAACAATCAATCTTCAATACATGGAAATTTCATCACTTCAGTGTGTAAGGGTTCCATCAAATTCCTATAAGATGGGAAATTAAAGGAAGAAATGCTAGCATACAAAAACCTATAGTTACTGTACTCATAGATAAAGAAAAATCCTTTGATAATGTAAACTGTATACATTAATGAAGAATCTGCTTAGTGTTCATCTGGCTTTGATAGAAGATAAATAATATATGAATTGAATAAAAGCTGAAGAGGCATTGTACACACAAATGGCGAAGTTCAAGAAGAAATACCTGAAGAAATGTGTAGAGACAGATTCTATAAAGGATGTGAAAGGGTAGAATTTTAATGTAGTGCATATCAGAAGGTTAATATTTACTGACAACTTGACTTTCATTAAGAAAAATGACAAACTAGGCTTAACCAGAATTAACAAGGTCTTGGTGAGAAATATAATATGAAATTTATTACTAAGAAGACTGACATTATTGTATACAATTGACAGTATAGCACAGTGGATGTTAATGATACACCAGTTAGACAAGAAAAATACTTCAGTACTTTGAAAGGAAAATCTGCTTGGATGGCAAAAGTTCAGCAGACATAAAGAACAAAAGTACATGGGTAAAGGCAGCATATTAAAGAGAAATGTTCTGCTTACATCAAGGAACATAAATGTGGAGACTGAAAAGAATTATTTAAGAGCTCTGTCTTTTGCTTGGTCTTCTGTGGCTTAAACATATTGGTGCATGTGTTGAGGTATTTTTGGAGGCATTTGAAATGTTATGCTGGGGAAAGATGGAAAAGACTGAGAGTTGAAGAGATCATAAATAGATAAATTCCTAGAACAATAAGTAAAAAAAAATCTCTGCTATCAACAGAACAGAAAAGAAAGCAGTTTATTGGACATACCTACTGACACAATAGTTTCCTTGTTAATTAAATTGAAGAAATGATACAAGACAGGCTTAAAATTTGGAAGAGAACTTTATAATTTCTGGATCAGGCAAGGAATATGTTCTTTATAATCTTAATTAATAAATGAAATTTTCAAATGTTTGTAAATCTTATGGGACTTAACATCTGTGGTTATCAGTCAATAAGCTTACAAACTGCTTAAACTAACTTAAACCTAAAGACAACACAAACACCCATGCCCAAGGGAGGACTCGAACCCCCAATGGTGAGCAACTGTGCGCTCCGCAGCATGGCGCTTTTGACCGCTCGGTCACTCTACCGCGGCAATTAGTAAATGAGGAGACTGCATTAACACAGTGGTGTATGGCATCCATTGTACTGGAAGGCTGTTATTGGATGCATTTCTGTGCAGCTGCAAAAATTTAACTTTTAAATGCATGGAGTGTACTCCAATTGACCCTTCCAGTACTTGCTGCACTGTTGATGTCACCAGTTGAACTACTAAGTGTCAATTTTTCGCCTTTTGGCATTAGCATATCAATATTTTTAGTGGTTTCAAACAGCATTTCATAAAAAATTTGCATTAAATGAGAATAGTCTCTGCATCCAAATTGCTTTGAAAGTTTCCATATAAAAAGGGAACACCTGTTAGAAAGAATTAATAGATTGTTACTGCATGGTTTCCACTACAGTTATATTTTGCTAATTGTTTTTGTAACTAGTAGATGTAAATAATTTTTATTATTTGTAATAACAGACATTGTTATTTACAATATATATCATATTTCAATTTTTTCCTTATTTTTTAATAATTCAGACAACACTGGGAGAAAGAACAAAGGTATAATACTCTTAACACTTATTTATATTAAGTTAAGGCTCCGTTATTAGGCTAATTCCAGCTATTGTTATGATTTGCAGAATAGCTTTTGTTTCTCTTCCTACATTGCATTAAATGAGAATAGTCTGTACATCCAAATTGCTTTGAAAGTTTCCATACAAAAAGAGAACAACTATTAGAAACAATTAAGATGTTGTGAGTACATTGTTCCCATTACAGAGGATATTACTCTAATTGTTTTTGTAACTAGTAGATTTAAATAATTTTCATAATTTGTGATAAGAGACAAAAAGAGAACAACTATTAGAAACAATTAAGAGGTTGTGAATACATAGTCCCCACTACAGAGAATATTACTCTAATTGTATTTGTAACTAGTAGATTTAAATAATTTTTATAATTTGTGATAAGAGACATTGTTATTTACAATATGTATTCTATTTCAATTTTTTTCCTTATTTTTTAATAATTCAGGCACCCCTTGGAAAAAGAACAAAGGTATAATACTCTTAACACTTATTTATCTTAAGTTAAGGCTCAGATATAAGGCTAATTCTGCCTATTGTTATGCTTCCCAGAACAGCTTTTGTTTCCCTTATATCATCTGCAGCCCTCTGATAAGACATCCAGGCATTCCTACTCCCAGCTGTCCATGGCATTTTGTTATATTGTTATAATCAGCTCCCACTTTGAAACTTATCAAATTCACCCTATTATGACTATTGTGCTTTGCTTCCATCATTGATAAAGTTTACCTGCTTAAACACAATCTCATTTGTAAATTCATAAAATTGTATACCTCCTGACATCCAACTGTTACTGAACTTGGAATTAATGGAATAAGTACCATAAAGCCATTCACAAATTGCATCAGAAGCTCATGTTGTTGTTCACTTACACTTCACACTACTCAATCTATCTGCTATTTGTGTCTGATTCCTCTTTTTCTTCATTTTTTTTTGTGATGTCTTATTAATGTAAGTTGATATTTTCTGACAAAATTCTTCTCTCTCTGCTTTCTGACTTCCACCATTTTTGTTGGTTTTTTGGTCCTTCTGTCTTGTTGCTTATGTAACAACCTTCAAATAGCCCCACTTTTGCCCCTCCTCCACACTGTGCTCTAGCCATTTTTCTAAATTTCTGAATAAAGTATGGTATCACATGAGATGATAGATAGGTTAAGATAAAAATTAATATGTCGCTAGGTTAAAAACCTAACATGTGCTCATCCAAATTTATATTTCCCACAATTTCTCTAAATCACTTGAAGCAGTTGCATAAGTGGCTCATTTGAAAAAGGTGTAATCATATTCCTTCCCTGTCTTCCTCCTATGTGTTTTGTGATACCTTTTTATAGTCAATAAAAAAGATGAATGTCTTGCTTTTGTCAATGATAGCAGAACGATAACGACTCACCATAAAGACGATTGCTAATGAAGGCCATGACTGAAAATTTAAGTGGTGTGACTGTGATTCCCTATTTTGTGTGTCTTGTCTGTCTGTGGCTCAGCGACTGTCTTTATGGTGAGTTGCTGTCCATTTTTCCATTATTGTTATTAAAATCTGGATTTTTGATTGTTGGATTTTGTCTGACTTTTGAGGATGAAATAATACACCTAAACCTGACAGCTAGCATTGTTGGCCAATAAGTACAGAAACTGATAAAAAAGTTTCCATTTGACAGCATTGTTCAGCTTGTATGGAACATAACATGACTGAAATGTAGGTATAAAAGCACTGACATGTAGGCAAGGGATTCGTGTGATATTAGTGTCTTTTCAACATGCTTGTGACAAATGCAGAAACATAAACTATGGTGACATTATTGCTGAATGTATTCAAACACCACCATTGTGCTGGGGTCCATCAGCCCCTTCAAAACCCGCAATAGTTTGCTTACTTGCAATCAAGTGCTAGTAAAGTCACGGAACCTTCAAATGAAACAGTTCTGATCGCCCCTTATGTAATGTAATTCTTCTATTTCTCTTTTATATCTTCTAATAATTAATTAATTTTGTCATTTGAAGACTCTATAAATATAATATAAAATACAGTATATGACCATTATACATTTCATACTGCAACATGTTGTGTAATTTTGTCTTGCAGCCAGTGTGTCTGAAGATGAAGAGACTGCATACGGGTCACCTGAACCATGTCCAGAAGCTACTGCTGCAGCAGAATGTAAGTACTTTATAGTCAGTTGTTTGATATAAGACAATTACTTTAAGGATAGAAGTTAATTATATTGTCACGTTGAAATGGAAGCAGGCTTGACTTGAAAGGCAACTGAACACAGCACGTATACTCAAAGCACGTTTATTACGAACTCAACATACACGCAGCACTGACTGCCTCTCAGGCAGAGTGCCCAGCTATTTATACACAGACAGAATTTACCAGAAATTAGAACTGTTAACACAAGAAACAAGTAGAATTTACAAGTGAACATAAGAATGATGTAGAACATTCTGGAATTGTTAATTACAGAGAAATAAATTTTTGCCGGTGGGCGTGATTCAACCGGCGACCTTCAGCACCACAGTCTGTGACGCTATCCCCTGTGCAACGCCGGCAGTCGGTGTACGTGGTCTCTCGCGGCATTGCTCTCTCTCCTGAAGAAACAACGACCCGCTGTTATGATCCCTGTGGAGCCAGCTGCAATATCCTGGATCTTGACCATGTCATGGGTTCTCTGTATGACAGTTCAAGAGAATCCTTCCCTTCTCCACGATTATCGATGATAGACGTTCCTGTCGTGGCTTCATCAGGAACATTACCGTCCTTAGAGTCCTTGAACACGAAGCCATTGTCGTCTACATGCTCTTCAGGATCGTAGTAAGGCTTCATGCACAGGACGTGAACAATGTCTCTTCATTTTTGATGTTTCGACAACGGCTGATAATCCTCAACTTCGTATGTGACGTCTGACAGGCGGTGTATGACACGATACAGACCAAAGTATTGCTTCAATAACTTTTCTGACAGTCCAACCTTCCGTACAGGGGTAAAAATCCATACCGGATCTCCTGGGCTGTACCCAGATCTCCTGGGCTGTACACAACAGGTCGGTGCTTGTCATTATACCGCTGACGGTCCTTCTCCTGGGCGTCCAGTGTCCGTATGCGAGCCAGCTGTCTTGCTTCTTTAACCCTGGTTATGAGCTGTTTAACATAGTCATCCTGAGTGTAGTCTGGTTGGAACGGGAACAGCGTATCCATTGTCGTCTCAGCTTCATGTCCATGGAGCAGGAAAAACGGAGTGAAGCCTGTGGTGTCTTGTCTTGTGGTATTGTAAGCAAATGTCATGACTGGCAGAATTGTAACCCAATCCTTCTGCTCAACATCGACGTACATTGACAGCATGTCAGCTAACGTCTTGTTAAAACGTTCTGTAAGACCATTTGTCTGAGGATGGTATGCAGTTGTCATTCTGTCGCACTGTGACATTACCTCTGATACTAGTTTTGACTGGAATACTTTTCCACGATCAGATATCATGACACATGGTGCTCCATGCTTCAAAATAATGTCTTCTACAAGGAATTTTGTGATCTCTGGAGCTTCTGCAGTCGGCACAGGTTTGGTGACAGCGTAGCATGTGAGGTAGTCAGTGCAGACTATTATCCAACATTTACCGGTTGTCGACTTCAGGAACTTCCCTAAAAGATAGATCCCAACTCGGTGGAATGGAGCTACTGCCGGCGGAATTGGTACGAGATGCCCTGGAGGTAATTGTGGCACATGCTTCCGTCACTGGCACTCTTTACTGTGACTCACATAGTGCTTGACAGATTGGTAGAGATCTTTCCAGTAATACCTGCGTCTGATTCTGTCTAGGGTCTTCACGAATCCCAGATGACTGGATATTGGAGCATCGTGGAAATATTTGAGAATAGCTGGCTGGAGATGAGCTGAAACAACCAGTAGCCATTTGGGGCCCTGTGGATCATAGTTGCTTTTTTACAGTGTTCCGTTTATAAGTTGGAACTCTCCATTGGTCGGTTCTCCTTTCTCCAAGGCCTCTATCATTTTTAATAGTGCTGGATCTACCCTCTGTTCAGCTGTAACATCATCTAATTCAGTGAGGGCTGAAATTTCATTAATGATGTTGTGTTCCACTAATGGATTCCTCGAAAGGCAGTCAGCATCATTGAATACCACTGTGACATCATACTCTTGGAGTCTTAGTGCCCATCTTGCTAGTCGACCTGATGGACCCGTCAAGCTAGTCAGCCAACACAAAGAATGGTGGTCTGTCACGACAGTGCATGGTTTGGCGAATAAATACGGCTGGAACTTGTTGATAGCCCAGATAACAGAGAGACATTCTTTTTCAGTAGTAGAGTAGTTTATCTCGGACTTTGAGAGTACTCTTGACGCATAGGCTATCACTTTTTCAGCACCTTCTTGAATGTGTAGTAGCACTGCACCAATCCCATAACCACTGGCGTCTCTGTGAAGTTCTGGTTCCGCATTCCCGTCGTACAAGGCTAGCACTGGTGCGGCAGTTAGAGCCTCCTTAAGTGCCCAGAAAGCTCCTTCTTTTGTCTCATCCCAGTAAAACTTGGCGTCTCCCTGCAGAAGTTCTTGTAATGGACGTGCCATGTTACAAAATCCTTTTATGAAACATTGGTAGTATGAGCACAGCCTGAGAAAACTTCTCACATCACGAATGTGCTGAGGAGTTGGAAATTCTCTGACCGCCCTTACTTTATCTGGATCAGGACGGACACCATCTCCGTTGACTAGGTGCCCCAGGCTTTTTATCTCTTTGGCGACGAAGAGGCACTTCTTTGGATTGAGGCGGAGACCTGCAGTCTGAACTCACTTCAACACAGTTGACAGGCGATTCAGATGTTCTTCAATTGTTTTCAAGAAAACAACAATGTCATCTAAATAGCAGAGGCACGTCATTCACTTAAGGTGTCGAAGCAAGTTGTCCATCATGCGTTCGAATGTGGCTGGAGCATTACATAATCCAAATGGCATTACTTTAAATTCATAGAGTCCATCAGGTCTAATAAAAGCCGTCTTCTCCCTGTCAGCTTTGTCAACCTCAATTTGCCAGTAACCTGTCTGCATGTCCATAGTTGAGAAGTATGTAGCTCCTTTCAAGCAGTCTAAGGTGTCGTCAATGCGCGGCAGTCGGTAGACATCTTTCTTTGTGATTTTGTTCAGCCGCCGATAGTCGACACAGAATCGCCATGTTCCCTCCTTCTTCTTTACAAGGACCACTGGAGACGACCAAGGACTCTCCGAAGGTTAAATAATGTCATCTCGCAACATCTTCTCAACTTCCTCCCGAATTATCCGTCTTTCACCTAGCGACGTTCTATACGAACGCTGGCTAATTGGCGGATGATCCCCAGTATTGATACGGTGTTTTATCGTGGGCCATTTTGTCTGACTTTTTTCCTGCTGAGGTGTGAATGCACCCGAAAATTGGCGTAGTATAGCTAACACCTGCTGGCGTTGTTCCTTGGTCAGTCCAGGCCCTATTGGCAGTTCCACATTTGTTTCCTCCAGCGTGTTGTCTGTACTAACAGCAGGGCATGGGTCTTCATTGATGACATTTAGCTCACCATCCTGGATTGGTTCAGCTGTCCCGATACACATTCCCTTGGGGATAAGTTGTGACTGCTCGTGACAATTTGTGATCCAAATCTCTCCTTGACCACCGGTAATACTTATGATAGGTAAATTTCTTTTGTGAGCCTGATAAACTTTTTACTATCAACAAGAACTTCACAGTTTAACCAGTCATCTGTGTTTGTGACTGCAACTCTTCTCATTGTCAACAGCGGTATCGTCACATTGTCAACGACGAATAACTTTCCAGAAAATTCTGTATTACGTGTTTCCGGCTTAACAACTTCTTCAGTTTGCAGCTCAGATCTTCCACAGTCAATGATAGCTTGGGATGCCTGAAGGAAGCCCCATCCGAGGATGACATTGTGACTACATTCTGTTAATGCGACAAATTCAAACGGTTGGATCCTGTTGTTGATAGTTATTCTTGCGACACAAGTTCCTGCTGGCTAGACGTACTTTCCATTTGCGACCTTCAGCACAGTTGCCCCCTTATCACAGAACATTGTCTTCTTTAGTGTGCGGCGGTAATTATCCGACGATACAGAAAAAGACGCTCCTGAATCAACAAGTGCCTGGACAGGTTGGCCGTCGATTATGGTGTCGACGAGAATTCCTGACATCTTAGCGGCTGTTGTCATCTGCAGCGGCCTCACCTCCGTAGATGGTTGCCTTGCTTAGTTTTCCTGGGCGTGGTGGCTAGGGGAGCAGCTAGTACCTCCGTACGGCGATGGTGAATGGCTGCGGCGCGTCGGGGAGCGACCTCGTCAAGGGTAAGGCGATGGGCTTCTTCCCATAGGTCGACTGAACTCATCAGCAGGTGGTTGCCTGGGATAGAACTGCTCTGATGGCTGACGTCTTGGGGGCAAAATAATTGTCGAATTCTCGCCTTCTCTCTGCAGTAGCGTACGACACGTCCAGGGCGCCCACAATGGAAACACAGTGATGTGTTGTCTTCTGTCCTCCAGGCGTCTGTCCTTCTGAGGGGCGTGATTGTTGCTGAGGGGGTTGGTTGTGGCCGCGTTGGCCTGTTCATAGGCTGCCGTTTGGCGGCTGCAGCGTATGTCATAGCAGGGCGACGACATTCTTCATATCGGGTGTGATTGGCGGGGCAGACGGAGCTAATGTCTGAAATACAGTAAAATCTCATTTTTACATTCTCAGTTTTTACATTTTCCCACCATTTACACCATTTTTTGTCAGTCCCATAAAATTTCCTATGTTTACAATGTTAATTCGCCCTCATTTTTGCATTAGCATATTTACGCTTATCCCGCGTTTTACACTTTTTGAAAGCATGTTCGTGAAGAAAAATGACGTAATGTACATAAATTGACACTAGCATGGCTTTCCCCTTAAAGTATAGCGCTTAAAAATTATTCACATTTGAGTTTCTTGACACTTTGCGTTTATTGAAACGAATATTTCGCGTTTCGTTGTTGACTTAATGACGCATCGATTTGTGGCAATGTAGTTCTTCTTTTCACTAGCTTCTTTGGTAGAGCGCCTGGCATATACTCAGACAAACAGAACGGTTTGTTGACAAGAGAATAACGCTGATTTGTGGCGGTGTAGTTCGTCTTTCCACTAGCTTCTTTGCCAGAGCGGCTAGCGAGTATTCAAACAATCAGAACCAGTTGCTTTGTTGAAGTGAGAATAAATAGTTGTGTTGTTTTTGTGATACATATTTCTGATTAATAAAGAACTTTATGTCACACTTGGGTATCATAATACCCACAACCTCAAAAAAGCGATAATAGTTAGAGATGCCGATCCTATGCAAACGCCACAAAAATACTTACGCATATGTTTATACTCGAGAACGCGAATAAATTCTCGTGTGAAACATCGAAAAATACAAAACGAACGGAACTATAGGAGTTTTACTATGTAAATAATTAATTCCGGTAAAAAGCAGTAATTTTGAAGATGTTACATAGACTGGCAGCGACGTCCAAACGATATATCTATCGAAGCGGTTCAGGTAATTTTGAAGATGTGTTATAGCCCAGCAGTGGCGTCCTCGATTATAATGAATGAAATTACATAAAAAATTTATACTTCCCATAAAATTACCAGTTCTGCCTGGCGCTTAAAATAGTGGCGTCCTCGATTATAATGAATGAAATTACGTTAAAAATTTATACTTCCCATAAAATTACCAGTTTTGCCTGGCGCTTAAAATAGTAAAAGTTTGGATAACATTTATTGTATGATCAACTCCCTGGCGAGTATTTAGATGTCTATTATGTACATGTATCACACATAAACTATGAAAATGCAAGGCTGATCCAGTAAGCATATTTTACCATTTAAAACATTATTTCCTGCATTTTACATTTTCCTGCATTTTACACCATTTCACTGAAGTCCCCTGAAAAGCGTAAAAACGAGGTTCTGCTGTACCTCTTCCTCAGTGGTGTCGGCTCCCTCGTGACTTACATGGCTTACATCCATGGCCATAATCTGTTGCTCGCTCGGTCTAATAATCCCGGCTGACATGCACTGTTGTAATTCTTCTCTCACAATTTGTTGTATGAGAGAAGCGAAGTCATGCTGGTCTTCCACAATGGCCGTAGGGACTACATTGGGGAGTCGGTCATACTTCTTGCGTCCAACTCTCCTTTGTTGCATCTCTTCAATATGTTGGCATCACTTGATGAACTCTTCTGTCGTAGCAATGTCTTTTATCAGAAGGGCTTGGTACAAGTCTTCTGCTATACCCTTCATCAAGTGGGTGATTTTGTCGGCCTCAGTCATGTTCAGATTGACAGTGTTACACAGGGCCAAAACATTCTGTATGCAAGACTGTGTCGGCTCACTATGTCCTTGGGCCCGGTTCTTCAGTTGTTCTTCCACCGAGTGGATTTGTTGCTGTCGGTCTCCAAACGTCTTCTTAAGTTCCACCTGGAACGTTTCCCAGTCATTCAGTTTGTCTTCATTGTTCTTGAACCATTGCTGGGCTGTTCCGTTCAGGTAGAAATAAACGTTGGCCAAGCACATTGTATGATCCCACCTGTTGTACTTGGTGACTCAGTCGAATCCTTTTGGCCATTTATTGGGATTCTGTCCAGTGTCTCTAGAGAACACCGACGTGTGTCTGATGTGCAGCTGGCCTACCGTTGATTTCGTGTCCATGGTTCTTCTGGTGATACGGACTTTCAGAAGGAAGTACTCGGTATATCCCTTGTATTCCAGTTCTAGTCCGTGTAAGCGATGGCTTGTACGTTGCCTAATCGGAGCCACAGTGATGCAGCTGTTGCACAGGGTATTCAGCGCCTCCACCAAACAATGTCGTGTTGAAATGGAAGCAGGCTTGACTTCGAAGGCAACTAAGCACAGCACTTATACTCAAAGCACGTTTATTACAAACTCAACATACACACAGCACTGACTGCCTCTCAGGCAGAGTGCTCTGCTGTTTATACACAGACAGAATTTACCAGAAATTAGAAAACAGTTAACATAAGAAAGAAGTAAAATTTACAAGTGAACATAAGAATGATGTAGAACATTCTGGAATTGTTAATTACAAAGAAATAAATTTTTGCCGGTGGGAGGGATTGAACCGGCGACCTTCAGCACCGCAGTCCGTGGCGCTATCCAATGCGCCATGCCGGCAGTCAGTGTATGTGGTCTCTCGCGGCAATATTAAATCAAAGCTATCCAAGAGGTTTGATGAAATGGTAAAGTCACTCCACTAGAGAAGAGTGTGTGTGTGTGTGCACATGAAAATATGTACTTTGCATATACCAGTTGTCTGAATGTAATCTATAGTTTGGGAACTTGTGTACTGACTTCTTTGAGTAATGCCTTTCAGTCATTAATTTCATAATAATTTTAATTGTCCTGTCTACATAATCATGAACCAAAAACATTTCATAATTCTAATTCATTGTAACATTTATGCTAAGTGCTCTAGTGATCAGCATTTTAAGTAGGGTTGTGTCCAAGTGGTTCGGCCGAATCCATTATTTGCTAAATGTAGCACACTTGCTTCAGATTTGAGATTCGGTGCATAATGGCCAAATACTACTGAATCCCGAATCCAAAGTGTTATATGGAAACCTTCAGTTATGAATGTTTTAGTTTACTTTTCATAACAGTGTACTTTTGTTTGTGTTATTGACTTTATTTTCCATAGATCCGCTTAAAGACGCAATGTCATTAAACTAAACAACCTCATTTTGAATAGTTCTGATAAATGGTGCTAGGAGCCACTACAAGTAACTTTTCATGTCTAATATAAGCAGTGCTACACAGGCTTGTTTAGCAGGCGCAAATATAAATACTGGCGCTAAAACATTTGCGCTCCTAAAAATTAAAAAAAAGGAAGACGAGTCTTATTTCCTTTTTATTTTTGACTATTGAATTTTAATACACCATCCAATGAAGGATTTAGTGTTGCTCAACTTCAAATGTAGCAGCCTTTCAAATATAAGTAGCAACAACAATAAATTTATTCATGTAAATACCAACAATACATAAGTCTTTAGGATTCTTGCATAAGTTACCTCATTCTGATTTCACATATTGTTTCGTCAAATTTTGTGAAGTGCTGGCATATGTGAACTGTAATGAAGCACTAGGATTTCATTATGTGGAAAGAAAAGTTCGAATTGTGCACCATCCAGGTGGGAACCACTGAATGTCTGTTTCAATAAATCCTTAACACATATACACTGACTGCCTTTCGAAAAGTTAGAAACAATTACACTGAGTCGTGTAAAACTTGCAAGTGTGCCAATGGAATGTTGATACATGGAAGTGGGTTCCAAACCAGATTTTGTAACAGGCATTTAAAAATGTGCGATATCAAATGCACTAGATAGTACGAGGGATGATGCTCTGTAGTACGAAGGAACTGTGTAACAAGGAATAAAATGACAGTGATTCAATTGCTATTCTAAACATTACGTAAAATTTGTATTATAAGTCTAATAAAATTGTTTTATATTTCTGCATTTAGTTTTATACAATAGCTGTACATATGAAGTCTTATGTAAAAGCTACTACATAAAACCAACTGGCAAGGATGTATTGCGTCAATATGCCTGACGCTACAATCAATGCATTTGTGCTACAACTTACGTGTTTTTTTATTAGCGGTAAGGGATTGTTCCAATGAATCGTGATTCATAAATTCCACACTCCCTTCACCACAAGAATAATACAATTGTAAACATTACGCCATGTAATCGTCCATGTTAGCTGTTTCCACTTTTAAATTCCCTCCATCTAACAAACCCGAAAGACAACGGGGAACGCAGGAGAATATATGATTCATGTTAATGTTTACATTTGTATTACTTTTATGCTGAATGGGAATAGTTAGAAATGAAGCACGGCAACTGACTTGTAGCACTGATTTTTAAACCTTCTACGAATTTAAATTCTGTGCAGACAAGTTACGTGATCTTAAATGTTCAAAACAATAAATAAATCTACAAAATACCCTTCTTTAACTCTCCAGAATGCGCAATCTGTGTGTTAAGTACTTTTCACAGTTCTGAAGTGTCTTCGTGGCAATAACAAGAACAGACACGGCAAATAAACGAGGATTTCTCTGTGTCTGAATGTCTTGTCCGTCAAGAATCTATTTTTAATTTCCAAAATATCTACTTATCTTTTCAGGTTTTATTTTTGACTCTTCCCATTTGAAAAAGAAAAAAAAATAATCCTTTCATTTCTAGGACTTCATTCTGCAATTATTTTTTATTTCTTCAAAGTTAAACAGTTTGCAATAGAGTGAAGAAAGTTTCTTATTATCTTTTAGAGCATTAAAACAACATATATCTCAAAAAGTTTAATACAAATTTCTTTTAAGGGTAAGGGTATTAAAAAATCCTAAATTATTTTTTTAAATAAAAATTAACATTAAAAAGAAAAGAAAAAAAGTAGCAGCAAGTGAGTTATTGAATGAATGATATTTATGAATATATTACATTATGCAGTTCCACATCTCCATGTGATAGTATTAAACCCTTATATCCATATACTGTAATCAAATGTCCATTAAAGATTCCACCTCAAAGTAAAATATAGGTTAAATAATTAATTAACATCAAAGAGCTGGAGATAAGCATTTAATTAGGCTTAACTTCTGGAGCAGTAGTATTTTCAAACTTTTACAGTTACCATAACAGGCATATTTGTAAACAGTTACTTGATCTTTAAACATGTCTACAATGTGAGAACTGTTCGTAAAGGTCATTGGACAACCATCCATGTATTCATTTCTAGGGTAAATGTTTCAGGTATTATATACATAGATAGATAAAATTAATTTCCAACAATGAGGATTCTTTGTTGTGAATTTTTGATGCAACATTGCAACATAAATTACAGGTAACATCAGTATATTCTGACAAGACAACCTCCCCATTGCACCCCCCCCCCTCACATATAGTTATACGTTGGCACAGTGGATAGGTCTTGAAAAACTGTACACAGACCAATAAATAAAACAGGAAGTAGTTGTGTGGAACTATGAAAAAAATAAGCAAAATATAAAAACTGATCAGTCCATGTGAAAGATAAGCAACGTCGAGCATGTTGTAAGCACAGAAGCACCATGATCCTATGGCTAGCGTAAAGAGCTATGGAGTGAGAGGTGCCTGTTTCGAGCCTTCCCACAGGCAAAAGTTTTATTTTTTCATTTTCAGAAAATTATTATCTGTCCATTCGTCTCATGCGAGATAACTGCACCATAGTATGGGGACACTAGGCCTAAACAAACAACCTAACATATGACATCAGTCGACTATAGTGCACAGCGGAAAGAGTATTCCTGCTGACGAGGCTCCCTGGCTGGCAGTTTACTGTTTGTTATTTTGGATGAAAGTGAATAAAATACCTGAGTTATATTCCGTGAGGAATATGAATCCAACAAATATAGCTCAATAACAAGGTCAATGAATATTTTCTAAACTTTAAGGAATCTAATAGTTCCTTAAGGGATCAAACAATTGTTGAACATTTGTATGATTATTATCTATCTTTGTTGATAAAAGTAAGTATGGTGATGAAGATATTTTGCTGATTGCTGTGGGGCTGTATGTACTAGATGAGGAGATTGTTGATGACCCGTATGAAGAACGCGAAGAGGAGATACTGCGACTTAAATCTGCTGGTATTTCTTTGTGTTAGATGATAGAAATGCTCCAATACAGAATAGTGTCCAAACCAATTAAAAGATGCATGCTATATCTCACCTCAGTGAAAGACACTGTTTGATATGGAAATTGTGTTTATTCACAAGACAAACTAATCACCTTCTGGAAACAAAACAAACTAACAAACTTCTGAAACTAAGGCAAAAACAACCAACATCAACTAAAAGTTTTCTTCTTCACCAATTAGGTACTAGCCAGGGAGATAATGACAGCCTCGAGAGAATGGCCAGGGAGCTGGAGCCGGATTATGTATTCCATTGTGGGAAGTTCTGGAGGTGCGGCGCCGCTGGCAGGTACTCTTCCCTGGAGGCGATCCCTCCACTATGGTTCTCATAGGCGGTCAGCGGAAAACTCTCGTTGTGTTGCACTGCGCCCCCCTAAATAGCTGGCCTCACGTGACTGTGTGGAGGAAAATAGTGCGCTCTCTGGCGGTGCTCGTTGCATCCTCTGGTGACTCCAGAACCGCCGCTGTGGGACACCTCACTGTTATTCATCCATGTGCTTGTACCCTGAATTGCAGGTTGTCCGCTTGTCAGGCGAACTACCAGTACATGACAGTGCAAATATAGATTATGGAGTGAAGTAACAAATAAATTTAAGAAATTTAAAGGACTGGAGGGAAATTGCACAGTTAAATATTTC
Source organism: Locusta migratoria (assembly GCA_026315105.1). Taxonomy (NCBI): domain Eukaryota; kingdom Metazoa; phylum Arthropoda; class Insecta; order Orthoptera; family Acrididae; genus Locusta; species Locusta migratoria. The sequence continues at coordinate 167,025,808 of CM048755.1, read as the reverse complement.
ATAGAAGACATGGAATGAGGTGGCACCTGAAGACAGAAGTTCAGTGCACTACAAAACTATGTCTATCAACAATTTATTAAAGCAAGAAGTGAATTAAGTGTAGTGCATGGTACAGACTTACAGATTTGGGGATTACATTATGCTGAACAAATCGGCCTGGACTTCAAGACTTCATCTCATTGGCCTGTCACATTCAAAAGAAAATACAAAATTATGAGCTTAAAGATTATGAAATATGTAAGCAAGAACTATGCAAATAAACTGGAAGAACTTTTAAAATGTTCCAAGAAGTTTGTTACAGAAACTAATGTCAGATTCCAACAATATGAAGACCATATATCAACACAGATCAGTCCAATTTTAACTATGAAATGAATTCTACCTGCACGTTATTGTTAGTCAGAGATGATGACAAAAAAATGTACTGTACCCCAACTGCATGCCACATTCACACAGTTATATCATACAATATGCTCTGAACAAAGCAGGATTTCTTTCACCTACATTTCATTTATGTTTGCAGGGGGAAAAAATGGTGTTTCTGGACCGCATGTTCAGCAACAGGTGAATAGGGTACTTGCGCAAACCCCGATTGTTATTGTGAATTGCAGTGTGTCAGGAAAAATGGAGAAAAGACTAGTGAAAGACTTTAATGAATGTGTGACTGCTCCTTGCACGGACAAAGATTTTGCCTTACTCCTTGACAACTATACATGACAGAAGGATCAGGCATTGTACAATTTTAGTGTGGGAGTAAATGTGATTACCATTACTCTAGGTTGTACACCTCTTGTGCAACTGTAAGATGTGTTTGATTTTCAGCAAGTGAAATACTTTGTGAAAAAATTCTATTATTTTGCAAAGCTGCACAGGTACACAGAGCAGTATTGTTTATGTGATCGTGTGTCTATTATCAAAGTTCAGGCTCACACACATAATCAATTTTGCTCTCCAAAATTCCATGACATGTTCAGATTTGCTTGAACATGTGCAGGATTTGACATTCTACACACGGGAAAATACGAAAATGTTAAAAAAACATATGTTTTGACAGAGCACAGGGAAAACTGTTGCATTCATTTGTTGCAGTTTATGTGACAAAGTCTTATGTTTTCATCACTTTTTTGGGAGTGGTTATCACATTCTAAAGGTGCTTCATAAATAAATGTCATACATCACCTGTTATTTCTCGTTCAGTGGTAGATCCAATAGCTCGTCTGCCTGTACATTATTATCAAGGCGACAGGTACTTAAATATCCATTGAAGCATAAAATGTGAACATGTTGTTGATAAAAGTTATTTATTCACATAATAATTAACACACACAAATAAACATATTCAGACTGTATATAAATGAAGACTGATTAAAGATTGACTAATGAGTTCATGGCTGAAGAAAGACTGTAATAAGACTGACTCTGTGCCTGCCAAATTGTGCATATTTATACAATGAGTTTTACTAGAACATTCTAGGACAAGGAAGTTACAACATAAACTATTTAATATGTTATCTTATTAAACATAAAATTATTAGAAATTCAATGGAAGTATTGTTATTTCAAAGCATAGCAGAAACTAAGATCATAAGTTATTTATGATTGGAGCAGTAGAGAGGGATGTTTACAATTATAAAAATAACTAATTTAAAGTAATTATACAGATCTGAGGTAAGTCAAGCATTGCAAACAGGTCAGTATATAGTGAAAGACATCAGACAATGTTAGAAATTTAATTATCAAAAACGTATTATTGCATAATGTTCATGTTATATTTTTTACGAACAGAAACAATTTAACCAAATGGTTTTAATAATGTTATTATTAAGGCAATTAAACAGTCTCATAGCATATTTTAATATTTTATGAATAGATTCATGATTATACATAAAGAAAGGCTTAGTTATGATTGGTATCCCTATATTCAGTTGACCAAACAAGTTGAATTTTATGGGTTATATACAGGTGGGTCGACAAGAGATTCCTGTCATTTGATGAACATACCATCACCAGTGTCATACAGAGTACATCAGACATGTTTTCCTGTGGAGGAATCGGTTGACCTATCACCTTGTGATGAAATGTTTTAGGTTCCCATTGAAGAGGCACTTCCTTCCATCTGCTAATCACACAGTTTTGCGGTGCAGTTGCAAAACACAGACACTAAACTGATTCCAGTGAACAGTGACACCAGTAAACAGATGGACAGATCATAATTTTGCAAAAATAAATAAAAAAGTATTTGTTTGGGCGATGGCTTGAACCAAGGACCTCTTGCTCCACAGCTCTTCACACTAGCCACAGGAGCATGGCACTCCTATGCTCACAATGTGCTCAATGTTGCCTGTCTTTCGCATGGACTGTTCAGTTTTTATATTTTGCTTTTTGTTCCATAGTTCCACACAACTTCTTCTAGTTTTCTCGATTGATCTGTGTTCAGATTTCACACCCTATCCACTGCTCCAACTTATAACTAAATCTGAGGGGATGCAATGGGGAGGTTTCCTTTTGAGCAACATTTTTAAAGGCTGCTGCTTCTTCAGTCTAGGGTGTGTTAATAGATGTTGTCATTTTTGTAAGAATGTTAAAGTTGAACCACATGAAATCCTGCAACATATTGGCCCCATCAGCAATTATTCCATTTTCTTGTTGCATTATTATTGTAAAATTACCAATTCAAAGGTGTAGGCACTATTCTCAGCAGGCTATGAGTTTATTTTAAATAGTTGTTAACTTTTAAATTTCATCCATGTATTTGTTTTTAAGAGCTTTATTCTCACATATACTGAAAAATTCGGGTAGTATGTAGGGTTTTTGTCTGTGATCTGTTTAACTGAACAGTCAGAGACCATTTTTTCATTTAGTTATAGTCAGTGTTGTACCAAAAGCTGCTGGTGTTCTCACTTCCTGGCTGCCATGTTAAGTAATTTAACTTTTCTGTATTTTTCCTAGTATTTAATTTGTAATTTAATTTGTGTTTTTGTTTTTAAGAGCTTTAGTCTCATGTATCTGTTACATACCATAAATTCAAAGAAATAGTTTGATAGAGAAAGATAGGGACTGAACCTGTTGTTGACACATTTGTGGGAGGGGGAAATTGACCACTGCCTGTAAACAACTGGAATTTGTGTTGGCCATGGTTGACAAGCTTCAAGCTGCTGCCCTGTGCTGCATTGTTAGTGGGCCACCTGAGGTGAAAACTGATGAACCTCTGAAGCCTACAATGCCATCTAAGATTCCTGATGCCACTGCACTTTCAGGTTCCAACATCCCAAGCAGTTGACAATTGCCTGACAGTGACTGGCAAAACATGGCGGGGTTGCAAATCTCTAGCTGGAAGATGAAACCAGGGAGCTTCTCTCCCAGCAACAGGAGTGATCACTTATCAGCATGGGCTGCCTCACCTCTTGTGGTAGTGGCCAATCATCATGAGAGGTCCAGACAAGCACAGAGGTCAAGTCTGCTTTCCACTGGGAGCTCCAATATTAGAAAGATGGTGGAAAGGTTGGGAAAGAAGCCCAATGTCCACTCAGTTTCTTCCTTTTGGGTCTAATATGAAATGTGGAGGAACTAAGCCATCAGTAGTAGTGAGCACTCAAATTATTGTTCACCTCAGCACAAATAATGCCTGCTGCCAGGATTCAGATGTCATTCTTGGTTCCTACAGCTGGCTGGTGGATTTGATGAAGCAAATACTCCCCTGGAACCACAGATATTGCTGAGGAGTGGTGGCTTGCGTGCCTCAATGATACAGATAGCCATACTGTAGGTGCAACCATAGTGGAGGGGTATCTATGGAGAAGCCAGCCCAATGTGTGGTTCATGAAGAGAGGCAGCAACTGTTTCAGTAGTTACATGGGCAACAGTTTGGATTATTGACTGAGCTGGCCTAGTAACATCAGCAAACATATCTTTTCCATGCAGCTACTGTGAATGGTTGAAAACTAGGGGAAACTACAATTGTTAGTTTTCTTGAGGACATGCAGATCTACTGTATGAATATATGATGATGGAATCTTCTTAGGTAAAATATTCCAGAGGTAAAATAGTTCCCCATTTGGATCTCTGGGTGGGACTACTTAGGAGGATGTTGTCATCAAGGAAAACAAAACAGACAGTCTACGGATCAGTGCATGGAATGTTCTATGTCTTAAAATGGTAGGTAAGTTAGAAAATTTGAAAAGAGAAGTTGATAGGTTAAAGTTAGATATGGTGGAGATCAGTGAAGTTCATTGTTAGGATGAACAGGATTTCTGGTCAGGTGAGTGCTGGTTTATAAATAAAAAATCAGTTGGTAGTAACACAGGAGTTCTGTTCGTGAATAAGAAAATAGGAATGCAGGTAAGTTACTATGAACAGCATAGTGAATGCATTATCATAGCAAAGATAGATATGAAGCCAACACTGACTATATGCCAACTAGCTCTGCCGATGATGAGGAGGTAGAAGAAATTTATGAGGAGATCAAAGAAATTATTCAGACAGTTAAGGGGGAGGAAAACTTGATTGTGATAGGGGACTGGAACTCGGTAGTAGGAAAGGGAATAAAAGGAAAGGTAATAGGTGGATTTGGACTGGAAAAAGGAATGGAAGAGGAGATTGCCAGGTATAATCTTGTGCAGATCACAATTTAATCATCACAAACAATTGGTTTAATCATCACGAAAGAAGGGTGTATATCTTAAAGAGACCAGGTGACACTGGAAGGTACCAGATTGACTTTACAATGGTAAGGCAAGGGTTTAGAAACCAGTTTTTAAACTGTAAAACATATCCAGGGGCAGATAATGGTGAGTCTATCAATTTCCTGTTTAACAGAATCGCGCAGCGCGACCGGAATGGGACATGTGCGTAAAAATATCGGTCATGCCGCGGGTTTGAGAGTAATGTGAGCTTCGAAGTTTTTCGTCCTTCCTAACCATGGCAAGAAGAGATCCGAAAATTCGGCAGATAAGGAATCTAATTGTGAGTAGGGAATTTCGTCAGACACTACATGAACTGCATCGTCAACAGAGAAACTAAAGGTCCTCAAGGCGTCGTAACCAAATAAATTGTCGGTGCCGGACTGATCAACCACGAAAACAGTGATGTTTCGAACGACCAACTTGTAGGAGACATCCACATCCAGCTGTCCCAAAAGAGATATCTGTTGCCGGTTATAAGTACGCAAATGACATGTAACTGGAGCCAAAGGTGGTGAACCCAAGGACACGTATGTCTGATAAGTGATGACGGTAGCGGCGGATCCGGCGTCGACTTGCATGTGAACATCGATGCCTAGCATTTTTACATCTATGTACAATTTGTTTGAGGAAGAGAGTGTCGAGTTCACACAGAAGACAGAATCGTCTGCTACCTCGTCATCTTGTACGGCTTGGACAGTGTTGGATCTACATACTTGCGCAACGTGACCCTTCTTATTGCATTTATGACACATGGCTCCTACGCTGTGGGCAATCTTCTCATGCATGCTGCCTGAAGTAGCGGGGACAAGAGCGTAGAGCCTGTTTATTTTTGAGTCTAGGTTTCTGCTTAACCTTCTTATGGGCATGCTGTGGTTGGATAGCAGCAACTTCCTCTTCCGCAGCATGTGGTAAGTTGTCAACAAGGGGTCTATCAGACTGCATGTCACATACATCACCCCACGAATCGATCTGTGCCCCTGCAGCTCTTTTGACTTCAAAGGTTTGAGCAATATTAAGAACATCATCTAATGAAGGATTGTCGAGTTGGAGAGCTCGTTGTCTGATTTCTTTGTCGGGGGCTTAGCGGAGGATTGCATCTTGAACCATGTGGATGAACCTCAGTTATGAATTGGCACTTATGGCTAAGCCCCTGTAATTCTGCGGCTCATGCCCTATAGGTCTGTCCTGGATTCTTTTTACTCTGGTAGAATGCCACACGGGAGGCTATGACATGTGTCTGTTTGCTATAATAAGCCGTCAACAAGGAACACATCTCGTCAAATTTGAGGGATGAGGGTTCTTTCAGTGGTGCTAATTGAGTGAGAATTTGATACAATTTGGGAGAAATCCAAGATAGTTATAGTGACTTACGAAGTTGATGATTATCAACGCTGAAAGTCAAGAAGTGTTGACGCAGACGCTTCTTGTAGTCTGTCCAATCTTCAGAGGTGTCTTCGTAGGGTGCGAACATTGGAATATTCAGGGCTGGCAGTCGGCTGTTGTTGTTGTTGGCGGCAGCGAGAAGTTGCTGTAAGGCAGCGGCAATGACTGTCAGAGGTTCTGCAAGTTGCTTGTGCTGTTTGTTGAGTAGCTTCCACTGATCCACCAGATTTGTGAGTATTTGTTCTAACACCGTCATATTGTCACTGACAGCGTGGGCAGAACTTTGTAAAAATCCCTGACTTGTCGCCACTAAAAGTGTTGTGACTTAGAACACTTTATTAAATCACTCATGCAGTACATAAACGAAAGTCGGGTAAAGCTTTCCGGTTGTAAACCAAACATGCACTGCCCGCTGCCACATCTCGGCCCACTTGTGTCCACCGGTTGCCCAGGTGGCACTGTTAGCGCTGCTTGGTTTAGCAGCTTTTGCTGTTTGGCATACTGGCGGTAGGCGGCGGATCGAAATGCGACGCGGCCATAACATTTCCTACTGTGAGATTTCCAACCAGAGTGCCACAGGTAGTGTACATATATGTATATTATAATGATACTCACCCTCCCAGCATATATTGGACAACTCGATACTACGATCTCCAGAAGCATTATTCAAGTTGTTGATTACACTAAAAAAACTATTGAGTATACAATACTGGTGCGCAGAAACTTTACTATTTGATTTAAGCAGAACAGTCGTAAAACCATGTGATGTTTATCATTGTGCAATATTTATGAAGTGGTCTGTATCATTAACTGAGTGATAATTAAGTATTGAGGATTATCGTGCTTAACCTGCGAGAACTTGCACCTTTAAAAGTTATGTGATCGATCAAGTGTATAGCATTTTTTCTGACAGTCAAAGAACTGTTTGTAATGTACTTAATATGTATAAATAATTATTTCTAGTTGCATTTGTAAGAAAGCACACACATTTGACTATTTAAAATTGGTAAAATGCCAATTGTTTTAAATTTACTGTGAGCAAAATGCGTGCGGGTTAATGAGATAACATGATTAGCAACATCATATCAATAAATTTTGCAAAACTAACAGGACAGCTGTAATGCTTGTGATAATATACATTAAACAAACTAATACTTACATATAGTTAATCAAAAATGACTGCAATTTGTAATTAATGACTATATAAACAATTCATGATTAATCTACAACATTATAAAACGTGTGCTGTTTGAGAAATATCGTTACAATTTGCTGATATTAACTAATTCTGAAACTTTCTCTCTACTTAATTTACAGGGTTGTTATTAGTAACTATCTGAAAAAACTTTATGTAATTATCACAAAAACAAATTAAACAGAGACAAAATACTTCTATGCATATACACAACAACATAAGCAATTATTATAGGCACCAAAAATGTGTCAAAACATTGGAACTCATAAAAAGGAAGTCCATTTTGTGGATACATTTATGATTAAAGTAAATAACACATTTTGTGAAAAACAGATAACATCTGTTTTTAAAACTTCATTCATTTGTTGGAAATTCCTGGTCTTATTCTCATTCTTTCCATGTCTGTTCATTATAAAATTACCAAATGTAACTTATATTCCTCAATTATGAGATATTTTTGTAACGCTAAAATTTAGGCATTATAGCTGTCTCAGTTTATAAGGCAAGTCTTGTAGAATTTACCAAATTGCACCTTGCAAAGCGGTAGCTACAGTAGTGACAGAGGAAACAAAATAGCAAACAACTCATCAAACAGCTATGTAATTAAAGCTGTCAAATGGACTCTTAATACTAAGTATACTGCTGTGGCCAACAACTCATTTGCCTATGCATTTCTAACATTGACAAAATGAAAATATTATAGAACATATGAGAACGTGGTATTATGATTACAATACATGCCTGTTGTCTGCTATAATTATGTATCAGATTCCCACCAAAAGACAGAAAACAATGCACTTTCCACGTGGCCTCCAGTACATTTATTATGCATACTGGCATATATAAATATGCGTACATAGTTGCACTGGTAGGAAGTATTGTGCATGTACAAAGCTGAACAGAGAAAAAGCATTGTATTATGTACATTACTGTGTAAACGCTAACACATCGGCTTAACATTATAATATAATCATAAATCAATATTGCAACTGTGTATATAATGCCTTTTAATTACATATGTGTAAACTGTGATTACCTTCTCATTATATTTTAAAAACATACTATAGGTAAAGCTTATTTACAAATCATATTGCAGCACATGCAGTACTCATCATTTAACTTACAGGCTTCAGTTGAACAGGCAAGATGAATGCGACTACTACTCAAAATTTGATGGTTTGCCAGTTGGTTTGTAAAGGGTACTATGGTGTTGAGATTTCATCCATCTTGCTGCAAATTTTTCTGCATTAAAGCAATGCAGTGAAGATCCATTTATTGAAATAAAAAATAGATTAGAAAGTGTCAGAATTTGTAAACAATTTCTCTGATCAGTCAGTGTTAGATTCATGGCACTAAATCTGTGTTCACATTCAGCTGTAGATATAGGTATTATTTCTATTGCTTTCACGAGTTCTTTCACAGAAGTGGACATGTGTTGAGGATTTTCCTTATATATTTGAAAGTCTTTAACTAGTGATGCACATGTGCTTCCACTTATTTTAAAATACACTTTCTTACATAAGTGAGGAATTGACAAGCCACCATAAAAACATGTTCACAATCTTCTGAAGACCATGATTCTGAATTTAATACAGCTGCATCTGAAATGAAATCAAAGTCTTCAAAGTGCTTTTTTATATTGTCCACTAAGGACTGAAAAAATTTCTTCAGAAATGTTTGAAATTTGCTATGGTCATTAGAAGATGGATCTTGAATTAAAACTCCTTCAAATTTTCGGCTTTCCTCCAATTATTGTATTATCACTTTCATTTTTGGTGAGTCATTTTGTGTCAGTATTTCAAGACTTCTTATAGCAATGTTAATTTCTAGTTTTGCTTTAAGAACTGAAGAATTTTTTCCCCAAAATGTTTATGGCCTCATACAGCACAACTAATTCCATTATAAGAAACCTCATTGTATGATGTTTCAGTAAACCTTCATATTTAGATCTCTTGTAAGTTGATCAGGAACCATCAACACTCAGTTTTCGAAAAAGATTGTCAGGAGAACTGTGGCTTACAAGAAGAGCTTTAACTGCATTAAAAGAGGAAGTAACCCAACATACATGAAATACATGACCCAATTTCAATAGCTGTGAAGATAATTCTTCAGAAACTCCTTGTAGTAGTCTGTCGTTTTTGGGACGTTGTGAAAATACAGAATTTAAAGAATCTAAAAAAGCCTGTATATTGTGTATATTTGCTGCATCTTTCATATCATCATGGACAGCAAGTTTCATCATGTGGTTCATACAATACGCAACAGTTAAATATTTATGTAAATGATTCCACAGTAGCATGGCTATGCCTTTATAAGGTGCAAGCATTGTTGATGCACAGTCTGTTGTGATACTTACAAGATGGATTTTAGTACATCATAATTAATGTCAAACTTTTCAAGAGCCGCTAACAGTGCACTGAAAATGCATTCTCCCATCTCACTTTCTAATTCAATGATGTCTAAAAAATAATTACAAGCAACTCCCTCAAAGGACAAACATACATATATTATCAAACAATTTTTATTGGAAATTGTTGCACTTTTGTCCATCATGATACTAAAGTTAGTACCTGATCCTATAAGAAAGTCAGAAAGGTCCTTTTTTATTACCTCTCCTATAAACATAATGGTATTTTGACATGCGTGGTTAGAATCAAGCACATTATCAACTGATAAGCCATTAAACATTTGCAGTTCAATTCATGCAGGATACGTTTTACATCTACGTCTACATATATACTCCGCAATCCACTGTAAGGTGTGTGGCGGAGGGTACACTGTTCCACTACTAGGCATTTCCTTTCCTATTCCACTCCTAAAAAGAACGAGGGAAAAAAGAATGTACATATGCCTCTGTATGAGTCCTCATTTCTTTTATCTTGTCATTGTGATCTTTATGTGAAATGTAAGTAGGCAGCAGGAAGATCGTTCTACACTCAGCTTCAAATTCTGGCCCTCTCAATTTCCTCAACAGAATTTCTTGAAAACAATGTCATCTTTCCTCCACCAATCCCCATTTGAGTTCTCGGAGCATTTCTGTGACAATCGCACATTGGTTGAACCTACCAGTAATGAACCTAGCTGCTCACCTCTGAACTGCTTCCAAGTCTTCCTTTTAACTGATCGCATACAGGTCACAAACACTTGAGAAATACTCAAGACATGGTTGTACAAGCATTTTATACATGGTCTCCTTTACAGATGAAGTACATTTTCCCGAAATTCTCCTAATAAACTGAAGTCAGCTGTCCGCCTTACACACAACTGTCCTTACACGTTCGTTCCATTTAATATTGCTCTGCAATATTACACCTAGATATTTGAACAATGCAAATGCATCAAGAAACTCACTACTAATGCTGTATCCAAACATTATGGGATTGTTTTGCCGACTCATATGCATCACTTATATTTTTCTACATTTAGCACTAGCTTCCAATCTTCACAACAACTATAAATTTTGTCTAAGTTATCCTGTATGCTATTACAGTCAATTAAAAATGACACCCTCCCATACACCACAGCATCATCATCAAACAAGTGCAGATTACAAGTTACTCCATCCACCAGATAATTTATACAGATAGAAAATAATAGTGGTCCTATCACACTGCCCCGGGGCACACCTGATGATACACTTGTCTCTGATGAACACTCGCCATTGAGAACAACATACTGCATCCTGTTACTTAAGAAGTCTTCCATCCAGTTACAAATCTGTGAACATATTACATATGCTTGTATCTTCTTTAGCACTCTGCAGTGTGCCACCACATCAAATGCCTTTTTGAAAAGGAGAAAAACATAATCTGCCTGTTGCTCTTGATTCATGGCTCGCAAGATGTCATGTGAGAAAAGGTCAAGCTGAGTTTAACAAGAACAATGTTTCCTAAGCCTGTGCTGATTCGTATAAAGAAGCTTATCTGTTTCAAGGAAATTTACTATATTCGAGCTTGTAATTATGTGGGTCGGTTCTTTTACCTTTCTTATAAATGGGAATCACCTGCACTTTTTCCCAGTCACCAGGAACTTTGTGTTGAATTAAAGATTCATGATAAATGCAAGCTAAGGAAGGGGCCAATGCCACAGAATACTCTTTGTAAAACTGAACTGGTATTCCATCTGGACTTGGGACTTTTTTGTATTCAGCTCTCTTAGCTGTTTCTCTACACCAGAAAAACCTATTACTATGTCCTCCATTTGGGAGTTAGTGCATTGATCAAATGGTGGTACATTTGCATGGTCCTCCTGTGTGAAATATTTCTTAAAGGTTAAATTTAGAACATCAGCTTTCTGTTTGTTTTCTTCTATTACTATCCTGGAATAATCAACAAGTGACTGGATAATGGTCTTTGACCCGCTTATTGATTTTACATAGGTCCAGAATTTTTTCAGGTTCTCCGAAAGATCTTTTGCTAAGGTATAATTATTATATGCTTTGGACATTGATCTTTTTATAGACACACAAATCTCAACTAACTTTTGCATGTCATCATTTACATTTTCTTTTTTGAACTGAGTGCAACAGCCTTTGCTTTCTCAGCATCTTTCGGACATTGTTATTATTCCATGGTGGATCTTTTCCATCTTTAATTGACTTTATAGGCACATATTTCTCTAACCCTTTACTTAAAATGCATTTAAATTTAGTCCACAATTCCTCTACATCCATTGTATTGGTTCTAAACAATGTCCATTCATTTTCTAAGTGTGATGCTAACAATTACTTATCAGCTGATTGTAACGAAAACACGCTCCTAGCCTTCTTGATTGGTTTATTAACTTTGGTCACCATTCACGTGATGACGATATCATGACCACTAACTCCTGTCTCTACACTGACATCGTTAATAAGGTTGGATCTGTTTGTATCTATAGTGTATTTAAAATTACTCGCAACTTTTTACAGGTCAGTGTTGAGCGTGTGAAGGGGCACTTGGTTGCCAGCGTATGCTTTGCATGCTAGCAGGCAACTTGACTGATTCCATGCCTACCTAACAGTGCCGCCATGGCCAGAGCTGGCTGCCTGGGAAACATTCTTTGTTAGTAGACACACAATAATACAGGACAGAGAACGTAGATCAACAACAATAATGAACACAGCAGTTCTATCAACATATATTTTTATACATACTCACAGTTATGGTGTAAGTGGCACAACATCAAGGGAAGAACTGTCACTGTCATCTTCCTCGGACTCGGAACTGGTATTGGAACCAATGGAAATTACCATTTCTTCAATTTGTTCTTCGAGTAATCCTTTACAAGTCCATGTTTCCTCAACATTCTTTTTTGTATGGCTGACTACACAAGACCAGTCATGTGTGGTAACATTTTTGATGGCTTTTCTTCTCAGCAATTCAACGTCACTGAGTGTAAACTAGTTGTTGTTTTTTTGCCACTTTACCTTTCACCTGGGCCCATATATTCTCAATTGAATTTCAGTGATCATGATATGAAGGTAGTAGAATCAAATTATGTCCTTTGTTTTTAGCTAATTTGTCGATCTGGTAGCATGGAGATTTTGGCTTGTACATCACTACAAGTTCCATTAACACTGCCTTATTCATACCAACTTCTACTTTATCTGATGGAACAATTCCTTCTACTCTGTGCAAAATATCTTTCTTCCACTGCATAGCAGGATCTTTATCCAGCACGATTGATTGGTATGGTGCATTGTCCATACCTATTGCGGAATTCGGGGGAATACTTTGCAGCAGGACATCAGAAAACCAGTCCATGAAAACTTTGGCATTCATTTCCATGTGATAGTCACCTTGCTTCCTGGAATGGAACAGCAATAAACATTTCAGAATGAAGTCACAATCAGAGCCAGTGTGAAGGACATTTATCCTGCCTCTCTTTCCTAGCAGTGCTTTTGAAATAACTTCTGCTGTGTGATCTATCCACCCTTTTGTCAATGTGTGACATGCATTAGCCCACGTCTTGTCAGGCCACACAATGTCTTTGAACAAAATGCTCTTCACCGCATGCTGATACTGGTCTCTCCAGGCCACTCTGTAACCTCTCTCCATTATAAATGTCCAAGAAGAAAACTTTTTGTGCTGGAAACCAAGCTCACATCTACATATCTACATACATACTCCGCAATTCACCGTAAGGTGCGTGGCGGAGGGTACACTGTACCACTACTAGGCATTTCCTTTCCTATTCCACTCCCAAATGGAACGAGGAAAAAAAGAATGCCTATATGCCTCCGTACGAGCCCTAATTTCTCTTATCTTGTCTTTGTGATCTTTACGCAAAATGTAAGTAGGCGGCAGCAAGATCGTACTACACTCAGCTTCAAATTCCGGCCCTCTAAATTTATTTAACAGAAATTCATGAAAAGAGCGTCGTCTTTCTTCCAGCGATCCCCAATTGAGTTGCAGGAGCATTTCTGTGACACTCGCGCATTGGTCGAACCTACCGGTAACAAATCTAGCTGCTCGCCTCTGAACCGCCTCTATGTCTTCCTTTAAACTGATCTGCTGCGGGTCCCAAACACTTGAGCAATACTCAAGACGTGGTCGTACAAGCGTTTTATACGCGGTCTCCTTTACCGGTAAAGTACATCTTCCCAAAACAAGTGACTGGATAATGGTCTTTGACCCGCTTATTGATTTTACATAGTTCGAACACAACTCTGCCTCTTTAAGACTGAAATGAAGTTTAAATAAACAGGGTATTCCTTATGTTTGTAATTAGCATACAAATGTATGCATATTGTATGTTGCAGGAATGTGTCCATCTTTGTTACCCATCTTTCGTAACTACTTTTCTTGCCTGGAGTTGCCAATAATGTATGAGTTGGAGTTGCTTCGTCACTCGCATCTTCTTTTCTTTCTTTCTCCTTCCCAGTTCTCAGCACCATAGATCAGTGAATATTAAGTGCAGCAGCTGTTCTGTCCACCACTCTTGTAACGTCTAAAAGACATCACCACTATTACGCTCGAAGTCAAAATAACTGTGCACTGATCACACTAATTCATGGCCTTGCCCACAAATCAGAATTCCTCTTCCAACTCTCGATACCTTCGCAACCAGTGAATGTGTTCTTGGATGGCCACTTTTATTGCGGATGGCCTCTTTTATTGCAAACTTCCTGCTCACACATGCTGCACTGTTGTTGTTATTAATACAGTGCAAACACAAACACTTGTGCACAACACCTGGTGGCTGCAGAACACATAAACAACAAGAAAATACCACTTGGCAAGCTATAGTTGATGAACAGAAGATCTGGCTAGTGTGTGACACCACAAGGTACTGTTTATGCATGGATTGGCAACAGCGGTGCCTTAGCAGCCAAAGCAGAAGCATGGGAAAATCTGGCTCGTCATTGGTGTTACCTGGGCAACAGCATCTTGCCACCCTCAGCAAGCCAAATGTCAAATGTCGCATGTAATTTTAAATGCACTATGTAAGGTCTAAAATATTTCCACTGTGTGTGGGTTGTCTGTTAGTTTAACTGCTCAAGGCAGTATTTGGAAAATCTATCCAATAGTAGTTCACTAGACTGCTTGTCTGAACCACCTGAAATGAAACTAGAGCATTTCCAGTTTATACTCTTAAGGTTGTAGTCTTCCCTGAGCAATATTGCATACCCTGAATACCTACGCACTATTTGATGTATACGTGAATGATTCTAAAACTGTTACAGCAGCACTGGGGGGGGGGGGGGGGGGGGGGTAAAAACAACTAACTATTAACTTTACTTCTCTTAGACCTGTTATACATACCCAGATAACTTCACAGTTACTTTCAACTTCAACTTTGGTAGAAACAATATCTTTGTCCACTGCAATGAACACTCCCCCTCCAATTGTGTCCGATCTATCTTTCCAATCTACATTACATGCCTCGCTCACATCACGATTTATCCAGCTGTCGGTGCCTAAAATTGTTTGAGCACAATAATTTCCCTATAGTGCAGTAGATTTTTGGGAACTTTGTGTTTAATGCTTTGAAAGTTTATGGCTAATATTTTGATAGTCAAATTATTGTTTTGAATACGGCCTGAATTTGCTGTCTGAATGTTGACAGGCAAGTACTCATCAGAGGTAGTGCCTAGCCTTAAAAAAAAAAAAAAAAAAAAAAAAAAAAAAAAACCACAAGTACTCTGCTACCCAATTAGCTTCTTCCTTAGCTTAGTGTAGTACACCTGTGATCTATCTAGGTGCATCCTCCAATTCCCCACCCGATAATGCAGATTCAGAAATCTGCAATCATGACTGTCACAGAGTCGGCAAAGCCTCTGGTTCAGACCCTCCATTCGGATCCCAACCACAGGCCCTGAACAACCCTGGGAAAAATGCTACAAATTGACAGCTCTGCTTACACCCTGCGTGTGAGGCCAGCAGTCTTCACCAATTCCGCAAGCCGCCCGTAGGAACTGAGGATGTCCTCAGAACCCAAGCGACAAGCATCATAGGTATCAAAGTGAGCTATGACTTGCAGCCAAATGCACCCTGTATGCTTGATAGCCATTGGCAAGGTTGCCTTCACATCTCAAATGAGGACCTCTTGTCAGTCACACCGAGTACACATTGGACTTCTTTCTGGATCTTGACATGTGCCTCACATTGAAGCTCCCAATAACTAATAATCCCCTCCTCCCATGCACCTGCTCGGACCCTGTTGAAGGATTGGTGACAAGTCCACTCACAGCATGAATGGGCATGGCCGGACAGCCAGTCTCCACATTGGCTTTCAACCTCCACATTGGCTTTCAACCTCAAGTGATGTGAATGCCGTTCAACCCACCACTCCCCTTGCGAAGAAGTCGGATCGATGACATCTGCTACACCTGAAGGTGCCTCGACAGCAGGGACAGAGGGCGAAACATGAGACACCTGAGGTGTCCCACTCGATGCACCAGACTCCCCACTGTCATTGCACCCCGACACAGCAGCTTGAGGACGGCTGACTGTAGCCAGCAGTGGGCTCAGCTGTTAGTGAACTGTGGCCAACTCCTGCATCCACACACAGCAGGCACACACCCTATCCATACAATTACCTGTGAAGAATAGAAAACTAAATCATTAACTATTAACTAGTCTAGTACTTTGATAAAAGTGGCTGGCAGTTGACTGAACTGTGCTCAGTGGTAACTATACTGTCAAAAACAACAAAACTGCCTCTTGATGTTTTCAAAATAAACAAGAAAATCTATGGAACACACCATTATCACATATGTGAGAATAAAAGCTTTCTGAAAGTGAATTACATGAAATAAAGAAGTGACAAGTTGATACTTACATTACGTAGCTTGCAGCACAAACAAAATCTGCCAAGTATAAGAGAATAAACCTCTTAAAATCATCAGCATTAACCAAAATAAAGAAATTGACTGCCAATGAAATTTCACACAAATCAAATTATGATACTTAGCACTCTGAACGATGTGAGACTAGCAGCTGGCATTGGACACTGACTGATAACTAGCTGTAGCGACAGTCTCTGACTTATTTTGAAATACACAAGTTACAGACAAAAACTATACTCAACAGTATTTGTCAAATACACAAGAACAAACTCTAAAACCAGTAGCACAAACAAAATCTGTCAAGTATGCAAGAATAAACCTCTTAAAAACAGAAGCACTAACAAAAATTAAGAAATTGACTGGCAATGAAATTTCTCTCAAATTAAATTTTGATACTTACAGCTCTGAACGATGTGAGACTGGCAGTAGCTGCCACTGTTTTGCTACTATATATGTAAATCTGAACAATGATGTAGTTGTGATCACTTTTTCTTGATGTTGCTTTCCCCCACAACTTTTCACTTTCACTCATGCATTTTTCTAAATTTTTATTTTTCATTGTTGCGTATGATTTCCAAGCATTTAATGTGTAATTTGCACCTTACATGGTCATCGACTTTGTCAGTTTTATGACATTATTAACAGAAACACCAGTTAAAAACACACTATTTCTATGCGTATGTTCCATGCTTTCCACTTTTAGTTCATGAACTTACGAACACACTGTGCATATTTCTAGGTGTTCATCACTTACAGCCAACCACAGCTTAGTCTTTTACCAGTTTTGAAAATGTGAGGAAGGAACACAATCTCCTACCATAATTTCAAGCCTGCAGTTTCCCACATCCCTACCTTGAGACTGCTCACAGTTTTCAGTTATCTTCATCTTTTTTAACACCATCATTTGGTTTTTTAGATTCACCATCCATTTTAACTCTCTCTTAGCACCACTCATAAGATCCTGATTGTCGTTGTTTGCAATAGCATCTGGTATTACACTACTCTTCAGGAATGATGAAATTTTGCACTGTTTAAAAGTCATGCTGAAATTCTGTAGTTCTTGCAGGTTTCATCTCACTCAATGCACTAACACTACTGAAGTGGGAAACTATGGAGATTGTAGTGTCTGTTGCAAATGCAAGAGAACAACCAAACGGCACCAATTAATTTTTCTTATGGCCAAATATGACACTGGGGAACCCACGTTAAGCTCAATTCAGAAAATATTCCATGACTAGCAAAGTAAGACTGTTTGATCCAGTCTTCTAGGAAACACTGCTCAGTTTGCACTACTTTCAGTTTTTGTGGGCAACACATTTGTCTGCATCCCATCCCACCCACCACACCACACTCAAGTATTCTACCTGTAAGCTGCCACTCATGCTAAGCCGTGCTGTCTCCTGTACCAGGAAATGACATGCTGCCAAGGGGACTAGTCTGACCCCCAACAACTGCATCTCATGCACCTCTGTGGTACATCTGCTCTTGCCTGATAAGTTTGCAAGTAGTTGATGACAGACATCACACGAAAACAACAATTAAACAATGAATGAGCATACATGTTAGCATATAAGTGGCGTATTAATTCTGTCTTTGTATGGCTCCACAAATTTGAATGAAATGTCAGCTTTTACATATCGAATGAGAGGGAAAGAAACATCCTCGAACATTACCCCGGTTGGGACTGATACCCCCCCCCCCCCGGCACTAATACAGGCAATGGTGGTGTGACATGCCTATCCTTCTCTTACCCCAACAGGGCACACAAAACAGTGGCTGTCATGCTCAGGGCCACCATCCCAGAACACCAACTGCACCCCAAACTTGCACCACATTCTGGCCATCATGCTACTAGCCAGCCAGCCAGCCAGCCTTGAGTTATCCCTTTCTGCTTGTGGGCCACTAATGAATGCAATACCTGACCTCCTCCCAGCCAGTCCATAGCAGAGTGCCGAGTAGCCAGGAATATATTACATCCGTGCCTACCTCAGTGCCAACATGGAAATGCAGCAGACCTCTGTAACCCACCTAGATTCCAATGCTGCCTTCAGTGCAGCTCTAGCTGCCAGTGCAACAACACCTAATGTCACAGCAACTCAGGCCACTCTGCTGACACCTCTCACAACAGCCTTGGTCTCTTGTGGTAGCGTGAACACTTCAGCCTGGATGCTGCAAACTGTAGGGAGACCTGCTTCTGGAAGCCAAACACCAACTGTCAGGACTAAGTGCTTCTGGCTGATGCTCAGTCTTGCAGCATCTGTTTATCTGTGATACTCACTCCATTGCTCCATCCTCCTGACAGCAGCGAGTAAATCCACCATTGTTACCTACTGCATATATCATCATGTCTTTGACCTGGGCTTCTACATCTACATCAATATTCTGCAAGTCACATTGAAGTGCATGGCAGAGGGTTTGTTGAACCACTTTTATGATATTTCTCTACAGTCCCATTTGCCAATAGGTATTGGGAAAAAGGAATGCCTAAATCTTTATTAAATAGTCGGTTATACATTCACCAATCGTGAATTCAATCGACATTTCAGAATGAAAGTTTCACTCTGCAGCGAAGTGTGCGCTGATATGAAACTTCCTGGCAGATTAAAATTGTGTGCCAGAATCAGGACTCGAACCTGAGACCTTTGCCTTTCGTGGGCAAGTGCTCTACCTACTGAGCTATTCCGACACGACTCACGATGCCGCCTCACAACTTTACTTCCGCCAGTACCTCACCTCCCACTTTCCAAACTTCACAGGAGGTCTCCCAGGTTCGAGTCCTGGTTCCGGTACACAATTGTAATCTGCCAGGAAGTTTCATATCAGCGCATACTCCACTGCAGAGTGAAAGTTTCATTCTGGAAACATCCCTTAGGCTGTGGCTAAGCCATGTCCCCACCATATCCTTTTCTTCCAGGAGTGCTACTCTTCCAAGGTTCGCAGGAGAGCTTCTGTGAAGTTTGGAATGCCCATGGCACCCTCCTATGCCAACCTATTCATGGGCCGTCTGGAGGAATCCTTCCTAGCATCCCAAAACCTCAAGCCTCTGGCCTGGTTCCGGTTCATTGATGATATTTTCATGATCTGGACTCACGGCCAGGACACCCTATCCTCCTTTCTTCAGAACCTCAATTCCTTCTCTCCCATCCACTTCACCTGGTCTTCCTCAACCAACCATGCCACATTCCTGGATGTCAACCTCCACCTCACTGATGGCTCCATCCACACTTCCGTCCATATTAAACCTACCAACCACCAACAGTACCTACATTTTGACAGTTGCCATCCCTTCCACGTCAAAAAATCCCTCCCTTACAGCCTGGCCACCCGTGGACGGCATATCTGCAGTGACAAGAATTCCCTTTCTGAATATGCTGAAGGTCTCACAAAGGCCTTCACAAACAGAAACTACCCCACAGACCTAGTCCGCAAACAAATCTCCCGTGCCATATCCTCACACCCCCCAAATCCTCTTCCTAACACTAGTAACCATCCACAAAAGAGCGCTCCCCTTGTCACCCAGTACTACCCTGGTCTCGAACAACTAAATTCCATCCTTCGCCAAGGTTTTGATTTTCTATCCTCATGCCCTGAAATGAGAGACATCCTGCCCAAGATCCTTCCCACCCCTCCTAAAGTGGTGTTCCGTCGCCCTCCCAACCTTCACAACATCCTAGTTCATCCTTATGCCACCCCGAAACCCAGCTCACTGCCACAGGGATCATATCCTTGTGGAAGACCCCGCTGCAAGACCTGTCCAATCCACCCACCCAGCACTTCCTACTCCAGTCCTGTCACAGGCTTATCCTACCCTATCAGAGGCCGGGCCACTTGTGAAAGCAGCCACTTAATTTACCAACTGTGCTGCAAGCACTGTACAGCTTTCTATATTGGCATGACCACCAACCAGCTGTCCATTAGGATGAATGGCCACCGCCAAACTGTGGCCAAAAACAAGGTGGACCACCCTGTGGCACAGCATGCAGCGGAGCACATGCTTGATTTCAATGGCTGCTTCACAACCCGGGCCATCTGGATCCTCCCATCCACCACCAGCTTTCCTGAACTGCACAGATGGGAGTTATCCCTACAATACATTCTCCGATCCCGAAATCAACCAGGCCTCAACCTACGATAACTTCATTATTATTATTATTCCCCCCCCCCCTTCCATACCTTACAGTTCCTACCTCTGTATCCCAAACCTCGCCTGATTTGAGTGGTGTGTGAATGTGTGATCGTGTGTGTGTATATGTATGTGTGTGTGTGTGTGTGTGTGTGTGTGTGTGTGTGTGTGGTCTTGTGCACTTGCAGTGTACATGAATTATTTTACTTTATTTTATTTTATTTTCTCCCCTCACCCGTCTCCCCACTCCATTCCTAAGCTGCATCTCGTTATTCCCATATAACCCATCCCCACCACCGTGACGTAACCTTTCTATCCCCTCCCCCTCCCCTCCCCTCCCGTCCCCGATTCGCTGCAGAGCGTGATTCGAAGTGTGGCAGTCGGAGGTGATGGTTGTATGACTGTGTTGTGTGCCTGTGTGATTGCATGAGTGCTCTATTTCTGAAGAAGGCCATGGCCGATAGCTGAATGTGTTGTATGTGTGTGTCTTTTGTATGTGCCTGTCGCAGCTTGTCGCCACGTCTTTGCGGTGAGTAGTTACTGTCCTCACTATATTATTTATTCCAACCTGGACTTTCCATTATTATATAAATAGTCAATTATTCATTCACCAATCAACAATTCACAGTTGGTGAATAAATAATTGACTGTTTAATATCATATATACATTTGTGGTACCATCACAAATGTCTGTTATTTCAGAAAAGATGTTTCATTGTAAATCTTTTTAGTTTTTGATCTGATTTCTCATATTTTATAATGATAATCAAGTCTCCTTGTGTAGGTGGGTGGTAACAAAATATGTTTGTATTCTGAAGAGAAAGTTGGCGAAAGAAATTTCTGCAAATAGATCTTACTACAATTAATAACACCTTTCTTTTAATGATTTCCACCCCAACTAATGCATCATTTCCATGACACTCTTTTCCCAATATCACGATAATACAAAACCAGCTGCCCTTCTCTAAACTTTCTGTAAGTCGTCTGTCAGTCCCACCTTATGTGGATCCCACAATGTGCAGCAGTACTCCAAAATAGGATGCACAATTGTAGTGTAGGCAGTTTCTTTAGTATAACTGTTGCATCTTCTAAGTGTTCTGCCAATTAAACTAGACTTTGGTTCACCTTCCCAACAATATTTTCTATGTCATCTTTCCAATTAGTATGGGACCTTCCATGGACCTTCACTATTGCTGACATAGCTGACCCCATCATCAGAGTGGATTTCATCAGATACTATCACCTGTTCCCAGATGTTGCTGACGACTGCCTAATTGACAGTGACTTGGGAGTGCAATAAAGTGCACCTCTCATTCTTCAACATAAAGTAGGTAGCATATTCAATAACATTCACTGACCTGATGGTATTTCCCACTCTTTCATACATGTACACTGTGCTTCGAGGAGTGTGCCATTCATTCTTTCATTACATCATCATCATCATCATCCCCAAACTGCCCATTTTCTATCAGCTGTGTGGCCTATACCAATAACCAAGCAGAAGATGGGCCAAGGTCAAGTTTGATGTGCTGCTCACCAACGGTGTCCTGTGACCTTCAGACAGCCCATGTCATCTTCTTTTCACCTCATCAGAAAGATGGCTCCTAGCATGGATGCTGTGATTATGAGAAGTTTAATACCCATGCCATCCCTTATGTCATTCAGGTAGGCATTGGTGCCAAACTACAACAATTAATTGGTGACACCTGGCAGCCACTGGTTTTATTTTCTTCTTTTGTAACCTTTCTGGTACTCAATGGCACTGACATGCATATGAAAGAGAACTCTTTGCCATCATATACTTTCATCTGTCAGTGGAGGCCTTCACAGTCTTTACCCTTGCAAAATATTTCAAAAAATGCTCCCCAAGTCAGTCCTGGAAACTGTCATCTTTCTTTGATTTATGACCAATATCCATCACATTACAGAAGTTGACAATGTTATCAATGACTGCCTCAGTCACACCTGCACTTTTGCTTTATTCCTGCACTTTGAAACACTCAGTATTGCTCAGGAGCAGGAGCCAGAACCTACTCGCATCTGCCTGAACTCACTTCCAGCTTCAACCTTCAACATACATTGCTACCTGGTTCTGACAGCAGTATCTGATATGGTATAACCACCAATTCACTGTAGCCATTCTTGCTCGATGTCTTCCACAAAGCCAGATTCGACTGGCTTGACAATATGGCACACTCCGGTGTACATGTATTTCCCATCATGGTGAAGCCTCATCTTGTGTGACCATGGATCAAGAAATATTGCAAATACTGGGTCTACACTTACTTAACTTTCTAGCACACCAAGATCAGCCATCACATTTATGCCCTTGTAGTCACCTTCCCAGATTTCAGGCATGGATTTGCCCACATTTACATAGACATTGTCAGCTCTTTACCACCCTCCAATGCCTGCCACTACCTCCTTACCATGGTAGACGTATCTACACACTGGTCCAAGGCAACACGGGTACTTGATATCACAACCACCAAGGCAGTTTATGCCTTAGTCATCACATGGATGACCCACATCACTTTCACACACACACCATGTCACAGTGTACTGTGGGTGCCAATTTATGTTTCCTCTTTTTTGTGTACTGATAGACTTCTACGGGGCTGACCTGTAAGTGACAACTGGTGCATGATTTCCCTCAATACTTTGACAAACAGTTGTACAATGGCATCAAAACAGATCATACCAACCTGTTCCCAGGGTTGATCGGGGTCCTTTGGTTTGGAGCCGAGTGGAGGGTCTGAACCAGAGGCTTCGCCGACTCTGTGACAGTCATGGCTGCAGATTTCTGGATCTGCGTTATCGGGTGGGGAATTGTAGGGTGCCCCTAGATAGATCAGGGGTGCACTACACTAAGGAAGCGGCTACTCGGGTAGCAGAGTACTTGTGGAGTGCACATGGGGGTTTTTTAGGCTAGGCGCTAACTCTGATGAGCACTCGCCTGTCAGCATTCAAACAGCGAATTCAGGCCACGTTTGGAACAAAAATTTGAACATAAAAATATTAGCCGCGAACTTACAGAGTATTAGAAACAAAGTTCCCGAATTTGCAGCGCTGCATGGAAGTTATTGCGCTCAGATAGTTTTAGGCACCGAAAGCTGGCTAAATGATGATGTGGAAAGTTCAGAAATATTTAGCGAAGCGTGGAATGTATATCGGAAAGATAGATCTGATACAACCGGAGGAGGAGTGTTCATCGCTGTGGACAAAGATATTGTTTCTACTGAGATCGAGGTTGAAAGTAATTGTGAAGTTATCTGGGCACGCATAACAGGTCTAAAAGAAGTAAAGTTAATAGTTGGTTGTTTTTACCGGCCCCCCAGTGCTGCTGTAGCAGTTTTAGAATCATTCAAGGAAAGTCTACACCAGGTAGTGCATAGGTATCCGGGCCATGCAATATTAGTCGGAGGTGACTTCAACCTTAAGAGTATAGATTGGGACCTCGCTAGTTACATTTCAGGCGGTACAGACAAGCAGTCTTGCGAGCTACTTTTGGACACATTCTCCGAAAACTGTCTTGAGCAGTTAAACCGGCAACCCACGCGCAATGGAAATATTCTAGACCTTATAGCCACAAACAGGCCTGACCTTATTAACGATGTCTGTGTAGAGACAGGAATTAGTGATCATGATATCATCATAGCGTCGATGGTGACCAAAGTTCATAAACCAGTCAAGAAGGCTAGGAGCGTGTTTTTGTTGGGAAAAGCCGACAAGCAAATGTTACGATCGCACTTAGAAAATGAATGGGCATCGTTTAATTCTGGGACTATGGATGTAGAGGACTTGTGGACTAAATTTAAATGCATTGTTAATGAAGGGTTAGAGAAATATGTGCCAGTAAAAACGATTAAGGATGGAAAAGATCCACCGTGGTATAATAATAATGTTAGAAAGCTGCTGAGAAAGCAAAGGCTGTTGCACTCTCGATTCAAAAAAGAACACACAAATGATGACAGGCAAAAGTTAGTAGAGATTCGTGCGTCTATAAAAAGATCGATGCGTGAAGCATACAATAATTATCACAGCCATACCTTAGCAAAAGATCTTTCCGAGAACCCGAAAAAATTCTGGTCCTATGTAAAATCGATAAGCGGGTCAAAGCCCACTGTCCAGTCACTAGTTGATCATTCCGGGGCAGTAATAGAAGAAAGCAAACGGAAAGCTGAAGCTCTAAATTCAACCTTTAAGAAATCTTTCACGCAGGAGGACCGCGCAAATATACCATCATTTGATCAGCGTACTAATTCCGAAATGGGGGACATAGCAATAGGTATTTCCGGTGTAGAGAAGCAGCTGAGAGAGCTAAATACGAAAAAGTCTGCTGGTCCGGATGGAATACCAGTTCGGTTTTACAAAGACTATTCTGCGGCATTGGCCCCCTACTTAGCTTGCATTTATAGCGAATCTTTAATTCAGCGCAAAGTTCCTAGTGATTGGAAAAAAGCGCAGGTGACTCCAGTGTATAAGAAAGGAAAGAGAACTGACCCATACAATTACAGGCCAATATCGTTGACATCGGTTTCATGTAGAATTTTGGAGCATATTCTCAGTTCGAATATAGTAAATTTCCTTGAAACGGAAAAGCTTCTTTCCATGAATCAGCACGGGTTTAGGAAACATCGTTCATGTGAAACTCAGCTTGCTCTTTTCTCACATAACATCTTGCGAGTCATGGACGAAGGGCAACAGGCGGATTGTGTTTTTCTCGACTTCAAAAAGGCGTTCAACACGGTGCCACACTGCAGACTGCTAACGAAGATACGAGCTTATCGAATCGGTTCACAGATTTGTGACTGGCTGGAAGACTTCCTAAGCAATAGAACGCAGTACGTTGTTCTCGACGGCGAGTGTTCATCAGAGACGAGTGTATCGTCAGGCGTGCCCCAGGGGAGTGTGATAGGACCGCTATTATTTTCTATCTATATAAATAATCTGATGGACAGAGTAAGTTGTAATTTGCGGCTGTTTGCTGATGATGCTGTGGTGTATGGGAGGGTGTCGTCTGTAACTGACTGTAATAGCATACAGGTTGACTTAGACAAAATTTCTAGTTGGTGCGAAGAATGGCAGCTAGCTCTCAATGTAGAAAAATGTAAGGTGATGCGCATGAGTAGAAAAAACAATCCTATAATGTTCGAATACAGCATCAGTAGTGAGCTTCTTGATGCGGTCGCGTCGTTCAACAAATATCTAGGCGTAACATTGCAGAGCGATATGAAATGGAACGAGCATGTAAGGACAGTTGTGAGTAAGGCAGACAGCCGACTTCGGTTTATTGGGAGAATTTTGGGAAGATGTACTTCACCTGTAAAGGAGACCGCGTATAAAACGCTTGTACGACCACGTCTTGAGTATTGCTCAAGTATTTGGGACCCGCAGCAGATCGGTTTGAAGGAAGACATAGAGGCGGTTCAGAGGCGAGCAGCTAGATTTGTTACCGGTAGGTTCGACCAATGCGCGAGTGTCACGGAAATGCTCCGGCAACTCAATTGGGGGTCGCTGGAAGAAAGACGACGTTCTTTTCGTGAATTTCTGTTAAGTAAATTTAGAGGGCCGGAATTTGAAGCTGAGTGTAGTACGATCTTGCTGCCGCCTACTTACATTTCGCGTAAAGATCACAAAGACAAGATAAGAGAAATTAGGGCTCGTACGGAGGCATATAGGCATTCTTTTTTTCCTCGTTCAATTTGGGAGTGGAATAGGAAAGGAAATGCCTAGTAGTGGTACAGTGTACCCTCCGCCACGCACCTTACGGTGAATTGCGGAGTATGTATGTAGATGTAGATGTAGATGTATACTTGAAATCAAGGTATTATCCAGAAATCAGTTGTATGGTGGAACATCTCCACTCCTTGTTTAAGGCCTGCCAATCACACTGCCAGAGCACTTCTTACAGTTGGCTGACCTACCTATTGATGATATGCTTACCACACGACACAGCTGTGACCCACTCCACCTCAGTACCATAGCATATGAAAGAGCTTCATTCACAATGAGCGCACTCTACGCTCCCAGTCGTGCTACACATTGACACTAGAGATGGTCATAACTACTGTTACTCCAACTCACTTTTGCCATGACTGCAGCTTGCTCCCAGCAACTCAGGGCTCGTAGACTGAAGAGTGATGACGTCACACTGCTGTAAGTGGGATGTGTTGGGATGGGACGAGTCCCGAGCTGGTCGATACATCATACACCAACTGGCTTCAGTTGCTGTGGTAGTCTCCATTAGTGCACGGCATTTAATTGGACATGAGCAGAAGACAAGAAGCTACACCTGTGGATGTACTTTCTACAATGTCGTCAATGAGAATCGAAACTGTTTTGAACAAAATAGCTTATGTAACGTAAATTCTACTGAATAATCTGGGAGTAATAAAAACTGGTTCTAGTTGAGAAAAATAAATTCTCAATGCTTTAGGGGTGAAAGCCTGTATAATAAACTAAAACTTATGACCAAGCTTAGTACAGTGGTGAATTTACTGTTTCGGTTCAGCTCGTTAGCTGTTTGTTTTTGGTTTAGGCAGTTATTGGGACACTTGGAAATCATATGAAAAGTGTTGTGCTTTGAATTATCAATATTTAAGTAATATGCCATCTTCAGTTACAATTTTGACTTTGAAGCCAATGCATTTTTTATTCATAGCCTCTGACAACTAGTGATGTTTTTTCCACCTCAGATGAGTCAGTAATTCCACATGCATGTGTCAGCTGTTTAACAGGTATCTCACTTGTGCATGTGTCCCACCCCGTCTCCTTGCTTCCCCTTTCACACACACACACACACACACACACACACACACACACGCTTTACTGTAGGAGTGGTATACAACTCCAATTTTGTACAGTGTCAACATTGTTGAAATTATTTGGAAATTGTAACTGTCTGCAGTACACTTAGAATACATTTGTAATATGCATTACTATGAAACAATGTTACACTAGATTTAATCTTGCTACTCATAGTCTTTAAAAATACAATTATGATGGATTTCTGATTATATCATCATCATCATCATCATCATCATCATCATTGTTGTCAGCCACCATATTAAACTATTGTTACTACCATACATAGTACTTGTGTTGAGGTGATAAAACATTATGTGTGAATAGGATCTCCTGTCACAGAGCCATGTCCAGTGATTTAAGCCATTTAAGTCCTACTTCATGTATATTGTGAAGACCAGCCAACCCCTCAGTGAAAGAACATGGGGGACTGTCTATTGCTATGTTGTCCATAGTTTGGGTGTCTGCTCTGCAATTGCATGACTGATCTAGTGTCATTTCCCATTTGTACTTCCAATAATTGCTTCTACCCACTCCGGTGCGAAAACAATTCAGCAGAGTCCACTCCCTGCCAGGGAATTTCATGCTACCAACTTTAGTGGAAGGGCTGGGAATGAGGTGTTTGTTTCACCCTTCAAAGATGTCTCATTAGGCTGCCCAGGTGGTGTTGGGCAAGAAATCCTGTTATCAACTGGGAAACTAAGTGTAGAGGTGGCTTTCTGGACTTAAGTAGGCTGAAGTTTTGTGGGAGATATTGTGTGATGGGAAGTTGTGGGGTAGATAATATTTTCTTATACTGTCTGATGAGTACTTCTTAATGACGAATCTCTGAGGGAGGTATGTGACACAGAACTGGGAGCCACAGAAGAGGTGTAGCCAAGAGGGTACCACTAATTATCCTCATGGTTCTATTAAGCTGGATGTCAACCTCTAACACATGGGCACTGTTCAGCCACACAGGTGCACAATACTCAGCCAATGAATAAAGCAGGAACAGAGCAGTAGTATGCAGGACTTGTGCATTTGCTCCCCAGGATAATCCAGTAATTTATTGCTAAATGTTATTTCTGGTCTTAATTTGGCAGCTGTTTTTTTAAGGCAGGAGAGTGGAAGTCTTGCACTGATTTGTGAAAATTCATATATCTGTCATTTTTTGTTCAATCTCATATTTTGCACACTTATGTATAGGGATCCCATATGCTTTAAAAAAATTCAGAATGTTTAACAACATTTTAATGTCGTGAGAGAATTTTGAATTTTTTGTTACATTAAGGTACACTTTTTCATTATTTTCAGACAAATGTGGAAATTTTCTATTATGATAAACTAATCAACACTAATGAATGTATGATCAAGTGCAGCAATGTCTTGGTAAATTAATTGTATTACTTTCTGTGATATTTTTGGATTCGAACATTTTTACACACAGTTTTTTCAATATATTATCAATCATAAAACTGTTTAAAATGTCTCGATTAAATTTGTGTTCCACTTAAATATCACTTTCATGTAAAAGAATAGGTGTGCCAAATTTCATCTCAGTCCTTCCAATAGTTTCTGATATGTGTGTTCCTGAAAAGAGAAAACCTTAAGTTTCAGAAAAATTGCTTCAGTGTTTGGATGAAAATAATAATAATAATAATAATAATAATAATAATAATAATAATAATAATAATAAATAACTCTACCATACCTTAGCTAAAACTGTCCATATCCGTATTCGAGTTCTTCCTCATCATCCTCTGCAGCTCTTTTAGCTCCTCTGCTCCTTTGCCTAGCATTTTTTTTCTTTATTCTGTAATGAAGTCTCTGCCTTCGCGATTAGTTGCTCATCGATGATTTGCAGTATCTGCTCAGTGAAGACTTCACAGCCTTCTATACCACACTGCTGAGACCACAAAATGGCTCCACAGCCTACTACATTGCAGTGTTGTATATGAAAATCACAGCCTTCTAAAGCTTTATTTCTAAGTTCAAAAGAAAAAATTGTGCAAAAAGCCCAACTTCCCGAGAATGTGAAGTTTTGATACATTCCCATCATTAAGCACTGCTACAGCTTCCAAAGCAGAATTCTTCTCTACCAAATTGGAAACAAAAACAGTCTTTGGACATCTCTTCCAATTAAGAGCATTGAAACTTTCATTTGGGTACCTTGAAAAGTGGGCATGGCGCATTACACTACTTAAGGTTTTAATTTTTTTTATACCATTTGTAGTTTGAATTTCAAGGAAAACATTTGGGATAATATTCTCAATTATATTTAGCACCAAAAAAGCAAATAGAAAAAAAAAAAAGATTTTTTTTCATTATTTCTGCCACTGTCTCCCCTTAAAAGTGAGGGAGTGAACCGGTATTACTCCCAGATATTTTGAGTGGTTTTTGTGTTTGAGTTTCACACCATTGAGATAGATGTTGAGTTTCTGGTTGGCTAGTTTATTATTCAAAGCTGTGCAGGAGTAGCCGAGTGGTCTGGAGCACCATATTACGGATTGCACAGCCTCGGAGGTTCGAATCTTCCCTTGGGCATGATGTGTGTGTTGTCCTTAGGTTAGTTTGACTTAGTTTAAGTAGTTTGTAGGCTATGGACTAATAACCCAGTAGTTGAGTCCGATAGATTTACAAACATTTGAACATTTTATTATTCAAATGGAAGTAGGATACCTCTGCTTTGTTTGGATTTGGCTTTAACTTCCAGGTTCTGAAATATTCTTGGAGGGTGTCAAGATCATTCATGAGTGTTGGTTCTGTGGTGGATAGGTCAGTATGCTGGGTGCTAAAGCAATATCATTGGCATAAATGAACTTCTTAGACTGTGCTGCAGGGATGTCAGCAATGTATACACTGAACAAGAGAGGAGCGAGAACAGACCCCTGGGCGAGGCTACCATTAAGCTGTCTAAAAGCACTTTCCTTATTACCCATGTAAACTTTATTTAGCCTATTATTGGGGGTGGAATTCAGAAAGCACAAAAGAAAGGGGCATGGGATGATATTGTAAAATTTCAGTAACAGTCCTCATCTCCAATCCATATCGTAAGCTCCGGAGAGGTCAATAAAGGCTGGAATGCTGACATCAAGAATCAGTGATATCTGGTTACAGATTAACCTCTCCAGCTGGTTATAGCAGACACTTAGTAGGGCTATGGGGCAATAGCTCTCAGCTTGCTGTGGGCTTTTACCTGGCTTTAAAATGGCTACTATTTTTGATCTTTTAAATGCCTTTGGCAGATTTCCAGTGGCTAGTATGGTGTTATAGACTGTTAAGAGGCAGAATTTTGTTTTAGGACCTATGTGTTTAAGGAAAAGATTTTATCTAGCCTTGTAGCTTTCCCAGTTTGCAGGGTGATGATTGCAGCCTCTAGCTCCTCTTCAATGAAGGGATTTGAAACATCCAATAGTGTGTATTGGCTCCTCGATATTTTGTTCAGTTTGTATGCAACATGTTTGTCAGATGGTAGACAGGCTGACTTTGATGAGCTAACAATCCGCTTAGCTATGTTGCAAGGGGTTTGGGTATGTCACTGTGCAGTTATCAGCAGCTTGCCGGAGGAAAGTTTCCTTAATAAAGACCAAGCTGTCTGGCTGTTGTGCATGAAGTTTAAGTTTTCCACAGTTATTATGCACTTCTCTTTCCTGGCAGTGTTCTGCAACAGATGGTCGCCTGTGTCAAAGCTTTTGGTGTCTTGAAATGCCTTATAAAGATCGTTGCATTCTTGACTCCATCCTGGCACGTATTCTTTCCGGAAGCCCCTAGGGATACACTGTTTAGCAATAGCCAGGAGAAGATTTGGGAAACAATCATAATTAGTTGTTATGGAGGGATAAACCTGATGTTCTGTTCTACCTTTGAAGTAAAGGTCTTCAGTCAGCTTTGCTAAAATTCTATCTAGGTCTTGGAAATGATCAAATTCTTGGGATTTGGGTTCCCACAGAAATTATAACGGGCCTATGCTGGGAGTAAGGGAAAGTGCCAAGGACCCTTCTCCTAGCTGTCATGGGCTATGGAAGACTGTTCACATGAGCAAAAGCATAAGTCTGGAGAATAACCATGGCGCCATTGAGCTGAATAAAATGTGCTGTTTTCCTAAGCATCAAAGATGAGGGAAAAGTTGTATAAAACTTTCTCAGACTTCTTGCCACATCAAATCTTGATAAAACTTCAAGCTTCTGGTGATTACCTCCGTTGCCTTCATCAGGAGGAACTGACCGATTGTGTACTGCTGCAGTGATCTTAAACAACAAGTAGATGGCTTGTGATTAGGCAGCTTTTTCCTGGCTGGCAGCTATGTAATGCTCTTGCAGATGGTATCAACATCTGTGCTGGTGGCTCCACCGCTTCTGTAGTACTGTGATGCTGTACGGGATGTCTTTGCCACTTCTCTGTATTGAGCGCTTATTTCCATGCACTGCTAAGATTGTACTCACTATTACAGTTAAAACTGTCCTTGCACATTCTTATTTCTATTGCCTTCTTAATTACAGAAACCCAGGATGTGCAGGCTTGGGACAAAATTGTTTCATCAAATAATATTTTGTGTTTTTTTGGGAGGCTGTGCTCAGTGACTGCTCATTTGTCCAGTTCTCTATTTCTAATGTGCCTTTAGTGTTCTGTGCAATGGTCGCCAAAGATACGGATGGACTGAATGATGTAGTTGCTTCCACACTCACATGGTATATTTTAAATACCAGGGATCCTGAGGTCGAGGCTGTCCTTTACAGGGTGTAGCATATCTTTAATTTTCCTAAAAGGTCAGAAGATCAATTTAATTCCATGCCTCCCCAGGACTCATCCTGTTTCGCTAGAAGTAGCACCATAGAATGGAAGGAAAGCTGTTGGTTGCTCATCTAGTTAATCTTCAATATTTCCACTTTTCCTCTTCTTGGCAAATACTGTCCTTTTATCCCATGGACCATAGCCGTTCATCTGGAACACATACTTAAGATGATGAATTTCGGATTCCAAGTGATCCTCATCAGAAACTGCTTTTGCTCCATATATAAATTTGTTCAGCACGGCTCTCTTCTGAACTGTGTGATGGGAACTCTGTGTGCTGAGATACAGGTCAGTGTGCATTGGTTTATGGTACACAGAGTGGCTGAGATGTCCATCTAATTGGCATTGTATCAAAACATCTAGCAAAGGCAGCCTTCCTTCCTCTTCTGTCTCAGTGGTAAACTGAATGTTAGAGTGGATACTGTTCATGTGTTCCACGAAGTGCCTGAGAGCTTCCATGCTATGTGCCCACACCATGAAAATATCATCAACATATGAAAAAACACAGATGAATGAAGAGGAGCTGAATTTCATGCACGTTCCTCCAAATGTTCCATAAAAAAGTTTGCCATTGCAGGAGACAATGGAGAATCCATAGCCAATCCATCTGTCATTTCATAAAATTTGCTGCCATCCAGAAATCTGAAAAGATGGATTCCTTTGGTATGCAACCTAGTAGAGGAAAGAAATGAATTGATGTCAGTGGAAGAAATGCAGGAGCCTAGTTGTGGTGTGCAAACATGTAGTGTATGGAGAATTACTTGAACAGTGGACAAACCTGTGAGCACAGTGCGTAAAATCCTACAAAACATCCTTCTTTGATAGCCATTCAAAATTACCCATGTGAACGAGTTGCTTTTTGTCGACCTGCCAGCAAGAGACTTTTTGGTTCAGAATTTCTTGCTTGCATGGAAGTGGTAGATGAATGGCTATGGAAGATTTTGTGGGCAGATGAAGCCCACTTCCATCTGACAGGATATGTCAATACACAGAATTGTCAAATATGGGTATCACAGTATCAACATGCAAATCAACCAGTATTGCTTCATTCTGAAAAGGTCATTGTGTAGTGCGGGTTTATGGCATTATTTACCATAAGCCATATCTTTTTTGAAGAGAGGTGCTTCTGGTCCTATTACCTGTACCATCACTGGTAAGCATTATGAGTGTCTTTTAAGCAACCTCCAGCTTTCCAGCAGCATGGATGTGTGGATGGGTTCATTTTTATGCAAGATGGGACACCTCCACATATTGAAAACTCACTTAAGCAGCTGGTGAAGCAACATTTTGGAAGTGCTAGTATTACCAGCAGCCATTTTCCTACAGTATGGCCATTCCAATCACGTGATTAGATCAGATAATATTGGTTGTTTTTTTCCATAAATCTGTGCTGAGGACATCCTCGTGGTTGTGGAACATGTCTTTTTACAAGCTGATAATACCGGTGAAACTCTTCCCATGGAATGCGTGGTTAGCGTCGTAGATTGCTGTGCTTTCGGTCCCCAGTTCAAATCCCGCCATGGGCAGAAAAATACATTATTTGTGTGTAATAACAGTTTCTAGAATGACTTACATGTTTCTTATGTTTGGTGTAACTTACAGAAAATTCTTTCTATGTCTAAATAGTGGAGCACTCCAAACAGGAGGCAGTCTGTACTGAGTGTATGCTTGGTTTGCAATAAATGTGTTCTAAGTGAAAGTGTCGTGCTCTATTAATGACCAGCCTTCTAATTCCGGATCACCTGCAGTTTGAAACGTGACACTTTCTGGTGGAGGCACCAGGTATCCTGCAATACATCTGCATCATAACGGCTCCAATTAGGCAGTATAAGAGCTATTGCCTACCTCCGTCCAAAGGTCCGTGTCATCAAAAGACCCATGGATACAAAAACAGCAGTTAGCCAGCTGCACATCAGACACCCATCTGTGTTCTCTGGAGATGCAGGACAGAACCCAAACAAGTGGCTGAAAGGATTCAAACGAGTTGCCAAGCATAATAGGTGGGACCACATTATGTGCTTGGCAAACAAACATTTCTACCTGTATGTGACGGCCCAGCAGTGGTTTGAAAATAATGAGGACAAGCTTGATAGCTGGGAAAAATTCCAGATGGAACTTAAGAAGATGTTTGGAGCCACCTGTCAACTGTGTTGATGTGTGTTCAGACAGCAGGACTCCTCCTCAACCAAAAGAAGTGCCTCTTCAAAGAGAGAAAAATCCTAGGGCGCCTAGTGAATGGAAATGATGTCTGTCCTGATCCAGATAAAGTAAGGGCAGTTACAGAATTTCCAACTCCTCAGCACATTCCGGTGAAGTGAGAAGTTTCCTCTGGCTGTGCTCATACTACCGTTATTTCATAGGTTTTTGTTACAAGGCACATCCATTGCAAGAACATCTGCAGGGAGACGCCAAGTTTTACTGGGACAATAAGAAAGATCTTCCTGGGCACATATGGAGGCTCTAACTTCTGCACCAGTTCTAGGCTTATACAACGAGAATGCAGAAATTGAACTTCAAACAGACGCTAGCGGTTATGAGATTCATGCAGTGTTTGTACAAATTCAGGGAGGTGCTGACAAGGTGATAGGCTATGCATCAAGAGTTCTCTCAAAGTTCGAGACAAATTACTCTACAACCAAAAAGGAGTGGCTCACCATTATCTGGGCTATCAACAAGTTCCAGCCGTATTTATTCGGTAAACCATTCATCGTCATGACAGACCTCCATTCTTTATGTTGGCTGACCAATTTGAAGGACCCATCAGGTCAACTAGCAAGATGTGCGCTAAGACTCCAAAGGTACGATGTCACAGTTTTATTCAAAAATAGGCACAAACACAAGGATGCCAACTGCCTTTCGAGGAACGTATTAGCTGAACACAACAGCATGGATGAAATTTCAGCCCTGACTGAGTTAGTTGACATTACAAACTGAACAGAGGGACGATCCAGCATTATTACAAACCATAGAAGCCTTGGAAAATGGCGAACCAACCAAAGGAGAGTTTAAACTTATAAACAGGACATTGTATAAGAACAACTACAATCCACTGGGCCCCAAATGACTACTGGTTGTTCCAGCTCCTCTCCGGCCAGCTGTTCTCAACTATTTCCGTGATTCTCCCATATCTGGTCATCTGGGATTCACGAAGTCCCTATACAGAATCAGATGCAGGTATTACTGGCAAGGTCTATACCAATCTGTCAAGCACCATGTGAGTCACTATAAGGAGTGCCAAAGACGAAAGCATGTGCCACAATTACATCCAGGTCATCTGGTACCAATTCCACCTGCAGTAGCTCCATTCCACTGGATTGGTTTCGACGTTTTAGGTAGGTTCCCAGAGTCAACAACCAGTAACCGATGGATAATAGTCTGCACCGACTACCTCACCTGCTACACTGTCACCAAGCCTGTTCTGATGGCAGAAGCCCCAAAGATTGTAAAATTCATAGTAGAATACATTATTTTAAAGCTTGGTGCACCACGTGTGATGATAACTGATTGAGGAAAAACTAGTATCAGAGGTAATGTCACGTTGTGACATTGTCCACAGAATAACAACTGCCTACCATCCTCAGACAAATGGTCTTACAGAACAGTTTAACTAGACGTTAGCAGATATGTTGTTAATGTACGTTGATGTTGAGCAGAAGGATTGGGATACAATACTGCCAGTCATAACATTTGCTTATAATACAGCAGAGCAAGGCACCACGGGCTTCAGACTATTTTTCCTGCTCCATGGTCATGAAGCCGAGACGACAATGGATTCATTTTTCCCATTCCAACCGGATGATACTCAGGATGACTATCTGAAACAGCAGATCACCTGGGTTGAAGAAGTAAGACAGCTGGCTCGCATACAGCACTGGACGCCCAGGAGAAGGACTGCTAGCAGTATAATGACAAGCACTGACCTGTTGTGTATAGCCCAGGAGATCTGGCATGGATGTTTACTCCTGTATCGAAAGTTGGGCTACCAGAAAAGTTACTGAAGCTATACTTTGGTCAGTATCGTGTAATACGCCACCTGTCAGACGTCACATACGAAGTCGATGATTATGATCCATCATCAAAACGACCAGAAAGAAGAGACATTGTGCACATCCTCCATATGAAGCCTTACAACGATTCCAAAGAACGTGTAGACAGAAACGGCCTCTTGTTCAAGGACGCTGAAGACCGTTGTGATAATGATGAAGCCACAACAGGGGAGTCTGGCGCCGGTCATCATCATCGTAAGAGTGGCGTGCAGGCAGAATCAGTGGCGTAGCTATCATAGGGCTAGGTGGGGCAGTGCCCCGGGGCCCCCGACCTCCAGGGGCCCCTTGGCCTTCGTGAGCGACGATCGAAAAACGTTACAGTAGAGCGTCGAATTTTTTTTTTTTTTTTTTTTTTTTTTTTTTTTTTTTTTGTTTTGTTTTATCTCTCCCACCCTAACGTCCATCATATCCCCTTCCCCTCAAACCAAGTAGTCACTCTGGGCCACTGGCTGGCGGAACAATGCTTCTAATTGGGGCTTCACAAGACGCCACTATGTGGCGCTGCTGACAGGCGAAGTGGCCAGTCAATGTGTCCAACAATCGGCACACTTCCATCTGCGTAGCAGCAGAAGTAGCGGCAGCATCAAAGCTGCTCACAGCAACAGCTGCATCTTCCATGTGTTGCGGCGTGCAATGTGAAGGATCGCGTTCCTCCAAATACAGTATAAATACATTTACAGTACAGTACTTCTTATTGGCAAATAGAAGTGTACAGTTCGAATATGCAAATAAAACGGTTTTCCGAATATACATGTCCCCATATTACTTCGGATAATAGTGTTATACTGTATATAATATTTTAGTTGAAAGAAGGAATTGCGACTTTTAATTTCTCCTGCCGAAATTGACCCCAACATGGACAGTTCGTCAATTATGAAAGGAAATTATTACAGAATATGCATTATTAGAATGTGAGGTTACGGAAGTATTTTGTTTTATTTTTCTGCAGCAGCCGAAAGGTCGTTCAGCAAATAAAAATTATCAAAACGCATCTGAGGTACAGTATGGCTCAAGCTCGATTCGGACATTTTTTTGTGTCCCAGCCTCGTCGCCGCTTTTGTGTCTCGTTTCCGTCGTTGGCGTCGGTGGCCGAGTGGAATGAGACCGACACAGGAATAAAGATGGCACGCCGGTGCAGGTACGGAGGGAAGCAGCCAGAAACTAGAATCACTAGTGTTATGTTGTTATGGTCTTCAGTCCGGAGACTGGTTTGATGCAGCTCTCCACCCTACTCTATCCTGAGCAAGCCTTTTCATCTCCTCATAAGAACGGCAACCCACATCCACTTGAATCTGCTTACTATACACGTCTCTTGGCCTCCCTCTGCGATTTTTACCCCACACGCTTCCCTCTAATGCTAAATTTACGATTCCTCGATGTCTAAGAATGTGTCCTACCAAGCGATCCCTTCTTGTAGTTAGGGTATGCCAAAAATTCCTTTTCTCGCCAATTCTATTCAGTACCTCTTCATTAGTTATGTGATCTACCCACCTAATCTTCAGCATTCTTCTGTAGCACCACATTTCAAAAGCCTCTATTCTCTTCCTGTCAGCACTGCTTATCGTCCATGTTTCACTCCCATACAAGGCAACACTCCACACAAATGCCTTCAGAAAAGACTTCCTTACACTTAAATTAATATTCGATGTTAGCAAATTTCTCTTTTTCAAAAATGCTTTTCTTCCCATTGCCATTCTGCATTTTATATCCTCTGTACTGCGACCATCGCATGTTATTTTACTACCTAAGTAACAAAACTCATCTACCACCTTCATTGTTTCGTTACCTAATCTAATTCCTTCAGCATCGCCTGATTTTTCTAAGACCGCATTCCATTATTTTTGTTTTGCTCTTGTTAATGTTCATTTTGTACGCTCTCTTCAACACACTGTCCATTCCATTCAACTGCTCTTCCAGGTCGTTCGCTGTCTCTGACAGAATTACAATGTCATCAGCAAAACGCAATGTTTTTATTTCTTCCCCCTGAACTTTAATCCCTATTCCAAAATTTTCCTTGCTTTCCTTCATCGCCTGCTCAATGTACAAATTGAATAACATTGGAGAAAGGCTACAACCCTGTCTTACTCCTTTCCCAACGTTCTTCCACAGGGTCGGAGCTGCGGCGTCACGCAAACCAATTGCGCCTGCACAGGCCGCGCGATCCTGTCTAGAGTTTCTTGATTCCAGACCCAGTTCACTGCCAGGGAGCACAGCCACATCGTTCGCCGACGGGTCCAGCGTCCCCGGACTACGAGATCGTACCCATGGATTCCCAACTGAATCACTAGAGCAAATTAGAACGTGATATATATTGCACAGAATTTATACAGTACTTAACTTTTACATAGTTCAGTGCGGCAGAATGCTGATACAAAGTTGAGGCCTGCCTAGTGCCTATTCGATAGCCAAGTCTTCACTGGTGCTTATCTGATTACGAAGGTCCTAACTGGTTGCTATCTCAGTCCCAAGTGAACGATGTCATTCACTGGTGGAAACGAGCGGAGTTCCAGCAGAGGGCGCTCGTGGCTGTTGTCGTCCGAACGCTGCGCCGTGCGTGCATGGCGGCGCGCGGCGAAAGTAGGTGGCGCGCACTTTGGTCTTGTGCGACACCACACCCCTCCCCCCCAAACCGCCGCGCCGTCGTGGCGTAGGGCTGAGGGCCACGGCGACGGCACTCGGAGGAGGGCCTGGGCGGTGGCGTTACTGGTGGGACGGGCGTCGTAGCAGAGGCTGGGATCGAGACGCTGTCTGCGCCCCGGCATCCGCCTTGCGATTCGCTGGAAAACCCGCGAAAACCAGCGGAAGGGCGCCCGCCCCCGCCCAGAGGGAGCAGGTCATCTTCGTCTGAGGTGCGTGGCCCAGACGGCGGGGGCACGCACGGTCCCGGAGTCCTTGGTGACGCTGTCAGCTGCGGCGGCGACGGAGGCGGAGAGGCGGACTGCGTAGGAGGCGCGTCCACCTCCATGGGTACGATCTCGTAGTCCGGGGACGCTGGACCCGTCGGCGAACGATGTGGCTGTGCTCCCTGGCAGTGAACTGGGTCTGGAATCAAGAAACTCTAGACAGGATCGCGCGGCCTGTGCAGGCGCAATTGGTTTGCGTGACGCCGCAGCTCCGACCCTGTGGAAGAACGTACAACATACATATTGCGACCGAGCACGCGCTGAATGGTGCCCGGCATCCATCTTGTCTTGTTGCCAGCAAACACCCTGTACAGCACCGGCGTAGAAACCTGAAAACGCGTAGCGCCATACGAACCGACTCGGTGCGTGGGAGGCTGCAGCAGGTGAAGGGGAGTGCGGTGATGGCGGCCGTTTAGCAGCTCGGCAGGAGACGGGCCGTCACGTGGCATGCACCGATACGTAGACAGGAAAATTTGAAGAGCTTGCTGCCTGGAGTGCTGACCTTTCATCTTCTCCATGTGAGACTTGAATGTTCGAACGAAACGTTCCGCTTCACCATTGGCCTGAGGGTGAAAAGGTGCGGTGGTGATATGCTGAATGCCATTCAGACGACAAAACTGTTGAAATTCCGCACTAACAAACTGAGGTCCATTGTCACTGACGATAGTTTCAGGCAAGCCTTCGATGCAAAACACTGATGTTAAGGCACTGATTGTACTAGAAGCTGTCGTTGAGTTCATGGCAATCACAAAAGGAAACTTGCTGAAAGCGTCTACAACAATTAACCAGCGCGTATTCCAGAAAGGTCCGGCAAAGTCAATATGTAAACGTTGCCATGGTCCCTTGGGGCGTGGCCAGTCTGAGAAACGCTGTGGAGGAGCCGCCTGATGCTCCGCACAAACTGTACACTGTGATGTCATGCTCTCTATCTGAGCGTCCATACCAACCCAGGTACAATGACGTCTGGCCAGTTGCTTTGTCCTAACAATGCCCCAATGTCCTTGATGCAGGAGGCGTAACACTTCTCGTTGCAGGGAACGAGGAACAATCACTCTTGCTTGGTCGTTGTCCGTATGTAACAACAGAACACCCTGACTTAAAGATAATGCATGACGTTGGGCAAAATAACGTCGAACCAGAGGCCGATCAATGTCTTTGGCTCTGGCAGGCCACCCTGAGCGAACAAAACGTGCTACCACACTTAGGTCTGCATTCACAGCTGTTTCCTGTGCAACCCGACGAGGGTTCAAAGGGAATCAAACATGTATCACTAAGTAGTGCAGACTTTAATTTGTCAAAGGCAACCTGATAATCTTTAGACAATACAAAAGGAACATTTTTCCTACGTAAGCGAATCAGTGGAGCTGCAATCTGAGACGCATTGGGAATAAACCTGAAATAATAATTAAGCTTTCCCATTACTGCTTGCAATTCGTGTACATTCTTAGGAGGAGGCAAGTCTTTGATTGCTCGAAGATGTGACTGTAAGGGATGGATTCCTTGGGCATTAATCACATGGCCTAGGTACTATTTGGCCACGATAACTTGACGATTTTGTTGGTGCTGCCACAAGCGGAGAAAATCGACACCAGTTGAAAGTTATTGTTTTATTTACATGAGCTGCCAACCTTACAATGGTCCTTTACTCGAAGAATTAATGTACACATTGTTAGGGTAACGGTTCCAGCACTGCAGCAAGCAGCCGATGCTGCCTTCCGTTCATGCAAGACAAGCTCCCGGCAGCCACCGCGTGAATCGTCAAGTTATCGTGGCCAAATAGTACTCTATTTCAGTCTGAAAAAACGAACACTTTGCTTTATTGCAACGTAGACCTGCTGCAGTCAAAACTTTGAAAAGGCACTCCAGGTTTGATAAATGTTCTTCAACTGTACGTCCGGATACCACAATATCATCTAAATAGTTCGAGCAACACGGTACAGAAACTGTCAGCTGTTCCAAAAAACGCTGAAAAATAGCGGGGGCGGAAGAACTGCGAAAGGGTAGGCGTTGAAATTGAAAAAGGCCCATGTGAGTATTAATGACGAAAAACTTTTTGACTCGTCATCAAGTGGAATCTGTAAGTATGCCTCTGCTAAATCAATCTTAGAAAAGAAACGAGACTGTCCTAATTTGTCCATTAGTTCCTCAGGTCTGGGCAGGGGATAAGTGTCCACAATTGTTTGACTGTTCACTGTTGATTTAAAGTCCGCACAGAGACGAAGTTTTCCTGACGGCTTGGGTATAATTACTATAGGCGAGGCCCACTGACTCGCAGAAACAGGAGAAATCACCCCACTATCTTGCCAACGTTTAAGTTCTTCGGCAACTGTATCACGCAAGGCGATAGGCACTGGTCTAGCTTTACGAAATTTTGGTACTGCAGATTCTTTTAAAGTTACATGTGCCACGAAGTCTTTTGCACAACCTAGTTCCAGCGAAAACAAGTCACTATATTTGTCACACAATGCATTGATTTTATCCTGAGGCACTATTGACGAAATTTGAAGCACATCTCTTTGAATTGATAAACCAAACAAGTCAAAAGCATCTAGTCCAAAAATGTTCTGTGTCGATTTGGCCTGAAGAACTACAAAAGCAACTGTTTTTGTTACACCTTGAAAAGAGGCGGGCAGGCTACACGTTCCTAGCACGGGAATATTTTGACCTGTATAAGCTGTTAACACTTGTTGACACAGCGATAATTTTGGCGAACCCAGAAGTTCATAAGTATCTTTATTTATTAATGTGACAGCGGAACCAGTATCAAGCTGAAATTGCACCGTCTTATTTTCTATGAAGAGAGTCACAAACAGTTTTTGCTTGCGGCGCTCGACAGGTGCGCGAATGTGGGCAACGTCTGCTACGGTTTGTTTACTGCGCTTGCGCGGGCCGCGTAGTGAAGTAAGCGGCGCAGACTCGGCACGCAGCGGATTACAACACTGTCACTAGATGGCACTACCGCCGGATCGGCGTCCGCGCAAGCATGCGAAGCTAATCCAGATGTACTAACTACTGCACTACACTTTTGAGTAGCTACTTGATGTCTACTGTCACTAGCTACACAGTACTGGGCACTATTACAAGGAGCAGTTGCAGAAGGCACTATTTTCACTACAGGAATGCACTGTTCATAGTCATTTTGCTTGTCCCGAACCCTTTTCCGTTGCACTGTTTTACGCGCTCGTCGGCGCTTGCTACGTGGTGCACTATATAGTTTTGCCATAGGCGCAGAACTACTTTCTTGCAATTGAAATCCAAGGAAAGCACTGTTCAATTCCACAGCCCGTATAACATTTACAGAATGAACTGTTCTCGCACTCTGCGAAGCACTGTTTCTAACGGTACCGTTCTTTGAGTTTTTAATTTGCATATACACTGTACATGTCCTGATTTGCCACATTGATAACAGGTTGCGTTGCGACTAGGGCAATGAGCACGCTTGTGGCGAGACACACACTGGGGGCAAGATTTACGTACATTTTTCTGAAATGAGCGTTGGCGCCCGTTATTCAAATCACTGTTTCTAACACTTTCTCGCACTTTTACACTGGCTACTGTTCACTGTCTGTTCAGCACGGCCTGTACTATTGTAAGAATCACTAGGGCTAGACTGAGAACTACGGCTAGGAAAGCGTCCGTTGCAGCACACTGAATTAACACTGTGGCTTTGCATTTCTACATCTGCTAAGTCAAAAGTATCATGCGCTTCAATAAGCTGCAGTACACTGTCTAATGAGGGGTCTGACTGTTTTAGAATTGCTGCCCTAATTCTGGGGTCCTGAATGTTCTGCGTAATCGCATCCCTCAACATCACGTCACTATACGAAAGTCCACAAGAGCAAGTAAATGTACATTTGCGGGTTAAGCCCTTCAATTCCGTAATCCACTCTTGGTGTGACTGCTGCGGTAATTTTTTCAGTCTGAAAAATCGGTACCGTGCCGCAGCTACGAGAACTTTTCTCT
This sequence comes from Locusta migratoria, assembly GCA_026315105.1. Lineage (NCBI taxonomy): Eukaryota > Metazoa > Arthropoda > Insecta > Orthoptera > Acrididae > Locusta > Locusta migratoria. The sequence goes on along the minus strand of CM048755.1, from coordinate 166,982,662 downwards.
CATAATGAGCAGTTAGTGCCTCTACTATTTGTTCAAAGTGTACATCACGAGGAGATACGCCGGGGAAAAGTTTTTTCAGTAACACGAAGGTGTTGGTGCCCACCACAGATAATAGCAGATGCTTCACTTTCTGACCTGTAATTTAATGAGCCGCGACGAGTTCTTGAAACTGTGCGAAATAGTCGCTCCATTCTTCCTCACGTTCGTTGTACTGGCGAAACGTAGGAAGCGTTGCGGCGGCAGGTGTGGGCTGCTGATGCGACGGCTGTGTTTGAGTTGTCAACTGCGCCACTGCCTGGAGAAGTTGTGTTATTTGCGCCGTCTGTAACTGAATAATTTCCATTAAGTTTGGGTTCGGGGTAGTGGCCATGCTGACCGATTAGGCGCCGCGCATACAAGTAAACTATAACAAAACACAAATGCAATATGAAAGAGGACGCGCTGCAACAAAAAAGTCCACAAACACGTAACTGAAAATGTTCCCCCAAAAATCTTATAATAAGGGTGGGTGGGCGGGAGCAATTTCTGCGTGCTCCGACTGCTGCTGTCTGGCTGCTGCAAGCGGGCTGATCCAAGGTTCGTCTATCACTCCTCGTCGCCACTTTTGTATCCCAGCCTCGTCGCCACTTTTGTGTCCCAGCCTCGTCGCCGCTTTTGTGTCTCGTTTCCGTCGTAGGTGTCGGTGGCCGAGTGGAATGACACCGACACAGGAATAAAGATAGCACGCCGGTCCAGGTACGGAGGGAAGCAGCCAGAAACTAGAATCACTAGAGCAAATTAGAACGTGATATATATTGCACAGAATTTATACAGTACTTAACTTTTACATAGTTCAGTGCGGCAGAATGCTGATACAAAGTTGAGGCCTGCCTAGTGCCTATTCGATAGCCAAGTCTTCACTGGTGCCTATCTGATTACGAAGGTCCTAACTGGTTGCTATCTCAGTCCCAAGTGAACGATGTCATTCACTGGTGGCCACGAGCGGAGTTCCAGCAGAGGGCGCTCGTGGCTGTCGTCGTCCGAACGCCGCGCCGTGCGTGCATGGCGGCGCGCGGCGAAAGTAGGTGGCGCGCACTTTGGTCTTGTGCGACACCACACATTTGGCACTCATAGCAATCGAAAACAAGGCTGCATCGTCTAGATTTAACAGACCTTATTGATGATTTTGCAAAAACCAAAGCCAGGAAAAGACTGTAAAGTAATTGTTAAAATACAATTGACTACTTTTTAATTGTGTACCAATATAATTACTATAATGTACTGCTGTCACGAAAACGCTTACCGATAATTACCAATCAGAAATTATATCTTTGCCAACATCTGCAGTCTAACAGTTTGAAGCATTGTATTACCCCAGTAGGTATTCTTTCATTCTGACTTTGGTGCGTGAGGAAACACGAACAAAATCCCCACGAATTGAAAAACGCCACTCATTAAGTTCGCGATACACAGTGAGGCGCGAAAAATAATTATGAATTTTTTTCAAGGGCTAATAGTATTCGTGTTACAAGAAATAGAAAAATTTTCAACTTTCAGAAAACAATGTGTTAACACATTGACTGCCACGTGAGTTAAATATAAGTCACAGGAAGTCTTCTCTTCGGGTCACGTTAAGTAAATTTTCCATTTAAAGCTCCGTGGTGCAGTTGTAACTCACAGTAGCGTACTGTGACTTGGTGTTACAGTACGTTATGGCCCCAGTAAAAAATCATGTTCGTGGTCTCCAGTTTTCAAGAGCTCAAGAGTAGTTATTGACATTTGAAATTGTGAATTATATATAACTCACATGGCCCAGTCAAATTGGAATTTCCTTTTTTTTGTAATTTATTACTTGGTGTTACATATTACTTATACAGTAGATTATATATCACATACAGTTTTAATTAAATTCTCCAATTTTAATTGCAACAACAGTGAAATAGACTGAAAAATTTGGGTAATTCCACTTTGTATCTCTAACACCTGCATGCACTGTGCTTCATGAAGAGACACTCTTCGCAAAAATATGAGTAACAATTTCTTACATTTCCATGTAGTTTGTTTGCATTTCTTGACAGCTTGCTCTCGCCCAAATTCATTGTTCTTGTTTTCGTAGCATCCGTACACCTATGACTTGCTGCTCCCATGCTCACAAGGGCACAATCTGCAGGCAGCTCGGTGGCTATAGTGAGAGATTTCTCGGGGGCATCAGCATCTTCTGTTTGGAGTAGTCTCAAAGTCACTTCCTCTTTGAATCCTGTGATTGAGATGATCTTGTCGTTGATGTATCGGTAAATCACAAGAGCATTTACCCGTGCTGACCCTGTCAACAGTTCAACTGCAAGCTTCCTGTACCATTTCACACCCCCGCCTTAGACAGTATAGGACTTCATTTGGTGAGAGAGATCTATAAATGACTGATTATAATCAGTTATCATTGCTGGTTTTTTCTTTGTGCCCTTCTTGGTTTGAACTTCAGATTCTTCCTCTCCAGGAACAGTACTCAGCATCAACACATTGCTCTTATTTTTCCATTTCAGTAGTACGAGTATCTTCATCTACTTCACTTATGTCCATAACTTCATCTAAAAGCTTCTGTATATGCCTTTGTTCATCTACATAACTTCTACGAGACACTTTCTCCTGCTACAATATCACTGTGTTACGGAGCAAACAACACTGAATAAAGACTGTAGTAACAATGCAGAAAAACAATAATGGAACTGTACGCAAATAATGTTGTGGAATAAAAGACTTACAGGAGTGCCAACCAAAAATTCTTAGCGACACAACAAATGACACATCTGGCACTTTACTCTGGCGCCATGTGAGCCATATGTAACTCACACACACACACACACACACACACACACACACACAAAACCATGAACTAAAGTACTAAATTGCAATATTTTTAACTTTTTTGTACTTAAATAGCTTACTTCAAGCAAATAATATGGAATATGGAAAGAAAGTATACGATCTCTGGTGTCGGTAACCCAAGCATATCTCTGGCAGCTAATATGTTAATATAGTTATCGTTAAACAGAATGGACTAAGACAAAATATTAAATGTATACAGCATATTTAAGTATAGTAGAAGAGTATTGGGCATATGATTTGATGTGACAGGTGACAGCAGGAAGTGGGGGGGGGGGGGGGGGGGTTGAAGGGCTGAAGGTGCGTGAAAGGGCAGACCGCTGTAATGGTCAGGCATTGCCGTTCTTTGTGCGCCTACAAAACGAATAGCGAGCCCCCACTCTGTCTACACCATTACGTCGCAAACGGTGTTTTACAAAGTTATACCGACCCTTCCACAGTGCACCTCATAAATCACGGATGGCGTACTGCGCAGACAGACCTAGAGAGTGCGCGTTTTCCACAAAATGCGTTGCTCCAGGAAACAGGCATGTTTATTTTCCACAAATGCGTTGATACTGAAAGGAATACCAAACAGAATCTACATACCTTTCTACACACTATTTTGCAATGGAAGCCGGGAAATGGATTCGGCATTCTGTGGCTTTTTTCTGGGAACGGCACCTTCCCATACCATAAGAACTATTCGCTCTTCAATTTACGTTCATACTAACACTATACTCTCCGCCGCATTCTGCTCAGTTCTTCTATGTGAAAAACAAACAACTTCACTGTATTTTAAAGTAACGGTGAGAATTCAGCACTACATTCACGGATCAGAAGTTCATGTAATAATTACTTTGTCTCAATAGTGAATTGTGCATCAAGACGCTGCCCTCTGCCCCACTGTCATGATAATAAGCGAAGATATCGACTTAGTTATTTTACTTATCACTTTTTCCTGGCCAGACACTAACATATACTTCAAGAAGCCTGGTACGGGCACGGCTCAATCCAGTTTCATAAAACAAAATCTGGCAACTTACTTTTGATGAAACCGTCCTACACGAATGTTTTCCCATTTTCCTTCTTTGACTGGGCTATCAACGAAATGAGCTAACAGTGCAGTAGTTTAGCGAGAGTGATTTGTTGGCACTGACAAAAGTCCACCTGCTGTCACCGCTGACGAAAAAATCCCATGGGGCATTTTCATCTGTATGCCCTACCCAGGTCCAACTCTCTCTCTATCCCTCTGCAAAATTTCGTCCAAATCAGCTAGTAACAGCTAGTAATCAGCGTGACACATAATAATTTACTTAGTAGTATTTAGGTTTGCCTTATTATGTCTTCCAGTGGGCAGTAAGGAGCTGATGATGAAGTAGTTTTCCATCTATACAGTATAAGCGTAAAGAGGGCCCCAATGTCATTTTTGCCCCAGGGCCCTTGGTGGCATAGCTACGCCACTGGGCAGAATAGAAGGATTCTCCGAAACTCCCATACAGAGGACCGATGACAAGATCCAGGACTCTGTAGCTGGCTTCAAAGGGAACCTAACAGTGGGTAGTTTTTCTTTTAGGAAGGGGAGCAATGCTGCTAGCCATCCAATGGGACGTGTTGCGCAGTGGTTAGCATTGTAGGTTGCTGTGCTTGTGGTCCCCAGTTCAAATCCCGCCACGGGCAGAAAAAAAGTTACCGTACTTGTTTGTATTTACTATTTCTAGAATGTTCTACATGTGTCTTATGTTTCACATACTTCTAAGTTCCAGAAAATTGTTTCTGTGTATAAATTGTAGAGCACTCTGAGCAGGAGGAAGTCTGTACAGAGTGTATGCTTGTGTTAGCAATAAATGTGTTCTATGTGTAAAGTGTTGTGCTCTATTAATGACCTGTCTTCGAATTCTGGACCACCTGCAGTTTGCAACTTGACAATATAATAACACTAATACAGATACACAACTTTTTGGTCCACTTTAGGTTACGGTAGTAACACCAAAAGTGGACCTTTGTGATCGTCTTTTGACAGCTCGAAATTTAAATGAAAATAACGGCTTAACCATTCATCTGACACGAAAATTGAATAATCGAATTTGTAGAGGAGAAAATTATCTACAACTTTGCTCCCTTATGTTTTTTTTCATATCTTGTATCGTTGAGAGATATTTGCAAAAATAATGGAGATTTGACACCCTCCATTAAATTAACGAAAACCAGCCGTTCGGAGATGTCAGTGACATCCCTAGCCCGGAACTCTCTCTGGCATACGCCATCTTGCGTTGCGTATTTGATGATTTTCTTATTGTAACTTACACATTGTCATTTCAAAGCAATGGTGCACTGAAGAATTAACAAAAACACGTCATTCTTCGTATGATAAATGATAATGTAGTGTCTAAAAATGCCATATTAGCATCAGTTAACAACTGCCATCTATTTAAAGGATGCACATTCTAATTTTCAGCCGTAACAAGCCGGGCGCCATGGCTCAGCCAGTGCCACCTACAAACAACTTTCTGGGTTGTTTGTTGAGAATTTTGCTCAGTTTTTTTACTACAGATGGCGTTGAACCCTCTTTCTTTTTGTCTATTTTCATTGGTTCTTCAGGTTGATCAGTACTTTGTGAACGTTGGTATGTTTTGTTCTAGTTTGATCGTTTCGTCGTTCACACAGTTTTCTTGTTACAGAGGGCACGAGCTACCATGCCTGCAACTCTCTGACCAAGCGCGCTGAGCAACCGTGCCCTAGCAAGTTCTGAACCACCGTGTAACATGTTCGTACATCACAAACTAATTCCTCACTTATTACGCTATGACGAACAGCTGCGAGAGTTCAAATGTCTGTAAATCTATCGGACCAAACTGCGTGGTCATCAGTCCGTAGCTTACAAACTACTTAAACCTAGGTAAACTAACCTAAAGACAAATACACACAACCATGCCCCAGGGAGGACTCGAACCTCCACGGCGAGCAACCGCACGCTCCGCAGCGAGACGCTTTAGACCGCTCGGCTACTCCACCGCGGTGCTGCGAGAGTAATCCGTGATTCTAGAACTATCGATGGCAGGTGTTAACTAACTAACCAACATTAGATTATAATTCATTGTCCTAAGAATGATATGTTTTTGATAATTTTCAGTGTGCCATTGATTTGAAATGACAAAGCTTGAGTTATAATAAGAAAATCATCAAGTAGAGAAAGCAAGATAGGAAACGAAAAAGAGATTTTGGGGTGAGGGATGTCATGTGACTGATTTACAAATGCCAAATGTACGCTGTGTTCCATCCAGGCTGTAGTCACTCGTCCGAACGCCAAATGTACGCTACGTTCGTTCCATCCTATAGTCATTCGTAACCAAAACTTAGAACTACTGAGGCTTATTAAAGTGTGGAGTGTCACAAGGGTTCATTTTGGGACCTCTGTTGTTCCTTATCTTCATCAATGATCTCCCACTGTGCACAAACACCGACAGCAAATTTACTCCTTTTGTAGATGACACAACTATTCTGCTTGAAGGATGTACAACCAGCGAAATAGAAAACAAATGTAAATCTGTACTTGTCGATGTTCTACACTGATTTAAGTCCAATGGACTGACCCTTAAAGTTGAAGAAAAAAACAAAAAAAAAAAAAACAAAAAAACAATATATCCAATTGCATACAGCTCAGCAAGAGAATAAGGTATTCCACTTAAGCTTCAGTAACCAAAATAGGCCCATACCACAGTGTGATTTTACTAAGTTCTTGGGCATTCTAATAGATGATAAATTGAACTGGTCTGAGCATGTATCAGATCTCCATAAAAGACACAGTGCAGCAACTTACGCCCTCCATGTAATCACCCCTATTAGTGACACAGATACTACCAAAGCTGTGTATTTTCGATATTTTCATTCCATCTTGTCCTATGGCATAATTTTTTGGGGTAATCAACTATTAGCCAAAAAAATATTTACTGCACAAAAGAGAGCAATCAGAATAATGAGCGGTGTTAACCCTAGAGCTTCTTGTAGAAACCTGTTCCGCAAGTTAAAAATACTAACCACCACCTCTCAATACATATTCTCTATAATGTTTTTTTGTTTCATATAACCTTTCTCTTTTTCAATCTAATAGTGACTATCATGATCACAATACTAGGTCTAAAAATGACCTTCATAGGGATCTTAAACGCTTAAGTCTTGTACAAAAAGGTGTCCATTATTCTGCCACAAAGATTTTCAACGCTCTCCCAGCTGAAATCAAAGTATATATTTGAGGCTCTGCCTACATTTAAGCACAAACTGAAACAATATCTTCTGGAAAAGTCATTTTACTCTCTTGATGAGTATATGAAGACAAAATAATAATTGTTCCTGTAAATTTTGTATTGCCACATTTATTTATGTTATGGAGACTCTCTGTTTTAATGTAATTAATGTATTATACATCTTACCCATTTATATTGATATGCTTTATGTAGTATGCAACTATTTTTTTCCCTCCATCATTGTTTTATGTTATTTGACCTATACATTTCTAATTTTATGTCTAGTTCTACCTGTAACATTATTCACCACTTGATGAGACCTGCCAGTTATCGTATAATCATTTATTGAATCTCTGTGTTTTGTAACCATTTGTAACATGACTCATTCCACATATGTGTGATCTATCACAACATGGATTTATGGAATACGAAATAAATAAATAAGGGATATTGAAATCATAATTATATTTGCCATATGATCATTTCCTGATTTTATATGGATTTTTTGAATAATATGTGTGGCTAAATTGTATTTCCGTTGCAGTCTGGGTTAGCCGCCCTCACTCATTCAAGAGCGTTGCTTCCGGTTTCCGACCACATTAGGAAAAACCTGACTACCTGCTGTATCCCATTCACTAGGTACAAACTGGTAGCCGACTGGCTGGGGAACCCAACACTCTGGAAAAACCTGCCTTTCACATGGAAACAACCAGCTTCCCCTGTATCTGTAATATCACACGTACCACGTGCTATTGTTTCTTGGTTAAAGGGGTCCTTTTGGTACAATTACTCAAACTTAGCTAGCAGATGCTTTGAGTCATGTGAGATGCCCAGGATGTACTGCTGTTGGTAACCTCGTGGTATGTCTTGTCTAGAGATTCTCTATAGCATTCACACAAATACCTGATAGTTCTCTTGGGTTGGGGTGAGGTCTACTACGGCTTTATCCAGTTCCTCAGCAAAAGTTTTCCAATTGGTCTTTTTAAAATGGAATCTTTTGCGAAACGGCACTGCAGTGGTCTTGACTGCTGTGTACACCTGTATTCCTGCTGGTCTATGCTGTGTTCGAGGTATAGGTTGATACACCACATTAGTACAGCAGTCTTTTATGTATGAGCTGGTAGTACAGTTATCAGGGTTGTATCCATGTTTCCATATTTTACTTGTGAAGGATGGGGGGGGGGGGGGGACTTTTGGATCATGGAGGATGCTGAAATCTCTTGTTTCTGTCCATTCCTCCAACAGATGTCCGTTCTCATCTGTTTCATTGTATCCCCAAGTGGTGCTGTGGCAGTTGAAATCTCCTACAATGAATTTGTTATTTTGGTTGGTAAAGTTTTTTGGCGAGGTGAAAACATGTTTTTTTCCTAGAGGCTTATACACGGATGTTACTGTAAAGTTTGCAATTTCAGCTGTTAGTATTTCGATGTCATGGGCTGTGGTTTTTCTGACAGAAGCACAACTAGCCGCATTCCTTGTATTACAGGTGCTTTTGCATATGCAGCTCTGTGAGTTTCTTGGATGCATAACACTTCCCATTTATCGATCTGCCGGAGTTCACATAGGATGTCTTGTTTATTACTTGTAAGTCCCTCGACATTTAGGCTTACAATCATCAGGATTGGCTCTGATAAGTGCCTATGTGTCACCTTTTTCCCAGGTTTCCAGTGTTGGAAGCATTGTCCATTATCATTATCCAGGTGAAGCCGGCATGCTATAATCTGACATTGTTGCTATAGAATGCTCTCGTGGAGGCTCCTCCCTTTTCTTCTTCAGAAGATACATGGACCTGTAGATCTTTGCAGTGAAGTCTCTTCAGGTCTCTTTCATCAAAAACAATCAGAAACGATAGTTGAAAGTTATTTCAAAGAGCCATTTAAGATTTTGAAATTTCATTAAGTAATAAATATTCTGAGAGGGATAGTAGTTAATATATCCAGTTCTTTGAAAAGGCTTCTACAGGATGACCATGAATTTACTCCACAAATAATATGTATTAGATGCTTTTGGACACTGAAAACATTTTCTTGACTTGAAGAGTTACCCCAAAATATTATACCATATGACATTATGGAATGAAGGTAACCAAAGTATGCAAGCTTTTTTATTTTTATGGCTCCTATATCTGATACCACTTGTATTGTAAATACAGATTTGTTAAGTTGTTTCTGCTGTTCTGTTGTGTGCTACTTCCAACTGAATTTATTATCAAGCAGTAATCCCAGGAATTTAATACTGTCAACCTCTTCTGTCTGCTCTTCTTCATACTTTATGCATATACTGGATGGCAATCTCCTGCATATTCTGAATCTTTTCAAAGTTTAATGTCAATGAGTTGGCTTTAAGCCATTTATTAATGTTCATGAAAATATCATTAACAGACCTTTCTAGAACTATGGTTGATAGGCTATTTATTGCAATACTTGTATTGCAAACAAAACGAACTCTGCTTCTGGCAGTGTAAGTGATGAGAAGTCATTAATGTATACAAGAAAAAGCAATGGCCCTTAGATGGATCCTTGTGGAACACCACATGTAATTTCTCCCCAATCTGATGATGATTGTTGGCTTAATTCACTAGTTCTTGCACTGACACCCTTTGTTTCCTGTTAGCAAGGTACAACTTGACCATTTTCATTTTACAGCAATTTCCATGACACCATAGAATTCTAATGTACTTAAAAGGATGTTATGCTTCACACAATCAAATGCCTTTGACAAATCACAGAAAATACTTGCTGCTTGTAATTAATTATCTAATGACTTAAGTACTTTTTCACTGTAGGTGTAAATAGACTTTTTGATATTGGAAGCTTTCAGAAATCCAAACTGTGTTCTAGAATATCTGTCATTTGAGGTTAGGTGGTTGAGAAAGCAGCTAGTATATTACCTTTTCTATAATTTTTGAGAATGCCAGTAAAAGTGAAACCAGTTTATAGTTTGATGGTATCTTTTTATCCCCTTTCTTGAATAGAGGTTTAATACCCACAAATTTTAATCAATCAGGAAATGTTTCAGCTATAATAGACTTGTTACACAAACAACTTAAAATTGTGCTAAATTCACAAGAATGTGCTTTAATTAACTTTGTCGATGTTTCATTGTAACCACTAGAATGCTTTGTTTTTAAAGATTTTATTATGGAAGTTATTTCTTGTGGTGACGTATTCATGTACCTGAAGTTATTTGTAACTGCTAGTTTCAAATATTCAAGGGCATTATTTACTGACCCTGATAATCCCATATAATCAGTAACAGATATAAAGTACTTGTTAAATAGATTTGCCACACTATGCCCATCAGTTACTAATGTAACATCTAATCTTAATGCTATCTGCTCCTTTTCCTTTCTGGTTCTACCAGTCTCCTCTTTCACTAAATCCCATGTTGCTTTTATTTTGTTGCCTGATTTTGCTATCTTCTTCTCATAGTGCATTTGTTTAGATGTCTGATCTTAATCCATGTGAGTTGTAGCTGTGATACTATCTTGTGGCTATCTGGAAGAAGTTGTGTTGAGTGTTCCGATAGTGAAGATAGCTGGATTGTTGGCACACATTATGCAACACATTCTGAATGTTATCCTAGAAACACATCGATTGGTTGTGGAACATTCTGTGTCTTGATTTCGACTTGTTGCAGGAAACAGTGGACAGCACTAAAATCTGACTTGATTTTGATTCATGCTTTTTATGCAGTTTTTTGCCTCAGGACAATTAAAAACCAATTTTTCCCATCAGATGTGATATGATCTTACCATGGTGGATGGGCTTATGTAACTAACAGTATCATATCTGTACACCCATTCACACTGAGTAGTGCAGTTTGTTTACATCTACATCTACATCTACATGAGATACTCTGCAAATCACATTTAAGTGCCTGGCAGAGGGTTCATCAAAGTACTTTTATAGTATTCATCTACCTTTCCATTCTTGAATAACGCGCGGGAAGAAATAACATCTGAATCCCTCTGTTTGACCTCTGATTTCTCGTATTTTATTCTGATGATCATTTCTACCTATGTAGGTGGGAGTCAACAATATATTTTCATGTTCCACAGTGATAAATGCTGATGTTGTAATGATTCCCATCCCAGATCCTATATCATTTCTGTGATGCTGTCTCCCCTGTATCGTGACAATACAAAATGAACTGGCCTTCTTTGGACTCTTTCAGTGGCTTCTGTCAAACCCATTGATAAGGACCCCACACTGGGCAGCAATACACCAAATGAGGATGGACAAGTGTAATGTATGAGGTCTCTTTAACAGTTCTGTCACATATTTTAGTGTTCTGACGATAAAACGCAGTCTCTGGTTCGCCTTTCCTACAACATTATGTACCTGTTCCTTCCAGTTTAAGTATGATGTAATAGTAATTCCTAGGTATTTAGTGGAGTTTATGGCCTTAAAATTTGATTCATTTATCTTGTAAACATAGTTTAATGACTTCACACTTCTGATTATTTAGAGTCAATTGCCAATTTTTACACCATAGTGATATCTTATTTAGATTGTTCTGCAGTTGGTTTCGATCTTCAAATGACTTTACTACTTGATAAATGATGGCGTCACTTGCAATCAACCTAAGAGAGCTGCTCAGATTTTCTCCCAAATCATGAATGTAGATAAGGAACAGCAGAGGACCAATAACACTACCCTGTGGAACACTGGATATCACCTCTGTTTTAGTCGATACCTTACCATTGATTACTACAAACTGTGTCCCCTCTGACAGGAAATCCTCTATTCCAGTCACAAACGTGGGGTGATATTCCATAACCACACAATTTGATTAAGCCATTTGTGAGAAATACAGAATCAATTTGAGATTCCTTGTCGATATCACTCATCACTTTGTGTGAGTAAAGAGCTAGTTGTTTCACATGAACTATATTTTCTAAATCCATGTTGACTTTGGGTCAATAGATCATTCTGTTCAAAATAATTCATAATATTTGAATACAGCATCTAACTTACACCTTAGACATTGTTGTATGATTCATTTGTCATTTGTAGTCAACCTGTATTAAATTATGTTGCTTACAATGTCATCTATTGCTCAAATTTCACACCATTTATTTTTCTTCTCCCATACATTTTACCCCTTCTCTGATAATATTCTACTGCAATTTGACATCATTCTGACTAGTGGTGCTATTTTTACAGTGTCTTGAAAGCTCAACTTCAATTATGATCACCCTGTACATTTTGTTGCATTACTTTCTTTCCCCATCTCTCATTTTCTTTGCTTTCTCTGAAGCTGTCATAATCTACTGAAATTATGAATGAGGGTAAAATTTCAAAATGTAAATTTCTTCTCTGTCCTTCCCTATGTTACCAACATGGACCTGTCCACTGTCACCACAACATTAATATTTATATGCCACCCCTTCCCAGGCCTCCGCCACTATCACATGGAGCACCTCCACCATCCCAGATTCCCCTGTTGGTCATCCTCTCTCTCACCGCATCATCCACCTCTCCTGCCCCTGTTGCCCACTCTGTTCCTCTGGCCACTGTCCCCTCACAACTTCAGTCACTCCTGCCTCTCCTCCCCTCCTCGGCACTCCCCTCACTGGTCCCCATGAATTTCCCCCCCTTTCCCCTGTTGGTATCTCCCACTGCTGAGCCACTGTGGCCAATTCACCCCTATCACCTAGCCCAGACCCTCAGCAATCTGGCCCCCTCCAGCCCATCCCCCAACCCTTTCTTGCTCCCACCACCTGTAAAAAGACCACTAAATCCTCCAAATGGCCTAGTGCAGAGCCTACCCCTGCCATCCCCAAACCCCCCCCCCCCCTCCACCACTGCCCTGCTCATCCAGTCCATCCCATTCTCCCCACGGACACCACACATCTCTCTACCTTTGCCTCCCCCCCCCTTCCCAATTCTACACATATGTCTTCTCCTGTCCTGACCCCTGCTTTCTAGACAATAGAACCCTTTCCCTGGAAGCGTGGAAGTGCTTCCCATCCTCTCCCATCTCCCAACTCATTCCCCATAAGGACTCCATTCTTATAAAGTCCACCTCTCCCACCTTCCACACCGATATCCATCAATCCCTCTCTGGGTCCATTTTGGATGACACACCACCATCACACCTTATATCCCCTCTTCCTCTGCTCTCCAGCCTCAACCTCCATGCCACCTGCTGACCCTCTCCATCATGATCACCAAGCTCAGCCCAGTGATCACATAGGAGGAGGTGCTGTCACAGCTCATCCACCCTTACATAGGGATCTGCTCCACCAAGTGCACCCAGAATGCTGCTGGCCCCACGTTCTTGATGTGGATTTTTTTGAAGTCTGCATCCTCAATTAACTGCCATCTCTCTGAGGGGGGCACTCATATATGTTCACTGTTACAAGGTGGCTCCTTCATACTGCCCTCCCCAATCTTATCTTTGTGGGCAATGTCTCATCTGTAATGATCACCTTACACAGAATTGCCACAAACCCCCACCTGTCCATACTATTAGTTGGCACAGTTCCTTAAACAGTGTTCCAACCTCACCTCCCCTCCCACCTGCAACACCAGTGGTGGTCCCCACCCCACCTACTCCTACAAATGTCAGACTCGCCCTGCTCCCATCACCCATCCTCCCATCCACTCTAACAGCTCCTTCTGTTCCCCTCCCACCATGGAGGACATCCCCAAACCCCTCAACAGATTGCCTTCACCTCCTGTTCTGTCTTCCAGCTCAAAACAACCGCCACATTCTCCTGCAACCACTCCCATTTCACCTTCTCCAGTAACGTTACCCATGTCTAAAGTACACCCATAACGTTACCCCCCCCCCCGCCACCCACTGTCCCCCATGACCCTACACCTTAACATTCACTCCCTCTCCGCTTATGAAACCCTTTTCATGCACACCCTCTCCCACCAGTGGTGTGGATGCCTTTCTCCTAAATGAAACCTTCCTCCAATCCTGTCATTCCATCAGCACTGCCCCTTACAAACTACTGCAATGATGATGGCCCTCTCACCCCTTTCTTGAGGCGGAATGGCGATCAGTCACCTCTGCCATCATGCTGTCTGACTAAAACCTCTCCTAATTGATACTATGAACACTTCATCCTCAGCTTCTCCCTTCACGCCTTACTGTTACTCTTGACACCATCTGTGTCCACTGTACCACTCCCCTCCTATATGATTTCCTCTCCCACATCAACCGTACCTTCACGATCTATGTGTGCTGCCAACCTTAACCTTTCTCCCTATTCTGTTGGTGAAATCTTGCAGTGGCATCAGTTCATCATCTTTCTGAAACCCACATGCTCTGAAAGCAACACCTTCTGATGTTGTCCTCGCCTCTCCTAATGTCCTGGATGACCTGCAGGCGGAAGTCCTCGACCTCATTGGCAGTGACCATGCCCCTGTTCTCCTTACCATATTGGTCGCCCCGGCTGCACCCCCAGTCCCAAACCCTCTCCCAAGATTGTCCATGACTATTCCCACAGCAACTGGGGTGCCTACAATTGTTCCATAGACACCTTGGTCACCAGCCACCCATTCCCTCTCCACACCCCCACCAACATTGACCATGCCTCATCCTTCCTTCACCAGACCATTGCTGATGCTGTACATGTCCACATTCCCACCAAAGCCAACCAACTGCTTCATCCCTCCCTTCCTCCACATGCCGTGCTCCTCCTCCATGTTTCCTGTCAACTATACTGATCCTTCTGCAGGCCTGTGACCAGGACACACTCCTATGCCACCAGCGAATACATCACCACATCAGAAACCTCTTTGAACGGGATTGGCATCAGACATGCACACACATTAATGGCTCACTCCTCATGACTTCCTCCAAGTACTGGCAAACCTTCCACCCACTGCCCTACTGGCAGTTGTTCCGTTCCCCACTATCCACTGCTTCACAGTGACCTTCCCATTCCTGACAATGCCAGTAAGGCAGAACACTTCATCACCTATCTATCCAATGTCTTCTCAATTCCAGATAGTCCCCGGTTCAATTACTCCCTCTTTCCCAACATCTATGAGCACACCAATACCTCCATCCCTCTGCTACCTCTGGCTTACAATACTTGGACCATATCTCCACCCTAACTCCACCCCTCAGAACTTAACACACCTGTCACCACCCTTGACAGCGAACTTACACTTCGCACAAAGTGCAACATCGCCTCCTGTCATGACCGCCTAGCCTACGGGCACCTCCATGCATGTCCTCCCTCATTTCATGCCGCCCTTGCTTCCTTGTATGTCATCCTTTACACCAGTTTTTTCCCCAACCTGTAGAAGACCTGCCGCATCCTTATGTTCCCCAAACCTGCCAATCCTCCCTCTGATGTCTTGTCCTACCGCCCCATCAGTGTCACCTCTGTGTTCAGCAAGGTCCTAAAAACCATCCTCTCCCACCGTATCCACCAGTATCTCCATCGACACTAGATCCTTTCCCTCTCCCTTCATTTCCTGTCCCCACGGAGTCCTTACACCCACCCCCTCTCCTCCCCCTGCTCTCCTTTTTGCGCACCCTCCATGCCTCCTTCCCTCTCCCATCCCCTGTGGGGTTCAGTGCTTGTACTTTTAAGTCAAGTGTCATGTGCAGTCTTGTGATACTCTGTTTTTAATACAACAGCAACTGCCAAACTGGCAGAACAGTGTGTTGTCTCATGTTTTATTCAGTTTATTTCGTTTTTGTCACCATTTCTTTTATCTCACATCAGTGTGTTCTTGCCATTATGGCAGTTTTAACTCTGAATATGTACATTTTAAAGCCATCTTATGTATTTTTATTCACCATGTTCAGCCTGTTTATATTTTAAATTCTTCTTCATCTCCTGCTCTATTTTTATACAACTAATTGTCCACAAAAATTTACCTTGGCTGAAGAACAGCACATAGGCCACTGCCACCCTGCTCCACCCAGGGTACTGAGATAACAATAAAGAAAAAAAATGTTAATGATTTCTGTATGTAAATTTCACGTAAAAATCAACATGCTGTATTTGAAAGAACTTGAGGGGGGGGGGGGGGTCAGAAATTCAACTTCATGTGCCATAGCCATAGATCATAGATCAAGGTGAACAGACACAGTACGTGTGCCACAGATTTACAAGGCTAATGTGAGGTGTAGTCTGTGCTATAGGTGCATGTGTCATTCACCAAGATTGCCATTAAGTGCTGCTTGCCTAATCATTGTACATGACTTATTGTTAATATTTGGAACACAAAAGGGGGATGTACTCAATGTACCCTCAAGAACACACCACAAGGGAGCTTGTGGAGTGTGAGTGTATTTACGAGATGTACATTGAGACCAACATGACAATTCACTTTACTAGTGGGCTACTAACTGCTAACTGCTATTTGATATTCCACATATTGATTACCACCAAAAGAAACAGATTCATAAATCCTTTGTGACCGGTGGTTTAGAGAAAGTTACATTTTGAAGCTTTTGCTGTTTAGCCATTCATGATTCTTAACCCTTTGAGCTAGTAGTTTCATTACTCACACTTACCCTATGCTATTTTAATTAACTGATGTAACTACCTGATAAAGGAATGTATCACACTATATAAAAAGTGTTTACTTGGGAATCATTTTTCTAGCAGCAATGAAATTTTAGAACACTTAATAAACACATTTACTGAAAACATGCATGAGCACTTAAAATGAGCTTCTATTACAGCTATCTTCAAAACAGAGCTCGGCACAACAGTAATCTCTCCCTGTGAATTTTTGACAGTTCTGTTACAAGAAGCAGTTTGAAATTAACTCATTCTTCTTCCTTTGATCTTGATAAATAGTCAATACATTCTTCACTGACATAGTCTTTATCCTTTTAAACATTTTTGCTTACCCCTTTACATCTCTTTTCTTTCCATGAAATATGATGCTTATAGCCCATGTTAACGTACTTCTGTTTCCAGCTTGTAGGGTTATCACAGAATACACAAAATTGCTTTTAAGAAAGTACAAATCATGTCTGGATGCCTTAAACTACTGAAATAACACCTTGTTACCACTCCTCATGTAGAAATGAGTTTCTTCCTGTGTGTGTGTGTGTGTGTGTGTGTGTGTGTGTGTATGTGCAGATACACTTTCTCACGCATGTGTGTGTTATTAATGGGTAACCAAGTGCCTTGAATGTATTCCGTGAAGACACATTATGATGAAGTATTTAATGTTAATGTGTAACATATTTTATTCGAAACACATTTTTTTTTTTTTTTTTCAGTAAGTCCATGGGATGAAAGTGATGATAACTATGAACAGCCTGCCATGTCCCCATCTCAAGCAGAAGCTGATGATGGTGAGTTCTCAAAATTTTAACACGGATTAAATACTATAAGTAGAAGTACTTTATAAAGATCTTCAGAAACTGAAATCATAAAGCTCATTTGCTATTGAAATTCATTATTTTGGACAACTCTTTCTACCATATGTATAAAACTCTTATTTACTTACTTACAAACTTGTACCTTATACATTACTGTAGATCTATTTACTTCCTATTATTGAATTTTATCTCTGTAATGTTAACTCAGTGGTGAACGCTTAAGGTGAAGCTATAGTAAAATGAAAACTGATTTAATTGACTATATATGTTGCTATGTTAATGAAGTGGTCCATGAAACACTTTTCTGTAACCAAGCAACCAACTTGGTGCTATGAATTCTTGAACACGGAGTTTAGTTTCATATTAGGCACTTTCCATATAAAGTATACATTGAGATAATGTGCTTAGAAAAAATATGATTCTTTTAGCGGGAAGTGCAGATAACAGTTTTTGATTGGCATTGAGAGAAAATGGTTAGAAATAAAACTGAAGAATGGAAGGCATAGAGGTAATTTGGATTCTTCCTTTGGAGAAAGGATTTATATTTTAATTGTGTAGGACAGGGTGCAAAATTTATGGTTGCCAGCTCGCCATTTGTGACTGAAAATTGTCAGCTGGCGACCTGGGCTTAAATACAAATTTTATTATTTGAAAACACTAGAGCTGGTGATTCTTGAAATATCGGACGAAGAATTGTTGCTGTCCCGGGTACACTCCCGAAAAATGATGGAATACTAGAGCTGGGTTCAGAATTGTACAAGCCTGATGAGGTAAGCAGTAATTATACTGATGAGTAATACAGGCCTACATTTTCAGGTAGTTTTATCAGTATTTTTAATTTTTTAATGTCCTTTCTTAGTTGTTGTTGTTGTGATCTTCAGTCTGCAGACTGGTTTGATGCAACTCTGCATGCTACCTGTCCTATGCAAGCCTCTTCATCTGATAATATGAACAGCAACCTACATCCTTTAGAATCTGCTTACTGTATTCATCCCTTGGTCTCTGTCTATGATTTATACCTTTTTACCCCCACACACTACCTTCTAGTGCTAAGTTGATGATTCCTTGATGTCTCAGAATTTGTCCCACCAAACTATCTCTTCTCTTTAGTCAGGATATGCCAGGAACTCCTTTTCTCTCCAATTCTGTTGAGCACCTCCTCATTAGTAAGGTGATTTACCCATCTGATCTTCATAATTCATCTGTAACACCACATTTTAAAAGCTTCTATCATCACTCCCATACAATGCTAGATTCCAGACAAATGCTTTCAGAAAGGACTTCCTAACATTAGTTTAAATGTCGGATGTCAACAAATTTTGCTTCTTCAGAAATGATTTTCTTGCATAGCCATTCTGCATTTTGTATCATCTTTACATCAGCCATCAGAAGTTATCATGTTTTCCAAATAACAAAACTCATCTACTAATGTTATCTAATCTAATGTCTTCAGCATTGCCTGATTTTCTGACACTATATTCCATTACCCTTGTTTCATTCTTCTTAATGTTCATGTTATACTTCCTTTCAAGACACTGTCCATTCCATTTAATTGTTCCTCCAGGTCCTTTTCTGTCTCTGACAGAATGACTATGTCATCAGCAAACCACAAGGATTTTATTCCCTCGCCCTGGAGTTTAATTCCCTCTCCAAATGTTTCCTAGCAGTCCTTCAAAGCTAGCTCAATGTACAGATTGAATAACTTTGGGGAAAAGCTGCAACCCTGTTTTATTCCCTACCCAACCACTGCAACCCTTTCATGTTCTTTGACTCAAATAATTGCTGTCTGGTTTTTGTAAAAGTGGAATATAACTCTTCGCTTCCTATATTTTACTGCTGCTACCTTCAGAATTTGAAAGAGTGTATTCCACTCAACATTGTCAAAAGCTTTCTCCAGATCCACAAATGTAGGTTTGCCTTTCTCAGTACTACTAATGAAATGATCGTATGGCTTTTTGTTGCCAGGATATACCCATAGGGGTTCGGCCGCCTACTGTAAGTCTTTCTATCGACACCACTTCAGTGACTTACATGTCGATTATGACAATGAAAGTGATGATGAGGGCAAGCACAAAACACCTGGGCCCCTTGCATTGACGGTTGGTGATGCTGTCACTGAGCTACGGAGGTGGACCTCAGTACTAGTGCAAATAACAGATATTAAATGCCAGTTTTGTTTTGACATCATGGCTATTGTACCTTCTCCATACACTTTATGTTTGTTCAGGCAGCTGTCAGCAGGTTCATGCTTGCAGTGCTGAAACTGTGTGAAAGTTGCACCTTCTTCTGTTTCTGTCTACCTGAGGTATGGCTATTTCCTGTATAAGCAATTACAGCAAGCAACCAGACTAGCAGACTCTACTCGGAATTTTTTGCTGGCTCTTTGCCAGATTCATGAATGTGCAGGGCTTTCTGAGTTCGAATGGTGTTATACTTAACATTATTTGTGCTTTTATTCATGGCGGGTGCTTAAAAGTCTTGGAAACTGTTGCAGTTCTCGCAATCAGTTACTTCATATTTATGTTTCATAGTTAATTGTCTGCACTACCAAGTAAGGTAAGTATTTTATTTAACCCTATAAAACACCTTTACACATCATCAGCGGATTCATCTGCAGAATTCAATCAGAAATGGCATGAAAAATGTATTAGCCGAGCAAGCACCAAATATTGAATACTATAAGCAGTGTGCAGGACTTGGCTGAAGACAGATACATGGGAGGATTTGCTGGTAATATTTGTGAATGGACCACCTCTGCCTCTGTCTGACAAGGAAAGTACATGGGCTTGAACAGACATATCTGTATGAACGTTTGCTTGCAGGATCTCTATTTACACCTCAATGTGCTGGTTTTTCTGCAAAACTCTGCCATCATGCTCTAGATAGCACTGAAGATGTAATTGTAGACACCATACGTAATGCAGATATCTTAACTATAACTTACGTAATAACCATTGTACGTGTTTTCTAGCGTATTGCCATAAAAAGCTGTGATGATAGTTGCAACTTTAACCTTCTTCTCAGAAGACTGTTGGTATTCAATGCCACTGCTTCCATCGCCTCTTCCCGCACTTACCGTAGCACTACCGCTGGCAATGAGTTGTTCATCATTATCATTAGGGTTGTGTCCGAGTGGTTCGGCCGAATCCATTATTCGCCGAATCTAGCACACTGGCTTCGGATTCGGGCATAATGGCCGAATACTACCGAATCCCAATTCCCAATTGTTATCTGCAAACCTTTAGTTAAGAATGTTGTAATTTGCTTCGCATAACAATGCTCTTTCGTTTGCGTTATTTATTTTATTTTCCATAGATCCGCTGAAATACGATGTCCAAAAACGAAACAGCCTCACTTTGAATAGTTGTGATAAATGGTGCTAGGAGCCGTCTGGCGTTAAAATTTTTGCGCTCATAAAAATAATAAATAAAATAAGGAAGACGAGTCTAATTTCCTTTTCATTTTCGACTAATGAATTTTAATACACCATACAACGTAGGAAATAGAACTTTAGTATTGCTCAATTTCAAATGTAGCAGCCTTTCAAATATAAGTAGCAACAAAAATAAATTTTTTCAGGTAAATACAAACAATACATAAGGCTTCAGGATTCTTACACGAGTTGCCTCATTCCGATTTCACGTTGTTTCATCGAATTTTGTGAAGTTCTGGGGTGTGTGAACTATAATGAAGCACTAGGAATTCAAGAAGAAAGTTCTACATCTACATACATACTCCGCAATTCACCGTAAGGTGCGTGGTGGAGGGTACACTGTACCACTACTAGGCATTTCCTTTCCTATTCCCCTCCCAAATTGAACGAAGAAAAAAAGAATGCCTGTATGCCTCCGTACGAGCCCTAATTTCTCTTATCTTGTCTTTGTGATCTTTACGCGAAATGTAAGTAGGCGGCAGCAAGATCGTACTACACTCAGCTTCAAATTCCGGCCCTCTAAATTTACTTAACAGAAATTCACGAAAAGAACACCGTCTTTCTTCAGCGATCCCCAATTGAGTTGCCGGAGCATTTCTGTGACACTCGCGCATTGGTCGAACCTACCGGTAACAAATCTAGCTGCTCGCCTCTGAACCGCCTCTATGTCTTCATTCAAACCGATCTGCTGCGGGTCCCAAATACTTGAGCAATACTCAAGACGTGGTCGGTCAAGCGTTTTATACGCGGTCTTCTTTACAGGTGAAGTACATCTTCCCAAAATTCTCCCAATAAACCGAAGTCGGCTGTCTTACATACTCATTCCATTTCATATCACTCTGCAATGTTACGCCTAGATATTTGAACGACGCGACAGCATCAAGAAGCTCACTACTAATGCTGTATTCGAACATTATGGGATTGTTTTTTCTACTCATGCGCATCACCTTACATTTTTCTACATTGAGAGCTAGCTGCCATTCTTCCCACCAACTAGAAATTTTGTCTAAGTCAACCTGTATGCTATTACAGTCAGTTACAGACGACACCCTCCCATACACCACAGCATCATCAGCAAACAGCCACAAATTACAACTTACTCTGTCCATCAGATTATTTATATAGATAGAAAATAATAGCGGTCCTATCACACTCCCCTGGGGCACGCCTGACGATACACTTGTCTCTGATGAACACTCGCCGTCGAGAACAACATACTGAGTTCTATTACTTAGGAAGTCTTCCAGCCAGTCATAAATCTGTGAACCTATTCCATAAGCTCGTATCTTCGTTAGCAGTCTGCAGTGTGGCACCGCGTCGAACGCCTTTTTGAAGTCGGGAAAAACACAATCCGCCTGTTGCCCTTCGTCCATGGCTCGCAAGATGTCATGTTAGAAAAGGGCACATGAACGATGTTTCCTAAACCCGTGCTGATTCATGGAAAGAAGCTTTTCCGTTTCAAGGAAATTTACTATATTCGAACTGAGAATATGCTCCAAAATTCTACATGAAACCGATGTTAACGATATTGGCCTGTAATTGTATGGGTCAGTTCTCTTTCCTTTCTTATACACGGGAGTCACCTGCGCCTTTTTTCAATCACTAGGAACTTTGCGCTGAATTAAAGATTCGCTATAAATGCAAGCTAAGTAGGGGGCCAATACCGCAGAATAGTCTTTGTAAAACCGAACTGGTATTCCATCCGGACCAGCAGACTTTTTCGTATTTAACTCTCTCAGCTGCTTCTCTACAACAGAAATACATATTGCTATGTCCCCCATTTCAGAATTAGTACGCTGATCAAATGATGGTACATTTGTGCGGTCCTCATTCATGAAAGATTTCTTAAAGGTTAAATTTAGAACTTCAGCTTTCCGTTTGCTTTCTTCTATTACTGCCCCGGAATGATCAACTAGTGACTGGACAGTGGGCTTTTACCCGCTTATCGATTTTACATAGGACCAGAATTTTTTCGGGTTCTCAGAAAGATCTTTTGCTAAGGTATGGCTGTGATAATTATTGTATGCTTCATGCATCGATCTTTTTATAGACGCACGAATCTCTACTAACTTTTGCCTGTCATCATTTGCGTGTTCTTTTTTGAATCGAGAGTGCAACAGCCTTTGCTTTCTCAGCAGCTTTCTAACATTATTATTATACCACGGTGGATCTTTTCCATCCTTAATCGTTTTTACTGGCACATATTTCTCTAACACTTTATTAACAATGCACTTAAATTTAGTCCACAATTCCTCTACATCCATAGTCCCAGAATTAAATGATGCCCATTCATTTTCTAAGTGCGATCGTAACATTTGCTTATCGGCTCTTCCCAACAAAAACACGCTCCTAGACTTCTTGATTGGTTTATGAAATTTGGTCACCATCGACGCTATGACGATATCATGATCACTAATTCCTGTGTCTAAACAGACATCGTTAATAAGGTCAGGCCTGTTTGTGGCTATAAGGTCTAGAATATTTCCATTGCGCGTGGGTTGCCGGTTTAACTGCTCAAGACAGTTTTCGGAGAATGTGTCCAAAAGTAGCTCGCAAGACTGCTTGTCTGTACCGCCTGAAATGTAACTAGCGAGGTCCCAATCTATACTCTTAAGGTTGAAGTCACCTCCGACTAATATTGCGTGGCCCGGATACCTATGCACTACCTGGTGTAGACTTTCCTTGAATGATTCTAAAACTGCTACAGCAGCATTATTTATTATGTGGGAAAAAAAGTTCTAATCATGTGCCATCCAGGCAGGATGGCGTCAATTCAGCAACCACTTGACGTTTGTTTCAATAAATCGGGTAAGGTAAAGCTTAAACACCTGCACATCTACTGCCTTTCGAAAAGTGACAGACAGCTGGCACCAACAGGTCGTGTAAAACATGCAAGTGTGTCACTGGAATGATGATACATGGAAGTGGGTTCCAAATCAGATTGCGTAACAGGCATTTAAAAATGTTCGATGTCGAATGCACTAGACTGTACGAGGAATAATGTTCTGTAGTACGAAGGAACTGTGACTCAATTACCGCACCGGTATCTAATTTCTATTATAAACATTTCGTAAAATTTTTATTATTAGTCTAATCAAATTGTCTTATATTTCCACATTTAGTTTCATACAATAGCCGTACATTTCAAGTTTTATCTAAAGGCTCCTATGTAAAGTCGACTGGCAAGCATGTGTTGCGTGAATATGCCTGACGCTACAATCACTGCCTTCGTGCTACAATTCACGTGTTTTTCTATTGGGGTTAAGGGATTGTTAATTCCACATTTTCTTCGCCATAAGAATAATACAAAAGTAAACACTACGCCATGTAATCTACCGTGTTAGCTGTTACCACAGTTAAATTCCATCCGCCTAACAAACCCGAAAGATAACGGCGAACGCGGAGAATATACGTCAATGTTTACATTTGTATCATTCTTTTACTGAACGGGAATA
This sequence comes from Locusta migratoria, assembly GCA_026315105.1. Taxonomy (NCBI): domain Eukaryota; kingdom Metazoa; phylum Arthropoda; class Insecta; order Orthoptera; family Acrididae; genus Locusta; species Locusta migratoria. The sequence continues at coordinate 166,958,375 of CM048755.1, read as the reverse complement.
GTTAGACATGAAGCACGGCAACTGACTTCTAGTACCGGACTGATTTTTAAATCTTCTAGGAATAAAAATTCTGTGCAGACAAGTTACGTGATCTTAAATGTTTTAATGAATAAATAAATTTACAAAATATTCTTGCTTAACCCTCTGGAATGCGCAGTCTGTGCGTTAAGTACTTTACACAGTTCTGAAATGTCTTCGTGGCAATAACAAGTACACACGTCGAATAAACACGGATTTCCCTGTGTCTGAATGTCCTGTTCATCACTCACGGAATGCCTGATATGTCAATATAATATTATTTAACATTTACAAATCCTATTTTTTAAGAATCTATTTTTAACTTCTAAAATAGCTACTCAGGTTTTATTTTTTACTCTTCCCCTTTGAAAAAAAAAAAAAAAAAAAAAACGTAATCCATCCATTCTAGGACTTCATTCTTTAATTATTTTTTTATTTCATCAAAATGAAACAGTTTGAAATAGAGTGAAAAAGTTTCTTATTACCTTTTGAAGAATCTAAACAACATATATATATAAATGTTTCATGCAAATTGCTTTTAAGGCTAGGGGGTATTAAAATTTTTTAAATAAAAGTCTAAAAGAAATTTAAATTTCTGTAACTTCACTATTAATATTGTCATTTGGGATCCACTCCAGAAGGCTTTATCTTCATCAATGGCTATGATAAGAGTAGTAATTCTTTTTAAATACATATACTTGAGGTGACAGATTATTTTGGTTCAAGATTCGGAAGATTCGATTCGGGTTCGGGATTCGGCACATGTTTTACTTCAGATTCGGTATTCGGATTCGATTCGGTAAAAATGAGGTTCGACCCATCCCCAATTATCATCCCTTTTATTATCATAATGTGTTTGTGTTACAACAGTATCTAACTTATGCTCATATTTCTGTACCATAACAGATACGAGAAAGCATGCGAATGATTCATCTTCTACACTAATACCATCTTCACGAAGGAGGGTTCTTCATAACTTCATCTCAGCCAATCGCAATAATTAGCAGCACTGATTACCAATTGCCGCCCCATCCGACAGTCCCCCACACAAATAACGTCACAAAATGCATCATTGTAGGCACACTGCACTGTCCCTACTGGCAAACTTACAGGTCAAAGTGCAATGTGGCAAGGCACATGCAGAGGCCTCTAACGGACGACTGCAGAGTTTTCAGATACGGGAGTATTGCTAGAGCAATAAGGGATCTTTACATTATCTCTCATACGATTTTGATGTATATGTGTTTGTTCGAGCCCAAGTACTTTCCTTGTGAGTTTGACCTATAGATGCTATTGATAATTGTTACTTCTTCGCAGAAAGACAATGCTACACAAAAATTTCGTTCTAGACCACTAGGCTGCTGTACTGATATGTATTTTTCTATTACTCAGTTTGTATGGTATTATGTGTAAAGATATTATTCAAGCAGTGACAGGAGAGAGGAATGGGAATTATTTCATAATCAGATAAAGAGGATGTGGGAACTGAAGTTATTGGACTGGCTGGTGGCTTTAGAACTGAAATTTCGCACACTGGGGTAGGAGGAAGTGTGAGGTTAAACTCTTTGACATCTGTATGCAAATCAGAAGTAGTTATTCTTTGAGCACTAGGCTAATAGGAGAAAGAAAATCATGAGGAATAAATGTCAAATTGAATATAGCAAGTGGAAGTGGAAATAAAAAGCATCCCTAACTGTTGGGGAAAGGAAGTGGTATTAGAATTTAATATTAATCAAACATTGAAGGAAATATGGATTATGCACTCTATTAGTTGGTAGTATTTGAAATAGTTTCTTTTACCTTTTTCAAGGAACCATCCTGGCATTAACCTGTAGTGATTCACAAATTCTACATTGGTAGAATGATAATTAATTACTGATCTCCAAAAATGGTTCTATTGGGAATACAAAGTTAATGCTTTTTATAGTGTCAGAAGTACTGAACATATTAAAATCTTTCTTTCAGTTGAGTATCTAACCAATTAAGTGTCTGAGTAGACAACACTTTAACACAATGTGACAGTTTATTGGTATGATTAATTGTACTGTTTACTTCTGGAAATAAGTGCTGTGGAATGGAAGAACTTTGCTTCCAAACAATAACAGAAAATAAGATTTTTTTTTGTGCCAGTATTTGAAATAGGTTAAATGATTACCTAGTCCAATCTTCATGTTGACAAGAATATACATTTATAATTACTGCACTTTTTACATATAATATTTTGTAGACACTAATCAGAAGTCAGATAATGGCTGCAATTGATGACTGTACGTACAAAGGAATATAGGTTTCAGATACAATCATTCATTGTGGTTAAATGTGCATTTTGCGTTCATCTAGCTCTTTGTTAGGATAATCATAATTATTGTGTGGTGCACAGTTTCAGAGTCTTGTAAATGCAAATACAGAAGAGAATTGTGAAATCTATTGCAGTTCTTGGAGTAAATAAGGGTCAGGTTACGATTACTGTTACATGCTATTTAAATAGGTACGTTTCACTGTTCCACCCAGCTATTCACCAAAAGCTAGTATAGAGTCATTATTATAATGGGAAAAACATGCTTTTGAATTCCTACAGGTAATTCTGGAGTATGAGAGAGAAAGAGAGAATGGTGAACCATTATCTTCGATGTGCTTGTGAGCCTTGCAGAAAAATTGAATTTTGGTCATATTGACCCTGACAGCTGTTGAACAAACAATACCAATACCTGTTAAGGTAAGGCAGTTGCTTACATGTGAAAAATAATCAGTGATTTTCTGTGCGAGAACTGCGTGGGAAAGTATAGGGTAGAGAATAGCATTATGTTTTTAGAAATCATAAGGAAGTACTTTGTTTGTGACACTTATTCGAAGGTTGATTTTACCCAGAATGTTGCATACATTTAAAAAGCTCTTAAAATCTAGAGCAGAATAAACATTTATGTTTAATAAATGACATTATGATGTGAATGTACTGACGGACTGCTTCCTTTTTATATATTTATTTTACCAGACTGTTTTGATCACATTCTCATCATTAGTGGTCTTGCAGAAGATATGTAAAGTGATACAGAATTTAAGTTACATATTTTAAAGCTTACTTTATGGGGATATGTATGTGGTAATTTATGCACATTTTGTATTTTAAATTGTTTTATATTCACTTAAATTTTATTTATATGCTATCATTGAAATTGTTTTAGATGTTCTATTAGGTTTCAGTCTTTTAGCACATATTTTATTATTTTAAGTCAGGAAAATTTGTTTTACTAATCAGCAATATATCTTTTGTTGTTTACAATGTCAAAAATGCCATGGATATCTGTATTTGTGTATTTTCTCTTTGTATTTATCCAAATATCAAATAGTTTAAAACATAAAATGCACAAAAATTACCACATACTTATTCCCATAAAGTAAACTATAGAATAAACAATTTACAATCTGTATTAATTTCTTTCTTTCTTCAGGACCACTGACAATGAGCATGTGCTTGAAACTGGTTGTGTAAAATAAACATATTAAAAGGAAACAATCTGTCATTACATTCATGTAATTTTTTTATTGATTATATGAAGACTGCAAGGCATCCTGAATACAAAAAAATTATGTATTTACAAGCAACTAGAACAATTTATGGTTTTGTATATACAAGGTTCTAAGTCGGCAATTTAAGTGCAGAGTATCAGGATCATGGTATTTTAAAATTTCATACTAGCACAGAAATAATGAAGTAGGAAGAAACATTTCATTAATTGGCCACTATAGCAACTGAAAAGTATTTCCCACTACGGTCGGGGGTTCGAATCCCCCCTCGGGCATGGATATTTGTGCCGTCTTTAGTATTAGGTAGTTCATAAGTAGTTTGTAAGCTTAGGGACTGATGACCCCGTATTTAAGTCCCATAAGTTGTACAAACATTTGAACATTTGAAAAGTATTTCTGTGGCATGAACTGAGTCAGTGTGAGTAATGTGTGAGAGGACAATTATTCATATCCCCATCTGGCCATTGGGATATGGGCTTTTTGTGGTTTTCCCAAATCACTTAAGGCAAATGCTGGGATGTTTCTGTTGAAAAGAACATGGTTGATTTTTCTTTCCCATACTTCATCTATCTGAGTTTGTGTTCTATCTCCAATGACCTTTCTATCAAAGGGATTGTTTGTTCTGAGCATGAAGTTTCTTGATAAGGCACTGTTTATTTGGTCACATCCTCTAGGACAGTGTGGGCTAAATCATTGTACAGAATTATTTACAGATGATGGAAATCTTCTTTGAAGTAAGAAGTTCATGTATATGAGGTGTTTCAGGAGATTAGATTAGATTGGATTAGATGCTTTATTCACCTTTGAGCATTTTTACATGCAATCAGTGTTGTCAAGGTTACATAAAATAGTAAATATTTTAGGGGGTGGTAGTAAAGATGAATTACAATAATAATGCCATATAATGTGTGTCCAATTTTTATTGAGTACAGAGATACAGCTGTCAATATGTAACCCAAACAACCTAAAGCAAAGGCAAATGTGGATATTTCACTGATTCTTTTGTTGGTTCTCGATAGAACATCATGTTGAAAGAATAGCACAATTTTGTGTATGTTCTACAAGTTTATTTTTATTTAATTAGCCAGTTTTTTGTTTACAAGAACATCTTCAGACTTCAAAGCCTAGGCAACCTGTGTGGTGTAGCAGCAATAAATTGCATAAACACATCTTCCTCATGCATCATTCTATATATTTATGAAAACCTACTGCTCTAGAGTAGTCGCTTGAAATAGACCTCATGCTCTACTGCCCAGCATTTGCAGGTCCAACTAGACGGTAACTCTCAATTAAGATGATATGTCGAGCTACAGACAGGCGCAGGGAAAGATAATCACAGTCAATTTTCGTTTCGGGCAAAGTCTCCAATCAGAAAAACAACACCCACATTCATAGCATCAGTCAGGCATAGCTCTCATATTAATGACTGCAATTTCTGGCTGCTGCAGACACCAATCATGTACATATGAATTTTGCCTATTTTATTGTATGAATGTGTGTGTGTGGTTTTTTTTTCTGTTGAAGGCTTTGGTTGAAAGCTAAGTTGTGTTACCAACTGTCTTTTCATTGTGCTTTTCTGCTACCCAGCATGTTTCTTTACAGTGAGTTGCAATCTATCCTTTTCATAATTATATTTGACCTTAAAGTAATATCATATTAAGTATCTCAAAATGCTTTAGTCACAGGTCTTGCATAGCAGAATTGTCTGCTCCATATTTGTGTGATTCTAGTTATTAGTTGGTTTATGTATCTCCAAATCTGACATATCTGGGAGTTCATAGAATGTACAACAAAAGAGGCAGTCATGAGGCTCAGGAAATAGCACTTACCATGTGCCCCTCTTTGTGTGTGAACTGAAAGGCTTTTACTTCTTCCAGCATTAATAGCAGTCCAGATCATTATGTGGCATACCATAAAGTGGCTTTTTATAAAGTGAATGAAAACTAAGATACCATTAAGAATTTATATGGTAAATTGGTGAAATATACAGTATATGGAAACACAATGAGAAATACGTACTTGAATCAAAGTGTAGATGCCACTCAAGGCTGCAGCTTGCACTGTTTAATTCAACCATGAATGTGTCTTATGCAAGGTCCTTAATAGCTTGTAAGTGTCCATCATGGTCAGAACAGTGTTGTTTTGTATAATTGTGAGTGTATTATGTCAAAGCTAAGTGAATTTGAATGTGGGCAAATTATCAATGCTAGTATGGTAGTGCTTCTATAACCAAGGTAGTTAACATGTTTGGTGCTTCAAGAACCACTGTATTGAAGATTTAAACCACCTACAGGATAAATGGTGAATCATTCTCTACTGCATCACAACATGGACCAAAATGTATGCTGAGTGTTCATGACAGTCATTTATGAGGATTGAGGCAAAAGATAAGAGAGGGCTGCTACAAAAGTCATTAAAGAACTCTACTCTCCCCCCCCCCCCCCCCCCCTCTGCAGGTTTTGGGGAGTGAGTATTATACAAGATGCAACTCAATTGTGAAATATGTAATTTCTTATGAAATGACAATATTTCACAGACATTTTTAATGTGCGATAAGACCAAATATGTTTATAAGTGATGTTTTTTCATAGTTTGCAAAAACAGAGAGAGAGAAGAAATTGGTACATCCAATGAAGAATAACACTTTATCTTTCAAATTCTCTTATGGCACAGGAATTTTTAAGATAATATAATATTTTGTGACAGTTTTCAATGGATTGGAAGCTGCTTACTTTGTTTGCAACATGGCAAATTATCCCATCAATGTACTTGCGAAAGATATTTATATCTATAATCACTGGGTTAAATTTACTTTCCAAGTATAGAAAATTTCTTTTGTTTTGAAGAATCAGAAATGTATACAATTATTATGTCTGACATAAAATGTATATTCCTTCATAAAGTTCTAAAAATCAATGTTAAGTAATTTGATACCAGGATTTTTGTAAAACAGAACATGTTACTCCTAATTTCACTGAAATTATCTTTAAAAGAATGTAACTTTATTATGTTTTATTATCTGTTGTAATCTGATTTGACAAATTTATAATTTTATGAATAATTTTGATAAAATGATGTAAGTTGTGGACATATGTGACTTAATAGCCTTTAAGAATGCTATATAAAGAGGTGCACAGGATGTGCCTGGGCAGTTGCAGTTGCAGAGCAGTTGAGGAAGTTGCAGTTGAAGTTGTAGTAGTTGAAGCCAGAAGTCGGGAGTTGAAGCCAGAAGTCAGGAGATTTGTGAACCTTCTTATGACTGACAAGGGTGTGAGTTGTGAATGGAACTGGTATAGATGGAATTAGATGTCTCATTGAGCTCCTTTTTTATGTTTGTATTTATTTATTTGGACTCAGCAGTGAGGCATATGTGATAAGTAGAAAATTTGTTACTATTCACCCCTAACTTAGTCTCAAGTGATTGAATTAATTGAGAACTTAATAGTTTGAATTTCATTGTGATTGGACTTGCTTAAAGTCAGTTGGTATTACAGGAGTAGGTCTAATTATGAATCAGAAAATAGGAATGTGGGTAAACTACTATGAGCAGTGCAGTGATTGTCAAGGTGATATGAAGCCAACACCGACCACAGTAGTACAGGTTTATATGCCAACTAGTTCTGCCAATGATGACAAAATTGAAGAAATGTATGAAGAGGCAAAGGAAATCATTCAAATAATTAAGGGAGAGGAAAACATAATTGTGATGGGAAACTATAATTTGGTAGTAGGACACAGAAGGGAAGGAAAAATAGTAGGTGAATATGGGCTGGACAAAAGGAATGAAACAAGAAGCTGCCTGGTAGAATTTTGCATGGAACATAATTTAATCATAACAGACACCTGGTTTAAGAATCATGAGAGATGGTTATATACGTGGAAGAGACCAGGATTCACCAGGAGGTACCAGATAGATTTTATAATGGTAAGACAGAGATTTCAGTACCAGGTTCTGAATTGTAAATTGTAAAACATATCCAGGGGCAGATATAAACTCTGACTGTATCTTATTGGTCTTGAACTGCAGGCTGAAACTGCAGAAAGGTAGGAAAATAAGGAGATGGGACCTGGATAAATTGAAGTAACTTGAAGTTCTTGAGAATTTTGGAAGGAGCTTGAGGCAACAATTGACAGATTGCAAGACCCGAAGAAATTCTGTCTAATAAAGAACTGGTAAAGGGACTCCTTGCACTGTTCAAGGGCATTGGTTGGCTTTACTAGATATACAGGGAGCGATACCACACAATAAACTTAGTTTCGGTGCGGGCAGTGGCGGGTTGGACCAAGACTGTTTTGGCTTCCCTGAGAAAATCAATTAGTCAATCAATCAAATAGTATCTCCTATTTCATCTACTTTCTCTTCCATTTTCAAAATACTTCCTTCATAGTTATTTCCCTATTAGAGCTCCTTTGCCAAGTAAAATCTGTTTACATAAGTATAAATAAAATAAACTGAAAGGGCACTGAATAAAAAGAAACTCGCTCATGAAAACAAAATTAGGCCTACAAACATGAATAACTACACACTATTGCTAAATAATGAAATTTTAATCTACACTGTTTTATGTTTATTTGTGGTTGATAGACTTTTTAAACCTTAACTACTATATGCAGTGAGTGAAAAATAGTAGAATGGGTAAATAGATACAAGTTTTAGTCACTGTTTACAATGATTCACGTGCGTTAAATTAGGCCTACAAATATATGCTACAGGTGCGAAAAGAAAAATACACTTTTTACACTGTTTAAATTATTTAACACTACGGTAAAACTATCACTAATGTAAGAACACTTATATTTATAACAACTTGAAAAGTTTAAAACTATCTTAAGAACAATGGTTTTTTGTTATTATTTATTGCTGATTATCATTGTAGCAAATAAAGACAAGTACAGTATATACAGATCCAGTGATGGCAGTATGAGCTGCTGAATCCAGACAGTTTAACAAACAAAACAAATAAACAAAAGAGCAATTAGCCACCTTGGCCTTTTGTGTGTAATAAGGATATTTTAATTTTTCTTTTTTCATGCTCTACAAGATTACTTTTATTTTACAGCTAGTCATTTGGATGAAGATGAGGGTGCATGTTCTCTAGCCATTCTCAAGCAGAACACTGAAACTGCAAATGGTAAGTGTGTGTGTATTGTATTGGTGGCATATCATAATTTGTACCAGACATTCAATTGACTAAGTGTTTTAATATGTTTTAGCAACTCCTGTGAGGACAGACTATGGGGGTTGGCCTCCACCAAGTCCACATGGGGATGGTGGTGTAGTAAAGACTGGCAAGTACTTTGCTTCTTATTCAGTTATCACTTGACAATTATACATTGTGTGTGTATGTTTTTGTTACTATAAAAGATAATATTTATCAAGTGTATTAAGACAGCTGAATGTACTTTGACAATGACATTCCATATGGGCAGTTGCACAAAAACTATTTTTGCAGCTATTACATGGTAGATTTTTGTTTCAGGAATCCCAAACACTGAACCCATTTTCATGAATTACCAAAGTAATGGCAACACCTTCCTAAAGTTCCATGGTGATTTAGGTGTGAAAACACTAATAATTTAGGTGTTGTTTATTGGTATCATATATTGTAGAGGTGAAGGAATTTCATTTTGTTCGTCACTTGTTGTCTATTGTGCAGTGTACATTTGTAAATAGTTTGCCAGCATAAGCAAGGAAAATATGAGTGAACTGTATGAATGTAGTCTGACTACAGATACATTCTACAGTGATTTAGGGATATTTCAAGGAACCATGTCTGAAGTGATTTGAATCAAGATATGACACGAAAGTGAATGGGTAAGTGAGTTAACACTTTGATGTCTGGACACAATGGGCGTCATTCATCTGGCTGATGCTGAGAATTTTCACAGTTATTCTAAATGTTGAACAGTAGATTATACAGCATAGGAAATAAGTCACTATTTTTTTTTATTTGAAAGATAGGAATTTTTCCTGCATAATACTGTAGAAAAACCTTCACTCAAAAGATTTTATATTATAATGAAAATGTATTGTTTTCATACACAAAACCAAATACTGCTGTCAAAATTAGAGATTTCTTTGTCAAGTTCTGAACCACTGTTGTTCAGTAGAAACTTTATTTCTTCATGCCATAAGACCATGATTAAAATCAAACACAATGTTTACTTCCAAAAACAACAATTGAACAAAATCTTGGCATTGTTGTGGTGTGTAAAACAGTTGAATGTGGGTGTGGGAAAGCAGGTGACTCCTGATATATTTTATTCCCACCTCAAACAGTGAAAGCTGTTGCCAGTTGCCATTCTTTCTATAACAATAGAATATTATTATACTGACAAAAGATGTAAGTCATATGGTGGATGCCATTAACAAAATAGAAAATCAGCTGACATAGCTACTACATCACTAGTATTTTCAGTGTAGAGTCTGAATGATTTAGAAATTACGTCACTCATCTCCATATTGTTAATGAGTGAGTAAATAATGGATGTTAACTAGAATGGATGTAAACTAGTTCTCAGTATTTGGGTTGGTGGAAAGTTTTATTTATTCATTTAGCCCATGGATCACATGTAGTACATTGCACAAGGTGATATTGGACTTAACTAAAGTTATCTTAAATTACAAAATTTTACAACATTGTACAGGATTTTACTGAACTTAACTTTGATTATCAGGAGTATTCTTTTACTGAATAGAAGCAGCAGTAATGTAGATATTCTGTAATAGAGCTTCCAAAAACATTAATATTGGATAATTTTTGTATTTCAATTGGCAGTTTATTGGAACAGTTTTATTCCCATACTAGCTTATATGCCCGTGCTTCGCAACTGTTTTTAAATAAGGCCCTGTGCGTATCATGGCTTTCTTAGGGCTCCAGAACTCAGTCAGTTTTAAACATAAACTACCTGTAAACCCGGCGTTGCCCAAGTATTTATTTATTTCACACTTTCGTAGTCCACCTCCCCTTCCATATTGTCTCTGCATCCATCTCTTTCTCTCCCATCTCTCTGTTCGTTTCCACCTTTCCCTCTCTCGGCAAAGTTTTTTTACAAGGTTACCCTCTGTCATGTACCATACCAACATTTACATACCCAGTGACCTTCCTCTTAGTTTAAAGGTCATGTGTGCAAAAATTAATCATGTTCGAAGCAAAACTACATATTTTGTAAAAGTCCATACGTTAAGTACTCTCCATCATGCAACGACCGAAATTTTATACAGACAGTGACATTCCTCCTAAGCTCAGATATGCAAAATTTCATCAATATTGGGGGGGGGGGGGGGGGAGGTGAACTCTACAGATTTTTATGTAATAAAAACATGGTCACATTGAAAAACACACTTCGTTGTTCTCGAATTTTCCAGTTTTAATTCATGCAACTCTTGTTATGAGAATAATGAAAACAACCCAAAAACACCTGTGAAATCAGTCGAGCTGTTCTCAATTTATGGCACGACCAAGGTATTTAGGCATGCACTTTTATGTTGCAAGATACCCTCTCCCATGCACCATATGAAACTTTAGGCAGACACTGACCTTTCTCTTGCACTGAAGCTCAAGCTCGCAAAATTTTGTGAAGATCGGAAACTGTAGATTTCGTCAGTCTGTAGTAAAAGTATCCTCCCCCATGCACCTTAATTCTGTCCTATCGCAAAATAGTTTGTTAGCTGATGTCTTCCACCTATAAACTTTATACCAGCAAAATTTCAGCTTCATAGGTGCATTAGTTTTTGAGATTTTGTGTTTAGTCAGTGAGTGCGTGAGTGTGTGACAGACCTTTCCTTATATATATATACAATACCTCCTGAATTGCGTGTCCTACAAAAAATGTATTTAATTGCCAGATTTGTAGAGTGGAATATTAGGAAGCTGACTACGAAATGTGTTGTTAATGGAGTTGGTAGTAAAGACGTAGTAAATTACAATCTCATGTTTATTAGGGCAAATTTTCAGGCATTTCATTGTCTTTGACATCATAGCATGTGACCTATATGTCGTATTACGATATTATTTCGAAGGTATATCCAGTGGTGTATATGTAAAATGTCTGCAAAATACGTTGCGAACAGAGGTAGTAGGAAAGATGCAATAAATCAAATCTCCATGCCTGATGAGGCGGTGTTTGATCAGCCTAATTGCTTATCACTCCATATGTCATGAACTTTGTGTTGTAATATGGCAACATTTTGAACATACATTTAGTGGTATGTGTGTATACTGTCTGTAAGATTTCTCATGAATAAAATTAATAGTGTACGAGTAATAAATTGTAGCGTCATGCCATAATTTTACTGCATGAATGGCAAAAAAGTAGTAAGCGACAAACGTTTTTCCTTTCATCATTTTATTGTTTATGACATCATATCTTCTGAACTATCAGTCCTATCACAAAATTGTTCTTAGCTGATGTCTACTACCTGTAAACTACATTCCTGCCAAATTTCAGCTTCATAGGTGAAGTAGTTTTCGAGATTTCGTGTTTAGTCAGTGAGTGAGTGTATGAATGAGTGTCCTTTGGCTTTTATATAAATAGAGATGGCATGGTCCATTTTGGTACAAACTTGTGTTTGCTGATGGTACATGAAGGTTATTTTTTAACCTAGTATTGTGATTATGTATGTCACAATTTATCTTTACAGTTCTGTCATTCCCAATAACATACTTTTTCATATGCATCAGTATGTCAAGTATAAACATACAAGGTACTGAAAGTACTTTCAGCATTTTAAACAAACATTTGCATGATTGTCTAGCTCTACTTCCAGTAATAATCCAAATGGCTGTTTTTTGTATTTTGAAGGTACTTAGAGCTGCTGGGGAATTTCCCCAGAATATGAGTCTGTACCTCATATGTGCATTAAAATATGCGTAGTAGGCACTCATTAGCGTCTGTTCATTTACACATCCTTTGAGAGCCCTTATAAGATAGCAGCCTGTACTCAGCTTAGCATTTACATGTTTGATGTGTTTGTCCATTTCAGATCACTTTGCATCCATACGCCAAGAAATTTTGTTGCCTCTCTATTTACAATGGGTTCTTGGTTTACTGTGATGTCTGGATAGTGCAGATTGGGATTTTGACTGTTGTGGAAATTCAGTGCTACAGTTTTTTTGCTGTTGATGATAAGCTCATTTGTTGTGCACCATTTATTTAATTGGTTTGTGACAGGGTTAATTTTTTGTTAGATCTCTTCATTTTTTGCTGCTTTTACTAATAATGTTGTGCCATCAACAAACAGAATTACTTTATGTGTATCAACATGCATTTGCAGAACATTGATGTAAATTAGGAAAAGAAGGGTTCCAATTACCGACCCTTGAGGCATCCGTAGGTAATTTGGCATTCTTCTGACAAATATTCAGAGATGATTTGAGAGTTGTCATCCACATGTCTGATGCAAACTTTCTGCTTGTGGTTGCTAAGAAATGATTTGATCCATTCATTTGCCAGTCCCCTTATTCCATAACATTCAAGATTTTTGAGGAGAATTTTATGGTTAACTATGTCAAAAGCCTTTGTGAGGTCTAAAAATATACCCATGGTTTACTTTTAATACAGTAGTTGTGGACTCATAAATTGCAGTCTCTGTTGATTTCTTATTTCTGAAACCATGTTGACAATTTGTTAATATTTCAATTTTATTTATAAACTTAATTAACTTGTTGTACATTATCTTTTCCAGTATTTTACAGAAACTGGATGTTATTGTTATGGGGCAATGATTTGTAACATTTTCCTTGTCACCTGCTTTGACTATGGGAACTACTTTAGATGTTTTTAACTGTTCAGGAAAGATACCTGATTCTAATGAGTATTTAAAAATGTGAGTGAGTGGGTCAATTACACTTTGAAGGGAGAGCTGTAATATCCTGCTGGGAATGTCATCTATCCCTGCCGAGTGTGTTGGTTTTAGTTCTTTTACAGCCTTGACTATTTCTTCCCTGCTAACATAATCAACAAACATTGAAGATTTGCAAGAGTTGGCCTTATTTTCCATTGGCTGTTTATTAGCACTGAAATTTGTTTTGATTAGATTTTCAGCTAATTCTGTTAAGTAGCTGTTGAATATGTCTGCTATTTTGATTGGCTCTGTGCTCTTTTTGCTGTCATGTAATAAAACAATATTCTCATTGGTTTTCTCATTTTTACTGGCTTCCTTTTTTACAATGCTCCACCTAGCTTTAACTTTGTTTGAGTAATTTTTATGTACATATCATTGTACATTCTTTTTGCCTTTTTAATGACCTTTCATAAAATTTTCATGTATGTTTTATAGTGGGTGTGCATATCTGCTATAACATTGTTTTCCTTGCATAATTTGTGAAGTTCTCTCTTATTCTTGCAAGAAGTTCTTATTCCCTTTGTTAACCAGCCATTCCCTTTTGTATTGTTTCTGATATTTACCATTTTTAAAGGGAAGGCTGTACTGAAATGCATTACTAGTTTTTCTACAAATATGTTGAATTTTATATCCACACTTCCCCATTGTATATATCTGAACAATCTTCACTTTTCAATAATGAATTAAAGCATTTTGTGTTTTCTTGGCTGTATAGCCTACATTTGTGTAGTAACTTTATATACACTTTATTTCCACTTCTGGAAGTCATACAAAACAAAAGCAAAACAGACTTGAAAGGCAGTTACATGTGTATGCAGAAGTAGTTGAACCAGAATTGTTTTCATAGCTCCGCGCTTCCCTGTGCAGTGTTCTCGTTGGCGCTGCCGTAGCATTAATTAGAGAGCAGCGCCCCTACAGTCGGTCACGTGGAATCTAACAGCGGACGGGTCAAACCTCGCGCGCAAAGTCACAACAGTTTGATCTTTAGTTTGGTGTTTTTTACCTATTCATCTTTTATGTTGATGGTAATTATCATAGCTTTATGGTCACTGAACTGAGTGTTGTAAGCTTTTACAGAGCACTCGGATTTCTCTTTTTCAATTAGTACTTGATCTAGGCCTGTTTGACTGTTTGCTGTTAGTCTTGTAGCAAAGTCAACCATGCATTTAAGATTGTATGATTCTACAAGATTTACTAGAGCATCTGTTGGCTTTGATTTAGTAAGGAAGTCTATGTTAAAATCACCACAAATTATAATATTATTCCTATCTATGTCACTAATTCTATTTAGGAACCCTTCCATTTTTTCCAGGAATATCTGAAAATTTCCTCATGGAAAATGATAAACTGTGGCTTTTATCAAGTTTAATTTTTTAATTTTGATTGCTGCAATCTCAAAGTCTTTTTCACTAGTTTGGTGGGTGATATTTGTACCTTCCATGCCATGTTTGGTGAAGATGGCTACTCCCCCATAGCAACCACCAGCTCTACAGAACTAGTTCGCTAAAGAGAAGTTATGGAGGGAGACAGATTTTGTTAGGGCTTCATCACTCCAGTGTTCTGAGAGACAAATTACAGAAATATCTTCTAATTCATGCATTAATTGAATATTTAATTCCTTTACTTTGTTGTTTAGTGACTGAACATTTTGGTAAAAGATCTCAAGAACATTATTTGAGAGGATATCTACAGTACCATTCACCTTTAGTTTCCCTGTTAATGTGCACCTAGTACAATAACAGTTTGCTTTTTCCTTTCATTTTCATGAGATATCCCTGAAGAGATCCTCACAAATAATGAAGTATCTAATATGACACACTTTTACTCTGAACTGGACACTTCATTCTTTTTTTAATTGATTCATTCATTTGCTCATAGTCATCATATATGATAAACCGCACCAAGCATTAGAGCCTCTGGAAATTTTAAACAAAAATCAAACAACACACTAACAAGCAAGCTCTAGTATTTTACCAAGAAGTTACAGTTACTTCTAATCTACTCATTTTTTTCTGAGTTGCTGCTGTGGTAATATCACAGTAAAAGAAAAGGAGACAACTTTGAGAAAAGTTACTGTACTATTTCTATAACTTTTTTAGTTGCAGTTTTTATTTACTGTTTCATAGTAAGCAATAATACAACTTCAATGATTCCAGACAATGCAATCATCTGTCAGTGTACTAGAAAAATTAAAAACTGTTTCAAACATCAGTGGTAACTCGAATTTACATACCCAAATCCAAAAATTTTCCTATTCTTTAAGTTTTAACTAATAAAATATGTAGTTACTTAATTTTTAAATCTCAAGACTTTTTTTTTTAATTTATTGTAGTGCATACCAGTAAGCTTACTGAAATATTCTTACTGTGATCCCGTAAGATTAGAGTCTGGATACTGTAGTGAGAGAGCATTGAACTGGTGCCTTAGGCATCACTATAGTGATCCTGCATATAGTATTATTGTTTGGGGTGGTATTGGACTCAACTCCCACACCCCTGTAGTATGCATTGCCAGTATACTATCCAGCCAGGGTTACATCTCCAATGTTGGAGTCTGTTGTCCTCCCATACCTTTGGAGCTTTCTAATGGCCATATTGCAACAGGTTAATGCACAGCCATATGTGACACACATTGTTCACCACCTCTTCATCATCCACTGGATTGGATTGGTGCCTTTGCCTCCCTGTTCTTCTGATCACTCATGTCTCAAAAACATGTGGTCAATTATTGTGGAATGACTGACCCAGGATAATTCACTATTAATACATCAGGTCATCTTTGGCAATATGTGAAAACAACATGGACTAATTTACCCTGACAACACATGCAGAAACTCTTTGATTGTAACATCAATTATAGCCAACAATAGCAGCAACCTTCAATGCCAGTTTCATAGTCTTCTTCACTTCACATCTTTTTCAATCATGGGATATCTGTACAACGTGTTATTTCAAAATACATTTCTGTGATACATCTTTTCCTCTTTGGTACTGAATTTTATGTGTCCAACAGTGTAATATTTGCATTTTTGTATGATCTGTTTGTCATCCACCCTTCACTCTTTCATAATGCTACACTACAGTCAAGTACCTTTAGAAAATACTCTCCAACCCTCACTATTCAGTGCAGTAAGACTTAACTATCTGTACCTCAGTTATATGAATCAGACCACCTGTGTGACTGGGTTGACGAGTTTCTAGCTACCAGAATGCAGCATGTCATTTTCAATAGAGAGAAGTCTTCAGACATGCAACTGAATTTTGGTGTGCCCCAGGGGAGTGTTATAGGACTGTTACTTTTCGCAATACATATAAATGACCTCATAGATATTTTGGAAGTTCGATAAGGCTTTTTGTGGATGATGCTGTAGTATATCAAGAAGTTGCAATACTGGAAAAGGGTAGCAAAATGTAGGAGGATCTGTAACATATTGATGCATGGTGTAGGCAATGGTAGTTGAGAGTCAACATAAACAAATGTAAAGTGCTGCATTTGCATTGAAAGTAAGCTCCTTTTTATATAACTATGCAATAATAAGACAAACAGTGCAAGCAGTTACGTCCATAAAATATCAGGGAGTGCAATAAGGAGTGATTTGAAATAAGACAACCATACAAAATTAATCGTGGGTAAGGCAGATGCCAGAATGAGATTTATTGGAGTAATCCTCAGAAAGTGCTGTCCATCAACAAAGGAAGTATGTAGGTTACAAAACACTCATTCAGCCAATGCTTGAGTATATGCTCACCAGTTTTGGATCCATAGCTGGTAGAGTTGATAGAAGACACAGAGAAGATCCAACAAAGAGCAGCACACATTGTTACAAGCTCATTTATCAAGCACAAAAGCATCACAAAAATGACTGGGAAACTCCAGTGGCAGCCGCTTCAATAGAAACATTTTGTGTCATTGTTCGGGCCTTGGTAAAAGTTCTGAGAGCATACATTTCTTGAGGACTCAACCACTGTATAGCTTCCTCCTGTGTATCTCTCACAAAATTGCCACAAGAATAAAATTAGAGAGATTAGAGCCCATATGGAGGCATACCATGAACCATATGCAACTAAAATAGGAGGAGGAACAAGTGACAATAGTACACAAAGTACCCTCTACCATACACAGTGAAATGGCTTGTGGAGTGTGGATGTAGATCATTATTTAGGCTGTCAAAATTGCTTGGTAACTTTGTTATAATATTTAGGGCTTTTTACTTGCTTGCAAATGATTGTGCATAGCAAGGTAAAAACAGCGAAGTACAATGGTGGAGCAGCACCTTACAAGAAATCCATTTCCTTAGTCTATGCTAATCGAAGCTTTAGTTTGTGCAAGGAGTGACACCAACGAACTCTAATGGACTGGAAATAAGTTAAATGGAGCGAAAAATAATGTTTCATCTTTTGGTAATCTGATGGAATTGTTTAGGTTTGGTGATTTCACAGAGAATGTTATCTGTCATCATATGTAACACCAGAATTTATGTAAGAAGGTGGTGGTATTATGGGATGGGAGAATTTTTCATTGTTAGATTGTGGTAACCATATTGTGCTTATGAAAATGCTAAATGTGGAAGAATATGAACACATTTTACTGCATTATTTAGAACATTTGGCAGAGAAACATTTCACAGGTGTGATTGTTTATGTTAGCGTAATATTTTTGGGTCAGGAGAAACCTTTCTGAAATGGGCAGTCTGCCCAAAGTCTTAACCTGTCCCAGTGGGTACATTCTAAGGTTTAGTTCACTCCAAACTCCAGCATCTAACATCACAACCTTTTCTGTTTTCAGCTCTTTAGGAAAAATGAGCTGCCATTTCTCTATAGACATTCAAACACATAATTGATAGCTCGTCCAGCAGAATGCAAGCTATTATAAAGGTGAAGGGTGGTTACATCCCATATTAATATCCACTAAGAGGTAGCCTGATTTTCTGATCAGTTAATGTATATAATTAAGTGAATGTGCACAGAGGGACGGCATTTCCTCTTCATTAAGATACATAGAGTATGAAACTCTATTTATTTGTCACAAATGATGTCAATATCATGTACGAAAATTTTGCAGATGCTGCCAAGTGTGTAGAGTAGATTTTTGTTAATATTTTTTACCCATATCTATAAATTCCAAGTTAAATAATTCAAAGTCAGTGTAACTTAAAATGTAGCTCATTTTTAACCATTTATAAAATTTTGTAAACTTTATTAAATGAGTTGCTGTTTTTATTTCCAGAAGCTCCGACTGGTAATGTCGATGAACTTGAGCGTCTCAAGTTTCTTACTTTGGGGACTCCAGGTAATATAATGTTTCTTGCATGTGTATATGTATAATTTTCATAAGTTTATATTTGTTATGCCCTTTCTTTCCTTTGAAAATGTAACTTAGTGGACAATATATTTATTTAAATATTTGTTTTGTCTTCTTAGTTTTCTTTCACTGCTCCTCATGCTTACATTTTTTTGGCTTGCATTTTTCTCTTTATTTTTATTGTTTAGTTGCCATAACATGACTGAAGGGCCATCATAAGTAAACTACTAATGCATGATTTTGTAGATATAATCATGGAAAAATAAAATGTTTAGTTCAGTAAAGTGTACATAGTTACAGATTTGTAATGAAGTTCCAGTAGTAAGTAAGTAAAATGCTTTCTATAGTAACATTGCACCACCAAATAGTTGTTTGTACTAACTGGGTTGTTGGTCACAAAATTTATTTTGCTGCTCAGAAAAAAATACATTTGTTTATATCTGGTTCATTTTGACTGAGTTGTTTTAGTCTTGGTACTCCTGTCTATTTCTTCAGTTCTTTTAAGCTGCAGTCTTATGTGCCTCTTCTGTTTGTATACAGGATTTCATCACCACCACACCCCTCCCCCACAAAAAAAAAAAAAAAAAAAATGTCCTCTATGTGTTCATAAACCATTCATTCAATTGCATTGAAACAGTAAACAACTGTTCACCATACATCCACAAAGGTTTCTGATCCAAAAATAACAGAGCATGACACACAGCTCAGGAGATATGACCTAATGAGAGGCTACCGTGTGAGAATACACAGATTTATGCGTCAGTTATTGGAAAATGTGAGTATTTGGGGACCTGCAACAAAGTTTTGCATGTAATTTCGGATGTTTATGATGCGTTTTGTAACTGACCCCCCCCCCCTCCCACCTTACAAAATGATGAAATGAAAAGAAGTCTACCACTCACAACAGTTTCACTGTAGATGCCTTAAAATTGTTGCACCAGGAATGACCTTGTATCAAATAAAGTTTGCATTACAGATTTGCATGTTACTATTTATTTTTGTCTGCAAGTCTCCCTTAATTCTCTTGCATCCAAAATTAAGCAATCTGTTTTCTTAATCTCTAACTATATAAAAGCAAAAGGACACTCACTCACTCACTGACTAAACATGAAATCTCGATAACTATTTCACCTATGAAGCTGAAATTTGACTGGAATGTAGTTTATAGGTAGAAAATTTCAGCTAAGAAAGTATTTTGTGATAGGTGTATAGCGGAGCATAATTCTCCTACAGACTGTAGAAATCTACAATTTCATTCTGATCTTCACGAAATTTTGCACACTTGGCCTTCTAAACAAGAGGAAGGTCACCGTCTACCTTAAGTTCCATACAGTGCATGGGGGAGGGTACTTTGCAACATAAAAATTGATCTCTAAATGCCTTGGTTATGCCATAACTTGAGAATGGCTCAACAAGGGTTGTATGAGATAAAACTGGAATATTTGAGAACAACAAAGTGCGTTTTTCAATGTGACCCTGCGTTTCTGTTTCTATTGCATAGATATCTATAGTTTTGTTCTGATATTGATGAAATTTTTCATACTCTACCTTAAAAACAATTGGAATGTCACTGTCTGTATAAAATTTTGTTCTGTGCGTGGTAGAGTGTACTTAACTTACGGAATTTTACAAAATGCACAGTTTTGCTCCAGTCTTTATTAATTTTAGCACACATGACCTTTAAACCAAGAGGAAGATCACTGGGTACATAAATTTGTGTATGGTACATGACAGAGGGTACCTTGCAGAAAACTTTGCCGAGAGAGGGAAAGGTGGAAACGGACAGAGAGGTGGGAGAGAAATAGGTGGATGCAGAGAGGAGGGGGGAAGGGGATGTGGGCTATGAGAGTGGAGAGTGTAGAATAAATAAACACCCGGGCAATGTCTGGTGGACAGCTAGTAATAAATAAATAAAGATACACCCTTGAAAACAGGTTCCTTACACCAAAATAAGAAAATAATGTCTAATAGATATGGTTCTAAATGAACACATTTTGAAAATATTATCTGGAACATTCAGCTATTATACTACCTATTATTTGTCTCTGTGCCAAGAAAATTGTAATATTTATTCCTTTTTTGACACCAAGGGGTCATAGACATTGACAGAGAGAGAGAGAGAGAGAGAGAGAGAGAGAGAGAGAGAGAGAGAGAGAGAGAGTTTCGTGGCATCACATTCACAAATAGCATTGTATGGTGATTTCAGTTTTTCTACAGATAGGGCAAGCCACAGCAGCTGAAGATGGTGGTCATGTGTGTAAGAGTTGTACCTTAGTGATTGCATGAATGTGTGTGCACTCTTCTTCTTAGTACTATAGCTGACAATTTGTTAGAGTTGAGTGAATGTGATTGTCTTTTCTATGTGCTATCTGTGGTTCAGTGATTGCCTTTACAGTGAGTTGCAAATTGTGCACATTATATTATTGACATTCTAAACTGGGATTTCCATTGTTAGATTTAATGATATCAGTGGGAATTTAGTTAAGTTAAACAACATTAATCTTATATATGTCATTTTGACCTCTAAACCTAAAATTGTTGTTGAATACACTACCAGCAATGTTTTAAGGTTATGAGTAGAACCAGTCACTAATTACCCACATATCAATTAAGAAAGTGAAGAGTAGTAACACCTGTTATTTGTGATGCAAATTACAGTCACATATTTCACTATCATTAATTTCTTCTGCCTCCTCTTCCTCTTTGTCTTCTGTCTTTTTATTTCTTGAAATATTTATTTTATATATATTTATATACATATTGATATTTTTTTCTATTTCAGGGCCACGTGCTGACACCTATGAGCCTTTTGGCGGCCTGGAAAAATGCTGGTCCAGGAGTAAGTTTTAGTCAGCTAAATCTGAAAAGAAATAGTAAATTTGGTAGAGAAGTTTACTTGTTGTTCAGTTTATGAAGAGTTACAATGCAGTGACTGGTGGAAATAGTTGTGTCAGTTAGTTAGTTTAATGTTCCATGGATCATTTTCATAATAAGATGTAATTATGTGCAACAAGTCTTATCACATTCACATCACAAATTAATTTGTAAGTATGATAATATGATGAGTACCTAAAAGGATAAAAAAAAGAATATAGAGGTGTGATGTCCAATTCACTACATTTTACAATAGTACAAATTATTCCACAGAATAGGAGTAGCTGTCAGGGAGAAATGCTTTCAATTTGTTTTCGTATAATTGGACCAGTGATCCAAAATTTTAGTTCCAGTATTGTGCCTGCTTATCTGTGTTAAACAATACCTCAATGTAGAAAATGAATGTGGTTAGTATATTATTTTGGACTGGTATTTACATGTTTTAATCTGTCCCAATCACAGCATTCAGTAATGTGTGCAAAGAGTTTTTTCATTTAGCATACGAACAAATTTAAACCTTGCAAAATTCAGTTATGTATAATAGTTTTGCAATCTATAACTACATGTCCTATTACAGCTCTTGGTTTTGTGCATATATAAGTAATGAATACATTATAATCTGCTAACTTTGGTTGATTAAGTTGACTGAACTCAAAAGCTGTTTGCACTGACCAAGATGATTTGAAACAGCTACTCCAATCAGTCACTGTGCCATAACTCTCCAGAAAGTTAACATGTAATAAATAGGAGCACTTATGTTTAAAAACATTGAGAAGTTAATCACTTTGTAAAATATTGTTTACTGTAATTGTAGTCAGAAATGTTTTACATTCAGAACTGGAATGGAAAAGGTGGAAAGTTAATAATCCAGGAAAACTAAACTTAAGTGTTGGGTTGGTGATGGGAAAATCAACCTTGAGAGGATAATTGCCAAAATAGTGTATGTTATTTATTTTAGCAAATAGCATGTACATTAAAATAATTAAATTAATTGAGAAAACAGGATATAAATTTAGTAGTTAACACTTGGAGTGCCCTGTGACCACCGGTGGGCATTCTCTTTTCCTTACTTCAAGCCTTTGTTTACACCTGTGGACATGTTTTATATGTCATAAGCACACACCAGAGGATTTTCTGGTCCCAGTGGACAACAAAATGATATGTGTACCAGGCAGAATGTTTTTCCCTCCTTATTGTCCACTTTGAGGAAGAAACATTTTAAAAGTGGTGAAGGATTTTACACAACTGTATTTATATTTTGTCATGATTGGTACATAGAAAATTACAGAAATGCTTTTCAAACACAAATGCAATTTCTTAACTAGATCTTACAACTAATAACATATTGTTTTTAAACAAAATTGAAATACATGTCCACATGAAATTCGGCGAAAGTCATAAATAAATAAATAAAAAGGGTCACATGTAAATTCATTGATGTTTTTGGAAACATTCTAGGCACATTCGTATGTTGTATGTCTTGCAAAACCTTTATCTCTGCCTTTTTTCCCTTCCTTATGAGCATAATCAGCATTCTGTCAGTATGTCATATGTTTGTAAAATTGGCTGCACAGTTTGCTTGTGTGTTGTTGTGATCTTCAGTCTGCAGACTGGTTTGATGCAGCTCTCCATGCTACTCTGTCCTGTGCAAGCCTCTTCATCTGAGAATATGAAAGGCAACCTACATCCTTTTGAATCTGCTTACTGTATTTGTCCCTTGGTCTCCCTCTACCATTTTTACCCCACACAGAATATGTCTACCAACCTAGGCCTTCTCCTAGTCAGGATATGCTAGAAACTCCTTTTTCCTCAATTCCATTCAACACCTCCTCATTAGTTACATGATCTATCCATCTAATCTTCATCATTTGTCTGTAGCACCACATTTCGAAAGAGCTACCATCCTTTTGTCTGACCTCCTTATCTTCCACATTTCACTCCCATACATTGCTAAACTCCAGACAAATGCTTTCTGAAAGGACTTCCTAACATTTAAACTAACATCGCATGTCAACAACTTCTACTGCTTCAGTAATGCTTTCCTTCCCATAGCAATTCTGCATTTTATATCTTCTTCACTTCGGCCATCAGAAGTTATCTTGCTACCTCTTGTTAATTTTCATCTTATATCTTCCTTTTCTAGACACTATCCATTCCATTTAATTGTTTTTCCTGGTCCCTATATTTTACCCCTGCTACCTTCAGAATTTGAAAGAGTGTATTCCAGTCAGCATTGTTAAAAGCTTTCTCCAGATGCACAAATGCAAAAAATGTGGGTTTCCTTTCCATAACCTATCTTCTACATTTCTCCTAAATCCAAACTGATCTTCCCCAAGGTCATACTCCAGTTTTGCCATTCATCTGTAAATAATTTGTGTTAGTATTTTGCAACCATGACTTATTAAACAGATAGTTCTGTAATTTTAACATTTGTCTACACTTGCTTTCTTAGGAAATTGAATCACTATATTATTCTTGAAGTCTGATGGTATTTCTACTGTCTTATACATCTTGCATACCATGTAGAATGGTTTCATCATAATTGGCTCTACTAATGATAATAGCAGTTTAGACTAAACATTATCTACTCCAGGGTCCTTGTCTCTACTCACATCTTTTAATGCTCTGTCAAATTCTTCTTGCAGTATGAAGGAAAAAAATTCATCTTCTTGTGTATAAATGTCTCTTTTGTTTTCCTGTGGTAGGTATCTATCTATCTTTCCCTTAGTTATACATTCTTCTACAGACTATCATTTCTCCTCAAGCCAGTCCTGCTTAGCCAGTCTGCACTGCCTATCAACCTCAGTTATCAGACATCTGTACTCCCTTCTGCCTGCTTCACTTGATGCATTTTTATATTTTCTCCTGTCATCAGTTATGTTCAGTATCTTCTGTGTTATCCAAGGATTCCTATTAGGCCTTGTCCTTCTGCCTATGATCCTCTGTGGTCATCACTACATCTACATCTACATCTACATACATACTCCGCAATTCACCGTAAGGTGCGTGGCGGAGGGTACACCGTACCACTACTAGGCATTTCCTTTCCTATTCCACTCCCAAATTGAACGAGGAAAAAAAGAATGCCTATATGCCTCCGTACGAGCCCTAATTTCTCTTATCTTGTCTTTGTGATCTTTACGCGAAATGTAAGTAGGCGGCAGCAAGATCGTACTACACTCAGCTTCAAATTCCGGCCCTCTAAATTTACTTAACAGAAATTCACGAAAAGAACGTCGTCTTTCTTCCAGCGATCCCCAATTGAGTTGCCGGAGCATTTCCGAGACACTCGCGCATTGGTCGAACCTACCGGTAACAAATCTAGCTGCTCGCCTCTGAACCGCCTCTATGTCTTCCTTCAAACCGATCTGCTGCGGGTCCCAAATACTTGAGCAATACTCAAGACGTGGTCGTACAAGCGTTTTATACGCGGTCTCCTTTACAGGTGAAGTACATCTTCCCAAAATTCTCCCAATAAACCGAAGTCGGCTGTCTGCCTTACTCACAACTGTCCTTACATGCTCGTTCCATTTCATATCGCTCTGCAATGTTACGCCTAGATATTTGAACGACGCGACCGCATCAAGAAGCTCACTACTGATGCTGTATTCGAACATTATAGGATTGTTTTTTCTACTCATGCGCATCACCTTACATTTTTCTACATTGAGAGCTAGCTGCCATTCTTCGCACCAACTAGAAATTTTGTCTAAGTCAACCTGTATGCTATTACAGTCAGTTACAGACGACACCCTCCCATACACCACAGCATCATCAGCAAACAGCCACAAATTACAACTTACTCTGTCCATCAGATCATTTATATAGATAGAAAATAATAGCGGTCCTATCACACTCCCCTGGGGCACGCCTGACGATACACTCGTCTCTGATGAGCACTCGCCGTCGAGAACAACGTACTGCGTTCTATTACTTAGGAAGTCTTCCAGCCAGTCACAAATCTGTGAACCTATTCCATAAGCTCGTATCTTCGTTAGCAGTCTGCAGTGTAGCACCGTGTCGAACGCCTTTTTGAAGTCGAGAAAAACACAATCCGCCTGTTGCCCTTCGTCCATGGCTCACAAGATGTCATGTGAGAAAAGGGCAAGCTGAGTTTCGCATGAACGATGTTTCCTAAACCCGTGCTGATTCATGGAAAGAAGCTTTTCCGTTTCAAGGAAATTTACTATATTCGAACTGAGAATATGCTCCAAAATTCTACATGAAACCGATGTCAACGATATTGGCCTGTAATTGTATGGGTCAGTTCTCTTTCCTTTCTTATACACTGGAGTCACCTGCGCTTTTTTCCAATCACTAGGAACTTTGCGCTGAATTAAAGATTCGCTATAAATGCAAGCTAAGTAGGGGGCCAATGCCGCAGAATAGTCTTTGTAAAACCGAACTGGTATTCCATCCGGACCAGCAGACTTTTTCGTATTTAGCTCTCTCAGCTGCTTCTCTACACCGGAAATACCTATTGCTATGTCCCCCATTTCGGAATTAGTATGTTGATCAAATGATGGTATATTTGTGCGGTCCTCCTGCGTGAAAGATTTCTTAAAGGTTAAATTTAGAACTTCAGCTTTTCGTTTGCTTTCTTCTATTACTGCCCCGGAATGATCAACTAGTGACTGGACAGTGGGCTTTGACCCGCTTATCGATTTTACATAGGACCAGAATTTTTTCTACTCTCTATCTACTCTACTCTATCTATCAAAGCTACCCATTCTTCTACTGTATTACTTTTCCTTGTTTCAGAAAATCCTTGACTAATGCTCTCACTAAAACTCACAACCACACTTGGTTCCTTCAATTTGTCCAGATTCCATATCGTTAATTTCCTCCTTCTTGCAGTCTCTTAAGTTTTAATCTACAGTTCATAACCAATAAGTTATGGTCAGAGTCTATATCTGCCCTGGATATGTCTTACAGTTTAAAACCTGTTTTCTAAACCTTTGCCTAACTATTATACAGTCTATCTGGTACCTCCGAGTGTCTCCGGGTCTCTTCCACATATAAAACCTTCTTTCATGATGATAAAACCAAGTGTTTGTGATGATTAAATTGTGCTCTGCACAAAATTCTACCAGTCGATGTCCTCTTTCATTCCTTTTCCCCAGTCCACATTCACCTCCTACATATCCTTCTCTTTCCTACTACCAAGTTTCAGTTTCCCATCACAATTAAGTTTACTTCTCCTTTAATGGTCTGAATAATTTCTTTCATCTCCTCATACATTTCTTCTTCTATCGTCTCATCATTGACAGAGCTAGTTCGCATATAAAGTTGTACTGCTGTATTTGTTGTTGGCTTCACGTTTATCTTTGCCATGATAATGTGTTCACTATACTGTTCATAGTAACTTGCCCGCATTCCTATTTTCTTATTCATTATCAGACCTACTCCTGTGTTACCACCAACTGATTTTGTAATTATAACCCTGTACTCATCTGACCAGAAATCCTGTACATCCTGCCATCAATCTTCACTAATCCCCATTATATCTAACTGTAACTTATCCATTTCTCTTTTCAATTTTTCTAACTTACTTACCTGATTGAGGGATAGAACATTCCACACTCCGATCCGTAGAATGACTGTTTTGTTTTTCTTGATGGTGACATCTCCTGAGTAGTCTCCGCCAGGAGGAGATCTGAATGGGGGGACTATTTTACCTCAAGAATATTTTACCCAAGAGGATGCCATCATCATTTATTCATACAGGAGAGCGGCGTGTCCTTGGGAAAATTAACAACTGTAGTTTCCCCTTGCTTTCAGCCGTTTGCAGTAACTGCATAGCAAAGCCGTGTTAGCTGATGTAACAAGGCCAGTTCAGTCAATCATCTGGACTGTTACCCCTGTAACTACTGAAGAGGCTGCTGCTCCTCTTCAGGAACCACATGTTTGTCTGGCTTCTCCATAGATACCCCTCCACTGTGGTTGCACCTACAGTACGGCTGTTTGTATCGTTGAGACACGCAAGCCACCCCACCTCGGCAATGTCTGCAGTTCATGAGGGTGGGTTTCCTTGTAACCCCCTTCTATCATTCATATTCTTTCAGTAAATGTTTTGATTTACATCTGGAAGGTTTTGTCATCGTAGTATAGATGAGTATTGCCACAAGAGATTCTTTGAAATCACAGAGGCCCATTTTCTTACCATTTATTTTATTGTACAAATGCTGAGCATTTACAACACATGTACAAGTTATTAAATGGAAGACAACTTTCTTGCACTATTTCATAGTTCTTCTTACGTATGGGGTTTATGAGGCCTAGTCTGAGAGGTCAATAGATAGGGTGCCCACTGCTGAGTTGAATCATTGGCAGTTGTGTGTCTCTGTAATGATGTATGTGTGGCGGCTGCTTCACCATTTATGATGGCTGGGGAACTGACGTGCACATTTGGCTGTCTATGTGGCAGCACCCACTGTGAAGTTCCAGTTCTCTCAAAGACAACACAGGTACATGACAACGAAGCAGATTCATTATAAATCACCAAAAGGGTGTAAGAGGTCATGGGCAGAGAACAACACCAAAAGCCATTGTATTACCCAGATTCTTCTCCTCAAAGCTGTGAAAACTCTGCAGACAGGAATGGCCACCACCTCAGGCCAGCAAATGCTCCACTCTGTCACCATGTGGCTCAATGATGGCCACTGGAAGACAGACCATGCACACCCATGGAGACTCCTGAACTGCTGAGGCCATGTGCCACTGTGTGCATGTGATACACTCTAGCACCACCAACGTCCTCCTTTTTTTGGGTACAGGTTTGTGATTGACAGAAAAAATTTCCTGTGTGATACAAGTGTATCAGTATGTTTTCAGTGGACAGTTTTTCAAATGAAAGGATTGTAGCAAATTCTTGATTGTGTTTCAGGAGAGTGTGTCACTATTCAGGCAACACTTTGCTTTAGTTAGAAAATAGCTTTTCAATGTCTGTATTGGAACATGGAAGAGATTTCAATGCCACATTTGCAAATTCTCGGTTATCAACTCTTTGCATCTGTAAACATTTAATTATGACACCATTTCCTGATTGCAAAACATATATTTTTCAGAAACATGTGAAGAGGTTGATATCCTTTCAGTGTGTACACACTACTGAGACCAGTCATTTGAGGCACATACTGTAAGATACTTGCACATCCACATTAATGGTGTTCAGTCTTTTATCCTTGGATTAAAACATGAATATAAAGCTTTGAAGACTGTTTGTATGTGTGGCTTTGAGAGTTGTTTGATGATGCAACACAGCATGTCTTAATCCCTCTTTATCATCTGCATGAAGACTTTCTTCTTTATCTTTTTTTTTTTTTTTTTTAAATTCGAAATGTTTCAACATTGAAAATTTATTTTCCTACAGTACTGGAACATTCTTGAGTTTTTTTAACTTTACATTAAATTTGTACAAAAAAGTATATTTCAATGTCCTTAAAAACAATTGTGTTAATTAAGACAGTGGCTTGTTTTTTAATTGTGATGGCGTTCACAAGATTCCCACTCACTTTTTCATATGAATTTGAATTTACTTCATTAGTGGCTTCATCCATTCAGAATATTTCAAGAAATTTGAAGTGTCCAAAGTTTGATTACATTAATGTTCAACCAGAGCTCACTTCACAATTTGCAATACTGCACATGATCTGGTGGGAGTAATGAAACAGACTATCATGGATAAGACCACAAAGATGTTGATAATCTCACTTCAGTGAATTGATGAAACTGTAACAGGAATCATGATCATTTTGTGGATTTTATCAATCTGCATCTTTAGGGAGTTTCTGCGATCCCGATTTAAAAAAAAAAAAAAAAAAAACACCCCTTACATTTTGTAAATGACAGTTTCAGGTTGCTGTCCATCTTCAGAACAAGTTTTAGTTACAGAATAACTTGTGTCTTTTTGAACAAGGTGGTCAATCTGAACTTCTGATGACAGTGAACATCTTGTTCAGAAAGGGACAAGTTAATCTGCAACTGTGAAAACTGATCTGAAGATGGGCAGCTGGCCTGAAACAAGCTGTTTACAAAATGTAAGCAATGTAAAGACTAACACTGAAGTATTTAAATCATCTTGTGAATGTTGCAGTTATTCTTATCTCTGCAGTTGCTAAAATGAAATGGAGAGGAATCCTGCCTTATGTAAGACATGTGTTTTGTAATTTTCACCCGTATATGTTTCAGCACTTAAGTGCAATCTTCAGTGGATTTATACATATAATTTCTGAAAAATTATTGCTACATGTTACAGTTTTCTTTAGGTTATATGAACTATTGGCCTAATTTATTTACAAACTGCAAATGGAATAGTAAGTGATACATGCAAAAACACTGTTACCATACAAAAACTAATGCAAATATATATATATATATATATATATATATATATATATATATATATATATGAAAAATTCCTAACAGGAAAAATATATGAAAAAATAGATTAAGTACACTTACCAGGCGAAGGGGCACAGGCAGTAATAGCAACAAATAAACACACAGACACACACACACACACACACAAAAATGCTAGCTTTCGCAGCCTAGCTGCTTCATCAGGCAGAAGGGAAGGAGAGGGAAAAGGAAATGATGAGGGTTTTAAGGAAGGGGGTAAGGAGCCATTCCAATCCCGGGACAGGAAAGACTTACCTTGGGGGAAAAAATGGAGGGTAAATAAATGCACATACACTCACACATTTACACAGACACAAGTACACTTAGGCAGACATACTGTAGAACTCAGTATGTCTGCCTAAGTGTACTTGTGTCTGTGTAAATGTGTGGGTGTATGTGCATTTATTTACCCTCCATTTTTTCCCCCAAGGTAAGTCTTTCCTGTCCCGGGATTGGAATGGCTCCTTACGCCCTTCCTTAAAACCCTCATCATTTCCTTTTCCCTCTCCTTCCCTTCTGCCTGATGAAGCAGCTAGGCTGCGAAAGCTAGCATTTTTGTGTGTGTGTGTGTGTGTGTGTGTGTGTGTGTGTGTGTGTGTGTCTGTGTGTTTATTTGTTGCTATTACTGCCTGTGCCCCTTCGCCTGGTAAGTGTACTTAATCTATTTTTTCGTATATATATATATAATATATATTTGCAAGAGTATATATATACACTTGTTACTCCATTTGCAATTATAAATAATTAAGGCCAAAAGTTCATATTATAACACACAATTTATTTTCTTCAGAAATAAAATATATAAACCCACTGCAAATATGTAAGTGCTGAAACATGCCTGGGTGAAAAACTACAAAAATGTGTCTTGCATAAAGTGGTATTCCTCTCCAGTTTTCAGAACAGGAGATTCACAAAATCTGATCATATTACACAAGAGACACTAAGACACTGATATCAAGTTAGTAAAACAAGAGTCAGACCATGCGATTTATTTATTTTCGTGTTCCTTGGATCCTTGGTGCGAGTGACAGTGTTTCATTTGCAAGAATACTGGAATGTATGATAGTAATACTTCTACCTCCCAGTTACATAAACACAATGGTTCTGTCACCATGTTGAGGGTACCACTTTGCTTTGCTGAGTAATAATTTTTTCAGATATGTTGGGGACTATATGATAGGTTTGAAGATAGTTGGAAAATGGGAGATACAGTGTTCCAAAGATGTAATGCTATTACTGTGGGGGATGTAGGTATATCCTTACACATGGTGTAAAAAGCAGTGATTAAGTATCCTGGTAGTGATTGGATAGGGATGATAGCAACATGATGAAGGAAATGGTTTAGTGAAGCTGGGAGTTGGTGTTACTCAACAAGGACCATAATTCATTCAATGAGAGAACAATATTCAGCAACATCTTGTCACAAAATTTCCATCACCAACTTTTCTTTTAGAATGCAAAAATATTTTACTGATATCTGCCTAAACAGGCAGAATTGATAACAAAAATGCATTAAGAGAAATCAGAGCTCATACAAAGAGATTTAAGTATTTGTTTTCTCCCGTGTTGTCAAAATGTGGAACAGTAGAGATGAAAACTCAAAGTTGTTCAATGATCCCACTGACAGGAACTTATGTGTGATTTATAGAGTAGTCAGTGGATAGTAACTCACTGTGAACACTATCACTGAGCTGCAGACAGGCACATGGAACTGACAATCACATTCACATAACTTAAATTTTTGACTATGGCCTTCATTAGCAAAAGAAACACATACATTCACTCAATCACTAAGACATAACTCAAGCACACACGACCACCATCTGTGGGTACTCCATTGCCAACCTGGATTTTCCATTTTTAATTGTAAAGTAGTCATTTAGATGTAGACACACAGTTCATGTGTATCTTGCACATAAAAGATATCACCCAAAACATATGTTTCTTTTTCTTCTTCTTCTTTTCATACTAACTGTTGTTGTATTTTCAATTAGGTTTGAGTAAACCCTCAGGGTAAAAATTCTCGTGTGTCCTTTATACTTAAAAGTGAACATAATATCATGATGCACCTTTTGCAGACCCATTACTATTTATATAACTCCCTTTTTAAACATCTTAGCCTTTAATTTATTTTACTAGCGATGTTGACTAAGTAATTGGTACTGTCTGACAGTCAACAGAAAATTTTGATGTTAATATTTTGTGTGTGTCTGAATTTTTTTTTCTGCCATTGTCATTATTGTTGTTGTTTTGCAGGCCCACAGTGGGAACCCAGTAATGAGAACCAGAATCCAGCTGGGAGTTCCTCTGCATCAGGTACAGTAGATGTATGTTAAAATGATGAATACTCTTAATCATCCTACAAGTGCCTGTTAAGTAAGCTGCAAGTGACAATTCCATGAGAACACATTATAAGCCTGTGGAAGTTGAAAAGTGTCGAAGTAGCTATTTTATGAGATTCCTATTGCAGGGCCACTTTAGTAGGTTTATCAATGCCCCTTACCCTTTCTGTCTCTTTATTTTTTTATATTAAGCTTTTAATAACATGTACCAGTGTGTGTCATAAATGTGACAGCAGCTACGAGACTATTGGAAACAAGTCAACAGATTAAAGATTGAACGTCAGTTGTTTTGACTGTGTTACACCTGATAGGTACTTCATTAACTTGAAAATGTCTGAGCATCCATAATTGAGCAGTTGTAAATACAAAATAGATGGATATATTAATCAAAACAATGACAGTATGTGCAGCAGAATGTAATTGTTTTGATTTGAAAGACTGATGTTTTTCATGCCAAATGAAACATCTGATCTCATCCCAGAAACTCTTTTTGATCCTATCCTTCCATCCAGAGCTACTAATTTTTGATCTTCTATTGAATAGGGAACTACAGGAAAAAAAAAAACACCAAAGGCTGAAAATCTGGGATGACCTTTGAAGAGTGTTTCAATGGCTCAATATGAAAATTATTTGTGAAAAATCACTTATGTTATTTTTGGAAATACAATGCATTAGAAGTACCTTTTGGCTGTAAGGGCAAGATTACAGTCTCATTATGAGCACAGCTTTCTTATGCTGGTATCACGAGGGACTAATTAACTGTTCTACTTTATAAAAGAGTAAAGTCATTTCAGAGGATTGTTAATGTCACAGAGAGAAAGGTTGGCTGGCAGTTAATTTGAGGGATTACTACTCAGAGTACTTCCAATATCAACACCTTCAACAGAGCACCAGAGATATGGAAAAACTTTCTTTTCTGAGATCTGAACAGAATGGCATACTCACTGTAATGAAATAGTTCTTATTGGTAAATCACCATCACTCACAAAAATAAATAAAAAGAATGGTACTATTTCTTTTCAATTTAGGTGACTGTACCTGTATTTTTATCTGTTTACATCATAGTTTGAAAGAACCTAGAAAGAGGACAAATGAATTTGTTTTTTCTCTGGTATTTTAGACATTTCGGAGTTTAAAATTTTTGTCTCAAGAGGGGGGGGGGGGGGGGGGGAATACAAAAGAATTATAACTTTTTAGGCATGTGTGAAAATTTTAAAAAAGAAGACTGATTCCTGTTGTTTTCATACTTTTATTGGAAAGAAAGTACAGTATAAGATTATAACACAATTATAATTAATTTCACTACCTAAATTCATTATATACAATCAGTATGACAATATATGTAGAAGAAAATATTATCCAATATCATTATTTATTAATAATTTTTTCTATTTTACTCAAACTGAATTAATTACTTTTCTCGGTGTATATTTGTCCTATTTAAGAAAAGATACACTCATATGGCATATACATAGCTGGGGAATGTAATATTTTCAGATCTAACTGGTAAAGTGTTGGGTATAGCACTGTTTTTTCCCCTCCCAGTTTAAGATATCACTATTTTTAGATATATATGCTTCTGATAAATATTTTTCTTTGTGATTCTTCATCTTCTTTCAGTTTATTGATCAAACAATCAAGAGGTGTATTGCCACTTCATAATGTTGTACAAGCACAGTATTTCAGTGAGCAGACATTGCTACCATTCTCAAATGTGTTTACCTTTTTTATCTTTACCTTAGTGTGCAGAAGAGCTGATTTACGAGGTGGGAGAGGGATGGGCTGACTTATATCCTCTGCCCCTGCAAGCCATTCTTTATGTGATCCATGCATGGGGCTATGAGTCAATGGCTGTGAAGGCATTGTTGTTTGTGTCTGTCAGCACTGTCCACTAGATCATAGTGTTCACTGAGTGTTTTATGAATTAGACCAAGACTCACTGAAGTCACAGCCAGAGTAATGGTTGATGAGATTGTCCCTGGGGTGAGTTTTGATGGCCTTCCAGTATTTTGAAGTCTATGCTAAAATCCCATTATGTTTATATTCCATCACATTAAGCAGTACTCTGCAACCACTTACTGGTTGAGATACATTAGTTACATGCACTGCAGATGTTTCATTAATAAAGATCGATAGTGAGAACCCCACACTTGACTGTATCCCAACAATTCAGCAGTAGCAGAATACTGTTTGTCTTTTAAGGTGACTGCTGGCAAAAAGCAGCAAATCCAGGTCTGGGCCCTGTTCCAGCACACATGTTCATATACCACTATTAAATTGTACAGCTGATGCTGTCATATTCACATTCACAAATACATTCCTTGTAGTTCATTAGACAGCTGTCAGATATGGATGCAATCTGAAAGTCATTTGCATTGGTTCTGTTCTTAAACATGGACACTGCACATTGTATTCATTATATATAGTGCTACAGAGCTAAACTATTTCCTAATTGAGTTGGAAAAATCACCTGTTGATGGACCACATATGTTTGGTTTCCTTTCTTGGATATCAATGTAAGCTCACTGAAAGACGGCACAACTCCTGCAACATTGAATATTGTTTTTAAGTGGGTACAAGTACAACACATAGTTCCACCCATCTACTCAGAATGCCAACCCTGTCTCACCTCATTCTTGGCCATGACACAAAGCTCAGTTGACAGGCAACTTTTTATTTTGTCTTGAATCAATATTTGCAACAAACCATGGGTGATTTCCCAATAATAGTGATCTAAAACTTCCTGGCAGATTAAAATTGTGTGCCAGATCTGGGACTCAAACCTGGGACCTTTGTCTTTTGTGGGCAAGTGCTCTACCACTGAGCTATCCCGACTCAACTCACAATATGTCCTCACAACTTCAATTCTGCCAGTACCTCGCCTCCTACTTCCACACTTCACAGAAGTTCTCCTATGAACCTTGCAGGACTAGCACTCCTGGAAGAAAGGATATGGTGGAGACATGGCTTAGCCACAGCGTAAGGGATGTTTCTAGAATGACACTTTCACTCTGCAGCAGAGTGTACACAGTTCCGGCACACAATTTTAATCTGCCAGGAAGTTTCATATCAGCACAATTTCCGCTGCCAAGTGAAATTTTCATTCTGGATAGTGAACTAGATTGCTGTAGCAATGACCCATCAACCAATATTGTTACAGGTTTTGTCAGTGGTCCAGAAGAGGTGGCTGGAACGTATTTCCTGTCAGGCTGGCATGTTATTTTGCTCTATCCTGGCTCAATGCCACAAATGGGTTATGGAGGAGTCTGACTGCCAGGTCATCATTCCTCCCCAACTCTAGTTGCATATATTGCCACTCCTGTATGCGTAGTATTTGGGAATGATGCAAATGAAAGTGTTGACTCAGTGGTAAGTTTTGCTTTCCATTAGAGCCCCTACTAAAATCCATGCCATTGAGGGGGTTGCCATGTTCTTGGTGTCATATAATGGATACTGATTTCCATTGACTCAGTTCCATGACTCCTGTCACCACAATGGTGTCATCCACTAAACCACTGGCCCCTTTGAACACACTTACAGTGTGGAAGCTGAGCAGGTGGTCTATACTTTTAAAAACACAGAGGCAGAAGGTCTTGTTGTCATCAGTGGATGATGCTTTGCATAGTTTCCACCCAACATACCAGTCCATCCCAATCAACAGGATCAGTCTGGCAAAATTATGCACATTCATTCTGTTACACGCATTCATTCCATAAAACATGACTGTTGGACCTACAGGCCTGCCTACATGCAAAACACTTGTATCTGTAGTTACACTTTCGCCAGTCGTGGGGCATTTGGGTTGGACTGAAGGGTTCATCCTAGCCCACAGGAGCCAACTATTGTTTGACAATGCTGCCAGGTGTCTGCCTGTGCCACTGCCCACTACTATACCCAGCTGTGACCATGTCGTCTGTCATCCCCAGTACCACTGCCCTTGCCACTTCCTCTGGACATGGAACCAGGTTCCAGTGACACTGCTGGACTGACGAATCCCCTGTTCCTCTCTTCTGATGGTACAACTTCTGCCCATGGGCCACTGCTTGCTCTTAGGCTGGTGAAGCAATCTTGGCTTGGGAACCTATGGACAAGGATCTATTGGCTCCATCCTACCTGACCACCTGACCCTAACCCCAGCGGCACTGACCCTCTCCTGTCATGGGTACCCTGCCATCTCTGTTCCTCCTCTCCCAGGAGATTTAAGTTTTTTCTTTTTTCTTCTTCTTTTTGGTGGTGGTGGTGGGGGGGGGGGGGGGAGGGTTAAATATCCCCAACAGTGAAGAAGATTTTTCAAGTTACAGATCAGTGCAGGCTACCACAAAATATGTTCATTGGCCTATGTGGGCAGACCCAACAACTGAGAGGAAGTAAACAAGCATATTGCTCAGTCTAGTATAAAACTTCACATGCTTACAGCCAAATCTCTCTATGTTGTTATGCTGTTACATTTTCAGCATAGTAGAACACATCCTAGTACATGTGTTTAGTGACATAATTTGTCATTGTTTGGGGAGCAGGAATGTGCCAACAAGCTTGCTAAGAGGGATTTGAAATGTTGTTTCTAAAGAAAGCAGATGTCATTCTAGAGAGTGTTAAACACATTGGGTAGTTGTTAAGCTCTTCCCTTGAAACACTTTTACTTTCCACCATCCTCTCTTCAGGTCATGTCATATAACTCACAAAACTAAAAGTGTAGTCCATTCTGTACGTTAGCTGGTATACTGAATCTTGCCAAAACTTCAGTTTGTCTTTTATAGTTAGTGTTGACTGATTACATACTGTATTTCTTTATTCTGATATTCTTGGATGCTATGTATTCATGCCAATAATTCTCAGGTAATAACATATTGGCATCCCAAGGGACTTGTGGCCCTTTCATGAGTTTTTTTGTTGCACACACAGGGCCCTGAGCTATTGCTACTCCTTATTTATGGGCTACATTACCTTTCTCATTCCCCTCCCTTTGCGTCGTCACTATTTCTTTTCCACTCACTTCTTTCCCCTCTATCAGTGTCCTTGTTTATGTCAGCCCTGCTATCCTCCAGGTTTTGCTAGTCTTTACACTTTGTCTATTTGACCACTTTCTACCTTTACTTTTCAAAATTTTCTTTTTGGTTTGACCTCCACTTCTATTGCATGAGCCAACTTGGGAAAAACACCTTAACCAGCAACTTTGGCAAGCAGTACCCTCTCTTCCATCTTTTCTTTGATCACGTGGTCTTGTTCCATACTAGGCTCTAACCAGCCAATACAGTAGCTATTTTGGTCTGTGATGGAGGTGCAGTGTACTGTCCCCCCCCCCCCCTTTTTTTTAGCCTCATGAAACCAGGGTTTGAGCCCCTGATCAGAGTGTGTGCTCTCAGGGAGTATGTGTTGTGTATGAAACACTTCAAATTTCAACAAATATGGCCATTCATCAATGTCCATCTCTACAATCAGGCACAGATCTTTTAATGTTGTTTCTTCTGATTCTACAATCTTCTCCTCTCTGGCTTCCACTTGGGAGAAGGGCCAAGCTTGTCGACTTCTTGCTACCTGGTCTGCCCCAGGACTGATACATTTTCACCACCAACAAGTCATTATTTTTTCATATAAAATATCAACAAGTTCGACAAAGTTGACTCTTCAAGTAAGAATCTGTCCAGTTCACTGGTAATCAGAACCACTTCTACCACACAATCTGCAGTTCTTCATGCCTGTAACTATCTTGGCAACATTCTAGTCTTCAGTACTCTTCATCAGTCTTTGAATGTAGTTCATGGTGTCATATTTCACAGAAACCTTCAGACATCACACTTTTCATTATTTAGGGTCAATTGCTAAGTTTGTACCACATAGGTATCTTATCTAAATCATTTTGCAGTTGATTTTGATCTCTTGTTGACATTACTAACTGATAAATCACAGCATCATCCATGAACAGTGTAAGAAAACTGCTCACATTGTCTCGTAAATGGTTTATAAAGATAAAGAACAGTAGTGCCCCTATAACACTTCCTTGGGGAATGCCAGATATCACTTCTGCTTTAGTTGATAACTTTACATCAATTACAACATACTGTGTCCTTTCTGACAGGAAATCACAAATCCAGTCGTACAACTGTGATATTCCATAAGCACACAATTTGATGAGAAGATGCTTGTGAGGTACAGTACCAAAAGCTTTCCAAAAAATTAGAAATATGGATCTGATTTGAGATCCCCTATTGATAGCACTCATTACATCTTATGAGCAAAGAGCTAGCTGTGTTACACATAAAGGATACTTTCTGAATTTGTGTTGACTGTGGGTCAATAGGTCACCTCTTCAAGGTAGTTCATAATGTTTGAGTAAAGTACATGTTCTAAAATCCTGCTGCAAACTGACGTTAATGGTATAGACCTGTAATTTTGTGGATCACTCCTATTGCCTTTCTTTAGTATTGGAGTGAACTATGCAACTTTCCAGTCTTTGTGTATGGATCTTTTGCTGACTGAGTGGTTGTATATATGATAGCTAGGTGTGGGGCTATTACATCAGCATATTCTGAAAGGAACCTAATTGGTATACAGTCAAGACCAGAATACTTACTTTTGTTAAGTGATTTAAGTTGCTTTAATATCTACTTATAACTTATGCATGCTGGGAGCTGTACTTGGTTTGAATTCTAGAGTATTTCATTCATCCTCTTTGGTGAAGGAATTTTGGAAAGGGGTGTTGAGCAATTCTGCTTTAGCACAACTGTCATCAGTAGCATCACCATTGCCATTGTGTAGTGAAGCTATTGATTGTGTTTTGTCACTAGTATACTTTACATATGACCAGAATTTCATAGGATTTTCTACCAAAATATGTGGCAGGGTTTTGTTGTGGAAACTATTATAAGCTTTTTTCAATGATGTTTGTGCTAAATTTCGAGTTTCTGTAAGAAGTGGCAAGTTTTGGAGATTTTTTGTCTGTTTAAATTTGGCATGCTTTTTTATTTGATTTTTCAAGAGTGATCTAACCTGTTTTGTGTACCATGGTGGATTATCCTCTTTTTTATTTTTTTAATAAATATATTTTTCATTTTATTTTGGTAGATTTGGAAAATCCAATAACCAGTCTTGCTATGATGACTCTGTGTTCGCAATCCCTGTGTCTGTTTTGATGTTCATCATTAACTCCAAGGTAATTTTTGGAGAATGTGTTGAGTACCATTTTGGACAATGTTTTATGCTTGTCTCTGGTTTTATCATTGCCATCATATAAGGGCAAGTGAAATTTGGCACCTATTAAAATTGTATGCTTTGGCTACATGTTTGAAATTTGAACCAAGCTTTCATTAAACCTTTCTGCAATTGAATCATCTATGTCAGGTAGTTGATAAAAAGAACCAATTATTCCTTTATTCTGGTTGTCAGGTATAATTTCTACCCATACCAACTCACAGGAGCAATCTACTTCAATTTTGCTACAGGATAAACCACCTGTGACAGCAATAAATAGGCAACCACCTATTTTATTCAATCTATCCTTTCTTAACACCATTTGACCCTTTCTAAAAATTTCAGCTGAACTTAGCTCTATCCGTAGCCCGCTTTTGTTATCTATAATGATTTGAGCTTCAATGCTTTCTGTGACTATGTACGCTTTCCCGGTGTAATGATTGATAATATTCTTCTCGGGTTTCCTGCCAGATAAATATGTCATCTTGACACAATATTTTGGTGGTCCACCTGGCTGCCATCCTCTGGTGACAGTGGTGGTACACAAACTCGCCAAGACAGTACAAGCCGTGAGCAGAGGCCCCTTTATAGTCCACGGAAGGCCGAGGGCGCGTGCGCAAGAATGGACAGTTCTGCCCTCTATGTTTCAGCGCTGCCAGTGGTAGAAATTGGCGTAAACGATAGATCACTATTCAGCAGGTCTAAAGAGAGACCGTTGTTTTTTTATGTCAAATAGTACAGGGTTCCACATTTTACTCAAGGGGAAACCCTTGTCTCTGTTTATAATATTGTCAGAAAGACAAATTGTGATTGATTCTTTTAAAATGCAGTCCCAATAGAGACACGCAGAGGCAATCATTTGTGTCTCGTCATACTTCATTTTATGTCCCTCAGTTAGACAATGATCAGCTACAGCAGATTTCTCTGGTTGAAGCAATCTTGTGTGGCGGTGGTGTTCAGTACATCAATCTTGAATTGTTCGGATTGTCTGACCAATGTAAAATTTCCCACAATGACAAGGAATTTTGTATATGCCGGGTTTCCTCAATCCTAAGTCATCCTTTACGGAGCCCAGGAGCGCTCTAACTTTGGCAGATGGATGGAATATACATTGGATGTCATATCGTTTTAAAATTCTTCCTATTTTTGAAGAAATGCTTCCAGCAAATGGTAGGAAAGCCAGAGATTTGCAAGATTCTTCTTGTGGTTCCCGTGATGGTCTAAACTGGAAAGCACGGCAGATCTGTTGGTCAGTGTAACCATTCTTCTTGAATACTGTTCTCAGATGGTCCATCTCTTTTGTCAGACTTTCAGTGTCTGAAATGGCAAAAGCTCTTTTTGTCAGCGTACGCAGGACACCTGTGCGCTGGTAAGGTGGATGACAACTTGTTGCATGCAAGTAGCAGTCGGTGTGCATGGGCTCTCTGTAAACACTATGTCCCAATGTTCCGTCAGTTTTCCTGTACACAATGACATCGAAAAATGGAAGCTTTCCATCTCTCTCCACCTCCATAGTGAACTTAATGCTGGGATGGAGGCAATTAAAATGGTCCAGAAAACGGTTCAGAGCATCTTTCCCATGTGGCCATACCATGAATGTATCGTCAACGTACCTCCAGAAACATGTAGGTTTAAAAATGAAGTTTTCAACACTGTGTCCTCAAAATCTTCCATAAATAAATTGGTGACTATGGGGGATAATGGGCTCTCCATAGCCACTCTGTCACATTGTTCAAAGTATTGGTTGTTAAATAAAAAATACGTTGACGTCAGCACATGGCAGCAAAGCTCTGTTGTCTCCTCATCCAGAATTTCATCAATTAATTGCAAGGATTCTTCCAGAGGAACCCAGGTAAAAAGCGACCACCATCATGTCGGTAAATGTGAACACCATATTTCCAATTCTACAGTTTTTATTCAGTGGCTGAAGTCTTTGAGTCTGAGTCCCTCTGATTTGCTGGTTAGCTTCGATGTGTTGTCGCTTTTTGGTGGTGTTCTGTTGTTTGTCCCATTTGCTTATATGGAAGATTCAGGATGTTACTGCTTTTTACACCTGCTTATATGAGATTGATGTTTACACACATGGTTTTAAATCTGTGGATGATGTGAATATGCCTTTACATCTTTTGTTAGTACTCTCTTGCCTATGATGTGTGGGGGCACTTTTTATAGAACTGATAGCATTGTATCTGATCCTCTGCTTTATTAAATGGTCCTACCTAGTTCAAGGTTAATTACGTATGGACTTGATGAGTGACCTTCAGGCTTTTGACCACTGTTGTTCCCATCTTTCTTTGGTCTACACTATCCATGACTTTCTCACTAACTTTTGCTATACCTTTCACTTGGTTGACTTCCTTTGGGTCCTTGTATTCATAGTAACAAGCTTGATGACCATTTGGCTGGGGCTTATATGCCCATGATTCACTTACACTAACTAGTTTTACATTCGTTATAATACTCACACCTTCTCCAAGGAGAAAGTGCCAGCACAGGAGAAGTCAACATCATTTTAATGCAGTGACTTGCTCAGCTTCCATGTCTGAAAGACAACAGTTTCCTCTTCCTTGTCACTCCTCCAGTAGTTTTTTTGCAGCTTCATGCCAGATTAGTTTACCCTTAGTCTTGGTATGATTTTTTACTAATAAACTTCACACGATTAAGGATTTGCCTACTGTATTCTCAGTGGGAATCTACCGCCCATTGTCATCTTCGTATCAGCCACATCGGGTTGACCCATGACTGTCTACTCCATCATGAGAGGTTTCTTTATGAAAGTGGTTTTTACACCCCAATTTAAGTACCTGAATTTTCTTACAGAACTGGAGTCCTTTGATTAGTTTTGGTGCAGATTTTGAAATCCTTTGGCCTTGCCTTCAAACCAGACAGGTTTTCCTCCCCTGTTTCTCTCCTTTTGTCTGATTTTTGTGGTATTTTGTTTCCTCCTATGTGTATCTTCTACCCCTTGTGCTGTCCTCCTTGTGTCAGTATCATAGTATGGTTTGGGTCAGGCACCAGTGTGGATAGACAGTAATGCAGTACCCTGTTACGCATAGAGTATGTGATGATGCCCCCTATTCTCAACCATCCCTTTTCCTGTCCTTTGTTCATTACTCTTCCTGCTGCTGCAACATTCCTTCTACCTCTTTGTTTGCCCATTTTCTTTTCTCATTGAATAGACTGTGCTGTTGGTTCTCCCTTAGCCTCGGTCATCTTGGTGACACTGTTTGTACCAACACTCTGTCTCCCCAAATCAACCACAAGTTCATATGAACCACTACAAGAGAACAGATCTCAATAGTTTGGTTTATGTTCAGTTGTGTGTATAGAAGAACTGTTAATCACAACTGTTGTATTCATATGGGGACATGAAGCTCAGTGACCTGTACAGTGTTATTCAAGAGCAGTAGACTGTTGATGCCAGATTTTACTCTTACCTTTAAATCTGTAAACATCAATGACAAAAGAAATATCATACTGCAAAATTCATATGCTCATGATTCACTTGCACTAATTAGTTTTACAGTCGTTATAATAATCACTACTTCTCCAAGGGGAAAGTGCCAGCACAGGAGAAGTCAAAATCATTCCAATCCAGTGACTTGCTCAACTTCCATGTCTGAAAGCCAACAGTCCCATGTGGCTTTCCATTACTACTCAACATACTCATTATTAATTTGTATATCTAATGAAGTGTGCACCAAATTAACTTTGAAACATGGTGATTTGCTACTTATTTGTGCAGTTTTTACAAGCCATTCAAAAGTTGTCATGAACAATATCTTTCTAACAAGGATAATGCCCTACTAGAATTTGTATTTTACATAAATTGAGTCATTTCAAGCTAGTCAGTCCTTCTGAACTGAGAACAGGTGTGGTGTACTCGGTGTTTATTAGCAGACAGACAGTGATGGTCCCCTTCCCTCAGTAATCATAAACTGTGAGCATACTTGACCGATGATTATGTGGCTGGCAGTAGAATATTGTGTGTCACAGAGAGTGTGGCTCTTGGCTCAGCCACCCAGAAGGCAATGATGCTACATTTGCTGTCATTTGGAATAAAGGATTACTATATGCATTTTTTTTATTTACTGTTACAAGAGGCATTAGATATCAAAGCTCTTAAAAACCCTCATTTTCAGGGTGAGCTGCGCACCAATGAAATGAGTGTCTGTTGGTGCAAAACTGTTAGTAAACTTTTGGGAATCTGTCACTCCTCAGTTGCATAAGTTTTACTCAGGCAAATGGGGCTCTTTTGAGGGGGAGTCTTATTTACTTAGCTGTTCATGGGACATCAATGATGTTTACATCTGATTCAAACAATCCCAGTAGTTTAGGTGGCCAGTTGGGGCAGTGCTAACACTCAAACACTAAGGTAAATGTGTAGCATGTCTGCTTGCATCAATCAGAGAAAGCACTAGACAAAAACTTATAGTAAATTTATTTATTATTGTTTAATCAGTGGAAGGTACATTTGAGTTATTGTCACCTTTGTACTTGCGTTGAGCTTTAAAATCAATTTTACTGTAACTTAAATCTATCAAAAGGCATATTCCTGATAAAGAGAGAGTAGTTCCCAAGTAAACATATTATGCTCTACATACCTATCTCTTTGTGTTGCTTCAAGTGCCAACTCTAATTAGACTACTGTGTTTTGATTAGTTTATGTGTGAATGCCGTTCATTTGCTCACAAATCAGACACACAGTGCACTGCCCCACCAAATGTGTCCTGCCTCCAACATGTGTGAATTGCTCAGAAAAATCATTCAGGTATGATATCCACTATGTGCAGAAGGAAACTCTGGGAAATAATTGTAACGTATTGCATTTCATACTGTGAGA
The DNA here is from genome assembly GCA_026315105.1 of Locusta migratoria. Taxonomy (NCBI): domain Eukaryota; kingdom Metazoa; phylum Arthropoda; class Insecta; order Orthoptera; family Acrididae; genus Locusta; species Locusta migratoria. Next base: position 166,914,037 of record CM048755.1, on the reverse strand, counting down.
CCAAGAAGGCATTTAAGTCTACACAACCACCTGCTTTCTTGAAGTCATTTACCTCAACAGTGAAACAATCTCTATCTTATGGCAACAAGAATAATGCACCAGACTAATGCACTCCGAATGTGTTCAGAAGCTATAATATCTATTGCAATGATAACCTTACTGAGGAAAATTAAAAACAGGGGTAACTTTGTTTGTAAAAAACACAAATTGTTCCTCTGCTTTATCCCTGTTCACTAACCTATGAGCATTGCAGTCATTTGGAATAAAGGTTCTGTGTAAGAACCCTGTATTTACTATCATAAGAGGCACTAGATACCAAAGCTCCTAAAATCCTCATACTACAGTTCCCCATTCATTTATCCTCCTAGGAGATTTAAATGCTCATAATAGGTTATGTGATTCATCTTTAACTTGTCCCGGGGACTGTCCTTAAGAGAGCTTCATGATGTCTCAGAGTTTCATTTCAACATAGATAACCATAAATATTTTAATGCTCTTATTGTCATTACCAGCCATAGACCTCTGTTCTCTCAAGCTCTTGCAGATTCTGCTCCTGAGGAAGTTATCAATAGTCTTCAATCCAGTCACCACTTTCCACCTTTGATCCATCAATGAGATGGTACTAACCCTGAAAGGAAGCTACAGTAATGGGTGATCAGCAATCAAACTGGATACTGATGTAAACAGAGGCTTCCACAGCTGTTGTCACTGTCAATACAATTCTTTGGGGTTTTTGACAGCATTGTCAATATGTAAAATTGGACACTGTACAGCCAGCTGACTATATTTTAACCCTGAGACAAAGAACGGGAATGGGTGGACCAAATCACAAATGTGATACTGATTTATCCATACCAAAGTCGACAGATCATATATTCAGCAAGTAGTTTGGTGAAGTGACAAGTGTCACTCATCAATCTGTGTCAGGCATACAGATCTGTGGCATTTTAAATACCAGCCAACAGTGTAAAAATTCCTAACCTTATATTTAACAAGGGCTAAAGCTTGATGCAGAATCAAGGCAAGCATAGCAACTGTTTGTATATTCTGCTAAAATGCAGTGAATAAAAAGCTGCTCCTAGATGCCTGGTTCTATTTCAGACAAATTTGATATGTATATTACCTATTATCTAGAAAGAAATAGAAATTTTTGTTCACCACAGTGGTTCTTGCCAGACAGTGGTATTTGTACCAAGTATAACATATATCAAATACTTTAGAAAACATACTTAACAAAAAGCATGAGTGTTGAGTCATCAACAGGTGCACATGAAAAATGATGGCCAGTTTGTAATCAGGGACGTGGGGAAGATGGGATGACAGACAGATGAGCTAAGCACGTGATATACAGTCACTGGGGCTTCTGGAAAAAATAACACTCAAAGGGTGATGAGGAGGATGTAACTTGGGGGACAGTGACAGTATTGAGGATGGGAAATATTGGATGGAGGGTGTGGGAAGTTGGGTTACCAGGGGATTAGCCAGGATACTTTTAGGAGTGGAGTAGGAACTTTAAGGGTAGTACCCGTTGCCCATCTGTGTAGTTAAGAGAAGCTGGTAGTGGAAGTAATAATCTAGATGACCCAGGCATTGAAATCAAGCATTTTATGTTTAGCTGCATGCTGTGCTGCAGGATGGTCAACTTTCTTCTTGGCCTCATTTATCCTAGAGCGCGCGCCACGTAACTTGGCGGGTGAGGTCTGAATGCGCAGAAGCACAGGTAGGCCTACGTCACGCCACGTGACCTGCTGGCCAATAGCCGTCAGTCAGCCGTTGCGCGTGCTCGAGTTGGTATCGTACTGTGCAGAGCGACAACTGGTTTTGGCAGAAACGGGATTCATACCTGAAAGTAAATTAATATTTAAGTCATCAAAGAAGAAGCATTCAGAAGACTACCATTCTGAAATGACTTACGCAGTCTTCAGTCAGGGGTTTACAAGTCAACTGCTTCCATACCTGGCCGAGAATTCTGTTATCGTTATGGACAATGCAAGTGTGCACTCTGTGCAAGTGAACAGAGCTCCTACTTCAAATACCAGAAAGGACAAAATTATTTCGTTTACCGCACTTACGCGATAGATGAACTTGCAAGACAGCATGGTCACCGGGTAGTAATAAATCACGAAATGTGAAACACGTTGCTTTGATCAGTAAGCACTTGCTTGATGGTCATCAGTCTACGAAGACTGAACATGTGTCGCTTGTAACGTTTTTAGATAGTCTCCTTGTCTTGTACAGTGCCAAACATATACAATTGTTCTATCTTTCCATGTGATATGTCACTTAAGTCATTAATAAAGTATTTTAATAACTGCTTCGAAAAATCCAGATTTCAAGATATAATTAAGGGAAAAATCTAAAATTTGGCAATTTCTAATATATCACTTTTTTATCTTCACAATTAATTTACTTTGAATTCGTAATCTGTTGTGAACGTCTAATGTGGTTTTTCAGTAATAATGGATAGATTGATGTCCCTAGAAGAACTGTGTATATAATTTACAAATATTTCGTGTTAATTGACTGAGCTCCGAAAATTATGCCCTGCCGTGTAAACATGATAGGTACAAGAGAAAGAGACTCATAAATACTCGTAAATGCGCCACAGATTTCCCAACAATCAAACGAGCATTGTTTTTCTGCATTACACTTTTTATACAGCCGTGTGTGTTCAAGACTCACAGCTTGACATTTCCTTGCGCTTGTATGCGGCCGTAACTGTAAAGCTAAGTGGCTGTCAGCAGCTGACTGCGGAATGGAACGGATCGCAGCTAACGCACAGTCCGGCTACGCTGCAACAGCTGCCCCCCCCCCCCCCCCCCCCCCCACCTCCACCACACAACTACCTGCGCAGAAGAGCCAGTCCACCCGCCAAGTTATGTGGCACGCGCTCTAGTAGATAACGGATTGGTTGACATACCAATATAAAAAGCTTTTGACTGATTGTACCAGAGTTGGTATATCACATAGCTACTCTCACAGGTAACCTGTCTCTGGCGGGATAGGATAAGCCTGTGGCAGGTCTAGAGTAGGAAGTGCTGAATGGGTGAACTGGGCAAGTCTTACACCTGGGTCTGCCATAGTAGCAACAAAGTTCCGAGTGGGATAGGCATAGGAATTGACTACAATATTAGCATATGTAGGTTTGATAGGCAATAGAACTCTAGTTTAAGAGAGGTGGGGAAGATTTTGGCAGGGTGTCCTTCGTTTATGGCTTGATGGTACTTTAGATAGTCAAAGCACTGATGGAGGATGATAGTAAAGAATACGTGTAAGAAGGTGTGCAGTGAAGGAGTCCCTGATTTCAAAATTAAATATCTTGAAAATGAAGACTGATAGCTGAATGTATCAAAAATTTTTTTTGAAAGCTCTCTCTCTCCCTCTCTCTCACTTTGCTCTAATTCATTGTTTCACTGAAAATGTGCTATGTAGGAAGACAGGGAATGCAGGCCTATTAGCAGCAAGTACTGTACCCCTCCATCACGGTAGGTAATTGGTTGGAGCCCATGTGGTGACTGTTGTAAGTGAGAAATCTAAAGTCTAGACTGTCTTCAAATTAAGTACAGCATTGCTGATCATTTAATACAAGCTGCAGACCTACATGAATTGTGTACTGCAAGAAAGAACAGACACGACATATAAATAACTTATGGGATTTAGAGGGTTTGTAGCCCCAGAGAAACCACCAAATGCAAGAGAGACACACTTTATTCTAACTACATTCGGAACAAATTCAGACTGAATACAAAAATGCTATGGCAGCCAAGATGCAGTTTGCCCAAAGAACATTGGTCAAAGATGTATCACTTTGAACAGAGGTGGTTGATAGTTTTTGATGGCTATTGCCACCACACATTCGTAAGTGGAGCATGAATGTCCACGGCACCTGGCAAATGACCTCGGTAATAGTTTATTGTGCCCAGGAAATTTCTCAGTTCCTTGAAGTTTGAAGGGCAGGTTAGGTCCTTAACAGAGTTCACTTTCTCAATAGAAGGGGATATGCAATCTTCAGAGACAGTATAGCCTTGAAAGTGGACAGAGGTTTTGTGGATTTGGCCATTGTGGTTTAACTCAATGCCCACCCTAGCTAGAGTGTCACATAGGATTTGCAGGTGCTGTTTGTTTTCTACGGCAGAAGCATTTAAATCAGTATGTCATCCAGGTAAACAAAACAGAATTTAAGTAGAAAGAGAACCTCAGTTATAAAGTGTTGCCAAGTCTGTGTGGCATTCTTAAGTCCAAAGGGAATGAAGCGGTAATGATATAAACCTATCAGACTCAATGTCCTCCAGAGCCATCAGAATCTGATCCACAACAGAAAAATCCTTGCACTCACAAGTGCATGGGTGAAATCTGTGACATTTGGAATTGGGTATCTGTCCATGATGGTTTTGGTGTTGAGCTACTGATAGTCCCCACATGTATGCCAAGAACCATCACCTTTTTAGCTAGGTGGATGGGAGAAGACCAATTTCTCAGTGAAGGTTTGATAATGCCAGACTTGAGCAGCTCAGTAATCTGTGCCTCTACCGCTGCAAAGTTCTCAGAACACAGATGATGTGGTTTGCTAACAATGGTAATGTCATTTGTTAGTCGTGGTTTGTGTACACTGCCGGCCATGGTGGCCGAGGAGACTGAGGTGCTTCAGTCACGGTCTGCACGGCCACTACGGTCGGGGGTTCGAATCCCCCCTCGGGCATGGATATTTGTGCCGTCTTTAGTATAAGGTAGTTCATAAGTAGTTAGTAAGTTTAGGGACTGATGACCCCGTAGTTAAGTCCCATAAGCTTAACAAACATTTGAACACTTTTTTTTTTGTGTACACTGCTGTTGGTATCAACTGAAATACACTTCTGTGAAACTGTATCAATGGAGGAAGTGTCAGAGTCCAAAGCGGGTTCACACAAGTCTGCAGGGGGCATGATGGAAAGAATGATCGCACACACTTGTTGTGACAGGAGGAACCACATGCTGTAGTGACAGCTGAGCCACCACGTGGTCAGTAACACTGTCTACTGTAGCACCATTACAACGTAATACAGCAATCTGCATTACGCCTATTGCTTATGCAGCCCGCATAGGCAACATGCACTTAGGCGCTGGCCTTGAAGTAGCAGTTGAAAACAAGTTACGCAACCGCTTATCGCTCAGCGGCCGCTATATAAGCGGACGCGCTAAGGAGCGCGCACCTAAAACTACTAGTGCACACATCCGATATAACAGCTCTTGTCGGACTTAGTCTCTGCGCCGCTGAGAAGTCACTTCGTCATCTTGCCGCTGTCGTCAAGTCCGTGCTCCACGGAGTAGCAGTTGAAAACAAGTTACGCAACCGCTTATCGCTCAGCGGCCACTATATAAGCGGACGCGCTAAGGAACGCGCACCTAAAACTACTAGTGCACACATCCGATATAACAGCTCTTGTCAGACTTAGTCTCTGCGCCGCTGAGAAGTCACTTTGTCATCTCGCCGCTGTCATCAAGTCCGTGCTCCGTCACTCAGGGGCGCAGAGACTAAGTCCGACAAGAGCTGTTATATCGGATGTGCACACTAGTAGTTTTAGGTGCGCGCTCCTTAGCGCGTCTGCTTATATAGCGGCCGCTGAGCGATAAGCAGTTGCGTAACTTGTTTTTGAAGTGGTGGCGACGTTGTGTCAGCTGTTGCAGGAGCTTGGAGGCACCACTGGTTTGAGTGAGCTGGCTGGGTAGTAGCAAGTCTGGCCGCAGTTGCAGCTGGCGCGCCACCTGTGCTTGGTGGTAAGATGGCAGCTGGGCAGAATGGGAGAGGACATAGCTTCACAAGTGACTGCTGACAATAGCAGGGGAGCCACCGTTACACAAGCAGATGATGGTGGTCGTGCGGCATGTGTAATAACTGGGGATTGCTCTCTTGAAACACTATGTGAATTATTCAAAACACTACAAGAAAGTTTGAAATCTTGAGCAGGAGCACATTTACCATGAGATGCAACAATTTTCCTAGCATATTTCACCATGGTGAAGTAACGGGTAACCTGGCTTGAGGTTGGGGAAGTTAAAGTTCCAGTTCTGCAAGACGCGAGGTGCAAGGAGCAGGCATGAGAGGGCAGGATGTATGCAACACATTGACAGCACAGGGGGTAGTCATGGCAACCAAGTTTTGCTTACATACCATGGCGGAGGAGTGCGGCAGGGGTACCAAACTGTCAGAATCACTGTTATTCTTACAAGCAGACATGACCTACTGTTTGCACTGAGAGAAGTACTAACCGTGAAATTAGTGTCCTTTGAGGCTGCACGGAGAGATGCAAAGTGCTGCTTGGCAGATGACAGTTGGGATTCCAACATCATTGAGGTGGTGAACGGTGTCTTCTCTCTCACACCAAAGGCACAACACTTTTTCATGTTCAGTACCCCACTTCGACAAAGTAAATTCGACTGTTTAATAGTGTCAGAGCATTCTTGGATGATGTTTCGTCTGTCAACGCACAGTTTTGCGCTTTGTGATGTTCACTATACCACTTTAACAAAAGTTTGTGAAACTCATTAATGTTTGTTAAACACTCACAGACTGTTTTTACACACACGGTGGGAGGGGTAGAGCTTGCCAAAACATACAGAAAGTGTCTGTCTGAGGTATACTGAAAGACGTCTTGATGAACGACATCAGGAGAAAGTTTGTGGTGAGCTAAGAAATCCATGCCTAGTATCAGTTCTAGAATATCTGCCATGAAACAGTTCCATTTTAATACTCACTCAGGAGACAAATGAATAGAGTACAAAGTAGAACCAGCACACGGAAGCTGAGAGACATTGACAGCTAGAAGTACTGCTCAGTGAGGTTCTAGAGTGCCAGTCACCATGGACAGTGGAAGCAGTGAGGTGTCAGCACGCGTATCGATCAGGAAGCAAGTGCCAGAAACTGTTGTGAAGGTGTAGGTGACCACCCAGAGGTGGAGACCCTTGTACAGAATGCAGTGTATGTAGGAGCCTGTAGTCGGCAGAGCAGAATTTCATCCTGCACTCTGCGTTTGGGTGATGGCACAGCGGGCGGCACTTCCAAGCGGTGTGTCCAAAATGGCTGTTATATTAGCAGTGTGGAGCCCTTTCCTGCAGATAGCAGAGGCAGACTGTCATTGGAGTCCACAGGGAAGGCCAAAGTCTTGCCAACACAAGATGACTTATGTTGAGGTGGTGATTGTTGTGCCTGTGATTGCAGCTTGTGATGTGCCCGCCGAAGGTATGCATCATTCACTTGGTCCGTGATGTGAATGCATTTGCTAGGCGACTCGAGTATGTTGTAGGTGAGTGCTGTCTGGACAGGTAGCAGCAGCTTGCTGGTTCAGACGGCCATGAGTGTCGAGTTGGGCATAGCTTGTTCGCAGGACAGTAGGCAGAGGTGCCACCACAGTTGCAAGGGCTTCTTGTCGCTGAGGTGTTTCTCATGCAGAATGTGGCAGATAGTTTCATCAAGTATGTGGGTTACCTGCTCAAGAATCGCCTGCTTGGCTAAGTGATAGTGATGAGAGGTGGGAGGCGAAGTGACCAAATTGCAGATGAGGTTGATGTGTTCATGTAGATGCATTATTAAATAGAGATAATGAGCTGCATCATAGAGAGAGTAGAGGTCGAATATTTGTTCCACTAAGGTGAACCACATCATCGGAACATCAAATAAGAAGGGAGGCAACTTCAGTAAATGATCAAGCAGAGGGGAAGGTAGTGAACGAAGCACCTGAGCATCGGTCTTTGTGGCGGCTGCATCGGACTGCTGTTGTTGTAGTGGCAATGCCACGGCGTCATACGGATTGGCAGAGGTCCCCAGTGGAACTGAAAAGTGAGAGGATGCGTGGCGTAGTGTTGCAAGGTGGCTCGGTAGTTCGGTGCAGCAACAGCACCGAAATGTGCCAGAGAAATGCGTGGTTGGTTGCAGGTGAACACAAAAGAATTTTGAGAAATGTCAGTCATGCGAACGGAAGAGGGCAGTACTTGTGGTCTCAGTGCAGAAGGTGCATCCCAGGACACCAAATATGACTGCACCTTCTGAAAATTGTCACTGCACAAAAAGTTCATGTGCAGAAAGGCACTAATGAGATTTTGAGTGGATAGAGCACTGTAACGAGTGAGAAACTGCACTGGCAGTTGCACAAAGGTTGATGATATGACACCACTCGTCACAGGCACTGTGCACAAAGAAAAAGGTGCAGTGGAAGCTTGTGAGCAGGCGCTCAACAAAGAGTCTAAAAAATATTCATTAGTGGTAGCATAAGATGGGGCAGATCGAACAAGATTTTGCTGGAACAAAGTGTTGTTCAACCATTGGCCAGGCACATGGGCCATGGATTGATACACTGAAGCACATGGCGGAGCAGTGGCAATAGAAGAATTCAAATTTGAAGCACTGAAATTTGCACTGTTAGTGTTCAACACAGGCAGATGCTGAGCACATGCAAAATAGTTCTGTTGAGGATGAAAAGTGTTCAAATCCTGGGCACTGTGTGTAATGTTTGGAGTAAGAAAGCCTGAGTCCATTGTGATTCAATGTCCACTGTTGTGCAGATACAAAGTGAAAAAGTCCTGAGAAAAATGTGGGGCCATTTGAAGAGGTGTTGAAGAGTGAGAATTCGATGCATTCTGTAGTTGAGGCTAGGCTGTGAACATTTGTGGGGCCAGAATGTAGCTCATGTGGGTCTTACTGGTGAAGTCATTGTGGCTGGAAGACTTTGGTTCACAACTCACCAAAAAACAAACTCAAACATATGTTCAGGAACAGAATAAAGCAGTCAGGTCACCACTGTGTGATTTAGAGGGGTTGTAGCCTAAAAGAACCACTAAATACAAGAAAGACACACTTTATTCAAACTACATTCAGGAACACATACAGACTGAATGCAAAAATTCTATGGCATTTGAGATGCGGCTCACCCAAAGAACATTGATCAAAGATGTATCACTTCAAACAGAGGTAGTCAGTAATTTTTTTATGGTTATCACCACCACAAACATATAATCAGGTGACGACATCCAATGATCCTTTCTTTAGTGAAGATATACAGTAGGCTCTAACTCTTATGGGAATCAGTTATATGCTGTGAGTGCTGAGTAATAATAGCTGGGGACTATGTCAGTAGTGTGTGGATAAGCTGAAAAATTGTGTGTAGTAGGAGGCAAGCTGGGGTAGCCCATGTGGCCACGGTGATTGCTACATCCACATTGGTGTAGTTGTCAGTGCAACTGCCTAGTAAGCAAGAGTACCTGGGTTTGAATCCAGGTGGGTACACATGTTTTCAACTTTCTCCATTGAATTATTTCAATGCCCACTCACAATTAATGTCATAAATTCTTTATGTCTAGAGTGACAATAACTGCAGGATCAAAAGTGGTGTCTGTTCTTTCAGACATGTCTGAAAGAACAGACGCCACATCTAAATAAAGTACTTGAGAATGTCATTACAATTTGTTTTGCCATTTTCACCAAATTGTTTTACATTAAAGCTTTTTAGTTAAACACCCCACAGTTTTATTGTTGTCACAATACAGAAACTGTGTTGATTATGTAAATGGATTTACAGAAAGTGACTCAGTTTGAATGAGGAAAAGGGATTGTTTCCACTTTGTGCCCTGCCTGTAGAAAAATTAATTAGGATTGCCAGTCTCTTTCTTGAATGCCTAATGTAGATGATCTCATCCCTAATTTCAGATAAGATCTAAATTGTAATTAATCAACTGAGGATGTAATCTGGGATTACAACATGCAGTGAAAAATGTTATCATTAAAATATCTATATATAAAAAGAAAGAACTTCAATAATGCTGAGAACAGCCACCACAAAAGTACAGTTGCAGCCAAAAATTCACTACTTATAACTGAAAGCAAAACATTGATACCTGAAAGTCAACAGAGGTAGAAGTTAGGACTGATATCTTGTTACAAGCTGTATGTGGCTTCCAGCATGCAGTGAGCTGCTTCAACACCCCTGCTCAAAATGCTTGTGGAATAATAAAGTGACACTTTTTCAGACATCATGACACAGACCTGTCCAAGGTAAAATGCAGCATAACTGTGATTAGACTTTAGGCACCAAGTGCTTGAATACAAATACCAAAACCACTAGCATATTTTGAATATGCAATCACTCCTTTTTGACCAAGGAGGATGGGGGCTGAGATGAGTGCATCTCATATGTGAATGACTTCAGAGTGCCTTGTACTCATAAAGCTTCCGACCTTTAAAAATAGGTCTCTTCCCAATTGCTGAGAAAGGTAGCAGCCAAGTTCTACATACTGGAACACAGAAATATAATTCCTTTTTCCTTAAGAGATTTCCATCCTTCCTAGGTGCCAGCTGATGTGATGGAGGACATTTTTTTTTATACCAAGGCAGGCAGCTCTTAATAACAAATAAATTTTTAAAATTTTCAGCAGATTCTAATAACTGTTACTATTTTGGAATAGAACAGGTTTCAAGATATTAAGTGAGAAGGAAGGAAGATTAGTCCTTAATTTCCTGTCAACAGCAGGAAGCACAAACTCAGGTTGGTTTTGGTTAAGGATGGAAAAGGAAATCGACCATGCCATTTCGAAGTAACCAACCCAGCATTTGCCTGGAGTGATTTGGGGCAATCATGGAAAACTTGAGTCTGGATGGCTGAAGGTGTTTTTGAAACACCATCATTCTGAATAAAAGTTCACTGCATTTTACTGTTCTGCAGTATGAATGGAATGTTCTTTACTCTCCCATATTTTCTTTAGTGGGAAAATCTACCATGTAAAGTTATATGTACCTCTTAATAAAATTAAGAAGTGAAATACTTTGAGATATGACCTTGTGTGAATGGTTCATGTTGGACTAGCACTTGAGTTGTGTCACAATACCTCACTTGCCATACATATTGATCTTCTGTCAGCAAACATTTCTTACTTTTTATTCATTTTAAAAATTGTCATATGTTGCTAGCAGATTTTTCTAAAATAATTTTCTGTTTTATTCTGTGTCATAATTTTAGTAGGGAGATTATTTTGTGTCAGTAGCACATAGCAAATTTATTTGTAGTTATAAATGTTTTAAATAGTGAACAGTATTTTCTGTTTTTCTCAATTTAAGGGTTTTAATTTACTTTCCCATATTACCTAGTCTAGTGAACGAAGTGCTGTGTTATCTTATTTTTCATGTTAATACTGTTTAGTTTTCTATTTCATTGTGACTTTTAGGTTATGGTTTATTCGACGTAAGTTCATCTGTGCTGTGTCAACACCATTTAGTGACATATGGGAGAGCCCATACACTGGTGAATCTGGATCAGGCTAGAGCAGTTGGTAATATGGATACATGCTTTTAAACCCATTGTAACATAGCTTTACAAACTTACAATTTAACCACTTGCTAACAACATATAAAGTGTAGAATAAATTTCAAACAAAATATTTCCATAAACTATTTTGTTCAAAGTATATTCATTTTACATTGCGATGCAATGAATGATACAGTTGGAAACTTAATATATTAATTAATGCCCTTTAGTGAATGGAAGACCAGTATTTGGTGGAAACTAGAGAATTCAATGAATGGTTGATGTACCCAGAGCAAGATTTCTTTTGTAGACAAATGCTCCTACTTGAGCTACATTACAAAAATAACAGTGGTAGTTCATTAACTAACTACAGTAAAGATGCTTAATTTCATTTTTCCCCACAATGAATTAATAATAATTATTATTATTATAATAAATTGGTTTTGTATACTGTTCAGGTAATGAAATATCTTGTTTGGGTTAAATCTCTGTGCAGCACTGGGAATTGAAAATGTTCCTATGACTCAATAAATATTCTCAGTAACAGAGCTGCCCAAAAATGCGTTGTACCTCAACAGAACTTGCCAATCTACTAACACTTACATTAAGTAAAATAAGATTAGATTCATTGGTCGTAACATAGATACAGTAAATTGTGTGGTTCACTCTTCTACTTTAGAAACTGTTCAGAGACTTCCTGCCACACATTGCCCAGATTGTGCCTTTGAGAAAAAGGTGTGGCTGTGTATAGTCCAGCCACAGGCTGGAGGTTGTTTGCATAATGAATAGTTTTCTATATACTGATGTCTAAAGTGTGATGAAACTTCTCGGTAGATTATAAAAGCCAAAGATAAAGTTCTTTAAAAAGATTTTAATTTGGTACCTCTCTAACATATGTTAATGTTAATAGTTTCATACTGTGTATTATCATTTTTAATGATTTGAAGGTTTATTATAAGCAGAAAACAAATCAATTTGCCTCAGGAGAGTTCCTAAAGGTCACTACTATTGATATTACAAATTTATTAACAGATCATAGTAAGTTAAATTTCAGACTTTTTACTGAGTGTATGACTAGCTATGTAAGGAACTGCTGACTGATAAAAATTGTAGTAATATTCAGTTATGCAAGGGCTTGATGTAAGGTAATGAGAACTATTACTTTTCTCTGAAATAACTTCATTGACAGAGGTAACATATAGTTATACACTTTGAATATAATCAACCCCATTATTTATGACCTTTTACCAAATATCCAGTGATTGTCATATACCATATGTGCATCTATTTCTGTTGATGTCCCATAATTAACCACACAATAGAACCATTAATTTCATCACTGATGTTGTACTAAATTCCTTTCGGTGTTTATTTCACTTTGATAAAGAGGTCGTAATCATAGGGACTCATCAACGAGTTTAAATTTCATAAAGTGGCTATAGGTCTGCCATTTTGAAGCAAGTTGAAGTTCCATCTGCCATATTTTTCTTAGTCAAAGGGTCTGCTGTGTCACTCCCCCTTGAAGTTGCATTTGATTTACTTAACATATGTTGTAACACCTTTATCTTTTCAAAACAAAACAGAAAACAACAGTAGATATCACTAATTTATTTGCACACTGGTAGCAACAAGTACCATCTTAGTCAAAATATGGTTAAATTTTTTGTTGCAAACAATATTCCAAGAAGATTCAAAACAATGTTCCTGCACACATGAAAAGTTATTACTAGCAAATTGGATATAAATTAATGCCATTTTAACTGGTTACACCTGAACAAAAATAAGTAAACTTCGTAACATGCTGTAGTTAGCTAACATAAGCAGTAACTGTGGCAGAAATTATGTATTTATCCGGATTTTCAGAGTACACTTAGCTTCAAAAACCACTTCACTAAAACAAAGATACTTACATAAAAAGACATTTTACAAGTAATTAACTCAGGTATTGATAAATATCATTCTGGTTTCAATTCAAGGGCATTTTAGGAAATTACCTGATAATTGAATAATAATGAATTTTCGGGGAAATAAAAAAATTTATTCATATTTCAGTTTTACAATGTTTGCACTGACATTTCAATATTTTATTCTCCTCATTGACCTTTAAATAAAATAAGTTTGATATGTAGTTGTCTCTAACTTTACCCCTCGGCTCAGCAGATTTGACTTTACAAAGATGATTAATTCTCCAGATAAAATAATGCTTCTGTAAGAGTTTTATCAGTCTGAAATAGTGGTTTTCTTCCCCAAATTCTATAGCTCTCAAAAGATGTTCATTGTCTCTAAATAAGAAGCCCCTCAACAAATGCAACACTCATGTTTGGAACTTAAATAAAACATTTCTCTGACATATCAGTATTAAGTCCTCATTTCTCCTGAAAAGCTATTCAGCAATATTAAAGATTAACATCAGTACTTGCACTGATCTGCCTCACTACACTCCCTGCTATATGTCTAATACAATTACCTTTTGAGACCCTTATATTTGTCCAACTAAACATTTACTGTAGGCTGATCTAAATTGGACAGCATTAGTATTGTTTCTGTTTCCCCCTCTACTATGGATCCTGCCAAAAAAACTCCAAGTTATCTTGACTTGTTTTGCATGTCATGATATAATTAAGTTCTTGATTTTCTGTCCAAACATAAAATTCTGATGCTCATTAAATTCAGTATAATGCCATACAAGGACATTTCTCTGTTTGACAAAATAACAGGAGTTCCATCTGAAAGCTTTAAGGATTTGAAATAATAAATGTAATCATCAATCCTTGTACAAACACTTTCCCTATTCCCTTTGAAAATTGGTGCTTTAGTGCCTTTGCCCATGATATGGCAAGAATTTAATAGACCAAAGGCACCATCTGACATGTTGATGTATTTTGCTGTTGCCTCACACCCATTAAATTCTTTTATGCCAAAATCTTTACAAAATAACATGGCATTTGCAACAGAGTTGCTTAGTGTTTGTATTTTCAATGGCATTCAATGTGCTGCCTCTTCAATTTGTTTGCAGTATGCAAACCTTCCCTTTCTTGGAAGTTCACTAGTTGAACAAAATATTTCCAACTGATTTTATTTTCATTGCCTGAAATGGTACCAATTAAAAGATAATTCTTTTCTTCAAGTAAATTACATGTCAGTTTCAGCATGTGGGCTGTATCAAACACAAAAAATACCTACCTATCACTATTTTCAGGGTGGGGAAACCAGCACTGTGTTGCCTGTGTATCACAACTGATGACTAATTTTTTCATCAAAGATTGGTTTGTGGCAGTGCCACAACACACCACAGCTACCATAACAACACCCATTTCTTTAAGCTTCCTGAGATACTGTTGTAGCAAATTTAGTTTTACACTGGCAGCTAAGAAGTGAACTAGACAATAACCAACAGGAATTTTCCAGTTTCTGTTTAGTGCTGTGACCATAAATACAAGCACCTCTTCCGCTGCTTCACTGTCATCAGTTGCTATGCCACCCTCCCCCAAATCCACTTAGCCAGTTATTCTTTCCCCATCCCAAACAAGATCCTTTTTGATAGCCATTTCATAAAACATAATGTAGCAAGAACTCTGTGCTACCAGCTACTTCAGAGGCAATTTTAGAAAAAAATCTCCTCTGTAAAACCTGGTTGCCTATCCGCTGTGATTGCTCACCGACAAAGTGTTCCAGGGTGGGGTAACTTGAAAATTTTTTGTAAGTAGCTATATGTGCGAACAAATTTTCTTATTTGCTGAGAATATTGGTATACTTTACCTGTAGCTTGAAGCTCCAATAGCTCTTTCAATAAACCCACAACATTTTCACTATTTAAAATGTCAAAAACTGAAGTACACAGTCTCTTTTTCAAATCTTCAACTAAAGTTTGTACTATTCTCCTTTTGTGTCTTGTATGAAGTTGCTTCATTTGCTTCTTCAGCTGCACATTCTCTACTTGCACTTTGTCATATCGTGCTTTTAACTTTTTTGGGCTTGAAAGGCAGTAATTGTGCTCATCATAAACACATGTAGTATCAGTAGGCACTGAAAAAATACATTATACCATAAGATTATAGTAATAATATTGATTCAAAGTAATATGAACATAGGATATAATTAAATTTTAGATTTACCATGTGCTACTGATACCTCATTAATAGAACTGTTTTGCAAAGTGTTGAAAGCTCTCTTTCTGGGCAGTGGACTTAATGGTTTATCTTTCCTTTGTAAATGTGGTGGAAAGGTAAGGGTAGATGGTACTGCTTTTGATAAAAGGCACCTCTGGTTGTTTGTCTGATACATATACTTCTCTTTGAAATGAGCTGAACACAGGTAACTGGCTGTAGTAGGAAACCAGTTCTCTCGCTTCATATTAACAACCCAAATTTTTGTAGGTTTCTCACTCTTTAATAAACACGAAAAACATATGTGTTGTATTTCAGGTGTACTTACTTATAATATGAAATATTTGTTGTTTTATCACTCCAATTACTGCAGTTGAACACTGAAAAAACATCAGGCATGTCTTCTCTATAATTTGTCACAATTTTCAGAAATATTTAATATGGGAATAATATCACAAACAAATAACTCTTCGGACACAAACAGCAGCCGAGTTACTATTGTTTGCCACAAGAAGCGCTGTAACCAGTGTCTTAGCCACTCTATGAAATTTAAACTTTTTGGGAATCATGTGAGGTGAGTATGGTGGATATTACAGAATCTTCCATTGCCAGTGAGGTAAGAGATCCTGGATATCAGCAGTGGTGTGGTATCGTGTGTTGCACTTGGCAATTGTAGTTTCTGGAACATCCATCATGCTGACCCAAAATGAGTTCCTGTGGTTACAGTCTGTTTGCCAAAATGAAAGAACCACTGCAAGGGATCCAGGACAACACCAGAAATGACATTATCCATGCCATAGAGTGGTCAATAAGGGACATAAACAGTAATATGTGCCCAGACCATATATGATGCCTTCCAGACTTTTGGGAAAATGTCCTAAATTATAGGAGTGATTATATTTAACATATGTGACTATAAGTACCTGTGCCATTAAATCCATTTCAGGGAAAAACGGAAAAATAATAGTTCTCAATGTGAGTCAAAGGCAGCTGCGCTTGTCTGCCACAACAACTTCTGTCATGGTGTATTGATAGCTTGAAGATGATCTCAGAGTATACTGAAACCAGTAACTGATATTAACTCTAGACCCAGGTGAATTTTGTTTGAACAATATCCACAAGTGTACATGACTTATGAGTGAGCCATTCATCCTAGTTTTCAGTTGATGTTTCTAGAGGGGACAACTTGTTCCATAGTTCATCTTTGTTTGTGAGTTGATTGTTGACATGGGAAGAGGCCCAGCCCATCCACTAACATTAGCTCTATCTTCTCTCTCTCTTTTTTTTTTAAAGCATATTTCTTGTTATACTGACTGTGAATGATAGAACTGCTCAAAAATAGTTTGGCAGTGTCCACTATGTGACAAAGAAATTGAAAAATTATGTTTGGAATGTGACAATGATGATTCAGATGTAGATCCTGATTTTGTTCCTAATAACAATCACAACACAGAGAATGAAATGAGTAAAGATAACAAAAGGGAGCATCAGAGAAAAGTGAAAATAGCAGCATACAGCAGTGAAAGAGAAGGACATAAATTGGGTGTCTGTGGAGAATGAAGGGGACGGGACCTGTTAGACTGAGAGAGGGAAGGGATGGAGTTGGTTGATTACCACAAAATGTGACCAAGATAATTTCAAGGCCAGAGGGTTTGTTGTAACATCTTAGTCCTATGCAAAGAAAGATCTCATCTTCAGACTTACATTCAGATTTAACCATGTTGGACTTATCAAAGACCTGTTCTGCTTCCCTATCCTATAATTAAAACACTACTTTACCACCAATCCCTCTAACCAAAGCCAACCTAATGCCCAACATCAAACTGTGACTGTCGCAGTTCATACCACCACCCAACTGTGATCCTTCCTCACTCCCACTTAATCACCCCCTGGTCACCTTCCAAGAATTCTAGAACTCCAACTTTACCTCACCATCCTTTCCGAAGTCCCTTTCTGTGAACACCAACTACAGATCCTGACATAACCATCTTTCCTGCAGACAAAGATTCCATCACTGTTCTGATGAATCACTGTGTCTACATTGCAGAAGTCCACCACCAATTATGTATATTTTCCACTTACAAGTGTGCCAGAACAATCCCATCCCAAAAGTCCAATATAACCTCCAATTCCTGCTGAAATCTTTCAGCCCTTTTGAGAACCTGTCGTATAAATCCATTTCACTACTCACATAATGTTTCATATTATTATTCTGGCAGTCTCTTGCTGAACCTTATATTGAAAATATATAGGCTAGAACTTATCCATTTAAATTCTGAATTGATATGTAAGATGTCTGAAAGTGATCCTGAGCCTGTGGCAGTTTAGTGCTAGATGTTTTGATGTTTTCTGGTGGACTTGGGATACTTCACACAATACATGGCTAACCTGATTCTGCCCAGTGTACTCATATAATGGATAATTTTATGATTTCATCAGTGTGACAATTATAACATAATGGGTGTAGAGGTGTTGTAGAATCAGATGTATCCCATGGGATAACTCAGGTGTTGCTTATTTCGTACACAGGTTCTGCTGCTGAAGCACTTCTCATGAACTCAAAGCGGTGGAGGCTCCCTCACTGTAGGGAGGAGGGTGGGTTGTAAAGCATTTGTGCCATTGAGCTGGCCATCTGAATGTGCCTGTTAACCCAAAGATCAGACAGGTGTCCACAAGGGTGGTGGGTTTGCTAATTATTGAGAGTTACAGTATCAGTTTGAGTTGCTGATGTTCCTTGAACTGTCTAGATTGTACCGATTACAACATCATCATATGACGAGTCCATCCTGAAAGCAACGGGATGGTAGAACAATGGCATAGAACACTGAAAGCTACACTTATGTGCCATGAGAGCAGCTGGACAATCTCACTACCACTGGTTTTACTAGGACTTCACACAGCATTCAAGTGAGACATTGGAGCATTACCACAGAAATGGTGTATGGTGAGACACTATGAGTACCCTCAGAGGTTTTTTCTGACACAATTTACACAAATGAAGCCTGAGTTACCTTTTATGCTACAGCAAATCAAATGCCAGATAGCTAAGTTGCGTCCATCACTAGCATCTCATCATAGAGAGCAGGAAATGTTCATTCACAAGTACAGACATGTATGCATGTCATGTAAAGGACAGGTACAATAAAAACATACAGTGAAAGTAATGTAAAATGAAAAGCCATTGACGGTGTCATGGGAGTCAGTGAAACCAGCATATGTGCTACTTCCAGACATTATCACATAACAAGAGGCCTTGGGATATTACACTAGCAACCTCAGTTCGACCAGTCATGCAGACAGATAACCAACAGCATTGTCTCCCTCAATGCTGCATTCAAGCCCTCAACAATTAACAAGTACACCAGTGACCTATGCAAGATCAGGACGTCAAGTTAGAAATAAATACCCACACATTCCAGGAGCTCTGCTCTACCATGGGTGGGTGGAGAGGGGGGGGGGGGGCGGTGTGGGAAAACAAATAATTTATACAGTGTTTGACAATTTATGTTATTCTTTGGCTGACTGGCCATATAGCATTTTTTATTTTTTGTTTCATTCTGTTCTTCCAGCTTGTAATGTGTGGTAGGTTTTTGTTTACATGAAGCAAATGAAATTAAGTTCTTTTCGTTCCTGTATTTTGCTCTGTTTATCAGCAAAAGAATGCAGTAGACTCACAATAATCCAACATTTATGAGGCTGAGGAAGTGTTGGATTATCAGAAATGTCAGTTTACCAAAGGCAGACTTTTTAAATATGAATTCAGACGTTTACATCTAGACACTGCAAGTCAGTGTTTTCCAAACTGTGGGTCATGACCCTCTAGTGGTTCACATAGTCTATTCACTGGGTCTTTTTTCCCCCCAAGGGATATTACTTAAAACTGGTTCTTTTTAATAGTTACTTTGCAAGACTTCATAATAAATTTTTGTGTGTACGAAATATGTTTGTAGAGTACAACATTAAAAGCTAAGACTATAAGCATTCCAGGAAGACTCCCTGATGGATGATTTGATTTGATTTTTTCAGGGAAGCCAAAACAGTCTTGGTCCAACCCGCCACTGCCCGCACCGAAACTAAGTTTATTGTGTGGTATCGCTCCCTGTATATCTAGTAAAGCCAACCAATTCCCTTGAACAGTGCAAGGAGTCCCTTTACCAGTTCTTTACTAGACAATTTCTTCGGGTCTGGTTGTCCCAAATGTTCTGTGCCTTTTACTCTCCAATGCAATGCATTCGAAGATTAGATGTGATGCAGTTTCATCACCGTCATCACAGATCCTACATATAGGGTCCTCTTCTGTTATTCCCATTGTATGTAGGTGGTTTTTGTAATTCCCATGGCCTGTCAGCAATCCAACCATGAGTCTAATCTCTCTCCTGTTCAGGCCCACGATTGCAAAGCTTCTTATAAAACATGGCTTTGGCATCATTACCTTGCCATGTTTTTGTTGGTAGACTTTGGTCCAATATTCTATGTGCTGTCTTCTGAGCCAGTTACGTAGCTCCAATTTGATCATTGCCTTGGTGATTGTCAGGACAGGTTCTGGTTCAATAAATGGAGTCTCTGCCCCCATCCTGGCTAATCTGTCGGCATGTTCATTGCCACTGATCCCCGAGTGGCCAGGGACCCACAATAGGTTTACTCTATTGCTTTCCCCTAGCTCCACTAGAACCATATGGCATTCTGCAGCAATTTTAGACCTTGTTGCAGGAGTTTCCAGTGATCTCAGGGCTGCCTGTCTGTCTGAATAGATATAGATGCTACGATCTTTGTAGCACCTACGAAAATTCTCCTCCACACATGCCCTGATGGCAGTGATTTCGGCCTGGAATACTGAGGCCAGTTTCCCTAGAGAGATGACGCCCTCCAGTCTTGGCTCCACCCCATATACCCCAACCCCAACGCCTTGGTCTGATTTTGACCCATCAGTGAACCAGATAATATCCCCTGTACGGTGTCGAACTATTTTCTTCCACTGCTCCCTACTTCCAATTGTTATATTGAAAGGCTTGTTGCAGCAGTATGGGGTTATAATATAGTCGGCTGGCATTTCCCCAACCTTTCCTATATTTACCTCCCCGACGGAGCTATTATGTGATTATTCTTTAAACACTTTCTTTAAAGTTTCAAGCTTAATCTCATTTTAAATCAGAAAAGGGAGAGTATGGAATGCATGAAAACATAGCTTCAAAGAAATTCATGGGATTCACAAGTGCATACTTATAAGATAGTGCTTTTTCTAGATTTAAAATAAAAATAAAAAAATGCATAGAAAATGATTTACACCTAATATTGAACAAGCTTAAATCTATACATGGATAGTAGCATTAATACCAAGAGTTAACAATCTCACAAATCTTATGTATATGTGCTTCAGAATGTTTGTCTGCGATGAACTCCAAAACTACTCAACTTCAATGAAATTTTGCACAGTGTGTGTGATTTGGTCCAACTTAAAAGATGGGATAGTTTTTATCCCAAGTAATAATCTCAATCCTATTTTTATTGCAAATTAGCCAATAATTGGCAATGTTCTTGGAATTGAAGTCTGGGCTAGCCAACAAGTTTCTCCATTGGAGAGCAAAAGGTCACAGGTTTGGAACTCATTAATGTCACAGTTTTTTAATTTTAACCTAGCATTCACCTCTCAGTGATGTGATGAGTTTTCAGAAGCAAGATGTGGTTAGGATTCCATATTAAACAGTAGGTCCCCTTTTACTGTTTTGATAATTATAATAGGTTAGAGGGGCACGTTATGCACTGAAGTTGCATCCAGTCAAAAGACTTACACCAGTCACTGAGCCACATAAAATTATTATTATATTCAATTTTCCATGATGCTATAATTATTTATAAATCAATTGCTGTGCCTTAGTCTCACTAAAACTCAGAAATGGCTGCACTGCTTTGGATTTTTTTGTCTTGTTTTATTTTATTTCATACAGAAGTGATTTGGAAAGAGAGAGAGAGAGAGAGAAGGAAAACCTAAAGGAGGGATCAGAGTTGTCTTATTTATTTATTTATAATTATTGTGTTCTTTGGACCAAATTGAAGAGCATGTTTCCATGGTCATGGAATGAATTAGTCTATTAGAAAGTAACAAAGGAGTACTAATTCATAAAGGGAAATGTGTAGCAGTGCTATGCACTCAACAGGCCTAATCATAAGTAAAAAGAACATAACACAGAAATTAGCTTAATTTCTTAATTTTTCCAGGAATTCCTCAACAGAATAGAAAGAGGGATCCATAAGGAAACTTTTCAATTTAGCCTTGAAAGTGCATGGATTACTACTAAGCTATTTGAATTCTTGTAATAGCTTATTAAAATTTATATGTCACGAAACTGCACACCTTTCTGCACAAGGAGATATTTATAATGAGCCTCTCAGAGAAGCTGGTGGAATCTGAAGAGGACTTTGGACCTACCTCTGCTGACAAACTGGCTATTGTGGCTGATAACAGTATGAATCCACATTGCAAATGCACGCATGCCACTCCCTTACCCCACACTAAGGCTTGAGTATTCACGCAGCACAACCTAGTACTGTGTCAATACATCATGCTACATGACGATACCATCTGTATGGCTCTTCCACTGCCATATTTTGGCCCCCACAAGGTACTCCATCACAGAAGCAACAATATGAACATTACTATAGACTCTCAGTAATTTGACATTTGATAGTCCAACATGCTCAGTAACCTGATACCGCATCAAAGGTCAGCAGTGTGGTTGTACCATATTGCTTCAGACATAGATAGGCCACATACCTGTCGCAACTGGTGCCCCCTCCAATCTGCAGCATACATCACACCAGTAAAGATAAAGTATGTGTACATTATGGCCGGCAAAATTGAACACATCCCAGTGGAACAGGCTGTGACCATGAGCCATTGTGGGCAGACCACATTGTTGAAATGCTTGTTATTGAATGGGGCCAGCCATGCCACACACACTGCTGTGGTTACTTGTCTGTTGCTCTGCACAAGGGTCAAGGGGGTGTGATCCAAATTGAGATTCAATTTCTGTCTAGTATTAACTAAGTGAAAGCTGTTAATTCTTGGGAATAAACAGATATTGTTAACAACAAATGACATTAAAGACCCTTGTGCAGGGGCATTAAAGGTGATACCTGTATGTACTGAGACACCAATGTCAGAATTCCCAGGTTATTAAACAGAAGTCGACAAGGGGGGTCGACAAGAAGTACGTTAGCCTACCCCACATATTGCTAGAACCACCCATTTCTGCACAATAAATACCCTCTTGAACGAGAACAGTTATCCCCAAAAATGATAGCATGCAACATAAGGAAATGGAATTAAGCAAAGTAGACTACTTTTGTGTTGAACTATCACTTATTTCAGTAACTGTACCAGTTGTGGGTAATTGAAATAAAATGTGTGGGGGTTTTTTTTTTTTTTTTTTTTTTTTTTTTTTTTTTTTTTTTTTTTTTTTTTTTTTTTTTTTTTTTTAAATTGTGTGTTAGAAACTGTAAAAACCGAGTCTCATTGTGATTTAGCATCAATTTACAATGTAAAAGTGATGAACTTATTCTTTAACTGCTATTTTTGATACAGCATCAATATTGCCTACAACATCCTTCACTACTTATCAGTAACAGAAATATTTCCATTATGCACTGACTGTATATCCTAAACTCTGTGCTGCTGATCAGATCCATCCATTTGTGACTGACCATATGGTTTTAATTTTATCCTGAGAATTATATACATTCTTTCACATACCACATACTTTTTTCCTTCATAATGACATTTCTAACCACCTAGCAATACTGTTTGTAATGAGCTACTGCAGTTTGTTTCTTACTGCTTCTAACATTTTGATATAGTTCCCACTTTGTTCTACACAATATCCTTATTACTCTTGTCAGCCACCCAGACTGTCTGTTAGTGGTTGTGCCCAGTTTTGAGCTGTATGACAGAAAGCAGCTTTCAAAGAATATGAGAAGTGTGCAAGGAAACCATTATATTTATTGTGTATATTATCAGCACTATAAACACCCTGCCAATCTTATTCCTTAATTATGTTTGAATACAGAGTCACTGCTCCAGTCTGTGGCAGGAGCATTTGTGGCACATTAGACTGCTTTGTCCTCAACTGGAAGCTGTAGCAGCAGTGGTGGGTGGTATATCTGATGTACTGCGTCCAAGCCACTAATGAGCTTTTGGCTGGTCCCGCAGTGCGACAGCTGATGCACCATCAGTCGCCCTGCCTGTGTGGCACCCCTTCCCTCTCTATTTCACTGAGCTCCTTGGCAATCCACTGCACCATCAGACTCAATTGTGTTTGGCCAGGTGTGAATGTTGACTGTCAGTGTTGCCAATCATAGCAGAATTCTGCTATATGTGGTGTAGTATTTTGATCCTCACAGTGTAGTGTCTGAAATATAATCTTTCTTTCTCTTTTTAATGATTTAATTAATTTTTTTTATTTCTTTTCTTTTTCACCTCAGAACGTAACATTATTTAGTTGAATCCCATAAATGTATAATCCAATGTACAATGGTATTTAATTATATTAATTTTATAATATTTATAATTTACAGAGTAATAAATCTCTAAATATATATAGTCTACATGTTACAAATAATTTAATCTGCACTCTTACGTATGCTTTTGGCTATGAATGATCTGAGACAATAAGTTTAAACAACAATAAATTTATTATAGAGGCAATCCTGTTTCTTTTTCTTATTTTATTTTATTTATTCCCCCCCCCTTCTGTAGGAATTAAATGAGGGGCATTTCTAAAGCAAAAATGGGCTAGGAGAAACTCTGTTTATGAACATAAACTGCACTTATCACACAATACAATATGCACAATTTTTTCTCCGATTTTCACCAAGGTTGCTGTGAACATTTAAACATTTGTCAAGTTGCAGCATGAGTTTTTGGATCCCAACATCAGACAGCTCTGCTGCCTGACCACTAAACCACTTATTAACAGTTTCTTTCAACATATCATCATTTTTAAAGTGCTTTCCACCAAGAAATTCCCTGAGTTTTGGAAATAGATGAAAATCCAATGGTGCTAAGTCAGGGCTGAATGGTGGATGCTCAAGTAATTCCCAAAGTGCCATTTGATTTGTTCTGTGTTCTTCTGTCAACATTTTTAGCACCCATCTTGTACACATTTTTTGTTGTGGAGTTTCTCAGTAACTAGTTATCTTGAAAATTACAGAATTCTTCATCATGAATATTTTTCCTTTCATCATTAAACAACCAACTCTAATTATGCACATGCCCATCTGTCTTTAGACCTGCACCTTAAACGTCATCAAGCTGCTGCTGAGTTTCAGTAGGATGACTTGTTTTACATTTAACCAAGTGCACTTTACAATTGGTGCAATTACTGACTGACATGTTGTTGTTGTTGTTGTTGTGGTCTTCAGTCCACACACTGGCTTGATGCAGCTCTCCATGCTACCCTATCTTCTGCAAGCTTCTTCATCAAAGGATATGAACGGCAACCTACATCCTTTTGAATCTGCTTACTTTATTCATCCCTCCCTCTCCTTCTCTGATTTTTGCCCCACACACTTCCTTCTAATGTGAAGTTGACAATTCCTTGATGTCTCGAAATATGTCCCGCCAACCTATCCCATCTCTTAGTTAGGATATGCCAGAAACTCCTTATCTCCCCAATTCTGCTGAGCACCTCCTCATTAGTTACATCTGATTGACATAGCAACAAATAAAGAAGTTTAATCATACACAAACACTGGCAGAGACGATAAACGTAATGGCAGCCTGCTGAGAGTCAAGTGAATGAACATGATATGACATGATCCGTTGTCAGATATTACTTTATAAATGACCCTTGTGGTTAGTAATAGGGAAAAAATCATATTACATGCCCAAATACCTTTCAATTCTTTGCCAGTTTTGGTGTCCTGTTTACCATTTTTGTGCTTTTTGGCCCACTTTAGATTACAGTGGTAACATTAGAAGTGGGTCTTTGCAATCACCTTCTGACAGCTAAAAGTTAAATGAAACTGATGGCTTAACTGTATATCTGACACAAAAACGGAATAAATAAATGTGTAGAGGAGAAAATTCTCTCTTATGTTTTATTTATTTATTTTTTTGTAACTCACACTGTTACAGAGTTATTTGCAAAAATAACAGCAATCTGACACCGCTCCTTAATTTTATGTATACCAGGCATTAGGAAATGTCACATTACATTCCTCGCCCAGAACTCTCTCTGTCATATGTCATCTTGCTTCCTGCATTTTATGATTTTGTTATTATAACTTGCACTTTGTCATTTCAAAGCAGTGGCACACTGAAGAATTTAAAAAAGCACGTCATTCAGAGTACGATAAATTATAATAAAGTGACTAAAAATGCAATTTTAGCTCATAGCAACTGCCAGCAATAGTACTAAAATTAATGGAAAATGCCATAGTTGTTTGCTGTGGTGTAGTGGGTAGTACATTACATTGTGGTGCATGTAAAGTTGTGCAGATGTAAGAGAGCTCCCTCTAAAATGTCTGTTCTGTTTCGTGAACATGCTGTGAAATATGCAACAACAAATTGAACACTGGTCGTCTGAAGCATTTGTGCAACAATGGTGAGGATACTGAGATAATGAATATTCTAAACAACATACAGATACTGGTAGTTTCATATATAAATGGAGTCCT
Organism: Locusta migratoria; assembly: GCA_026315105.1. Classification (NCBI taxonomy): domain Eukaryota; kingdom Metazoa; phylum Arthropoda; class Insecta; order Orthoptera; family Acrididae; genus Locusta; species Locusta migratoria. Next base: position 166,887,990 of record CM048755.1, on the reverse strand, counting down.
AGATTTCTGTGGCAACTGTCATTCCTGAATGAAGTGGAAAGAAAGCGTATACATTGCAACAGATTACATGGTTTCTTTCCTAAGTAATTATTCACTATTAATGGAATATGTTGAAAGTCATTAATTAGAATCAGTGCATCTAATGAAATGTTTGTCTTTTATATTGTTGCTATAGATACTTTTAATGTAGAGTGTATTACCTTTTCTGTAGTTCAGATACTGAATGAGGTGGTGCAGTGGTAACACACTGGACTCGCATTCGGCAGGACGGTGGTTCAAATCCACGTCCAGCTATCCAGATTTAGGTTTTCCATGATTTCCCTAAATCAATCCAGGCAAAAGCCAGGAAGGTTCCTTTCAAAGGACATGGCTGATTTCCTTTCTCATCTTTACCAAAATCTCTGAACATAAGCGCCATCTCTAATGACCACGCTGTCAACAGGACATTGAACCCTAAGCTTCCATCCTTCCTTTTGTAGTTCAGATATGACTTTCTTCGTGTTACTTTGCTCTGTGCTAAAATAAAGAGCAAACATTCTGTTTCAAACAGTGATTATGTTTTCTTTTACAGCTAAAATAACAAATGAAATAAGTGTGGTGATACTGAATCCCACATAACTCTAGTACTTAAGCTATATATAAAGTTTCTATCATTATGTCATTTACAACAGTCATTGTGACAGTATCTCCCCAGTTTATGTACATGTGATAAAGAAGTCTTTGTTTACAATTTGTTGGTATGTATTACATGGCATGTTTTCAAAATAGAACAAATGCACTTTTCAAAAAAAGCGCTGTTACCTTTGAACAACTCAGACTCTTGCAGAATATAGTTGTGTTCAGTTAACAAGACTGGGTGAAAACCATTTAGAAAGCAAGAAAAAAAATTGTAAGTGGTGTGTGTGTTTGTGTGTGTGTGCTTGTTTATATATTTCTCTCTTTTCATTGGCTCTTTGATTTGAGTGGTAATTTGTGGACATATGTTGTTTTGTTCTGTTTTTGATCATTTTGCCGTTGATTCAGTTTTTTCAGTACAGAGGGTGTCCAGCAACTATGCAGGCAACCCTCTGACCGAGTGCACTGAGCCACCGTGCCCTAGCAAGTTTCGAACCACAGTCTAACATGTTTGTACATCACCCATTACATTACTCCAATTAGCTGCAAGAATAATCTGTAATTCTCGTACCATCGATGGCAGTTGTTAACTTCTAACATGGCATTTTTAGACCTTAGATTGTAATTCATTGTCCTACCAATGACATTTTTGATAATTTTCAGTGTACCATTGCTTTAAAATGACAATGTTGGAGTTATAATAAGAAAATCATAAAATACAAAAAGAAAGATGATGTATACAAAAGAGAGGTTTGGGCAAGGAATATCATGTGACTGATTTCCGAACGTCAAGTGTTCCATCCAAGCTATAGTCATTCCCCCGAATGCCAAATGTACTCTACATTTGTTTCAGGCTGTAGTCATTTGTAACCAGTACAGGCAAAAAAAAATAAATAAATAAATAAATAAATAAAAATAAAACAAATAATAATAAAAATAAAAAAAAAAAAAAATTAAAAAAAAAAACTTTGAACAAACTACCAAGGCAAGAAAGGTGATGATATTTTAACAAAAAAATTTAACTTGTGCGAGAGAAAATGATAGTTTAAAGAGGTAAAAGTTTAAAAAAAAATTATCAAAAAATTTTGGCTGTTTGTTAAAATATGGTCAGAAAGAATATCACATGTTGGGTGCATAGATATTAACACAATAATAGAGTTGTAATCATAGCGCCCATGATTTTTTATTACTTACATTATTTTTATTTTTGTCCAAAATGTTTGCAAAAAAATCATAAGAGTACAAGTAAATCTAAAGTGCTTAGCTAAATACACTGCTATTTTTGGCAAATTTATTCCTGGACAATTTTGCTGTTTGTATGAATCAGCTACATTTCTTCTTTCATTTTCCGCATTTACCATTTAACAGTTCTTTAATTTTTTTTACAAATCATAGTATTATTTTAATAATACAGTTTTATCAAATTCAGTGTAATTATTTGCAATTTCATTGTTATTTATGGCCAATTTCAAATATGATTTGCTAAATTTGGCTCTTCATTGACAGTTTTGTTATAATTTTATTTCAATTTTTGTGTTGTACTTCCCCCATTCTGGTTCTTTTTTTTAAATATAAAATACTGTTTTCTGTAACTTTAGTAGCATTTTTTTTTTCATTTTCTTCCCACTTATCCTGTTCCAGTTTTAGTTTTACACTTTTATGCCTGTTTTGGTTACATTAGATTAGATTAGTATTTGTTCCATAGATCATGAATACGACACTTCGTAATGATGTGGAACGAGTCAGGTTAATGAATGGTGTCTTTACAAATTATTACTTTGTTCTAAATATTAGAAGACACAATATATATTTGTTTCAAGCTTTTTTTCAGATTTTGTAATTTATATCTAAAAATTCATATATAGTGTAGAAGGAGTTGCCTTTCAGAAATTCTTTTAATTTATTTTTAAATGCTTGTTGGCTATCTGTTAGGCTTTTGATGCTGTTTGGTAGGTGACCAAAGACTTTTGTGGCAGCATAATTCATCCCTTTCTGGGCCAAAGCTAGATTTAACCTTGAATAGTGAAGATCAGTTTTTCTCCTAGTGTTGTAGTTATGTAGACTGATATTGCTTTTGAATCCGGTGGGATTCATAATAAAAAATTTCATAAGGGAATATATACAGGGTGTTTTACTAAGCGTGTTTGCCTCTGTAACTTATAAAATAGTAGGTGACGGGAAATTTTAATGCGGTAGGTCACCACAAGAAATGTTACACTTTCTGCGGAGCTATTGAATATAGTTTATTGTATCATTTTCCAAAGAGTTACAGCACAAAGATATAATTTTTTAAATGGAACAATAGTTTATTTTTCTATTGTGCATTGGATTCATTGAAACCAGCTGCATCCAAATCAATTTAAACAACATTCCTATCACTGTTAGTTTGGGAGCTACAACCCTTCAAAGTTTCAGGGGCATAATGCAATGCGCCTTCTAAATGTGGTGCGGCTGAGTTGTAACGTCGCCGGTGTCACGGAGCGAGAAGCTTCCTTGATGCGCTGTTAGACTGCCGACTGTCGCCGCACAGGGCCATATACCCGACAGTTGGAGCCACACAAACAACCGGAGCTCAATATACCACAGTTACTGACATCGGATGACGATGGCATACACGAACAACGAGTACGTTGACATGTTGCTGCTGCTCGGCGAGTGCCGACACGATGCCCCTGAAGCAGCCATGGCGTATGCCGTGAGATATCCTAGGCAAAGAGCCCCAGCAGCCATTACTTTCGTACGTGCCGAACAATGACTTCGGGAAACAGGCAGCTTGGTAATGCGCCGCGGTAACAGACGAAGACCTGCAAGAAGTGAGGAGACGGAGGTGTTTGTTTTAGCTGCACTACACCACGATCCTCATGTCAGCTTACGAGCCGTTGCTGCAGTCGCTGGTGTCAGTCTCACATCTGTGTGGCGTATAGTACACGGCCACAGGTTTCACCCATACCGTCTGTCACTGACCCAGGAGCTGCATGGGAATGATTTCTGTGCAAAAGTGACATTCTGTGAGTGGGCTATGCGTAATTTCACACTGGAGTCTTCACAAAGTGTTATGTTCTCTGATGAGTCCATGTTCACAAATTATGGTGCAGTGAATCGCCATAACATGCTCTACTGGGCCGCAGACAATCCTCGGTGGGTACGACCTATCGACCGTCAACGTAGGTGGTCTATTAACGTGTCATGTGGAATCCTTGGGGATGAAATCATCGGTCCACACTACTTCCCACGTACACTGACAGGTGAGCTATATCGCACTTTTATAGCCGACAGTTTGGGTGGTCTCCTTGAACATGTGTGTCTACACACGAGAGTCCATATGTGGATGCAGCACGATGGTCACCCAGCCCATTCTGCGTGTGCTGTTGTCGAAAAACTAAACAACAGGTTTGCAGGAAGATGGTTGGGACACCATGGTCCTCAATCATCCCGTAAGGTCGCCTGATTTAACACCAGTAGATTTCTTTTTGTGGTGATATCTAAAGGATCGTGTTTATGTCACTGAGCCCACATCCCCAGATGATCTAAAGCGGCTCATCGAGGACGCATGTCGCTCCGTCACACCGGCGATGTTACATCTCGTCCGCAGATCCTTTCAATAGCGCATTGCATTATGCATTGAGGAACATGGACACACATTTGAACATCTCATGTAAATCAACTTCCCACCACCATAACATCCATCACCCACCACACAGCCATTTATTACGTACAGCGTGAGGTATCTGCCCCTGAAACTTTGAAAGATTGCAGCTACCAAACTAACAGTGATAGGAATGTAGTTTAAATTGATTTAGATGCAGCTGGTTTCAATGATTCCAATGCATGATAGGAAAAACTATTGTTCCATTTAAAGAATTATATTTTTGTGCTGTAACTCTTTGGAAAATGATACAACAAACTATGTTCATAGCTCCGCAGAAAGTGTAACATTTCTTGTGTTGACCTACCACATTAAAATTTTTTGTCACCAATTATTTTATAAGTTACAGAGTCAAACACACTTAGTGAAACACCCTGTATATACAGTGAAGATCCCTAGTCCAGCAATTATTCTGATTACATGCTTTTCTGCAATGAACACTTTTTTACTCAATGATGAATTACCCCAGAATATTTATTAATGGTGTCATTCCATTTACTGTATGCAACTGTGTGTACTGTTTTATCAAAATTTAATGATAGTCCATTTGCTGAGAACCACTTAATGATTTTCTGAAAGACGTCGTTTACAATTTCTTCAGTTAGTTCTTGTCTGTCAGGTGTGATAACTATACTTGTATCACCAGCAAGAAGAACCAGCTCTGCATCTTCATGAATATAGAATGGCGAGTCATTAATATATATTAAGAACAGCAAAGGGCCCAAGACCAAACCTTGTGTCACCCCATTTTTGATTGTATTTCAGTTTGAGAAATCAGCTGTTTCTTTGCATATTATGTGAATTACATATGCCAACTTTCTGCACTCTTCCTGTTAGGTATGATTTAAACCATTTGTACACTGTCCCATTCATAACACAATACTTTATCTAGAAGAATTCCATGATTTACAAAATCAAAAGCCTTGGAGAAATCACAAGAAATCCCAAAGGGTGATGTCTGGTTATTCAGAGCATTTAATATTTCATTGGTAAAAGCATATATAGCATTTTCTGTTGAAAAACCTTTCTGAAAACCAAACTGACATTTTGTTATAACTTTATTTTTACCCATGTGTGAAACTACTCTAGAATGCATTAGCTACTTTTTCAAGAATCTGATCTGTTGAGTGGCATGTAAAGAAATTTAGTATTATGATATGTGACAGTTTTTTGACATTTTAGTTGTTTGTTTACATCAATAAAGTATTTACAGAAAGTAACAGAAAAATTGACATACACTGTAAAATTATATTTTTTATTTCATGTGGCTGACCTGCAAATGTCGGACAACATTCGGCATTTCAAATAAGAGAAGCATTTTGTAATTTACAGTAATGTCTAATCAGTGCTGAAGAGATAAAATTGAATGGCACTTTACATAAATGTGTTTATGTATTTTGGTATAACTCTTTAACATTATAGGGTATCATATAATTTGTGAATTTTTGTTGTTGCTGATCCTGATTAACTGTAATGGGAAAGCAATATTTGCAAATATACTGTATGTCTTTCTTTTAAATAAATACTACTTTGGCATTTACTCTGAAATTATTCTTAATCTTTAATTTAGTGATACACTCCCTTTTACACAGAAATGGTAATGATACAAATACATCTTATGTTGCAGTTTTTCCTTCCGATTATTATTCGGCGTGTCATTCCTTCTACGAAGAAGAGGAACACTGAGTGTCTACAGTGAATGTCTATTCTTTTTTAAAACCAAAAAATGAAAAAGGAAAAAAAAATATCTGTGTCGTCTTTATTTCTCATTTTGAATACGCTTGTTTAATATAGTGATATCCACAATTTAAAAAAAATTGTGACAAAAAAGTAAAAAAGAAAGACTTTGTACCTGTGTTTTTTATGATATTTTATATAAAATATATACACTTGTAAAAATATATACACTTGTGACAAAGCGTTATAAAACTGTTTTATAATAGAAAAATATTTTTATTTTAAACTGCACTTAGTAATTATTATTTTATTGATTAGGACAGTATTGAAGAAACACTTCACTGTGTGTATATTTTCAGTATAAACAAGTTAAACTAGACTTAGTCATATGATTTTAGGTTTTCCTTTGTGCCAGAAAATAGGTGTATGGGATTCTCTCTGTGTTGTATGACTGCATGCTTGTATTTCTGTGTTTACTTTCGGAGTAATGCCTATGTGCATGAGCAGATTATGGCAAATGTTGTGCTGATGGTCACATTTTACCCCATTATTTTAATTTATTTCCCTTTGCACCAGTGACATATTGAAATTTAGCAGTGGTGTAAATAGGAAACAATGATGGAGAATCAATAGTACATTGAACTTGTTGGAGGACGTACGGTAGTGACAGTTGTGGATTATTGACTGCGAAGCACAGGCCTTTAAAAGAGTATTATTTAAATTTTATTCACATACAGAGCAAAAATCAATTGTTACTATGTGCCACTGAAGCTCAGTATGACACAGCCTCTTTATCTTGGAGGTAATATTTTTGTACAAACATCCTACTTAACGTTGACCAAGAAGTCAAGTTCAAGAATAGCGAGCGCACATGCGCTCTCTCTCTCTCTCTCTCTCACACACACACACACACACACACACACACACACACACACACACACACACACACACACACAAATATTTTGTATTCATTAAAGTTATTTTATTTCTGGGTAGTTGTAGGCTACTTTTGTAATTTTTGTGTTGAGTTTCATATCTGCATTGAGTCGATCATGTTGAATACATGACATGATCTGCTTCACCAGGGAGAGTGGTACAAGAGCCAGAAAGTAACTGTTTCTGACTTGAGATTTATGTATTCTAGTTGGAGACAAGTTCATTTTAGTAGCACCTATGTAATATAAAATAAAAGATACATAGACATGCCCATATGTAGCAATTTTTTCAATATGCTCAAAGTCACAGGAGAAATACTCCCCCAGAATAACTGCAAATTATTCATAAAAAGGCCCAACCAGTGTGTGAAAATATTTGTGTGGATAATTACATTACCATATTTTACAACAAATTTGCCGTTCTACAGCAACTTTTCGCAGTCTGTCCCAAAAGAATTAGGCATAGCATTTGGGTTCCATTATTGACTTCACTTATAATCCTTTTGCCATATTTGAATTTTATCCAGTGTCTTGCAATATAATACTTACTAGATGTGGATTCTTGACATTGGGGTAGATGTATGATGTCCACCATGGCATAGCTAATGTTTATCATCCAATTTCTATCAGTTATACTTCTGAATGATTGCTTTTAATATTATATTACTTTACATGACATTATCAACATTTCATATCCCCAGAAGACTGATGCTCCAGTTGAAGGAAAGGCAAGCCTTTGCATTCAGTAAACAAGATGTTAAGGTGTATAATGTTTACTTTTCCGCTACTCATGCACACTGGTAACATGATTGCACTTGGGGTTGAAACTGAATCAGAAAATATGTTGATACCTGCAACAAATTGGTTGTTTTTCTCAGTGTGAGAAAATTTTACTTGGTTTTTGGCTTTTTAATTGCAATTATGTTGAAAAACTAAGACCTAGGCTGAAGTGCTTGATTATATGTAATAAGGCACACTGCTGAATTTAGTTGTTCCTGCATTGCTGGTAAGTATTGTGTAGCTATACCTTCTAGAGGTGCTGGTACATTTTAAATTACAGTTTTCAAATACCTCAAAATTATATTTTGTGACCCAGAAGATTATTTTAGAAGAAAGCTTTAAAGTATAAAAACTTCATACAGGTGTTGTAGTAAATATTTTTAGAATTTCATGTCAGTTGACATGTGTTTATTTGTTATGTTTTCATTCTGTCAGCTATGCTGACATCGTTGACTCAAAATATTGAGAGACATTTTCTCATAAATCTTAAATTGAAAATGAGTTGGTCATAGTCTTGCATGTTCTCCTGGAATAGGGGGTTGGATATGTTTATTAAATATGGTTCTTAATAAAGGAATCTGTTGACTTAGTTGTATTAATTAATCATGACATTTGAGATTGGCTTCATATTTGTTATGCAAAGACGTTATTTGTTGAGTGTTGTAAGAAGGAGGTAGGTACATGCTTTATCATAAAACCAACTCCAGTGTGTATGAGAAAAGGAGTGTGTTTGTTAGAATGTATATTTGTGTGCAATAATGAAACATATAAGTTTATAACCTTAACATCACAAAAAAAAAAAAAAAAAAAAAAAAAAAAAAAAAAAAAAAAAAAAAAAACACAACAAAAAACAACCACAACTATAGACAGTTTTCCTTCTATCATGTAATTCATATATTCTCAAGTTTCAGTTCTTGTTTTGACTTGTTCACAAAGATTCCCTTCCTTGAGCTGGAGTTTGGTGCAACTGACTGAATGACTTTGTACGTCTTCCCATATAGTTCTCATTTTGTTGTTATATAATATGTGCATTATATATTTCCCTCTCCTCATTTGTACTAATCCTGTTAATTAATTATTACTTTTGTGCAAAGATAAGATGAGGTACGTATGTGATTTAATAGAAATAGTAAAATAGGTGGAGTAAGGATTTAATAATGCAATTACTTGCACATAACATAAAAAGGGAGCACTGATACTTTGTTAATTAATGTTTTGCAAGATGTGGTGGATAAAAAAGAAGAAATAGTTCAATAGGTGTCCATTGAAATGTTCCTAGGTTTGGTTATGTTGTTCATTTCCATGAGAAGAAGTAATATATTTTACCTGTTTTGTGATTTTCTTCTCATAACTTTCACATGAAATAAGTGTTATTTTCTGTTTGACACACTATGCATTAGTATTTCAGTGATAATTTTTAAATTCTATGTTTGTCTGACTTTTTAACCATCTCATTTGATGTCGCCACTACAGCAGTTCAGTACCTTTTAACATTTTGGTGTTTAGGGGGGTATTTTTACTGTAGTTACAAATTGACTTAACATTTGCCAAATCTGTTCCCACGAGAATCCGTCCAATCTCCTGTTCGCTCTAAAGCTTAAAATAAATGACACACATTTGTATTTGGTGCCCAAAAGCCACAACTCATTTGCAAGAAGTTCTTAATATTTGATTTTTTATACTATTCAAATTTATGATTTCCTATAGTATTTAAAACTACTGTTCTGGTTTTTTATGGGTTACCCTCGCATTGATCAGTGACATCTGTCAATTCTTATGTATTGTAGAAGCAGAAGATTTATTTCATTTCAATACATTTTATCATTATTAAGTTTGAACATTATATTGACAATGACTGCAGTTTTTTCATCTTACAGAGTGATTACCATTCTTGGTATTAAAAGAAAAAAATTAGAATTGATAGGCACTCACAAAATGCCACTACTCCCAACCCTGTTCAGAAATCTAATATGTATAGTCACATTTAATGAGGATAGGTTGCAACTCACTGCAAAGAAGATCACTGAGCAGCAGACAGGCACGTAAAAAGAACATTCATGCAAGTGCGCACACGCACGCACACACACACACACACACACACACACACACACACACACACACACACACAATTTAGATTATGTACACAGCCTTCATCGAAACAGAACACATTCATACAATCAAACCAGCACATCTCACCATCACACGACCATTAACTTTAGATACTGTGTACCGAGAAAGCTCTGCAAGATGTTACTCAGAACACAGCAGTTGGAGACCATGGTTCTGTGTTAGTGAGTTATGTTCTGATGAAAGCTGTGGCTGAAGGCAAAGTTGTGTGTGTGTGTTTTTTTTTTTCTTTTTCTTTTTAATAACATTTCTGTTTGCAGCTTGGTAGTGAGCTGCAGCCTATCTCATTATATTGTTTTAATTCCAAAGTGGACTTTCCATTTTTATACAGCTACGCGTTTGGATATATTAACTTTAGTCATTAAATAATGACTGGTGTGAGTAATATATGTTAGTAAAGTACTATTACTCCTGAGTACTTTAAATTTAGGCTTTGAAGAACCCCAAATTTTACATAATGAAGAACTGGACAACAGCTCCCACAACATTACCTTTTTCTTTCCTTCTCAACACAAGATTGATTAGAAAATCAAGACTGCTGAGATGTGCTGTAATCAGATTTTGAAATCAGTGTCTTTCAAATTCCTGTTTGTTCAACACAACATCATGTTTTAAATAGCCAAATTTTAGTGCTATCTCAGCATAGTTACCACTATATGCAGTATCCTATATTTTTTCTATTCCATTTGCTTGTGTTAGTGGCCTACCCTATCTTCAGAAACAACAATAGAATTTTTAACTTCAATCACTCTTCAGTCATTCTTTGAATTTAAAGCCGAATGCCTTTGCAACTCATTTATATGTGCTTATAAGCCAGTCTTGTTTCAACGTTGATATGAATAGTAGCCCATCATTTCGTTGATACTTTGTTTGTTCCTCTATGTAGTAAGCTTGCAGAGTAGTGTGATTGAACATATGTTTCTTGTTCCATAGCCTAATTTTTAAAATTTTATTCTTGAGTTGTACGTGAGGTACATTATTTGTGTGATGAGTTGCTCATTCTGCCTTGAAAGAATTACTTTGGATGTTTTCTTTGTCACAAGCTATCCCTGTTCACATTTACCTAATGAAAGGTGGATTTATGCTGTTGTGGATTTTAGTTTGATTTTTGCTGGCTAGCATTAATCACACTATGCAAAAAATTATGCCTATGAAGGAATTTGTTATGGCACTTCCGTACAAGTGTGTCATTAAGTTACTCAGTGATCACAAATTGTAAGTGTCCGCAGATTATTTACACCCTAAAATTGTGGGGGAAAAGATTGTCTACACTTTATTGGCAGGAAGAAATTGTGGAATCAAATTGGTTTCGAATTTCAGTATACTACTTTATATTCTAATGTTAATAGCCAAAATTTAACAATGAAGTGGCTCACTTGTGTAGGGATATTTATTTAATGCTGTTGACTAGACATTAACATTACAAATAAAGTTTGAATTTATAACCAAGTTGCAAACATACTAATAAAACTCACCCTATTTTTTAAAAATTATTGAAACACTGTCAATTTATTGTGTAGATACCAGTATGGTGAACATATTTTCTGCAGAGTGCAACGAGTTCTTTTTAAAAATAACAATAGCTACATAAATGGTTCAATTACAGGTTGCCATTTTAATAGAAACAGAGTAGGCATTAAGATGTTCACACTATAATGTGTGCAAGCAATTGGGTGATAGAGACAAGAGCGACACATGGAAGTTTGGGTCTGGCCAAAGTGCATGCTCAGGTTGCCAAGAGGTTAAGGGGACTCCTAGAGAATGCTGGAGACCCAGCTTCGAGTCCCATTCTGGCACAAATTTTCAGGTGTTACAGAACGATAGTTATAAGAAGAGCAGCAGAAGTCAAAATATTTTGCAATTTGTGAATGAAATATGTGAATACAATTATACTTGATTGCAAGCTCAGTAGACTGCTAATTCTACATTTATGAAGACAAACCACTCATTGAAATATTGTTCTGTGGCAGAATGCTAATATGTTGTATATGACCTGTGTACAGATGAAAGTGGCATACTTGCCACAGAGGAAATTTTCCCATAAGGGTTTTGTTAATATTAAATACTGACAACAGCTCATGGGTACACCTGAGCACAACCCTCTTGTGTTTAGAAAGTACAGGTTTTCAGTACCTGATTTCTACTCTCTTGGAGAGAATATTTTGAATAATTAAATATGAACTCACTATTGAAGACAGGAGTAGCATACATTATTTTTGAGAAACAAATTAAATTGTATTACTAAGAGATTTACTTAAACTGAAATGACTTGTCTACTTCTGAAATTAGTCTGAGAAATTAAAAAGTAGGGAAAACAATAGGGCAAGTGATAAAAGAACCATAGAAAAATGGGGGATGATAGATATTGAAGTAATTTTATGATGTACTAACATAATATTTTGCATGACAGATGTTCTCAGAGATTTTAGGTTCTGTCTTATTCTTTAGCTTCTTGTATAACTGTTAATCTATTCAGTTCTCAAAGAAAAGTATACAACCTTCAGTAAAGATCTTAGCTCACTAAGTCAGTCTTCATGTTGAAGACAACTTTGCTTCTTTAGGACTTAAATTTGGGCATTTTCCTTTCACAGACTATGTACTTTCTTACTGAGTTATCCTGACATGACTCTCATTTACAGCTTCAATGGCATCAGTACCCTTCTTCTACTTTGCAAACTTCACAGCAGCTTGGTTGAATACCTTCTGTAGTACCATTATAGAAAGAAAGGATTTCACAAGGAAACAGCTTCATCGCTGCATAAGGGTTCTTTCCAGAAACAATATTTTACTGTGAATGTGAGCTGTTGTGAAGCTTCTTGAAAGATTAAAATTATGTGTTAAACTTGGACTCAAATACAGATTGTTGTTTATTGTGGTTAATAATCTTACTGATGGAAATATTCCGGCATGACCTGCATTACCCACAAAAGACATGGGTCAGATCTTGAGACCCAGACAGGTGCATAGATTTTTTAATGAAGTTTCACAACAGTGCACACACCCTCGAATGAAAACATTTTAGTTTCCCTTTAGCATGTCTGTTATTGGTATTGAATGAAACAGTGAGGTTTACTGTTACCAGTTACTGTTTTATTTTACTTCCACAGTACAGTTTAGAGGTGTTTGAACTTCCATCATCAGGTGAAGTTTTTTGGGTTCTAATGTGGCAAGTGTGTTGTTTTATGATTTTAGGGTAAACTGTGGACTATTTATAGGGGATAAAACCGAAATACTTCTTCAGAATGTAGCTCTATACAGATATTCAACTGAAGATTTAATGTAAATATTTAAATACGAAAATAAAATTATTGGAATGGCATCCCTCAAGTGGCTTTATGTTCACATTTGTGTGTTAACATTCAATTTTAGTGGAAGACTTGTACAGATCCACATTTCAGATAAGTGTTTTGGTTTTTTCAGTTATAGATAGTGCCCAGGCAACCCTAAAATCATAAGACCACACAAACATTAGCCCATGAAAATAATAAACCCACATGATGATGGAGGTTTAAACCTTCAAATGCACTGTGGAAGTAAAATAAACAGTGGCAACAGAAACCTAGGTTTTTCATTCAATACAAGTGAACACACTGTTGCAACATATGTTGTTCTTTGCAGAAAACAGAATAATCTCATGTGAGTGAAAAGCATAATTTCCTTGCAGTTGCATCAGAATGACTTTTACCATAAGATCTGGTGATATAATATGTGCAAAGTTCTTGAGACTTGTGCTTCATTATGGTGGTATCTTCTTGTCATTTCAGTTACAAATTTTTGGGTTGTGCTGCCATACCAGCCATGCAATACATGAATATTTAATGGTATTTCTGCAAACAGCACAGACAGAATTTTATTTCTCCTAGGTGAAATTCATCAGTTGATGATACACAGATTAGTGAATGCTTCATGAATACTTTTTCACTGGTTTTGTAACTTTAAATATCTTAGTAAGTTATGGCTTTTGGGCTGATATTGACAACATACTTTCAAGGAAAATCAAAGAGTGTGGAGGAAATAAGTGCATTTATTTACAATGTATTTGAATACTGCTGCTTGATTGTATTTGGCCATAAAAGTAGTGAACTTTACATTGAGCTCAGAGATGTCTTTAAAATATATCAGTGATCACAGTTAATGAGGTGACAATGCAAACTAGGACATTCCTGGTGATGCATTGCATAACTTAAAATTAATATTAAGGGAAGGAAGACATTGATGAACAACTAGTTTGTTCAGTGTTGTTTCATTATCCTTCTATAACTGATAATGACATTCTGTTACCCGACCGGGAAACAAACTTGATAGTGACACTCCCCTCAACCCACACCACCCACCTGCTTGGTTGTTGACCTTTGCCTCCCTCCCTCACTCAGTGTCCCCCTTTGTTTTGTGCACTCCCCCCCCCCCCCCTCCCCGTCCAAGAGGCACATTACTTCGTCTTTGGGGAACATTTGGCACCTCTCTGCTAGTGTCACCCAGGACAGCACCCCAGTTTACCCCTGACCCGAGATCTGGGGTTAGTGCTGATGCCTATGCCTTTAGACCTATTGTGATTGACAAAGGAAGGTAACTGGTTTATATACACAAAAGTTGTGATACTAGTTCTACCTCCTCTCCCACATAATTAATTCCAGATGTGGATTAGACAATTTTAATAGAAACAAGGGCATATATATCACACACTAAAGAACAAATGAATTGGTTTGTATTAAAATTGTCTAATCCACCTCAGGAATGAACGATGTGGGAGAGACGAGGTATAACAACTATCACAACAGTTGTGTATATAAACCAGTTATATATAATAAATATATTTTGGAGCCAAAATAAGCATTGTCAGGTTTGTTCCATCAGGCATCATGATGCTTTACTTGTTTGTTAGCACTTTGACATTATCTGATGTAGTGATTTACAACACCAGCTTTGTAAAATGCTGTGCTGTAGTGGTATTAATTGTATTCAGTAGAGGTGTTAAAATACCTATAAGATTGCCCAGATTTTAGGTTATCAACGGTTTATCTAGGCCTATGCTGGGATAACTGATTTAGTTCCTCCGCTTTGGCCACCCTAAAGCTATGCTATGCTTCTAATAATTTTGTCAACAATGGGCTTAAACATCAAAATGTTCTTTCCTTCCTAACCAAACTCACCAGTGTAGACTCGCACCATGGTATTTAATCAAACCTGCACTGCTACTGTTAGTGATATTCCTTCTGTTACTCCCACTTTCATTTTTTACAGTGGCAAGTACTGTTTTGTGATATTGTAACAGACAAAGAACTTGTCATATTATGATTTTTAATCTCTCTATGTATACCACTCAGGATTTTTGATTGTACTCTCAATCCTTTATAGTTTCTCCCTATTGCACTTGTAGTACAGTCCACTGGTGTCATTGTATTTGCGTTTATGAGAAAACTTTTGACAATTGCTATATTCTTAAATCAACTAAAGTGATAAACACAAACATCATAACATTCCCCAGTTAATATTTATTATACATATGTCTGAGTCTGAGAAAAGAATTACTGTTCTTAAGTGAAGAAATGGAAACAGTAGTCAACTATTATGTAACAAAAAGGTAGATAAATTAATTGTCCTGATGAACAACTAAGAATTTCTGTTACAAGATTACAGAAATATGATGATGAAACAATTGCATGTGAGTAGAATGGACTTGTTACTCAGCATAAAAATTGACAATTTAACTTATGCAAGTCAGATTGAGACTGTCGGGTGTATGCAGCAATTTTATTTGCAGTGTTTTCTGATACTGTGTTGATTGTTGTTGATGATTTCTTCACCAACTTGACATCGGTTGTCATTTACTGCTAAAATGTGTGTTTATTTGCTTTAAAATATATTTTGAGATAATGTCTAGACATTGTCTGTATGATGTCAATTTTATATCCAAAATCTTTATTCCCAGCCAGTGATTTTATTTTATGGTTTGTTTTTAATGTCAGGTAAGATTTTTCTATATGATCATAAATCATTGGTACATGCTTTGAAATAATGACTAAATGAAGAGGTGTGTATCTGTTAAGAGTTTGATAAATGCTGCATATAACAACATTTTCTGTCTGAGGACCAGTTATAAGTTTAGATAGTGGATGAGAATTGTTCAAAATTTAAATTATTGTCAGGCAGTGATGTTAACATGATAAAGTTCTCTCAGCTGTTCTCAAATTTTTCCTACCTACTTGGATAAAAATAGATTGATTTCCTGAATGTGGATCAGTTTGCATGTGTTACTAAGGTTTTATTAACAGCATTATATTGTTATACATACTTCTGAACGGTAACATCTGTTCTTTCAAGAAACATTTTTTATTTTCTACTGCCACATAGCTCTGTAGTAATGACCACAAGTTGAATTTTGTTAAGATCGTTAAATTAAGAAATTTCTGTGTTTGGGAAGGCCTGTGCTATGCAGTGGAAAGGGCTGTACCTTCCTTTGGCATACTGGTTATTTGTTCCTTTCTAGCAGCACATCATCTCTCTTGTCATCTTGTCATTCAGCCTTTATGATGTTTCAATATAAGATATTGTTTGAATTTAGTCCCCTCCCCTCTTTCATTTCATTATGACATCATTGTCATCCAGTAACTACAACAGCAATTACTAGAAATTATGTGAAACACTTCATGTGCATTCATTACCTTTGATAAAAATCTACAATATTAAACCTACAGGGTCATTTACAAATTGAATTACCCCAGCCTAAAGCAGTTCATTACAATTACAATGTCTTGAACTATTTGCATAAATGCCATTTGGGACAAATCCACCACTCTATTAAATGTATCTTTTCATTGTGTTTTCTTTTGTGTGGTGTGTTTTGTTTCTTCCTTTCAATAGGTCACAGGTATTGTAAATAAAATATAACCATACACTTATTAAAGAATGCCTGGTGGTTGCATTTTTCTCGTCAGATGCAAGTTTTCTAACTTTTCATTTTTGCTAAGAAAATGGAAAAGCGTTACTGATTTATAGTGGTATCTAACATCACTTCATTGGAAAAGTAAACAAACTGAATAACAGAAAAATTCTTTTGCTACATGGTGCTAATGTCACAGAATCATGGGCACACAGAATCAGACAACTTTATGTATTCACTAAAATGAATCAAATTAACTAACTGAATAACACAAACATTCTTTTGCTCTATGGTGCTAATGTCACAGAATCATGGACACACAGATTCAGACAGCTTTGTGTATTCACTAAAGTGAATCGAATTAACACATTTGACAATTATCTGTTAAACATTGCATAAATATTAGAGAACAGTGAAAGGTTTTGGAATGGTTGGGAATTGTTTATTCTTCCTGAGATAAATTACAGGAAATTAATATGTGGAGCAGCTAATGCCATAGGTTGCATTGATTTCCATGAAACATTTTTTATTAGAAATGGATGTGTATTTTTTAAAATATTTATGATAAATTTTCATTTATAGTCAGTTACACTTTGATGCCAGGTTCAAATAAATACAACTTCCTTGGGTTTGTGTCATTGAACTGTAGCTTACCAGAGAATTTGAAATTGCTGGTCACTGATAATACTGCTGACAGCCATTTTTATACCTAAATACCTGTTCTGGTATATTAGCTTGACTTGAGGGACAAAGCTGAATGGTGGGTGCTAAGTTAAATGGTCTTTCTGGGAAGAGATTGGAAAGGTGGAGGGGGGCAGGGTTATTGCTTCCAGAACAAAAATTAATCTTTCAAAGTCAAGGTGCACAGAGTTTAATATGCTTATTGTTCAAATTAAGTTATGTGTCAGATATGTAGAGCTTTTATTATTATAATTAATTTTTATGTTGTACACCAATTTGTAGAATTGCCTGCAGTTTTTATTCCTCTGAAAAAAAAAAATCATGTAGTATTTTCATAGAACTCCAATGGTTGTAAATGATCTGCATTATTATGTGTAGTTTTTATATATTTTTCCCAAGTGTCCCCTGTAGATTGCCCCTGTTTTTCCTCTATACCCAGAAGAAATATCTTTTGAAGGTCTAGTACCATAAAAAGTGAAGTTGTTAATGCATTGTCCACTTCAGACTTCAGTTGATTTGGTGTGCTTTCATTTTTCTCTGGTTTGTTGTTGAAAGATGTCAATAGTTACTTTTTTCGTTTGCGGGTGAGTGCTGTATTAAGTGCTTGCATGTAGTCGTGTATTTGTGAAAATTTTGTCCAAATTTATATTCCTTCTGTTGTAGTGAAAGTGGTAGTGTTTCCAGTGTTTCATAGAGCATGCATACATAATATGTTGCCCTGAGAAATATATAGCACTCAAAAATGTGTTTAAAATATAACTACAGTGTCCTAAAATAATAGTTTCCTGCAGTTTGTGTGTTTAATTTCACAGTGGTCATTGTTGTGTCAAATATATATGATGGAAATTTCAATGTATTTTAAAATCAATGTGCAAATAATTACATAATGTATCTGTCTATTTATCATTCTTGTGAACCTTAAATATGAAGGTGATTTTGTTGCTATTGGTGTCCATAATATAAAATGTTTTGTGTTAGAAACAGATTAGTAGCAGAAATATAAACATATTGTTGTTCTTTGTCAGCTAGAAATTACAAGTAGTTTTTGAATGTGTGAAAGTTTTTCAGGTTATTCTCTGAAACTAATCATAATATCATGATTTTTGTTGTCTCATGTGTCTGCAGATAAAAAATATTATCACCTTCATAAGTGTTGTATTCCTGTTCGTTTGTGACTTTGCTGTTTACAATAATTCCTGAATGTGACAGTTAACACATGTACCCAGGTACATCTGGATGTTAATAACAGAACTGTAGGTAGTTTGTGTTCTCAGTCTACTTCACAAAGAATCATCGCCACTCGAAAACACGAACAGAGTACTGTTCAAGAGTGGGATATATTACTACCCATGAAACTCTCCCTTCTCATGCATCACTGTTCCTCATAATTGTGCCCATTGTTTAATATCAGTAATTATTATATTATGTGTCCATGTGTTTGACGTGTCATTTCATTGTTTAGGAAAATTTGTCATTCTGCAGAAAATAGTGCATTGTGTGATAGTGATGCTGTACATTTTTCTGAAAAACATATGATTTAAAATTTATATGTGTTGTTATGTAGAGTAACATGTTTCATGTATTTTAAAATAGCACATAATTTAAAGATGTGAATCGATAAATGGCTATGTTACAAATCCCAATTTATCATATTAATGTGAAATATTATGAAAGTTGACAAAATTATGTGGAATACAATAAAGTATTGATGTTTACGTCCTTCAAACTTCTAGTTAATAATCGCACTTGTTTATTGACAGTGCTAAATGGAGAAAATTAATGTATATGCATTGTAATTGTTGACAGTCCACCATGAATGTATCCACTAAATGTTACTGTTTTCAATGGGATCCTAATAACCTTATTGAAAAATTTTTGTTTTGTCTTTAGATCTACAATAATTTTATGAGATCAGAACACTTTAACGTTTTATGCTTGTTGCTTAAAAATTCACAGTTGTATCTAAAATTAAGTTTTCCTATATGCGAGCTAAAAATCAATGCAGCATATGTGGTGACACTACCCTTTCTAATACATAATCAAGATCCCCTATCCCCTTTTTTCCCTTTTTACAGACAGTTCAGATGTTAAATATGAATAACTTTTGGGTGACCAAGACAGTTATTGTAATAACAAATGTGGGCATTTGAATATTCCACGTGGTTGAAAGGTTAAAGCTAATTAAAGGTCCCCTTCTTAAATGTCAAATGGGCAGGGGAGGGAGAAAAGAAGTATATAAAAATCTTCACAGCTATTCATTGTTTCTTCTACAATTTATGTGAAATTTTTGAAATAACATACTTGAAAGTATCACAAATATTTAGAGATCTATCTTCTGACAGAATGTCTTTGTTATGATTTCATTGAGATTGATGCATTTATAACATCTTATTGCAATTGCATTTTTTTTAAATATATACTCATCTTTGGAAGAAAAAGAAAGAAAAAATAGAGCATGTTGAGAGACTGGAGACAGGATGTTCATATTCACAGGAAATGTACATTATTATGTCACACAAAAATGATTAGCATTTGAACAGTGCAGCCCATGGGTTCCAGGTCAACATTGATATCAAAGTGCAGCCCCACCTGTGAGTAAAATGTGCCTGGTGCCTCTCATTGGCTCTATTAATCAGAGTTAATAGATCAGAATATTATAGAGGAAAAATTCCTAACAGGAAAAAAATATACGTAAAAAATAGATGAAGAACACTTACCAGGCGAAGGGGCACAGGCAGTAATAGCAACAAATAAACACACAGACACACACACACTCAAAAATGCTAGCTTTCGCAGCCTAGCTGCTTCATCAGGCAGAAGGGAGTGTGACTAGAAGGGAGTGTGACTAGAGCAAATGTGCAAGACATATCACAGATCTATGCACATACTGTACCATCAAATCACTGAGATTGAAAGGAGGCACATTATTGGCTTGAGGTAATGTGATGTATCCATCTGGAAAATTTCTACTCATGTGGAATGAAATGTTTCTGCAGTGTAAAGGGTGTGTGAACAATGGTGAAGAGAAGACTATAGAACATGACAGGATGAGTCATGCACACCATCCAACCCCCCCCCCCCCCCTCCTCTTGAAAATGTCTACACCTAATCATAATGTCATTGCAGGACACACCTACATCCTTTTGGCTCTGGCACAACAGCGGAACCCATCTTACACTATCAGTGGTGAGAATCTGTCGCCATTTATTACAGCATGGTTTATGTTCACATCGTCTATTTCTCTGCCTACCTTTGACTAATGTGCAGAAATAAGCTAGATGGTGAGGGGTATGAAACATCATCACTGGGGACAGGTATGGCATCAGCTAGTGTTTTGGATGAATCCAGAATCTATTTATTTGTTTGAAAATGATGGTTGCATCACAGTGCCTGCATTCATACAAGGCATACAGTGTCAAGTCTAGACCTTATACCCTTTTTACATAACACACCATCTTTCAGCAATACACTGCATGACCACATGTTATTCCATGAACACATACATTCTTCATATCAAATGATGTCAGCCTTTTGTTCTGGCCCACCTGATCACCAGCATTGTTGCTAACCAAAAATGTGTGGGATATTGTGGAACATTTATGTGACCCAATGCCAGTCATCGCGGGTGAACTTTGGAACCATGTGAATCCAGCGTGGATGACTGTACCACAGGATGCCATTTTAACCTTATATGCTTCAGTCCCATTATGCATGGAACAAATTACCAGGGCCCATGGCAGATCCTGTGTCTGCTGAAGCAATAGGACACATGCTGAACCAAGATGACTGAAATGCAAATAGTTTCTCCAGAACATACTAATGAACATCCCTTGTGAATATGAACAGCCTATCTCAAGTATTTCAATGTGTTCTGTTTCTTTTCCCCCCATAAATATGAGTGTAGTAACATCTTTATTCATAATCATCATGAAGTACACAGCAGAGGGTATTTAACAGTGTACCTCATATTAGGATTTCTTTCCATTTCATTTGCATATGGAGCACTGGAAGGATGACTGCTTCAGTGCATCTTTGAGAGATATAATTTGTATAATTTTGTTTTATGTGCATTATGAGAGTGAAATGTTATGGGCTCTCATGTATTCCTAGAGCCTATCCTGAACTCAATGAGATAGCATTTAAATACCACAGTTGCTGTGAAATCAGATCTGGTTCATGGATATGATAGACCTAAAAATCTTACAACCATAGAGCAACACCACCTTTTATAATTTAATTAAGTATTTTTGACACTGCCATATTATTTCATATCCAATTTCCATTTGAGTAGTACACCTCTCATATTCTAGTGTTTTTCCTTCTCATTTGTGGGTATATGCATAGGAAATGTGTCACTGTTTTATCTGAAATCTCATAAGGATGGTAGTCATTGCTGGTGGCCCACAAAGAGAGTACTAGGCCTGAAGTCAGTGTAGCGTATTTTATTTTAATTTTTGGAACTAGATTCATTTTGAACCACTGCTTGTGATCTTTATCATCTGAATTATTTCATCATCAATGTGCAAAACACTATCAACAAAATTTTGTAAGCTCTCCTCATCAGCAAAACCAAGTATTCTTTTCATCATCCTTACTAAGATCAGCTACCATGTGACACACAACACATGGACTGAGCTTCATTTTAAATACATGTAAGAGTAATCTAGAAACTACAAATAGAACTCTGGGTATTCATGTTGTTAAGCACATGTTTGGGAGCTGATCACATCATACAATTTAAATGCCATAGGAAGTTCATGTGATTAGAGCTTGTCATTTGATGTAATTATGTCAATACTTGATCATGATACCTTGTAAGTAGGATACTTGAAGCATCTACCAGTTCAATTTTTTCAGCATTTCCATGATTCTCTTCCACATGCAAAAATAACTGTTTTATAGATTAGCTGCATTTTCACTAGTATCCTAAATATGAACCAATGTCTGCCACATGTTTTACCTACAACTGAGAGTATGATAATTCCATTTCATATCCTAAAATTATTACACCACAGTATTTTAATGTGTTCAGTGATTCTAGTTGTATCTTTTACATTTTATTTATTAATGAGGTTGCATGGATCCATATGATCCAATGACACTTAGTTGTGGAACAAGTCAGTATATAGTTTACAAAATGCTGATTAGAAAACTTATTTTCAAAGTAGCCTATCTGAGTTAAAAGGAAAAGAAAAACCATTGTGACCGAATATACAAACAATCAACACATTGTGGAGAACTCCTGTACATTTTTGATTCTTACTCTCCACAAATTAGGTAAACCATTGTTTAATTTGTTTTGTGAGGGGCACAGTTTTAAATTTCTGAGAATTTCAAGCTAGTTGTCAATCTTTGTAACCCTGTGTAATGTTATGTAACTCTGACTGAATATTTGTGCAGCTTATTTTTTTTTTTTTTTCTTCAGATTGGTTATATCTACTCTGAATTTCACACTCAACTCAAGCAGAGGATTTACAAAACCATTACCAGACTATTTCTTTTTTGTAATACTCTGTAATAGTGTGATGGAAAAATGAAAGCATAAATCTCTTTGTTCTTTCTCTTATTTGTATGATGATCATTTCTCCATATGTAGGTAGGGGTCAACCAAATATTTTTGCATTTGGAGGAGAAAAGTGGTGACTGATATTTTGTCAACAGATTTTGTTGCAATGATAAAACACCTTTATTTTAATGATTGCCACCCCCAACTTGTTGCATATCATATATGTGACACTCTCTCCAATATTATGTAATGATACAAAATGAGTTTCACTTTTTCAGTGACTTCCATCAACCCTATGTGGTAAGGATTCCATTCTGCACAACAGTATTCTAGCAGGTGACAGAAAAGCATAGTCTAGGCTATCCCTTTTGTGGATTTGTTGCATCTACTAGTTATTTTCTGTCATATAAAACCAATTATCCAGGGATATGACAGGAATGATGTAGACATGGCATTTAATATGAATGCTTTCTTTGGTACTGTAGAACACACCCTGCCTACCACTCAGGTGTTCACAACTCATAAGGTATGCATTTTAGAACCCTTATTTGCCAGACATTTTTGGTCTGAATAGTTGTTCCTGTTATGTCCATGAATTTAGAACATTCCTCCTTGGGTATCCTGTATATATCACACATCATTTTGATGGTCCATTCATTTTGTAAATAAATAAAAATCTCCTTTCCCTGATTCAGTCTATTTTTTTATTGCTTACAGACATGTTTTGCTTTCTACTTTAAGGCATCATCAGTGATATCTAAAATAATAATTGAAATTTCCAATCTTTATGTGTGCAAATCTGGATTTTGGCCAGCAACTAGCCATTTTCAGTGCTGGAATACTACACCAATCCACAAGTACATAATGAAAGAACATTCATATACAAACCATATATTTCAAAAGTAGAAGTTAACCATTTATGTTCATGCCATGGACATGACTATAAACACTGCCACACTTATTTCAGATAGCCTACTATTGTAATTAAAAGTAGCCAGACCTTACAACATGTCAGTTCATTATGGGGTGCCCTATAGTGTGTATATGAACAAAAATACTAATACAGTTTTTTGTGCTTCAGGAAAGAATAAAATACGGATTGTCATACTATTTTGTGTGTTTTTAATTTTTAACAAAACAAAAATTGTTTGAGACACATGAAGTGATATAAATTTAAGAGTCTTATAATTTTTATGTATGTTTTATGTTAATTTTAACTTACTTGAATGGTTTGTAAACTGCTCAATAATGAAAGGTTTTATTTTATTCTTTCCTGATGTACAAAAAAACTGTATTAGTAACATTGTTCATGTACACACCAGAGGGTATTGCATAGCCATCCAACATGTCCAATTGCTTGGCTACTTTTCTCTACAATAGTATCTGAATGAACTGTGACAAGTATTTATAGACACGTCCATGGAGTGCAGTGAGATACTTAACATCTTTTATATTAAAAGAATCTACAGAAACTAAAGTCAGTTGGCCAGACCAAACTACTCAGCCGATTTCATTTTTGTTTTAAATGAAAGGTATTTATCCACATATTTGTCTTCAAGGATCAGAATTTACATAACTCTGACCTTCTTTTTTCTATACTCAAACACAATTTCCTTCTGTATATTTCATATGGGGATGTCCTTGCTGTAAACTAATGTCAGTTGGTAAGGATATTATAACCGGCCGTTTTGTTTCATTTTTGCTGTAAGTAAAAGGTATTCATTTGCAGATTTGTCATCAACTATCAGAATCAACTTAAGTCTCTCCATCCTTTATTTTTATACAAACACGGTATCCTGTCCTTGCATTTAATCAGTTTGTTTTATTATATCTTCGATTCTAATTAAGGAACATAGTTCTTTTTGACCTAACAACACTAAGCGATTCAAGCTCTTTCATTTGCACTTTTAAACACTTGCAGTGATTGATTCTGAAGAAAGCTAAGCGTGCACATTCAACTTTACTTCCATGTTTTCCCAACGTTTTTTTCATTCCACTAACAGTACAAAGTATTCACACGGGTCCTCTAGTAATCTTTTGAACTGTATGGGATGAACACGAATTTAGTTACATTTGTGGTCTTATTTATAGTTCATAAATTTGTATTTGTGGAAAGATGTTAAACTTCTTGCATTTACCACTAATAATGGCTAGTTGCTGAGTGAAATCTAAATTTGCATAAATAGAGATTGTAACTTTCAGTTATGACTGACTGCTGCCAATTACCCAGTTTTGAATTTTATTGTGGATCTAATCCTTAAACATGTCAAGGCTGTTTGTTGCAGTTGGGCCTACTATATTTCCATCATTAGTGGGCCTCTGAATTAACTGTTCAAAATAGTTTTCAGAGAATAGAGACTGCCTTTACATGTCCACCACTTACAAAAGTGTAGTTGTTGAAATCAGTTGATGGGTGATTAAATACTTTTACAGTATGGTAGGAACGAGAGGTTTTCTCTGTAATGTGTTTTGTTATATCTGGATTGCTGGTGGAAGAAATGTGTGCCCACATTTGACACTGATTGAGTTTTTTCAGCAGTTAGCACATGTACTCACATGTCAGATGCTAATGGTTTGGAATTAAAGTGTGGGGATCCCAATTTTATGTTTTCTATGGTTTCCCTAAATCAATTCAGGCTAATGTAGGAGTGTTTCTTATGTTGGTGGATTTAAGTTTCTTCACTGTTATGATGACAACACTTCTTTTTCTCATTACTGCCAATTTTGGGTTTTAACTAGCTTTCTGTATGTAGTTTTTGTAAGCTTTATTGCCTTTTAGGAGTACAAGCTCTGAGACTTTGGTGTAAATGCTTTGATAATTAAAGAGTTTAACAGTCTTATTTGTTTGGGAGGGAGAAGATATTTTTAGAACTCACTCTAATACTGTTGTCTTCTTGACAGAATGGAGAATTATCTTTTAAAAAAGAGAATCATCTTGAATGTGCCCCCTACAGTACAATGAAGTCATGATATGTATAGTGAGCATCAGACTTGTCTTCGGGAAGGGGCTACAATTTTCAGTTCTATGGCAACAGGTAAGGCAGTTGCAGATAACCTTTTAAGTCTTTTGTTCAAGACTTCTACTTGACTCAGAAACAGAAGATTCCATGATCAGTTTTGATTACTATGCAGCAGATTTGAGCTCTGTTGACATTCCATGAGTAGGGCTGGTCTTCTCTGCCTTCTTTGCCAGTAACTGTAATGACCTATGTATGATCTTGGAGCCTGGATGATGTGGATCATTTGTCATAATGAGCTACACTATCTGTAGCTGTCTGTAGTGCCAAAACAGCCCCTTTAACATGTTGAATGATGTCTCTAGCCATATATACTGAGTGATCAAGGCATTACTTCCCATCTGTTGCTACCATTTCCCCAAATTCACCATAATTAAGAATGCATTAAAACTGCTAATGAGTAAAACCTTTTACTGTTTTGTGCTTGGTTCTCCTTGACACAGCACAAATGATGGAAGGAAAATTAAGGTTTAGTGTCTCATCAACTGCATGGTCATTAGAGATAGACAGCACAAATGAGTCATTCCAACAGGTGCTGCTTCAGTACCAGTTTCGGTGGGAGATAAAACCTCAAAATCATTTTCAGCTGCTTTCAGTAAGCTGGCAGCAATTAGTGAAATTTCCGCCTACTTACAGACTGCAACCAATTAGTATTCTTCCTGAGAAAAGCTAGTATAAGTAGGTGTCTACATAAAGTATCAAAAGTTTGGTTGGTAGAGATACATTAATTGATTTGAAAGTACAGAATCTTAAACTCATTCAATGTAGTCCTCTTGGTACTGCACACACTACTTCCATAACTGCCATAGTGTTGGAAACAATTCTGGAATGTATATGACCTGTCCCAATGACCAAGACACCATTTTGATTCTGCAGACATTAATAATCAAGACACAAAGGAATTACAGACTTTAGCTACCAGAGGCACTAAATTTAATCAATAGGGACAGTTGAAAATTTGTGCTGGACTGGTATTTGAATCCAGGTGTAGAGCTTACTAGACAGTTGCACTGACCACTACACCACTCAATTACAGTGGTCACCCAACTTTCTCATCCAGAGACAACTGGCATAGTGCCCCCCATCCCCACTTTCTCAATATCATCACTATTTGTAGCATTTGTTCCAATTCCCATATGAATTCAGGCATGTCTAAAAGAACAGGCACAACATATAGACACTGCTGGTAATCCAAAATGCAACACTAAGAAATTGTACTAGCAGAATATTTGGATCGTGTTACTCATGATTTAATAAGGTGCTCCCTGAGGTTGAATCCAGTGTGGAATAGGTCCAGTATTTATGCCTGTGTCTGGGGGCTAGGTATTTTCTCATTAGTCTGTGTTGCTGGAGGAACTCTATTTGACATTGTGCCGGCTAATAACTGCAACCTTGTATTCACCAGCTGTGTCTGTTGTGAGTGCTGTGCCCAAATTTTTTGGCTCTTGTCAGTTAACAATTTCTTCATGTGATATTCAGTTGCATCTTCAAGTTGTCCTCTCTGTTCAGTCTTCTAACTGTAATCATTTAACTTTCCTTGTGGGCTATTTGTGTCTGCTATTGTAGCTGGCTGCATCAAGTGCTCTGTTTAAGGCCTGCACCTGCTAGAGGTGGCTGCAGGGTTAATCTTTGGTTTCTGGTGTTAAAACTGCCATTTGTTCTCTGTTTGTCCATCCTCAGGTGCTTGATTTGTTGTCTGAATCAGCATCTTCTGTGCACTCTGCATTATTTGTGCTGCGTCATTCACTCTGTCATCATATGCAGAGTTTTCCCTTCCACAGTTTGGATGTTGCCTCCTTTGTATCAGTTAATTCTTTGATAACACTACCAAGTAACTGGACGTTTGTGCCAGACTTGGAAACTTGTTTGAGTCTCGTGTGCTCTTGGGCTCCTTACACCTGATGTTGATGATCTTGGTGGTCTGCCCAATATATGAAACACCACAATTACATGGTATGTGGTAAATTCCTGGTTTCTGTAGGCCCAGATCATCCTTTACACACCATAAGAGAGCCTTAATCTTGGCTGGAGGGCAGAACATGCTCTTCATATTATACTTGAGAAGTATTCTGCTGATTTTTGCTGATATTTGGTGCGGCACATGGAAAAATAAATAAATAAATCTTCATTTCCTCTTGTACATCTAGTGACTCCTCTGGTGGAGAAACAGGATGCAATGCCTTCTTTATATCTCCTAATGAATATTTGGTACTGTGGAACTCAGACTGTTGGTATTCCAACTCCTTTGTCAGGTTGTCTAGATCTGTAAGAGTTCATGCCTGATTAATTAGAGTTTTGAGTGCACTATTCTTTTGTGTTGGTTGGTGGCAGCTACTGGCTTGCAGGTACAGATCAGTGTATGCTGGTTTTCAGTAAATGGTATGAGAAAAAAATACCATGTGACTGGACAAGATCATGTAAGAATGAAAATTGTCCATTCTTTTCCATTTCCATCATAAATTTAATGTTAGGGTGGTGAGAGTTTGTGTGTTCTAAAAAACCCAAGAGCATCTTTCTGCCATGGGGCCAGATCACTAAGGTGTCATCCATATATCTGGAAAAAAAATCTCAATCGAACTGGGGCTGACGCCAGTGCATTATCCTTAAATTTTTCCATAAAAAATGTTTGTCAGCACCAGTGAGAGTGGGCTTCCCATAGTCATAGAGAGATAGTAGCCAATCTGTTTGCCAATAGAATTTACCTCCATATAGGAAGTAGGTTGGTGTAAAAATTTGCCTGAAGAAGTCTAGGAAAACACGATCAAACTTTATTCCAATCAGCTCCATAGATTGGTGAACAGGGAAAACCATGTTGAAACAAACCATAACGGTGTGCAGTACCTCAGTCACTATAAGAAATCTTCAGAGTTGTGGATGTGATGTGCGCATTTGCCCACATAAGGCAATGGCATCTTCGTCAGGTGCACAAAGAGATGCTTCCTCTATGCCCGATTGTCAGCAACATTAGCAATGCCACCTATGTCATTGCACAGCACCTGAAAAAAATGTGCTTGCCATATGTGGGCAAAAGTGCACATTATGTCTGCAACTGTGAAGATTTCTTACATCATTTGAAGCAGCTGCACATCACAGAGTCTGACTTCATGGGGAGATTTGACATAGTTTCCTTGTTCAGCAAGGTACCTCTGAATGAATCTTTGGAGCTGATTGGAAAAACAAGTTTGATGCTGCTCTCCTAGACTTGTTCAGACATATTTTAATGTAAACATATTTGATATATGGAGGTCAATTGTATGAGCAAACAGATGGGATGACTATGGGAAGCCCACTCTCACTGGTGCTGCCAAACATTTTTTATGGAAAAATTTAAGGATAATGCACTGGCGTCAGCCCCAGTTCGATGGAGATTTTTTTTCCAGATATATGGATGACACCTTAGTGATCTGGCCCCATGGCAGAAAGACGCTCTTGGGTTTTTTAGAACACACAAACTCTAACAATCCTAACATTAAATTTACAATGCAAATGGAAAAGAATTGACAAATCTCATTCTTACATGGTCTTGTCCAATCAGATGGCACCTTTGCTCATATGATTTACCATAAACCAGATCACATCGATCTGTACCTGCAAGCCAGTAGTCGCAACCATCCAGCACAAAAGAACGGTGTACTCAAAACTCTGGTCAATCAGGCACAAACTCCTTCAGATCCATAAACCTGTTAAAGGAGGTGGGACACCTACAGTCTGTATTCTACAGAAGTGGATATTCACCCAAAAATTTTGAGAAGGTGCTGCACCCTGTTTCTCCTCCCAAGGAGGCACCAGATGTACAAGAAAAAATGAAGATTGTTGCTTTTTTTGCCATAGGCTAGATCAGTATCAGTTAATATAAGAGCATAATGTGAAGAGCATGTTCTGCACATCAGCCAAGATTAAGGCTCTCTTAAGGAGTGTAATAAATGATTTGGGCCTACTGAAACCAGGACTTTACCGCATACATTGTCAATGTGGTATCTCATATGTTGGCCAGACCACCCAACTGTCAACATCAAGTGTGAGGAGCACCATCGCACATCAGACTTTCCAAGTTGACCACAGCAGAACATTGTTTGGAATTAAACAATTCAATGAATTACAATGATGTCAATATATATAGACCAATATGCTGGGACGGTGTTACCAAAGAATTAATTGAAATAAAGGTCACACAGAACCTTCCATGGCATTGGATATCAACTTAGTTTTGGCTGGAACCCAGCACTCAGTCTTCAAAAGATACAAAGGAAATAAAATCCAATCTGTGGGAGGAATAACTCTGCATATGATGACAGAGTGAATGACACAGCACAAATAATGCAGAATGGACTGACAGTGCTGATTCAGACAACAAATCAAGCACCTGAGGATGGACATATAGAGAACAAATGGCAGTTTCAATACCAGGAGCCAGGGAGCCCGGACCGCCAATGGAGCACTTGACATGGCTGGCTATAGTAACAAATAGCCCACAAGGAAGCTTAAATGATAGTCCGAAGACTGAAAGCCCAATACCACTTGGATGCAAATCGGAACATTGCATGGTGAAATTATTAACTGACAAGAGCCAAACAGTACACACACACAGCAGTCAGGATAGACACATGTAGTAAATCCTAGGTTGTGCCTATTGGGCAAAGCAGGCGTCTAACATAGTGCCTCAAGCAGCTCAAACCAATGAGAGAATGCCTTGCTACCAGATATAGGCTTAAATACTGGAGCCTGGAACAGATTCAGCATCTGATGAAGATTGCAAATAATGCAATCAAATTATCTTGCTACTATGACCCAGATTACAGGCAGAAAACTCGATTCTCCTAGATGACAAGAAACGAATTGCACAAACCTCACATGTTTGAAATTACAGCACCATTTGAAGTGAGGAACTTGATGAAATCAGTAAATAATTGTACCAGATTTGGTGGCTATAATTGCTGCTACACACCTCTGAATTGAATTGAAGACGTTCTGGATGTGCTGCTACCACGTATAGCCAGAGTTGATGTGGCAAAGCAGTGGATGGTGTATGCTGGGCAGTAATTGCAGAGTCATGAACCAGAGATTTTTAATAGGCAAGAGAGTGAGAGAACAGGAAGGCCAAGGTAACAATGCAGTCCAATGGACAATGAAGAAATCTTGGAACATTGTGTGTCCTGTGGTTCTGCATTATGCTGTTGCAATGTGGCCATCAGAAAACTCTGGAAGTGTGTAAAGACAATAGGCTCCAACATTTCAGAGATGTTATGCTGGCTGATTAGTGTATCTGCATTGCATACTGGTGAGGTGTGGGACTGGAATACAATGTAACCCCAAACCATAATACCAGGTGCAGGACCATTATGGAAATGCATAAGGCAACAGTTCAACAGATCTCACTACAGTGTCTCCAGACTCTGGTATGATCATCATGGTGGTGCAGGCAGAATCTGGATTCACTGGGAAAAAAGAATGCAATTCCATTTAGTTTTCAACTTTCATTGTTCACTGCACATTGCTGGCACACATGCCTTAACTATTGACATATTGGTATATACTATGATGGGCTGTCTACTTTGCTGCAAAATGTCTTCAAATGGTACACACAGACACTGCTTGTTGCACAACAGACTGAATTTGTTGTGATATGGTTCTCACCATGTGCACAATAAGCTAGTCATCAAATGTAGTGGTCCATTGAATTGTACGTCATCAGTCCATTTGCATCCAGCAATTAGTGATCTGCATCACAGTTACTTGGTCACATTCAACACGGTCACTGTTTTCTCTGAAGGAAAATCCACAATCCCTATAGGCAGCTATCGAAAGAAAGGAAGAATAGTGTTTAATGTCCCATCAATATCATGGTCATTAGATAGGAGCATGTCTCATATTGTTTTTGTTAAGGATAGGGAAGGAAATTTGGCATGGTCTCTGAAAGCAACCATCCTGGAAATTGTGTGGAGTAATTTATGATGGCCGAAGGCAGGTTTAAACCACCATCTTCTCAAATGTGCCTAGTGTGTTTCCATTGCACCTCCTCACTTGCTATATAGGTAACTACTTTCCGTGTATCAAACTTCCAAAATGTGCTATCTTTCATGAAGCACACTGAAACTACTTACACAAAACAACTGCATGAAAGAATTCCAATACATCCACATGACTGTCTGTTCCATCTTTTACAAATTTTTTTCCAGCTGGTGCTACTTATGGGAATTAGTAGAATGTCATGACTATTGAGCAAATGGGCACTACATCAGTAGTGTGTAGATAAGTTGAGAATTTGGGCGTAGAAGTAGTTGTGCTAGGGTAGTCTGACTCACCCCTCCTCCCCCCCCCCCTCCACAAACTGTGACCAAACCCCCCCTCCTCACCAACACACCTGAGATATTAGGTCATGTTTTGACATTTAATATTGAAATTAAATATCTTTTATTTCACGTTATGTAAATAGCTTTATAAAGTGCCCCACCCACCAGGCTGACCAAAAGTACAAATTTTTCACCCTCCCCCCCCCCAAAAAAAAATTAAATGATGCAGTTTGCGTCATGACCCCTCCCCTCCCCCCTCCCCTGTGGGAATGTCTGCCCTCAGGGGTATTTTAAGTTTGAGAAGTAACTTAGATACAAAGTCATGTCAGTAGATTCGGTTGTGTTCTTCACCATACAGATGGACAAGAAAAGTATTTATCATATATTGTGGGATGGGGAGGTGGCCGGCCGCGGTGGCCGAGGGGACTGAGGCGCTCCAGTCACGGTCTGCACGGCCACTACGGTCGGGGGTTTGAATCCCCCCTTGGGCATGGATATTTGTGCCGTCCTTAGGTGTAAGTAGTTTATAAGTAGTTTGTTTTTAGTCCCATAGACTCTACAAGATGGGCAGGTGCTACTATGGTGGTACTGCTTTGATCGTGCTGGCATTAGATCCAGTCTGCAAACATGTAACATCATGAAGGCAATAAAAGATCTCCTGGCAGTATTTCTATGTAATGGTTTTGCCATGTAGTGCACACATGATCCATCTAATGAGAATTGAAGGAAATTGTTAACTTGCCATTAATGTTTTGTTCTTGGTGTGATTGCAGGTGCTTCCATTGTGACAACTGAATACTATTTTCTAAGTTGTATCCATAAGCCAATATCTTATATCTTGTGATCACAAAGTTTGGTTTATTGTTTTCATTATCCAACATATTGCAAGTCATTTCTAAATGTAGTCGCTTCTGCTCCAATGTTAACAGCTTTCAGGACATGTTTTGTAGACATTCTGCACGTGCACAAGTCATAGGTCAAAACTACATGTATAAATCCAATGTCTACCTCTATCTTGTCCACAAGTTCTATTACTGTTATACGATGTCTTCCATGATCAAATCCCCCTCCTATTCAATGATATTACTGTTTTTGGCTAGTTGAGTGTCTGCCTGAATGCAATTTGCAGTACACTGATGAGCAGACTTTTAAGTGATCGTAACACTCTTTTATCAGTGAGATGCTCATATCATCTTCCCTGGAAGGCTGAATGGTTTGCATTTCAGTATCTTTACACTTTTTCAAAATGTTGTGTGGTATAACTGCTCTGATTTTGTCTTTCATTTTACAATTTAATGGAATGGGATAAGTGCTCACTACATGCCCTCAAAAAATTTTGAAGGTCTATTAAGCTTATGGGACTTAACTGCAGTGTCATCAGTGCCTAAACTTACAAACTACTTGTAAAGACAACACGAACATCCACGCCCGAGGGAGGATTTGAACGTCCGACGCATCGCATCGTGCATCAGAGCATAACGCCTCAGTGCGCTCAGCTACTCCACTGCGGCACATGCCCACCCAGGGGCTAACTGCCAACAACAAGTGCTTTCTTTACTCTGTATGAATGTCCCCCTCAACTCCACTGTAGGACATCTCGTATGCATCCATAGATTTAAGTGAAGAGGAAGAAGGTTTTGTAATTTCTGAACATCTCTAGTTGGAGTTTGCTTCCACTGCACAGCATCCTTGACATATCACTTTATGTCATGCACAGTCAAGTCAATGAGTAACAATAACTTGTATATTACTTGGAGAGGAAACAATATCCAATGAGAGAGTATATTACCTGAGGTACATATTGTTCATAGCCCTTAGATGTTCAGCCAGTGCACCCATCAGTAGCAGATTCCAGTCACTTGAAAACAGCCAGAATGATTTCCAGGTGCTGTGCCCAGCCCAAGAACTGCATTTGCAGTGGAGATACACCGTTGATGGTCTATGGTTTTTCTGGGTAGTAAACAAGTAATTTTAACATTGTTAGTTCCTTTTATGTTCTGTCTTTCCACAGTTGCTTTTTTAAATTATAAAGTGGATATTTATGTAGACCATCTATGCAACTGAATTATGAAGTTTTTTTATATTGTCATATGCATTTCACCTTTATTTGGAAGGCATCATCAGTGGCCTGTAATATATACATGATTATGTTTTACAATATTCCTTTTTTTAGTATTTTAGGTTATAAAGAGTTCTGGTGTGTTATCTAAGTGTAATTAATGATATTTGGATGTTATTACTTACAATATTTGGTGGATGGTGGTTTACATTTTGTGATCCTTGGTGACTTCAGGTTGTTTTCTTTCAAATTACATTCCCTTGGCATTTTTTTGTTTTTAGCACAGCACCACTAAGCACATGCCGTTTTGTTTTTGTTTTGGGTGGTATTTCCAACTGTTGAATGTGTGTGTGTGTGTGTCCTATTTTTGCTTTCTGTCAGTGTGTGTGTGTGTGTGTGTGTGTGTGTGTGTGTGTGTGTGTGTGTGTGTTTCTGATGTAATTGCATAAAGAACTGCACCAGTAATTGATTTTTTTTTACTTTTCATTTTGTTTTTTAATTTTTATAATGACTCTTGTTCGTGAAGTGTGAGGGCAGGAGGGCGGGGGGGTGGGGGGTGGGCAAGAGAGAGGGGGGGGGGGGGTTATGGGTGAAAGAGAGAGAGATGGGGAGGAGATGTGGATCTATCCCAGGGTTTTATTTTTTTTTTTTTTTTTAATCCATTATGAAATTGTGTGTGTGACTTTTTCTCTTTAATTACTGTCTCATTTCTTTGACTACATTTAGCAATAAGTTCTCATTGATGTTTGTCTGTTCATTTATTAGATGTTTGTTCTCAGCTATGCCTTTCTGGATGTGGTAGTTTTCTTGTGTTTGTATGAGGTGTGGTCCTGATAATTTTCATGTCTTGGTCTATATTTGTTGGGTAATGGTTGAGTTGTATTCAACAAATGTGGAGTGGTTTGTTTCATATTTCCAACATCTGGTGTGTTCTTTGTATCTTGATTTGAAATCCCTCTGCATTACAACTTTGGTATTCAAGTTTGTATATTCCTGATCTTTGGAATATATCTTTCTTGATTTTTGGTTGTAGTTTTGTTTGTAAAGATTGTGCAGTTTTATATGCCATGTGGATTTCCTGTTTCTTCAGTATGTTTGTCACTCTGTGTGTTAATTTGTGTGTATGTCATGGTGTACCATTTGTTTTGTTTTTGTGTGGTGTTACCATTGTGTGTGTTTGTTGTTTGTGTTTTGTGTATTTTGCTGTTTTTTGGTTTTGTTTGAAATGTTGTGTTTGTCTCGTATTTGTCTTTTAATTTTCTGATTGAGTTTCTGTATTACTTGTGTGTTGTAACCATTGTCCCTTGCCATTTCTATGGTTGTTTTCATTTCTTTTTGATAGTTTTTCTTGTTAAGAGGGATTCTGTTCAGCCTATGTAACATGTGTCTAAATGCAGCATTTTTTTGGTTTTGGGGATGATTGGAGGTAGAATGTATAATCGTGTCTGTCGCTGTTGGTTTTTGATAAATATTGAACAAATATTTACCCTTTTCTTTTTCTATTGTTATATCAAGGAAAGTTAACTTGCTGTCATTTTCTTTTTCAATTGTGAACTTTATGTATTTGTGGGCTTTGTTTATTTCAGAGTGAAGTTCATCTATATTTTCATTAGGCTAATGTATCAGACATATGATGTCATTTACATATCTGTGCCAATATATATCTCTGAATTTTCCCTCTCCCTCTATCTTTTCAAATATCTGGTTTTCTAAGTGACTTATGAAAATCTTAGCTAAGGCTCCTGATATTGTGGAACCCATAGGTAGTCCCTCACCCTGTAGGTAATATTTGATCTCGAACTGTAAATAATTTTGTTCAGTACTTAGTTTGAGCAAACTCATTATTTCTGGTATTGCTTCTGTAGTGAGGTTGCTGTGGGCTGTCAGATTTTGTTGTATGATTTCTATTGTTTCTTTGATGGAGATGGATATGTACATATTTTCTATGTCAAATGAGACCAATTATGCTGTGAGTGGTATCTATGTTCTGTATCTGTTGTATTAGGTCACATGTGTTTCTCATGGTCTTGTCATTTTCTACTTTGCGGTGCTTTGAGATTGTTTATGGAGGTGTTTGGCTATGTGATATGTTGGGGCATTTCTGAAATTTATAACTGGTCTTAGAGGGATCTGCTGTTTGTGTATTTTTGGTTGGCTGTGGGGTGTTGGTGCTTGCAGGTTCTTCTGTGTTATGTGATATTTATATTTGTCAGTGAGTATATTTTGGATGCTTTTCAGTGTTTTCTTTACATTTGCCTTAAATCTTGTGGTTGGGTCTGATTTCAATGTTACTTTGTCATTAGCTATTATATATTCTTTGTTTTTGTAATGTATTGTTATTTGTACATTAGTACTGTTGCTTTTCTTTTGTCTGCTTGTGTTACTATAATGTTATTAGATGTTACCTTTTGTTACCTTATGTCTGTCTGACTGTTTTTTTCATGTTGTGTTTGTTTTGTTATATTTTTTATTTATTTCTTTACCAATTCTCTAGTGAGCCCTATGTTTCACTGTTATTTTGTTGTTCTCCATGTGTGAGGATATATTCACTTTCTACAATGCGATTTTTATGTACTTTTTGTCTAATCAGCTATTGGTGCAATGTTTCAAACCTTATTCTAATAGCGTTTTTTCATTGGGGTGTAATTCTGTGTCGGTGAGATTTACTAAACATGGGTGAAATGTGTGTTGATGTTCTTCTGAATTTTCTTCCGAATGTAAATATGTGCTTGTGTCTTCTTGGGTTTCTAATCTTATTATTTTCTGTTCATGTTTAATTTTTAAGTGTTTCATTGCTGCATATGTTCTGTGTTCAATTTTCTCTGTCATTGTCATAAGGACTGTGGCATTTCCTATGTTGTGTGTTAGCTCTAAGCAGGCTTCATAAAGTATCATGTTAAGGTATTGCTTTTTACAGTATAACCTCTTGATTTCATATAGAAGCCAACATCTTTCTGAATACAATTTTGACTTTTGTGCTGCTGCAGAAATGTTTTTAACCTTTACATGAGTGTAATTTGGAATTAAGGCATTAAACTTGCAGGTTTGGTTGAATTTTATGTGCAGTATCGTAGTGCAGAGTCTTAAGATGTATATTCTTGAACCTGGTGTACTCGCGGACAGGGAATGCTTGACATGGCTGTAGTAACATTGTTACTTACTTTTTTGTTTTATCTTTCCACAGTTGCTTTTATAAAGTATAAAGTAGATATTTATATCGACCATCTATGCAGCTGAATTATGAAGGTTTTATATTGCCATTTGCATTTTGCCTTTATTTGGAAGGCATCATCAGTGGTTTGTAATATATATATGATTTTGTTTTACAATTTTTCCTTTTTTTATGTTTTTAGTATTTTAGGTTATAAACAGTTATGGGGGCATTATCTAAGTGCAATTAATGAGATTTGGATGTTATTACTTACAATATTTGGTGGATGGTGGTTTACATTTAGTGCTCCTTGGTGACTTCAGGTTGTTTTCTTTCAAATTACACTCCTTGAAAATAAAAGAAAGAACATCATGAATTCAACAACCCAGCAGAGGGAAATTTTATTGACACATTCTTGAGCTTGTATAAAACACACTATCACTTAGGCAGACCCCTATGCACGTGAGTACAGTCACCAGAGCACCTGCAATGTTAGTATTAGTACCGTGTATCCCCTTCTTTTGCAGCAATGCAAGCTGTAATTCTTTCATGGAAACAATTGTAGAGGTTCCAAATGTGGTTATGTGGAATGGCCTGTCATGCAATTTCCACCTGGTGCCTCAGTTGGATCAGATTTCATACTGCTCATGTAGACCGCACAACATAACGTTTCATGTGGTACCAAACATGCTCAATGGGGGAGAGATCTGGGGATCATGCTGGCCAGGGTAGTTGACATACACCTCGAAGAGCACATTGGGTGGTACAGGATACATGTGGATCTGCATTGTTCTGTTAGAAAAGTATATCACCTTGTTGGTGCATGAGTGGTAGCAAGACAGGTTAAATGATGGTTTCAGTGTACCGTGCACTGTTCAATGTTCTCTAGATGATCACTAGAGGAGAATGGCAAGTGTAGACCATTGCTCCCCTCACAATAATGCATGGTCATGTGTGCCGTTAGAGGATCCTCTGCTCATGCCCCAACATTTTTCAGCCCACCTTCAATGGTGTTATGTTAGGGATGAATGGAGATGTGTCATCTTCATCTATGAGAGTTGTTGCTGCCTCTGTGTCAATGATGGTTGTACGTGTGTGTGGTGTTGTGCAGGGGAGTGCAAAAATATGGAGTGTACATGACAGAGGCAAATGGGGCCAAAACCTGGAATCATGGTGTGGGGAGCCATACCTCCACTGGCCATTCTCCTCTGGTGTTTGTTGTGGGAAAATTAAACAGTACACAGTACACTGAAACCATCATTCAACCCGTCTTGCCACCGTTCATCCACCAACAAGGTGATGTGTTTTTCCAATAGGACAATGTATGTCAACACGTATGCCTTTTTGTATTAGGTGACGTTGTCAACTGATGAATGTGTGTTTGTTCTATCTTTGCTTTATGTGTGTGTGTGTGTGTGTGTGTGTGTGTGTGTGAGAGAGAGATGTAATTGCATAAAGCACTGCACCAGTAATTCATTTATTTATTTTTTTAACTGTTTTTGCTAGATGAGCCAAATGGTAGATGAGTCAAATGAAAAAAATAGATGAACTTCACTCTGAAATAAACAAAGCCCACAAATACATTAAGTTCACAATTGAAAAAGAAAATGACAGCAAAATAAATTTCCTTGATATGACAATGTGTAGTTGTGGTCTTCAGTCTGGAGACTGGTTTGATGCAGCTCTCCACAATAACATATCCTGAGCAAGCCTCTTCAACTCCTCATAAGAACGGTAACCTACATCTGTCTGAATCTGCTTACTGTATCCATCTCTTGGTCTTCCTCTGCGGTTTTTACCCCAAACCCTTCCCTCCAATGCTAAATTTATGATTCCTTGATGTCTAAGAATGTGTCCTACCAATCGATTCCTTCTTTTAGTCATGGTATGCCAGAAATTCCTTTTCTCCCCAATTATGTTCAGTACCTCCTCATTAGTTATGCGATCCACCCACCTAATCTTCAGCATTCTTCTGTAGCACCACATTTCAAAAGCCTCTATCCTCTTCCTGTCCGCACTGTTTATCATCCATGTTTCACTCCCATACAAGGCAACACTCCACACAAATGCCTTCAGAAAGAACTTCGTTAAGCTTAAATCAATATTCGGTGTTAATAAATTTCTCTTTTTCAAGAATAATTTTCTACCCATTGCCATTCTGCATTTTATATCCTCTGTACTGCAACCTTCATTTGTTATTTTGCTGCCCAAGTAACAAAACTCATCTACCTCCTTTATTGTTTCGTTGACTAATCACCTGATTTTCTTAGACTGCACTTCATTACCCTTGTTTTTCTCTTGTTATGTTCATTTTGTATGCACCTTCCAATACACTGTCCATCCTGTTCAACTGCTCTTCCAGGTCCTTTGCTGTCTCTGGCAGATTTACAATGTCATCGGCAAAACACAATGTTTTTAATTCTTCGCCCTGAACTTTAATTCCTTCTCCAAATTTCTCCTTACTTTCCTTTATAATTTGCTCAATGTACAAATTGAATAGCACTGGAGAAAGGCTACAACCATGTCTTACTCCCTTCCCAACCACTGCATCCCTTTCATGCCTTTCAACTCTGACAACTGCTGTCTGGTTTATGTACAAGTTGTAAATAACCTTTCGCTCCCTATATTTTACTCCTGCTTGCTTCAGAACTTGAAAGAGTTTATTCC
The DNA here is from genome assembly GCA_026315105.1 of Locusta migratoria. NCBI lineage: Eukaryota > Metazoa > Arthropoda > Insecta > Orthoptera > Acrididae > Locusta > Locusta migratoria. The sequence goes on along the minus strand of CM048755.1, from coordinate 166,847,959 downwards.
AATCAACATTGTCAAAACCCTTTTCCAAATCTGCAAAAGCTAGAAATGTAGGTGTGCCTTTCCTTGATCTATCGTCTAGGATAAGCCGTAAAGTGAGTATTGCCTCCCGAGTTACTACGTTTCTCCTGAACCCAAACTGATCTTCCCCGAGGTTGGCTTCTACCAGCTTTTTCATCCTTCTGTAAATACTTCATGTTAATATTTTGCAACCATGACTTATTTAACTGATGGTTCTGTAGTTTTCACACCTGTCTGCACCTGCTTTCTTTGGGATGGCGATTATTATATTTTTCTTAAAGTCTGAGGGTACTTCACCTGTCTCATACATCTTACACAGCAGGTGAAACAGTTTTGTCATGGCTGGTTCTCCCAAAGACTTCAATAGCTCTGAGGGAATGTCACCAATCCAGGGGAGTTACCAAACATAGCTTTTAGAAACTTATTCATCAAAGTAGACGAAACCAATATCCCAGATTTTGAATTATGAATAGAGGCCGTAATGAGTGACGTAGAAGTAGATATCATTGGAGTAGTGCAGCAACTAAAGTCACTTAACAAGAACAAGTCTTCTGGTCCGGACTGTATACCCATTAGATTTCTATCTGATTATGCTGAAGCGATAACTCCTTACTTAACAGTCATATACAACCACTCTCTCATAGAAGGATCTGTACCAAAAGATTGAAAAGTTGCACAGGTCACACCTATATTCAATAAAGGCAGTAGGAGTAACCCACTATACTACTGGCCTATTTCATTGACGTCAATTTGCAGCAGGGTTTTGGAACACATCCTGTATTCAAATATTATGAATTATCTCGAACAGAACGATCTATTGACCCAAGGTCAACATGGATTTAGAAAATATTGTCACATTGCAATGGAAGTAGGCTTGACTTTGAAGGCAACTAAGAAAGCATAAGTGTTCGTGGTCCCTCGCGGCAATATTGTTCATGTGAAATACAAGTAGCTCTTTATTCACACGAAGTGATTGGTGCTTTCGACAAGGGTTTGCAAATCGATTCTGTATTTCTTGATTTCCAGAAGGCTTTTGAAACTGTACCTCACAAACGGCTTTTAATCAAATTGCATGGTTATGGTATATCGGCCTAAACTTACGATTGGATAAGGGATTTACTGTCAGAGACAACACTGTTCGTAGTAATCAATGGTAAAGCATCGACTAAAACACAGGCGATATCGGGCATTCCACAGGGTAGTGTTATTGGTCCTCTGCTGTTCCTTATCTACATAAATGAGTTAGGGGAAAATCTAAGTGTCGGCCGCGGTGGTTGAAGTGGTCTGCATGACCGCTACGGTCAGGGGTTCGAATTCCCCCTCAGGCATGGATGTTTGTTTTGTCTTTAGTATAAGGTAGTTCATAAGTAGTTTGTAAGTTTAGGGACTGATGACTCCACAGTTAAGTGCCTTAAGCTTAACAAACATTTCATTTTTAAAATCTAAGTAGCTGTCTTAGGTTGTTTGCAGATGACACCATCATTTATCATCTAATAAAATTACCTGAAGATTGCAGAACATTCTGAATAAGATAAAATTCGCAATTGACTCTAAATAATGAGAAATGTGAAGTCGTCTACATGTGTATGAAAAGAAATCCTTTAAACTTTGTTTACAAGATAAATGAAGCAAAAGTGAAGGCCATAAACTCCACTAAATACCTTAGAATTACTATTACTTCAGACTTAAACTGGAAAGAACACATAGATAATGTGGTGGGAAAGTCGAACCAGAGACTGCGTTTTATTGGCAGAACCCTTAAAAGATGCAAAAGAAACTGTATACACTACGCTTGTCCGTCCATTTTTGGAGTATTGCTGCCCAGTGTGGGATCCTTATCAGGTGGGTTTTACAGAGGACATCAAAAGAGTCCAAAGAAGGGCAGCTCATTTTGTATTGTCATGATAAAGGGGAGACAGCGTTACGGAAATGGTAAAGGATCTTATCACTGTGGCGTGAGCTACTTACGAAACTCCACTTACCAACATTCTCCTCCGAATGTAAAAATATATTGTTGACTCCCACTTACATAGGTAGAAATGATCATCAGAATAAAATACAAGAAATCAGAGCTCGAACAGAGAGATTCAGGTGTTCTTTCTTACCGTGCGCTATTCGAGAATGGAATGGGAGATAAATAGTGGTAATGGTGGTTTGATGAACCCTCTGCCAGGCACTTAAATGTGATTTGCAGAGTATCCCATGTAGATGTGGATGTAGATACTGAAGAAGCAGGAAATCCACATGGCATATAAAACTGCCCAATCTTTACAAACAAAACTACAACCAAAAATCAAGAAAGATATATTCCAAGGATCAAGTATAGACAGACTTCATTGCCAAAGTTGAGATGTAGTTTACACAGGAATGACAAAGAGAAATTTCAAAACAAGATACAAAGAACACATCAGATGTTGGAAATATGAAACAAACCACTCCACATTTGCTAAACACATAAAATAACACAACCATTACCCAACAAATATAGACCAAGACTTACAACCACAACAAACACCTCATACAAACACAAGAAAACCACCACATCTAGATAGCCACAGCTGAGAACACACAACAAATAAATGAACAGACAAACATTAATGAGAACTCACTGCTAAATATAGTCAAAGAAATGAGACAGTAATTAAAGAGAAAAATTCACACACACTCACACACAATAATGGATTTTTAAAAAACTGGAATAAATCCACATCTCTCTCTCTCTCTCTCTCTCTCTCTCTCTCTCTCTCTCTCTCTCTCTCTCCCTTCTCTCTCTCTCTCTCTCTCTCCCTTAATGAGCAAGAGTCAATAAAAAAAAATTAAAAAAAATCAATTGCTGGTACAGTTCTTTATGCAGTTACATCATAAAAGAGCACGCACGCACACACACACACACACACACACACACTGACATAAAGCAAAGATAGGACAAACACACATTCAACAGCTGGCAACATCTCCCAAAATAAAAACACAACAAAAACAAAATGGCATTTGCCTAGTGGTGAAGTGGTAAGAACAAAAAACACCAAGAAAAGGAAAAGACCTGAATTCACCAAGGAGCACTAAATATATCCACTATCCACCAAATATTGTAAGTAATAACATCCAAATATCATTAATTACTCTTAGATAATGCACCGGAACCATTTATAACCTAAAATACTAAAACCATAAAGGTGAAATGCATATGGAAATATAAAAACCTTCATAATTCAGTTGCATAGATGGTCTACATAAATATCCACTCTATAATTTAAGGTAATTTTAATTTGTTGTAGCTGCTTCTGTTTTAACTTGAAAACCTGTTACACTACATCCCAAGTAAGTGATTTGTCTTGTAATAAGATGAAAACTTGAATTAACATTTATTGTTACCCTAAAAGCTATCAAAGGTATACTCACAAACAGACTCAAATAAACAGCTCAAAAATCATGGAAATTTGCAACAGATTTAGGTTATATACGTTGCTTCTGAAGAGAGGAACTAAATGGATCATGATGTAAGATGTACTGCATACAAAACCAAGACTGTCTAGAGAAAAGGCCTTAGCATAGTCTGTGTCATGTCACATCAAATAGGCCTTGATCATTAGGTGACTGGCTGGCCTCTGGAGCACAGCCCACTGTCCCACAGTAGTCAATAAGTGAGGTAGCGATCATGGCCTTCTCGTTGTGACTTGACAGAGATTGCGCTGAGGCCTTGTCTCTAGATGGTGTTGACTAAACCCAATATCAGATCATAGCAATAAACATGGGAACCATGCTTATGTCTCACTTGTAAATTTTCAGAGTTTCATGAAACTGGTCAATCAGCAGACAGAAGTGGAAATATTTCACTAATCTCATAGGTTTGAGAGACTATTATCCGAACCTGATACTGCTGCAAAAAATTTGGATAATACACAACTGTAGCTCAAAAAGGTTAGGTAGGATGCTATATGTTATTCACAACACTTGTAATGTTTCTAAAATTCTCAATAACATATCGCAGATTACTTTGATGCACACTTCAATTAGAGGAAGGGGAAAGAACAATTATGTGAACACGAATACTAGTGCCAAACTTTTATGAACCAAAAATTTAATTTACAGCTGGAAAAGTAATACAGTTTATTAAGAGTATTCTTGAACATTAAAAGTATGCCAAATATTGTGCTACACACAAGCCTTGATACAGTCAAAGTGGAAATGAGATAAACAGACTTTTGTTTGGGCAAGGGTTGCCTAGCAAGTAATGCACCACGTTTTCCTTCAAAAATTGCATATAATAAGAATTACACACATGAAAGAATGATGATTCAACTAAAAGCCCTACTTTTCCACATAATCTCTGTCTCATTTTGTGGCCTTACTCCATAGTGAAACAAGGGTGTGTATTCCCTGTCAGTAACAATCTTTCTCACAGAGCCATTTATTCACCATTGGAGTCACCTCCTCATATGATGAAAATGTCTTCCATGACTGTATCCATCCTTGTGAAAAACAACGGCTTACTGTTAAATGTCAGGTGTGACAGTCGTTGATGGTTTCCGCAACTGTGACAAATCTTGGAGCTCTGCTGAACTAGATTCAGATGACCTCATACTCAGTGCCCAGTGACTAACTGTATTACTGTTGACAACAGATGCTCCACAGACTTTGCACAAACATTTGTGAATACAGTATTCCCTACAATTTTTCCCTCTGCTGTGAGAAATTCAACATAGCACACTGTTGGCAACATACATCATTCACAGAAAGCACTTTGAAATGGTCCAGCACCTACATCATCTGTCAGAAAAGACAGAAATTTTGTACATGCATACAGGAAACTTCAGTTGATTTTTAGTTATTATGCACTTACATTTAATAATTTCAGAGATCTTGGAAGCAGCAGAATCTCTCTTGAACCTGGTGTGAAATTATGGGTTCAACTATTCTATACTACTGATGTTCACTGCATTTTATTTATATGATAATCACTTTACTGAAGCTTTATGCAGATTGAATTACTAATTATCGTCAGTTCAGGTCACACAATCCTTTTGTAGGTAAGAACGGAAAAGTACACGACACAAGGTAATAAAATATTCTAGGCTGTCCTAGTTCAGTAATTACAATTTCAATACATAGATCCCTTAATGACAAATCATAACAAAAATATTAAGGAGAGCACACAACAAATAACCAATATTTGAAACAAATAACAGGCCCAGATTAATCATGTTAATGCAGGGTAAATAACAGTATGGTCTTCAATAAATTACTTATCATAGTTTGTAACACACAATAATGTATACTTAACTATTGAACTTAAAAGAGTGAGCAATGCAAATGCAGTAAATTGACAATTTTGAAAGGCATAGTTGTTGCTCGTAATCTAACTCACCACAGCATACTGAATTTTAGGTTGTGTTAGCTACTTAAAGAGTGGTGTAGGAACATTTTGGGATTTTTCAAATCGCACAATAGTTTATAAATTGGCTGTTGCAATGTGTCATTCATACTGAATGAATTGCAAGCTTTTGTTATAATTTGGTTTATGGGAAATGTTACACCTTAGGAAATTAATTAAGTATCTAGACTGTATCATTTATCCACCGAGGGTTTCCCCTACTGTTTGTTCAAGGCAACCATAATTGATAAAATATGGTAAGTAATTGTACAAAATACTCAAATTTCTTGATTAGTGATGTCATCAATTATATTGTACATTGAAAGAAACTGAGAAATTAGGGCAATAAACATAATGAATCAAAGCTTGGAATGTAATAGATGTTACGTGTAATTGGTCTTGAAAGCTGGGACTAATAAGAAATTTTTATTTCAATTATTATGTCAGATAATGAGTTTCAGATAATTCTAGATACTTTAGTGTCAAGTGGAGCTGCTTACCTTTCTAATCACATGAGTCATTATACTAAAATATATCTGTTTCCAGTAATGAAAATTGCAAGGTCACTTCAATTGAAGATATTTAATATTTAACACAATTTTTCCATTTAACAAATTTTCACTCTGTGTTTATGTTGTTACAAATAAGTTGCTGAATAATGACTTTAAATTAGAACACATAGATTTGTAGGTTTTGAATTATCACCCTCTGCCAGGCACTTAAATGTGATTTGTAGAGTAAAATGTAGAATTAGTCTTTACATATTGCAATAGTGAATAGGTGTAAGAAAGTTTGAATAATCTTAGGAGGCAGAAGTAATAGCACTTTCTTAATCTCAAATTCATAAAATCTTTATGCATATAAAATTTTGATGTCACGATGTTTGTCCGTGATGAACTTCAAAACTTCTCAACCAATCATAATTAAATTTTGCAAATTGTATGTGCTTTGTTCCAATGTAAAACATAGGATTATTTATATTTTTCAGGTTGAAAACAAACAATCTGTTTTTGTTCTAATTTTTGTTTATTTACTAACTAGTTTTGGGTTGTTAAGGTGTCCTCAGGAAAAACATTTGACAGGTGTCAACAAGAAGTGTCAGAGCTTATGTTTCAAATGTGTTAAACAAAGATACAACACACAAGACTCTTGTTCTTTGCTTATGACATTAGTTGAAGTAGTCACATTCATCTTTTGACATGTAGGTTTATACTGTGTGATAAATGTCTTTTAATTTAGATTTGTATACAGTGAAACACATTACATACTTAATATTATTTAATTTTAAGCTATAGTAAAACAAATGAAATTTCCCTAGTAACATATGTTGAGATTGTCACTTTTGGTGTGCTTCAAATATGTTTTTACTCTGTGTTGACAATTGCTTCTTGGACGACGTTTGATATGGTATACCTATCATATAAATTGTCTTCTTAATATTTTTATCATTTAATTTAGAATTGGACAAAGTGATACACTTTACATACTTAATATTACTCCATTACATGCTATGGCACAATTATTGAGGTTGTGGGTGCTCACAGAGGGAGGGGGGTCAAGACAAAAACTGTGTCATTGAAATTTCTAAGGGTAGGGGGGGTGAAAAATTAGTACTTTTGATCAGCCTTGGGGGATGGGGGCTTTATAAAACAAGTTACAAAACATGAAGTAAAAGATATTTAATTTCAATATTAAATGGCAAAACAGACCTAATATCTTGAGTGAGTGGGGGGGGGGGGGGGGGGGTTGGTTGCAGTGGGGGATGGGCACCTCTGTGCTTGCGACTTACACTGAGATCATAACTTTTGGTGAGTATTAAACACATCTTTTACAATGTATTTACATTACTTGTTGGACAACTTTTGATAAGGTTTTAAGTCCTTGTGTATATCTTTTTTTTTTCCTATTAAGTTATTGTAGGTATGAACTGAGCTGTTTGTTGGGAAAAGGAATATAGCCTATTGTTTATGACAAATTTCATTAAGGAATAAATATACTAAGATGCAGTACAGGTAGTTCATATACCCAGTTCTTTGAAGAGTCCTCTGCAGTTTTTTTTATGTCTCCTATGTCTGATACACCACTCGTATTACAAATACAGATTTGGAGTCTGACTTATGTAATCTCCATGTCCAGTGTTGTCCAACAAGAAGCAATTATAAAAACATATTTAAAACAGACCAAAAGCGCCAATCTCTTCATATACCACTACGTCAATAAGTTCGCTGTAGCTTAGAGTGAAATAATATTAAGTGTGTAACCAGGGCCTGCTCTACGGGAGGGGGGGGGGGGGGGTCGCCGTCGCCCAGGGCGGCAGATTTTTGGGGGGCAGCAAATTTCTGAATTTTTTATGTATTTCTGATAGGTTAAATTAAACAAGACAATGAAAAGTGGAAGTGTCATGTAGAAATGTGAAAATAAGTTGGAGATACAAATTTTTACAGATTGATACAGACAACAGTGATATTGCATTATTCTACAAGCAAAATATACATGAAAGGTTACTACGTAGAAGCTTGAGTCAATGTGTTCGGCAGCGTTCGGGCCCTTCTGCATGACGTCACTGTCAATCGTGAGAGGTGGTAGAAGGGCGAGGCGTATTCTTGCTTTCGACTACGGCAGTGTTCCGTTTAACATTAATTCAAGAAAACAGGTGCGATATAAGCATTAACACAAAGGAACAGAATGCTACCATTTACTACGCCCAGAAAACGTACACTGATTTCTAGTAATGAAAACTGTATATTACGGCCTCCTTGACCTACGAATAATGTCATCTCTGCATATTGTTAGAGTCTGTAATGAAAGAATTTCCTAATTGGTAATAGTTAAAGATTAATTAAACACTTACTACATGATATAAAATGGAAGATCTTTTAGAAAATATCACAATATATCATTGTAAATTAGACGTTGCTGTACTCAGTAAAAATGTTATCTTATTTGATTTGATGTAAAATAACTTGTTGAATTTCTGTTGATGGTAGCCAAAGTCCTTGAATTATATTGTACTCTGTTACTTTTGCTCAAAAACATGTGCCACACGTAGAACGCCACTGGTTGTTGGCTTGCACCCATAATGGTATTGTGAAATAAGTAAAATATGATTATACTTTTCAGTTATTTGCATAGTGTAGATTTGTTGTAGAATATGCCTACATTTGTTTTGTCTAGTGATGAAATAGGTGGATATTAATGCCATCTGCCTGAGCAAACACATTGATGGAGGCTTCACCTAGTACACTACCTTTTTTTTTTTCTTTTTCTTTTTTTTTGTTCCCTGAGATATTTTAATTCCGGTAATTGATGGTATCGGTATGGACAGAAGCAACAGTAGAAGGGAGGGGGGGGGGGGGGCTCACGACAAAAACTTCGTCATTGAAATTTCTGGGTGTGGGGGGGTGAAAAAATAGTACTTTTGATGAGCCTCGGGTGAGGGGGGGGGGGGGCTTTATAAAACAAGTTACAAAACATGAAGTAAAAGATATTTAATTTCTATATTCAGTGGCAAAACAGGACCTAATATCTCAAGTGTGTGGGGGGTGGGGGTTGGTTGCACTGGGGGGGGGGGGGGCACCTCTGTGCTTGCAACTTACATTGAGATCATAACCTTTGGACTACATTAAACACTTCTTTCGCTATGTATTTACATTACTTACTGGACAACTTTTGATATGGTTTACCTATTTAAATTACATTTCATTTTATAATTTCTTATAGGTACTGCTTGGTACTACTGTCCGCAAGGTAAACAAGGTAGTAAAGGTAACTGTTAGGTAAAATTTTATGTGGCATTGCAAAAGTTGGAGTGCTTTGGGGCAGATGGATGGTTGACTACATCATGTGAAGCTTAATAATATGGATCTGTTCAGCTGTAATTGTTCATTTAGAACTAGACTGGAATTTTTTTGGGTAAATGTTTATTTCCATTGCTTGGAAAAGGTTTAGTTTCTACCTTTGTTGGCTATATGTAGCACTTCTGTGTTGAAATGGTAGCTCTGTCATTCTTTCAGTACATGATTTGCAGAGGTTTAGATGATTAGATTAGATTAGTTGGTTCATTCCATAGATCCGTATTGACGTGATCCTTGTGGATGTGGAACGTGTCAATTGTTTTTGCAAGTTGATAATATAATAAAACTAATACAGGTACATACAGTTTTTACAGGCTGATAATATAATAATTCTAATAGTATTACATGCATCAATTGGTTCTATTTAAGAATTCATCAATGGAGTAGAAGGAATTGGCCACTAGAAAGTCTTTTGGGCTCCTCTTAAACTGATCTTTATTTGTAGCTAAATTTTTTATGGTTGTTGGTAAATTATTGAAAATATGTGTTCCTGAGTAGTGGACCCCTTTTTGAACCAAAGTAAGTGCTTTTTAGTCCTTGTGTATATCATTTTTTTTTCCTAGTATTGTAGCTATGAGCTGAGCTGTTTGTTGGGGAAAGGGATATAGCCTATTACTTATGACAAATTTCATTACGGAATAAATATACTGAGAAGCAGTACAGGTAGTTCATATACCCAGTTCTCTGAAGAGGCTTCTGCAGGAAGTCCGTGAATTTACACCACAAATAATATGTATTACACACTTTTCGACTATGAAAAGATTTGCTTGACTTGAAGAGTTACCCCAAAATATTATACCATATGACATTATAAAATGAAAGTAAGCAAAGTATGCAAGCTTTTTTTAGTTTTTATGTCTTCTATGTCTGATACCACTCGTATTGCAAATACAGATTTGGAGTCTGACTTATGTAATCTCCATGTGAAATGTTGTCCAAGAAGCAATTATAAAAACATATTTAAAACAGACCAAAAGTGATGATCTCAACATATATCACTACTTCAATAATTTCGCTGTAGCTTAGAGTGAAATAATATTAAGTGTGTAACCAGGGTCTGCTCTAGTTGGGGGGGGGGGGGGGTGCGTACCATCGCCCAGGGCGGCAGATTTTTGGGGGCGGCAAATTTCTTCTGAATTTTTATGTATTCCTGATAGGTTAAATTAAACAAGACAATGAAAAGTGGAAGTGTCATGTAGAAATGTAAAAATAAGTTGGAGATACAAATTTTTACAGATTGATACAGGCAACAGCGATATTGCATTATCCTACATGCAAAATAAACATTAAAGGTTACTACATAGAAGCTTGAGTCAATGTGTTCAGCAGCGTTCGGGCCCTTCCGCGTGACGTCACTGTCGATTGGGAGAAGTGGTAGAAGGGCGAGGCATATTCTTGCTTTCGACTACGGCAGTGTTCTGTTTAACATTAATTCAAGAAAACAGGTGTGATATAAGCATTAACACAAAGGAATAGAATGCTACCATTTACTACGCCGAGAAAATGTACACTCATTTCTAGTAATGAAAACTAAATTACGGCCTCCTTGACCTACGAATAATGTCATCTCTACATATTGTTAGAGTCTGTAACGAAATAATTTCCTAATTTGTAATAGTTAAAGATTAATTAAATACCTGCTACTTGATATAAAATGGAAGGGCTTTTAGAAAATATCACAATATTTCATTGTAAATTAGACGTTGCTGTACTCAGTAAAAATGTTATCTTATTTGATTTGATGTAAAATAACGTGTTGATTTCCTGTTGATGGCAGCAAAAGTCCTTGACTTATATTGTATTCTGTTACTTTCGCTCAAAAACATGTTCCACACGTAGAACACCCATAACGGTATCGTGGAATAAGTAAAATATGATTATACTTATTCAGTTATTTAGATTTGTTGTAGATTATGCCTACATTTGTTTTGTCTAGTGATGAAATAGTTGGACATTAATGCTATCTGCCTGTGCAAACTAATTGTTGGAGGCTTCACCTAGTACAGTACCCCTTTCTTTATTGTTTCCTGAGATACTTTCAATTCAGATAATTGATGGTATCTGTATGGAGAGTAGCAACAGTAGATTATATCACTTTATCTTTTTACATCCCCGTCCTAGTTCAGTGCGTAGTGAACAGACCTCTTATTGTTTCTTTGTCTCATTATGAGCTGTGACGAGTATGTGCCGCCTGTGTAGATAATCGTCTCTGTACCAAGTGCTTTCCCGGAACTTATGATTTACACTGCAATTAATCGGTAAAATGCTCCACCTCTACTCAAGGAACTAGAAAGAGTGAACAGATTTTAGTTTTATGCTCTGTTGCTGACCTAAATTAATCTTGGTGGACATATTAATTTTGAAGATATGGCTTAAAATGTAAATGGAACTCTGACGCTGCTACAATCTTAAAGACATTTTCACGACAATGAGACGTATGAGTGCAATATGTGAAAATAAGACATCATATAAGAGTAAAGCTGACGAAGTCGAAAAATTCCCGAGGGGGTGGGGGGCAGTGCTTGAAATTTTTGCATGAGGCGGCAAAATTCCTGGCGCCGACCCTGTGTGTAACATCACAGACAAAAATATACAGACGAGAAACCTCCATAAGGCCCCGGTCACACGCTCATGGGTGCGGGGCGGGGGGTGCTGAAGCAGTTCCGTAAGATGTCCCATGATGTCGCTGAGGTCAGAAGCAGCCCTTTAAAACTGGCCAGGGCAGGCGGCAGGTAGAGGCTGTCCCCACCACCACCTCCCCTCAAACGCCGGCACACCGGACACAGCCGTGGCCTCGTGGCAGGCGGCACGAGCTCTCCCGTCAGCCTTTCCTGCACGCTACCACAGAGTAACATATACAGAGAGGAAGCCCCCTCTAAACCACTGTCCTACGCTCCCCTCGTAGTTCCGTAAGATGCTAGCAGGTGTCAGACGGTTCCCCGGCTTAGTACCAGTAGACCACACTAGAGGCACTTCTGAGGGTAGCGTGGAGGGGAGGCTGAGGGGAGAGCTCGTGCTGCCTGCCACGAGTCCACGGCTGTGTCCGGTGTGCCGGCGTTTGAGGGGAGGTGGTGGTGGGGGCAGCCGCTATCTGCCTCCTGCTCCGGCCAGTTTAAAGGGCTGCTTCTGACATCAGCACCATCATGGGACATCTTACGGATCTGCTCTGGCCCTCCCTCTTAGCACCCCTGAGCGTATGACCGGGCCCTTAAGGAGGTTTGCCGTCTGTGTATATTTGTCTGTGACGCTACCCTCAGAAGCGCCTCTAATGTGGTCTACTGGTACTAAGCTGGGGAACTGCCTGACACCTGCTAGCATCTTACGGAACTACGAGGGGAGCATAGGACAGTGGTTTAGGGGGGGGGGGGGGCTTCCTCTCTGTATATGTTACTCTGTGGTAATGTGTTTCACCATGTACAATTCTAAATTAGAAGACGTTTATCACAGTATAAACCTACATGGCGAGAGATGAATTTGACAATTTCAACTAATGTCATATGCAAAGAACAAGAGTTTTGTGTGTTGCATTTTTATTTAACACGGTTGCAACATAAGCACGAGCGTTTCTTGTCGACACCTGTCAAATGTTTACCTGAAGATGGCCCAATAAGCCGAAAACTAGTTCGTAAATAATCAATCAAGATGGCGGCTGAAGCTTAGGGTGTGTCAAGTTTGGCTCTCAAATTTAAGCCAAATTTGAAGGTGCTGTCACGAGTTTAGCTGTTCGTTGCAAGTGGATCTCGTATTGAAAGCAGTGCAGTTTTCGTGCATGTAGTAACTTTTGTAAACATGAGGCAGAAGCACGGCAGGGCGGTAGCAGGTGTGGCGGCGGGAGGCGAGGCTCAGACTCCCGGTATTGCTTAACTGCAAAGTAAGTGGCTCGCCGCGCCTCCATCTCATTGCGGGCACCATATCAGCAGCAAAGGTCACTGCTGATGCTAACAAAATTACTGCTCTGAGAACGTCTGTGTCTGAGTACGAGAGAAAAGCACCAGAGCTGGAGGAAAAACAGTCTGCCTCGATGGATGAGCTCAAACAGTACCAAAGGAGGAATAGTCTGCGGCTGTTTGTTGTTGCAGAATATCAGGTGGAAGATACAGACGAGCTTCTTATACATGTGTCTCGGGAAGAATTGGGCGTTGAAGTAAAGTAGAGCAGCCATAGGTGTAGCCAGGATATGATTTCGGGAGGTGTTTTCAATGAATACCTACTGTAATAACGTGTATTGTTATTAGAACCCCAAACGGCACTAATACTATACAAAGCATATTATTTTTCATTGTAAGTAGCTGACATAATCATGGTATACAAACAAATTTACGAAAGTTCTTAAGAATCTACATATTCTCCAAAACAGGAACAATGCATCATAGCATGAAGAAAGGAAAATTTGGATCAGAACACGGACGGCAATCGGAAACGCAGTGCGTGAAGCTTTCAATAACACCTGTGGCATCAGAGACACACTCCCTTACTAAAAATTTTGTAGTATGTGAACGCTGTCAGTGGCAAACAATAAGAGTACAGATACTCTTTGACTGGACGGAAACTTTGATTCGTTTACATACGAACATTAAGAAATGTTGACCTTTCCTACACAAAACCTACGCCAGATTTAGTCCTCCGTCTTTATCATAATTTACCCTGTTTACTTGAAAGAAGGAATTGTTCGTAGTGATTGGAAAACAAACAAGTAACACTAAAATGAAGTTATGACTGACATATGTAACACAAACACTTAGAAATAAAAAGTTTATTTACTCACCTCAGAAATTGCAGTGATTTCATGACGAATGTTTGTTTTTAGTTCATCTAAAGTGTGGGGATTTGATTTGAACACTTTCTCTTTTAATGCTCCCCACAGATAAAAATCACACGGGGTTAAATCGGGAGAACGAAGGGGCCAAATGTTCTTAGTGATAAATCTTTCACCGAACACATTACCAATTTCCTGTAATGATAAGTTGATCGTATGTGCCGTCACAGAGTCTTGCTGAAATGTTGCGAAAGCTCGTTCTCTCTCAGCTAATTGGGCAAATAAATGCCGCAATACGTTTTCAACAAACCTGTCACTATTAATTGTTTCCAGAAAAAGTATAGGGCCTATCATTCTCTCGCCGCTAACACCACACCACACTCATATTTTTTGATCGTACAGGGGATGGTTGTGAATTAAATAAGGCTTTTCCTAACTCCAGTCATGATTATTTTGCGAATTAAGATACCCAATTAGGTGGAATCATGATTCGTCCGAAAAGAAAGTTAAGTTCGGGCCAATTTCTCCATCATGCACCTTTTTCAGAATCAATGAGTGTAATGAGCAACTCCCTCAGCAGGTGTCAGAAATGGTTGAACAACGAAGGGAGGCTGTTCCAGTACCTCCTTGCGTAATACAGGAGAGTAATAAATTCTTATTTCTAAGTGATTCTGTTGTGTTTGACAGAAATAACATCTGCGCCAACCTGCATTAAATTTAGTGCGGGCGCGGGGCGGCCGGCTTGGCGGGAACTGCAGCTGCCGTCGGCAGCAAGTCGCACGCCAGAAAGGCGGTTGCGCTGAGTATTGATCACCCTGTACAAGAAGAGGCCAGGGAAAAACAAAGTAAAGTGCTCCTTATTTCAGTAGTAATCAGCTTAACTATTAATACATTTTTCCACTGGAGTTAAGACGGTCAATTACTCCATGCGCAATTTTTGCAGTCAGCAACAGGTTCAAAAATGTTCAAATGTTTGTATAGTCTATGGGACTTAACTACGGGGTCATCAGTCCCTAAACTTACAAACTACTTATGAACTACTTACGAACTAGGACGGCACAAATATCCATGCCCGAGGGGGGATTCGAACCCCCGACCGTAGTGGCCGTGAAGACCGTGACGAGCGCCTTAGTCCCCTCGGCCACCGCGGCCGGCTCAGCAACAGGAGCATGAATATTACCCCGGTGTGCAGCTCTTCAGCCAGAACATACTGATGGCCACGAATGTCTTTCTTCGGGGCTCCAAAAGTTAGGCGAATCGCTTGGGGAGAAATCTGGACTGTATGGAGCACATGTAACGGCTCCCCAGCATCGGGAAAAAAGTGTTAGGCTTTATCAAGATACAGAAAGGTGCAACTTTTTGTCAGCTTTCTCAAAATTTCGGGAGGGGTTTGAAACCCAGAAACCACCCCCCTGGCTACGCCCATGTAGACCAGACATTGACAGAACTTCGAAGTTTTGCAAGTACGCGTAAGTACCATTCATTAAATAAACTGCAGCGTCTGTCAGTGTAGCTCAGGTAGTAGCGTTCTGGCCTTACAACCCTAGGGTCGGTAGTTTGAATCCTGTCGTGATAGTTTTTTTTATTTTTTTCGATGTGTTGGAATACTTACACAATATTAATATCTTATGGTAATTTTTACTGTAAGTGCACGTATTTTTGTTTATTCATAATTTTCTATACTCTATAGAAGGTTGTTAATAATGATGGTTTCAATAAAAAAACATAAGTTATATTTTTCGACCTTAGTTTTTGATTGTTCAGTTTGTGAAGAGCTACAATACTATTTTTGGAATGTCATCTCCATAGCTACTAATGGCTTTCCAAGCAGCTATCCTACTCAAGCATCGTTTTACATGAGGGCAATGTTTTCAGCTCATTTACATTCACATAAACAGAAACTGACATAACATGTGGAATTAGAGATCCCAAAATGCTTTATGTAATTAAATAAGAAAACGAAAAAATGTCTTTCACAGTGGGATTCGAACTACCGACTGTATAGTTGCGAGGCCGGAACGCTACCACCTGAGCTACACCGACAGGTGTTGCAATTGTTATAATTAGTTATTGGTACTTGCGTGTACTTTTTCTCGAGAATTTTGTAGAGTCTCGTCGAATGGCTTTGTCTGATTGTTATTTAAGTTCTGAACTTCATGTACCATAAATATAAAGAACCTAAAATCCTATACCCATGGGGTCTCCTTGTAAACGTGAAACAATACGAGCCAAATGAAATACTTAGCACCCCTTGCCTTATTTTAATGCTGACCTAATGTAAAGTCCCTTACAATAGTGCTATCCTGAAATTTTTATTAACATCTGGAACTGTATTTTTGATCTGTTAATTTATCTACTATTCATACAATTTTATCATATTTCATTAATTTGCAATTACCTTTTATTAGTGCCATCTCTACATTACCCCTAACCATATGTGCCCTCAGGGGCCGGGGGGGGGTTGTCATGACGCAGACTGCATCATTGAAATTTCTGGAGGGGTGGTGGTGAAAAATTAGTACTTTCGGCCCGCCTGGGAGGGGGGGGAGGGGCTTTCTAAAGCAATTACAAAACGTGAAATAAAAAACAATAAAACAATATTTTTATACAAAATAAATTTATCTTCCGTATCCAAGCCCTAATATGGTGGGAGGGGGGGTTGGCCGCAATATATTTTTTTTGGGGGGGGGGGGAGTCTTTGGCCAAGGGGCGGGGCACCTCTGCCCCTAACTGTAGTAATATTCATGTTCCTCGTCCCTCCAAAGCTCATTCCAGTGAGTTATTTCTCCAGATAGCGAGAGAGGATGAGGCAAATCGCTGCTGTAAATACGCGCAGCTGCCACTATCGAAATTTTCTGTTTTTACGATGGCACTTGGTATAAGAATGAACAGGTATAGAACTGAAGAGTGCTATGCTCTCGAAAAACGACCCCTCAACTGTCCCAGCACAAAATCGATGAAAGGAATGAATACATTCAGTCTGAAACAAAACACGTCGGCCGCGGTGGCCGAGGGGACTGAGGCGCTCCAATCACGGTCTGCACGGCTACTACGGTCGGGGGTTCGAATCCCCCCTCGGGCATGGATATTTGTGCCGTCCTTAGTGTTAGCTAGATCATAAGTAGTTTGTAGGTTTAGGGACTGATGACCCCGTAGTTAAGTCCCATAAGTTTGAAGGAATACATATTCTGAAGCTTGAAGGAATACAACAGATGGGAAACAAATGCAGCATCATGCGAGAAACATGTGTGTGTATCAAATGGTTAATTTAGCTGTAATATTCGTTAGCATCAGGCGCTCCTATATTTGAGTGAGGAATTGAACGTTTGGCGGCCCTGGGTGCCTGCACTGGGAAGTCTGAAGGTTCTACAATACGACAAGCCTCTCGGAAAATTTCTTCATATTTACTTTCTCTGTACTCTTCCAGTGTTTTTATCACATTATCTACCATCTCATAACGAAGGTTAAGATGTAATGCAACAGCCTGAAGTTGCCTTGAAAGAGAAATGGTAAGACAAAATTGAATCTTTGAATAGAAGCCCGCAAACTTGCACTTTCCCATGACGGAGAAGTTCCGACAATTTCTGCAAGGAACTGAGCGATAGAGTCAAAGAGCTCTTTGAATTGAAGGAGTGCATCATGCCTTTCAAGCCATCGTGTATCATTGAGATGTTTCTCCTCAGGATGTTTTTCACGGATAGCTTGATAAGCTTGATAAGTTCCAACATTCTTGCTGACTCACGCACAAAACTCCCAACATATTCCGAACACTAGGCAAGGTGCAGGCTTCCACGGTAGCTAGGTTTAGTTTATGTGCTGCACAATGTACATAAATCGTTTATGGTTGGAGTTGCTTTATCCGGGACTGTACGCCACTATACTTTCGAGACATGTTGGCGCTTCCGTCATAACCTTGACCTATCAAATTCTCAACTTGTAGACCCGATTATATTTAATTCTTGAACGATTTGATCTCTTAATGCAGCACCAGTCAAGTCAGTTACAGACAGGAAGCCTATAAAATCTTCGTGTATTATGCTGATTTGTACATCCAAATATCTAATACGAACACTGAGTTGCTCTGCACCACTGGCATCGGTTGTTTCTTCGCCGAGAACAGCATAGTATTTTGATTCTTTGACTTTGTCGACTACCGTTTTCACTATGACGGAATGGCAACAATCAGATGATTCTGAGTTGTTTTAATGATATATGTAACATTTTAGGGTGTGGTTTTTGGAGAGCAGCATCATCTGAGTCAACGCGAAATTTTAAAAGGGCTCGAAATTTTCCTTGGCCCATTTCATCACTAAGCGTTGAATCACGCTATATTAACGGTATATTATCTCTACCACACAGTATGGTCGTCTTGACTATAGGAATCAGCCTCTATTTGATTTAATCATGTTGAGTTTTTCGGTTCCGATTAAAGTGTCGACAGCCTTTTCTGGGTTTTCTTATCAACTTTTGAAATATCTACTCTTTAACACAGCCTTTTTGTGATCATCGGTAGCAGAATGGTTTCTGAAGATTTCTAATGCTTTTTTATATTTGCAAAGTGGACGAGTGATTAAAGCGTCTAGAGCGCCTGAATGTTTGCCCCCACTATCTGGACCAACAAACAATACGCACGGCAAGCAATATGCACCATTCTGTTGCTGGCTGTAGACTAGCAAAGAGTATTCCTTTAGTCAGTCAGATTGGGACTTTCTTTTTTATCCACCCTCTGTCTGCTCTGGATATTTATAATTACGAAGTGGTTCTGAAGACTGCGACAGAAGTTTGTACTTTTCCTCGTACTGAGTATTTTGGCCCACTTAAGGTTACGTTAGAAGCATGGGCCCTTGCGATCGCCTTTAAATTCATCTGACACGAAAATTGAATAACCGAATTTCTAGAGGTGAAAATTCTCTACAACTTTGCTCTTTTATTTTTATTTGTTTTTTCATACCTCGTATCGTTTCAGAGGTATTTGCAAAAGTAACGGCGATTTGACGATGTCTGTCTTTCTGTCCGTAATGCGTTCCCACTTCTTAAGTCGAACGGTTCAACCGTTCGGCACCAAATATTACAGACAAAATTGTTGGCCGCCATTTTCCAAATATTTCGAAGAAAAAATTACATTAGTAACACTAGAAAAAGGTCGTTTGTAATGGCCTCTTGACAGCGGCAAATTGCAAATAAATCGTTCATCTGACACGAAAATTGAATAACCTACTTCCTCGATCAGAACTCTCTCTGGCATACGCCATCTTGCTTTCTGTATTTTATGATTTTCTTATTATATGTAACTTACGCGTTGTCATTTCAAAGTAATGGCGCACTGAAGAATTAACAAAATCACGTCGTTCTTGGTACGATAAATGATAATCTAGTGTCTAAAATGCCACATTAGCAGTTAACAACTGCCATTAATGGTACGAGAATTACGGAACACTTCCGTAATTGTCCGCCGTAGTGTAGCGTGTAGCGCAATAGGTTGTGATGCACATGGTCGGTAGTTCGGAACCCGCCAATATTATTTTTCTTTCGCATTGCCTCCTAAAAGGGTTTCGGACACACTTAATAATTACATAGAGCTATGTTCTACAATGTTGAGAGTTGTGAATGTGTAAGAGTGCTCCCTCTAAAATATGCGTTTGTTACATTTCGTGAAGATGCCGTGAAATACGTAACAACGAATAGAAAAATGGTCTTCTGAAGCATATGCACATAAAATGGGAGGATACTGTAATAATGAATTTGCTAAATGCTAGATTTCTGTGGCAACTGTCGTTCTTTAATGAAATGAAAGAGAAGTGTATACATTGCAGCAAATTACCTTGCTTCTTTATTTTTCTAAGCAATTATTCACTACTTATGGAATATGTTGAAAGTTATTAGTTTGAATGAATGCGTCTACTAAAATGTTTGTCTTTGGTATGGTTGCTATGGACGCTTATAACGTAGATTGTAATATCTTTTCTATATTTCAAATGTTCAAATGTTTGTATAGTCTATGGGACTTAACTACGGGGTTATCAGTCCCTAAACTTATAAACTACTTATGAAAGACTTACGAACTAGGACGGCACAAATATCCATGCCCGAGGGGGGATTCGAACCCCCGACGGTAGTGGCCGTGCAGACCGTGACTGGAGCGCCTTAGTCTCCTCGACCACCGCGGCCGGCTTTCTATATTTCAGATATGACTTTGTTCATATTACTTTGTTCTGCGCTAAAATAAAGAGCAAATATTCTGTTTCAAACCGTGTCTCCGTTTTCTTTTAGATCTAAAATAACAAACGGAAGTGTGGTAACACTGATTTTCCCATAACTCTAGTACGTAAGCCGTATACAAAGTTACTACTATCATTACGTCAATTACAACAGTCATTATAACAGTATCTCCCCAGTTTATGTACATGTGAAAAAGAAGTCTGTGTTTGCAATTCGTTGGTATGTATTTTACGGTATGTTCACAGCCGGCCGCAGTGACCGAGCGGTCTGCGGCGCGCCAGTCACAGTCTGCACGGCCGCTACGGTCGGGGGTTCGAATCTCCCCATCGGGCACGGATATTTGTGTCGTCTTTAGTATAAGATAGTTCATCAGTAGTTTGTAAGTTTAGGGCTGATGACACCGCAGTTAAGTTCCTTAAGCTTAACAAACATTTGAACATTTTGTATGTTCACAAAATAGATCAAATACACTTTTCAGAGAAGGCGCTGTGACCTTTGAACAACTCGGGATCTTTCAGAATATAGTTGTGTTCAATTAACAAGAGTGTGCGAAAACCTTTTAGGAATCAAGATGAAATCAAAAAAGAAAGTGAAATGCTAGTGCCGGGTTTTTATTTTTATTTATTTATATATTTTTTATCTTCAGTTAGATCGATACTTTTCGGTCGTTTGTTTATATTCGTTCTGTGTTGTTCGTTTAGAATTTTGCTCAATTTCTTATTACTGATGTCGTCGGGCCCTCTTTCTTTTTCTTTCTTTCCATTGGTTCTTCGGTTTGAACGGTCCTTCGTAGACGTTGGTTTTGGTTTTATTTTGATCGTTTCGTCGTAGACTCAGATTTTTCGTTACAGACGTACAGGCGTAGAGCGCGCCCGTCAAGTTCCAAACCACCGTCTAACATGCTCGTGCATCACAAACTAATTTGCCGCCCATTACGCTACGTCGAGCACCTGCGAGAGTAATCCCTAATCCCATCGATGGCAGAGGCTTTCTGCTAACATGGCATTTTTAGAAATTTGATTAATATTCATTGTCCTAAGATCGACGTGTTTCTGACCAATTTCAGTGCGTCATTGCTTTGAAATGACAATGCTTGAGTTATAATAAGAAAATCATGATATACACAAAGCAATATGGGATAGAGTTCTGGGCGAAGGATGTCACGTGACTGATTTCTGAACGCCAAATGTACACTACGTTCCTTTCAGGCTATAGTCATTCGTAACCAGTACAGGCAAAGAAAATAAACGGAGAACAAATTACCAAAGCAAGACAGATGATACTATTTAAACGGAAAAAAGGTAATGAAAATGTGGGAGAGATATTAAAACAATAGTATAAAAAGATAAAATTTGAGAAAAGAGTATGTTTGTCAAACCTAAACTCAAATATCAAATAATTTTGACTGTATGTTAAAATACGGTCAGAAGAATATTCCGTGTTGGATGTATAGATATTATCACAATAGTAGTGGCGTATTCGTACCGTGCATAATTTTTGATTATTTATATTTTTATTATTTTATAGGCCCTATCATAAAACTAAAGGCAAACCTGAAGTGTAACGTAAAACACGACAGTACGATTTTTTCTGTTACATCATAAATATCACAACGATTTTCAGCCAAAGTAGTGGATGTACTAGCCAGTCCTGCTGGCTCTGGTTTCGACTCTGAAATAAGAGTGAAAAAAGAACTGCAAGTCGTCTGCGGAGTAAGGAATCATGCGTAATTAAATAAACACCTTAAAAACGATTAAAATGTCTTCGCAACTACTCTGTACGGTAACTTAAAATGGCTAATTGTCATTCAAAGGGTTATAATAATACTTATAGGTCATAATTAACGGTTTTTCTGTCGTTATGGAACCAAATTTGAAGTAAGAAAAACAGTTACGTAATATATAGAAATTCATGTTTGTTTGTCTTTTTGTTCATATTTTATGCACGACCATATCGTACATCCGATTGCGATAAAACTTTGTCAACACATTGCTTGCACATTCGTAAAGATTATGGGCATAATTATATCACTGTACGACATATAGTTCAGGATATATGACGTCATGAACAATGAGATGAGTGAAAAACTACTGCTTTATGAATGACGTTTATATTAATTACTTCTTTGTTACGTGAGGTATTCGCAACATAATATTAGCAAAATATCATTTTATGCCAATGAATGTAATTACAAAATTGTTACTTTGTACTAATTATAGTTTATGAAATATGACGTCATGAACAATAAGACGGCTGAGAAACTGCCGCATCGTGTTTGTTCGTATTTTATGCGCTGCTGTATCGTTAATCTGGTTGCGTTTAAGCTTTGCACACTTAATCTTCAAAACAACAGGAAAAACGCTATCTACGTAAAATGTTGTATGGTGCATAGCAGATGGTACTTTTCCTATGAAGTTCGACAATATTTATGATTTTATTCAGATCTAGACGAAATTTTGTACACTTAAGCTTCGAAATAGGGGAAAGAAAACATCTTCGTAAGATTTCATACGGTGCATGACGGAGGGTACCGTGCAATATACTTAGAAACCACTTCACTGATCACCGTGAAAGTTAACAGAGTTATATAATTTGTAACAGACGGAGGAGGCAATGGACTGAGGACATGGAGTTCGACAGAGAGAGGAGGTGATTGGCAGAGAGGGGGTAGCAGGATATGAACAGATAGAGAGGGGAAAAAAAATTCAAATGTTTGTAAAGTTTATGGGACTTAACTACGGGGTCATCAGTCCCTAAACTTACAAACTACTTACGAACTAGGACGGCACAAATATCCATGCCCGAGGGGGGATTCGAATCCTCGACCGCAGTGGCCGTGCAGACCGTGACTGAAGCGCCTCAGTCCCCTCGGCCACCGTGGCCGGCGATAGAGAGGAAAATGAGGAGATGAACACAGAGGGAGAGGAGGGAATGGGCAGAGAGAGAAGGAAAGAGAAGGTGGACAGAGAGACAAAGGGGAAGGAGAGATGGACTAACTTAAGACGGGAATAATATATACCCGGGAGACGCCGGATTTTCAGCTAGTTCCCTATGAAAAGTTAATTACATACTGATGTAATTGTCCAAAATGAATGAAATTGCAGACTTGTGTTGTGACCGACGAAAGACGCGGCGACTACTGGTACAGAAATCAATTGCTAGATCTACATTACAATATCCTTAATCCTACATTCCATAGTGTTTGACAACGCAAACTTTTCTTTCGTGTTGCAGGCATACTTCTTGTTTCTAGACAGAAATACTATATACATGCATTATACATTCTAATCTGTCCCTAGCGTTGGTATTGGTGGAGAAGTATAACAAATGGCGTGCCAGTAAATTTTACTCGCTATTAGTAATTATGTCTCAACACTTTATGGTGCACTGTAAAGTTGAAGAATATAATTAAATTTTTCAATAAAATTACTAATTTACTTGTATTCCCAGCATGCTGGCGGGCATGGCAGCTGCTTGTTATATGATCAAGATCCACAGAAATACGTGTTTGCGACCTTCCTATCGGTGCTCACCAATAAGAATTGGCCAACACATAACTCAGGGTAGTAAAACGTTTATGGCTCATTGTCTCTGTTCATAGGGGTGAGTTATGAATGTCAGCTTCTATGCCCTAAACAGCTACCCAATCTGTTTAAACAAGATCAATTATTACTCTGTAATTTAGCCATTCTATCAATCTGCATATGATGACGTGAAAATATATTTAAACAAACATAAATTAAACCTCTGAATAACCAACAAAATGGATTCTAAGATAAAAAAGTGATTCATACACGAAGTAATTCATTATAAATGAAGTTTGTTACTCATTTTGGACATTAAAATGCGCAGGTGGTCCTACTTTATAAATCGGTAAAGAACTGAATATGTCCCCAACTATTGTTTATGAGAGCCACAATAAGTATCATACGTACTAGAGAGTAAAAGTTCCAATTTATCACTCGTAAATTATTGAAGTTCATCGAACATTGCAGTTTCAAATTAATCCGGAATTAATTACAGTATTTGTTATAAAAATACAGTTTGTCATTACACGAGTACACGATAGCTGAATTATCACAGTTACACAGCCCTACTACCGTCCATAGTTTACCAGTTTTCAACCAGAGACTAAGTTCTGCAGTCACTAAATTTTCCACATATGCCTATCTCTTCAAATCAAAAGTTCGTAACGCGGCTTCAGACCGCCCAGCGTCACAACCTTTCACCACCCCGTCCAAGTTTCGAGTCCCTTCCCAAGCGATCGAAAGCGTGCTCTACCTGCTCCCGAAATTGTATCCTTCCGCGAATCCTAACGCCTCATCTTTAGAATACAATTTCCCTTCCAAAATATTATACATTTGAATATCACAGAATTAAATGCTTTGACCACCTCCCTACAAATATTGTTTACATTTAATAAACAAATATATATTTAACAATACTAAAATCGGTTGAGACTGAAGCTCTTTGTTCAGGTAGCTACTAAGCGTGGCGTCTCACTGTTCAAATATACTGCCGCCGTCGAAATATAGTGAAACAATTAATATTTATCATGGCTTTTTATGCAAATATATTTAATTCTTGTCCAAAAATACATATAATTGTTTATCTATAAATTATCTGCTACATATTTACTATTTTTAGTCGGCCATGAGATATTTAACTGGCAGTCCACAACATAAAACGAACTTTACTAATAATAATATTAAATATAATAAAATACATATATAAATATAATACGCTTTGCTGGGTTCATGTTTTGTGTGTCTGTGGTGGAATCTATGTTCTGACACAAGAATGTTACTACCTCAACGAAAAGCAGAACAAGAGAGTAAAACAAATTTATTTAAAGATTACGGAAATCACGTGGTACGTCTTTTAAGAGAAGTAGCGTGGTGCATTGCTGCCCATTTGCTTCTTAAACTGTTACTGATAAAAATACGTATCAATAACTGTAAATGTAAGTCTTATTATGTTACTGAAATGTATCGGCTTTTTATCTGTAAGGCATATTGAAATTGTAATTACGGCATTTGATTCTACCAAGTCTCCTGAATCCATTCATGTAATTACATTTGCCGTATGATCATTCCCTGATTTTATATGGATATTTAGAATAATGTGTGTGGCTATATTGTATTTCAGTTGCAATCTTGGTTAGCCGCCCTCGCTCATCCGAAGCCGCCGTCCTCTGTTTCCGAGCAGATCAGGATTTCCCTAACTTCCTTTATTCTATTCACTAGGTCCAAACTGTTACCCTGCCGGCTGAGGAACCCAACAGCCTGACAAAACCCGCCTTTCACAGGGAAACAATCAGCTTCCCACTGTACCGTCTGTAATGCCACAGTGTTCATTTTTTAATTTTTGTTTATGCACGGTTTCGGATTCTGGGTACATTATCAAATCAACGTAAGTTCATTGATACCACAAAGAATCTCCACATGGCAACAAAATGTCGGCTCATAAGCTACTGTAAAGTGACTAACTACAAGACAACATTTTGTTGCATGTTTCGTGAGTTGATAATATTCTCCTCAGGTCTGCAGTCTGATAGCGTCGTCAACTAGACACAATATTTCGGCAGACCAATTGGCTGCCAGCTTCAGTTGAGTGCGCTGATTGTAGTTACTCGCCGGAACCTGAGACAGAACAGATAATCGGCCCCTTTATACATCGCTGACGACCCACCGCGCGTGCTCGAAATCAAAGTAGAGGCCCTCTTGGCGCAGTAGTGCGTCGGTGGAGAAAATCGGAAAAACGATGGGTCGAAACAAGACTAGTTAAAAGAAACTGCAGGTCGAAATGAAGACCATTGTTGCTTAATGTCAGACAGAATTGGGTTCCAACTTTTACTTAAAGGGACGCCCTTGTCCCTATTAATAATATTATCGGCCATACGAATTTCCATTGATTCTTTAAAAACACTTTACCAGTTGCGGGAAGCAGGAGCAATCATTTTTGTTTCATTATATAACATCTTGTGTTCCTCATGTGCAAAAACAGTCGACTTTTTAGGTTGAAGTAAACGAGTATGACGGTGGTGTTCCACACACAGATCCTGAACTGTGCGGACCGTTTGGCCGATGTAAGTCTGACCACAATGACACGGAAATCTATAAACATCAGGTTTCCTCAGTCCCAAATCATCTTTGACTGATCCAAGTAGGGCCCTAGTCTTTTCTGTTGGCATAAAAACACTTTTAATGTCAAATCTTCTTAAAATTCTTGAAATTTTCGAGGATATATTCCCGGCGAAAAGCAAAAAGGCAGTAGACTTGTAGTTAGTAAAATGTAGGCTTTCACAGCCTGAACTATCAAGCCCATTAAAATTATCCGGGCTGTTATGCCAGCGGTCTGTTGAATTTGTTTTCAAAACCCAACGTTTCGTCCCCGTCTGCGGCGGATATCTTCAAGGGGACGTGTAGGATTATAGATCCAACACACACACTGGCTCGCTACTGACTGCTGCTAAGATCGGTGGCCGGCCGCGGTGGCCGAGGGGTCTGCGGCGAGCCAGTCACAGTCTGCACGGCCGCTACGGTCGGGGGTTCGAATCCCCCCTCGGGCATGGATGTTTGTGTCGTCTTTAGTATAAGGTAGTTCATAAATATTTGTAAGTTTAGGGACTGATTACCCTACAGTTAAGTCCCGTAAGCGTAACAAACATTTGAACATTTTTAAGTTCGGTGTCCGCGCGTTCCCGCGCCGACGTGTGACGTCATGTGTTTTGAAGACGGCAGTGCAATTGGCCGTCGTCCGCTGCCGCCGATCGCCGTTGCCATCACACTGTATTTGAAGGGTGGCACATCTCTTCTTCAGCACCGGCATCCATATACCGTTTAGTTTCATGTCCTCTTCCTGACGACTGAAATTATTCGGATGTTTGGTGAGCCTTCGGATTTTTGTAGAGCCTTTCATGGTATTCGCTTGTGGCCGCTAGATCTTGCGTCTCGTAGAAGCGAATTTGGTGGAAAGCATACACCCTAACAGCTGATCGTTCCGTTTCTCCTCTTCCACAATTGCCCTTGTGCTCTTCCAAACTTTTGCGACAGTTCTTTTGGTGGTACCCATATAAACATCTCCGAAACTGCACGGGATCCTGTACACTCCATCTTTATCAAATGGTTTGCGAGCGTCCTTGGCAGGTGTGGTGTCGCACAAGTCTGAAGTGCGCGCCACGTACTTTCGCCGCGCGATGCCATGCAAGCACGGCGCGGCGTTCTTACGACGTCAGCCACGAGCGCTCTCTGCTGCAACCCCGTTCGTCGGCACCACTGAACTGCATCGGTGACTTGGCAAGAAGACAGGCACTAGAACAGGCTCTCATCAATAGGCAGGCCTCTATCTAGTTAAACTATGTATCTGCATTCCACTAGTCTTCAGTTAACAAAGTTAAGTATTGTACTATCTCTACGAAATATGTGTCTTGTACTAATCTAGCTTAGTGTTTGTAGTTTCTGCTGTCCCACTGGCTGGTCACCTCAGACTCTGTACCCGCACGCGCGGGCTTCCTATTTCCCTGTGTCGGTCTCTTTCTACTAGGCCACAGACACCTAGGACAACCGGCGGCAACGAGACACAAAAGCAAGCTTAAGGCGTTCCTGTGTCTTACGGGTTGGTTTGTAAATTATGGAAATATTCCCCTTCGTCAAAATTCTCCCAATTCTTTCCGTTACATATTTAACGAACGGCAGAAACACCTTAGATTTTGCAGTGGCCTGTTCATTATTTTCATTTCTGCGTGGCTGTTACAACGCACGTTTTATTTCTGCTGGCGAGTATCCGTTTTTCATTAGCGCATTGTGGAGGTGTTCCATATCAGCGTCGAGCAATTTGGGTTCACAAATGTTTCTAGCTCTATCCGCTAACGTCTTGATAACACCCTCTTCTGCTGTGGGTGGTGGTTCAAATCCCGGTGCAAATAACGATCTGTGTGTGTGGGCTTACGATATACTGTGTGGCCCAATCTACCACTTTCTTTTCTGAAAACAAGCACATCGAGAAAATGTAATTTGCCGTCTGCCTCCTCTTCCATTATGAACTGAATTTCGTGTTTATGCTATTCAGATGTTCGTGAAACCGGGTTATTCCTCCCTGCCGTGTCTCCACAGCACAAAAGTGTCATCCACATATCGGAACCAAACATTTTTTTTTTCTGGCAGTACTTAAAGCCTGTTCTTCGAATTTCTCAATAAAAAGTTTGCAATTACAGGATTTACGGGGCTGTTAAGACCTCATGTGGGCCGTTCGGACTCTTATATAAATAATTCGGCACATTTCATCAGTAGATTGAATGGCATAGTGACCCAGCCGGACGACATATTAGTAAGCTTCGATGTGGTATTGTTGTTTACCATGGTTCCGCTTAGTGATGTGTTGGAACAACTGGAACGATTTTTTCCTGCCGCCATTGTACGACTGTTTAACTGTTGTTTGACGACAACATACTTCAAGTAGAATGAGCAGTTTTATGAACGAACGGATGGTGTGGCTATGGGAAGCCCTCTAAGTCCCGTAATTGCAAACTTTTTTATGGAGAAATTCGAACAGGCAAAAACCAAATGTATCGTTTAGATACGTGGATGACACTTCTGTGCTGCGGAGACACGGCAGGGAGGAATAACCAGGTTTCACGAACATTTGAGTAGCATAAACACGGAATTCAGTTCACAATGGAAGAGGAGGCAGACGGCAAATTACATTTTCTCGATGTGCTTGTTTTCAGAAAAGAAATTGGTTAAAAAAATGTTCAAATGTTTGTATAGCTTACGGGACTTAACTACGGGGTCATCAGTCCCTAAACTCACAAACTACTTATGAACTAGCTAACACTAAGGACGACACAAATATCTATGCCCGAGGGGGGATTAGAACCCCCGACCGTAGTGGCCGTGCAGATCGTGACTGGCGCGCCGCAGTCTCCTCAGCCAACGCGGCCGGAGAGGAAAATGGTAGTTTGCGCCACACAGTATACCGTAAGCACACACACACACGGTTCGTTGTTTGCACCGGGATGTGAACCACCACCCACAGCAGAAGCGGGGTGTTATCAAGACGTTAGCGGATAGAGCTAGAAACATTTGTGAACCCGAGTTGCTCGATGCTGAGATGGAACACCTCCACAATGCGCTAATGAAAAACGGATACTCGACAGCAGAAATAAAACGTGCGTTGTAACAGCCACGCAGAAACCATAATAATGAACAGGCCACTGCAAAATCTAAGGTGTTTCTGCCGTTCGTTAAATATGTAACGGAAAGAAGTGGGAGAATTTTGACGAAGCGGATTATTTCCATAATTTACAAACCAACCCGTAAGATACAAGAACATCCCCTAAAGCCTGCCTAGGACGCTTCCAAACCATTTGACAAAGCTGGAGTGTACAGGGTCCTCTGCAGTTGCGGAGATGTTTATGTGCGTACCACCAAAAGATCTGTCGCAAAACGTTTGGTAGAGCACAACGGCAATTGTGGAAGAGGAGAAACGGAACGATCAGCTGTTACGCAGTATGCTTTCCACCAAATTCGCTTCCACGAGATGCAAGTTCTAGCGGCCACAAGCGAATACCATGAACGGCTCTACAAAAATCCGAAGGCTCGCCAAACATCCGAATAATTTCAGTCGTCAGGAAGAGGGCATGAAACTTAACGGTATATGGATGCCGGAGCTGAAGAAGAGATGTGCCACCCTTCCACTACAGTGTGATGGCAACGGCGATCAGCGGCAGCGGACGACGGCCAGTTGCACTGACGTTAGATTAGATTAGATTAGTTTTTCGTTCCGTACATCCATGTTGAGGAGATCCTCGTGGATGTGGAACATGTCAAGAAACAAAATTTACAAGCTGAATAATAGATAATACTGACAATATAAATACAAATACATTTTTAAGTTTTTTTAGCTGTTAATATAATAATACTAATATAGTATGAATACCGATACATGTATCATTTGGTACAATTTATAAACTCACTAATGGAGTAGGAATTGACCACTAGAAAGTCTTTTAAGTTCCTCTTAAACTAATCTTTATTTGTAGCTAAATTTTTTACACTTGATGGTAAATTATTGAAAATGTGTGTTCCTGAGTAGTGGACGTCTTCAAAACACGTGACGTCATGCATCGGCGCGGGAACACTCGGACACCGAACTTAGCGGCAATCAGTAGCGAGCCAGTGTGTGTGTGTGTGTGTGTGTGTGTGTGTGTGTGTGTGTGTGTGTTGGACCTGCTATCCTACAGGCCCCCGTGATGATGTCCTCCGTAGACGGGGACGAAACGTTGGGTTTTGAAAACAAATTCAATCGACCACGGCATACCAGCCCGGATAATTTTAATGGTCAAATTTGTAGTTGTCCTCTAATGGTTCGCCTTTTGGACCAAACTGAAACGCGCGACAAATTTGTTGAGTAATGTACCCATTCTGTTTAAAGACAACGTTAAGATGTTCCATTTCTTCACCCAGATGTTCTGCGGCGGAGATGGCGTATGGTCTTTTCACTAGAGTACGCAAAACACCCTTGTGCTGGTGTGGCGGATGACAGTTCGTCGCATGAACATAAAGATGAAGATAAAGATCTAATTAAATTGCGAGCTTATGGATTATCGCCCTAATTGTGCGATTGGATTCGAGATTTCCTATCAGAAAGGACACAGTTCGCAGTAACTGACGGTAAGAAAACAGAAGTGATATCTGGCGGTCCCCAGGGAAGCGTTAAATGTCCTCTACTCTTCCTTGTGTTTATAAACGATTTAGGAGACAATCTGAATATCTCTCTTAGACTGTTCGCGGATGATGCTGTCGTTTATCGGTTAGTGAAGTCATCAGAGGATCAAACGCAACTGCAAAGCTATTTAGACAAAATTTCTACATGGTGGGAAAATTGGCAATTGACACTAAATAAAGAAAAGTGTGAAGTAATACACATGACCACTAAAAGAAATCCGCTGAACTTCAATTACACGATAAATCAGTCAAACCTTAAGGTCGTAAATTCTAGCAAATACCTAGGAGTTACAATAAAGAACAACTTAGGCTGGAGAGAACACATAGAAAATATTGTGGGGAAGGTGAACCAAAGGTTACGTTTCATTGGCGGAACGCTTCGAAGATGAAACAGCTCCACCAATGAGACTGTTGCCCAGTGTGGGACCCTCACCAGGTGGGACTGACGGAAGACATTGGGAATGTTCAGAGAAGGGCAACTATTTTTGTTTTATCACGTTACATGCGGGAAAGCGTCACGGAAATGTTGCACGATTTGAGGTGTAAATCATTAAAAGAACGACGTTATTCGTTGCGGCGATATCTATTTGCGAAATTTCAGTCGCCGACTTTTACTTCTGAATGTGAAAATATTTTACTAGCACCCACCTACACAAGAAACATGACCATCCCAATAAAATAAGAGAAATCAGATAGAAAACGCAACGATTTAGGTGTTCTTTCTTCCCGCGCGCTATTAGAGAATGGAACGGTAGAGAAAGGTTATGAAAGTGGTTAATGAACCCTCTGCCAGGCACTTACATGTGATTTGCAGATTATCTATATAGATGTAGATGTATGTGTGGGTTTGCGATATACGCTGTGTCCTAAAGTCCCATCACTCTTCTTGTGAATCAAAACGACCAGGAAAGGAAGTTTCCCATCTTTCTCAACCTCTATCGTAAATGCAATACTGGGATTGAGACAATTAAAATGAACAAAAACTGATTTAAAGCATCCAGTCCATTAGGCCACACCATAAAAATATCATCGACGTATCTCCAGAAAGAGATAGGCTTAAGAAACGACGTCCTTTGAGCCATGTCTTCAAAGTCTTCCATAAAAAGGTTGGCGACTATGAGGGAAAGAGGACTCCCCATATCCACTTCGTCAGTTTGTTCAAAGAAGATTTCATTAAAAAGGAAAAACGTCAAAGTCAGAACATGACGACATAACTTGACTGTTTCATCATCCAATTTTTTACTAATTATGTTGTGTTACTCCGAACTGCTAACTGCGGTGACGTACTCTAGTTCTCGACGACACAACCGATCTGGTGGGCCGAGCACATGGGAGTAAGGCAAATAGGAACTCTGCAACCTCAAGATGTATCATTGGTAATAATATTAATTTATCCTGACAAAAAACTTCAGATTCACATTGCTGCGGCGGCTTCCGCAACTACGAGGTATGTCCACAAAGTAAGTTCCAACAAAAATGTTCAAATGTTTGTAGAACTTATGGGGCTTAACTACGGGGTCATCAGTCCATAAGCTTACAAAGTACTTATTAAATAGCTAAGACTAAGGACGGCACAAATATCCATGACCGAGGGGGGATTCGAACCCCCGACCGTAGTGGCCGTGCAGACCGTGAGCGCCTCAGTCTCCTCGGCCACTGCGGCCGGCAAAGTAAGTTCCGTTTGGTTATATAAAACAAACGTGTACAGATACAGAAAAATATTTATTGTACAAAAATATACAACTATTAAACTACTTTTCTACATAGCTTCCGAAATTTTATAGGCATTTGACATAGCGTATGTCTTCTTCGTAGAAGGTTGCCGCCTGTGTATTCAACCATGTGGTAACATGTTTTTTCAGCTCGTCATCATCGCTGAAGTGCTGACCACCATGGACAGGTTTTAGGTGTAAGAAGAAAGTCGCTAGGAGCGAGACTGTACGGAGGATGATCAAACACGTCCTAGTGAAATTCCCGTAAGAGTTGTTTGGTCACATTCGCCTTGTGAGGTCGGGCGACAACGTGAAGAAAAGAAGAAAACTCCTTTCATCTCTTCTTACCTCTAAAATCTGTCCTTGGTGGTCAACACTTCAACGATGATCAGCTGAAACAACATGTTTACCACATGGTTGAATACACGGGCGGCAACCTTCTATGAAGAAGGCACACAAAGACTTGTCCCACGCTATGACAAGTGCCAACAAAATTTCGGAAGTTATGTAGAAAAGTAGTTGAACAGTTGCAGATTTTTATACAATAAATATTTTTTCTGTATCTGTTAACGTTTGGTTTATATAACCAAACGGAACTTACTTTGTGGACATACCTCGTATAACAAAACCGAAATATCTTCTATACAGGGTACATCACAGTCAACGTCAAGGCGAACAAGTACAGCCGTAGCATTAAGTCCATGATACGAGCAGTCCTAGCCCTGTGATTGCTAACAGCTGCACTCGGCTAAGCCACGGGTTTGGGTCTCCGGCCACACTGCTCGCTTATTGTGGAGGGCGCCACTTCTTCACCAGTCTTTCCGTGGCGCCTCTACAAGGATGATGCGTCTGTGGCTCGCGCATTTAACACAGATAGCGCGGAATTGTTTTTGGTTTAATTTTTTTCTCGTAAGCTATTAATTACCTTTATATGGTCACGGTCTGCACGGCCACTACGGTCGGGGGTTCGAATCCCCCCTCGGGCATGGATATTTGTGCCGTCCTAGTTCGTAAGTAGTTCATAAGTAGTTTGTAAGTTTAGGGACTGATGACCCCGTAGTTAAATCCCATAGACTATACAAACATTTGAACATTTTGAACCTTTATATGACTGCACAACATATAAGTGATTATTTTCACAATCGCGCCATTAGTTTCTCAATACTGCCCTTCTTTCTGGAATGACGTGAAAATGAATGTTTTATAATTTTAATCTGATGAATCATTATTATTAAAACAACATTTAATATGAAATCTATATCTATAAATGTGAATGTCTGTTCGGTGTACGTTTATCACGTCTGAACCACAAGACATAAAGAGCTAAAAATTTGTACAGATACTAAAGTCTACCCGGGGAAGGCTTTAGGCACGGTTTTATGGCGATCGAATAGCTATTTATCTATATATATATATTAAGGCGAATGTCTGTTCGGTGTACGCTTATCACGTCCGAACGACAAGACGCGGAGACTTAAATATTTGTACAGTTACTAATTTATACCTGAGGAAGGTTTTGGGAACGGTTTTATAGCGATCTCATAGATATTTAGTAATTTGAGGAATATAACGCGAAATGCGGAACAATATGTTCAAATGTCTGTAAATCTATCGGACCAAACTGCGTGGTCATCAGTCCGTAGCTTACAAACTACTTAAACCTAGGTAAACTAACTTAAGGACAACACACACACACCCATGCCCCTGGGAGGACTCGAACCTCCACGGCGAGCAACCGCGCGCTCCGCAGCGAGGCGCTTTAGACCACTCGGCTACTCCACCGCGGCGCGGAACAATATTTACTCTTTGAAACTTATATTTACTCTTTGAAAATGGTTTTATTGGTTTGAATTGTTGCTTGAGGGTTGATAATGATAAAAGAGTGGAGTATATTGCGATGGAAAATTATCGGTGTATATAAAATTATATGTGTGTGTTAATATTTCGCTCTGCAGCGAAAACTACAGAACGCAAACGAATGGTCTGTGTGAAATTGTTGTCCGAAGTCTCCCATTGTACACCATAGCAGTTACATGCCGATAGCTATAAGGGGGTGGAAGATATGGTGGTTGAAAGTCGTCAAATTATAAAAAAAATTCGGACTGAAGGCCAGCGATGACGTTTGCGACTCTATAGCAAGGAGGTTACATAAAGCGAAACGTGATGCCACAGACCATATCTTTGGTCTAAGCGTGCTACAATGTCTTCAGCTCTTTCTCTGAAAGGATAAGCATATGAATAAGGAAATATGAGAATAAATAAATAAAGCAGTAGAAAAGAAATTTCTTTTAATGCAGACATACAGCACTTATACAAATGAATACATACCTGCAAAATTATACAATTGTACAACATATAACTCAATAAATATGAGTTCGTACGCATTTTATATGTCATTTGTGTTTTGATTACTATCTTTGTTTGTTTGGATACTTATAATTTTGTACAGTATGCGAGACAGCCTTATTTCTTATTTATTCTCCGATAAATATAGCATGTTTTTAGAAAAAGGAGTTGGACAGAGAGAAAGAATAGGAGAAGTACCAACTCAAAACAGGAATAAATAAATAAATACCGGAGCAAAGCCGGGTTTTCAACTAGTATATACATATAAATGGCTCAAAGTTAAAGTAATATGAATCCAACTAGGAGGAAGTCTTCAAAATTTGCAGCTGTATCCAACCACTTTTCAATCGACAATACAAGCTAAAATTGATCTACAATGGGAGCAGGCTACTCAAAGAAATAAATTATGACACTGTGCACGAATTCTTACAGACAAAAATAAAAAAGTAAGCCGCCGTTCTCGTCCTTCTGGAAGGACGTCAGCGCTATCTGGGTTAACTTGCGACGCCACAAATTAATAACAAGGACTCTTCAATAGGGACTCGGGTAAACAGGGAAACAACATCAAAACTCACAAGCAAGTCTGATGGACCAAAACAAACTGACTGCAGTCAAATGTTCAAATGTTTGTATAGTCTATGGGACTTAACTACGGGGTCATCAGTCCCTAAACTTACAAACTACTTATGAACTACTTACGAACTAGGACGTCACAAATATCCATGCCCGAGGGGGGATTCGAACCCCCGACCGTGGTGGCCGTGCAGATGACTGCAGTCGCCGAATAAAATGTGACGAGTTCAAGATGTGATGCTCACACTTTCTAACATGAGGGGCGAGAACAGAAGGTAATTTTTTGGCCATGTTATATGTGGGGCACCCAAATTGCTCACAATATGATGTTCAAATGTTTATAGAGATTATGGGACTTAACTACAGGGTCATCAGTCCCTAAACTTACAAACTACTTTTGAACTAGCTTATTCGAAATACGGCACAAACAACTATGCCCGAGGGGGGAATTCGAACCACCGACCGCAGCGGCAGTGCAGATCGTGACTGGCAGGCCGCAGACCGCTCGGCCACTGCGGCCGGCTCACAATAGGACGAAGAGGGATTCCATGATTGTGAACCTTAAGTAGTCCATACAGTCTCGGAGGGACAGCAGCTCCAGGGTGACGTTTCTTAACGACACCCTCTGACAAGGAACTCTTCTTTAAAAGGGAAAGCGTTTTCCGTTTTATTCTTTCCGTGGGATCATTACGTAACCTATGATAGGCTGAGTCATTCAGAAAAAGATTCATCTTGGACACACAGTCTCCACGTGATAGAAGAACCATAGCATTCCCTTTATCGGCCGGAAGGATAACTAAGTCCTTATATTCTCTCAAAGACCGGATGGACGCCGTCTCACTACTTGGAATATTGTTTCTTGTAGGTGGTGCTCTGCGAATTTTGTAGGCAACCTCTTGCCTAATTTAATCAGCCTGATCTGGAATACGGGACACAGTTTGCTCAACAGCACAAATAAAATCCGTTTAGGGACAACCCTAGGTGTAGGTGCAAAATTTCAAAATTTAAGCCTTTTTCCAAAACCGATAATGCAACGGTGGCCAGTTCCTTACCTGTGAAATTGACCACAACTCGCCGACGGAAGTCGTCACGAATTATTGTGTGTCGGGTGCGAAGTCGTTGAAATTTAGATAATTGTTTGCTGGCTGTACCCCTCTGTGTCGAGTCGTAAAGGTCCAAGAAGCGCTATCAACCCACTTCCACGACGCCGTGATTAAATCTGCAGATGCAAAAAATATAAGTCTTTGGAAACAAAATCCAGTTGTCTGCGGGTAAAACAAAGGCGTTCACCTACTAACGCAAGAGTGAAAGGCTTCTTCATCTTGTTATGCACTTTAGAATCAATATAGTGAACTATTCTAGCAAATTTAAGGAATAATACCTTCATTCCGGCATCTTGTTAAAAATTTTAGTGCACTCAGCAGCTTCCATTTCTTCTTGCGAAGTTATTCACACTCCTTGAAAAGATTGGCTATCTCCTCCCCGTAAAGGTTCTTGGATCTGCAGTCAGATAGCTTCGACAACTAGACACAATATTTCGGCAGACCAACTGGCTGCCATCTTCAGATGAGTACGCTGATTGCAGTTACTCGCCGGAAACTGAGACAGAACAGATTTTTTTAAATAATTTTTTTAACACTTTTCACTCCTCTCTCTGAGGGGGAGAGGCGGGCTGCTTTAGGGCTACTTCTTGTCCTTTTCAGCCTTGGGGTTTGTACAATTTTATTTATTTTTACAATTTATTTTTTCGTTCTTGAATTTATACAATCATAGGTTTATAAAACAAGAAAGAATTTTCCATATATAAAAGTAAAAATAACAAATAGAAAGAAAGAAGTAAATACATACATATTATGGAGACATAAGTTCATAAAGTAGAGGCATTGGATTAGATTTTTACATTTTACAAAAAGAATAACATCTTTAGGTTGAACAAGGTAGAAAACGAGGAAAAAGTTTTACGATTTATTTATAATTATAGTTTGTTTTGTGTGCTGTCCATTTTCTAGTGTTATATATACATAATGTTTTAATAGTACAGTTATATTTGCATTATGGTGGATAGCACACATATGCTGTCAATTGATCTGTTTGATCTTCTAGACGAGGGGAAGAGGGAGAGGATTGAGGTTGTAATTTTGTAATTGTTTCCTTGAGTGGTTACTGTTGGTCTTAGTCTGCTGGTGCGGGTTGGCGTTGTGTTAGTGTCTGATGCTTTTGTCAAGATGTGTGGGTGTGATGGTGTTTGCAGTGAGGGGTTCGAAGATTGGTGCTAGTTCAGGGAAAATGTTGGCAGTGTTTTGTGCTATTGTTTGTGTGGGAGTCGTATATTTAAACTGTGGGTTCCGAGTAGCTCTAAGTGGGGTGGTAATGAGTTATTCCAGGTCGGGCCGCTTGTGTAGGATGTGTCTAACGTACCTAGCGCGTAATTTTACGAGTCTGTCTTGAAGGGGTTCTGTTCTTGTTGTTTGGTATACTTCAGTTCTTGGGGTGGTAGAAGGGAGTTTTGAGATGCTGCGAAGTATCCTTCTTTCCGTGCTGTATAGCCTGTTAGTTATAGTGGCGTGGACGCCTCCAGGGGGGCAGCTGCATATTCCAGGAAGTATGTCTTAACAGCGGCCCATTTATACACCGCTGATGACCCACCGCGCGTGCACGAAACCACAGTAGAGGCCATCTAGGCGCAGTGGAGGAAATGAGCAAAACGATGGGTCGAAACAAGACTAGATAAAAGAAACTGCCGGTCGAAATGAAGACCATTGTTACTTAATGTCAGACAGAATTGGCTTCTAGGTTTTTGTTTCATTATATAACACTGCTCCTGCTTCGTATGGCCGATAATATTGTCGGGTTGAAATGGAAGCAGGCTTTACTTCGCAGGCAGGGTTGTCAACTGAACACAGCACTTATACTGAAAGCAGGTTTATTGCGAACTGAAACATACACGTAGCAATGACTGTCTCTCTGGCAGAGTGCTCTGCTATTTATACACAGACAGAATGTACCAGAAATTATAATTCACATAACAAACATGTAGAAATTATAAGAAACATGTAGAAACATGTAGAACATTCTGGAAATGATAAATACAAGGAAGTAAGTTTTTGCCGGTGGACGGGATTGAACCGGCGACCTTCGTCGCCGCAATCGGTGGCGCTATCCATTGCGCCACGCCGGCAGTCGGATAACTTTTGGTCTTACGGCATTGCTCCCTCTCCTGAAAAAACACCGATCCCCTGTTACGTTCCCTTTAGAGCCAACTGCAATGTCGTGGATCTTGATCTTGTCATGGGTCCCCTGTATGGCAGTTCCAGAGAATCCTTCCCTTCTGCACGATTTCCGACGACTGACGTTCCTGTCGTTGCTTCATCACAATCATTACCGTCCTTAGAGTCCTTGAAAAAGAAGCCATTTACGTCTATCTGCTCTTCAGGATCGTAGTAAGGCTTCATGCGGAGGACGTGAACAATGTCTCTTCGTCTTTGTCGTTTCGACGTCGGCTCATAATCCTCGACTTCGTATGTGACGTCTGACAGGCGGCGTATGACACGATACAGACCGAAGTATCGCTTCAATAGCTTTTCTTATAGCCCAACGTTTCGTACAGGGGGTAAAAATCCGTACCATATCTCCTGGGCTGTACACAGCAGGTCGGGGCTTGTCGTTACACCGCTGACGTTCCATCTCGTGGGCGTCCAGTGTCCGTGTGCGAGCCAGCTGTATTCATTGTCGTCTCAGCTTCACGGCCATGGAGCAGGAAAAACGGCATGAAGCCTGTGGTATTATAAGCAAATGTCACGACTGGCAGTATTGTATCCCAATCCTTCTTCTCAACATCGACGGCATATATGCTAACGTCTTGTTAAAACGTTCTGTAAGACCATTTGTCTGAGGATGGTATGCAGTTGTCATTCTCACATTGCTTCTGACATTGCTTCTGATACTAGTTTTGACTGGAATACTGTTCCACGATCAGATATCATCACACGTGTTGCTCCATGCTTCAAAATAATGTCTTCTACAAGGAATTTTGCGATCTCTGGAGCTTCTGCAGCCGGCACAGAATTGGTGACAAGGTAGCGTGTGAGGTAGTCAGAGCAGACTATTATCCATCGGTTACCAGTTGTCGAATTCGGGAACCTCCCTAAGAGGTCGATTCCATTTCGGTGGAATGGAGCTGCTGCAGGTGGAATTGGTACGAGATGCCCTGGAGGTAATTGCGGCACATGCTTCCGTCGCTGGCACTCTTTACAGTGACTCATATAGTGCATGACAGATCGACAGAGACCTTTCCAGTAATACCTGCGTCTGATTCTGTCTAGGGTCTTCACGAATCCCAGATGACCGGATATTGGAGCATCGTGGAAATACTTGAGAATAGCTGGCTGGAGATGAGCTGGAACGACCAGTAGCCATTTGGGGCCCAGTGGATCGTAGTTGCTCTTGTACAATGTCCCGTTTATAAGTTGGAACTCTCATTTGATCGGATCTCCTTTCTCCAAGGCCTCTATGGTTTGTAATAGCGCTGGATCTTCCCTATGTTGAGCTGTAACGTCACCTAATTCAGTAAGGGCTGAAATTTCGTTCATGCTGTTGTGTTCCACTAATGGCTTCTTCGAAAGGCAGTCGGCATCCTTGTGTTTGCGCCCGTTCTTGAATACTACTGTGACGTCGTACTCTTGGAGTCTTAGTGCCCATCTTGCTAGTCGACCTGATGGATACTTCAAGCTAGTCAGCGAACACAAAGAATGGTGGTCTGGTACGACGGTGAATGGTTTGCCGAATAAATACGGCCGGAACTTGTTGATAGCCCAGATAACTGCGAGACATTCTTTCTCAGTTGTAGAGTAGTTTATCTCGGACTTTGAGAGTACTCTTAATGCATAGGCTATCATCTTTTCAGCACCTTCCTGAATTTGCACAAGCGCAGCACCAATTCCATAACCGCTAGCGTCAGTGTGAAGTTCGGTTTCCACATCCTCGTCGTATAAGGTTAGAACTGGGGCGAAAGTTAGAGCTTATTTAAGTGCCCGGAAAGCTCGTTCTTTTGTCTCACCCCAGTAAAACTTGGCGTCTCCCTGCAGAAGTTCTTGCAAGGGACGTGTCTTGTTATAAAAATTCTTTTATGAAACGTCGGTAGTATGAGCACAGCCCGAGAAAATTTCTCACATCACGAATGTGCTGAGGAGTTGGAAATTCTGTGACTGCCCTTACTTTATCTGGATCAGGACGGACAGAATCTTCGTTGACTAGGTACCCCAGGATTTTTATCTCTTTGGTGACGAAGAGGAACTTCTTTGGATTGAGGTGGAGTCCTGCAATCTGAACACACTTTAACACAGTTGATAGGGGACTCAGATGTTCTTCAAATGTTTTCGAGAAAACGACAATGTCATCTAAATAGCAAAGACACGTCGTCCACTTAAGGTGTCGAGGTAAGTTGTCCATCATGCGTTCGAATGTGGCCGGAGCATTACATAATCCAAGTGGCATTACTTTGAATTCATAGAGGCCGTCAGGTGTAATAAAAGCCGTCTTCTCCCTGTCAGCTTCGTCAACCTCGATTTGTTAGTAACCTGTCTGCATGTCCATAGTTGAGAAGTATGTTGCTCCTTTCAAGCAGACTAAGGTGTCGTCAATGCGCGGCAATGGGTAGACATCTTTCTTTGTAATCTTGTTCAACCGCCGATAGTCGACACAGAATCGCCACGTGCCATCCTTCTTTTGGAGGACCACCGGAGACTACCAAGGACTCTCCGAAGGTTGAATAATATCGTCGTGCAACGTCTTCTCCACTTCCTCCCGAATTATCCGTCTTTCATCTGGCGACACTATACGAACGCTGGCTAATTGGTTGATGGTTCCCAGTATAGATACGGTGCCTTATCGAGGGCCGTTTCGTCTGACTTTTCTCCTGCTGGGGTGTGAATGCGCCC
Organism: Locusta migratoria; assembly: GCA_026315105.1. NCBI lineage: Eukaryota > Metazoa > Arthropoda > Insecta > Orthoptera > Acrididae > Locusta > Locusta migratoria. The sequence continues at coordinate 166,806,444 of CM048755.1, read as the reverse complement.
GAAAATTGGCGTAGTATAGCTAACACCCGCTGGCGTTGTTCCTTGGTCAGTCCGGGCCCTATTGGGAGTTCTACGGTTGTTTCCTCCAGCGTGTTGTCTGTACTAACAGCAGAGCATGGATCTTCGTTGATGACGTTGAGCTCACCGACCTGGATTGGTTCAGCTGTCCCAATACAAATTCCTTTGAGGATAAGTTATGACTGATCGTGACAATTAGTGATCCAAATCTCTCCTCGACAACTGATAATGCTTATGGTAGCCGCTGGTATGTAAATTTCTTTTGTGAGCCTAATAAACTTCTTAATATCGACAAGCACTTCACAGTTTAACCAGTCATTTGTGACTGGAACTCTTCTCATTGTCAATGGCGGGATCGTCACACTGTCAACGGCAAGTAACTTCGCAGATAATTCTGTATTACGTGTACCCCTCGGAACGATCCTCAGTTTGCAGCTCAGATCTTCCACAGACAATGCTAGCTTCGGATGCCTGAAGGAAGTCCCATCCGAGGATGACATTATGACAACATTCTGTTAAAACGACAAATTCGAACGGCTGGATCCTGTTGTTGATGGTTATTCTTGTGACACAAGTTCCTGCTGGCTGGACGTTCTTCCATTAGCGACCTTCAGCACAGTTGCTCCCGTATCATAGAACATTGTCTTCTTTGGTGTACGGTGGTAATTATCCGACAATACAGAGAAAGAAGCTCCTGAATCAACCAGTGCCCGGACAGGTTGCCTGTCGATTATGACGTCGATGAGATTTTCCGAAATCTTAGCGACTGTCGTCCATGGAGGATTTTCACCTGTGGCGGCCACACCTCCGTAGATGGTCGCCTCGCTTAGTTTTCCTGGGGACGGTGGCTAGGGGAGCGGCTGGTACCTCTGTACGGGGACGGTGAACGGCAGCGGCGTGTCGGGGAACGACCTCGTCCATGGTACGGCGGTGGGTTTCTTCCCATAGGTCGACTGAACTCATCAGTAGGTGACTGCCTGGGATAGAACTGCTCTGATGGCTGACGTCTTGCGGCAAAATAATCGTCGAATACTTGCCTTCTCTCTCTGTAGTAGCGTACGACATGTCCAGGACGCCCACAGTGGAAACACAGTGGTGTGTTGTCTTCTGTCCTGCAGACGTCTGTTCTTCTGTGGGGCGTCATAGTTGCCGGGGGAGTTGATTGTACCTGCGTCGGCCGGTTCCTGGTCTGTCGTTTGGCGGCTGCATCGTAAGTCATTGTAAGGCGAGGCCATTCTTCACGTCGGGTGTGACTGGCGGGGCGGATAGGTGATAATGTCTGAAACACCTTTTCCTCAGTGGCGTCGGCTTCCTCATGATTTACAGGGCTTACATCCATGGCCATAATCTAATGCTCACATGGTCCAACAGTCCCAGCTGCCATAAACTGTTGTAATTCTTCTCTCACAATTTGTCGTATGAGAGAAGCAAAGTCATGTTCATCTTCCACAAAGGCCATAAGGTAGTACATTGGGGAGTCTTTCATACTACTTTGGTCCAACCCTCTTCTGTTACATCTCTTCAATTCGCTGGCACCACTTGATGAACTCTTCCGTCGTAGCCACGTCTTTTATAAGAAGAGTTTGGTACATGTCTTCTGCAGCGCCCTTCATCAGGTGTATGATTTTGTCGGCCTCAGACATATCCGGGTTAACTATGTTACATGGGGCCAAAACATTCTGTACGTACGACTGTGTCGACTCACCATGTCGTTGGGCCCGGTTCTTCAGTTGCTCATCCGCCGACCGGATTTGTCGTTGGCGGTCTCCAAATGTCTCCTTAAGTTCCGTCTGGAATGTTTCCAAGTCATTCAGCTTCTCTTCCTTGTTTTCAAACCATTGCTGGCCAAGCACATTGTATGATCCCACCTGTTGTACTTGGTGACTCGATCGAACACTTTCAGCCATTTTTGGGGTCCTGTCCAGCGTCTCCAGAGAACACCGATGGGTGTCTGATGTGCAGCTGGCTTACCGCTGGTTTCGTTCTTCTGATAAAACGGACTTTCGGAAGGATGTAATCGGTATATACCTTGTATTCCGGTTCTAGTCCGTGTAAGCGACGGCTTTTACGTTGCCTAATCGCAGCCACGGTGATGCAGCTGTTGCACAGAATACGCGGCGCCCCCATCAAAGAATGTCGCGTTGAAATGGAAGCAGTCTTTACTTCGAAGGCAGGGTTGTCAGCTGAACACAGCACTTATACTGAAAGCAGGTTTATTGCGAATTGATACATACACGTAGCAATGACTGTCTTTCTGGCACAGTGCTCTGCTATTTATACACAGGTAGAATGTACCAGAAATTATGATTCACATAGCAAACATGTAGAAATTATAAGTGAACATAAGAAACATGTAGGAAATTCTGGAAATGACAAATACAAGGAAGTAAGTTTTTGCCGGTGGACGGGATTGAACCGGCGATCTTTAGCACCGCATTCGGTGACGCTATCCATTGCGCCACGGCGGCAGTCGGATAACTTGTGGTCTTGCGACAGTATTATTAATATGGAGAAGGGCTTCCCTTTAAGTAAAACTTGGAACCCAATTGTATCTGACATTAAGTAACAATGGTCTTCAATACGACCTGCAGTTTCTTTTAACTAGTCTTGTTTCGATCCATCGTTTTGCCGATTTTCTCCACCGGCGCGCTACTGCGCCTAGATGGCCTCTACTTTGGTTTCGCGCACGCGCGGTGGGTCGTCAATGGTGTATAAAGGGGCCGCTGTTTCTGTTCTGTCTCAGGTTCTGGCGAGTAACTGCAATCAGCGCACTCAACTGAAGATAGGAGCCAGTACGTCTGCCGAAATATTGTGTCTAGTTGAAGACGCTATCCGACTACAGACCCGAGAAGTATATTATCAGTTATTACGACGGGAAAGACTTCACAACTACTTCGTGAGTTGATAATGGATCAAGAGACTGAAACAATCATGAATAAAAATTAAATTGTAAACACCTGCTTTCGTACAAATTAGAATACTTTTCACAAAGTTAAGCAAAGTTGAATATTGCCTATATAATTTTTTTTCTGAGGCGCAAGCGAGTTAAAAATTCCAAATCCAGACAAACCTTATGCCTGACATTATGATTGCATTATTTAGGTTAGTATTACTTAAAGCTGTGCCTTGAAGTGACTCGTGTGCAGAAGGCTAATTCCACAGCTGGCCACAAAACACCGACTGAAAGATCAACGAACTGAACTGAATAAAAAGCCACAGATGGACCAACCGTGTTTATATTCATTTTATTTAAGTACATACAAAATAATGAGATGAATCTACCTGATAAACTGAGTCGATATGCTAGTCCATTGATAGCGACCGGGCCAAATATGTCACGAAATTAGCATCAAACGAGAAAACCACAAAGAACAACACTTTTCTAGCTTGAAGGGGGAAAACAGATGGCGCTATGGTTGGCCCACTAGATTGCGTTGTCATGGGTCAAACGGATATCAACTGCATTTTTAAAAATAGGTACCCACATTTTTATTACATATTCGTCTAGTACGTAAATAAATCTGAATGTTTTATTTAGAACAATTTTTTCGCTTTTTGATAGATGACGCTATAATACTCACAAAAATATTGCTCACAATACACAGGAAGGTTTTTAAAAATTAAAACACAGAACGTAGGTATGTTTGATCTTTATTTCGGTTGTAACTTCCCGGCAGTTTAAAATTGTGTACCGGGACCGGGACCGGGACTCGAACCTGGGACCTTTGCCTTACGCGGGCAAGCGCTCTACCAACTGAGCTATCCCGTCACGACACACGACCCCGCCTCACAACTTTACTTCCGGCAGTACCTCGCCTCCTACTTTCCAAACGTCACAGAAGCTCTCCTGCGAAACATGCAAGACTAGCACTCCTGGAAGAAAGGATTTGGTGGAGACATGACTTAGCCACAGCCTAAGGGATGTTTCCAGAATGAAACTTTTCACTCTGCAGAGGAGTGTGCTCTGATATGAAATTTCCTGTAGTTTAAAATTGTGTGCCGGAACCGGGATTGGAACCTGGGAAAAGTTTCATTCGTTTATTTCGGTTGTTCCAATGTGATACATGTACTTTTCTGAAATTATCATACATTATGAGGACGTATGCTGTTACTGCGTGATTACCTGTAATTACCTCATGACTTCAATAAATGCTCAAAATGATGTCCTTCAACTTCAATGCCTTTGGAAATACGCGTAACGAAATTCCTCTCAACAAAGAGTAGTTCGCCTTCAGTAATGTTCTATCATGCATTGAAAATGCGCTGACGCATGTTTTCAGTCGTTGTCGGTGAATTATGATAAAAAATATCCCTGAATTTTGCCCTCAGAAAAATCCGGGGATGTAAGATTTGGTAAATGTGTGGACCACGGTATGGTGCTTCTACGACCAATCCACCTGTCATTAAATATTCCATTTAAGACCGCTTCAAATGCACGCGAGCCATGTGCCGGACATCCATCATGTTGAAAGTATATTGCTAATCATGCAGTGAAACATCTTGTAGTAAAATCGGCAGAACATTATGTAAGAAATCAGCATACATTGCACCATTAGATTGCCATCGTTAAAATAGGAACCAATTATCCTTCCTCCCATAATACCATAATACCGCACCATACATTTTCCCGCTAAGGTCGCTGATGTTCCACTTGTCGCAGACATCGTGGATTTTCCGTTGCCCAATAGAACATATTATGCCGGTTTACGCTACATCTGCTTGTGAAAGACGCTTCGTCACTAAACAGAACTCGGGAAAAAATATGTTATCGTCCCGTAATTTATTTTGTGCCCACTAGCAAAACTGTACACGACGTTCAAAGTCTTCCGCATGCAAATTATGGTGCATAGAAATATGGTACAGGTGAAATTTATGTTGATGTAGAATTCTCAACACCGAAGTTTTTGAGAGTCCCGATACTCGCCCAGTTTATCTGATACTGATGGGCGGATTAGTCGCAACTGCAGCTAAAACACTTACTTGGGCATCATCATTTGTTGTAGGTCGTGGTTGACGATTCACTTGTGGCTGAACACTTCCTGTATCATTGAATAACGTAACTATCAGACGGAAGGTCCGGACACTTGGACGATGTCTTCCAGGATAACGATCAGCATACATAGCAAAGGCCCGTTGGGCATTTTGATCACAATATCCATACATAAATATCATATTGACCTTTTCTGCAATTGGTAAACGGTCCATTTTAACACGAGTAATGTATCACGAAGCAAATACTTTTTTTTATGGCACCGTGTAGTGTGAAGTACCATCGTCAGCGACGATCCATACTTCAAGGTGGAAAGGGAGTAGGTGAGGCTTGAGGTCACTTTATTATTTATTACACGTTGGTGGTTAACTTCTAAGGGCTGGTATGTGGGCCCGTAAGATACCACTGTTGATGTAGTTACTGAAGGGATTCACATAACTAACGATCGAGGCACCTTAAAGCGATGCCAAGGTAACGGGACTGTTGTGCCAAGAGTTTGAAAGTGACAGACCGTATGGCGTAAGGTTTCGATCTTTTGGTACAATTTAGCTGAGTGCTTGTTAACTATGTCTTGTAGCATGTCCATTTGTAGCGACTATGATACGAGTGTACCTGCTGGCACTCAGGATCCATCGCAGGACCATGTTCTGGACCACTTGGAGCCGTCCAATTTGAGTACCCCTGGCGAGCCCCCAGACCGAGCTGCCGTACAGCATCTTGGAGAGCACCGTCGCCTTGTAGAGTCGAAGTTTAGTAGCTGTGTTGAGGTCGGTGCTGTGAAAAAAGGGAATAATTGCTTTGGCATGCCGTATGCCTTATTGCGGAGTGACTCAACGTGTCGATGGAGGACTAACTGTCTCCTAAGGTGACCCCAAGGTATGTCACTGTTGCGGTCCATGGTAGGTCCTGTTCGTTAATCCGTAAGGTGATGGGTAGTCGGGGGCGTTTCTTACTAAAATAGATGGCCGTCGTTTTCGCTGCATTAAGGCGAACCTTGTTTGTTTTACACCAAGTCATCGTAGCGTCCAGTTGTTGCAGCAGTCTCCTAATATTAGCCCGAACATGCCGGCCGCTGGTGAAAAACTCCGTATCATCTGCGAACTGAGCGATATGGACACCAGCGACAGTAGGCATGTCGTTCACATAAATATTAAATAGTAATGGCGATAAAAACGGATCCTGCGGTAGTCCAGCCAATGCCAGTTTGGTGTCAGAGGAGTGACCATCAGATGTAACCACCATTTTTCTGTCCATGAGAAAACTTGCTATCAATTTCGTGTAGCCGGCCGCGGTGGCCGAGGGGACTGAGGCGCTCCAGTCACGGTCTGCACGGCCACTACGGTCGGGGGTTCGAATCCCCCCTCGGGCATGGATATTTGTGCCGTCCTTAGTCTTAGTTAGTTCATAAGTAGTTTGTAAGTTTAGGGACTGATGACCCCGCAGTTAAGTCCCATAAACTGTACAAACATTTGAACAATTTCGTGTAGCAATTTGGAATCGTTGTCTGTTCGTGTAGTTTGCGAATTAAAAGTTCTCACCAAACCTCATCATAAGACTTCTCTTCATCTAGAAAGACCGCTGAAGTGGCGCTGGAAATATTCCAGTTACGGATAACATGCTCGACGACGCGGAGAAGCTGTAATTCCGCGGAAAGCTTCCTTGCAAAACAGTATTGTTCTGCACGGATTGTGCCATCGGCCACAAGAGGTTCCAGGAGTCGCGTGTGTAGGACTCGCTCGAAGGTTTTACCCATGCTGCTCAGTAAACTTATAGCTCGAAAGTTTGCGGGTACTGTCAAGTCTTTCCTAGGCTTGGGGATGGGCACCACCTTGTCGATTTACCAGGCTGAAGGGAAATATTTTGCGGTGAGACAGCCGTTGTAGATCCGCGTCATAAGGACCAGAGGCTTGTAGTGGTAAATTCTTGAGTTGAGCATTTGGAATCCTGTCAATTCCAGGTGCCTTGTTAGTCTTAAGTTTCCCAATAAGTGTCCGGACGTCATTGGGGGTTGTTAGACGGGGTCTTGTCTGATCTTCGGCCGCAAGAATTGTGTGAACAAGGTGGATGGTAATCATTTCATATTCCCTCTGCTCGATGTTAAGTGGTTCTTACAACAGCGTAGTCTGTTCCTCAAAAGTTGTCGCAAATGTCTCGGCCATGGTTAGAGAGTCATCGGTGAGCCCTTGCGGTGTTTGGAGAGGCCGTTTCGGCGCGGGTTCTACCCGAATGGCCTTCACCAATTGCCATTCCTCCCGGGTGCGAAGGAGGAGGGAGGATATCCTGTCGTCCCACCTTTCTGTGCGCCATTCCAGTAGTCGACGTCGAAGTTATCGCTCTGCTCGGTGCATCCTGCGGCGATATGCCGCATTTCTATAACGTTGCCATAGTTTGAGGTATCTGTTCTTCTGGAGGCGAAGCTCTTCCAACAATGGAGGCTATGGTTCGTAGTTTGGGCGGTCATCTACCACTGTAAAGGATGCATTTTTGTATGCCCTCTCAGTTTCCGGGTAAGGTGATCGATGGCAGCGTCTACTGCCCAGGTGTCTGAACGTCCAATGTGGGGACCACATTATTATTTTGATACCGTTTGAATTGTGTCCAGTTGGTCTCATGGTGAATCCTCTGCGTCGGCAGTTGGTGGGAGCCCGGAAGTGTAGCTAGAACAGGGTCGTGCCGAGACGTCATGTCATTGATAGTTACAAGACGTGGGTCGACTCGAAGGCCATGTTTTACAGCAATGTCTAAGACGTCAGGGCGGTGATGGCGTGGTGATGGAGTATGCGTCGGATCCACTGGACCCCATACTTCCAGATCTAATTCCTGTTCCAGACGGTGAAATTAGCGAAATGTTACGCGATACCACGTACTTATACGTTGGTGACTATTACAGCACCATCTATCACAAAGAGAAAAAAGTGTTCCAAATAAAACATTCATATTTATTTACATACTAGAAGAATATGCAATAAAACTGGGGGTACCTATGTAAAAAATGCAGTTGATATCCGTTTGACCTATTGCAGCGCCATCTATCGGACCAACAATAGCGCCATCTGTTTTCCCCTTCAAGCTAGAAAAGATTTTTTCTTTGTAGTTTTTGTGTTTGATGCTTATTTCGTGACATATTTAGCCCGGTCACTTTCAATGGACCACCCTGTATATGTGAACGAAGATCTCCTTGTTTGTGTTTCGATGCCATATTTTTTTCAAAAGTGACAAAAACGAACAAAACTAGACTGCGATAACAATTCAAAACCTCCTGAATAGAGCATTCAATGGCACACACGGACACGAGCGGCTGGCCTCAGAGACTGCCGTTTCTGCGTCAGCTAGAGCTTTGAGAGTAACGAAAATATGCGTATCCGTATGTATCCGTTACTAAAAGAAACAATACTCGTTACCAGTGACACCTAGAAATACGTCCGCTACACTGTCTTTGAAACCGTGAAAAAATTGAACGGTTACCGTCAACATTACTTTAATATTTAAAATTACCATTACTGCTTTTTGAGGCAGTTAAACTACTGAGGAAAGGATCACTACAGTCCATTTCCCTCGTGATTAAAATACAACTGTCATTTAAAATGACCGCGACCTCAATTTTAAGTGCTGTTTCCGCACTTTACTTCGAGGCTTGGAATGTCATAATCAATCGCAATATTTCGTGAAGAATGCCAGTGTCACCGATCATAGTAGTAGCTCTACATTTGCGACTGCTGTACTGTATTATGTCACAGTAACAATTAAGATAATACCATCATGACTGAAAATGTGTAGATGAAAACTTTTGAGTACTTTTAAAAAAAAAAACTTTTTTGTGGTAGACAAGATCAAAAACAAATAATTAACCATTTTGAAACCTGTAGAGGTAAAAAATAGAGTGGTCCAGATCAACCCATGCAAAGAAGGTCGACGATTAACAATGGGTTGCATGAAACCCACTCCTCTACCAAAACTATATGGAGCTGCCGGGTTTGCGAAACCGAATTCCTGGAAGACATCACAAGAATTCACAGAGAGACTCAGACAAACCATCGAAATCGGCATCCCCCATTTGGCAGTGAGTGTAAACCCGGGCGACTGAAATCCCGTAACAGGTTCTTAGCCACGAGAATAGAAGAACCACCAGATGATTACCCACATGCACAGGAAATGTCCAAATGATTCGCCACGAACTGGAAGACATGGCGAAGACTGAACCGAATGAGGACGGAGGTGGCCTCAGTGAAGACAAACATGACTAGGTGGGGACTTGTAACCACAGACGATAAGTGTAACTGCGGTGCTGTGCAGGATATGGAGCACCTGCTTGCCTGTCCCAACTGCCCATACAGATACAACCCTGACGATTTATGTTGAACAAGAAAGAAGCTTTAGACGTGGCCCTATACTGGGCTGAAATATTGTGACCTGGTTTCCGGACTCGAAAAAGTAAAGTAAATCACATGCATGTACAGTCTTAGAAAAAAAAGTGATCGCCGGCCGGCCGAGGCAGAGGCTAAGTCCGAGTCGGTCGCGCAGTGTCGACAATAAATTCGATCGCCCCTCAGAATGCGATGTGCACGATCTGGCAACACTGTAGAATGCAGTACTGGCAGGAGGAAGTGTTATGTCCTTCTCGAGACGGCAATGTGGTATATGAGCGCGTGGTCTTGTGGTAAGAGTCACATTTACAAGAGTATATGGAAGCAGTTGCGAGATCGAATCCAACCACCTCCAGTTTTTTTAACTGCAAATCGGCTGTCTTCGTTATCAGTGTGGAAGAACTTCAAATGTAACAGCGAAAAGTCCCAGAAATAATTACACAAAAGGGCTCGCTGCTGCATCAAAACTGAACTGTTTACTCTCGGGAGTAGTGGGTACCGGCTACGGCGACGCGCCAGCGGCCTCATCGCCGCTGCCGCCTGCGGACTCGGTGACAGCGGCGCGCCGCTATGAGTTTATTTACCGGCTGTTATATCCTTACCTCAAGTTCTGGTACTCATATTACAATTACGTATTGAATTTTTCTGACTCATATATGAACATAATTTAAACGTAGAAAAGTAGAATCAGTATAAAGGGTCATAGGGGTGACTATTACCACATTTTTCTTGAACGTCATCAAGCCGCTCAATCAGGATTCCTACTCACGATTGCTACCAGTGACGAGTTATGATGCTCTCATGCTGACATCTTAAGAAGAAATTAATGACTGAGTACTAAAAGATATTTATACTCAGCAAAGTGCAACCACAACTCCAGGGTGCGCCCATTTTTTGCAAACAACTGAGACACTGTAAAAAATTATATCATGTGTTAGTACTACACTATAATAATTCCAGTTGATTTCACAAACAAAACATCGATTTGTGTGCTGTGGAAGTCATCCATTCCGCACCTACTCTTTCGATCATATGTCCTCAAATGTTTGTCTTTACTGCCCCTACTCGAATAACCTTCGACAAAAAATATTTGCAGACGAAAATACACCCGAACATAGATTGGCGTCATAATTAGCTTGCAATCAGTTCAATTCTAAACGGACAGATTTAAACTACCAGAACGTTGTCAGACTTTCTCATTATCAGAGGGAATATAGCAAGTAACCACAAGAGGTTTCTTGTTGTTTTCGATGTGGATTCGTGCAATCCCTGTCACGAAAAAAGCTAAAAATTTCTACTCCAATGAGACCCGAACCGTTGACCAAAGCCACCTCTCCATGGCAGGCGACTACTTTACCGCCTGCGGTAGGAGCTTGCACGACAGTGCTTTCCTACTGCCACATATATCAGTAGAACATATAACTCGCAACGTAAGAGACGAGATTAGTTGGAATTTCGCCTTGTAAACAATTTTCTGGAACCAAAAGCATGAACAAATAGCCTTCTGTCGCCTCTCGACTGAGAAACCAGTCAGATTATTCAAATGAAATTACAGGAAACATCAAGTGAATTTATGAGCATAGTTCTGTGCTAACCAGGAAGTAAGACCTCGGTACCAGCGTTGACAGACTTACACTGCGATGCTGCCAAGCTTCAGTCATACTATCAACAGGAAGCATAAGAGCCGAGGTGATTGCCAAGCGAGCTCGACTGAGAATTAGCTCGCGCGTCGCGCGCCTGCGGGGGGTCCGAACACCTGAAGTATATGTCAAGGAGCCCTGATCGCAATTCCGTAACTAGCATTAATAAGCCGATCGCTGTCACTAATAAAAATATACAGATGCACCGACCGCTGACATAGTAATAAGTGTCTCAATTATTTGCGTATTTTGTCTTAAGCGCAATGACAACAAAAGTCCTTCACCAGTGCTGTTTCATATTTTGTCGAGCATTTCCATTGATTATACCGAAAACATTAGATGTAAACAACAGTTTTCTTTATAATTATAGACTTACAAAATATTTGTCTTGATATCGTTGACAGTGGCACAAACAAACGAAGAGAGGCAAACAAACGAAGAGATATCAATGCAGCATTGTTTTCAAGATGTGAACATTTCTGAGAAGGCTTCGTAACATGAAGTGCAAAATAAGAAGAGCTTCTGTTATCTAAACATAGAATTAGGGACAGTAATGTATAGATTAATTTATCTTTAAGCCAAACTGTCATCCAGTCTACAAATATCGCTAAAATGAAACGTATCACCTGTTGATTAGAGTCCCATTGTATCCCCTAACAAAAACGAGCAGCAGATAGACTGAAAACCTTTTGATGACTGTGCAGAACATTCAGGGCAGAAAGAACCCTAAATCAAAAATAACTATGGGTTAATGAAGCAGAGCATAGTGCTGATATTGTATGCAGCAGTCGCACAGTGTTTTATTTTTATTATTATTTTTTTTTACCCCAACCGTTTTCATATGAATACAAGCTAAAACTCCCACAATATTCATATGAGAACCATCGGACCGTAATATGATGACACAGTTGATCAGATGGTTATAGAAATTGCAGTGACTGTTTTTATGCTGGCAATGGATAACGCGAAATTGTCACTATTACGGAATATATCACTGATTAAGTTCTGTCTGTGAAAGAATTGCTCAAGAGCTAGTGAACAGTATCGATACCTCTGCACTTAACACGAACCCATCAGTTGCCAATTATACGCAGCTAAATTTTATAATTTGATCTCCCTACGAATGATTTAATTTCTTTCACAACAGTGTTATTACATACTGAAAGTGTTCAACAAGCATGAGTCTATCACTTCTCGTTCACGTCCACTTTCTGCGTCTATATGCCAATAAATAAAAATGAAATAACAGTTAATGGAAGTTTACAAACTCCATCGGAAAAAATGAAAAATACTTTCTTGACCTACAGACTACTGCAATACAAATTTTTGGATGAATTACTTAGGCTCTACTTTTGTTTTGGTGCATTTCACTTGCGCTATAGAAGGGATAAAACATGCGGATATTTCATTAGTATTACAGGTCCTGGAACTCCGTCGATTACTACCGAGTTGACAATCACTTTCCGTATGATATTCGTTGTTTGAGACTGATTAAAGGGGCTTTACGACATCCTTTTATTAATCGAATTCTTTAAACTTCTCGGTAGTTGCAGGAAAGTGAATTCAGGTAGACAGCGGTAATACTGAAAATTTGTGCCGCAGCGGTACTGCAACCCTGCTTTCTTTTCCCTAGTAGAGCTATTCTTTGCGGTCGTTGAATAGTTTTTGTTCTATGTTGACTGGTAAGATGGATCTTAGTTTCCCTCCATTAAAAAAGACAACAACAAAAAATTACAGATGCGGTCATTCCTCTGGCCGAGCGAGCTGGAAGAATCGCCTCGGCTATTTATGCAAATAATATTCAATATGCTTCAAGTTTTTAAAAGCATGTTGTTACTGGGTCTCATATAGGTATGACAGCAGTGTAGATAGCTCGAAACGTATGCATGGTGCGATTACTTTTGTGCAAATCACCTCGCAAAAAAGATTTCCCGTTTCAAGAAAGATCTTTCGGGTATTCATGATTTTACACATGAAGGAAGACTCGATAACTCACGTGTCAGTTAATCGCAGTGAAATGCAATATGACCGTCGCTTCCTGGCAGCGAATATCTTTTCGGTTTTTCTATCTTCTGTTTAGCAGCAGTCTGCCACCGCGTTTTGGAAGTGAAAAACGATTTTTGCAGTCCACCACACCTTAATTCACACACACTCCCTTCCCGGACAGTGACAATTGCAAACGGAGATGTTAAATAAAATATGACACTGGATGCAATTCCATACCTACCCAATCTGCTTCTCGTTGTCAGCTTTTTTTGAGAGGTTATTGTACTTTTATTCTGAAGACATAAACGCCTCCATTCTTACAGCTCCACCAATCAAAATGCAGTTCAATGACTGACATAAATTCGTTTCTGACGATAAACAATATTATAGTAGTAACTGGCAAGTTTGGCGAATACTATGTCATCTGACGATTACGAACTCAGGTGTTTCGTAGGATTCTTGTAGTTGATGTTGCAGTCGTACCCATTTAAAGTACAGAAATAGTAAAAGCTTCCGGCTTTAAACATACTTTTGTGGTGGGGTTTAACTATATGGTTACAGTTACAGCAGTACACAGGTGGTGATATATTGTCGAGTTGTGAAGGTTCTCTCATTTCTTTAGTACAGGCTAAGTTAGAAAGCTGCTGTTAGAATTATTGAAATTAAGTGATCATATGGCATTATTGTCCGGCACATCCCAGGCGGGATTTTTCGGCCGCATTACTATTTATTTTATCTCGAATTTAACATTCTGCAATAATAATAACAGAAGATAGGAAACAACTCGCTGTAAAGACGAACGCTGAGTCGCAGGCAGACACAAATAATAGAAAAAATGTTCAAATGTTTGTAGAGCTTATGGGGCTTAGCTACGTCCCTTGCCGGCCGCGGTGGCCGAGGAGACTGAGGCGCTCCAGTCACGGTCTGCACGGCCACTACGGTCCGGGGTTCGAATCCCCCCTCGGGCATGGATATTTGTGCCGTCCTTAGTATTAGCTAGTCCGTAAGTAGTTTGTAAGTTTAGGGATTGATGACCCCGTAGTTAAGTCCCGTAAGTTATACAAACATTCATTAGTCCCTAAACTTACAAACTACTTATTAACTAGCTACAACTAAGGACGGCACAAATATCCATGCCCAAGGGGGGATTCGAACCCCCGACCGTAGTGGCCGTGCAGACCGTGACTGGAGCGCCTCAGTCCCCTCGGCCACCGCGGCCGGCATTTAACTACGTCTCTTCTTATTCCTATTCAGACAGGTGTATCGTATATTGGACTGTAGTAGACAAACGAGTGTTTTCTTTCAAATATTTAGGGTTCTTGGTTCTCTGCATGTTCTTGATGGTCTGCTGGTCATAAGAAGAGAAGACGCCACCGACACTTACGATGTCAGCGCTAAATTAAGCCCACCAGGACCACCATGTTGTAAAGCCGGTAGACAGCGTGATGCCGTGTCGCTCTCTAAGCATCCCTACTGTTCTGATATAGAAATTCTACTGTCCAACATTAGCGATGTTTACAATATAACTGCTGCTGATGCTTTGCCGCGAAACATGAGAAGCGCCTTACAGATTAGAATTTTTGTTTCAGCATGCCTCGATTCTTGAGTTTGTTCTAAACAAATTCCAGGCAGCTCCAAACTAACGAACATTTTCAGCTATCAAATTAAACGAATAGGAATTATCCAAGTGTAACTGCTGGATCTGTTTTAAGTAATATTCAATTTTTGGATGAGTATGGCTCGGAAAGCAACGTCAATTTTATTACAGTCCATCTCCTGTCTCTGAATGATTTGACAATTGCGTTAATTCTGTAAAGCGTTGTGGTAACTGTGAGTCTGAGATGAATGAACACATGCGCAGCGATATTCACTGATGAGAGGAGGGGGGCGGGTGTACTTCCCTCCTTATGTCCCCACGTCTATATATAAAAATGTTACGCGTATAGCTGTTAATCTCCGAAAGTTCTAGACCTATTGCTTTGAAATTCTGACTCGACGTTGCATTCTAGCCCAGGAAGGTTTTTAGGTACCCATTTCTTGCATATATTATATATAACCTATAAATGCGTTACTTTTGCGATTTTTAGTATAAGCCTTTTTCCAATTATAAAGTTTATATAAATTCATATATGACACACATTGAAAAATTTGGGATATGAAAACATGCACATATTTTTTAGAACGTTGTGTCAACATTTCAAAGCTTTCGGAAATATACGATTTTGAACATAACACTAAACATGGCTCTAGGTTAGAAAGAGTTCTAAGAGGAAATAGAAGTGAGGAGGAGACGAACAGGGAAAGCGTAATGATGAGATGTAGAGGGAGAGGGAGGAGGTGCAGATGCACAGAAAGAGGGGGGAGGAGGATCGGATAGACAAAGAAAGAGGGAAGAAGATGGGGAGGAGAAGATGGATAAGGAGTGGGGAAGGAGGAACGAGGAGAGGTGCAGAGAGAGGGGACAGAGATAAGGGGAGCAGAGAATGTAGGACGTATATCCAATTCCCATCCACAAGGCGGTAGGAAATTACGTATCTAAGAAATGTATCGTTCCACTTATCTTTCTTTTCCGTTTAATCTGCAACAAGCCTCAGCAACGCATGGACGGGTACAGCTAGTGCCATAGTAAGTAATGTAACACATCGTTCATTCACAAGAAAAATTTGATGTCTACAATTACATAAATAAAGGGTTGTGAGGAATAGTTAAGTAGAAAAGAATGTCCTGGAGTTTATGATGTTTACGATCCGGACTACTATTACGGATAGGCATCATATCAGACTTCGTAACCCTAGCATATTGATTTTATCACTTCACACTAACACAAGGGCTGTGATACGAGAGAAGGAAATTTATTATATGCTACTAACAAAAGGTTATTACTTGTGTACCACTATCGAGTGCAGGAAAGCTCCTCAATTATTTTCGTGTGTGTTGCATGAATTTTGGTCTCACCTAGGTTGTCTTCCTGTGCGGGTAAGAAGAGAGTCATCGGAATAGAGTCTGACTTTAGTTACGAGAAACCTGTGCAAATAGTGTCGGCACACTACCAGAACACGTTCAGAACCAAGAAGACGTCTTTCTCTTTGTGTCTTGGCGTGTGCTGGAATGGGGCGCTGTAAACAGATGCATTTGTTGCGAGTCTCTACACCCGAAATGTACTGCCTTTGCCAACTACTTTAAAAACTTAATACATCCTCCATTATTTCATTTTATGTAATTTACAGGAAATTGTTTGGGTTATCTTGAATTTTGTAGCTTTAGAAGTCATTAAAACATTCCACATTGATATTATATGCATTTTTATTGTTGCTTGTCTTTTACATACTCGCACACACACACACACACACACACACACACACACACACACATACACACACATACATACATACATACACACTGCTTGATTTTTTGAGAAGGGAGTATTCCTATAGCCTACCCATCCAGCAACATTTCGTAATATTTTTCTAAGGCGTCTTGGAACTGACTCTACTAACTGCCTTGATAATGTTTCATAGTGGTTTATTTGCCACCATGTATGTTCTATATTTTCCCAATAGTCGCTTGCGTTTTCTTGATCCAAGTGGCAACGACCTCGTTACTTCCACCCACATATTCTCAATAGGATTAAGGTCCGGTAACCATGGAACGAACTCAATCAGTTTTATGCGATCTTGGCTACAAAACCATTCTTGAACTGCCCAGCTTTGATGGATGGGGCTGTGGTCCTGTAAATAAATAGGTATCAAGTTATTTAATCTATTTATATTTGAAGCCGGCCGCGTGGACTGAGGCGCTCCAGTCACTATCTGCACGGCCACTACGGTCGGGGGTTCGAATCCCCCCTCCGGCATGGATATTTGTGCCGTCCTTAGTATTAGCTAGTTCGTAAGTAGTTTGTAGTTAAGTCCCATAAGCTATACAAACATTTAAACATTTCATTTTATATTTGAAGACCGTATTTGTAATTTACGCACTGTATTAATGTTTTGTATACGGTGTCTAACAAGTCGGGTTCAAATAACGCTAAGAGGCCTTTGTCAGTTAAACATTTCCGTGTCCATCATGTCAGATTGAGCATGATTGGCTGAATTGTACCAAACGATGCAGTTTGGTGCTGATAAGAAGACCATCGGACGAGTTACCCAACCACGAGGAACCTCTACTGAATACCGGTCTTCTAACTGAAGTATTTTGCGTACCATCTATACCACTAACGTGATACCTATATTAAGCAACTAACAGAAGTGCAGCGGCTATATTCCGAAGTTATCATGCCGACAGTACAGGTCAGAATCTGCATAAATATATGAGTAGCTTCTTATCTGTCGTTTACAAATAATTGAGATAAATGCCATTTTAATTACGACACGTGTATTTCAATGCTGCTTCGGTGATCATTTGCAACTAAGTGATGACCAAACTAACATGCCTACGTATTAACTTCACGTTTCATATTAAAAACGGTTTATCTCAGTTATTTGCAAACGATAGGTGTCCGCCTATGATAAGAAGCTACTCATATCATTGTAGCCGGTCGCGGTGACCGAGAGGACTGCGGCGCGCCAGTCACGGTCTGCACGGCAACTACGATCGGGGGTTCGAATCCCCCCTCGGGCATGGATATTTGTGCCGTCCTTAGTGTTAGCTAGTTCATATGTGGTTTGTAGTTAAGTCCCATAAGCTATACAAATATTTGAAACATTTGATATCATCGTACAGCAAGACCTCAGGGTAGAATACAATTTGTGCAAACGCCAGTCAGCTTTTGTGAGAGCCGAAGAGCATGAAAGGGAGGCAGTGGTTGGGAAGGGAGTAACGCAGGCCTGTAGCTTTTTCCCCAATGTTGTTCAATCTGTTCATTGAGCAGGCTGTGAAGGAGAGAAAGGAGAATTTTGGAGAAATGATTAATGTTCAGGGACAAGAGGTAAAAATTTTGCGAATTGCCGATGTCGTAGTAATTCTGTCATAGACTGCAATGGACCTCGAAGAGCAATTCTATGGAATGGACAGTGTCTTGAAAAGAGGGTATGAAATGAACATTAACAACAGCATAAAAAGAGTAATGAAATTTAGTCTAAGAAAATCAGGTGATGAGGAAGGTAATAGATTAGAAAACGAGACATTAAAAGTTGTAGATGAGATTTGTTGGTTGTGTGTGTGGGGGGAGGGTGGGGGTTTGGGGGGTTTGGTTGTGGTTTGGAGGCACTAGACAATTCATCAGTCCCTATTTCCGATAAGGATGGGAAAGTAAATCGGCGTGCCCTTTGAAAGGAAGCATCCTGAGTTTTGCCTGGAGTGATGTAGGGAAATAATGGAAAACGTAAATCAGGATGGCTGGAGGTGGATTGAACCACCATCCTCCCGAATGCGGGTCCAGTGTGCTAACCACTGACCTACCTCGCTCCGCTCTGTAGAAGAGAATTTAAGGGATATGCAGTCTTTTCTGAAGGCATTTGTCCGAAGTGTGGCCTTGTACGGCAGTGAAGCGTGGACGATAAAGCAGTTCAGACACGGATAACTTTCTAAATTTCTTGCAACAGGAGAATACTGAAGAGTAGATGGGTAGATCATGTGAGTAATGAGGACGTTCTGAACAGAACTGGGGAGAAAAGAAATTTGTGGCATATCTTGTATAAAAGACGGGAACGATTGGTAGGGCACATTCTCAGACACCAAAGAATCGTCAATTTAGTTTTGGAGGGGTGCGTGTGGGGTAAAAATCGCAGGGGTAGACGACGAGATGGATACAGCAAGCAGATTCAAAGGAATGTGGGCTGTCTTTCTTACTCAGAGACGAAGAGTACTGCGCAAGATAGGGTAGCGTGGAGGTGGAGGACTGCATCAAACCAGTCTACGGACTGAAGAATACAACCACAACAACAACACACCACATCATTAAGTAGTGTATGACGTATAAGATTATTCGGTAATAGTCATTTAGACACAGTAATTTCATTAATAAAGCACCATCATTACAGCAGACTTTATTCAAATGTGTAGTTCGTTTGTCACGGAATGAATTGCAGTATCCTCTTAGGCATTAACGTTTGCTGTATCAGAAAAGAATTAGGAACAGAATTTGTCGGACAGGTAACTGAAACACCAATTCTTGGAGTACTGTCCGTATTTCATGGAAATTATTATTATTTGATTAATGATGGAAATTCTCCTCAAAGATATATAGATATATATATATATATATATATATATATATATATATATATATATATATCGGCGGTATAGCACAAAGGTAAGTACTGGCCAGCCAATCTATCGCTTTGAAAAATAATTTAAAAATTATTATTACTGCGATCAATTTTGACGTTAACCACGCATATCTGATCATTAGTGTGAAAGCACGCACGTTAAACAGATGCAGAACAGAATGTTGTATTTCTATAGAAACTTCCCTCGAAATATTTTCTCCATTAGGCTTATGCAAGTTGCCTGCTTTATGCATTTTCAGTGAAACCTTCCACCTGCCTCCAAAAAGAAACATCACAGGTTCAATAACGTGGAGTACCTGTTCGCGGTACAATTTTACACTGCAAAAGCCTACGTTTCTTCTCTCAACAAAGATTTGATGGAAAAGTGCCTGATCAGTCTGGACTCAAGCGAATGTTATCCACACACGAGAGACTGTAACTACCTACCAGAAATATAATTCATGTTTGAAGAAAGTTTGTTTATGAATGCAACTACTACGATAAAAGCACTTGTCTGAATAATTTTCCATTGCTTATTATAACGATGTTCTGTACACGTCCGCATGATAACTGCAAACCATAGCCACAGCACCACTCCCTCTCTCTCAGAACAACACTCACGTTAATGCTATAGGAAATGCGCAAAAACAACATCTATTTCGTCAGAAAAGCCACGTACTGATTTACGGGTCTAACGGTCTCCTTAGGAGGTATAAAAAACACTGGACAGTGTGATATTCTGTGTTTGCAACAATACTGAGCACATAACTCCCATCGATATCCTTACAGGTAACGACCGCACAAAGGACGTTGAAAATTATAAATAGTGCCAGCATTGTATAAATTCTTATACATTATCATTATGTGATGCTAATACTAGAATGAATATTAAATATTAGTATAAGTGTTCCAAATATACACCTTATCAAATGTGCAGACGACACAAAAAGAATAATAGACGGATTATAAGAAAGAAAATGGGTCGAAGAGAAAATACAGCCGTTTGGAAAATCCATAGTAATGAGACTTACAAAAATATAGAAAAAAAAAATAACTCGGAGTGGTTAAGTGAGGCTTAAGTTTTGTTGGACATTTGTATTAAATAAATGATAAAAGGCTAAAGAAACAATTATTCGTATACTTCTGGAAGAATAAATCAACAATAGCATGAGCAAAGAAGAAAATAAATACTTAGAAAGAAACATAATCAAATATTCTTTACTTACCCTCAATAAAGAACATAATAAAGTTAGAAGATACTGAAAGAGGATGAAATATGAAATTGGAAACAACCTGAAAAAAACAAACAAATAAAATACAACATGGGAGATTATGACGGATAAATTAATCTATACATTACTGTCCCTAATCCTATGTTTGGATAACAGAAGCTCTTCTTATTTTGCACTTCATGTTACGAAGCCTTCCCAGAAATGTTCACATCTTGAAAATAATTTCTTTTCGTTTTTTTGCCTCTCTACGTTCGTTTGTGCCACTGACAGCGATATCAAGAAACATATTTTCTCAATCTAAAATTGTAAAGAAAACTGACGCTTACATCTAATGTTTTCAGTATAATCAATGGAAATGCTCGATGAAATGTGAAACAGCACTGGTGAATGACTTTTGTTGTCATTGCGCTTAAGACAAAATACGCAAATAATTGAGACACTTATTACAATGTCAGCGGTCGGTGCATCTGTATATTTTTATTAGTGACAACGATCGGCTTATTAATGCTAGTTACGGAATTGCGAGCAGCGCTCCTTGACATATACTTCAGGTGTTCGGACCCCCCGCAGGCGCGCGACGCGCGAGCAAATTCTCAGTCGAGCTCGCTTGGCAATCACCTCGGCTCTTATGCTTCCTGTTGATAGTATGACTGAAGCTTGGCAGCATCGCAGTGTAAGTCTGTCAACGCTGGTACCGAGGTCTTACTTCCTGGTTAGCACAGAACTATGCTCATAAATTCACTTGATGTTTCCTGTAATTTCATTTGAATAATCTGACTGGTTTCTCAGTCGAGAGGCGACAGAAGGCTATTTGTTCATGCTTTTGGTTCCAGAAAATTGTTTACAAGGCGAAATTCCAACTAA
Source organism: Locusta migratoria (assembly GCA_026315105.1). Taxonomy (NCBI): domain Eukaryota; kingdom Metazoa; phylum Arthropoda; class Insecta; order Orthoptera; family Acrididae; genus Locusta; species Locusta migratoria. The sequence continues at coordinate 166,785,141 of CM048755.1, read as the reverse complement.
TCTCGTCTCTTACGTTGCGAGTTATATGTTCTACTGATATATGTGGCAGTAGGAAAGCACTGTCGTGCAAGCTCCTACCGCAGGCGGTAACGTAGTCGCCTGCCACGGAGAGGTGGCTTTGGTCAACGGTTCGGGTCTCATTGGAGTAGAAAGTTTTAGCTTTTTTCGTGACAGGAATTGCACGAATCCACATCGAAAACAACAAGAAACCTCTTGTGGTTACTTGCTATATTCCCTCTGATAATGAGAAAGTCTGACAACGTTCTGATAGTTTAAATCTGTCCGTTTAGAATTGAACTGATTGCAAGCTAATTATGACGCCAATCTATGTTAGGGTGTATTTTCGTCTGCAAATATTTTTTGTCGAAGGTTATTCGAGTAGGGGCAGTAAAGACAAACATTTGAGGACATATGATCGAAAGAGTAGGTGCGGAATGGATGACTTCCACAGCACACAAATCGATGTTTTGTTTGTGAAATCAACTGGAATTATTATAGTGTAGTACTAACACATAATATAATTTTTTACAGTGTCTCAGTTGTTTGCAAAAAATGGGCGCACCCTGGAGTTGTGGTTGCACTTTGCTGAGTATAAATATCTTTTAGTACTCAGTCATTAATTTCTTCTTAAGATGTCAGCATGAGAGCATCATAACTCGTCACTGGTAACAATCGTGAGTAGGAATCCTGATTGAGCGGCTTGATGACGTTCAAGAAAAATGTGGTAATAGTCACCCCTATGACCCTTTATACTGATTCTACTTTTCTACGTTTAAATTATGTTCATATATGAGTCAGAAAAATTCAATACGTAACTGTAATATAAGTACCAGAACTTGAGGTAAGGATATAACAGCCGGTAAATAAACTCATAGCGGCGCGCCGCTGTCACCGAGTCCGCAGGCGGCAGCGGCGATGAGGCCGCTGGCGCGTCGCCGTAGCCGGTACCCACTACTCCCGAGAGTAAACAGTTCAGTTTTGATGCAGCAGCGAGCCCTTTTGTGTAATTATTTCTGTAACTTTTCGCTGTTACATTTGAAGTTCTTCCACACTGATAACGAAGACAGCCGATTTGCAGTTAAAAAAAAACTGGAGGTGGTTGGATTCGATCTCGCAACTGCTTCCATATACTCTTGTAAATGTGACTCTTACCACAAAACCACGCGCTCATATACCACATTGCCGTCTCGAGAAGGACATAACACTTCCTCCTGGCAGTACCACATTCTACAATGTTTCCAGATAGTGGACATCGCCGGACTTAGCATTCTGAGGGGCGATCGAATTTATTGTCCACACTGCGCGACCGATTGTAATAAATACTTAACGGAGATGACCTTACTGTGAATTACATATAATACCGCTTATAACAGGACGGTCGTGAATCCAGGATCTTGTCGGAGGGAGAGGGGGCTGAGCTCATAGAAATTACGTTGTTGGACATCGTGATCCATGAAAAAAAAAACATAAATCCTCATATTAGGAGGTTTTCGTCTTGCTCTGGAGGGGGGGGGGCTGGGGGAGCGGTTGCAGTCCCATATCCCTCTCCCTCCCCTCAGATTCGCCACTGTAACAGGAGGAGATGCACATGGGCAGGGGGATTTATAGAGTTCGAGGAAGAGATGTTGGTGGATGGGGAGCAGAATGAGGTGAAGACAGCTAGAGAGGGAGGAGGACATGTGAAAAAGAGATGAGGGTAAAGGACAGAGAGAGGAGGAAGAGAAGATGGAAACAGGGAAGGATGGGGTGGGTCGAGAGGGTCAATGAGGAGATGAACAGAGAGAGAGAGAAGGGGAGTTGGATCGACAGAAAACTGGAATAAATGAATACTTGGGGAACACCAGGTACTAATGCTAGTAATAATAATAAAAATAAATGTGTTGAATTACTTTTTGGGCAACCCTCATATCTAAAATATGATATTTGATGCAAAATTCGATTTTACCTCTTGAATGATAAGTAATAAGCAGTGGTGGCTGGTGCTGAAGATGACTGGGGGTTCACTTCTTTCAGTGACGGATGCTGCCCCCCCCCCCTCTTCTAGAGACAATTGGGGGTGCAACTCTACGAGTGACGCTGGGAAAAACCGCCACGGTTTGCCCCCCCCCCCCACCCTTTGTATATATTTTCGTTAAAACATCTGCAGAATGTCTTACCTCTTGTTTGTTGCTTCAACTCGATCTGAGGCTTCTTTCTACCAAGCTTTCTTATTTCACGCTTTTCTTCCAAACCTAGAGCTGAGAAATTTGTTTCTAAAAGATACTGAACGTTGTTCATTTTTCTTTGATAATAAACACCAATAACATATGAATATGCACATGAACATTAAAACACAGTAAGTAACAGATTACACTGTTAAGTGACCGTAGCAAAATGAATTTTTTACGATGAAAAGACAAGCTACCTTTGGGTCATGTGACACTGTAAGCAGCACCCTCTCCTAACCTTACGTATGTGGAAAGGCTGCTCTTCCTCACATTTTTTCAAATAGTGAAATATTTGTTACAACGAAGACTATAAATGTCATTTACTCTCAAAATCGCGACACATTTGCAAATACGTCCGAGGGTATGTGGCAACTAACTACCAATACAAAAGTCATTGTTGTTCCCGTATCTGTTAAAATGAAAACTGGGTTTAAAAAATTGCTTGCAGTCGGTTTCGAACTCAATACCTTCGACACCACAGCGCGATGCTGCTAACCATACGGCTATTATTGCTAAGTGGAGAGCTGTGACTTCATCATCGTTCATGCTCTGATCTTCTTAAGGCTTTTACCGTTTATGTGTCTTTAATTTATAGGTATAAGGTATTTTACCAAAATGACTTTTTTTGATGAATCTTCAATGCGCCAAAAACAAATATTAAGGACGGATGTTGCCTTCATGGAGGATTTGCGCATGCGCAAGGTGTGCTGTGCAGTAGCTCCTCCATTGTGTTGCTTCGGAATCATTCGTGAGTAACCAACAGAGCTCGAGTACCCAGGAGCTGGTGTCTCCAGCAGCTCCAACGTCGTGTTTAAAGCGGCGTTTCCCCTCGCCCCTCCCTGCTGCGTGAGCGCTGATATGCTGCTTCCAAGGGGTTCAGAAGCTACACATGCGTATTGTAACGCTGCGGCCACTGTCGCCTAAATTAGGCAGCCGCGCTACCACTCGTAAACTTGTCTCCGTGACGTAAGATATTTCTCATGCGATAAAAATACTTTGAATGTTCATATAAAATGATTTGATAGAAGAACGAAACGAAGAAAGATAGTTTAAAAGCCGCGCGGGAGTAGCCGAGCGGTCTGGAGCCCCACGTTGAGGATCGCGCGGCCTCCCGCGTCGGAGGTTCGAATCCTCCCTCGGGCATGGTTGTTTGTGTCGTCTTTAGTATAAGCTAGTTCATAGGAAGTTTGTAAGTTTAGGGACTGATGATCCCACAATTAAGTCCCATAAGCTTTACGAACACTTGAACATTTTGATAGTTTAAAATACTTTTTATTCTATTTACTTTGTTTTCACGACGAACTTTTTTCCGGTGGTTCACTGAACCAGTGAACACATAGCACGCGCCGTCACTGGTAATAAGTCAGCCTATACATGTAAACAAATGCAGTGCCCACATATTTGTACTTAGCTATATTAGTGACACATACAGTAGTGTCCTGGAGATGTCACTATATTTTCAATTTATACTGCAAAAGGTAAACTAAATTGTGGAGCACTAACAAAACACTGTTCCACTTGGAGTGGCTAAAACTGCAGAACTATGTATTTGTATTTAGAGCGTTACTCACTGTACTGTGCATGTTTAGAGTTGTGATACCAGTGTTATCTACTGACGTACCCTGACTATTTTGTTAATAGGTGCTGAACGGAAACAAAGTGTTTGTGTATTTCATGATTCTATAATCTCTCTGGCTTTATTGTAGTAATCATTCTTCAATGTGGCTGTGAGAGGATCTTGGAATCTTTGATGCAGAACTTTATTTTTATTCCCTTTACATATATCGTCCTTGCCTTGCAATAGTTTAGTCTCTTTGAAATAAGAATGTTCTGATCAAATTAATTAATCACAAGTCAGAAATATTTTTCAGTTTATTCATGAGGAAGCGTGGTTAGAATTAACATCTTACTAGTGATGGAGAAAAGGTTCAGCTGGACAAGAGTGGGTTATAGTCTTTCAGAAAGAACCATGCTGACATTTACCCAACATGGTGTAGGGCAATCATGAAGAGTTAATTTCTAATATACAGATGGGCCTCAGCGCGCATGGATTTTTGGGAACTTTTCAAGCATTCACCTGAATTGTATGAGTTACAGTGGTGAATCCAGGATTATGGCTTGGGGGAGGCAAAACGCGTATAAATTTTGCGTCAATGTACCGTCTCCAAATTTTCTAGAATTAATGATTTTTGATACTGTTAATTAATGATTTTTGATACTGTTAAGTCTGAATGCTCAGCCTCTCTCTGTTACAGATTAAGAGGAAACAGTTGAAGTTCCGGTGCAAGATGCAGCCATAATCCCCACCACTGGACTCACCTTTGGTAAGTTACCAGTGCTTGGTAGTGGAGAGTAATCAAATTAAATGAGGTGTTGTTAACGGAATTAGATTAGGAAATACGAAACTAAAATTAGTGGGTAAGCTTTACTATTTGGACAGAAAATTAACTGATGATGTCTGAAGTTTAGGTAGGATATACTATAAAAGCAGATAGCAATATCAAGAAAAACAGTTTTGAAACAGAGGAATTTGTTAATAGAAACTTACGTTCTACCTGGTAAACTAAAATTTTTGACAGACGAAATGGATTGACCAGGGATTCCGATAACGGACTCCAAGAAATGAGAAACGCTGGCCAAGAACCAATGGAATCGGAAAGATACTGGATTTACAAGGGAATACCAGGGAAAAGAGTAATGAAGCAAAGTCTGCTATTTAGAACAGGATTTGTAGTCAACCTCAGAATAATAGATTCCATAATAGAATTCAAAGCTCCATCTCCTAGGCTCTAAACACCAACTATAAAAGCTGCAAATAGAATATACAGTGCACAATAATATATGTCCATGTACCAAATAGTGATAAAAATAATAGAAAAGACCGCAAGGAAGATGTGGATCAGTGTTGCGAGCTTTTGATCAGACAGCAACAAACATAACAAAAATCACACAAAAATTTTAATTCGAGCTTTTAATGCCCAATAGGCAAGGGAAAAGAGATATGGAGATGTAATATGAAATGGTCAGCACAAACAAGAACCAACAAGAATGACATAACATTGGTGGAATTCCGCAGAAACCGTGACATGGTCTCAGAAACAACATATTTTATGAGAATACAAAATAAGCTTAAAATCTGGAAACACCTAGACTGGACGGAAGTAGAATAGAAGCTGGCCATGTTTGTATGTGTAAGTATCACCACATGGAAATCTATAGTTGAAAATCCAGAGAGAAACGGACATGAGATGAGATCATCGCATGGTAAAAATTAAATTAACCACACTAACAAAGAAAAAGAAGAGAACCTATGACCACCATAAATTGATAAATAACTAGGAATATTAAAATAACAGATAATCTTGATGAAATAACTTCCCAATTGAGACAAATAGCTGAACAAGTATCCCCAACAAACCCAAGGGAAAAACGCCTATGATGGAGGGATGAATGTGATAAAACAGTGGACGATAGGCACCAAGTCTGGTTAAGGTATCGGAGTCAAAAAACAGAAGAAGCACACTTGGAACTCACAAAACAAAGGAAGATAACTCAAATTAAACGCCATTCTCATAAAGATATACATTTAGTGATATAATCAAATAGTAAGAAAACAAACTCATGAGATTACTAAAAAGCTTTTAGCAGACATGGTCTTCCAACACTAATGCTAAAGGATAAAAAAAGGAGGCCAATAGTGATAAAAGATTTAGATATATTAACGAACTATTAAATTGCGATTATCCCCGAGAACTACTACACCTGCTCGGTTAGCCGTGTGGTCTAACGCACCGCTTTCCGAGACGGGGAGGCGTATCGGTCCCGGTTCGAATCCGCCCAGCGGATTAACGAATGGGGTCGGAGTGCCGGCCAGCCTGGATGTGGTTTGTAGGCAGTTTTCCACATCCCCCTAGGTGAATACCGGCTGTTCCCCAAGTCCCGCCTCAGTTACACGATTCGCAAACATTTCGTAACACTTTACACTTTCATACACATATAACACTATACGCAGACATTTGGGGTAGGAAGGGCAGGAAGGGCATCTGGCCACCCTGTAACTATTAACACGTGCCAAATCCGCGTCTAACACAGTGCCGACCCTGCGGGAAAATGGCCAAAGAGAAAGAAAGAAAGATCCCCCAGAACTACTTCTAATAAACAAAGAACACATAATAAAAACACCACCAAAAATACAAACCCACCAACAATTGAGCAAGTCTACAAAGCTTCGAGAGAGCTCAGGAACTACAAAGCAAGTGGTGATTAAGTCTGGAAACTTGCAGCAGAACGATTGGAGATATCAATACATCGATGCATTTGAAAATCTGGATGAAAGAATAATTAAAAAAAAAAAGTTCAAATGTTTGTAGAACTTATGGGACTTAACTACGGGGTCATCAGTCCCTAAGCTTACAAACTACTTATGAACTACCTTATACTAAAGACGGCAGAAATATGCATGCCCGAGGGGGGATTCGAACCCACGACCGTACAGGCCGTGCAGACCGTGACTGGAGCGCCTCAGTCCCGTCGGCCACCGCGGCCGGCAAAGAATAGTTACCAGAACATTGGACAACAGCCATAATTCAGCCATAACACAAAAAAGGAGAAAAATGAAATCTGGACCAGAGCCGTGCAGCGCGCCACATTTACCCGCCCGAGCTCGCCTGCGTCCGGCCGCTGCGCTCTGCTGCCCGCACCGCGGGTAGTCTAGTGGAGCCCCACTGCACCGCCTGTAGCACAGAGCGAGCTGCGGTGCGCCGTCGAGTGCCAACATTCGCTGGGCGAGCGGGTACCCGCCGGGCCCGTGCCCTCTGGGCTCGGTGCAACAGCTTTACAGACGGCGCTGCGAGCGCTGGAATGCAGCGCTGCGCAAGACGTCGTGTTAATAAGAGCGTAGGCATCGCGCACATTTTTGATTGAAAAACGTTCAAACGTTTGTAGAACTTATGGCACTTAACTACGGGGTCATCAGTCCCTAAGCTTACAAACTACTTATGAACTAGCTAAGGCTAAGGATGGCACAAATATCCATGCCTGAGGGGGGATTCGAACCCCCGACCGTAGTGGCTGTGCAGACCTTGACTAGAGCGCCCCAGTCACATCGGCCACCGCGGCCGGCATTTTTGATTACCTACGTAGCAATTTATACGTTATTGTTATGGCTGAAATAAATACCGAAGAGGACAGGTCATACCAATGTGCAAGGAGTAGACGCTACATAAAACAAGAAAGTTTCTAATACCCCTTCATTAGTTCATCTTTTAATTGTAACAACCGCCGCGGTGGAGTAGCCGAGCGGTCTAAAGCGTCTCGCTGCGGAGCGCGCGGTTGCTCGCCGTGGAGGTTCGAGTCCTCTCTGGGGCATGGGTGTGTGTGTTTGTCCTTAGGTTAGTTTACCTAGGTTTAAGTAGTTTGTAAGCTACGGACTGATGACCACGCAGTTTGGTCCGATAGATTAAAAAAAAAAAAAAAAAATTGTAACAACCATATATTCAGCCAAAAGACAATTAGGCTCTGTCGTAAAGCTGTGATGTTATATAGAGTTTTTAGTTTTTATTTATTTTTTATTTTTAAATTCCTAAGCACAGTGCCTCTTAAACGTTTTTGTCCTATTACCATATCGCAGATATATATCAGTTTAAACTCCACCTTATTAAAATTAAATCAAATGAAAACAAAAACAATAGACGAAAAGCCGGCCGCGGTGGCCGAGAAGACTAAGGCGCTCCAGTCACAGTCTGCACGGCCACTACGGTCGGGGGTTCGAATCTCCCCTGGGGCATGGATAATTGTGCCGTCCTAGTTCGTAAGTAGTTTGTAAGTTTAGGGACTGATGACCCCGTACTTAAGTCCCATAGACTATACAAACATTTGATTTTGAATAGACGAAAACGTTTCTTACTGTTACGTACAACTAATGGTTTTTGTAGTTTACGCATCAATGGTTTCATATCAAAAGGGCAGATGCAGGATTTTGCATAATTGAGAGGTGCAGTAAACAAAGACATTTTACAATGAAGCCTGCATGTTGTACGTCAGAAGGACTCCAGGGAAACGAATTAATAAAGTGGTATTTGGAGCTGTTTTTGCTGAAGCATGACCGTGCAGCTACAGTCAGGAACGCTGTAAATCAGTGCTTGCGGGATTCATCCCTTCAACCCCAATCGCTTGCCTGAGCACGTGTTTGCTCCCGCAGCTGTGCATGAAGACCCCACTAATAATCCAGTAGGAAATCCTGAGAATCAAACGGTAGACGTGCAGATGACAACTCTAGCACGAAATAGGCATAATCGTGTGGCGAAACTGAAACCACAGCCAACAAGGGTCACCAAACATGCTGCGAATGAGAGAAGTTTCCAGGGCCTCAGTGGTATACCATCGGCTTCAGGATCTGCAAAAAACAATCGCAAGATGGGAACATCATCCATTCTGACAGATCCTAGTTTTATTTCTGATCTAAAATAGAAAAAGGCCAGGGCGGCAAACAAGAAGGCAGCGAACAATAACTAATGTGATAACCGTAAGAATGATATGTGTAATGTGTGTAAAAAACTATATAAACATGGTGAAAAATGGGGAGCAGTGTCTAGTCTGTTCTTTCTGGTTTCATGTTGTGTGTGTTCCAAATGGAAATGATCCTTACTTTGTTTGCCATAATTGTAACAATGATGGCAGTGATTAAAAAGTAAAGTGTCCGTTTGCCCCATTTGGAGTGTCCGTTTGCCCCTATAGTTAGGAGCAAACGGACGTTGGCACACCATCCATTACTATCAATTTTCCTGGGCTGAAAATACAATTTAAAAATTAATTAAATATGTATTACTTTGACATAAGGTATAAGCTTCGTAGTGGTATAAAACAAACATCTGGAATTAGATTTTTTAATAGTTATTTTAAAAATTCCGCTTAGCGTGTCCGTTTGCCCCAACCTTACCCTATGGCGTTGTATGTGTCAGAATATGTAAAAGAAAACACCCGTCATGCGTACAACATGCCGCGCGGGAGTAGCCGAGCGGTCTGGAGCGCCACGTTGCGGATCGCACGGTCTCCCGCGTCGGAGGTTCGAATTCTCCCTCGAGCATGGATGTTTGTGTTGTCTTTAGTATAAGTTAGTTCATAAGTAGTTTGTAAGTTTAGGAACTGATGATTCCGCAGTTGAGTACTATAAGCTTAACCAACATTTGAACATTTTTACGTACGACACATTGAAGTTGGTATAAACATACCAGTTGGCGTTGTATGTGTCAGAATATGTAAAAGAAAACACCCGTCATGCGTACAACATGCCGCGCGGGAGTAGCCGAGCGGTCTGGAGCGCCACGTTGCGGATCGCACGGTCTCCCGCGTCGGAGGTTCGAATTCTCCCTCGAGCATGGATGTTTGTGTTGTCTTTAGTATAAGTTAGTTCATAAGTAGTTTGTAAGTTTAGGAACTGATGATTCCGCAGTTGAGTACTATAAGCTTAACCAACATTTGAACATTTTTACGTACGACACATTGAAGTTGGTATAAACATACCAGTTACACGCCTTTTCCTCAATTCGCGTCTGAGACGTTCCCCATTACTGTCTCAATGCAGGATCGTACAGCTGTTTTACAAGAATGATGACTGTGCACAAGTCACTCTGCAGAAGTTCCAGAAACTGAAGGGTTTGAAAATAGGCGTTGGTCCCATGACTGCCATGGGTCGGGAGAAAATGATTGGGAAATTCGAAAAGACGGGTTCCTGTGGTGTGCAACTTGGTAGAGGAGGGAAACGACTTGATTCGACGGCAGTGAAAGAAGTGGCCACATCAGTGTAGGAGGAGTTGAGTGGTGGTGTGCAAACGTGTAGTGCATGGAGAATTGCCCGAATATTGAACAAACCAGTGAGCATGGTGCGTAAAATCCTACGAAACATCCTTCTTTGCTATCTATTCAAAATTACCTATGCGAGGAGTTGCTTCCTGTTGACTTTTCTTTAGAATTTCTTGTTTGCATGGAAGTGGACGATGAATGGCCAAGGAAGATTGTGTGGACAGACGAAGGCCAATTCCATTTGATAGAATATGTCAACACACAGGTTTGTCGAATATGGGCAACTGAAAATCCATACGCAAATCAACCAGTACCGCTTCATCCTGAAAAGGTTAGTGTGTGGTGCAGATTTACGGCATCATTTATCATAGGGCCATATTCTGTGAAGAGACACGTGCATCTGGTCTTGTTACCTGTTCCATCACTGGTAGGCGCTATGAGTGTGTTTTGCGCAACCACGTCATTCCATCTCTCCAACGTTTTTATGCGAGATGGCACACCTGTGTACAATGCAAATAAAAAAATGTTCAAATGTTTGTAAATCTATCGGACCAAACTGCTTGCTCATCAGTCCTTGCTTACAAACTACTTAAACTAAGGTAAACTAACCTAAGGACAACACACACACACACACACACACCCATGCCCCTAAGGAGGACTCGAACCTCCGACGGCGAGCAACCGTGCGCTCCGCAGCGAGGCGCCTTAGACCACTCGGCCACTTCACCGCGGCGTTCCGATTGCAACTTAGCCGCATTGAAGCCACACACTGCGCAGCACATTCTGAACGTGACCCCAGAATCACTTCGATCAGTTGTGGAACATGGTTTTCTCGGTTTCAACTTATTGCAGAAAACAGTGGACAGCATATTGAACGTGTTTTGCGCCCGTAACACGGAACCTAAAAATCCGATTTGATATTGATTGATGCTTTTTATGTGGTTTTTGGCCTCAGAATAATTAAAAACCAATTTCATTTATTGAATTTTTAAGCCCGTGCGGGTAGGCTGGCAGCAGCTTCCTATGCTGCTCTTTCAGAGTGTGGGATGGATGGAGATGGCAGCAGTGGATGACGGTAAAGGAAGCACTATACGAGGGGTAGGGAGGGGGGAGGGGAGATGGCATCAATGTTGGTAGGATGGGTATATTTCGGGACGGAGGGCATCATCCAGGAGACAGAGTGTTCGGAAATTGTCCTGGGAAAGGATGTGGAGTGTGTGAAGGTGTATAGCTGGTGGGATACAGTGGTGAAGGCGCGGCAGAGGCCCAGGATCGGCGAGGAGAGGGTAACCGGGGGGGGGGGGGGGGTTGCGCGAATCAAACTTGTGGATGGTGAAACGGGTGCAGATACCTTCATGGAACCGAAGTAGGTGGGAGAAAGGAATAACGTCATAGAGGATCCGCATGGGTGGATACGATAGGAGATGTACAGTATTTGTAGGGCTTTATAAAATTGGTGGGTTTGGGGCGGACAACGAAGCGGGTTTCAAGCTACAAAGGACGGGACACATGAAGGAGCGGATGATGGACAGGATGATGGAAGGTTGGAGGTCACAAATGCAGGTCTGATAATAGTTAAAGGAGACGGAGGTGGGCGTGGGCCTTTTGTTGAACGGTTTTCAGGTGAGAAGTCGAGGAGAGGAATCAATCCAGGGGAAGGCTGAGGTATTTAAGGGTGGGGGTAAGCCATATGAGGCAGCCATAAAGGGTGAGGTGGAAGTCAGGGAGGCAGAACGAAGAGGTCATACGACCTATGAGGATAGCCTGAGATTTTTTGGGATTAACAGTAAGGAAACATTGCTTGCACCAAGAGGAAAAGTGGGAGAGGTGTTCCTGGAGATGGTGTTAGGATTGTGGGAGAGAGGGGGCGATGGCGAGGAAGGTGCTATGATTGGCATATTGTGGGAGATGGACAGGAGGTGTTGGTTGGGGCATGTCTCCAGAGTACAGAAGGTACAGGAGAGGGGGCAGGACAGAGCCTCTGGTCGCCCTGTTGGAGGGGTAAAACAACCAGGAGTCGGTGTAGTTGACAGTGACAGAAGATGATGGCTGAAGAGAAAGGATGCAATGAGGACGACATAGTTAATAGGTATGGCATAGGTCTGGAGTATGAAAGGGAGACCAGAATGCTATATTCGTCATAGGTTTTCTCAGTATTGAGGTTATACAAAGAGGGTGGAATGATGAGAGTTCAACTGGAGGAAGAAGGGATGGGGGATACAGAGGAGCTACTCATCAGCTGAGAAGGACGATCGGAAGCGACGTTGAGAGTTAGGAAGGAGCTGGTGTAGACGGAGAGGTGATGCATACAGCAAGAAAGGATGGTTTCCAGAACCTTGCTGAGCAAAAAGGTGAGGCTGATGACACGATAGGAAGCAGTGACGGTGGGCGTTTGTTGGGTTTTGGGAACAGTAGCATGCAGGAGGCTTTTAGCTGGCGTTGGTAGAAACCAGCATCGAGTTATAGTAGCGAGATTGAATTTCGAAATTCCGAAATGCACCAAAAATAAACTAAAATATATCTATTTAATAAAGCAGATAAAAATTCGCTTCACGCTTTCCTGAGTGATAGTCTCCAGTCTTTCAAAACTTACAATGCGAGTGTAGATCAGTTGTGGCTTAAATCGAGAGATTTATACCAAATAAATTAATAAAAGAGGGGGCTGACCCCCTGTGGTACACAAAACAGCTCAGATCACTGTTGCAGAAGCAAAGAAAAACGCATGCAAAATTTAAAAAGACACAGAATCCACAAGACTGGCAATCTTTTACTGAAACTCGCAACCTAGCGCGGACTTCAATGCGAGAAGCCTATAGTAGTTACCACAACGAAATCCTGCCTCGTAATCTTGCAGAAAATCCAAATAAATTCTCGTGATATGTGAAGTACAGCCGGCCGCGGTGGCCGAGGTGACTGAGGCGCTCCAGTCACGGTCAGCACGGCCACTACGGTCGGGGGTTCGAATCACCCCTCGGGTATGGATATTTGTGCCGTCCTAGTTCGTAAGTAGTTCATAAGTAGTTTGTAAGTTTAGGGACTGATGACCCCGTAGTTAAGTCCCATAAGCTTAACAAACATTTGAACTTTTTTTTGTGAAGTACACTAGCGGCAAAACACAAACAATACCTTCACTGCGCGATAGCAGTGATAATACTACCGATGACAGTACTGCTAAGGCAGAATTACTAAACACAGCTTTCCGAAATTCGTTCGCCAAAGAAGAGGAAGTGAACACTCCAGAATTCAATCCAAGAACAGCTGCTAGCTTAGAAGTAGATGTTCCTGGAGTAGTAAAACAACTTAAGTCACTAAACAAAAACAAATCTTCCGGTCCAGATTGTATACCAACTAGATTCCTCTCAGAGTATGTTGATGCAATAGCTCCGTACTTAGCTATAATTTACAACCGATCACTCAGCGAAAGATCCGTACCCAAAGACTGGAAAGTTGCCCAAGTTACTCCAATATTCAAGAAAGGCAATAGGAGTGATACCCAAAATTACAGGCCTATCTCATTGACGTCGATTTGCAGTAGGATTTTGGAACATATACTTTGTTCGAACATTATGAACTACCTCGAAGAGAACGACCTATTAACCGATAGTCAACACGGATTCAGAAAGTATCGCTCTTGCGAAACACAGATTGCCCTTTAGTCACATGAAGTGATAAGTGCCATCGACAAGGGATCTCAAATCGATTCCATATTTCTGGATTTCCGGAAGGCTTTTGACACTGTACCCCACAAGCGGCTTCTAATGAAATTTCGTGTTTATGGAATATCTCCCCAATTGTGCGATTGGATTCACGATTTCCTATCAGAAATGACACAGTTCGTTGTAATTGACGGTAAGTCATCGAGTAAAACAGAAGTGATATATGGCGTTCCCCAGGGATGCGTTATAGGTCCCCTACTCTTCCTTGTGCTTATAAACGATTTAGGAGACAATCTGAATAGCTCCCTTACCCTGTTCGCTGATGATGCTGTCGTTTATCGGTTAGTGAAGTCAATAAAGGATCAAAAGCACCTGCAAATCGATTTAGACAAAATCTCTACATGATGCGAAACGTGGCAGTTGACACTAAATAAAGAAAAGTGTGAAGTAATACACATGAGCACTAAAAGAAATCCGCTGAACTTCAATTACGCGATAAATCAGTCAAACCTTAAGGTCGTAAATTCTATTAAATACCTAGGAGTTACAATTACGAACAACTTAGACTGGAGAGAACACACAGAAAATATTGTGGGGAAGGCGAACCAAAGATTACGTTTCATTGGCAGAACGCTTCGAAGATGCACCAGCTCCACCAAAGAGACTGCCTACATCACATTTGTGCGTCCTCTCCTGGAGTACTGTTGCCCACTGTGGGACCCTCACCAGGTGGGACTGACGGAAGATATTGAGAAGGTTCAGAGAAGAGCAGCTCTTTTTGTTTTACGGTGGGGGGGGGGGCAGCGTCTCGGAAATGCGACTTTTATTTCTGACTGTGAAAATAATTTGCTAGTACCCACCTAATTAGGGAGACATGGCCATCCCAATAAAATAAGAGAAATCAGATCGAAAACGGAACGATTTATGTGTTCTTTCTTCCTGCGCGCTGTTAGAGAGTGGAACAGCAGAGAAAAATTATGAAAGTGGTTAATGAACCCTCTGCTAGGCACTTAAATGTGATTTGCAAAGTATCTATGTAGATGTAGATGAAGGATGACATTGTATAGGGTGGCAAAGATAGCATGGAAGAAATAAGGGTATGCCTGGAGGTACCTGTACGTGAGACAGTCATAACCGGAAGCGGTGTCGCATCTGGTGCAGAGCATCAACTGATTATCTATGACAGTAATGGTTATGTTGAGTTCTGAGGGGGGAACGTGGTCTAAGTACTGGAAACTGGGGGTGAGTGGAGGGGTGGAGGTATTGGTTACCTCATGGACATCGGAGAATATGGTATAAACAAAATGCGGATTGTTTGCAATAATAAAGGTGTTGGAGAGGTAGTTCACAAAGTGATTGCCCTTACTTGTGGTGCCAGGAAAGAGACAGTTGTCATGAAGGAGGGGCTATGAGGGCGAGGAGCGACTTCCAGTAAGACATTGGAAGGCTTGCCAGTGCTTGGACTAGTTAATGGGGAGTGTGGTGTTCAAAATGTTCAAATGTTCGTTAAGCGTGTGGGACTTAACTGCGCGGTCATCAGTCCCCAAACTTAAAAACTACTGTCAGCTAACTTTACTAAAAACAACACAAACATCCATGCCCGAAGCAGGATTCGAACCCCCGACGGGGAACGGCCTTCACTCATCGCAGCATAGCACCTCAATGCGCTCGGGCAGTCTGCCGCGGCGGTGTGTTATGTTAAGACAGGTGCATCTCTGTGGCCAGTCCCTGTGTTTTTTAGTGGTGAGGAGGTTCTGATTGTGACGTTGGAGGTGCAGGTGGCGTCGTAGTGTGTCCCAGACATGTGTGCACTGGAAGGAGCGATAGAGACAGTGGGATTCATGTAGGAGAAAGACAACCAGTGGAGGGAGAGAGGGGCGGTGCGGTTGAATGGCTTTGGTGGAAATATGGGGGCCGCGGCGAAGCCGCCGAGCGCATTGAGGCGCTATGCTACGATGCGTGATGCCATTCCCCATCGCGGTTCGAATGACCTCTCGAGCATGATTGTTTGTGCTGTCTTTAGAATAAGCTAGTTCGTAAGTAGTTTGTAAATTTAGGGACTGATGATCCCGCAGTTAAGTCCCATAAGCGTTACCAACATTTGAACATTTGAAATATGGGAGTGAACGGCATTTGTCACAGTCTGATCAAGGAAGATAACGGCAATGTCAGTGTTATCGGGGATGCGATACAACAGGGGGTGGCTAGCGACATGGGTATCAATGGTGTGACGTAGGCCTCCCAGTTGAAATGGGAGTAATTGTGGATCTGTTTCGGAGGAGAAGCGGAACCGGCAGCAGGTGCAGAGTGGCGGTGGTGGTCGATGGTAAGTAAGACAGGGTCATGATCACTGCCAATCAGGTCAACTTCCACCGTTATGTGACCCAGGAGGTTGGAAGGAGGAAGAAGGACGCTTAGGGTATAACATCCCATCTACAGCTTGGTAATGAGAGATGTAGTTAACGCTCAGAGTTTTGGATAAGGATGGAGAAGTAAATTGGCCGTGTCCTTTGAAAGGAACCATTCCAGTATTTGCCTGAAGTGATTAAGGGAAATCACAGAAAAGCTAAATCTGGATGGCACTGCACCACCTCGCTCGGACATGATGTTGGGGGAGGATAGGAGTGTGTCATGTGTCATGTGCTATTGTTGTTTTGAAGGGGGCTAAACGACTGGGTTATCAGTCCCCTGTTCCCAGCTAAGTGACCACAGTATTGCATTTACGGTTATAAATAAGCATCCCACAACCAGTACACAAGATATACAGGAAGACAGTGTGGGTGAAAATTACAAAATAAATAGAAAAAAGGAAACCACAATAGAGGTGGACCAAATAATTATTTATGCTAAAAATTACAGCAGAGGATATTGTCTGGTTGATCACTAGGATAATAATGGAGGAGCCAGCCATTCTGCACACACCAAAATTGCCAGTCAGGAATAGGACTGACAAGACAAAGGTAACAACAGATCAAAACTATAAGTGGTGTATGCCTGGAAGAACAAGCATACGGACCCACCATTAAATCTTATGATAAAAACCAGCTGCGCGAATAAAACCTAAAACACAATCAGCCATAGAGGCGTCGTCAGCTAAAATCGCAGGAAGCGCAGAAGGCAGGGTAAAAGACTGCTGCAATGCAGCTAAAAGTGGACATTCCAACAAAATGTGGACTACAGTCAACAGAGCGCCACAACGGCAGTCTGGCGATTCCTCTCGACGTAACAGGTGGCTGTGAGTTAGCCACGTATGGTCTATTCGCAGGCGACAGAGGACGAGTGAGTCCCTTTGAGAAGATCTGAGGGAAGTCCCGATCGTGGTCGATGTTGTGGAGAGGGAAGGTCGGTATTTAGAAACAATAGCCTGCGATTTGGATGGTGAGGCGTAGCGTGGACGTGGGCAATGTAGGAAGCCAACAACTGTTGCCGCCGGCCGCGGTGGCCGAGCGCTCTGCGGAACGCCAGTCTCAGTCCGCACGACCACTACGGTCGGGGGTTCGAATCCCGCCTCGGGCATGAATATTTGTGTCGTCCTTAGGATTAGGTAGTTCATAAGTAGTTTGTAAGTTTAGGGACTGATGACCCCGTAGTTAAGTCCCATAAGCTCTACTCTACAAACATTTGAACATTTTTGAACTGTTGCCAGCGGTGCCTCAAGGGAGGGATGCCAGCTTCAGCGAGGAGGCTTGGCACAGGGCTGGTGCGGAATGCCCCCGTTACTAAACGGACACCACCATGAAGAATGGGATCCAAGATCCGCAGTGCTGAAAGTGACACAGAGTCATACACCTGGCTCCCATAATCCAGGAGTGATTGGATGAGCGCCTTAAAGAGGTGCATGAGGTTTAGACTGCCAGCTCCCCAGGCAGTTTGGCTGAGACATCCCAATATATTTAGGTGCTGCCAGCACTTCTGCTTCAGCTGACGAAGATGTGCCCCCCAAGTCAGTCGGTTGTCAAACAGCATGCCGAGAAACCGATGCGTTTCTGCGACATGAAGCTGTTCAGCAGCTAGGTATAGTTCTGGGTCAGGGTAAACGGCCTGACGACGACAAAAATGCATCACTCGGGTTTTAGAAGCTGAGAACGTAAAGCCATGTGCTGAGGCCCATGACTGTGCCCATTGGATGGCGCTCTGGAGAAGACTTTCAGCGACACCAATGCTAGGAGAGCTGTAATATAAGCAGAAGTCATCGGCAAATAAAGAACAGCAAGACCGTTTATAGCAATTAAAAAGAGCGGAACCTAAGAACGGAGCCCTATGGGATGCCGTTCTTCTGGACATGGGGGGGGGGGGGAGCTGAGGGAGGTACCAACTCTAACACTGAAAGTGTGGAGCGAAAGGAAATTCTTGATAAAAATTGGGAGTTGACCCTGCAAGCCCCAGTCGTACAATGTTGCAAGAATATGGTGGCGTCATGTCGTGTCATACACCTTCCGGAGGTCGAAAAAGACAGCAACTAGGTGCTCACGCCTAGAAACGGCTGTACGGATAGCCGACTCCAATGACACTAAATTGTCAATAGTGGAGCGATCCTGACGGAAACCTCCCTGTGGTTGGGCCAGCAGACTCCGATCTTCAAGGATCCACATTAGACAGCGACTCACCATACGCTCAAACAACTTACACAGAGCACTAGTTAAGCTGATGGGGAGGTAATTGTCAACTGCCAGTGGATCTGCTCCCGATTTCATGACAGGGATAATAATACTATCCCTCCACTGGGATGGGAAAACACACCCTGTCCAGACCGTATTACATAAGGCGAGCAATTTGTGATGAAAGTCCGCTGACAGGTGACGGATGAACTGGCTGTGTATGCAGTATGGTCCCAGAGAGGTATTGGGGCATGCATCGAAAGCACTGTTAAACTCCCACTCCGTAAACGGAGCATTGTACAGTTCCCGGCGGCGTGTGTAGAAAGATAAAGGTTTTCGCTCTACCCGTTGTTTAAGGGAGGAAGGATGCACTATAATTTGCTGCTCTGCCATGCACTCAGCAATAACAGCCAGGTCAGTTGAGAGAGTGCCATCGACGGTCAGGGACGGGATTCCCGCTGGTAGGGGGTATCCAAAGAGGCGCCGTACCTGAGACCAAACGCGAGAAGGGGAGGCACGAGAGCCTATGGTGGCAACGTACCGCTCCCAGCAGTCCTGTTTACATTGTCGGATGAGTCGTCGAGCTTGGGCCCTGAGACTTTTAAAGGCTATCAGATTTTCGATTGTGGGGCGGCGTCGGTGGCGTTTCAACGCTCGACGACGGTCCCGGATGGCCTCAGCAATCTCAGGCGTCCACCAGGGCACGACCTTGCACGAATGGAAGCCAGTGGTGATCGGAACGGTCTCCTCTGCAGCTGAGACTGTAGCAGCAGTGACCTGTTGGCCTGCCATATCAATATCAGGCGGTAGTGGAACAGAAACCACAGCAGCTGAGGTGTAACCTCACCAGTCTGCTTAACGTAGACACCATTGTGATGTGTAGCCTGCAGGTTCGAAGTGCTGGAGTGATAGAAGAATGGGGAAATGGTCACTCCCGGAAAGGTCATCATGGGCCCTCCAACTTATATGTGGCAGCAGGCTTGGGCTACATACAGATAGGTCAATAGCAGCAAATGTACCATGTGCTATACTAAAATGTGTGGGTACACTGGTGTTAAGGAGGAATATGTCCTGCTGTTAGTAATGTTTCAACGAGTGCTGTGTACCACCCCAGAGAGGGTGGTGGGCATTGATTTCCCCCAGGAGGATAAATGGTGGGGGTAGTTGCGCGACCAAGGCAGTGAGGTCAGCAAGGGACACTACTTCATCTGGCAGGAGGTATAGAGAGCAGACAGTTATGTACTGCATTGTTCTGATTTTTACAGCCACTGCCTCGAGAGCCATGTCAAGAGGCACGACAGCACTAGGGACAGTGGCGAGGACATAAATGCAGACACCTTCAGATACCCTGTTGTAGTCAGTGTGGTTGTTGTTGTAGCCCCGATAGCCTTGAAGGGCTGTGGTCCGCTGGAAACCATGTTTCCTGTAGGGCTACACAGAAAGCCTCCGGTGAGGCGAGGAGTTCCACCACGTCCTTATACGCAGGCGTATGGGGTGGTGGTGGCGTCACGTTTTCAACCGTGGTATCCGTTTTCTTAGCAGCCTTTGACTTTTTCTTCTGTCGCCCTTTTTTTGGTTTCTCTTGCTGGGAGGGCTTTGGGGCCATGGCCTCAGCCTCAGGGACTGAGGAGGACTTTGAAGCCCTACGACCATGACCGGAAGTCAGTCACTCACTGGTACCCACTTTGTCAGTGGGAGAAACCATGGTAGAAAGAGAGCATGGGGATCCCTTCCTAGCGAGAGGTGCCGGAGAAGGCTGCTGCTTCTCCGGCTGGGTGTTGGGGACTTGAGTGCCCAACGATTGTGGGGCAGTTTCTCCCACAGGAGGTAGTAGTGGGGCAACAGAAGAACGGCCCCCAACTGTCAAGGGGGCAGTTTGATGTTGTTGGCCCGCAGCGCCCACAGGAGGTAGCGCTACATGGGAGACTGACGTCCCCATAATAAGCGGAGACGACGCAATGGCAGCAAAGGACGATGACATTCGTATGGGTTGAAGACGCTCATATTTTCTTCTGGCCTCTGAGTATGTTAATCTGTCCAGGGTTTTGAATTCCATGATCTTCCTTTATTTGTGGAGCACACTACAGGTCGGCGAGCAAGGTGGATGTTCCAGCCCACAATTCACACACACAGGAGGAGGTGTACATGGAGCGTCCTGGTGTGATGGATGCCCGCAGTCTCTGCATGTGGGGCTGAAAGTGCATCGAAAGGACGTATGCCCGAACTTCCAGCACCGAAAACATCGCATAGGGGGAGGGATGTACGGTTTTACATCACACCATTATATCATTATCTTGACCTTCTCAGGCAGTACATCGCCTTCGAAGGCCAAGATAAATGCACCAGTGGTAACCCTGTGATCTTTCGGTCCCCTGTAGATGCGCCGTACGAAGTGAACACCCCGTCGCTCTAAGTCGGCGCGCAATTCGTCATCAGTCTGTGACAAGAGATCACGGTGGAATATTAAACCCTGGATCATGTTGAGCGTCTTACTCAGCTGTCGCAGGCGAGTAAAACCTTTGACTGTGCAGGGGATGCCGCTTGTATTAAGACGGACCAGCTTCTCATTTTAGAGAAAGATGACACTTTGCCAAACTTATTTTCAATCGCATCAACAAAGAATTGCGGCTTAGTGTTCGTGAAAGATTCCCCACCAGCCCGTGTACAGACTAGGTACTGGGGCGAGTAAGGCTCAGATCGATTGAGGGCCCGACGTTCCTCCCATGGGGTGGCCAGGGGAGGGAACGATTGGGGGTCATACTGTGCACCATTCAATTCATTTCTTCCTCTCTTAGAGACGGCGTTTTTGCGACCGTCCACACTATTAATGGCTCGTTTCATTTTAGTCCCACGAGCAGCTAGGGAAATAAGGTCCACCCAGGCAGAGTCCCACTTGCCTGCGTAAGCCGTATACAACTGAGGCGCGGCAGGTTCCTCGGACGTTTCTCGCTAGCGACTGTTCAACCTCAACAGTCATGCATCTCCTCGGCATATAGCACACCTTGAGATTGAGTTTTTTTTTTTATAGAGCTTTGTACCGTCCTCGCGACCTGGACGATTATGCCAAGATCCCTGGGCTCTGAAACGTACAACTTTCCACCATCATGCCGAACGATGGTCGTTGAAGCACGCACAGAGCTTATGGTGTAGCGGATTGTTGGCGCAACACAGCCCATGGCTCAGGACCCCGAGTTCGCCAAGCCCGTACTAAGCAAATTAATGCTGAGCCCCTGAGGGTAAGGTGAAGGAATGGTAGGACTTCAGGAAGGTTTCATTAAGGAAGAAGGTGTCCATGAGGTGGGAGGTGAGGGTATGCATGAAGAGGTGCTTACTGGTATGTAGGGAGCGGATATTGTGGTAAAGGAGGTTATAGGATGGGCTTTCCATGCTAACAAAATGGGCAAAAGAGGAGGAGGAAGACTAAAAGGGGACGGAATAGAGGCTTTCTAAGCTAAGTTTTCCAGGCGTGAGAAGGTGAAGTGGGATTGATTGCGGGTACGGCTGGTAAAGGTCTGTAATTGGAAAATGGAGTAGGCAGCGAAGGCAATTTAGTGGAGATTGTATGGAGGCTGGAAGGGATGGTTATTCTGCTGGACTGTGGGCATGAAACGGATGATCTCCTCAGTGGTTGTCTGCAGTGGAGGGGGTGGGAAGGGGACAGAGGGAGTTCCTGGGATGCATAGTGGGATAGATGGGACAGGCAGGGGCAGCGAGTTCAGGGTTGATGAGTGTGGGACAGGCTTTAAATTTGTAGGAGTAGGTGGGTTGGGGTATGCTGCATCAATCAGTCTCTGGACTGAAGATCACAACAACATTGCATATCAGGGGAGCAGCAAGGTTAGGACAGGCTTTCAGGAAATATGGGCTTTTGCTGTGAGGGCATATGGGAGGTTTGTACAATTTTCGGTCAGTTGGTCGTTTACAAGAGGCAACGTTGGCAATGGTAGGATTGAGGTGGGGACCAGGAAGGATCGATCTTAAAAATGCGGCTGTAGATCATTGCCCTCTCCTTGAAGAGGAGGACAATGAAAGGGGCGGATTCAGTTAACACACGAATAAGATAGGTGGGGCCAGTTGCATTGTTCATCCTCTTGGCAGACTGAATCTCTAGCAGGGGATGAGCGTTCAGTTGCTTCAACTTATCACCCTCCTTGATCCCGGGGCTGAGCCTGGTGATAAGGGCTGTGAGTTTGCTACAATCATAATAATATCAAATTACAATCTTACTTATTAAGATAAATTAATTGCGGTGGAGAACATAAAAACATAATTAGTTACATGGTTGTTATGCACATGTCGAAATTAAATATATTCTGAAATTTCGTTTAATTGTAATTATGAGATGAAACAACGTAATATAAAAGAAAAGGAATATATTTAGAAAAAAAGGGGTTACTGTCCTGGTGGATAGTTAAATTGTACTGTGGCAGGCGTTGAATACCTTCGAATATTTCCCTTGTCCTTTTGGATTCTTCATATGTCTCGATTGATATCTGGTCTGCGAGTGCATTGACTTGTGTCCATTTATGTTCGTCTCTTATTGTATCATATAATGATTCGTCTCATGTAATGTCATGTTGCTGTGTGTCTCTGACTTGTGCGTATCATCTGCAGAGGAAGACAATGTGTGCAGGAGAGTCTTGGAAATTTCCGCAAGTGCAAGTGTTGGTGTTGCCCAGCCCCATTCGAAACAGTTATGAGGGACATGGGCCATGTCATGTAAGGAAGTAAACCATGCCACAGCTGGGGTCGATATGCTTCATCCTTTTTATTCTCTAATGTCTCGTAATAGTGTGCCTAATATATGTCCCTTGTCGCAAGTCTCCCATTCATCATGCCATGTATTCGTTCTCCACGTTCTCAGTTGGCGGTATGCTACGGGGAAGAGGCGGCGGCGGGGGAGACACTGGAGTCCAGAGAGGCGGCAGCAGCGGCGGCGGCGGCGGCAGGGGAGGCGGCGGCACCCAGGGAAGCGGCGAAGTCCAGGGAGGCGGTGGCAGCAGATTCCAGGGAGGCGACGGGGAAGCAGAGTCTGGGGAGACGGCGGTGGCGGTGGCGTCAGGGGAGGCGGCGAAGGCGTTAGGGGAGGTGACATCCGGAGAGGCGAAGGCAGCAACACCAAGGGTGGCAGCAGCGCCTGGGCAGCTGGCGGCGTCAGGGGAGGCGGCCGCAGGATCTGGGACAGCAGCAGTGGCGGCATCAGGTTACATTGCAGTGGCGGCATAAAAGGAGTCGCCAGTGGTGGCATCAGGGGAGGTGGCAGTGGAAGCATAAGGGGAGTCGCAGGCGGCGGCAGTGGAAGTGGCAGTGGTAGCGTTCGAGATGTTGGTGGTGGCAGCGACAGCGGCAGCAGGGGTGTTGTCTCGGAGGGCGCCAGCGGCGGCAGCAGGGGAGGTGGCCGAGGCGGCGGCGGCGGCGGTGACAGCGTTAGTGGAGGTGACATCTGGGGAGTCGAAGGCACACAGCATCCGGGGCAGCAGCAGTGTCCAGGGAGGTGGCAGCAACAGATTCCGGGGAGGTGGCATCGTGAGACGTGGCTACTGCTTCCGTGGAAGTGGCTACAGCAGCATCCAGGGAAGTGGAATCTGCGGAAGTGGGGGCGGCGTCCAGGAAGGTGGTGTCCACATCTGGGGGGACGGTGGTGGCGACAGCGGTAGTGTCTGGGATAGCGCCAGCAGCGGCACTAGGGGAGGTGGCAGTAGCGGCATAAGTGGAGCAGCCAGCGGCAGCAGTGGCAGTGATGGAGTTCGGGATGTCGACGACGGCAGCAATGGCAGCCGCAGCGGTGGTGTCTCGGAGGGCGCCAGTGGCGGCACCAGAAGAGGTGGCGTCAGTGACATCGGCAATGGCGGCGTTAGGGAATGTGACAACTGGGAAGGCGAAGGAAGTAGCATCCGGGGCAGCAACAGCATCCGGGTAAGAGGCTACAGCAGCCTCCAGGGAGGTGGAATCTGTGTATGTGGGAGCGGCAGCAACAGCAGTGGTGCCTGGGAGAGCACCAGCGGCGGCATCAGGTTACATTGCAGTGGCGGCATAAGATGAGTCGCCAGTGGTGGCATCAGGGGAGGTGGCAGTGGAAGTATGAGGGGAGTCGCAACCGGCAGCAGTGGAAGTGGCAGTGGTAGCGTTCGAGATGTCGGCGGTGGCAGCAACAGTGGCAGCAATGGTGTTGTCTTTGAGGGCGCCAGCGGCGGCACCAGGGGAGGCGGCGGAGGCGGCGGTGGCGGTGATGGCGTTAGTGGAGGTGATATCTGGGGAGGTGAAGACAGCAGCATCTGGGACAGCAGCAGTGTCCAGGGAGGTGGCAGCAACAGCTTCCGGGGAGGTGGCATCATGAGTGGTGGCTACTGCTTCCGTGGAAGAGGCTACAGCAGCATCCAGGAAAGTGGAACCTGCGGAAGTGGGAGTGGCGTCCGAGAAGGTGGCGTCCCCATCTGGGGAGATGGTGGTGGCGACAGCGGTAGTGTCTGGGTTAGCGCCAGTGGCGGCACCAGGGGACATGGCAGTAGCGGCATAAGTGGAGCTGCCAGCGGCAGCAGTGTAAGTGGCGGCATTAGAGGTGTTAGTGGCGGCAGCGATCGCAACAGCAGTGGTGGTGTCTTGGAGGGCGCCAGCGTCAGCACCAGGAGAGGCGGCGGTGGCGGTGATGGTGGCGTTAGGGGAGGTGACATCTGGGAAGGCGAAGTTAGCAGCATCCGGAGCAACAGCAGTGTCCAGGGAGGTGGCAGCAACGGCTTCCCGGGAGGTGGCATCATGAGAGGTGGCTACTGCTTCCGTGGAAGAGGCTACAGCAGCATCCAGGGAAGTGGAACCTGCGGAAGTGGGTTGGCGTCCGGGAAGGTGGCGTCCTCATCTGGGGAGATGGTGGTGGCGAAAGCGGTAGCGTCTGGGATAGCGCCAGCGGTGGCACCAGGGGAGGTGGCAGTAGCGGCATAAGTGGAGCAGCCAGCGTCGGCAGTGGCAGTTATAGCGTTAGGGATGTCGACGGCGGCAGCGAAGGCAGCAGTAGCACTGGTGTTTCGGAGGGCGCCAGTGCCGGCACCAGGGGAGGCGGTGGCGGCGTTAGGGGAGGTGACATCTGGGGTGGCAAAGGCAGCAGCATCCAGGGCAGCAACAGCATCCATGGAGGTGGCAGTAACAGCATCAGTGGAGGTGGCATGCGAAGAGGCGGCTGTTACATCCGTGGAAGAGGCCACAGCAGCATCCGGGGAGGTGGCATCTGGGGAAGTGCAGGCGGCACTCGGGAAGGTGGCATTGTTGTCCGGAGAGATGGCAGCAGTGACAGCAGTGGTGTGTGGGAGAGCGCCAGTGGCGGCATCAGGGGATGTGGCAGTGGTGGTATAAGGGGGAGTCGCCAGCGGCGGCAACAGGGGATGTTGCAGTGGCGGCATAAGGGAAGTCGCCGGCGGTGGCAATGGTAGTGCCGGCGGTAGGGGTCTCAACTGCGGCAGTGACGGCGAGCACAGTTGTGGTGTCTCTGAGGTCACCTGCGGTGGTACCAGGGGATGTGGCGGCGGCGGCTTTAAGAGAAGTGTCATCTGGGGAGGCGAAGGCAGCAGCATCCATAGCAGCAGCAGCATCCAGGGAGGTGACAGCAACAGCATCTGGAGAGGTGGTGTCTGGAGAGTCGGCTATTACCTCCTTGGAAGAGGCTACAGTAGCATCTGGGGTTATGGCATCAGGGGAAGTGGGGGCAGTGTCCAGGAAGGCAGTGTCGTCGTCCAGAGAGATGGTGGCAGCAACAGCCGTGGTGTCTGGGAGAGCGCCAGCGGCTGCATCAAGGGAGGTGGCAGTGGCGGCATAAGGGGAGTTGTCAGTGGTGGCAGTGGTGGTGGTAGCCTTAGGGGAGGTGACATCCAGTTATGTGAAGGCAGCAGCACCTGGGGAGGCAGCAGCATCTGGGGAGGTGGCAGCATCATCTGGAGAAGTGATGGCAGTGGGTTCTGGGGAATCGGTGGCAATGGCATCCGGAGAGGTAGTGGCAGCATCCGGGGAGGCAGCAGCAGCGTCCAGAGGCTTAGGTGGCAGTCTTGTCTTGGAGCGCACCAGTGGCATCATGAGGGGAGGTGGCAGCAGTGGCATTAGGGGAAGCGTTGGCGGCAGTGGTGGTGGCGTTAGGTGAGGTGTCATCCGAGGAGGCAAACTCAGCAGCACCCAAGGAGGCAGCATCGTCTGTGGAGGCAGCGGCATGTTGGGAGGTGGCAGCAGTATACGAGAAAGCAGCGTCAGTGGCAACGGCATCTGGTAAGATGGCACCGCCTTCCAGGGAGGCGGCGGTGGCAGCATCTGGCGAGGTGGTGTCTGATGAAGAAGCAGCAGCTTGCTGGGAGGCGACAACTGCAGTGGTGTCTTGGAGGGCACCTGCGGCGGCATCTGGACAGCCGGCAACAGCAGAGGTGTCGACTTTATGGGAGGTGGCATCTGGGGAGGTGAAGGCAGCAGCATCCAAGGAGACGGCATAGTCTGTGGAGGTGGTGGCATGTGGGGAGGTGGCAGCAGCATATGGAGAGGTGGCATTGCCAGCATCTGGGGAGGAAGTGGCAACATCATTCAGGGAGGTGGCAGCAGCTTCCAGGGAGGTGGAGGTGGCAGCATCCAGCAAAGCATCATCTGCAGAACTGGCGTCGGTGGCTGTGGATATGCTGGCAGCAATGGCTTCCAGAGAGGTGGCATCTGGGGAGGTTGCTACCGGTGAGGCACTGATGGCTGTATCTGGGGAGGTGGCGTCTGGCGAAGAAGCAGCAGTTTGTTGGGAGGCGGCAGCAGCGGTGCTGTCTTGGAGTGCACCAGCGGTGGCATCTGGGCAGGCGGTGGCAGCAGCTTTGGATGCGTTAGGGGAGGTGGCATCTGGGAAGATGAAGGCAGCAGCATCCAAGGAGATGGCATCGGCTGTGGAGGCAGCGGCGTTTTTGGAGTCGGCAGCGGCATCTGGGGAGGTGGCGGCGGTATCCAGGGAGACGGCGGCAATAGCAACTGGGGAGGCAGCATCTTGGGAGGTAGTGATGGCTTCCGGGAAGGCAGCGGTGGCAGCATCAAGGGAGGTGGCATCTGGCGAATGAACTGAGGCTTGATGGGAGGCAGATGGAGCAGTGGTGTCTTGGAGGGCGCTAGCGGCGGCATCTGTGGAGCTGGCGTCATTAGGGGAGGTGGTATCGTGGGATATGAAAGCAGCAGCATCCAAGGAGGCAGCATATCTGTGGAGACAGCAGTGTCTGGTGAGGCGGTGTAATCTTCCAGGGAGGCAGCGGCAGTGGCGTTCAGGGAAGCGGTGGTAGTGGCATCGAGGAAGGTGGCGTCTGGTGAAGCAAAAGCAGCTTTCTGGAAGGTGGCAGGTGCAGTGGTGTCTTCGAGGGCGCCAGCGGAACGGATGGGCAGGTGGCGGGAGCCACGATGTCAGCATTAGAGGAGGTGGCATCTGGGGAGATGAAGGCAGCAACATCCAAGGAGATGGCATTGTCTGTGGAGGCAATGGTGTGTGGGGAGGTGGCTGCGGCAGTGGCGTTCAGGGAAGCGGTGGTAGTGGCATCGAGGAAGGTGGCGTCTGGTGAAGCAAAAGCAGCTTTCTGGAAGGCGGCAGGTGCAGTGGTGTCTTCGAGGGCGCCAGCGGAACGTATGGGCAGGTGGCGGGAGCCACGATGTCAGCATTAGAGGAGGTGGCATCTGGGGAGATGAAGGCAGCAACATCCAAGGAGATGGCATTGTCTGTGGAGGCAATGGTGTGTGGGGAGGTGGCTGCGGCATACAGGGAGGTGGCGTCGGCGGCTTCTGGGAAGGCAGTGGCAAGAGCATCCGGTGGCGCAGCAGTGACTTTCGAGGAGGCGGCAGTGGCAGTATCCAGCGAAGTGCCATCTGTGGAACTGGCGTCGGAATCTGTGGATGTGGTGGCGGCAACGGTATGTGGAAAGGCGGCATCTAGGGATGGGGCTACTGGTGATTTAGCAGCTGTAGCATCTGGGGAGGTGATGTCTGGGGAAGAAGCAGCAGCTTCCTGGAAGTCGGTAGGAGAAGTGCTGTTCTGGAGGACAACAGTGGCTGCATCCAGGAAGGTGGCTGCAGCAGCATCTGGAGAGGCGGCCTCTGGGGAAGTGACATCAGTGTCCAGGGTGACGGTAGCGGCAGTGTCCGGGGAGGCAGCAGCGGTGGTGATATCTGGCAGGGCGCCAGCAGCAGCAACTGGGAAGATGGCAGCAGCAGCATCCAGTGAGGCAGGGGCGCCTGTGAAGGCAGCGGCAGTAGTATCTGGAGAGGCAGTGGTGGTGGCATCTGAGAAGGCACCAGTGGTGGCGTCCAGGGAGGTGGCACTGGCGGCGTCCTGAGAGGCGGCGGCAATGGTGTCTGTGGAGGTGGCGGAAACCGCATCCATGGCGACGACGGCGGCCTCGGCAGTGGCGGCTGGGAAAGCGTCAATGGCGGCGAGCAGAAGGTGTCTTTGGCAGTGTCAAGGGAGGCGGCCGTGGCAGCATCTGGGGATGCGGAGGAGGCGTCCGGTGAGGCGGCGGCGTGTGTGGGGGCTACGGCGACAGCAGTGCTGTCAGGGGAGGTGGCATCTGGGGAGGCGAAGGTGATAGCGTCCGGGGAGGCGGAGGCATCTTGGGAGGCGTCGGCGTCTGGGGTGCTGGCTGCGGCGCTTGCGGCGTCCTTGGAGGTGGCGGCAGCGTCGTCCAACGAGGTGGCGGCAACGGCATACGGTATGGCGGCGGAGGCGTCTGCGTAGGTTGTGGCGTCGTCTGTGAAAGAGGCGGTGGCGGTTTCGTCTGGGAGGGCGCCAGAGGCGGTTTCTACGGAGGCGGCGAGAGCAGCGTTAGGGGAGGAGGCATCTGGGGAGGCAAAGGCAGCATCGTCTGGCTAGGCGATGGCGTCTGGGGAGGCGGCGGCGGCTGGGAAGGCGGCAGCGGCAGTGACGACGGTGTCTGGGGAGCTTGTAGTGGTGGCGGCGTCCAGGGAGGCAGTGGCGTCTAGGCGGTGTCAATGTGGAATATATTATAAATTATACATTATAAAATGCAGTTATTGTTAAATCTATAAAATTACAAATATTGAAACAGTGTAAACACCAGGTAATTAAGAGTGTTAATTGTTAATAATTAACCATAGTGAGAGTTAAGCAGCTATTAATAATAACAATTATCGGTCACACAAGACAAAGTACATGATTTTATGGTTGTTAGTTCTATTAAAATTACAAATCTGATCTTTAAAACAAAGTCTAGCGCCAGAGTTGTGGCAGAGATAATTGTTCATGTTTTGACATAGAGTTAAGTATAATGACTATGTAGTTGTAAATTTCAAGAAAGATACAGACTTTGTTCCTAGAGTCGTCGATGTACACTGGTATGCATGATATTCGTGTTGCTATTGCATGAGGAATGATAGACAACTTTAGGTAATTCTCTAGTCTTGTGCTTTCGTTACCTTTCCTTTGCTGTGTAGTGAACGATCACAATGCCAATGTAGGTATATCTATGGTGAATGCACAGGGTTTGATTATGTATAGCAAAATAATAATTATAGATGTCACATTTTGTTAGTAAGTAACACCCAAGTTTTTACAGTTTGATTAATTATCTAACTCATTAGTTACATAGAGTAATGAAAAAACACATAATGAAATTTAGTATTTTCTATTTACATTCCATTGACTGTAATTTGATTGTAGTATTTACATGGTGTTATAGCATAGTCTGCTTTTATTGATTTGGATATATTACATTATATCAGTGTGAGACATCCTACTACCATTTTGTTTTACAATCTGCAAAACTATGCATTAGTACTTTGAATACACCATTAATACTAATTGTTATACAGATATTATTTTGTGACATTATCTGCATTTGTAGTATCATTTATTTACATTATGTAACACAATGTTACATATAATTAAATCCAATTGCTATGCATCATATCATTTATGATACCACTAAAAACGTGTTTCTGAACTTCATGACATACATTACAATCACATTTCATGATTTACAAATTGTGTAGTGACATGGTAAGTAATATGTACTAAGCTTTATTTGTATTACCCATACTAACGTTTCGTCTTAGGCAATTGCTCTATTTGGTAGGAGGGGTAGCGACACTTTACTTGGCTCAATGTCAGGATGCAGTAGCTTAAAGTTTAGTTGGCGTGCTCTGTTTTGATCTTTCATATATTTAATTGATTTATCTTTGTGTCTCCTTAATTATTATACACATAGTCAAAATGTTCTAATGTTTGTTAAGCTTAAGGGACCTAACTCCGGGGCCATCAGTCCCTAAACTTCTGAACTACTTATGAACTACCTTGTACTAAAGACGACACATATATCTATGCCCGAGGGGGGATTCGAACCCCGATGGGGAACGGATACACATAGTCACCTAATGTTTCACTCTGGGAGCTTGCAGTTTCCTCAGCATTACCTCCATCAGGTTCTGCATTAGAGTGCATTCTGTCTTGTATATTGTGTTGATACTGACCTCGATCATGCGGATGCTGTTGCCTAAATTCTTGTTTTTCTCTGGAAATCAGTGATCTCGTTTAGCGTAGACCATCCATCTGGATTGCGAATCTTGAAATTGAGGTTACAATCATCGTGTGGTAGTCTTATGTGAGAGAGTGAGGCACATCTAAATGTGAAGTTGTGTTCCGGTGACCCTTGTTCTCCACAGTCACATAAGTCCAGTGCATTTCGTACTACACGCTCCAGATTTACATTAGATTAGATTAGATTAATACTTGTTCCGTAGATCATATATAGGACATTTCGTAATGATGTGGAACGTGTCAGTTTAGTAAATGTTGTCTATACTTGACAATCAATATTTTAAGAATTTTTTTGTTTCTTTCTTTTTTATTTTTGTTATGTTTTATCTAAAAATTCATCTACACTGTAGAAGGAGTTGCCATTCAGAAATTCTTTTAATTTCTTTTTAAATACTAGTTGGCTATCTGTCAGACTTTTGATGCTACTTGGTAAGTGACCAAAGACTTTTGTGGCAGCATAATTCACCCCTTTTTGAGCCAAAGTTAGATTTAACGTTGAATAGTGAATATCATCCTTTCTCCTAGTGTTGTAGCTATGCACACTGCTATTACTTTTGAATTGGGTCAGATTGTTAATAACAAATTTCATGAGTGAATATACATATTGTGAAGCTACAGTGAGTATCCCTAGATCCCTAAATAAATGTCTGCAGGATGCTCTTGGGTGGGCTCCAGCAATTATTTTGATTACACGCTTTTGTGCAATGAATACTTTTTTACTTAATGTTGAATTGTCCCAGAATATGATCCCATATGAAAGCAGTGAATGAAAATAGGCGTAGTAAGCTAATTTACTGAGATTTATATCACCAAATTTTGCAATGACTCTGATAGCATAAGTAGCTGAACTCAGACGTTTCAGGAGATCTTCAATATGTTTCTTCCAATTCAGTCCCTCGTCAATGCAAACACCTAAAAATTTTGAATATTCTACCTTAGCTACAGATTTATGTTCAAAGTCTAAATTTATAAATGGTGTCATGCCATTTACTGTATGAAACTGTATATACTGGGTTTTATCAAAGTTTAATGAGATCCATTTGTAGAGAACCACTTAAAGACTTTCTGGAAGATATCATTTACGATTTCATCAGTTAATTTCTGTTTGTCAGGTGTGATAGCTATACTTGTATCATCAGCAAAAAGTACTAGCTTAGCATCTTCGTGTATGTAGAATGGCAAGTCATTAATATATATTAAGAACAGCAAAGGACCCAAGACCGAACCTTGTGGGACCCCATTTTTGATAACTCCCCAGTTAGAAGAATTAATTGTCTCATCTACATCATGTGAACTGCTTATTTCAACTTTCTGCACTCTTCCAGTTAAGTATGATTTAAACCATTTGTGCACTGTCCCACTCATACCACAATACTTAAGCTTATCTAGAAGAATCCCATGATTTACACAATCAAAAGCCTTTGAGAGATCACAAAAAATCCCTACTGGTGATGTCCGGTTATTCAAAGCATTTATTATTTCATCAGTGAAGGTTGTTGTTGTTATGGTCTTCAGTCCGGAGACTGGTTTGATGCAGCTCTCCACCCTACTCTATCCTGAGCAAGCCTTTTCATCTCCTCATAAGAACGGCAACCCACATCCACTTGAATCTGCTTACTATACGCGTCTCTTGGTCTCCCTCTGCGGTTTTTACCCCACACACTTCCCTCCAATGCTAAATTTACGATTCCCCGATGTCTAAGAATGTGTCCTACCAAGCGATCCCTTCTTTTAGTCAGGGTATGCCAAAAATTCCTTTTCTCACCAATTCTGTTCAGTACCTCTTCATTAGTTATGCGATCTACCCACCTAATCTTCAGCATTCTTCTGTAGCACCACATTTCAAAAGCCTCTATTCTCTTCCTGTCCGCCCTGCTTATCGTCCATGTTTCACTCCCGTACAAGGCAACACTCCACACAAATGCCTTCAGAAAAGACTTCCTTACCCTTAAATTAATATTCGATGTTAGCAAATTTCTCTTTTTCAAAAATGCTTTTCTTCCCATTGCCATTCTGCATTTTATATCCTCTGTACTGCGACCATCGCATGTTATTTTACTACCCAAGTAACAAAACTCATCTACCACCTTCATTGTTTCGTTACCTAATCTAATTCCTTCAGCATCACCTGATTTTCTAAGACCGAATTCCATTATTTTTGTTTTGCTCTTGTTAATGTTCATTTTATATGCTCTCTTCAACACGCTGTCCATTCCATTCAACTGCTCTTCCAGGTCCTTTGCTGTCTCTGACAGAATTACACTGTCATCAGCAAAACGCAATGTTTTTATTTCTTCCCCCTGAACTTTAATCCCTATTCCAAATTTTTCCTTGCTTTCCTTCACCGCCTGCTCGATGTACAAATTGAATAACATTGGAGAAAGGCTACAACCCTGTCTTACTCCCTTCCCAACTGATGCTTCCCTTTCATGTCCTTCGAGTCTAATAACTGCGGTCTGGCTTTTGTACAAGTTGTAAATAACTCTCCTTTCCCTGTATTTTATCCCTGTTGACTTCAGAATTTGAAAGAGTGTATTCCAGTCAACATTGTCAAATGCTTTCTCCAAATCTACAAAAGCTAAAAATGTAGGTTTGCCTTTTCTTAATCTATCTTCTAAGATAAGACGTAAAGTGAGTATTGCCTCCCGGGTTCCTATGTTCCTCCTGAATCCAAACTGATCTTCCCCGAGATCAGCTTCTATCAGCTTTTCCATTCTCCTGTAGATAATTCGTGTTAAAATTTTGCAACCATGACTTATCAAACTGATGGTTCTGTAATTTTCACACCTGTCTGCGCCTGATTTCTTTGGAATGGGGATTATTACATTTTTCTTAAAGTCTGAGGGCATTTCACCGGTCTCATACATCTTACACACCAGTTCAAATAGTCTTGTCATGGCTGGCTCTCCCAGATACTTTAGTAGCTCTGAGGGTATGTCATCTACTCCTGGGGCCTTGTTCCGACCTAGGTCTTTCAAGGCTCTGTCAAATTCATCTCTCAGTATAGTATCTCCTATTTCATCTTGATCGACTTCCTCTTCCGTTCCTACAACATTGTCTCTAAGTTCATTTCCTTTGTAGAGCTGCTCAATGTACTCTTTCCACCTTTCAGCTTTCCCTTCTTTGCTGAGAACTGGTTTCCCATCTGAGTTCTTGATATTCGTAGAGCTGTTTTTCTTATCTCCAAATGTTTCTTTTATTTTCCTGTAGGCGGTATCTACTTTTCCCCTTGCTATACATTCTTCTACAGATTTACATTTGGCTTCTAGCCACTCCTGCTTAGCCGTTTTGCACTTCCTGTCAATCTCATTTTTTAGTCGTCTGTACTCCATTTTGCCTGTTTCATTTACTGCATTTTTATATTTTCTCCTTTCATCAATTAACTGTAGTATTTCCTGTGATATCCATGGATTTTTTGTAGGTCTTGCCTTTCTACCTATTTTGTCCTCCGCTGCCTTCATTATTTCATCTCTCAATGCTACCCATTCCTCTTCTACTGTTTTATTTCCCCCTGTTTCTGTCAATTGTTGCCTAAATCTCCCTCTGAAATTCTCCAGAACTTCACTTTCCTTCAATCTATCTAAGTCCCATCTCCTTATTTTCCTACCTTTCTGCAGTTTTTTCAGCTTCAGCCTACAGTTCATGACTAACAAGTTATGGTCAGAGTCTATATCTGCCCCTGGGTATGTCCTGCAGTTTATAACCTGGTTCCGGTACCTATGTCGTACCATTATAAAATCTATCTGATACCTTCCGGTGTCTCCTGGTCTCTTCCACGTATACAACCTTCTTTTGTGATTCTTAAACCACGTGTTTGTTACGATTAAATCATGTTCCATGCAAAATTCTACCAGGCGACTTCCTCTTTCATTCCTCCTGCCCAGTCCATATTCACCTATTATTTTTCCTTCTCTTCCTTTTCCTACTACTGAATTCCAGTCTCCCATCACAATTAAGTTTTCCTCTCCCTTAACTTTCTGAATAATTTCCTTTAGCTCCTCATATATTTCTTCGATCTCCTCATCATCGGCAGAGCTAGTTGGCATATAAACCTGTACCAGTGAAGGTATATATCGCATTTTTCAATACGCCAGTCGTTGAGTCGTTTTTTATTTAAATGTTTTGTCCTGTAATTTTTGTCACATTGATAAAATTTCCTTTTTTGAGCCAATAGTTGGCCGCCCTACCTTTGATTGTGACATCGATGGTTTAGATACCAATAACAACACAGAGTGCCTCTATTGAATTTGTGTTAAAGGCTTGAGTCTTTTTTAAAACACTACATTGTCCCCGTCTGAGAAGTGTGTTATGAGTTAAAAGATTTAGTCGGTGTGCAAAGACACTAACTCCAAAGCACATGATGGATTCAAATAAAGCTATGTGGTATGTTCTTAGCGTTGTAAGGGCCATTCTGTACTGCACTGTATTCAATCTTGCTATTTTATGCATTAATTTACAAGATTTTTCTAACCTTAAGTGTCCATTAAATTTCTGCTTTTCATCAAGATGCAGCCCAAGGTATCTTGTTGCATATACTCTTTTGATAATTGTATTTTCAAGTTTCAGTATGGGATTCCTTAGCAGTGCTCCTTTAAGGTGGAGGTAAAATTTCTTACTGGCCGCTATCTTCAGTTTGTTTCTCTTCTCTTGTACCATTCATCTAGCTTGTGTAGTATTTATGATCCTGTACGTTCTAGTAACTTACTGGACATTGCTGATGTTATAACCAAGAGGTCATCTGCATATGCAACAACACCTCTAACTCTGTCATCCTTGTGTAAAATTTGTAGCAGCGGCTCAATGCCAATGTCCCAAAATATTGGTCCACAAATCGAGCCCTTTGGGCACCCTTTGGTGAATCGTTTAAAAACCTTCCGTGTGCCTGCCCTCCATACAGCCACTCTACCCTGACAGTAGTAAAGAACGCTGTTATAAAGAGCATATGGCAGTTACATGTTCTTTAATGTGTCAAAATGAGCTGGCCACCAAAGATTGTCGAAAGCTCCAGCGATATCAGTAAGTATAGCAGTCACATATTTGTCACTCACAACGTTTGTTATCTGGAGCGCCTAATTTATGGCATCCTTATTGGATTTATTTTACCTAAACCCGAATTGGTGTGGTGTCATGCCTTGGGTCATGCCTTGGAGAGTTGTAGTCTCTTGGACAGCAACCTCTCTTGAACTTTGGCGAGTGTATTTAAGAGGCAAATAGGGCGATACGACTTAAAATCTGTGGGTTCCTTATCTACAGATTTTTTAAAGATATCAGCGTTCGCCGTTTTCCATACATGGGGCATTCTGCCTGCATGTAGAGCTTCATTGAACATCTCCGTGAGGAATGGAGATATTAACGTGACGGTGTGTTTTAGTGTTTCAGCATAAATGGAATCAGGACCAGCCGCTTTGCTGTTTTTGAGTTTGTTGATTGCAGTTGTTACCTCTTCTTGTGTGAAAGGGGTAATGAGGTAGTCGTTATTATAGACTTGATTCATTTTATCCCTGAGATGTTGGAGTTTTTCGTCTTGCATTTGTTCATCAGGAAGAATTCGATACAGTAAGAATTGAGCAGATTCTTTTCGTACTTTAAAGGGTTGTCCGCAGATGTCTTTCTGTAATTCTGTTTTGACCAAGTTCTTACAGTGGTCCTGTCTCGTCTTGTTTAAAAATGCTAAGTATTTACTCTTTGACTCACGGTATATGTTCAATGTGGAAAGTCTTTCGGGTGCTGTTTTCGATCTTTGTTAAAACTTTTTTTTGTCCCTTGCTTCTTTACGTAGCTTGGACAATTATTTAGGCCAAGGCTGTCTTCTTGTTGATTTTACGTTCACCCCCTTTTTTTTTTTTTAATTGCTGCAGCCTGGGCCTTCTGCAGTACATCTGTTATTATACGTGCCTTATAATCAACACTGCCAAGTATATCATGAAGAGAGCAAGCATATACTATTTGTTTTAGTAGTTGCCAATTAGTCTTATTCAGGAATAGTTGGTGCTGTTTCTGAGTTGTTGGAATTGCGTCTATTGGTTTACCAATGTCGATTACAATGGCATTGTGATCACTGTGAGTTGAGCGATTCAGTACAGTCCAATTACTGACTTTGGGTAACGATTTATTATTAGCTAGAGACAGATAAATATTGCTCTCGCCACCTGCGTTGCCTCGATAGGTTGGTGGCTGATCTTCTCTGTTCAAGATAAGCAAGTTGCACTCGCTGATAACGTCAACTACCATTTGCCCTCGATCGTCTGTCGTATTGGAATTCCACAATGGTGATTTGGCATTTATATCCGATAGGATGAGTAGTTTTTTCCTCTGTGGGAACTGTGGGATGCTTACCTGTTCTACAAAAGGAGCAATGTGAGATGAATACTGCGCGTAAATTGTCGTAGCTGTATTGGGAAAGTTCCAGAGCTCCAAGCGCTGATAGAAAGTACTGAGGCACATATCGTTATAGGTACTGAAAGCTGGCTGACGCCTGAGATAAGTTCGGCAGAAATTTTTTCAAAGGGCCAAATGATCTTCAGAAAGGATAGAATAAATAAAAAAGGGGGTGGTGTGTTTATTGCTGTTACAAACGGATTATCCTGCAGCGAAATTGAGGCAGATACTTCCTGTGAGTTGGTCTGGGTAGAGGTTATACCTGACAACAGGAATAAATTAATAATTGGATCTTTTTATCGGCCCCCTGACTCAGACGATGCGGTTGCCGAAATGATCAAAGAAAGCTTGAATCACATTTCAAATAGGTATCCGAAGCATACTGTTATAATCGGTGGCGACTTTAATTTACCCTCGATATGTTGGCATAATTACGTATTCAAAACCGGCGGCAAATATAAAACATCGTCCGAACTAGTTCTGAATGCTTTTTCTGAAAATTACTTCGAACAGTTAGTTCATGAAACCACTAGAATAGAAAGGGGTTGCGAAAATACCCTTGATCTCCTAGCAACAATAATCCGGAGATAGTAAAGAGCATCAAAACAAATACAGGGATTAGCGAACATCGAGTTGTAGTAGCGAGACTAAATGTCGAAATTCCCAAATGCACAAAAAATAAACGAAAAATATATCTATTCAATAAAGCAGATAAAAATTCGCTTCACGCTTTCCTGAGTGATAATCTCCAGTCTTTCAAAACTAAAAATGCGAGTGTAGATCAGTTGTGGCTTACTTTCAAAGACATAATATCAGTAGCAATCGAGAGATTTATACCAAATAAATTAATAACAGAGGGGGCCGACCCCCCGTGGTACACAAAAACAGGTCAGATCACTGTTGCAGAAACAAAGAAAAACGCATGCAAAATTTAAAAGGCTCAGAATCCACAAGACTGGCAATCTTTTACTGAAACACGCAACCTAGCGCGGACATCAATGCGAGAAGCCTATAGTAGTTACCACAACAAAATCCTGTCTCGTAATCTTGCAGAAAATCCAAAGAAATTCTGGTCATATGTGAAGTACACTAGCGGCAAAACACAAACAATACCTTCACTACGCGATAGCAATGGTAATAGTACCGACGACAGTACTGCTAAGGCAGAATTACTAAACACAGCTTTCCGAAATTCGTTCACCAAAGAAGACGAAGTGAACACTCCAGTATTCAATCCAAGAACAGCTGCCAGCATGCGAAACTTAGAAGTAGATGTTCCTGGAGTAGTAAAACAACTTAAGTCACTAAACAAAAACAAATCTTCCGGGCCAGATTGCATACCGACTAGATTCCTTTCAGAGTATGCTGATGCAATAGCTCCGTACTTAGCTATAATTTACAACCGATCACTCAGCGAAAGATCTGTACCCAAAGACTGGAAAGTTACCCAAGTTACTCCAATATTCAAGAAATGCAATAGGAGTGATCCCTAAAATAACAGGCCTATCTCATTGACGTCGATTTGCAGTAGGATTTTGGAACATATACTTTGTTCGAATATTATGAACTACCTCGAAGAGAACGACCTATTAACCAGTAGTCAACACGGATTCACAGCTTGCCCTTTATTCATATGAAATGTTAAGTGCCATCGACAAGGGATCTCAAATCGATTCCATATTTCTGGATTTAGGGAAGTCTTGACACTATACCCCACAAGCGGCTTTTTATGAAATTGCGTGCTTATGGAATATCTTCCCAATTGTGCGATTGGATTCACGATTTCCTATCAGAAAGGACACAGTTCGTTGTAATTGACGGTAAGTCATCGAGTAAAACAGAAGTGATATCTGGCGTTCCACAGGGAAGCGTTATAGGTCCCCTACTCTTCCTCGTGTTTATAAACGATTTAGGAGACAATCTGAATAGCTCCCTTAGACTGTTCGCGGATGATGCTGTCGTTTATCGGTTAGTGAAGTCAACAGAGGATCAAAAGCAACTGCAAAGCGATTTAGACAAAATTTCTACTTGGTGCGAAAATTGGCAGTTGACACTAAATAAAGAAAAGTGTGAAGTAATACACATGACCACTAAAAGATATCCACTGAACTTCAATTACGCGATAAATCAGTCAAACGTTAAGGTCGTAAATTCTACCAAATACCTAGGAGTTACAATTACGAACAACTTTGACTGGAGAGAACACATAGAAAATATTGTGGGGAAGGCGAATCAAAGGTTACGTTTCATTGGCAGAACGCTTCGAAGATGCACCAGCTCCACCACAGAGACTGCTTATATCACACTTGTGCGTCCGCTCCTAGAGTACTGTTGCCCAGTGTGGGACCCTCACGAGGTGGGACTGACGGAAGACATTGAGAAGGTTCAGAGAAGGGCAGCTCGTTTTGTTTTATCACGTTAGGGGGGGGGGGGAAGCGTCACCGAAATGTTGCACGAATTGGGGTGGAAATCATTGAAAGAAAGACGTTATTCATTGCGGCGTGATCTGTTTGCAAAGGTTCAATCACCGACTTTTAGTTCTGAATGAGAAAATATTTTGCTAGCACCCACCTACTTAGGGAGACATGACCAGCCCAATAAAATAAGAGAAATCAGATCGAAAACGGAACGATTTAGGTGTTCTTTCTTCCCACGCGCTATTAGAGAATGGAACGGTAGAGAAAAGTTATGAAAGTGGTTAATGAACCCTCTGCCAGGCACTTAAATGTGATTTGCAGAGTATCTATGTAGATGTAGATATAGATACCCCAGCGCAGAAGCAGCACACAGGTCGTAGACTCGAAGTTTTCTGAGGTGAGGCTGAAATTGAAAGTGGTGATACTGTGGCTGTCTAATGACCATTAACGAAGTCGATGAATTTCTATAGAGATGCCAGTGGCTCTTTTATTTTTTACCAATGACACAATACAGAAGCCACAAACTGCATCTTGTTACAGTCTTAACACACCCTGACATACATTACACGCACTTTGCAAATATTTTTAGCCCCATTGTCGACTGATTAATACAAAGCTGGTTATAGTAAGTGCCGCTAGATGTTTACCGTGTCGGGGCTCGCAATGAACTGTCTAGTAGTGGAGCTGGGCTCCACGCTAGCGCCTAGACTTTTGGCGCCAACCGACACTTCTAGAACATCACACTCACTAATTACCTAAAATAATTAATGTAATAAATCTACAAAACAATAGTGTAGTAACAAGCAATTAATTAACATACATTATGGCAATAGAATTAATAACTGAATTTTTATTTATTAAATAATTAATAAAATAGCTAAGAGGTTGTGGCGCGTAAAGATATAGCAACAGCCAATCAGATCACTCTTAGAGAAAGGGACGGAGTTTTCCCACGGGACCGTACTTACAGTACCAGCTGGCTATTATCTTGCTCACGCTACTTTCTACTATTCCATACAAGTAAATGAAATTATGAAGTAAAATAAAGAAATGGCTGCTGGCTTACAAGCCAGATCGCCACAACTGTCAATGATAAAGTAAGTACAGTCATACATGATTTTTACTCAATACAGGAAACACAGGAAGCCTTTGCATGGAATGACAAAATATGTCTACCCAGAGTACACAAGACTCTTCACTGTTCCCTTACTAGGTTTCTCTGTATAGCGGCGTCCAAACTCGATGGCACAGTCTCGAACACTGTGTCCTCTCTCGGAGGCGTGGCCATGGATCTCGTGTGGTGGCGCTAGTTGTTGTACTGCCAACTTAACCGCGCTGGCATGTTGGTCGACGCTTAGAAGTCGATATCAAAGATACGCCACCACACCCCTCCCCCGCTAAATGACGCGCCGTCGTCGTGTATGGTCTCTGGGAACGACGGCGGGGAGGAGCACTGCGAATGGGCGTAAGTGAGGAGGCTGGCGAGGTGGGGGGGGGGGGGCGGCTTCCAGCCCGCATCGCCGCATACGCCGCGTCTCCTAACTCGGAATCTGTGGGCGAAAAAACAGTTGCAGAATCACAAGCGCCCACATGCTGGCGGCGGCGCAGCTGATTGTGATGGCAGACATGCTGTGCACCACGAGAATCGAGTACGCGGTACTGCGCCCTGCCAACAGAAGCCACGACAATGCCCGGCGCCCAACGTTGAGGAGAGTTATAAACTCGAAGATGAAAAGATAACGGAGACTTGTGAGGGCGACCGTGGATGAGCTCGGCAGGAGATTTGTCACCAATAGGCAAAATTCTGTACGTGCTCAAAAAGAGTGAAAGCGCTCTATCGCAGGAGTATTCGTGCCGTACCCTCGACATTTGCGGATTAAAGGTGCGCACAAACCGTACAGCTTCTCTGTTACTTTGGGGAGAAAAAGGTGCCGTCGTAATGTGTCGCACTCCGTTGGAAGAAGAAAAGGCATTAAATTCAGCAGATGTCAGCAGAGGACCGTTATCAGAAACAATCACTGATGGGAGAGCTTCCAAACAAAAAACTGATTCCAGAGCTTTAATGGTAATGGCCGTGGTCTTGGAACGCACAGGGACGCAGAAAGGATAACGGATGGAGCCATCTACGACAAGCAACCAACAAACATTACAAAATGGACCACAAAAATCAATATGGATGCATTCCCAGGGACCAGAACGCTTTGGCCAAGAAAAAAACTCTTTCCGAGGAGACGCCGCGTGTTCTGAACAAGCGCGACAATGAGCAGTTAGTTGTTCGTTCTATTTGTCCAGGCCGAACCAAGTACAATGGCGACGCGCCAGTTGCTTCGTGATGGAGTATTCGTAGAACTGCCGTTTAGCATTCTTTAGGGACAAGAACACGACTGCAACCATTTGCAGAATGGACCAAAATAACACCTCGTTGAATGGAGAGAGAATGTCACATGGGGTAATAGCGTCAGACTGTAGAGTCGGTGATAGCATTTCTATTGGAGGGCCAGCCATTGCGAATGAAATGGGACAGTAATCACAAATGTGGGTCGCGTTCCGTGGCAGAGGAGAGAATCCGCGCATCGATCGGGAAAGACTACAGTGATTCACGTTCCGTGTAGTTTAACTGATTGCACGAATCTTCTGAAGAATCAAAATCAGAGTCCGTACTCACAGGTAGCCGAGACAAACAATCTGCATTGGCATGTTATGAAGATGCGCGATAGACAATGTCATAGTTATAATTGGAAAGAATCAGAGCCCATCGATGCAGCTTGTTTGCTGTCCGATCCGGTATGAGATATGAAAGATGAAAGGGAAGTCAATGGCTTGTGATCGGTTACAAGGAGAAATTTACGACCATTGAGATACTGATGGAACTTCGTCACACCAAATATAATTGACATTGCTTCCCTTTCCAATTGACTGTAGTTGCGTTGTGTAACATTCAAAAGTTTGGAAGCAAAAGTGATTG
The DNA here is from genome assembly GCA_026315105.1 of Locusta migratoria. Lineage (NCBI taxonomy): Eukaryota > Metazoa > Arthropoda > Insecta > Orthoptera > Acrididae > Locusta > Locusta migratoria. The sequence goes on along the minus strand of CM048755.1, from coordinate 166,742,588 downwards.
GTCTGTCAGAGGCACCCACTTCATGAGACAAAAAAGCACCAAGACCAAAGATGAAGCATCACAGACCGCATTTCAGACAAATTACGAGGGGCTTGCAAATCCTAAATTGCCTGCAAATGCTTCTGCGCCGGATGAATCCCTTGATCGTTTATTGTATGGCCCAAATATTCTATCTCTTGTACAAAAAGTGACATTTAGATTTGTTACATTTAAGGCCAGCTGCATGTAAAACATCAAATAACGTCTTCATGTTAGAAACATGAGAGTCAAAATCAGAACCGAAATCAAGAATGTCATAAAGATAAGTAACACAACATGGAACACTTGAAATAACACTTTGTAAATAATTCTGAAACAGTGCAGGAGCTGAAGAATTTCGAAAGGAAGTCGCTTAAATCTACGTAAACCAACATGGGAGTTGAAAGACGACCGTCTGTCGTCTTCCATATATTTTTATAAAATTGTAATTTATTTGATGTCGATAGATTAGCATTTTGTTAAAACTTGAACCCCACTATTTTCAAGGCATGAGGAATAGCAATTTTATTTCGTGTTTTAAAATATTAGTTTCTGAAATGTTAGTTAATATTGCTAGGATTTTGTTATTTTAATAATTTATTATTATCCCTGTGAGAATGTGTACTTGTTTTACTTTTAAGTGGATGTGCGAGGATCTAATGGCTGTCTGAATGTGGATGGTAATAGCTCGCTTTACATGGTTCTCCCTGGCTCAGAGTCGATAGTTAGTCATTACCAACCCCTGCTGCTGATGCGACCAAAGAAGTTTCTACACCCTTTGGTTACAAGTCAGTCAACGAGCCTTCTCCAGATCTCTCCCACCACCACTGTACTCGTGGGTTTTGCCCAGTTTCAGGGAATTTTCGCGCATCCTGCCCACTAGGTCTTCACTTTGTGCTAGGATCGTGGTGAGATAAGGTTGGTTCTGCTCTTGTGCCTGCAGAGATGGTAGCGATTCGTTGTCTAGTATGTTTAACTTAGACTCTTGAACTTAGATTAATTTTTTGGAATATTCCTTCCGATCGTGTGCGGAAATGTGTTCTAGTTTTTCAATCCAGTGATTTCCAACAGATAAATGAAGTGTATGTGTTACCAGCTGCAGTTTGATAACGGCCTGGTATATTCAAACCTTTTGTGATTATGTGGTGGTGTACGAACTCTGTGTAAATTCTTTCTAGCTTTGTGGGGCCCGATTTCTAACAGACGATATGTTCATTTTTGTACAGTGCATGTGAAATCTTTCTTATCGTTTCCTCCCGTGAGTGATATGTGTTCCATGTGGTTGGTTCACATTTTTATTGGTTTTCGGAACCACGTTGGTCCGAACTCCGACTTCAGGGGTTTGCAGCTAGTCACCTGAATTAACGCCACTTCTCACAAAACCAGTGCCTAGATAGTTTACCCTTGGATTGCAACTTAAGAGACCGCCATGATTTTGTGCAATGAATCCGATTTTTAACCACTTCGCCTTCAGTGGAGTGCGATAATGTAACGTAGCCGTGTGTCGCCGTAGGCGTGTTTGCTCGCGGTCTAATCTAGATGCAACCTAACTTTGCTATACTCACGCAACATCTCAAATCAGGCACGACAGACCAGAGCCATATTCGCAAAAATGTTCAAATGTTTGTATAGGTTATGGGACTTAACTACGGGGTCATCAGTCCCTAAACTTACAAACTACTTATCAACTTTGCTTATCCTAAGGATGGCAGAAATATCCATGCCCGAGGGGGGATTCAAACCCCCGACCGTAATGGCCGTGCAGGACGTGACTGGAGCGCCTCAGTCCCCTCCCATATTCGCAGTTTTATTGTATGTTGTGTTGTGTGGTACCTCCGCGTTTGCTGAATTGCGCCTACGATAGCGGCGCCTGTGTCTGCATCATTTCAGCTCGCTGATTTTGGTGAGTTTCGCTGTTGCATTGCGTGTGTGTGAGCGAGTGAGTGTTGTTTGTAGATCCTCCCCCAGTAGCGTTAAGTTCTGTGTGATTTATGTTTAATTTAATGCTGGGCATCGTCCGTATTAGCTCATGTAAGGAGATGCATTTTTATTGTATTAACAAAATTGGTCCCTCATTTTGCTTGCGTTCGACCTGAATAAACAAGTTAAGTGCACTATAATTTTGACTTGCCTATAAATTGTAGTTTTCGAGCACCTTCCCCCTTTTTATTTAATATTGTTTTTCACTAGTGCTGAGAACAAATCAAATTTTCAAATGTTTGTATAGCTTATGGGACTTAACTACGAGATCATCAGCCCCTAAACTTACAAACTACTTATGAACTAGCTAATCCTAAGGACGGCACAAATATCCATGCCCGAGGGGGGATTCTAACCCCCGACCGTAGTGGCCGTGCAGACCGTCACTGGAGCGCCTCTGTCCCCTCGGCCACCGCGGCCGGTCTGAGAACAAGCTCAGATTCAATTTTTTATGTTTAAGTTCCGTTACGCCATAAATTTTCTTTAGCCACCTTTATGAAATAACTTTAATTGTGGTGGCTTGTTTATTAATGCCTGTGTGTAATTTAGTGTGAGCTGCTACGTATATTGGCCACTGTATCGTTAACTTCCCGTTATTAGAGTATTTTGAACCAAGTCAGTTCTCAATTTGGGCCATGGAACAAGGTTTTTAAGCAGGGAGTAGCCGGTAGTTCATACGGATCTTTTGCTAATTTTAGTACTAAAATTAAGTTTCTTTTTAATTTTTTTTTTTCGACAGTAAACTCTCATTCGGGTACCTTCTACCACAATTAAGCTTTTATTTCGTACAGTGGCCTACTTTTAGAGTTCAACACCATGAATTCTTGCGTTGCACTGTCAATAGGCAATTGAAAGTAAGCCTCTGCGAGATCTATTTTAGGAAAAAATTTCCACCCTTGCAGTTTGTCAAACAATTCATCAGGGCGTGGCAATGGAAATGAGTCAATCACAGTTTGTGAATTAACCGTACGTTTAAAGTATACACATACACGAATGTCGCCATTCGGCTTGGAAGCAATAACTAATGGCGACGCCCACTGACTGGATGTTATAGGCTAGAGAACACCAATGTCTGTTAAACGTTCCAGTTCCTTTGCGACCTTGTCGCGTACTGCACGGCAAAATTTAGGTTGCGCCCCCTGACGAAGCGTTATATGAGCTTCATAATCGTTTGCTTTGCCTAACGTGTCATCAGACAAGACAGAATATGCAGAACACAAAGAAGTAACAGCATCTTCAAATTACAAAATCAATTTAAATGCGTCTAAGCCGGAAATGTTTTGACCTTTTGACGCAAGTAGAACTGAAAATTCAAGCATTTTAGTAGTGTTCTTATAGGTTGCAGGGAAGGTACATGCCTCAAGAATGTCCAATTGTGATCCATCGTAAGTTGTGACACACCTATTTGAAGGATATAACTTAGGACTTCCGAGCTAGCGGAAAGTAGCAGAATTGATTAAAGTAAGAGAAGCATCCGTGTATAATTGGAAACTAATGTCTTTCTTTGCCATACTCAAGGTAACAAAAATTTTGTTTGATGTACACTGCACACGCGATCGTAAGTCACTTGATACAACAGAAATATGAGAAGGAAGCAAAAACTGTACCAAAGATTATGGATCGATCGAGACAGGCAAATACATCTCGCTGCATACAGACAAGCCATAAAACATTATAAACAAACGCTCTTGAAGACGAGGAAAGACAACTGGGAACGTTTCATGGCAACACACAAACACAACGAAACATATGGGGGAAACCGTACAAGATACTAACCTAAAAAGTAAAGACCCCATTAGTTCTCGGTGTGCTACGGCTGGATGATGGCACAATAACTAAAGGATGGAGACATACAGCACAACACATGCTGAACAAACTCCTCCCTGAAGATGTCACTGACACAGATACCCAGTATCAAACATATATGAGAGATGCACTGATGATGATGATTTCGTGTGGGATTCTTGGCTGTTAGACCGCAGCTGGGATCGTGTTCTGCCTGCCTGGTGCAAGTCTTTAGGTGACGCCACATGGGCGACTTGCGCGTCGATGATGATGAAATGATGATGAGGACGACACAACATCCAGTCCCCGAGTTGAGCAAATCTCCAACGCGACCCGGAATCGAATCCGAGCCCCCTGCGTCGCAATCTACCACACTGTCCACTGGACTATGGAGGCGGACAGAGATGCATTACAAACACCTTACAACATAGTTTTATGTCACTTGTCCATTTGGTCATAAGGAAGTTGCGGTAGCATTATGAGAATTGAAAAATAAAACAGCACCATGTCCAGACACAATACATTCAGAGGTAATTAAACAACTAGCACCACAGATCATTCCCTTCCTAACCAATTAATTAAATGACGCATTAAGTGTGGGTAGGGTTTTTGCATTTCACACTCTCAGCAGACAGGATACATGTGTGTCCTTTTCCACAACTTCATTTACGTTAATCAAAGCTATACATATGCATATACAGACATGAAAAACAAACAAAGACTTTATTAATCCGTAACATCCTCCCCACCCTGGTTCATCCCAGTCTGGACAATCTGAAGTGGGATGACCAGTTGTGGCCGGCCGCAGTGTCCGAGCGGTCTGCGGCGCACCGGTCACAGTCTGCAAGGCCGATACTGTCGGGGGTTCGAATCCCCCCTCGGGCATGGATGTTTGTGTCGTTTTTAGTATAAGGTAGTTCATATGTAGTTTGTAAGTTTAGGGACTGATGACCCCGCAGTTAAGTCCCTTAAGCTTATCAAACATTTGAACATTTGACCAGTTGCTCCAGTCGAGTAATACTTCTTCCGTCTGGTGTCTGAAGAATTAAGGTTCACCCTTTTCCATCTGTCCCTCGTATTCATTCCATTATGCACGCTTTCTTCCACATGTGCCCTTTAGGCCCTCTAGACTTCATAAAAGTTTCTTAATTCCAGGAGATACTCCTCCTTCCATCTTCTCAGGAAAACATTTTGGAGTTTTTCCCTTTGTTTTGCCAATCATCTCTATACTCGGTTCAGGATTGGATGGTACTGTAGTTAATTGTTCTCCTATAAAAATGGCTTAGTGTCAGTACATGTGCGTCTCCCTGTACGACTGGCCTCGAATTGATGGCGGCTTCTATTTCTACGAGTAAGGTTCTTAGAGTCTCTTCAAATACTAGCGATCTTCCTAGTACCTTTCTGAGGCAATGTTTCATTCTTCCTATCATACGTTCCCACCATCCTCCCCACCAAGCCGCCCGTGGTGCAATAAACTTACAAGCCTTGGTGAGCGAATTGCTGACTGATTTTCGTGTTCTCTAATAAGCGAATAAGGTTTTTCAGTTCTGTGCTTACTGCTTGAAATGTTTTAGCATTATCTGGGTAAACAGTGTTCGGCAATCCTGTTTGTGCAGTATATGTTCCAAAGGCCATCAAAAATTTATCTGATTTTTGTTCAAAGTGAAGAACTCTTGTTGTTACGCATATGAAGAGTAAGATGTAGCATTTCTGTAACAGTGTACCTAAGTTGACAAAACGCGGTTCTGCGAAATCTACGCCTGTTACCGTAAATGGTTTACTGAATTGAATGCGGTCAGGCGGTAGTGGCGGTTCTATCTGGCTTCTAAAAACACTTCTCGCTATTTTACAAGGGAGACACGTATGTAAAACCTTTTTTACTGCTTGTCTTTCCTTAAAAATGCAAAATTTACAAATACAAATGTTTGTATAGTCTATGGGACTTAACTACGGGGTCATCAGTCCCTAAACTTACAAATTACTTATGAACTACTTACGAACTAGGACGGCACAAATATCCATGCCCGAGGGGGGATTCGAACCCCCGACCGTAGAGGCCGTGCAGACCGTGACTGGAGCGCCTTAGTCCCCTTTTTTTTTTTTTTTTTTTTTTTTTTTGCTCTTCTGGTAGATCTATGGGTCGCGGTCGTTCGTTTAGTTTGTTCGTGGTTGTTCGGTGAATGGTTGGCTCAGCTTTTTTATTGCAGAGGGCGTGCAGCCCCCTGACCGGGCGCGCTGAGCCACGGCGCCCGGCTCATTTACAAGGTCGCTCATTCGATGGATGCACATACGTGTACACCACGTAGGAACTACAATAGTAATAGCTGAATTACGAAATAAATTTTGCATGCCGGCCACCGCGGCCGGCATGCAAAATTTATTTCGTAATTCAGCTATTACTATTGTAGTTCCTACGTGGTGTACACGTATGTGCATCCATCGAATGAGCGACCTTGTAAATGGATGGGAACCTTCTAAGATAAGCGGATGCTTCTCTTGTACATGCAAGTTTGCAAAGTGAAATCGTCCTCCAAGTTCTATCAGTCTATCTTGAAGGAACGGATTGTAACGATGAATTTTAGATTTCGTTGGAAAATCGGTCTTGTTTTTAAGATAGTGGTATTCTGCTGGAAAGCTTTCCTGCTGAGCCATCCATATCCAACTGCGTTTTGCTGTGTCTAGTGCATAGGCAGTCAATGAATCTTTAACGCCTGCCGCGGTGGCCGAGCGTTCTGCACACAGAAAATAGTTATTTGCTCAATACTGTAAATATAAAAATCTAGATGATTGTATGTAATTGCGTAAATAAAAACATGATATGCAACACAATTAATTTCTTTTAATCCTACCCATCACATTAGTGGATAAGTCATTTGCGATGTTGACTGGGAGGCGGTCTAAATATTTTTCAGTTGAGTAGATATAATATGTTACGTCTTGACCACATATTTCATCAATAAAGATAACCAGATTCAACACATTTCTGAATCATCTTCAGATCAAATTGTATGTTGCTCAGTCATTAGTATCTGACAACAGGCAGTATAATCATCCATTAAAAAATTACGAATTCTGAATGTTAACAAGAGGCCGTACAGCACTAGGAAATAACCACATTGGACATGTAAATAATACTGTATTGCTACCACTGCAAATCACAAACTTTCTGTGTAAAGCAGAGGTAGAAATTAGCAGGCTAATTTGAAGCATACAGAAAACAGTTATTTGCACAATACTACAAATATTTAAAAAAATCTGAATTACTGTATATAATGGTTTAAATAGAAACATGGTAAGAAAATCAACTATTGTTCTTATGGGTAAAGGATCAAGATCTTTTATTTAATCATAACACATATATACTCAATGAGTTTATTAATATAAGAGTCACAGTTAAAATAATAAAAAAAGATATTTACATCTACAATAGTTTCTTTTTGTTGGTACTATTTCTGTGACAAGATGACGTTTCCTTCGTCCATTATTCATCTGGTGGATGTTGTTGCAGATTTGCTGTGAACAATGAAGGAAAAATTACTTCATTGTACACATTCAGTCAAGGAGCAATACAGGATTGGAGATTAATAATGACAAAGAAAATATGGATACAGGTACAATAATATGAACAGTCTGATGTAAGCATCGTAGAAGTCAACTTTGAGCGGATACAACAACAAAAAAGTCCAGTAAGTACTGGGGTTATGAATGGTGAAAGAACACTATATACGCGTCAGAGACCGGGAGACAGCAGGGAGTATGATATGATTTTATAACGGTAAGACAGAGATTTCGAAACCAGGTTTTAAACTTTTAAAATCAATATTCTTGACATGAGCTGACATTGTCTTCGCAGGTTTGGTTAGAGAACAAATGCCAACAATGCCAACACACACAACATTTCCCAAAAAGCTAGTTTTCAAGACAGTCAAGGTACAAATAGAGGTAAAATTACATTTACACTTACCTATCTCGTGTGCTGTGAATGGGGCTCCTTGTGAGATTACCGCCCAATAGAAATACTGGTAAATTAATAGCATTTGATAATTAAACAGTATGAAGTTCACTGCAAACATTGACCATGCCAATGCACTAAATGTTACACAATCTTAATCTTATTAATTATGGTAGCAATGTATGTACGCAGTTGGGTGACAACATTTATAGTTAAGCCATAGGTAGAAATTCTCCATGTTGAGATTTGCTGTGTGCTTGTAGCTGACGGGAGGCCAGCGAGCCGGCCGACGTTGGTGGCTTTTTCCAGCTTAGGATTTTCCACTTTTAGTTTCCGGTGAGGGGAGAGGGACAATGGCATCCTCCTCCCAGAAATGTTGTGTATGTTGTTGTGGGTCATCGTGACAGTGATGAAAAAGTTACTTCACTATACACATTCAGTTGAAGATGTTCAAATGTTTGTAATTCTATCGGACCAAACTGCGTGGTCATCAGTCCGTAGCTTACAAAGTACTTAAACCTAGGTAAACTAACCTAAGGACAACACACACACCCATGCCCCAGGGAGGACTCGTACCTCCACGGCGAGCAACCGCGCGCTCCGCAGCGAGACGCTTTAGACCGCTCGGCTACTCCACCGCGGCTCAGTTGAAGAGCAATACAGGATTAGAACTAATAATGAATAAGAAAGTATGGATGCAGGTACAATAATATGAACGGGTTGTTATAAGCATTATCGTAGGAACGTAAAAAAAAGAAAAAAAAAACGAAGTCAACACTGAGAACAGAAGTCTGAGCAGATGGAAAAAAAATAAATAAATAAAAATAAATAAATAAATAATAAAAAATAAAAATACGGTAAGTACTGGAATTATTCAGGCAGATACGAGAAAATACAACTTGATTGTGATGCGAAGAAAATGGAAGAGAGAAGAAAAAATGGTAAATAAAAATATTTAGGGAAAAGAAGAGGTTGCGTGGTAGAATATTTCGTAGAACACAATTTAATCATCGCAAACACAAGGCTTAAGAATGACGAAAGAACGTATATACGTGAAAGAAACCGGGAGACAGCAGAAAGTATGATATTGATTTTACAATGGTAAGACAGATTTCGAAACCAGGTTTTGAATTTTTTAAATCAATAATTTTGACAGAAGGTCAAAGGTCTTAGCAGGTTTGGTTAGAGGATAAATGCCTAACACAGAATATTTGTCAGTATCCTCGTTTTCAAGACAGTCAAGGTACTAACAGAGGTAAAATTACATGTACATTTACCTATATCGCGTGCTAATTGCGTTGGAGTCGAGGGAGTATACACCCTCGGTAACAGCTCAGATAATCCATCATCCCACCACTACTGTGGTGGTGGTGATGCAGCGTGTGGTGGTGGTGGTGGGTGTGCTGTAAAGAAAAAGAAAAAAAAAATTAAAAATTATCAAAGATATTAGTCGTTTCCAGACGTTAAAATATATTCAAATTTTGTGCTTCCTGAAAGACAGACGCGATATCAATAAAGAAAAAATTAGCTCACTAAATAATGCGTGCATACATACACACAATGATGCACAATATTTACATATTTCATTATGATAACTCATCATCACAAATCCACCGGTCATTGTAATCGCCTTCTGAGCAAGATGCAGCACGCCACACATATATATGGTGTGAATCTGGGATCGAGAAGCTTTTCCCACATAATATCATGACACGAGTAATAAGTCTCATATAATTTTTGTATGCTGAAAAGGAGACCTGCTAAGGAAAACACGATGTGCTATTGGTCGGAACCTATTCTTTGTGGGCTCAAAAAGAAATCAATTACAGGAATTGGAAACCATGTTGAGTTTCGGGATTATATGCAGTTCCTGCAGAACGTTTGTCGGCATCGAACGAGTTGTGCAAACACTCATGTGATCTTGTTAGCATATTCTGAAAACCACATTCCCGCCCACGTTGCAGCCTCTATACGACGCCATTCTCTGTCTCTCTCTGTGTAACTTGTGCATGCTGCAGTATAATGTAAGATTACCGCCCAATAGAAATATGGTAATTAATAGCATTTGATAATTAAACAGTATGAAGTTCACTGCAAACATTGACCATGCCAATTCACTAAATGTTACACAATTTTAACCTTATTAATTATGGTAGCAATGTATGTACACAGTTGGGTGACAACATTTATAGTTAGGCCATAGGTAGAAATTCTCCACGTTGAGATTTGCTGTGTGCTTGTAGCTGACGGGAGGCCAGCGAGCAGGCCGACGTTGGTGGCTTGTTCCAGCTTAGGATTTTCCAGTTCGTTTCTGGTGAGGGGAGAGAGGGACAATGGCGAGTGCCAGGCACAGTGCAGTGCACAGCGTGAAATAAAATATTCTAATACTACTGGCATTTGAAGTAATACGATGCAGTTAGGAACCTTTAGGGCCCTCATTACAAAATAGCCTGTTGATAAATAAACAATACATTAGCTGATATAGTCACATCTGGCGTAATATGTTTAATTGACAATGAAAAGTAATAAATTACCAACGAAGACAAGACAGTTACACAACTAGCATGGCAATGTCTGCTTACAAAAATAATATATTAACTATTTCTCATTTTATTTTCAATTAATCTTGTGTATTTTACCTTGAAATATTCAGTTAAATCACTTATCTGTGATATAAGAAATTGCACAATTGTAATAAATAGTACAAAGGATGTTTATACTAATATAAAAACGTAAGAAGATATTTGTTTAATGTGTTGTGTAATTATTTTGATTTTAAGTAAAGTTTTAGAAATGTATTGGCTGAGCGCTGTACGTTGGCAAATCGGTTAGAACAGCTCACTTGGGGAAGTTGATGAAGTAGGGAAAAATCCCCGGCAGTTGAGCCTTTGGCGCGTGGGCAGGAAGTGACGAGGCGGGAGCACATGGGGTAGCTGGCCGGGCGGCGTCGCTCTGCATCAGTCGGCATGTGGATCTACAGGTGGAGGTTATAGATTTGTGTGTGGCAATCGCCACGTGTGGTTGCTCGTCGTAGACTGCACCAAGTTGAATCGAGTGCTACTGTGTGTTGTGAATATTTAGCCGGTGGAACAAGGTGTGCATCACATTGAATTAAAGTGACTGTGATTTGTTAATGTAACACGTGTCGTCGCATAGGCACGAACATAAACGGTGTTTGAGACAGCCACATGGTGTGAAAACAATTTGCGACAAATATTCATTTTTGTCTGGGGGCTCACGAGCTATAACTTTATTTGATAAATGTGTCGACGTACAGACATATCAGCCACAGGGTTCTAATATTGTGAAATAAACAACATAAAGTGAACTTTCACGTGTTTTCAAAAATAGTAGTTAGTACACCCTTTTCTCTCATGAACTTGATTTTATTATAAATTGTTTTGTTAATCATATGCAGGGAAGGAAAGCTGCGAACGTGTGATATCATCCCCTAGAAAACGAGTCAAACAGCCGCAATCACAGTTCCAGTGTTTTTGCATGTTTAGGAATTTGGTTCGCAGTTGGTGGTTGTGAGTTTTAAAAATTAAACTTTCCCTATTTTAAACTCTCACCCCGACCTTCACTCTCGCATTTGGAGGCTCGTTACGGGATAAGTTCACGTTGGACTTGCTCGTACGGAGAGATTAGGGTGTGTATAGGACAGTGAACAGTTACGAACAGTTGCAAACAAGTGCGCGACGCGACGGACAATTTCAAGTGTGTGTGGCGGCTGGCAGCAGAAAACGGGATAAATTCACACTGGTCTTGCTCGGACAGAGAGGTAGGGTGTGCTTAGGACAGTGATAGTGGACAAAACAGTTAGCATAATCGGACGATACGCAAACGCGTCGCGCGGTTAACGACGGTTGGTGACTGGCAGAGTTCGGGCGCGGGCATCCGTAACGGGCGATCGACGGCGCATCGGCCCGGCAGCAGTGGGCGGTGGCGCGTGGGTTCAACGCACTCAAATTTCATCTTCTGCAACGGTCGGCAGTGATCGTGGGGACTTCGCAAGTCGTCAACGGAGCGTTGGGGCCCAGCAGCTTCGATTCTACAAAGGATAAGGGATGCAGCGAGGACATATTCCAGCCACAGCTTCTACAACAGACGACAGCGAGAGTTGGGGACGTCGCAGCTCGTTGCAGCAACTTCTGGATTAAAAGATAAGTAAGTAGCTGGCGCTATAAATTCTTGTGTGTTAATCAAGCTTTCTTGTGGCTCAAAAAGTGGAGCACGTTTTTAAAAAGTCGCCAAGCGACGTAGATTCAGAGAGTAGCATACCAGAAAGTCCAGAGAGGGTAAATACTGGGGGAATGTTGTTGACCCCGGAGATGATAGCAGCCATGTTAGCGAGTTTTAGTTCAAGGTTAGAATCAAAAATAGAAAATTCAAACTCACATTTAGAATCAAAAATAGAAAATTCAAACTCACATTTAGAATCAAAAATAGAAAATTCAAACTTACATTTAGAATCAAATTTAAGATCAGAAATAGGAACTGTAAAATCAGAAATAGAAACTGTAAGATCAGAAATAGAAACTGTAAAATCAGAATTGAAAGCAGACTTTAAGGCAGACATTGGGGCACTACAAAAGTCGATGCTTGGATGAAAGACAGAAATAATCACAGAGATTGACAAAAAGATAGGAAGTCTAACAGAACGGTTTGAAAATAGGGAAAAGGAGATACATGCCAGAATTGGTGCTGTTGAGACAGAGGTATGAGGCAAGTTAGATGCTGTGAAACAAATATGTGATCATAGGAATGAGGGCACTATGCAAGCGTTGGCTGAGGTTGACAAGAGGATGGTGGCAGGTATTGAGGAAACAAAAACTTTGTTGTCAGGAAATTTAGAGAATACAGAATGTAACTTTAGGAAAAAGATAGAACAAGTAGTGACAGTAAACAATACTGAGATTGAGAAGGTGAACACTAGAATAAATAATCTAGAATTGTGTACTGCATCAGGAAACACTAATTGGTCCATGGTGCAGACACCTAATGGCGAAAAGTTTTCAGGAGTGGGTAATTATCATCCAGTAGATTTAAAAAAAAAAGTTCAAATGTTTTTACAGCTTATGGGACTTAACTACCGGGTTATCAGTCCCTAAACTTACAAACTACTTATGAACTAACTAAGACTAAGGACGGCACAAATATCCATGCCCGAGGGGGGATTCGAACCCCCGACCGTAGTAGCCGTGCAGACCGTGACTGGAGCGCCTCAGTCCCCGCGGCCACCGGGGCCGGCAGTAGTTTTTTTTTTTTTTTTTTTTTTTTTTTTTTTTTTTTTTTTTTTTTGCTATATGCAAGGACCAATTTGTGCCTGGTATGTCAGACCAGTGTAAACTGAAGTTAGCAAAGAGAATGCTCGACTGTTCTGCTCAAGCTTGGGCAAATCAGTGTGCTGATAAATTTCTTACTTTTGAGGCGTTTGAAAAATTGGTTTTAAATAAGTATTGGGGGGAGGCCAAGCAAGCTAAGATACAAAATGAATTCTTGAACGGGCCAAACTCTGTGAAAGGGAAACAGAGCATGAAGGAATTTTGTCAGGAGGAACTTGAGAAACTAGTGCATTTAGATACGCCTTTGAGTCTTTTAGCAGTAATTTCCACTTTGTGTAGGAGGTTATAACCCTACCCGTACTACACCACCGGTTAGTATATGATAATTAGAAAAAATGACCCGTGTGCCTAATTATCTAAATTTGTTGGAAAAGCTATCGGTAATGAGGCCGATGATGTAGTGGAGGCTATAACCGGAACGTTGCTGCACCTTTGGTAGACAACAACGATCGATAAGAATAAAGAAAGTGGGAAGTAAAATTTGGAATAAAAAGATTAAAGTTTAAATGATAAAATGCGGAACAAACGGAACACAGGGATTAATTTGGAAAAAGTGAAAAATTATTGATTTACGGTCGCCAGCTCGTTGTACGAGCAAATAATTTGGTGGGATGTCAATAATAGCAGAATTAATTAACAAACGTGAAAAATTACGTAAAATTTGGGTGGGCCGTGAATCACAGTATGTGCATCAAATCCGGTACAAAAGACACTGAAAATAAACTAATTACTGAGAAATAGTTTACTAACACAGGGATTCAATGTAAGACAGCGAAATGCAAGCCATAGCCGCGCAAATGCAACATGTAGCAAATCATGCAAAACTCTCACCTTAATACTTACTATTTACAGCTTCAAATAATTAATTGTTTATATAAGTACCAGAACTTATTCTACAGTGAGTATGCCATGCGCTTTAGCAATAATCAAGTTGTAACTGAACTATTAACTATACTAATGACAAGCTCAAAAAATTAATCAATGACTTGTCGCGCTAACACTGAATATTTAGAAAAGAACCATTTAACCTTCCGATTAACTTTTGCTCTATCTTTAACCAGGAATTATTAGCATTCAAACACTTGTAAACAATTACTATTCTCACTAGTCAGTACTTGCAAGTTAAAACAAACTTTACCTCAAAATAATATGCAGTGGAAAACAATTAATCTTTTACACTGTTATTGAAATATCTTTTGAAATTGAAAGTTAATCTAGCAGTTTCGTTCAACTTAGCAAACCTATTGATGAGCAACACTGGCATAAGCTACGCTTAGTAAAACTTTTCTGAACACATTTTTTATTAACGACTGTCACATTGTCTTTAATGACTCTGATTTTTAGTTTTCTATAACTTTGAGAATGTCCTCGGGAAAACAATGGATGAGGAAGGAACCTGTCTGGACAATGACTATGGGTAATGATTTTTAAACACAGGTTCACAAATAACAGTGTTCGCTATTGAACAATCATCACTAATACGCTTGTTAGCTGTACATGCTAAGACAAACTGGACAGATCTTACTGAATTTGATGTGCGACGTGGTGCTGCTGATTGAAGACTGTTGGCACTTAACAATTGGCAACCACAGGCTCTTCTTGGCGACGAATGTTAATTACAATTTAGGGCCCACAGCATTCCTCTTAATGCATTTATTAATTATTTAAGCTGTGGCCGTATGAATAAATAATATTGCCTCTTCGCCGTCTCCTCCACTAGTGCCAATCCAACATGCATTCTCCTTCACGCACTTTTTCCGTACACCATTGAGCACACAATGCGCCTGTCCGCCGCTACTTCTCAACAACGACTCCTTCTCGCTGTGCGCCTCTGCGCTACCAGCGATAAAAAGCTCCCTACTCAAAGATGATTCTATACAATAGCAAAGCCCTTGCTAACCCAGCGTGTCTACTACATTTACAATATTTTTGACATATATGGAAATTAGCAGGACAATGCAAATATATCACAGAAACAAAATATACACATACACAATAAATTACAAAAAAAAAAAAAAAAAAAAAAAAAAAAAAAAAAATACAAATAATGAGGAAAAAGACATAAAGCATCGTTTTATATATCACCCTGTACGCACACATGACTGGAAAGCACTGTTGGTCACTGTGTTGTTGTGCCACATTTGCCCCACGTTTCATTGGTCTATAATGTCTTATAGATCCAAGGAAACGTCCAGACTCAAACAAACAGTGATCAATGACATGCAAGAAAAACACAAAACAAATCAATTTAGTCAACACTACATCAAGAGATTATCACACAGGATCATATTCAACTGTGTCCATCATCATCATCTACTCATTAAATACAGCTCTTAGTCTAATTAATCACATAGGTTGATATCGCTATGTCCTCACACAATAACTAACCAATACCTTTCTCAAAAAACACGTTCTCACACAGCAAAATTATCTGTGTCCTTTCTCACTAATTATTAATTAACTGAAATACTTCATTAACCAACTCACATAGGATAAATCACTATGTCCTACACATTATTCAATTAACACCCAATTAAAATCTTATTCACACAGCATAACACCAATCATTTTTTCTTTCAGGCACTGATTTGCTGCTCAGTACTAAATGTCTCGTACGTCCTCATTACCATTGAAATTATTGGCATCAGCACTATGTTGTGCCCCACATTCATTTTATTTCTGCACCATGTCCAAAGGCACACAACTTCAAATTCAGCTTAACTTGCCTCATTACATGAACAACTTTGATTAAAATTTTGTAATTTTTTTTATCGGTCACCTGCAACTTAAATAACCAGTCTAAAAACATCTGAAGTCACAAACACATCATACAGTTGAACTCAGAGAATATGACAATCATTCACAGAAACATTTACTATACATACTCTAATTAAGCACTTAAATTTGCTAATTACGTTAATGAGAGGTCACTGAATAGTTTTCTGCAATCATTTTAAGCAGTCCATACTTAGTTTCAGTATACCTAGTTAAAGCTTAGTCTATAATCAGGCAACATCATTTCGCTAATGATCCTTCACAAATTACATTTCTTTATTTACTGGTTAATTATCCCTACTCTGGTATGGTTGTAAATCAGTGATGTTCCGCACACCGAATTTTTTACCTGATTGCGGATACACCAGATAATAAGCATTAGGGTGAGGAATACTTTGAATTTCAAATGGTCCATTATAAATAAATTTAAATTTTGCAATCTCATTATCTATTTCACTAGATTTCTTGTGCATTTTCACGAGAACCTTGTCATGAATTTTGAATTTCAAATTCTCGTCGTGCCTTTTGATCCGTGCTTGAGCACGCTTATTCATTTGATCTCTCAACATTTCTTTCTTCCGCGCGAGATTCAATTCTTGCCGCGGTGGAAAATTAATGAGTTCCTCCACTACACTTTTCGGTCTCATTCCCAGCATAATCTCATAAGGAGTGAACCCAGTACTTTCGTGGGACAGCGAGTTCATAATTAGCTCAATGTCAGACACATATTTGCCCCACGCTTTATGATTGTTGTGGCAGTATGTTCTGAAATATCTGCCCAGCTAACGCATATAGCGTTCTGCAGGGTTACTTGAAGTATCCGAAATATTTTCTATTATGGTTTTGAAATGATCGTCAGTCGGTTGCAGTGCATTTAAATTTCTGATGTGATAACATTCTGAACCGTCACTTAATCCTCCATACAATGGCAACGTAACTAAACGCAACCGCAAATCTTCATTATTTATTACCCTGTTCATCTCATCAAAACCTATTTCCATTTTACTATCTTCCACGGAAAACGATATAACTTTTCTGCCACAATCAATTGTCACTTTATATCTCAGCATCCAATCTATTCCTACTATCATATCAGTACTCAGTTGAGGTACTACTAAAAACTCCTGTTCAAATACACAACTTTTAATAGAAAACTGTAACAGCACTTGTGATTTAATTGGTTTGCTACATGCTCCGGTAGCACCTATCACTTTTACGCCTCTTACAGGCATCTCCACTATTTCCGTTAATTTCTTTAATTGTTCATAATATGACTGAGACATTGCACTAATTTGGCTTCCTGTATCGACTAAAACTTTTACGTTCGTTCCATGAACTTTAACCGGAACCATGATTTGATCGTATATTTTATTTTCATCACCTTTGTCTTCCCACTGTTGATGGGGCCGCACCTCGTTATCCGCAGCAGTTTGCCCCTCTACTGTTGCGGCTCCTCGTTTTTTGGGAATTGATCGTCACACGGATATGAGTGGTGACAACCTCTCCCTCGATGGGCGCCTCTACCTCTACCTCTGCCCCTTCCTCTTCCTCTATCCACTTGTGCACACCGTACTTCAAACTCGTTAACCTGGTTGTTGTCATACTTCGGGTTACCGTAATTATTTTTATTTTGATTGGAGTTATTATCACTGTGGTACCGGTTGTCATTACTCCGATACCACACATCTATGTCGCCCACTTTCCTTAAGAAAGAAGCTTTGTCTTTCTCGCTCATTAAGTAACCGCGAACACTCCACGGTAACTTTTCGCGCAGCACGGTCATCGTGCTTCGCTCGGACATTTGACCTTTTATATGCTCAATTTTCCTGCACAGATTCTCGCAGTACGTTTTCATGTTTGTATCTTTACCCGGTCGGTACGGAGGAGCGTGCATAAATTCTTGAAGTACTTCATCCTGTTTTCCTACGGACCAGTACTTCTCTTCGAATTTTGCCAAAAATTCCTCTAACGTCCTACAATTATCTGTCGCATTCACAACCCAGCTACTAGCGTCACCACTCAATCGGGTTCTAGCTATTCTGATACGCTCTTCCTCAGGCAACGCAGAAGGTATAATCTTTCTGCACGCATCCATGAAAATCACTGGGTGCACGTTACCTTTCGGGTCGAATTTTTCGATTTCCAGGCTCACATGGTTGGGATACACGCCACCTAATGTGAACGTGGCAGCCAAACTGTTTACGGTTTCTAAACTCTTTACTTGCTCTTTAATTTCTACCAGCTTTTGATTAACGTTAGATTCCAAAGTCTGAGCCTTATTTTGCACATCAGCATTGACTTTAATTACCGTTTCTTGTAATTTCGTTTCTGTCTCGTCCTGAACCTTCACAATTTGTCCCTTTAATGTATTTACAGAATGATTCAGTTCAGTACGTATTTCCTCTTGTTTGTTACTGACAAGCCTTACTTCACGATCAACTTTAGTTTCTACCTCTTCGCGAATCTTTTCTGCCTTTTCTTCTATACTTTCATTTATTATCCCTTCCATGGACCTAAACTTTTCAGTTAACTGACTATTCACGCTGTCACAAAGATTCTCTTTCTGCTTTTTAATTTCATTAGTCATTAACTTCTTTACACATTCTAATTCACTATTAAACTTTTTATCTAAACTCGTTATTTTACTGTCCATCTGTTCAGTCAGAGTTTTCATTTGTTCACCAATTTTCGTGTCCAGAGAACTTATTTTACTATCAAAAGCTTGACTCAGAGACTGAACTGATGAGTCTATTTTGTTATCTAAATCATCAATTTTGCTAGCTAGCGATTTATTTGATAGCTCTATTGCATCTATTTTGTTAGTTATGTCTTCAGCTAACGATTGATGTGACTGACTGATAACTTCGCTAATCCTTTGCATCCACATATTCGGATCAAATGGCAGATTTGACATTGGCTCTGGTTTCATTTTCAGACCCACAGTATACCTAAAACTCTCTGTGAATGTTTCATCCGGATCCTGCTCACATTCTGAAATTTCCTCCTTTATTGTCACATCGCCTACATTTTCTGTTTTCACGTCAAAATCTGTGTTGCGGTCGGCGTCTGGCTCACCGCCAAACAATGCGGGAGCCGGCTCCAGCCTTTGCAGTGGATGCCCCGACTGCATTGTCGAATTCGATATTGTTGTTTGGTCTACTGTTTGTTCCGGCATTTTCTTTGAAATTTCACAATTTATTTAAATCCTAAGATTACGCAGCTCAGGACGAGATAAGTACTGTCCTGTCCACGACGGTCGCCACGTATAACCCTACCCGTCCTACACCACCGGTTAGTATATGATAATTAGAAAAATGACCCGTGTGCCTAATTATCTAAATTTGTTGGAAAAGCTATCGGTAATGAGGCCGATGATGTAGTGGAGGCTATAACCGGAACGTTGCTGCACCTTTGGTAGACAACAACGATCGATAAGAATAAAGAAAGTGGGAAGTAAAATTTGGAATAAAAAGATTAAAGTTTAAATGATAAAATGCGGAACAAACGGAACACAGGGATTAATTTGGAAAAAGTGAAAAATTATTGATTTACGGTCGCCAGCTCGTTGTACGAGCAAATAATTTGGTGGGATGTCAATAATAGCAGAATTAATTAACAAACGTGAAAAATTACGTAAAATTTGGGTGGGCCGTGAATCACAGTATGTGCATCAAATCCGGTACAAAAGACACTGAAAATAAACTAATTACTGAGAAATAGTTTACTAACACAGGGATTCAATGTAAGACAGCGAAATGCAAGCCATAGCCGCGCAAATGCAACATGTAGCAAATCATGCAAAACTCTCACCTTAATACTTACTATTTACAGCATACATAAAGCATCGTTTTATATATCACCCTGTACGCACACATGACTGGAAAGCACCGTTGGTCACTGTGTTGTTGTGTCACAAGGTTACCTGCAGATTTGCATTGGCAGTTAATTCACCATCTCACAGATTCAGCTGAGAATTTCATTGAATTTGTAGAAAAGATAGACCAGGGTTTAGTTATGGAACGACAGCTCAGGAGAACACAGCATGTAAACCACATTGCAAACAGAGGCAGTAGAAATTGGGATGACAACCAGGGAAACCACAATAGAGAGAGGAATTTAAATGAAAATTGGAGAGGTAACAATAACAGAGGAGACAACTGGGAGAATAGAAGCCAGAGGGAAACATGGGAAAATGATAGGAGAAATCAAAGGCAGGAAGGTGGAAATAGGAATTGGGATAACAGGGGATCTAATGACCATAATTACAGTAGGAATAGAGATGGGGAGAGAAGGGAGGAAAAACTATGTCACATGGACAGAGATGATGATAGGAAAGAGGAAGTAGGAGTTCACAAAGGCAAGGATAAAGAAAAGAGGGAAGAAAACATAAATAGAGTAAACAAGGAAAGGGAGAAAAGAGAGGAAAGTATGTGTCAGATGGATGCTGTTATAGGTAGTGAGAAAATTTTTGGGGATTGGTTCATGCAACATGACAAAAGAAAGGCAAACAGGAGAAGAAATTATAGGAATGAGGGCAATAAAGGGGAATATGATGTGCGAAATTTATTTGATAATAACATTAAAGAGGATAAAAACAGTGTTGGGTTAGCCTTAGTTTTGGATAGGTCAGAGGCACAAGTGTTGACTGAATGTGGAAGTATGAATGTAAATATTGATGGTACTGGAGCCAGCATAGATGGTGTTGAGTGTGTGAATGAGAATGAATGGAGTTCTGAATTAAAAAAAAAAAAAAATAAAATGTGATCCAGTAAAAACATTAAATGGCACTGGGTCTAGTATGAATAATGAGAGAAGTGTGAATGTTTCTGAAGTAGGTGAAATTGTCAATACTGATGTACACCCACCTGTAACTGATATGTGTTGGGACAGGACAGAGGTATTATTGAGAAGATAAAGTTGATTAGGAAGTGGGCACCAGATGATTGGCTATTACACAAATATGAGTATTTGGACCAACTTGGGAAGCAATGTAATAGGGATCAAACTTACTAAAGCCTGGTAAAAGACTTAGTGAGTGGGGACAATGAATACAATGAATTAAGGGGATTAGGCATGTGTGCTGTAGACCAAAATGAAGTAGATGAGGGATTTTGTGTATTACAGGAGGGAATAGATAATGATAAGGAGAGTGTACAAACTTTTGTAGTATACAACAATGAAAATTGTAAGGAAATGGATTGTGATGGAGTAGGAGCAGGGTGGATTGATAAAGAAGTAAGTGAATATGGTCCAGATGATTGGGTCCAATTCCTTGGACATTTAAAATCAGTGGAGCCAGTGACATGGGTAGAAGAGAAATATGGGTATGCAAGGAAACTTGGGGAGTTGAGTGCAATAAACTCAGAATTTGAGAAAGCATTCAGTGAAATATTTGGAAATGATGAGGACAAACAACCATATTGTTATGTAGGGGAAGTAAATACTATGGTTCAGAACTGTATGCAAGAAATTGAGGAGGATTTGTTGGCAGAAAATGAACTTAAGGAAGATGTAATTGAAAATGTACAGCCCATTATAAATGTTAAGATAGAAGGGGTCTGTGAAACTGCATTGATTGATACTGGAAGTACAATTAGTGGTATTTCAGAGGATTTCTACAATCAAATCAAGAGTACAGGGACAGTAGAGTTTCCAGTTACTGGGGTACGGATAAAGAATGCTACTGGCAGTTATAGCAAACCAGTGAATAAGGAAGTAGTGTTAGACTTGATGATTGAGAATGAATTGTTTAGTCAAGGTTTACTTGTCATAAAGGGACTTTGCTTAAATTTAGTGTTGGAAAATGATTTTTTGTGCAAATATGGGGCACAACTAGACTATAAGGATAAAGTGCTAGAATTAAGTCTGGAGGGATGCATGAAGAGAGTGAAATTCAAAAATTTTGTAAATGATAAAGATTTAATGGCATGTTTACACAAGCAACTGCCATAAACCAGTGTAAATCATGAAGTATGAGATTCAATGCATTGTAGATAGTAATTTAAGAATTTGTGTATATCTATTCTGTGTCTGTGTTAGTATTTATGTATGAGTTTAGAATTAAGCATTGGGGTCACGTTTACATGCTTTCTTTATATATTCCTTTTCTTGTTGTTGAAATATATGCTATCATAAGATTTTTCAGTTCAACAGTGGTACCTGAAGTAAAGACTGTACATATGTGTATGTGTGTATGCTAACACTAAAGGATAAAGTGGGAGTGTACTGTTTATGTATGTGTATATGTGAGCAGGGCTGGCTATGTGGTGTGAGTTGTGGGGTGACTCGGAGAAAGAGAAAGTGGTGGTCACTGATGCAGGCAGTGGGGTCTGTGGCTTAGGCAAATTGTGTTGAAGATGTCAGCTGACGGTGTTGCATATGTGGGTGTGACTGACCATTTGGGTCAGAAGTGAGGAATGTATGTTTGTTGTGGCTGTTTTGGCTAAAGGTGGGTTGGATTGAGAAATGTTTGAATGAGAGAAAGTGTTTGCTCTTTAATGTCTGTCTCTTTTGAGTGTTCGGTAGGTAACGTGTCTAACAGGGAATGCTCAGTATTGTTATATTAAAGTGATTCTGATAACAGATTTTGGTTTCTTTAATGGTGCTCAACTGTAGACTGAACAATTTCTGCAACAGCAGTTGATAAGGACTATTTTTCTGTCTGGCCCGAGTATCAATAGGGTTTGGTAATATTTTATTTAAAAATGTAGATGTTTTGTGATAAACTAATTTTGAAATTATACTTTAACGTTAGATATTTTATTGTGGGGAGTACTTGTGGAAAGCACATGAGGCTGATGACGGGGATGCAAATAATATCTCACGCCAGAAAAAATAAATTTTTTTGGTGCGAGGGGGTAGGATTTGTATTTATGCTTGTAGGTGTCATTTTCATAGAAGAGAAAATTCTCTATGATAACATTCTTTTGGTAGTATTATTTGAGCTTTAAGATATATTTTTGACACAGGCAGGTTGTTGATTTTTATTTGATGGACTAATACTCCAAGTATGCCACATATTTTCTTGTCTATTTCATCTGAAGCTATGGCTGATGAGAGTGCAGGCATGGTGGTTTGGGTTGATCTGATAATGACTAACACAAGCCACTCTGAGTTCTTAATTCTGTTGATTTGCATGTTACTGTACATGTCTCAATGCTTAGTTTCAATTGCACCAAGTCTGGATGGCAGAGGGGTGGGATACAAATCCAACCGAATCCTGGTGTCCAGACAAGCTTTTGTCTATGTTGACTCATGAGTGCCTTCTGCTCTTCCTGTTCCATGTAGGGTGCATATGACGTGTGTGAACAAGAACGCTTGATCCAGTGCCATGAATTTAAGCTGCAACAGCATGTTGGCTGAAATGATGGATACATAGGACCATATACCATGGACCAGAGTTGCTGCAACGATGACTCTGGGGTTCTCAGTGTCAAAGTGGTGAGAGATTTCCTTTAAACAAGTGGAGTGAACACCGTCAAAACTTTTTATAGTGATAATTCTATTTTTTCCATGTAGGACAAGGTCCTCTAAAGACTAAAGGTTAATAATATTATAAATTTGGTGCCAATTCTGTATATAAACAACAGGCACACTTAAATTTCATGGATGTAATTAGTTATAAGGATTCTTTTCTTAAAAATATGCACACACTATAAGTGGTCTTAATGGTACAAATATTGGGAAATTTTCTCACTGCCCAGTTTATTTTTATTTATCTATTTATTTCTTTTAAATTTATTTGCATTAGTTGAGGTCATAATTGGCATAGTGTTTGAGTCAATCCGATTCAATAATTTTGTAATTTTCAATTTTGCTCATTTGAATGTATTAATTTTGGCCATCCTGCACATGGTTTTGATGCCACAAGTGGGGGTATTGTAAGATTACCTCCCAATAGAAATTTTGTAATTAATAGCATTTGATAATTAAACAGTATGAAGTTCACTGCAAACATTGACCATGCCAATGCACTAAATGTTACACAATTTTAACCTTATTAATTATGGTAGCAATGTATGTACACAGTTGGGTGACAACATTTATAGTTAGGCCATAGGTAGAAATTCTCCACGTTGAGATTTGCTGTGTGCTTGTAGCTGACGGGAGGCCAGCGAGCAGGCTGACGTTGGTGGCTTGTTCCAGCTTAGGATTTTCCAGTTCGTTTCTGGTGAGGGGAGAGAGGGACAATGGCGAGTGCCAGGCACAGTGCAGTGCACAGCGTGAAATAAAATATTCTAATACTACTGGCATTTGAAGTAATACGATGCAGTTAGGAACCTTTAGGGCCCTCATTACAAAATAGCCTGTTGATAAATAAACAATACATTAGCTGATATAGTCACATCTGGCGTAATATGTTTAATTGACAATGAAAAGTAATAAATTACCAACGAAGACAAGACAGTTACACAACTAGCATGGCAATGTCTGCTTACAAAAATAATATATTAACTATTTCTCATTTTATTTTCAATTAATCTTGTGTATTTTACCTTGAAATATTCAGTTAAATCACTTATCTGTGATATAAGAAATTGCACAATTGTAATAAATAGTACAAAGGATGTTTATACTAATATAAAAACGTAAGAAGATATTTGTTTAATGTGTTGTGTAATTATTTTGATTTTAAGTAAAGTTTTAGAAATGTATTGGCTGCGCGCTGTACGTTGGCAAATCGGTTAGAACAGCTCACATGGGGAAGTTGATGAAGTAGGGAAAAAACCCCAGCAGTTGAGCTTTTGGCGCGTGGGCAGGAAGTGACGAGGTGGGAGCACATGGGGTAGCTGGCCGGGCGGCGTCGCTCTGCATCAGTCGGCATGTGGATCTACAGGTGGAGGTTATAGATTTGTGTGTGGCAATCGCCACGTGTGGTTGCTCGTCGTAGACTGCACCAAGTTGAATCGAGTTCTACTGTGTGTTGTGAATATTTAGCCGGTGGAACAAGGTGTGCATCACATTGAATTAAAGTGACTGTGATTTGTTAATGTAACACGTGTCGTCGCATAGGCACGAACATAGACGGTGTTTGAGACAGCCACGTGGGGTGAAAACAATTTGCGACAAATATTCATTTTTGTCTGGGGGCTCACGAGCTATAACTTTATTTGATAAATGTGTCGACGTACAGACGTATCAGCCACAGGGTTCTAATATTGTGAAATAAACAACATAAAGTGAACTTTCACGTGTTTTCAAAAATAGTAGTTAGTACACCCTTTTCTCTCATGAACTTGATTTTATTATAAATTGTTTTGTTAATCATATGCAGGGAAGGAAAGCTGCGAACGTGTGATATCATCCCCTAGAAAACGAGTCAAACAGCCGCAATCACAGTTCCAGTGTTTTTGCATGTTTAGGAATTTGGTTCGCAGTTGGTGGTTGTGAGTTTTAAAAATTAAACTTTCCCTATTTTAAACTCTCACCCCGACCTTCATTCTCGCATATAGCAGTTTTCTTATGTCTCAGTCATAGGTGTGCGACTGCGTGGGAGACAACCTTGAAGTGTGCCAGATAGAACGTTATCGTCAGCAGTGGTGACATCTTACGCATCATGCTACCTATCTGGGACAGTAAGATGGCTAGAAAAGTACGCTAAGACAATGGCATACATTATAGACAATGAACCAGAAGATAGAAATTCGCGGGACGGCTTAATATGGCAACAGGCGGACACCGATCTTGTCCGATTCGAACGTCGAATCGCCGAATCATCGGAAAATCTAGATCCGCTTCTTAAGGAACAGCATAGCCGGCATGTATTAAATACTTACCTGCAACCTGTAAATGCAAGCGAGGAGAAAAATAAATGGCAGGTAGTGAAATAATACAAAACTTTATTCCTAAATAATAAAGAAAAATGTATTTATTAGTAGAAAAATGATATTGATAGTACATATCATCAAGTCTTGTACAATCCCTGTAAGTGGCGAATAGTGTACGAGACGATTATGTATTAATAAGGCATAGGCTGAAGTAAAATCGGAAATAATTCCCTCAGTTTCAAATTCAATCCGAATATCTATTGGTCCTGATTTTATGCGTTCATTCTGGTGTGTGCAGTAGATGACCACTGTGTTGGTGCCAGGTCTATGAATTTATGAGGGTTCAACAAAGACCCAGTTTTTTCATCATCTTCATAATCATAATAGGAAGATCGAAATCTTGCGTACATATGAAAGAGAAGACTGGTTTCATTTTTCTTCCAGTCAAGTTAGAGGTCGTCATACGGTAAGTATTGTGAAATTAGAAATACTTTTGCATTACGTAACTTACAGACATCGAACAGTCTACAGTCGTTTCGCACATTCCATCTCCTGTTCGTCTGAAAAGCAAATGTAACGAATCTAGATGTCCCAAGTTGAACTGACGTTTTAATTGCTCCACGATGTCGCGACGAAGGCGGTAAAAGAGGATATTCATAAAGTTTCCATGAATGGGAGCTTAATCGAAGCTGTATTGAAGAGTTGAACACACGTAACAGTTTTAATCGTTCTTCATCTGAAACTGTTACATGCGGAGCATTCGAAATTAGTTTCTCTAATACCAGCTGGTTATCTTCTTCTCCTATTTGAATATACGAGTTAACATCACTAGCACTTCGTATCAAAACTAACTCTTGTTTTGCATTCATTAAAATCCTCTTGTTATCTTCAAAGAACACCATACTTATTTTTAATGGGATGCATGGACTAAATGTGCTGCTAATAGGCCCATCTATGAAAAATTATTTTGAAAGGAACTAGCGCCTGCAGACGATGCTGAGACATAAGTTTTAAGGTGCGATGTAATTCCGACGTTCCTACATTTGTCAACCTCAACGCCATTCAGTTCAAATCGGATTTCTTGAAACATGAACGCAAATGCGTTTCGCGTAAGTCGCGGTGCTGTTGGCGGCGTTCCATCCTCTTTAAGGAATTTCCCAGGCAGGTGTAGGAAGCTCCTGCTCGGAAGTGTCAAATCAGCCTGGTTCTGAATTACGATACGTATCACGCCACTATTGTGAAATGTGGGCTTGTGGGATATGTATTCCTGTCGGATTATACGTTCGTCCAATTGATGATGTTATCTCGAGGGACGATGCCATCTTGTGGTTTAAATCCTTTTGCTTTGAGGAAATCGTAATTTTCCCATCTTTTCTCGCAGCTCTTCTGCTGTGAAGCGACGCACTGATGATTGCGAGTCGATAATATTTATGTCTTATCACCATACCTTTCGCACTATTTCTTCGCCACGGAAATCCACAAGTTTTTCGTTCTGATCCACAATACGACACTCTAGGTAATCTAATGTCTGTTATTGAGATATGCGTTTATGGCAAGGTTGCATTCAACGCGAATAACGCTCACAGGTTGGATGTTTATTATATGATTTGGCTCATAAGACTTATCAGGGCTCTTTCCCAGATATTGCGTTTTTGAGAATCCAAGTAACGGGTTAATTGATTCCTCTTGATTAAAATCAATGGACTGATCATGTGTTGCAATTTTAGTCTTTAATGCGTTAATGTTTGCACGTAGCTGAACGCCTTTCATGATCGTTTTATGGTTGCAATTAGGTCTACATCATACGCACCAGGAGAAATTTCCACGATTTCACCAATCTCTAAATGCAGCTTATTGTTCGATTCAGTACTTATAAATGCTGTTATATGCTTCCATATTGATCAAAGCGATACACCAATCACCATTTGATAAATATATCGGTGGAAAATAATTTGCCCGTAATATCGGAGATCGTGCCTTTAACGGGAAGGTATACGTCATTACCGGATGTGCTTTATTGGAATACTGACACGAAGGCAAACATGCACCTTATTTCTATTGACAGACATCCTGGTGTGTACAGCGTGTGTGTAAAGTCCGTATTATGCTTTCGTCAGAAGAAACATTAAACATAGATGCCCACAGATATATGTCACTTTAATCTGTAGAAAAATAACGTTGATGTTCTATAGGTCTCTAAACGAATCACATAATATTGCATTTTTCTTTTTCTTCACATACGCCACCCAGTGTGTACCAGAACCATCCATCAACATTATGCTTTCGTCAGAAGAAACATTAAACATAGATGCCCACAGATATATGTCACATTAATCTGTAGAAAAATAACGTTGAAGTTCTATAGGTCTGCAAACGAATCACAGAATATTGGATTTCTCTTTTTCTTCACATACGCCACCCAGTGTGTACCAGAACCATCCAACACATCGAGAGTAACTATTCCACATTCCGTAGATTTCAACATTTTCTTTGGTAAACCATCTCTCATAAACACGCCACGAAACTTCGTGATTTTGAGTTTCTTGACGAGATTAATATGTCTATATTTGTCAGAGCTCTGTCCGGAAATATGGCTAAGGGCTTCCCCCCCCCCCCCCCTACCCCCTCCTCTTATGAACAGCCCGAGTCCATTCCCGTAAGGCTTCTGATACTGTCCTTTACCAATCGCTCTCACTTCCATCGCCTCATTATGCCTTGTGGCCTCATTCAGTTATCTTTCTGCATTCTGAGCATTCTTTACAACATGCGCAGTAGCCGCTGCACCCCCTGCCAAAGATACGATTGCCGACAGACCCGCAAATGCGTGGAGTAAAAGAGGAATTTTACCGCCAGATGCTTTGGGTGTTCTAAGGATTCTCGGTACTTTAACACGTCTTTTCATTACATTTCTTGCTGCAGCAATTGCTAACTTGATGCTATGTTTTGTAACTTGTTTACCCTTTTCCTTAAGTCTTATTTGGGCTGCTTTCATAACGTTTTTGAATCTTAAGCCTGCAGCCAACTTAATGTTTTGACGATGTGTTTTTCTTAACACGTATGCCAAGCTACTAAGTTGTCTGTTGTTTACACATATTGTTATATACCACATCGTCAGCTTTCACCTAACTGTTGCGTTTTGATGAAAAACCAAGCCATTTTACGTACGCTTTGTTACCATCACATCGCAAGATTCGTTCTAGGAGATACACACTCGGATCGGAACTTTTCTGTAATTCTTCTGTATAAAAAACTCCCTGCAACTCCCTCACCTTTACTATCCCGTAAGATGTACGTTGTAGGATTTGTCTGCAGGACTTTGGTGATTGTGAATATTTCCGCTGACCAATTAGGTAGATAAGATTTTTCGAAAGCCGACTAGTATTTTGAAACTCTTACGTGATCTCCTTCGTACAATTTCTGTCTGTGTGGATCGATCGTTTTTATACCACTTTAAACGGTATTTAGAATCCTATTGTCTCGAAGATCTATCGGCCTAATTTTTATAGTACGTTGTATTGTTTGATTATAATTTTCAGTTATTTGTGGTAGGATATCTAGCCATTTGTACGAGCAACGAAGTTTAAACAGTATCCACATTTTGGATTTAATAGTTCTGTTCAATCGATCCACAATATTAACTTTCTTCTCGGTGAATGTCGAGTAGTGGTTTATTCCATAGCGTTCCATTAATGACTGGAAATGAGTATAGTAGAATTCACCCCCGTGATCAGTTTGTAGGTTGTCTGGACAGAGATTTGTACCTGATTGCAAAAGCTGTTCAGACACACTTGCGACCTCTTTACCTGTCTTTTTTCTCAATGGTAGGGCCCAAACAAACTTGGAATATGTATCACTCATCATTAGAATGTATCTGAAACCGTTATTTTGCCGTGAATAGTATCTCATATCTACAAGGTCTGCTTGCCATAAATCGTCAAAACCTTTTATATAACAATCCTGCGAGGATACGTTTTTCATGCAAGTTTATGAAGCTCATTAACAACTATCTCCATACTTACACTATGATATGTCATTCTCGTAATTCTGAAATGATTGATACGATTTCATTCGTGTGGGCAGTATTACCTGCCGCTGATGAAGCAATAAGCAGTCGTAAACGATCTATTATTTCGTTAGTATCATCGAAGTATATATACTGCAGGAGTAGATTGTTCAATATCCTTATTCTGAATATCAATACCTTTACCATATTCGAATTTACCAGCTAAAGCAGCTTAATAATATTCTTGTACTTATCACTGTCTTCTGCTTTTATACGCCACCTTTTGGTGTTGTTTTTTTCTGTGTGCATTTGTTATACGCAATATTTCACCATATCTCTGCAGTTCCGTCGAGCTGAACTTCTCTGGATTCGATGTCTTAAGAAATATTAACTCCAAAAAACCCTGTGGTCGTGGGTCTGTTATTGTCCCGACCTGTATCGTATCTTGCGTTAAACGTATAGGAAATCTACCAAGCTTACTGTTTATCTTTACACGCCCTATATGTATCAACTATTTCTGCAACACCGTGCATATTAATGTACTCAGTAATAGCCGCGTCATCAGCATCATCCTTTTTTTTCCTTCTCCACCACTTCTGTGTGGATTTCTATCGTTCACGGCAGACTGTTGGTTATCGGCTTCAACGTTTCTGAGAGCATTTTTTCTCTGTGCTGTTGGTTCAATTTTAACAGGCGTTTCTCATTAAGTTTCTCAAGCTGGGATTATGTTACTTCTGAAGTGCTGAGGCGTTTTTCGAGTCGAGATTCAAGGTTTCGTATACGACTATTTAATTCTGCTACCTGTGCAATAAACTCTAGTTTCTTTGAAATAGTGACAAGTCGTAATGCGAACCTGTTCACTGCGTGTAGTATGCTGATACCACGAAACACAGACATTGCCCTGATGGGGTGGCTTGCGTGCCTCAACGATACAGATAGCCGTACCGTACGTGCAACCGCAGTGGAGGGGTATCTGTGGAGAGGCCAGACAAACGTGTGGTTCCTGAAGAGGGGCAGCAGCCTTTTCAGTAGTTACAGAGGCAACAGTCTGGATGATTGACTGAGTTGGCCTTGTAGGCAAGGGGAAACTACAGCCGTTACTTTTACAGAGGATATGCAGCTCTACTGGATGACCATATGATGATGGCACCCTCTAGGGTAAAATATTCCGGAGGTAAAATTGTCCCCCATTCGAATCTCCG
Organism: Locusta migratoria; assembly: GCA_026315105.1. Taxonomy (NCBI): domain Eukaryota; kingdom Metazoa; phylum Arthropoda; class Insecta; order Orthoptera; family Acrididae; genus Locusta; species Locusta migratoria. The sequence continues at coordinate 166,711,761 of CM048755.1, read as the reverse complement.
GGCGGGGACTACTCAGGAGGTTGTGATCATCAGGAAAGACAACACTGGCATTCTACGGATCGGAGCGTGGAATGTTAGATCCCTTAATGGGGTAGGAAAGTTAGAAAATTTAAAAAGAGAAATGGATAGGTCGAAGTTAGATATAGTGGGGATTACTGACGTTCGGTGGAAAGAGGAACAGGATTTCTGGTCAGGCGAGTACAGGATTATAAATACAAAATCACTTGGGGGTATTACAGGAGTAGGTCTGATAAGGAATAAGAAAATAGGAATGCAGCGCAGTGATCGCTTATCATACTCAAGATAGATATAAAGCCAACACCAACCACAGTAGTACAGTTTTATATGCCAACTAACTCTGCTGATGATGAGGAGATCGAAGAAATATATCAGGAGGTAAAGGAAATTATTCAGACAATTAAGGGAGAGGAAAACTTAATTGTTATGGGAGACTGGAATTCGGTAGTAGGACAAGGAAAAAAAGGGAAAATAGAAGGTGAATATGGTCTGGGCAAAAGGAATGAAAGAGGAAGCCGCCTGGTAGAATTTTGCACGGAACATAATTTAGTTATAACAAACACCTGATTTAAGAATCACGAAAGAAGGTTGTATGCGTTGAAGAGACCAGGAGACACCGGGAGATACCAGATATATTTTATAATGGTAAGACATAGATTTCGGAACCAGGTTTTAAACTATAAGACATACCCAGGGGAAGATATAAACTCTCACCATAACTTATTGGTCATGAATTGTAGGCTGAAACTGAAAAAAAAAATGCAGAAAGGTAGGAAAATGAGGAGGTGGTACCTGGATAAACGGAAGTGCTTAATAATTTCAGAAGGAGCTTTGGGCAATAATTGACAGAAACGGTGGAAAATAAACAGTAGAGGAGGAATGGGTAGCATTGATAGATGAAATAGTGGAGGCAGCAGAGGACAAAATAGGTTGGAAGGCAAGACCTACAAAAAAACCTTGGATACCACAGGACATACTAAACTTAATCGATGAAAGGAAAAAATATAAAAATTCAGTAAATGAAACAGGCAAAAAGAAGTACATATGACTAGGAAATGAGATTGACAGAAAGTGCAAAATGGCTAAGCAGGAGTGGCTAGAAGGCAAATGCAAGGATGTAGAAGAATGTATAAGTAGGGAAAAATAGATACAGCTTACAGGAAAATTAAAGAGATATTTGGAGATAAGAAAAACAGCTCTATGAATATCGACGACACAGATGGAAAACCAGTTCTCAGCAAAGAAGGTAAAGCTGAAATGTGGAAAGAGTATATAGAGAGGCTCTACGAAGGAAATGAACTTAGAGGTAATATTGTAGGAAGGGGAGAAGAAGTAGATGAGGATGAAATAGGAGATACTATACTGAGAGATGAATTTGACAGAGCACTGAAAGACCCAATTCGAAACAAGGCCCCTGGAGTACATGACATTTCCTCAGAGCTACTGAAGTCTCTGGGAGAACCAGCCATGACAAAACTGTTTCACCTCGTGTGTAAGATGATGAGACAGACGAAGTACCCTTAAACCTTAAGAAAAATGTAATAATCTCAATCCCAAAGAAAGCAGGCGCAGACATGTGTGAAAACTACAGAACCATCAGTTTAATAAGTCATGGTTCCAAAATATTAACACTATCTATATTATTTACAGAAGGATGGAAAAGCTGGTAGAAGCCGACCTCAAGGAAGATCAGTTTGGATTCAAGAGAAATGTAGGACTACGGGAGGCAATACTCACTTTACGGCTTATCCTACAAGATAGATTAAGGAAAGGCAAACTTACATTTCTAGCTTTTGTAGATCTGGAGAAGGCATTTGACAATGTTGATTGGAATAAACTCTTTCAAGTCCTGAAGCAAGCAGGAGTAAAAAATAGGGAGCGTCATGTTATTTACAACTTGCACCAATTGGTAGGACACATTCTTATACATCAAGGAATCGTGAATTCAGTATTGGAGGGAAGTTCAAATGTTCAAATGTTTGTAGAGCTTATGGGACTTAACTACGGGGTCATCAGTCCCTAAACTTACAAACTACTTATGATTCAGATGTTTGTAGAGTCTATGGGACTTAACCACGGGGTCACCAGTCCCTAAACTTACAAACTACTTATGAACTAGCTAATACTAAGGACGGCACAAATATCCATGCCCGAGGGGGGATTCGAACCCCCGACCGTAGTGGCCGTGCAGACCGTGACTGGAGCGCCTCAGTCCCCTCGGCCACCGCGGGCGGCTGGAGGGAAGTGTTTGGTGGTAAAAACCGCAGAGCAAGACCAAGAGATGGATACAGTAAGCAGATTCAGACAGATGTAGGTTGCCGTTCTTATGTGGAGTTGAAGAGGCTTGCTCAGGATAGGGTCTGGTGGAGAGCTGCATCAAACCAGTCTCCGGACTGAAGAACGCAATAACAACATGCTGATACACTTATGCATTGGACTACTACCTTTTAAGATGTAGGATATCCTGAAAATTTCGCCTTTATCGCCCCTCATTCAGTTTCCTTGTTTTGTCAATAATCAGAAACCCGAATGATGTGTGGTTCCAGCAATGGGCACATGTAGCTGTAAATTCATTGAATGTCATGTCGGATCCTACATGAGCTTGGTAAATATCTTTTAATTTAGTGTTATCCTGTCTAAAATCAATAATTTAGTTAGCACTATCCCTTCTAAGTCGTTTAGGAATTCTTGAATATGCCTGACTCAGTTAAAAATACATCGAAATTCATATGCCGAGCAAAACAAAAATATTTGCGGATCTGATCTTGATTTTCCACTGCAACATCATCAAATATAAACACACTGTTCGGTTTTATCTTCTCTGGTGGTAGAATGTCACTGATTTCGCTGAAAGACTGATAGAAAACACCATGAATGTTGTGTAGAATTTCCTGCAAATGCTGGTATTTTGGATGAAATAGTATTTTCGAAAATACATAGACGTGCTCGAAGCGAACTCCCTCGGGATGTGTTAACATGGAAATAACTACGTTTGTTTTTCCACAGTCAGATGGTCCAACGATTAATGCACGTATGTTATCAGGAAGTAATGCACCATTTTTTTTTAGTAGACTGGTAATAAGCACCATTGCAGTCCCTGTTGTTGTTTGCTCCACTCCGCCATTCTGATTACTAATTATTTTACTTTAGTATACAGGTGATTTATAGGAGAGAGTAAGACATTACACATTTAAACATTTTATTTATTACAATTTTTATTAAATTTCCACGTAAATATGAACATAGTGAGTAATTTTTTTTACAATAAGGTACGTTTCGCTCAGTGGTGTCGTTCGGGAAATCGCACAAGTGGCATTCGCGCCACCATTGTTCCAACATATTCAAATTTAATCAAAATATCCACGGGTGTACAGCCGGTCTATAGTGTCCAACGGGCACAATATTTCGGCGAACTGACGGACTGAGCTACTGGAAACGCGCCGCCACGGAGATCCACACGCTACGGCGGCTCGAAGGGAACTGGATTCTAGCCCGGTAGCGGGCGATTTAACTACCCTCGGCCCGCGGAGCGACCCCTCCGTGGTCCGCGCCCCGCGCCGCGGTCTCGCAGTGGAACCGATTGCGACGGCGTCTGAGATGACCACGGCGGACAGAGCCTTAACATCGACGTCATCTCAGACGCCGTCGCAATCGGTTCCACTGCGAGACCGCGGCGCGGTGCGCGGACCACGGAGGGGTCGCTCCGCGGGCCGAGGGTATTTAAATCGCCCACTACCGGGCTAGAATCCAGTTCAATTCGAGCCACCGTAGCGTGCGTATCTCCTTGCTGGCGCGTTTCCAGGAGCTCAGTCCGCCAGTTCAACTGATGATGGCGACATGTATGATCGCCAGTTGGACACTATAGACCGGCAGTACACCCGTGGATATTTTTATTATCAAATACGCCGGGAGAAACTGTAGAATCACATCTTCACATGTGTCTCTCCAGTCATTGGCTCCATTCTATCAATACCTATTTTCTTCCGCAGCAGCGGAAGCGAGGGGCAGACTTTGCTGTCAATTTTGTACACGTTGCATTCTGGTAACAAGTTCTTTATCCATTTTCGTTTCTCTAACCCTTTCACGAAGACTCGCGATGCAGGTGGAATAGCTAAGCGTAGTCCAGCCAGCGCCTGCTGAACCCACAAAGTGACCAAGGATGGTGATTTTCCGTTAAACATTTTACCGAACGTACATCCAGCTCATAGTAGGGTGTTGTACACTGAAGAATGGAGACGCCAGAAGCAGCCATTGAACTTCGTGCACAAGCAATCATTCGATATGCTACTTCATTTTGGAATAAAACGATTGTGTATACTGCGGAATCCTTGACAGTCAAAAATACATCGCATGTGGTTCTGAATGTACTTGCAGTGCAGAAATCTTACACTATTTAAAGAAAAACTATGAAAATGCGAAACTTAATTTCATTAAAGAAATATGCCCCTCTCCTTGACACGAGGAGACTGGTGACCTTGTCTGTATGCTCTGATTGAATGTAGAGTACTTGCGAAATAATACCGCTCTCCCCTTCCCGTGCTCTGATCGACATAGTGCTTTTCTTTTAATTGTGGCTACGTAGCACAGTGGTACAGTGCCAGAGTACAAATCCGTAGGACCTAGGTTCGATCCGCGTCAGGTCTAGAAATTTTATCTGTCACTTTCCACTTCTTTCACCTCTGGCAGTGTTGCTGATGTGAAAAATACCGAGTAGCACCGTGGTTCGGAACCCACGTTAAACTGTAGGTCCCCCTATAACTGGCTGGGTAAGTCAGTTGGAAGGTCGGAGAAAGGCAACGGCTTACCACCTCCAAACAGGACCATGCCTAGTAAAGCACTGTGATGTTCAAACCAATCTTCGGATTGTTGACTGCTTACCTTTTTTTAATATATACTCTGTCCTTGACACGTGGAGACTGGTGACCCTGTGTGTGTGAGCTGATTGGGTGTAGTCTACGTGTGTAATATGATACCTCTCCCCCTCCCCTACTCTGATTGCACGTAGTGTACTTGTGTTTGCCCTCCCTTGTCACGTGGAAAGCAGTGACTCTGATTGGATGTAGTGTACTTGTGAAATATGATACCTCTCTCCCCTCCCCATGCTCTGATTGGACGGTGTCTCTTCTCTCCCCTTGTCACTTAGGTAGCGTAGTTGTGAAATATGGTACCCAGAAGGGTGGGAGAACCCTCCCCTCCCCTCTCCTCTGATGATTCAGCATTACGTCAGCTGTCATGTGACATCAGTGACCTTGAAGTGTGCCAGACAGTACCTTATATAACTACTGATCAAATAAGATTGAATCTGTTTCTGTGTCCCAGTCAATGGCTAAAACTGTGGTCTGTTCTTTAACTGACCATCCCTCTGTTTTCCATATTCCTTTTAGAATATCTGACTTCGTACCACATTTTGCCATAGAAAGTTTTATTTATTGCAACAGACGTGTCAGCAGATAGTATATGACTGTGACTGTGTTGTCGTCCTCGCATGGAAGTACTTTTATCGAGAAGTTCTGCTGCAATAGTGTATGTGTCTTGAAATCTGATAGCCAATTCGCGCAGTGTTGCAGAAAGACGAAATGGGCTGCATGTTAGGCCAAATGGTAAACGTTTAAACCTATTGGCCTAAGTGATAACATCAGTCGTAGTCTGCCAAGTTGCATCTTCTTTCTTCTCAACTCGAAACCAAAAGAATCTCATTAAATCTCTGTCCTTCTCATTCAGCGACAGTTGTAAAAATGCTTGAGTGCCATCTGCAATAATTCCCATTTGGTACATTCTGAACCAAATTAAGGTTGAAAGTATTTCAGGTAACAAATTAGGCCCTAAATATAAAATACAAGTAATGTGATGAAGCATTTTGTAATTCCTAGTCGATCTTTCTTCACTGAGTGATGAAGTAAGTAGAATACATCGTTTGACGTGGACTGCGTACTAATCCGTTCGACTTGTTCAAAAAATGTTCAAATGTTTGTTAAGCTTATGGGACTTAACTACGGGGTCATCAGTCCCTAAACTTACAAATTACTTATGAACTAGCTAAGACTAAGGACGGCACAAATATCCATGCCCGAGGGGGGATTCGAACCCCCGACCGTAGTGGCCGTGCAGACCGTGACTGAAGCGCCTCAGTCCCCTCGGCCACCGCGGCCGGCGACTTGTTCATTCGGAATGTAAAGCAACATTTGCGAATGATACACATCACGAAATTGAGCGTCGTTCGAAAATCTTCTTTGTATCGACATGAAACGTTTTTCTGAGTTTCAACGATTCGAAGAAAGGATCATATCCTTCTTCCTCAGTAATGAAACTAACCTTCGTCCGCTTTCTATTTGAAACGTATCATGGAATTCTTGCAAAACTGCGATCGTTATTGTTGATCTTTTATTTCCATCAGTTAAAAATCCCAGAAACGACGCATGCCCTTGTGTAATGACGCAGACTCTTCGTTGAGGTACACGTGACTAACAATGGCATGCCTGACAATAATACGAGACCTGCAACCACTCAAAATCCACCCAAATCGCGAAGGAAGGAGAACTGTAGAATGATCAAAACGTATCGATATGATTCTTCACTATTTTCTAATATTGATCTACACCTATCAGAATTTCAGTAGGATACTGTTGTTCGTCATCCTTTGGATCTGCAAGTTGCAGCTTCTGGACGGTAATACTTGCGGAACCGTTGAAAGTAATGAGTACGTGTTCCCACTTTCAAAATCTGAGAAAGTCATGGTGTCATTTGTCCAAACACTTGTTAATTTAAAGTGAACGAATCTGCGATTTGTTGACGTAAAACATGGTGACTCGAATCCTGTAACAACGAATGGTTGATGGCTGATGACTCGTAACTGCAAACTGTTGAGCAATTCCGTGCTAATGAAACTACATTGGCTTTCGGCGTCGAGTGAACAATACGTACGCTTTTTCACCCCTGTCGGACCTATGATCCAAACAGACGCAGTCTGAAGACAAGTGGAGAGAGGAGACTGAATATCAATCTTCCCTACGGAAACGCGCTGTTCATCACTGCAATTTCTTACATTTGGAACAGGCTACTTTATTTTTCTAGCTGCATTATTTGATGTTGTGCCCCTTTCTGAAACACAAAAAAATCGACGAGTGACTTTCAGCTTGTCGATACTATCCTTGATGTTTGATATCTTCGTACAATCTTGTGCCCAATAACAACGTGCGTTACAAAATACGCAATGTTTCGATTGTTCCATTTTGTCCTTCTACCTGGTTTGTGCCCCTTATTTTTCACTTGCAGAGTCGCACTCGTAGACGGGAATGTATCTGCAACGTTAAAACCTCCAATCTTACGCTTAATCATAGCGCCTACCACTTCCTTGTTCAAAAACTCCATTAACCTCGTAATGTGACTTTCAGTCATATTTTCTCTTCTAGCGTAAATAAACCAGCGGTGAACTATGTCTTCAGGGAACTCACGCAATATTTTAGGCGTCAACATGCGCCCGTAGTGGTCAACATTTTCCCCTAAGGCTCGTAAGGCTTGTATGCGTTTGTTACATTCAATATAGGCAGCGCTCAAAATATCTGTAGACGCATGTGATATCGGTTTCGTAGTTTCAAGGTAGTCGAGATGAGCTTGTATTATACGGTTTTTGTCTCCATAACGGAAAACCAAAATTCGTTTCGTTTCTTCACAATAATCTGCAGTAATTGGAATGCCTTCCACCAAATTCCTTGCTTCATCTTCCAATATCCTCCAAGGAAGACGTGTTTGTCTATAGCGGAAATTCAAGGATTGTCATCTATAGACGACTGAAACTGCTCCCAAAATCGAGACCACTTTTCTGCTTCTCCTGAAGATGATTCTAATCTGATTGTGGAATATTTGACAGTATGTGTCACAGGTACAAGAGCTGCTATCGCGACAGGAGCTGTCGTGTGTCGGGTTTGTATCTATTGACGTAAAACAATCTTTCGCCTTCAAAATAGCTTTCCTAGCGGTGTCGATATAATCCTCGCATTTACTGACATCGGCATCATAGTGTGTGTTGGAAAGTAAATCTTGCATCATCTAGCACTCTTAAACGATCTAATGTCTCTTGCAGTCGTACTCACAATCGGTATCTTAGTCTGTACCTATTTCATTAATTGCTCTACTGAACCGTGTTACTAACTTTTGTTCAGTACTTCGTTTCCTATTCAAATTACGTAAACGTATTTCTGTATCTGTTTCTGACATTGTATGCCGAAGTGACGTCACACAGCAATAGGTAAGATATCACAATAAAGAAGTCAAAGATAAATGCTTCGTGAACTCCGGCCAAGGATTATAACATTCAAACAACTACAAACAATAGAATGAGTAGCCTGCGTCGGAGTATTCACAATGACTCAGAATAATGCTGACTTCTATGCCTGTGTGTGTGAAACGCACAATATCAACAAAAATATTCCCTGCGTGCCTGCGAGAGCAATCGTACTACCCAAGCTGCTGCAGATAGGCTACAGGCTGTACTGAAAGCTGCACTGACGTCAGCTGTCTCCGCTCTTAACTCGATTCCAGGGCGTGCAACAAGCGCACGGCGTATTTTGTGTTGCAGCTGGCTTTCCTTTACCTTCTCACAACTTCCACTGCTACACAGAGTCCCGGGTTTCTGCACCATTTTGGATTTCACACTCTCAACAGACAGGATACACGTGTGTACTTTTCCACAACTTTGTGTTAATCAAAGCTATACAAACACATATACAGAGACGAAGAACAAAAAAAGACTTGAATGAAACTTTCACTCTGCAGCGGAATGTGCACTGATATGAAACTTCCTGGCAGATTAAAATTCCGTGCCGGAACCGGGACTCGAACCTGGGACCTTTGCCTTCCGCGGGCAAGCGCTCTACCGATTGAGCTATCCCAACACGACTCACTATGCTGCCTCACAACTTTACTTCCGCCAGTACCTCGCCTCCTACTTTCCAAACTTCACAGAAGCTTTCCTGCGAAACATGCAAGACTAGCACTCCTACAAGAAAGGATATGGTGGAGAACATGGTTTAGCCACAGCCTAAGGGATGTTTCCAGAAACTTTTCACTCTGCAGTGGGGTGTGCGCATATGTTAAACTTCCTGGCAGATTAAAATTATGTGCCGGAACCGGGACTCGAACCTGGGACATTTGCCTTAGGTGGGCAAGCGCTCTACCGACTGAACTATCTCGACACGACTCACGGTGCCGCCTCATAACTTTACTTACGCCAGTACCTCGCCTCCTACTTTCCAAACTTCACAGAAGCTCTCCTGCGAACCATGTAAGACTAGCACTCCTGGAAGAAAGGATATAGTGGAAACATGGCTTAGCCACAGCCTAAGGGATTTTTCCAGAATGAATCTTTTCACCCTGCAGCGGAGTGTGCGCTGATATGAAACTTCCTGGAAGATTAAAATTGTATGCCGGAACCGGGACTTGAACCTGGGACCTTTGCCTTGCGAGGGCAAGCGCTCTACCGACTGAGCTATCCTGACACGACTCACGATGTCGCCTCACAACTTTACTTCCGCCAGTACCTCGCCTCCTACTTTCCAAACTTCACAGAAGCTCTCCTGAGAACCATGCAAGACTAGCACTCCTGGAAGAAAGGATATGGTGGAGACTACTGTAAGGATAAAGTGGTAGAATGGCGTGTTGGTGATCTCTGAAGGTGGTCAGACGAATCACCAACGGATGTCCACAAGGATCGATCTATGGACTCATCTTCTGGGACATTACTATTGAACCTCTTCTAAACCTAATAGACGAGGACAATAGAACAGATGAAATTGTCTCTTATGCAGATGATCTGCTGGTTGCTGTCTCAGCATGTTTGCTAGAGGCAGAGGCAAGTGGTATACTCAACACAATCACGCAATGGTGCACCACAAACTCCAGATAGCAAAAAATAAAACTACATACACTCTTCTAAAAGGAGCTGTTAAAAGAGATTCGACAATCAAATTCGGGGAAACAAACATTAAAAGAAGTAAAGCCACACGCTATCTAGGAGTATACACTGACGAGAAATTAAATTACAAGGAACACTCCAGATACAAACAGAAAAGGCAGACCAAATTCTACATAAACTGGCAAGGCTAACAACAGAACAGTAAAATCCTCCTTTGTCAGTTACACGGTCTTATCATTGACCACATCTCGAATCAGTACTATGCTTTGTAGCAAGTAGATTGTCGTACCGTGTGATGCTAGCCACGAACGTCACGGCGGTAAGGGAGATATAGAGGGGTACCCAGGTGAATTTAGTAACTGGGTTGGCTCTGGAAAATAAATAACTCTGGAGTATTGACTCCTGGCAGCAAGAATGAGACGCAAGTGTTAAGGGTCGGAGGATCCATTCATTATTCCCCGACATAGCGGAGAAATAAAAATGAAACATGTCGATCCCAGCCATGGCATGGTCCACTTCTTGACAGGACACGGCCCTTATCCTACGCCCTTACACCGAGTCAGTCTCAGAGAGATACCATACTGCATATGTGGGGAGAGGGGATCTCCCGAACACGTTGTCCTATTCTGCGGGACCTACAGTCACCTCAAAGCCACATTACCAGCACTACGTGCTCAAACAGAACAACAAGTATATGAGGACATAAGACAAGAGAACCAATGGACAACACTCAACGTACCATCATATAAAATCTCGCATGCGACATATGACGAAAAGAAACGAAACAGAACATACAGAAGACAACGACATACGCAACGAGCCAGCACAGTGCACAGAGTGTACCAGCAAAGGAACCGAAATCAGGAACACGACAGGGACAACACACACCAAAACACAGACACCAACACGGACACGGACGCGGACTGTGACCATCATTTAATTGACAATAATTAGTGTAAACAACGTAGTAAGAGCAAATACGAAAGTGTCAGCGAATTGTCGCTTTTTGTCACCGGCAAAACGGATTTATAAACATGTTAATAGATTATAACAAAACAGAAGCTACTATAATTTGAATTAGTAGTTTGTGTAACGTACAGATAATACTAACGCTGGTTGAGAATTGATAACTTGATGAGAATGCCACGTCCTCGACCCTCAAGCATCACAAGGTGTCGGACTCCATCTTGTAATAATTTCTCTCTCCTATCATCTTCTTCTATTAAATATAAATTCGTGTTATTCTTACACAATCTTTTTTCAACATAAACCTCTGTACTTGCCCTTATTTTTTACAACTTTTTCTTAAATGGATATATATTATTTAATTAAAAGTTTTCTAATTCTTATTTACAGTTTTATTTCATAAGTTAGTTAAGCTGTATATTCTTAAACTTAACCAGATATATGAAGAAATTATTAAGTGTAAAAAAAAGAAAAACAATTAACAGTGCAAAATACGACCTGCTTTAGCATCCAGATGACAGGTCATTGTAAACGACAGCAAAATAAATAAAATAAAATAAATATGATTAATATTCCTTTAAAAATTAATGATAATTGTAACACATTAAAATAATTTTGTGATCCAGGTCCTGATATCTGTTTCAACATAGGCGGTTTGCGTGGGGGCTCTGAGCATGAATTTCTTCAGCAGTAGTATGCGTGAGAATTGGTAGGAATAGTTAGGTGTGGGGAAAAAAAGAAGCTACAGCCAGCAACAACAAGTAGCAGTCTTTGTTGGCGGTACGACATTCGACGGCTACAACAACGGCAGTCTACGCACGTCATGGACACCACTTCAAATTCTACAACATCGGCATCAGCAGCTAATACACTTTCAAGCAGTACAGAAGTAGCAGTCAGCATGACTGATAAGTAAAAACGCCGATAGTGTAAACATGTGTGAATTTGCAGATTCATTGGCAGTGTTGTAAAACACAATGACTAAACAGTCTTGCAGTCTATGTGGTTCAGAAAATCAGAATGACACACATAACGATAGTCTGATATCAGGACTATGAGCGTCAACTGGGAAGGTATTAATGAGGCAGGGCAGAGACTAAGATCAGAGATCGAAATTTATGTTGAAGGTGATTTTAAGGCACAGATGGTGAGTAGGGGAGTTAGGGCGGGTTCTAGACGACCTTGACCCATACCCAGAGGTCATTTCAGGAATGCTGACATCAACCTTCCAGGAATTACCTTATAGTCAGCACTTTGCTGTATTCCATCATGTTCATTCTGGGAATCCAGTGATACAATTGCAGTTTGGGAATTGCCCTTATGTCAGTATTTTACACAAGTGTGCATTCCATCATGTTCATTTTTGGGAATTGCTCAACTGTGCTCCTTACATCAATATTCTGGGAGTTGATCCACAGGTTTGCTAGGATGCATTCCATCACGTTCATTCTGAGAATACAGAGCATTATATTACACAATTACTTCACAGATGCTGCTTACATCAATGTCTGAGTGCTGAGGGCATTAACCCCCATGTCCCAGGTCCCAAGGGTTGAGCACAGAGGAACTGCGCGCCCTATGAGAGTATGGGCAGATTAAAGCAAATTTTTTCCTTTATTGTATTTGAATGCCCTGCGGGGCATGCTGGCAGCAACCTCGTACACTGATCTTCAGCCCAATGTACATATGTGTTTGACAGTTGGGAATTGTAGTTTGAAACAGGAGTAAAAATGTTGAATTTAACAATAAAAAAGAAGATAAAAATGGCGAATTAAAAACAATGAAATGAATGCTTTAAAACACACATAATCAGTATTAAAAACTGTCACAGTGGCTAAAAAAACAGATTTTCCACAGTTTATGGTGACGACAACAGAGTGACAAAAAATATGTCAACACATTGTTCTGCCTGTGTGGTGGTTGCTGAAGTCTTAAAACATGCTCACCACTTGACACTGACACAACACTTTAGCACAGTGCACTGTTAAAAACACAATTAAAAAGTAAAGCACTGAAACCCCACACGGGGAGAGGGAAGGAAGGGAGGTGTGGAAGGGCAGAAAGGAGAGGAGTAGGGGTGTGGGGAAGGAAGGGAAGTGCGGAGGGGCAGGAAGGAGAGGGGTAGGGGAGTGGGGAAGGAAAACGTAAGAACCCCAAGGGAGGAGAAGGGAGGGGAGTGGGAGTGGAGGGGGCCACACAGAATATGGGGAGGGGAGGGATAAGGGCTGATAGAATGGGTAAATATCAGTACGGAGAGCGTCATCCTGTAAAGGGAGGTGGCAAAAGTTACCCTGGGAGAGGATGAGGAGAATGTGAAGGTGTAGGGAGGGTGGGATATGGTGGTATTGGCATAGCTGAGGCCCAGGGTTCAGAAGGAGGGGAGGGAAATCAGGGTGACAGGATTCAATTTTATGGGTTGTGTAGAGCATACGGAAATGTTTGAGGAACTTTAGAAGATGAGAGAAAGGAATCAGATTGTGGGGGAAGGGAGGCAGATGCAGTAAGTGAGGACATGTCCGGACAGAAAGGAGCTTGAGGAGGTTGTGACAGGAGAGGGCTTTTTGATGGAAAGTTTGAAGGTGAGGTTTCCAGGAAAGGGAGCGATCCAGGGTGAGGCGAAGGTATTTGAGGGTGGAGATTTGGGGGATGTGACGGTCATGGAGTGTGAGGTACAGGTTGCGGCGATGGAAGGATTGAGTGGTACGATCTATAATGATTGCCTGGGATTTGGTGGGGTTGACAGAGAAGAGGCACTGGTTACACCAAGTGGAGAATTCTGAGAGGTGAGACTGGGGAAAGTGCAAGGGAGGGGGCAAGGGTGAGGAAGGTGGTGTCATCAGCATACTGAAAGAGATGGACAGGAGGCTGTGGTATGTCAACCAAGTAAATGAGGTAGATGAGGGGGGAGAGGACAGACTCCTGGGGTACCCCAGTGGAGGGGTAGAACAAGCGGGAGTTGGAGTTGTTGACAGTGACATAGGATGGGCGGTGAGAGAGAAAGGAAGCGATGAAACGGACGTAATTAATAGGAAGGGCGTAGGTTTGGACTTTGAAAAGGAGACTGGAATGCTATACTCGATCATAGGCCTTCTCGATGTCGAGTGAGACAAAGATGGTGGCACGACAGGAATTTAGCTGGATGGAAAGGAGGTGGATGAGACAGAAGAGTTTGTCATCGACAGAGAGGGAGGGTCAGTAGCCACACTGGGAAAGGGGAAGGAGTTGGTGTTGACGGAGATTCTGATGAATGCAGTGAGAAAGGATAATATTCAAAATGTTGCTGAACAACGAGGTGAGGCTGAAGAGGTATCTGAAGGAGGCTTGCCAGGTTTTGGGAACATAAGAATATGGGAGGTTTTCCACAGGTCGGGGAAGAAGCCAGTGTAGAGGATGACATTGTATAGGGATCCAAGGGCGGTATGGAAAGAGTCATGGCAGGGCAAAGGTGGGTGTAGGTTAAGCGGATGTGGCCGGGAGTAGGGGTGGGTGTTGCGTTTTGTGTATACTGTATGTTGGATGTCAAGGGCGGTAATAGGCGTGTTATGTTCTGAAGGAGGAATGTGGACCACGTACTGGAAGCCAAGTGCGAGCAGGGGAATGACGCATCAGTGTGTTTGTGGACATCAGGAAAGAACGAGAAGTCAAATCTGGGATAGTCAGCCTTACTGACATTGTCAGGAAAAGGATGGTCATTGTGGAGGAGAGGGTAGATGGGGCAGAGCGACTTGCCAGTTTTTGGAGGAATTGATGGCGAGTGAAGCATTAAGATGGGTTCATGTCTCTCGCCAGGACTGGCGTTTTTTTAGCGGCCAAGATGTTTTTAATACATTGTTGGATTTGCCGGTGGCGTTGGAATGTATCCCGGTCATGGGTCCACAGGAAGGAACGATAGAGGCGGAGGGATTCATGGAGGAGGAGGAAGGCATGTGGAGGGAGGGTGGAGCAGTGGGAATGGATGGCTTTGGTAGGAATATGGGCACCAATGGCGTCAGAAACGGTCTGGTGAAGGAAGGATGAGGCGTGGTCTATATCTGTAGGGTAGTGGAGAGGCAGAGGGTGGCTGGCGACAGAGTTGTCTATGAAACGATGGTAGGCATCCCAGTCAGCGTGCATATAATCATGGACAAGTTTAGGAAAGGGGTTAGGATGGGGAGCGCAGTCAGGTGAGCTGTGAGGGTTAATGATAAGGAGTATGGTTGCATTGTCACTGCCAATGAGGTCAAGGACTTCTGCCTGTAGCCGCCCAAGGAGGTTAGGAGAGGCAAGGATGATGTCAGGGGTGGTGTTGCTTTTGGAGTTTGTAGGGCGAGGGAGAGAAATGGTGTCACTCCGAAGTGAGGCAACAAATTGACGCCACCGCTGGAGTTCACCAATGGGACAGGAGGCAAGATTAAGGTCTGTGGCAATCACATAGGTCGTAAAATTGCGGTCAACATGGGATAGGAAATCACAGGGGAGGGGAATGTGACTGCGGATGTAAATAGTGGCCAGTGTGATAGTGAGGGGGGGATGAAAGTGGCTTAGGATGAGATGCTTGATGGGATCATTTAGGAGAGGCTGTAGCTGAACAGGGTGGTGACAGAGGTGGCCAATCACCCCTCTGCCCTGAGCAAGGGGTGGGGGACCATATGTACGGTGCAGGGTATAAGGCATGGTGCTGATGGAATGGCGGGGTTGAAGGAAGGTTTCATTTAGGAGAATGGCATCCACACAGTGTTGGAAGAGGGTGTGCATGAAAAGGTGCTTCTTGGCAGGGAGGGAACAGACATTGTTATAGAGGATGGTGTGGGGCAGGCGGCCATGGAAGCTGCAGGGAGTTAGGGGTAGACGGAAAAAAGGATACAGGTGTACTTTATACAAGGGTACCTTTCGAGGAAAAGGTGAAATGAGAGTGGTTGCAGGAGAAGGTGGTGATGGTTTCCAGTTGGAAGACGAAGCGGGCAGTGAGGGCGACCTGTTGTTGGGTGTAAGCACTTTGGAACAGATGAATGTTCTGGAGGACTGTGGTGACAAATCAGATGAAGTCCTCCACAGTAGGAGGGGGACAGAGGGAGTTGTTGGGATGGATAGGGGGGTCGATAGGACAGATGGGGATAGTCAACTTGGGGGTGACAGGAGCAGGACGAGCTTGGCATTCATAGGAATAGGTGGGGGGGGGGGGGGGCTGCCACAGGTCGTGCAGGTGGGAGGGGAAGCAAAGTTAGGGCACTGTTTTGAGGAAATGAGGGGATTTTCAGTGACGACAGGTGATGGGGTTTTACAGTTTCGGGTGAGGTAGTCATTGTAAACTACACAATGTCCACAGTGGTATGACTGGAGAGGGGAGTGAGATGCATCCGCCTTGTAGTGGCGATCATATATTAGTGCCCCCTCAATGAGGAGACGGTCAATGGATGATACAGATTCTGTAAAGATCCGCATCAGGTACATGGGCTGGAGACATTTTGGATACACTCGGCGGAATGTATCTGAAGGTCTGGTGAGCGTTGAGTTGGCCCAACACCTCCTCCTCCATGATCACTGGGCTTAATTTGGGGATCATGGCGGTGAGGGTGGGCGGGCGGCAGGGATGTTAGGTTGGCGAGGAAGGGAAGAGGAATGGTGGGGCGTAAGGGTGGCATGGGGTTCAAAATGCATTCTGGATCACAGGCGCTGAAGGAGGTCAGTATGGAAGATGGGGAGGTGGATTTTATAAGGACAGGTCCGTAAGTGGGATTAGTTGAGAGAGGGGTGCAGGTGGGAAGTATTTCCTTATTTAAATCGGCAGGTTACGATTATTAAGGTATTTTGGATCAGGGCGAGAGAGGACGTAGATGTATATTTTTGGAGTGGGGGAGGAGGTGGAGGGAATGGGGTGGTGTCCATTGATTCGACTGATGGTAGGGTTGTGACAAATGCTGTGGTGATGGGGATTTTCTCGGGGAGAACAGGAGGGGGTCCGTGTTGGAGCGTTTTATTTTGGCTGCGACCTTACGGGAGGTAGAAGGAGCTGGAAGGGGTTGGGGGATGGGTTGGATAGGGATGTGGCAGGGAGTGGGGCCCGGCTGCAGGCGATATGATTCAAGGTCACTTTGGCAGGTGAGAGTGGAGGGTACTCATGGGGGGAGGTGATTCTGGTGGCGGGAAGGAATTGTGAGAGCAATTCGGCAGGAGCAGTGGAAGGGGCGCGAGGTAGCGGACTGGGTCAGAGGAAGTGGTAGTTGCGGTGGCTGACAGAACCACAGACAAGGGGATAGTAGACTGGGGAATGGAGGCAGCACACCACATTTTTGTTGTGGAGGCTGAGGAAGGGGAGGTGTAGAGGATTGAGGTTGTGGTGGTAGGAATATCAGATATGGTGAAGCAGAAAAGGACAACCCACAACACAGACGACGATCTCAAGGACGTTGACAGCGACAGACGGCAAAGAAGATAAAGATGACGATGACACCAAGAGTTGTGAGAAGACGAGATGAGAACGACAACGTCGACGAAAACAGTTACACAGCAGCACATGGGAGGGCTCCGACCCTCGAGTGGTGGCCTAGAACGCAGCGACCAGGCAAACAGGCAGGTGATGAGCGCGGCGAGGAGCTGCCCACTAGGGCACGGCTTCGGCGGTGGCCACGACGACGATGAGAAGTGGCAAACTGGGCGGCCGACCGCAGGGACAGCAGGCAGGGGCGGCAGCAGCGTAGGGGCGGCAGCGACAGCCAGCTGCGTTCTTGCGACAGCAACAGGAGGGAGCAACGGGTACCAGGTAGCCAACTCAAGTAACCGAGATCAGCCTGACACTATCTACAGCTGGGGGATTGGATGATTAAAGCATTTTTTTTTCTTTATTGATTTCACGCTCCATGTGGGGCAGGCTGGCAGCAGCTTCATCGCTGCTGTGCAGTCGAGAGAAGTACAAATTCGTAAAACATGAACAATAAAAGTATCAAAGGAGAAAATAAAAGTAGAATTAACAAAATAAAGGCGAATAAAAAGTCAGACAATTACAAGATACAAGTAGAATTAAAAACACATAGTCCAAATTAAAAGAGCCACAGTGGGATTAAAGCACATTAAATGATGGCTATATAGCTGTCAATACAGAATACTGAAGTGAGAGGAACTCAAAATGTATCAAAACAACTACAATCAAGTGTTGTTTATAAAATGTGAATAAGGCAATAGTAACATGCAATTGTTTCGAGTTGTTTTAACCTTAAATACTATTGCAGCAACCCACAAAATGCGAAATACGAGTTCTTGCTCAAAAATGTTTGTATAGCTTATGGGACTTAACCACGGGGTCATCAGTCCCTAAACTTACAAACTACTTATGAACTAACTAATACTAAGTACGGCACAAATATCCATCCCGAGGGGGGATTCGAATCCCCGACCGCAGCGGCAGTGCAGACCGTGACTGGAGCGCCTCAGTCCTCTCGGCCACCGCGGCCGGCTGTTCTTGTTCTTTACCATAGCAGTGACTTCTTAGATGCCAGCAAGATAGTTCATCCAACCAATATTGTAATGTTATTATGAAATTAATACCCATAAACTAAATTAATGAAGTGATCTCATGCTATATTGAAAATATACAGTTGTTGTGATGAAATGTGTATCTTTTAGACGAGTATTCATCAAGTTAAGCTCCTTGCGCACATATGGCACCATCATCAGCAAACTTAATAGAGGAATATTTTAAATTAAATTCTGGTATTCTTTTGGGGAACTTTCGCAAAAACTAAGTAGGTCCATCACCCAAACGAAATATTAGTATAAGATGTATGCAGTAAAAGTGATTTTAAGGTAAAAAAGTAAAATGAACTTAACGAGAAAAATCGGAATGTTATGCATTAAATTCAAGTGTTTTTCAGGGACATTTCGTGAAACTTAACTATATCACTTACTCAAATGAGATACTAGTATAGCACGTATACAGAATATGCAATATTTATGGTATCACAAAAGTAAATTTGAACTTACCCTAAAATCGTAATATTTCACACTATCTCTGCAGTTTTGTCGCAGATATATCGCTTGACATCGCGAAAATTAAGTAGATATCTCTCCTAAATAACACACTAGTACAGAATGCTTGCAGAAAAAGCAGTCTTTACAGTAAAAATAGAACTTAGCTAAAAATGCGAATATAAAACACTAATCTTGCAATTTTCTCTTACGAGTATCACTTAACATCCATAAGGAAAACTTACTCCCGCTATTTCCATTCATCAGAAGCCCAACATCAGTTTAAATCAATGAAAACGGCTTCCTCAGCAAACAAACAATACAAATTTCGTCTGCTGAGTATTGACTGTGCATGGAGGAAAAAAAGAGTTCCATCATTTTGCACCCTCTAATGACACACCCTGCCACCAAGATGAGGTAAATATAATTTCCTGACGGGTAGACGTCTTGGAGCATTGCTGATGATGGTTGATTAAAATCGGAAAATATCAGCAATCCAATTAACACAGTGACTGTGCATACGCAGTTAAAAAGTGTGCAGGGAAGGTGGCACACCTTCTCTCCATTATCCATACCTTTCTTGAGTAGCTGCTTGAGGTGGCATAAAAAGCAAAGCGACTGATTAGTGGATGATTCCAAAAGAGCGGTTTGGAGTGGGATATCACGTTTTATCCAGAGACAATCCAAAGGAAGGGTTTGGATTTTGGCGAATGGTTGCAGAACTTTACATAGAATTGTCTAGACCACAATGAGTAATCAACCATACATTAAAACTTACCTATACACTCACATTGATGGAAAGTAGTCACTAAACTAACTACTAACTAACTTTTCAAGTTATGTTTGTTAAGCTTATGGGACTTAACTACTGGGTCATCAGTCCCTAAACTTACAAACTACTTATGAACTACTTACAAACTAGGACGACACAAATATCCATGCCCGAGGGGGGATTCGAACCCCCGACCGTAGTGGCCGTGCTGACCGTGACTGGAGCGCCTCAGTCACCTCGGCCACCGCGGCCGGCAGTCACTAAACTATTGGAGATTTATGAACCCTGTTCTACTTGATCAAAGAACATTTAACCACCACAATCATCTCCTGTACACAACCGAGATGGTTCCATTTGTATCGTAAATACCCCCTAACAGACGAGTTGCCTGCACCACGACCCTCTTAAACTCAGTATACTTAGAATCTATATACATATATAGCACAATATATCATGAACTCTGTGAGGACCCTGACTTTGTGGTCACCAGAGAAAATTACCAATGCTGAGTTGTGTGATATCTAACTGCCTCATATACCGATGTGATTTCATCTCGAACTATCCAAACCTGTTATATGGGGGTGAAGCTGTGGTGTAATGTATATTTCTAATCTCTGTGCTTTATTTGAGGTGGATCACTTTACCTTATTGTCACTCCTTATGTATTGCTAACAGGAGATCATGAGAAATGTGGTTCTACCACGTGAGAAATGTGCTAGAACGAATACATGACCATTCAAGGTAATTGCTGTAAAGACCTAGTCTTCTGAGTAGGATGTTTCAATTTTCAGGGCTATAGGGTTCATAGAAAATACAGATAAAGCAAGTCAGGCGTCCGAAGACCAGTGAAACATAGTTCGAAGAGAACCTGGGTGCCTTAATAAGGAAGGATCTGGCGGCTGTGTTATTTCCACCTATCTACAGTTTGGATATCTGAGACTTTTTGTGAGGTATTCGAAATTATATGAGCAGTTGTGTGTTTGCTGAAATTTTATATGTGGTAGCCGAAAATATATGTATGGTAGCCAAAACTTTATGTAAGGTAACCGAAAGTTTATATGTGGAATTTATGTTACAAGGGTGGAAAATAACTCCCAACGACTTCCTCGCCTTTCGTGTGTGGCAAGAAAAATATGAAATCTACCAGCCACTATCGCCTCAAGTGAGGGAGTAATTCAGTCTAACACACATCAGCAGTCACATTAAGAATATAGAAGTACATTATACAGGAAAATATGAGTATATGAGTGTTAGTTGACTAATTAAGTGCACATTTCCCTTTCTTGTGTTTTCTGGGCGACAATTTCTGAGGTAGGAAATTTAATAATGCATAAAATATTCAGAATTGTTTTAGACTAACCTTTTTGATTTTTATGCTACCAAGAGGCATTTATTATTGCTTATAAGCTATTTTCAGTTACTTATGTTTGCTAAAGTATGGTAGTGAAATACCTACTTTTATGAGTGCAGTATCTGATTTGGCCTAAATAATTCCTTTAGGGGAACTGGAGTAATATTTGTAAATATGTAATATTTAAAAGTGTTCTGCAAAAAATATTTATTTGTTATGAATTAAAGCAATACACAATATCAGTTGAAAATAAGAATTTTTTGTTTTGACTCCCACATACATAGCGAAAAGTAATATTATGCCTGCATGTCTATATTGATGGAAGTCTCACCAGTAGGGTTCAGAAGCTGAAGATATATACAATAGAATAATTTTAAAATTAACTGAAAACATATTGCCGAAACGAAATTGAAAATACAAGATGCTGCTTGTATGTAGCATAGTGCGAAGAAAGCACAATATGAATGAAGAATGAAATCAGGAATACAATGGCGAGTCTTATCCACTCTTAACGGTGTCTACGTCTGCATCATGTGGGTCTAGACCACTGGTTCCCAAAGTGGTCTATATAGACCCCCATGGGTCTATTACAACCTGCAAGACGTCCACGTCAGCGGAAAACTAATTTGGGAGGTCTATTTCTTGTAAATGTGTCCACGATAGTGGTTCATATTTAGAAACAGTATGTCACTGTTTGCTTGATTGGCTAAGCGAGAGAGTGGAGGAATTCTGTATTTTCCTTTCTCCTGCTGTAGGCCCATAGTAAGACATATATATATATATTTGGGGGGATCAGTCAATTATGACATATATATTCTAACATGTAGAGCATTTTTCTCACTCCACTCTTTTATAGTTAAAGTTATCAAGGCTGGTAGCACTATATGAGGCGCGAAAACACATTTAAAGTTACAAATTCGTAAAAAAGTTAATACACAAAAGGCAGGGGGTCAAACAGGGCATAAGAAGTTGGTAAACGGTCTACAAGAGAAAAACGTTTGGGAACCCCTGGTCTAGACTAGCCGTGTAGGTCTGCATCATGAGAGTCCATATTCAACGACTAGGTCTGCGTCATGAGGAATCACATTTGTCTTCCAGATCACCATCATAAGGGTCCACACATACAAAACAGTTATACCCACAAAATAGTATACCACCATTTTTCATTACCTACCATTTACAATCAGTAATACCGATACAGACACAATCGAAAATGTGAACAAAATATTCAGGCATTTTGTACAACATATGTGAAGCCAATCTCCCATAAATGATTGGCTTCAGATGCATACCTTCAGGCGTTCATAAAAGTGGCTCAGAATCGCCGCTGTATTCCTAATAATGTGGTTTTTAGGTAAAGATTATGGGAAAAATATGCTTCGATTTCGTTAAAATGCATTTTGGGAACATACAATGAGGTATTTTGTGACTATCATATGAATTCAGAGAACCAGTAAAATACGTCCTGGAAAATAAATTATAGTTTTGTGTAACTGGTGTCATGCTTGAATGACTAAAGTTACAAAATTTAGACTGGAGTGTAATGGTTATTCCTAGCTTTCTTTGTGAAAAGGATCTCGTCTTTCAGTATTTTTTTTTGCATACTACACACAACCTATTCTAGAAGTGATCAAATGAGGCTTAGAATAGAGAATGGTCAGTAATACTTGAAAGATAGTGAATTTTCAGAGAAAACATTTCATATCTGAAAATAATAAGTCCGAAAGATACGCTTAAAATGCATGAAAGATAAATAAAATATCATATTTTGCCCTGAAGTCAATATACAGGGTGTCCCAGCTATCTTGTCCACCCAAAGTATCTCTGGAACAATAACGGCTATTGGAAAACGACTTTCACCGGTATCAATGTACGTCTGGGGCCCATGAATGCACATATTTGGAAACTTTCTAAAACGAAAGCAAATGTGTTTTTTAACACAAACTTAGGTTTTTTTAATGGACACCCTGTATTTTTTCTTCAGCAATCCATTGAATGACAAATCACATAAACAATGGCGTTGATTGCATCGCAATATTCCAATTACATCCCGAGATATTGCGACGCGAAGTTGACGCTTGAAAAACCCGAAATGCGCTGCTAGCGCACGTCCTGAGGCTCAGGCGTGAACCCCATGCTGCCCGTAATCGCGATGTGATTGACATGCGTAATCGCGCTTCCATACTTACCAAGAGGTCCGAAACGAATAATACGGTCTGCTGCCATCCTGCATTAAAGTCGTACATTCCAGCAGGTATTTATCCCATAGGCTAAGGGTGATGCGTTTCTGTAACATATCTGTGTACCGCAACGTTAGTCACAAAGTTAACTTCGCTTATCGTTAATCCGTTACTAAAAAGGTAATGCCGTTCAACGTTAAAACTTTACTTTATTGTAGATGTAGTGTAAGTGACAGTGAATCATTCACTCATAATAGTAAAATTAATGTTGATGATTTTAGTGAAACGAGCAAGTGGACTAAAGGTTTTACCGTTGTTTAGGTAAAAATGTTTTGATTTGGGAAGTTCAGGTAAGACATAGAAGATGAAGGTAAACATGTTTAACCAATTCGTTTTATTATCACATAATTATCAATGTTATGTTTATCTAATGCGTTACATGACAAATTGTTTAAAACAAATTTTTCTGAACATCACTGGGTAAAATGGCCCTTTGTAGAAACTTGCACTGTGATACCAGTGATAGCGTTCACATATCATGCTCAAAGTGATTACTATTGGCTTGCATAGGGTCACTCTGCGGATGAAGGATGCCCTACTTCGTGCTACTGTTTCCTCTTTGGTGGCTGTACAAAGCATCAATAATGCGTTGCTTCATGTCCTCTTGTGTTGTTGGTTCATGTTGGTAAACAGCATCCTTCACTGCTACCAAAGAAAGAAATCCAGCGGTGTAAGGCCCGGAGATCGGGCAGGCCACCTAACTGGGCCACCACGTCCAATTCACCTACCAGAGAACTTACGGTTCAGAAGTCGTCGTGCTCTTAAGTCGTTATGTGCAGGGCATCCGTCATCCTGATACCACATGTCCATTCTCCTGTTCAGAGGTACGGTGTCCAAGAGAACAGGAAGATTGTGTCGTATAAATCTGGAGTACTGTCTGCCATTTTGGACGGGATTTACAAAGAAAGGTCCGATAATGGTATCTCCAATAATCCCACATCAAACATTCACTTTCCACGGACGTTGATGCTCTACCTGACGGAGCCATTTTGGATTGTCTGCGGACCAATAATGCACATTCCTCATATTGACAATTCCTTTGTTGGAGAATGATGCCTCGTCGGTAAAGAGAACATCTGCGAAAAAATTTGGATTAGTCAGAAGTTTTTGCTGAGCCCACCGACAAAATGTTACCCTGTTGCTGAAGTCATTTCCATGAAGATCCTGGTGTAATTGAACATTGCAAGGATGGAATTTATGACGTTGAAGAATACGCTGTGCACTTGATTTCGACACACCAACTTCACGTTCAATTTGACGTGTGCTGATGTGAGGATTTACAGCTACGGTAGCGAGCACAGTAACTTCAGCACGTTCATCTGTGCGTGTTCTAGGACGATGTCTAGGTCTTGGATTTAAGCTTCCCGTTTCACGTAGACGAGATGTGAGACGACCAAACATCCCGCGCGAAGGCGGGAATCGTCTTCTGAACAGTCGTTCTGCCTGAACAGAATTTCGCCCGCCTACAACAGTGTATAGTACAGGTATGTAGAGTAGGGTAGAAAACAGACATATTAACGTAGTAATCATAATGTTCTCTAACAGTACTATAAACAAACAAGCATCTAATAACGTATTTCCCGTCAACGTACATTCTCCATAGATCAGCACATTTGTACCATATCTTCATGTGTGTACATAATACAGTATAAGTTCCACAACACAATGTTTATTCCCAATGTGTACTACCTCCGTGCCGTCACTAGATTACTCTGATGCACGACTACACTGGCAAGCAGTGTACTGCACGCCAAAGCAACAACAAATGTGATGCTCGGAGGGTGGTGGAGTACAGGAGTTTGAATGGGTCGCAGGTCACAAACAAGGCGAAGTGGTAACTGTGGTGTAGTGGGAACTACGTTGGGCACGTGTCTAGGTAGAGCTAGGCCCTGGATGAATGAGTGCGCGGAAGGCACAATAGGTCATTTAACGCATTCGATAAACCTTATTTTGGATGTGCAGGATAAATATGACCACCTGACTGGTGTATACCGATCGGTACTGGTTCATATTGTGTACATAGACACATAAAACGTGCAAGAGGAATACTATTATGTGCTTTTGAGAGTTGATGGCAGCAGACCGTATTGTTCGTTTCGGACCTCTTGATAAGTATGGAAGTGCGATTACGCATTTTAATCACATCGCGATTACGGGCAGCATGGGGTTCACGCCTGAGCCTCAGGACGTGCGCTAGCAGCGTATTTCGGGTTTTTCAAACGTCAACTTCTCGTCGCAATATCTCGGGATGTAATTGGAATATTGCGATGCAATCAACGCCATAGTTTATGTGATTTGTCATTCAATGGATTGCTGAAAAAATAGGGTTTCTATTTAAAAAAACACAAGTTTGTGTTAAAAAACACATTTGCTTTCGTTTTAGAAAGTTTCCAAATATCTGCATTCATGGGCCCCAGCCGTAAATTGATACCGGTGAAAGTCCGTTTTCCAATAGCTGTTATTGTTCCAGAGAAATTTTAGGTGGACAAGATATCTGGGACACCCTGTATATAATATTGATATTCGTCTTTTGATGCCCAGATAAAATAGGTAAGAATTAGCTTGACCAGGAGTGAAGCAACCTGCCCGTTCTGTTGACAACGCGTGGTGGCTTGCCTGCCTGACCTACAAGCAATCTTCGGCAAGCTAAAAGCGGGAAATATACACTTCTGCCTCCCATTCATCCAACCATCGAAGCGTTGGTTACAACTGACGTGTTGTCGTCGCAAGGCTGGAAGAAGAATTAAAGACAATGAAGTCATCAACAAATAAAGAACACTGGACAGAACGTTTAACGACTGACGTTTACTATTGATAGCTATGGCAGACGAAGTCAAACATAAAACATATCGTGAGGTACATCGTTCTTATGGACAAAGCAACCAGAGAGGGAGACACGCACTCGATATCTAAAATAAGGTGGAAAATACAATCACAAAATCCCCATTGATGAGGCTGCCTGAGAATAAAATGCCTCCATGTAGTGTCATAGGGCATCTCGATATAAAAAAATTACACTGACGTAATGCCAGCATAGGAATGTCTGTTGTACAGCCGCCTTCAGGAAGGCCATTTTATCAAAGGTGGAGTGACATCTCCTGAACCCACCCTGAAAGCGACTCAGGAAATACCTTGATTCTAGCAGCCAGACAAGTTGGCGGTTTACCATCCGCTCCAAGGCCTTTATCTACATCTACATCTACATGGGATACTCTGCAAATCACATTTAAGTGCCTGGCAGAGGGTTCATCGAACCACAATTATACTATTTATCTCCTATTCCATTCTCGAATAGCGCGCGGGAAGAAAGAACACCTGAATCTCTCTGTTCGAGCTCTGATTTCTCTTATTTTATTCTGATGATCATTTCTACCTATGTAAGTGGGAGTCAACAATATATTTTCGCATTCGGAGGAGAATGTTGGCGATTTGAGTTTCGCAAGTAGCCCACGCCGCAGCGATAAGCGCCGTTGTTGTAATGATTCCCATCCCAAATCCTGTATCATTTCCGTAACGCTGTCTCCCGTGTATCGTGACAATACGAAACGAGCTGCCCTTCTTTGGACTCTTTCGATGTCCTCCGTCAAACCCACCTGATAAGGATCCCACACTGGGCTGCAATACTCCAAAAATGGACGGACACGCGTAATGTATGCAGTTTCTTTAGTAGTTCTGTTGCATCTTTTAAGGGTTCTGCCAATAAAACGCAGTCTCTGGTTCGCTTTTCCCACGACGTTATCTACGTATTCTTTCCAATTTAAGCCAGAAGTAATTGTAATTCCTAGGGATTTTGTGGAGTTTACGGCCTTCACATTTGATTGATTTATCATGTAAACAAAGTTTAACGGATTTCTTTTCGTACTCATGTGAACGACTTCACATTTCTCAATATTTAGAGTCAATTGCCAATTTTTACACCATACTGATATCTTATTCAGATCGTTCTGCAGTTGGTTTTGATCTTCAGATGATTTTACTAGACGGCAAATGACGGCGTCATCTGCAAACAACCTAAGAGACCTACTTAGATTTTCCCCTAAATCGTTTATGTAAATAAGGAATAGCAGAGGACCAATAACACTACCCTGTGGATCGCCCGATATCACCTCTGTTTTAGTCGATGCCTTACCATCGATTACTACGAACTGTGTCCTCTCTGACAAGAAATCCCCTATCCAATCGCAAATTTGGGGCGATATACCATAACCACGCAATTTGATTAAAAGCCGTTTGTGAGGTACGGTGTCAAAAGCTTTCTGGAAATCAAGAAATACGGAATCGATTTGCGAACCTTTGTCGATAGCTCCCATCACTTCGTGTGAATAAAGAGCTAGTTGTGTTTCGCATGAACGATATTTTCTAAATCCGTGTTGACATTGGGTCAATAGATCGTTCTGTTCGAGATAATTCATAATATTTGAATACAGGATATGTTCCAAAACCCTGCTACAAATTGACGTCAATGAAATAGACCTGTAGTTTAGTGGGTTATTCCTACTGCCTTTCTTGAATATAGGTGTGACCTGTGCAACTTTCCAATCTTTTGGTACAGATCCTTCTATGAGAGAGCGGTTGTATATGACTGTTAAGTAAGGAGCTATCGCTTCAGCATAATCAGATAGAAATCTAATGGGTATACAATCCGGACCAGAAGACTTGTTCTTGTTAAGTGATTTTAGTTGCTGCACTACTCCGATTATATCTAGTTCTATGTTACTCATTACGGCATCTGTTCGTAATTCGAAATCTGGAATATTGGTTTCGTCTTCTTTGGTGAATGAGTTTCTAAAAGCTAAGTTTCGTAACTCTGCTTTAGTAGCGCTGTCATCGGCAGGATCGCCATTACTATCACTTAGTGAAGGTATTGTTTGTGACTTGCCCCGAGTATATTTAACAAATGACCAAAATCTCTTTGGGTTTTCAGTCAAATTACGAGAAAGAGTTTCGTTGTGATAAATATTGTAGGCATCTCGCATTGAAATCCTCGCTAAATTTCGAGCCTCTGAGTACGATCGCAAATCCTGGGGATTCCGTGTTCGTTTAAATTTAGTATGCCTTTTCCATTGCTTTTGCAACAGTGTCCTGACCTTTTTTGCGTACCAAGGGGGATCGCCTCCTTCTTTTATTAATTTACTTGGTATAAAACTGTCAATTGCTGTCGATACCACTTCTTTGAATTTGAGCCACATCTGGTCTACACCTACGTTTAGTGTTAGAAACGAGTGGAAGTTGTCTTTCAAGAAGCAATGTATTTTGTTTCTATCTGCTTTCCTGAACAAATATACTTTGCGTTTATTTTTGGTAACTTTGGGACTTTCGATATTCAATTTCGCTACGACAGCTCTGTGTTCACTAATACCTGTATCCGTTGTGATGCTCGTTATGAGCTCAGGATTATTTGTTGCTAAGAGATCAAGTGTGTTTTCACATCCATTTACATTTCTAGTTGGCTCATGAACTAATTGTTCGACGTAATTCTCAGAGAATGCGTTGAGTACAATTTCCGACGATGTTTCATGCCTACCTGCTGATTTGAAAATATAATTTCGCCAACAGATCGAGGGTAAATTAAAATCACCACCTACTATTATCGTGTGAGTCGGGTACGTTTTTGTAATCAGACTCAGGTTTTCTTTGAACTTTTCTGCTATTGTATCGTCAGAGTCGGGAGGCCGGTACAAGGAACCGATTATTAACTTCTTACGATTTTCGGGTACAACCTCTACCCATAATAGCTCGCACGAACTATCAACTTCAACTTCGCTACATGAAATACTACATTTGACGGCGACAAACACGCCCCCACCTATTTTGTTTAATCTATCCTTTCTGAACACCGATAGATCTTTTGAAAATACTTCTTCTGAACTTATTTACGGCTTGAACCAACTTTCACTGCCTATAATGATGTGTGTTTCGGTGCTTTCTATTAACGCTTGCAGTTCTAGAACTTTCCCGACACAGCTACGACAATTTACAACTGTTATACCGATAGTTTCTGGATCTACATTTCTCCTGTGATCCACCTGAACCCTTTGAGATTGCCCATTTTCTATTTCCCCGAAGCTCTTTATCCTAAAAAACCGCCCAGTCCACGCCACACAGCCCCCGCTACCCGGTTAGCCGCTTATCATGCAACTAGTGAGGACAACACTATGATAACTGCGAAGGCATGTGTGGTCTTCGCTGGGTTCTGAAAGAGGAATTGAAATGACCTATCTTCATGAGTTAGTGAACTGGCCTGACTCCCAGATGCAGTTGAAAAGGTTAAAATTTCCTTTTTCTGCCTTTGAGGTGCCATAGCGTACTGTAGTGTATTCCATTGTGACATGTGGATGTGTTACGAGCCACAGAAAAAGCAGAACCTATCTTCCACATGGAGAATGGGTGGTTATACTCCTCATCAATTGCCCTTCTCAGTAGCCACTCTGTGGGGGCTAGCACCTGATGAAGAAAACAGCTCATGTTGTTGAAATTTTGTGCATAAATGATGCCTGTACGCGCCAGAATATCCCACACCTCAAAACGTCAATGTAAATAATAATCCCATGATGCACCTAAAATAAATAGTGTTGAAAGACATGGAAACACAAATATACTTCGTCTGAATTTTCCACTAATAGACTGCTTCGAGATGCTCAAAGGCGCCGAACATTACCGTCTGCCATTTATTAAATATCTCTGTTATCGGAAAATTTACCTGTTTGCGGATTGTATTAACACTAGAATGTTTCCCTATTCGTCTCAGTCACATTTAAATTATGTTCTTGCATTTCGCGTTAGGCAATGGTCGTAATATTTTGGCTCATCAGAGTAACTACAATTTCTGAGGTAGGAAATTTAATAATGCATAAAATATTCAGTAGTGTTTTAGACTAAACGTTTTGATTTTTATGCTACCAAGAGACATTTATTATTGCTTATAAGCCATTTTCAGTTACTTATGTTTGCTAAAGTATGGTAGTGAAATATCTACTTTTATGAGTACAGTATCTGATTTGGGCTAAATAATTCTTTTAGGGCAACTGGAGTAATATTTGTAAATATGTAATATTTAAATGTGTTCTGCAAAAAATATTTATTTGTTATGAATTAAAGCAATACACAATACCAGCTGAAAATATGAGCGAAAAGTAATATTATACCTTCCGTAGGCAAGCGCTCTGCTGCCTGCCGTCGCCCGAAAGTAGCTCTTTATCCTTCAAGGACTTTTTAAGGGATTAATGAAGTGATGGAAGTCTCACCAATAGGGTTCAGAAGCTGAAGATATATACACTAAAATACTTTTAAAATTAACTGAAAACTGGTGAAGTACAGTTCATCAGAAGCTTAAAGGGATTATATAATTCCTCATATTGCACTGATGAATTTATTTAAAAAAACGACTTGTTATATGGAATGTGAATAGCACTGAAAGAGAAAAACTTCGAGAGGCTGTTTACCAACTGAAGAAATGCCTTCCACACTGTCAAAGAACTTCTCATAGCTCTTAAGGGCTGAAGATAAGGTGGGTGGATCGCGTAAGTAATGAGGAGGTACGGGGAGGAAAGGAATTTGCGGCATATCTTGACTAAAAGAAGGGATTGATTGGTAGGACACATTCTTAGTCATCAAAGAATCGTAAATGTAGCGTTGGAGGGAAGTATGTGGGCTAAAAAATCGCAGAGGCAGAGCAAGAGATGGATAAATTAAGCAGTTTCAAATGGATGTAGGTTGCCATTCTTATGAGGAGATGAAGACCACAACAACAGCTCTTAAGGTATGCATTTTAGATCCCAAGTTTACTGGACATTTTGGTTCATTTTACCCTACAAATATGTGGAAAGCAAAGAACTTGCAGCAAAAGAGGTGTGTTTCATACTATCAACGATTTACATTGATTCCTATGTAAAATTTGATCTACTAAGTCTCCTTTACATCCATATTAATACATAAATTTGTGATAAGATCTGTGCAGTACTGCAACCGGCGTAAGTAAGCCCTGTTTTTGTGATGTTAGAATTCAACAGCATGGGAATTATCTTACGCATTTTAGTAACACATACTCTTAAATCGCTATATTAATCTTTTTTATGAATGTGTAATGTAAAAAAAAGCGTTTGGACTCGTTTAGTACCTTTGAAGATAATCTCAATATATCGGTATAGAGTAGCACATTAGTACTCGAGTTATTTTATGAATATAAGTTTAGTTTCTTTGTTTCTTGATATAATCTAAATTTTCACAGATGTCATCACTATGGGCCTACAAAAAAAATTAAATATAAAAAAATGAACAACATAACAAACAACAGACAAAATATAATTCTGTAACAACACAGTGCTCTCAGTCAGCTCATGGGTCAGCGAAGTATTTTTTTGAAGATTTTTAAATGATATGTTGCAAGCAATGAAGGATTGTGCAACAGGCATGTCGTTCATTTTCCTTAGGAATTATTGAATGGTGGATATACTGTAGCTATTTCGGTGCCATCATAAATATACTTTTAAAGCCAGTTGAATGAATGAACGGGTATGAGAGCTGGCACAGTAGCAACTCTTGGAGTCCCTTCGAACGACGCTGCTGATAGCCGCTTTACGCTCCGCTCATAAAACAGCCGCATTGTGAGATAACTGCACGCCTCGCGCACAATTGTAATCGGCCGTTTGTGGCCAGCCGGCCCGTCAGCTCAGGCAGTTCATTTTTAACCATCGCTTATCTCGCATCGCCTACGTCATTTTTATACTGCTCATTTTACGGCATCCGTGATGATCGTACTACGCAATCTCT
Source organism: Locusta migratoria (assembly GCA_026315105.1). Taxonomy (NCBI): domain Eukaryota; kingdom Metazoa; phylum Arthropoda; class Insecta; order Orthoptera; family Acrididae; genus Locusta; species Locusta migratoria. Next base: position 166,679,794 of record CM048755.1, on the reverse strand, counting down.
TCAGTTCTAAGACAAAAGGGTTTAGAGTACGTCTCTTCATTATTTAACTTATCAGTTACATGATATCAGTAATGACTTTTTTGATATGTTTAGTTCCAATGACAATTTAATATTTTCTGGAGAGTAACTAACCTTTAAAAGTTCGCATAAGGTACTTTTTGCAGATGTACAAACGCTAGTTATACTTCATAGGTTTTTAACTATATTATGATGTTTACGTAGTCATAACCGTTAATTCCGTGGGTTACTTGCATGCTGTATGTTATTGATGTGGAACTATTCGGTCTAAGGATATCGGCAGCATTTCGGTGAATGATTCGTCTTAATGGACGACAATTCTCGTTCTCATCGTGCACAACTGGTGAATGCTTTCCTTCACGATGATGACATCGCATGATTAGAAGGGTAAGCATGTTATGCAGGTATGAACCCTATTGAACAAGCCTGGGGTATATTGAAAAGTGATGTTTTCGTACAGGTTACTGTCGTACAACTTGTCAATTTCCGTTTTCATGAGGAATAAAGAGAATTGAAATGTTGTTTTTGGATATATCTATTCCATTTTTATGTAAAGGGCCATGAACCTCCATAACCGTGGTGATTCAATATGTTTTTTGATGTGTGTATATAACGTAGCCTGACGTTGGTTGCAGGCAAGTTATATTAGTGTGACATATGTGTTTTTCCGAAGTCCATGCGTTAAATGCAGAAACTTTAACAAGGGTTGCATTATTACGAAATGCGTCCAATCAGGAGGAACGTGCTATTATTCTTTTCTTGGCTGCCGAAGTACAATCACCGTTAGACATCCATTGGAGAGTAAACAACATTTATAAGGCAGCATGTCTGTCGCAAACCACCATTAAGGTGAATGATGCATCAAATTTTGTTCTGTACGTGATTGGCCATAAGACAGACATTCCTCCATCGCAAATGTCGTAACGTAGAGTGTATGTCAACTCAAGTGGCAGACATGAGAGAAGGCGCCCTATACTCCTGATCTCTCCCCATGCGATTATCACTTCATTAATCCCTTAAAAAGTCCTTGAAGGATAAAGAGCTACTTTCGGGCGACGGCAGGCAGCAGAGCGCTTGCATACGGAAGGAAAAGTCCTGGGTTCTAATTCAGGTCTGGCACACAGTTTTAATTTTCCAGAAAGCTTCATATCAGCACCCATTCCGCTGCAGAGGCAAAATATTATTCTGGAAACAGCCCCTAGGTTGTGGTTAAGCCATGTTTCTACAATATCCTTTCTTGTCGGAGTGCTAGTTCCGCTCCCCTGAAGCGACTCAGCATTAATATGCTCAATACGGGCTTGGGGAACTCGAGGTCTTTGAGCTGGGGACTGGTGAGCGCCGCCAGTCCTCTAACACCTTAACCTCTCGGCACGCTTCAGTGGCCACCGTGTGGCGCAGCAGTGGAACATTGTGAGTAACAGCGAATGGGGATCTTGGCAGTATCCAGCCTAACAGGAGGATTCGGTTAAACAGTCTTCCCCATTTGACACCTCATACAAAAAGATTTGGGAATAGTCACAGAACCCAGAATGTCTTTCTGATTTTCAGATGAAAAGCAGGTATCTCTGAAAAAATGTCACCTTTTTACATTCAGAAGGGTCTGGAGGTTATTGCAGATGAATTATAATCTGTAAACCACTAGTAAAATGGAAATCTGGTAGTTGAAACTTCTACTTCCAAAGATAACAATAAATTTATAGAATGCTACATGGCTCGCAGAATATCCCATTGAGACAGAGTTACATAGTAAAAGCATAGTAACTTGCAGGGATCTTGTGGTAATGACAACAGAGGGTGGTGGATTCAGAAAGGCATTGTTGATGTCCAGAATATCATGAGAAGGGTGGATGGGGAGTTCAAACGTCTGACTCCTATATTCTCGTCTACAATAGCGGCGTGTTCGGAGCACACAGTTTCTTTTCTGCTCCTATTCCCTTAGCGCCATGCAATTCTAACAAAACCTGGATCCAGCTGTCAAGTGTATGCAGCTCATACATAGCCGACTGTACTCCCTGAAGCACCGGGGGGCAGCAACCGTCAATCTCCGCCGCGACGGAGCGGCCGAGCGCCTTGAGGCGCTATGTTACGATGTGTGGTGTGAGGCCGTTACCCGCGTTGGGGGGGGGGGGGGAGTTCGATTCCACCCTCGGGTATGGGTGTGTATGCTGCATTTCGTATAAGTTAGTTTATAAGTAGTTTTTAAGTTTAGGGACTGATGACCCCGCAGTTAAGTCCCTCGTTGTGGTCTTCAGACTGGTTTGATGCAGCTCTCCACAATACCCTATCCTGAGCAAACCTCTTCAACTCCACATAAGAACGGCAACATACATCTGTCTGAATCTGCTTACTGTATCAATCTCTTGGTCTTCCTCTGCGGTTTTTACCCCACACACTTCCCTCCAACGCTAAATTCACAATTCCTTGATGTCTAAGAATGTGCCCTACCAATCTATCCCTTCTTTTAGTCAAGGTATGCCAGAAATTCCTTTTATCCCTAATTCTGTTCAGTACCACCTCATTAGTTACGCGATCCACCCACCTAATCTTCAGCATTCTTCTGTAGCACCACATTTCAAAAGCCTAAATCCTCTTCCTGTCCGCACTGTTTATCGTCCATGTTTCACTCCCATAAAAGGCAACACTCCATACAAATGCCTTTAGAAAGGACTTCCTTAGGCTTAAATTAGTATTCGATGTTAACAAATTTCTGTTTTTCAAGAACGCTTTTCTACCCATTGCCATTCTGCATTTTATATCCTCTGTACTGCGACCATCATTTGTTATTTTACTGCCCAAGTAACAAAACTCGTCTACCTCCTTTATTGCTTCGTTACCTAATCTAATTCCTTCAGCATCACCTGATTTTCTTAGACTGCACTCCATTACCCTAGTTTTGCTCTTGTTAATGTTCATCTTCCACTCCCACGAACCACAGACATTGCCGAGGTGGGGTGGCTTGCGTGCCTCAACGATACAGATAGCCGTACCGTAGGTGCAACCACAGCGGAGGGGTATCTGTGGAGAGGCCAGACAAACGTGTGGTTCCTGAAGAGGGGCAGCAGCCTTTTCAGTAGTTACAGGGGCAACAGTCTGGATGATTGACTGAGCTGGCCTTGTAACGTCAGCTAATGTGGCCTTGCCACACAGCTACTGCGAACGGCTGAAAGCAAGGGGAAACTACAGCCGTTACCTTTCCTGAGGACATGCAGGACATGTATGAACATATGATGATGGCATCCTCTCGGGTAAAATATTCCGGAGGTAAAATAGTCCCCCATTCGGATCTCCGGGCGGGGACTACTCAGGAGCATGTGAACATCAGGAAAGACAATACTGGCATTCTACGGGTCGGAGCGAGGAATGTTAGATCCCTTAATCGAGTAGGAAAATTAGAAAATTTAAAAAGGGAAATGGATAGGTTGAAGTTAGATATAGTGGGGATTAGTGAAGTTCGGTGGCAGGATGAACAGGATTTCTGGTCAGGTGAGTACAAGATTATAAATACAAAATCAATTGGGGGTATCACAGGAGTAGGATTGATAATGAATAAGAAAATAGGAATGCGGGTAAACTACTATGACCAGCACAGTGATCGCATTATCATTGTCAAGATAGATACGAAGCCAACATCGACAACGGTAGTACAGGTTTATATGCCAACTAGCTCTGCCGATGATGAGACAATCGAAGAAGTATATGAGGAGCTAAAGGAAATTATTCAGACAATTAAGGGAGAGGAAAACTTAATTGTTATGGGAGACTGGAATTCGGTAGTAGGACAAGGAAAAAAATGGATAAATAGTAGGTCTGGGTAAAAGGAATGAAAGAGGAAGCCGCCTGGTAGAATTTTGCACAGAACATAATTTAGTTATAACAAACACCTGGTTCAAGAATCACAAAAGGAGGTTGTATACGTGGAAGAGACCAGGAGACACCGGAAGATACCAGATAGATTTTATAATGGTAAGACTTAGATTTCGGAATCAGGTTCTACAGTGTCAGACATACCCAGGGGCAGATATAGATTCTGACCATAACTTGTTGGTTATGAACTGTAGGCTGAAACTAAAGAAACTACAAAAAGGTAGGAAAATAAGGAGATGGGACCTGGATAAATTGAAGGAACCTGAGGTTCTTAAAAATTTCAGAGGGAGCTTTAGGCAACAATTGACAGAAATAGGGGAAAATAAAACAGTAGAGGAGGAATGGGTAAAATTGAGAGATGAAATAGTGAAGGCAGCTGAGGACAAAATAGGTAGGAAGGAAAGACCTACAAAAAATCCTTGGATATCACAGGAGATACTAAATTTAATCGATGAAAGGAGAAAATATAAAAATGCATTAAATGAAACAGGCAAAATAGAGTACAGACGACTAAGAAATGAGATTGACAGGAAGTGGAAAATGGCTAAGCAGGAGTGGCTACAAGACAAATGCAAGGATGTAGAAGAATGTATAAATAGGGGAAAAATAGATACAGCCTACAGGAAAATAAAAGAAACATTTGGAGATAAGAAAAACAGCTCTATGAATATCAAGGACACTGATGGAAAACCAGTTCTCAGCAAAGAAGGGAAAGCTGAAAGGTGGAAAGAGTATATAGAGGGTATCTACAAAGGAAATGAACTTAGAGACGATGTTGTGGGAAGGGAAGAGGATGTAGATGAAGATGAAATAGGAGATACTATACTGAGAGAAGAATTTGACAGAGCCCTGACAGACCTAAGTCGAAACAAGGCCCCTGGAGTTGATGATATTCCCTCAGAGCTACTGAAGTCTCTGGGAGAACCAGCCATGACAAAATTGTTTCACCTGGTGTGTAAGATGTATGAGACAGGTGAAGTACCCTCAGACTTTAAGAAAAATGTTATAATCCCCATCCCTAAGAAAGCAGGTGCAGACATGTGTGAAAACTACAGAACCATCAGTTTAATAAGTCATGGCTGCAAAATATTAACGCGAATTATATACAGAAGGATGGAAAAGCTGGTAGAAGCCGACCTCGGGGAAGATCAGTTTGGGTTCAGGAGGAATGTAGGAACACCGGAGGCAATACTCACTTTACGGCTTATCCTAGAAGATAGATTAAGAAAAGGCAAACCTACATTTCTAGCTTTTGTAGATTTGGAGAAAGCTTTTGACAATGTTGATTGGAATAAACTCTTTCAAGTTCTGAAGCAAGCAGGAGTAAAATATAGGGAACGTAAGGTTATTTACAACTTGTACAAAAACCAGACAGCGGTTGTCAGAGTTGAAGGGCATGAAAGGGATGCAGTGGTTGGAAAGGGAGTAAAACAGGGTTGTAGTCTTTCTCCATTGTTGTTCAATTTGTACATTGAACAAGCTATAAAGGAAAGCAAGGAGAAATTTGCAGAAGGAATTAAAGTTCAGGGTGAAGAATTAAAAACATTGCGTTTTGCTGACGACATAGTAATTCTGTCAGATACAGCAAAGGACCTGGAAGAGCAATTGAACGGAATGGACAGTGTGCTGAAAGGTGCATATAAGATGAACATTAACAAGAGAAAAACTAGGGTAATGGAGTGCAGTCTAAGAAAATCAGGTGATGCTGAAGGAATTAGATTAGGTAACGAAACAATAAAGGAGGTAGATGAGTTTTGTTACTTGGGCAGTAAAATAACAAATGATGGTCGCAGTACAGAGGATATAAAATGCAGAATGGCAATGGGTAGAAAAGCGTTCTTGAAAAAGAGAAATTTGTTAACATCGAATATTGATTTAAGCCTAAGGAAGTCCTTTCTGAAGGCATTTGTATGGAGTGTTGCCTTGTATGGGAGTGAGACATGGACGATAAACAGTGCGGACAGGAAGAGGATTGTGGCTTTTGAAATATGGTGCTACAGAAGAATGCTGAAGATTAGGTGGGTGGATCGCGTAACTAACGAGGAGGTACTGAACTGAATTGGGGAGAAAAGGAATTTCTGGCATACCTTGACTAAAAGAAGGGATAGATTGGTAGGACACATTCTTAGACATCAAGGAATTGTGAATTTAGCGTTGGAGGGAAGTGTGTGGGAAAAAAATCGCAGGAGAAGATCAAGAGATGGATACAGTAAGCAGATTCAGACAGATGTAGGTTATCGTTCTTACGTGGAGTTGAAGAGGCTTGCTCAGGATAGGGTATTGTGGAGAGCTGCATCAAACCAGTCTCAGGACTGAAGACCACAACAACAACAACAACAACAATGTTCATCTTATATGCACCTTTCAGCACACTGTCCATTCCCTTCAATTGCTCCTCCAGGTCCTTTGCTGTATCTGACAGAATTACTATGTCATCGGCAAAACGCAATGTTTTTAATTCTTCCCGCTGAACTTTAATTCCTTCACCAAATTTCTCCTTGCTTTCCTTTGTAGCTTGCTCAGTGTACAAATTGAATAACATTGGAGAAAGGCTACAACCCTGTCTTACTCCCTTCCCAACCACTGCATCCCTTTCATGCCCTTCAACTCTGATAAGTGCTGTCTGCTTTTTGAACAAGTTGTAAATAACCTTCCGTTCCCTATATTTTACTCCTGCTGATTTCAGAATTTGAAAGAGTGTACTCCAATCAGCAGTGTCCAAAGCTTTCTCCAAATCTACAAAAGCTAGAAATGTTGGTTTGCCTTTCCTTAATGTCTCTTCTAAGATAAGCCGTAAAGTGAGGTTTGCCTCCCGAGTTCCTACATTTCTCCTGAACCCAAACTGATCTTCCCCGAGGTCGGCTTCTACCAGCATTTCCATCCTTCTGTAAATAATTCGTGTTAATATTTTGCAACCATGACTTATTAAACTGATGGTTCTGTAGTTTTCACACCTGACTGCACCTGCTTTCTTTGGAATGGGGATTATTATATTTTTCTTAAAATCTGAGGGTACTTCACCTGTCTCATACATCTTACACACCAAGTGAAACAATTTTGTCATGGCTGGTTCTCCCAGAGACTTCAGTAGCTCTGAGAGAATATCATCTACTCCAGGGGCCTTGTTTCGACTTAGGTCTTTCAGTGCTCTGAACCCAAACTGATCTTCCCCGAGGTCGGCTTCTACCAGCATTTCCATCCTTCTGTAAATAATTCGTGTTAATATTTTGCAACCATGACTTATTAAACTGATGGTTCTGTAGTTTTCACACCTGACTGCACCTGCTTTCTTTGGAATGGGGATTATTATATTTTTCTTAAAATCTGAGGGTACTTCACCTGTCTCATACATCTTACACACCAAGTGAAACAATTTTGTCATGGCTGGTTCTCCCAGAGACTTCAGTAGCTCTGAGAGAATATCATCTACTCCAGGGGCCTTGTTTCGACTTAGGTCTTTCAGTGCTCTGTCAATTTCATCTCTCAGTATAGTATCTCGTATTTCATCCTCATCTACTTCTTCTCCCCTTTCTACAATATTGCCGCTAAGTTCATTTCCTTCGTAGAGCTTCTCTATATACCCTTTCCACCTTTCAGCTTTTCCTTCTTTGCTGAGAACTGGTTTTCCATCAGAGTCCTTGATATTCATAGAGCTGTTTTTCTTATCTCCAAATGTTTCTTTTATTTTCCTGTAAGGCTGTATCTATTTTTCCCCTATTTATATATTCTTCTACATCCTTGCATTTGCCTTCTAGCCACTCCTGCTTAGGCAGTTTGCACTTCCTGTCAATCTCATTTCTTAGTCGTCTGTACTCCATTTTGCCTGTTTCATTTACTGCATTTTTATATTTTCTCCTTTCATCGATTAAATTTAGTATGTCCCGTGATATCCAAGGATTTTTTTATGGTCTTGCCTTCCTACCAATTTTGTGCTCTGCTGCTGTCACTATTTCATCTCTCAATGCTACCCTTTCCTCCTCTACTGTTTTATTTTCCCCCGTTTCTGTCAATTGTTGCCTAAAGCTCCCTCTGTAATTTTTAAGAACTTCAGGTTCCTTCAATTTATCCAGGTCCCATCTCCTTATTTTCCTACCTTTTTGTAGTTTATTCAGTTTCAGCCTACAGGTCATAACCAACAAGTTATGGTCAGACTCTTAAGCTTCACAAACATTTGAACATTTCGCCCACCCCACTTCTGTCCTGTCCACCCGCAATCTAACGGAAAGGCGGAGTGTATGGTGCGTACATTTAAATTGCACCTTCTTAAGTGCCTGGAGAAGTCCACAGAGACTGCGCTCCCATTGTTTCCCAGCAGTTATCAGAGCACGGAGATAAACGGAAGGAGCGTGGCGGAGGTCCTACACAGCCGCCAGCCCCGTACACTGTTGCACCTACTGTACCCGCCCGCACGGTCTGAGATGCCTGCACGTCCTCGGCGATACTCATCAGGCACCCCTGTCTGGGAACGCACCTTTGGTTGACGCCCAGGGTGAGCACCGGGCGTAGAACTGCGATGGCGCATTCGGAAGATGTTCATGTTGGACACAGGTGGGATGACGGTCTCCCGCCAACTCAACCAGTTGCGCCCTCGGTGGGGCCCCATGCAACCGCATCTGGACCTCCAGACTGTACCTATAGGGCACCCTCCGGCAAATTCGGCGGTCAAGAGGTGGATACTACCAACATCACAGTGGCAATGGACGTCTACCTCCGGCGGTCTCCGTTCGGCGGACCCAGCTATGCTTTCGCATCCTCCTGTCTCCTCCGGAACCAACGCACAATGAGGCGCGTGGGAGGAGCGCTACTGATGTGTATCCACACCGAAAACGGACAAACGACATCGAAATGCTGCCTCTGTCTCCACTGGGTGACACTACAGCCGGGCCCCTTCCCTCGTCCCCGCCTCCTCCCTGCTTGGGTGCTCCTATGGCGGCGGCCGTTGCGTCTCCAACACCTGTGGTGGTGGGAGCACCTGAGATGAGACGTTGAGATGCGACCGGACTCCAGTATTCAATCCAAGAACAGCTACCAGCATGCGAAACTTAGAAGTAGATGTTCCTGGAGTAGTAAAACAACTTAAGTCACAAAACAAAAACAAATCTTCCGGGCCAGATTGTATACCAACTAGATTCCTCTCCGAGTATGGTGATGCAATAGCTCCGTACTTAGCTATAATTTACAACCGATCACTCAGCGAAAGATCCGTACCCAAAGACTGGAAAGTTGCCCAAGTTACTCCAATATTCAAGAAAGGCAATAGGAGTGATCTCCAAAATTACAGGCCTATCTCATTGACGTCGATTTGCAGTAGGATTTTGCAGCATATACTTTGTTCGAATATTATGAACTACCTCGAAGAAAACGACCTATTAACCAATAGTCAACACGGATTCAGAAAGTATCACTCTTCCGAAACACAGCTTGCCCTTTATTGACATGAAGTGTTAAGTGCCATCGACAAGGGCTCTCAAATCGATTTCATATTTCTGGAAGGCTTTTGACACTGAACCCCACAAGCAGCTTCTTATGAAATAGCGTGATTATGGAATATCTCCCCAATTGTGCGATTGGATTCACGATTTCCTATCAGAAAGGACACAGTTCGTTGTAATTGACGGTAAGACATCGAGTAAAACAGAAGTGATATCTGGCGTTCCACAGGAAAGCGTTATACCTCCCCCACTCTTCCTCGTGTTTATAAACGACTTAGGAGACAATCTGAATAGCTCCCTTAGACTGTTCGCGGATGATGCTGTCGTTTGTCGGTTAGTGAAGTCAACAGACGATCAAAAGCAAATGCAAAGCGATTTAGACAAAATTTCTACATGGTGCGAAAATTGGCTATTGACACTAAATAAAGAAAAGTGTGAAGTAATACACATGACCACTAAAAGAAATCCGCTGAACTTCAATTACGCGATAAATCAGTCAAACCTTAAGGTCGTAAATTCTACCAAATACCTAGGAGTTACAATTACGAACAATTTTGACTGGAGATAACACATAGAAAATATTGTGGGGAAGGCGAACCAAAGGTTACGTTTCATTGGCAGAACGCTTCGAAGATGCACCAGCTCCACCAAAGAGACTGCGTTCATCACAGTTGTGCGTCCTCTCCTGGAGTACTGTTGCTCCTTGTGGGACCCTCACCTGGTGGGACTGACGGAAGACATTGAGAAGGTTCAGAGAAGAGCAGCTCGTTTTGTTTTATTACGTTATGGGGGGAGGGGGGGGGGAGCGTCACGGAAATGTTGCAGGAATTGGGGTGGAAATCATTAAAAGAAAGACGTTATTCACTGCGGCGTGATCTGTTTGCGAAGTTTCAATCACCGACTTTTACTTCTGAATGTGAAAATATTTTGCTAGCACCCACATACTAAGGGAGACATGACCATCCCAATAAAATAAGAGAAATCAGATCGAAAACGGAACGATTTAGGTGTTCTTTCTTCCCACGCGCTATTAGACAATGGAGCGGTAGAGAAAAGTTATGAAAGTGGTTAATGAACCCTCTGCCAGGCACTTAAATGTGATTTGCAGAGTATCTATGTAGATGTAGATGTAGACTCTTCGTCCCCGTCAACGTCGCTTGCGGGATCCCTGCCCCGACCCGGTCGCCGCCGTCCTGGGCACTTCCGACCCTACGTGCCCCCGGACTGGTTGGTCGGAGAGTGGCATGCTGAAAACTCTCCCTCGGACACAGACGAGCCGATGGAGGCGCTCGCCGTCTCCAGCCAGCTCCCACCCCGCTGCGGTCGCCACTGTCCACACTGCACATTCGGCCGCCACCGTTCGCCTCCACCTGCGGCCTCGGCTTCCCAGAAGAGGGGGCGGATGTTGGAGCGCGCTACCGCAAGCCGCGGCCTACGTGACCGCGGCATACCAAATACGCGTCCGGCGCTGGGTGGCGCCATCTCCGTGGACAGGCAGCGCCGTCATGCGGTGTTGCCAGGCCACGGCCTCAGTCGTAGGACAGTTCTCGCCAGCGACGAGTGGGACTCACTCTGTGTATAATCGTCTTATGTACTAAGTTCTTACGATCAAATGCTGTATTGCAGACGCTTCTGAGTAATAAAGTTATACTTTATACAACACTATAATCAATCGGTTGGTTATTCGTACTGGAAATGGAAAACGCCGTTTTCTCACTGTTATGTATTTTTTACTTCTCACAGACGTGTTTCGCTTTTTAAATTTTTTTTTATCATTTCAATTTTTTTATTTAGGTAGCCTCGATGGGATTTAGCAATTACATTTCTATTCTCGTATGTTGTATTTGTAGATTATTAACACATCTTTTGTCTTATGTAATTACGAAGTTACTTATACTTTATAGTCCCTTCTAGTTTGACATTTGAGTTCCTCACATACGGTCACAGTCTGACGTGGCAGAATTATTCGTTCTTCCATGTATTTAATATATGACCCTTCTTGAATTTTGCGGCGCCACCCGAAATCAGTAGGTTGAACGTTTGTTAAGCTGCTACGTCCTATTTGGCAGACTCATTGCCTGGGAGGAGCTCACTACCTCTTACCGCCTTCCTCTGGGTACTGCAACACGAGCCGGATGCGGATCCAGTGGTCGCCACGACTGCAGTGCCTGTAATCTCTCCAGTGTACGGTGGATCTCTCTTTGGCCGCGTGTGTCACCATGGTCCATGACCTTCTCGTTGTTACATTTTCACACTGTGTCCCAAAAAATCGGAAGAAATGTCCGTTCTTTTCTTGACATGGGCAAGCATCCTTTGCCATTTTTGGGGCGATTTTTTGGACAAGTGAAGGACAAATGACCTGGTGCAAGTGAGAGCACTTCATCGCTCACAGTTATTACCTCCCACTTCGTTAGTTATGCCTGTACCAAGCCAAGCATTTACCCTCATTTAGGTAGAAGGGATATCCAGTATCGAGCACACCAACGGCGAGGTTACATGCAGAGGTTGGCAGCGCAAAACAAATGGGCTGCGCCATTTAGCATCCACCTGCTGGCTAAGCTCTGGACACCAGTATAGCAACGACCTGTTCAAAACCATGATATTCATGGACCGAACAACTCCTCAATCAGCCTGTCTACAAAGGGCAGCAAGCTGAGCTTCATTTGCAAGGAATGCACTCAGGGTGACAGTAGATGACGAGACCTGTGATTGTGACCTTCACTAGCCTCTGACTTGTGTGGAACATTGCACGTACTTACGTGGCCTGCTGTGATTCTGGACTCTGCACATTAATAAATTTGAGTATTTCCGACCTCTTTTTTATGTGATTTACATCTCATAGCTATTCTGTGTTGAAGTGACTTCTCGTCCTGCAGTGCGACAGCTGCAACATTCGAAGACGTTGTATGCAACGCCGACAGCAGCCTGGTGTGCCACGAAGCGTAACTTTCAGGCGCGTACCGGATTCAGTGATCCAGGAAGCTAACATAGCCACGAAAGAAAGCCGCAAAGGGCGCGAAAACCAATAGTAATCACTGAGATTGCTAGGAAAGCTCATGGGGGGGGGGCGGATCTTATACAAAACATCTTGAGATTAGGCGCCATCATACATGCAGCGGATGCGGACTTAGGCCAGTTCCCACCACGATCTATCGCGCGGAAAACAGCACTCTTCGTTGCGGCTCATACATGTTGAACCGTTGTCGCTGACGAGCAGTTACAACAGATTCTACCGTCAATCGCAGAAGGCATTGGGGTTGACATAAGCTGTGTCCACAGCTGCTTCGCGCCTTCTGGGTGAAGAATTATAGCGGACATGGCGCCTAACCTGAAATAGTTGTCATCCGATTTTAAGAAAACTATTTGGTGAAAAAATCCGTATCTGTGATATTATTAATATTCTAAACGTGTTTATTCAACTTGATACGAAAATAGCTAGAAGCGTTTTCGTTGGAACAATGTGCTTTTTAACAACTTTCAATATCACACCGAAGAAGAATATAGTGACATAACGCTCGTTAAGGTTTACTGTGACCTATGTTTGCTATTGATATTTGATTGAAACTTGTTAGTTCTTTGACAAGATTTAATCGTTCTGTAACTACATTTTGAAAATTCTTTCAGTCTGCAACGGAACCGTTTATTTATTGACCTCCATCACTGTTTATTTGTGGTCTTCAGTACCGTAAGTAGCGTCATGGATTTCTCCACATCAGTCCATCTCAATAAATTCCTGCAAGCCAAATCCATTTCTTCCTTCATTTCTCCCGGCGTATGGCGTGTTCAAAGAGCTTACGGATATGCAGCCACGCATGAAACTCTTCATCGGCCGATATTTCGGCAGGAGCCTCTTCCTGCCATTCTGTCGTCAGACCTTGCTTCCTTGCTTCCATCTACGAACTTTAATCTCACTCTTGCACCCACTATCAATCTGAAGGTTCCTTATTACACCAAAATGCGTCCTCTCAGTCAAACCCTTATTTAAGTTAACATGTAACAGAATTTCCTTTGCTCTCGAGTTGCATCCAGTTGCGCTTAAATTAGTCTTATGATCCTTCCAACTAATCATCAGAATTCTTCTGCAGCACCACATTCTGAAAGCTTCTAACGTCTCCTTGAGTAAATTTATGCAGAAAACACACATACCTTCGATGTTGACAAATGTCTATTTCTCATAAACGGTTTTCTTGCTTTTGCTTGTATAAATGTTACATCATTTCTACTTCTGCTCTACTTCTGCTCCATTTTGAAGTACGTGAACTCTTATAACCGTATTTTGGTTTCTCTAGAAGATATACATAATCCTGTTTCCATTTGTTTTATCCTTATTACCTTCATAGTTCCAATGGAAATGTTCCAGCTAATATTGTCAATGTTTTCTCAGCATTTACAAATGGTTCGTCATTAATTTACAAATAGTATAAATGTATATTTGCTTTTCTTCATCCATCTTCTATGGTAAATGGTTGGATCAATACCTTATTTCCACATCTTCATCTTCTATGGTGTAACCAGGCATATAAACTTGCACCACTACGTTGGATGAGAACTTTCTTTTTGTCTTAGCTACGATGAAGCTACTATGATACAGGTTCAATTAATTGTTGAATTTAGTACAGAAACTCTTTCAGTTTAAAATACGTGATATTAATATAGCAAGTAGCAAAGAGAAACTTTTTATAGTTTAAATAAATGTCTTTTACGCAAATAATCATGTATCATCATTATAGTAAACTCTATTAAGGTATTGCAAATTGCATTATTAAAGGCTGTATGAGAGTCACGGCAAATTGGTATTCTGGAGCTATCAGGTTTCTAAATGTTGTAATCTACATAATTATGTAGGGGACAATTTTATTTAAAACAACAAGATTTAAATAATTTATTAGACTCGGGGTTAGTGGGTAGGGTGGGATGATGAAGAGGGGGGAGGGGAAATTAGACGTGTCTTTTTTAAAGGTATAATTTCCGAATTTGAAAAAATCAACGTCAGAGCCAAATTTTTGTTGCCACAGAGGGATTTGAAACTAGACGCTTCCAAATTTTAACTGATATACCGTACGTTTTAACAGCTAGGGTTGGTAATTGTGATGGGTGTACGAAAGGAGGGACGTCTCGTATATTGAGAGAATGAATGTACAGAGAGGGAGGGTGAAACGCCCGTAGTCTGTTCCTCCCCAATAGTATCATGGTGGACGGAGGAGTGGGGGTAGTGTTGCTACATATATCTGGGACATTGTTGGAATACTTCGAGTTGTGGGTGTAGAATTGAAGTAAGAATTTTATTTAATACTAATTTATGTATTTATGAACTTCCATGCAAGTAGGTTTGAATTAAACTGGCACTGTAAGACTGATTCCGCAGTCCCTGACAGCAGTCGATTTCTTCCATCAACCTACTGGGCATACATAAGCGAAAATACTTTTTCCACAGTGCCGTTGAGGGCGGCAATAGGAAACAAATATTTACTTATAATTTTAGCAGTTGGCATTTGGGTTCAGTATTTTCAAAATCTGAACAAATCACGATATTTCAGCATGTCGATACGGATGGCAACACTAGGGCGTGGGCACAGAACTTAATGTCTGCATTTGACAGAAGGATTATCAAAAAGGGCGTCAGATTTCCTCATTCCACGAGGAAAGGTGTAAACGCCAGGTATTTAACTCACTGCATTGTTTGCTGTCGGTAACAACTTTCCCATCTTAGCAAGCCACGTCTTCGGTACATAATCAGACGTGACTTGGCCTATATATCTCTTGGCCGCGCAGGTAGCAAACAAGTGGAAGGCCTCTGACATGGCCAACCGATTCGACTCTTATTGGGCAGGTCAGTCGAGTACAACTCAGAATAATAGACTAAGACATGTTGAGGTCGACAGTTTTGGCAGGACGATAAGTGTGTCCGGCGAACCAAGGTGGTTAAGGTGACCACTGGCCCGAATGGGAAATCCGTGTTTGAGTACCGGTACGATACAAATTACAAACTACTGCCTGGGAGGTATTTCGACACCCTGAAACAATGGAGACCTCTAGATATTTATATTCATTACTTAGGGCTACTGTATATTCATATAATGAAGCTTAAAAACTTCATTCTTTACTAATCCAAATCGTTGTAGGAATTTATTTGCCTAACTTGCTATTATTCCTTATTGGTTTATTTAGTTTATAAACCACCTTATTCCTACCAATTTCGAAACGGGTAAAATACAAAGAATACACATCAGAATGCATCTGAGAATGTATCACAGGTTCTGTACTCTTCCCTTTCCTGCTCCCTCCCGCCCCCTCACCCTCAACCAAATGTATTGGTTGCTTTCATTGAACAATTTGTACCTTATGAGCACATAAGCATCAGTCGAAAAAGTTCCGTTTTCCATTTTTAGGAAAATGTTAGTTGCATACGGCATACAGGAAATATACTTAATTCTCAAACAGTCCCACTGATTTTTACTCTGTAGTGCGTCGTGAACCCTAGAGGTGGTTTTCTAAATACGAGGAGTTGTTGAGCCAAAATACCGTACAGTGTTTCACTTAACGTTGTACAAAACCGACCTGCCAATGTGTCGGTTTTCTTGACCGACTTCTCAATCAAGTGGCACCCGGTCTCGCAAGAGATGAGTGTACCATGTGTGCCAACAGCGGACGGCAGAACTGGACGGTAAACCATCAGTAGCAGTGCTTGACTTTGGTTTTCTAACGGGAGACTGTGTATCCACTTCGGCATGACACATGGCTGTAAAGTCGCCACAATAGCAACTGACATACAATTATACAAAGAAATATAGCTAAAAATATAGTACCTACTGCTTATATCAGTGCTTTCCAAACTTTCCCTCATAGCGACACCCTTTTATAGCTTACAGTTTTGCGTGACACCCTTTCACTAACATAAATACATATGGTAGAATTTAGATCTAGCGGGGGGGGGGGGAGGTACGGAAATAAAGTATCGCTTAAATGAAGTTAGTAAACGAAACTGAAATCCTCGTACGCATTAACATGTTTAATGTTGATCTTAACTGCAGAAATTGCGTACACTCATCGCAAGAAAAGGAAACATTAGGAACTTCGGCGATGTACAACAGAGTAACACCGCAGACATCAATGCCTAACTCACACAGTAATACTTGCTTCTTCTACATGCGACCCAACTTCCGAAACACGAAAACTGAATTTCGGTAACCGTTTTTCGCTGTAGTGTGTACATGTCAGGGTCAGATACGGTTTTGTTGGATCGATTGAAAACGGCATCTGGAAATTAGGTGTTCGGATTTCTGATTTACACAGCACAGTGGCGGTTCCCTTTCAATTCAATATTATCACATTATTTTCAGAAATGAAGAGGATGTATTTATGACAAGTGATGAATTATTATTTAAGTTCTATTGTTAGGTTCTTTCTTAACTACGACCTCGGAAGTCCCGACATATTCGGAAAAAAATGGATAAATATTTGTGACAAGTAAGAATATGAATGACATTTCTGGTCCCAGAATCTGTTACATACAGGAAACTGAGAGAAAAAATATTAACGCATACCAGGGTTCGAACCAACGATCACTGAATTTAATATACTACTCTCCGTTAATCACCCGGCCATACTCCATACTAAAAATCGCTACTAAATAGCTTCAGTCAGTGGACAATTGTACTCCTTTTACAATCAGTGACAGCTTTTACACCCACTGTGTCACTGATTGGCATTTAAATGTAAGAAACGCTACCGAGGGTGACGTGGCTTAGATAAATCCATTATAAAACGCTCATGTGCAGCTTTTTGAGAAGGAATGCAGACTACAGTGAAGGTTCGTTCAAGCAGCTGCCAATTCCAGCAAAATGCGTATGGGAAGAGCTGTTACAGAGTATCAACAGCAGCTCTGAGCATGCGCAGTTTGCTGGAATCTGGCAACTGGCAGGAGCTTGAACGAACCCTGAGTGTATACTGCTGCTGAAACAGAGCTGCTGCCTAGCCGCTGAGCACGCAATTAATGTGCACCGATCATTCCTTTAATACGTGATCTGTGGTGCACTGAATGAAGAGAAGGATGATTAGCTGCAGGCGAGTCTTTAGGGTAGTATGAAGAGAAGGATATTTTGTGTTATTTTATGACAAGTTTTTTTGTTTAGAGTATAAATTTGTTAGTCTCGCGACACTCTTGATACTACTACGCGACACCCAGTTTGGAAAGCTCTGGCTTATATACTACGAATACCAGACAAAATCATCAATTTATTAAAATATTTATTACAAATATACGTTTCGCTTTTCGTTTCCGGACCACGAACAATATTAAACTAAAATTAGGATCAAGTAACACAAAACCACTAATCTATAATAACCCAGGTATATACCAAATTTCATTTAACGTCTGTAGTAGTTTCTAAAACTTGGCCAGACTAGAAGAAATTTCTACATGATAGTTAAAAAGCTCACGAGATAAACCGAAAAAAAACCAATCAAACTTGTTTTATTTAAAAGAACGTCAGAACACCGTGCATACAATGAAGACGCATCGCAGATACTTCATACAATTTCGAAAAGTCTTATCATGGATTTTCTTGAAGGAATTGAAAACTATATACACGAAAGAAAGCAACCAAAACTCATACAAACTAAACGAGGAAACGGATCTTAATCATTAAGATTATGTAAAATGGATGCATGGATCGATTGCTGCCGTCAGAGAATCACATGTAAGATGGAATGGCGAGTCGTGGTTTTTAGCGATGGAAGCAGATTCTGACTGCACGAAAGTGATAGTCGTTTGCGTTTACGACGTAGGCCTGGTTAGCCCTGTCTCGAAGAGTACATTCTTCCACGACACACTAGCCCCATTTCAAGCCTTATGGTTCGGGGTGCAGTAGGCCACAACTGTCGATCAAGTTTGATTTTTGTGAAGGAACGCTGATCAGTTCTATCTACGTGCAGAAGTAAGACCCGTTTTTGCCATTCTTGCATCAGGAAGGTGTTGTTATAATAAGACAAGCTTGCCCGCACAGTACGCGTGAAACGCAATGTGCTCTGCAAGACGTGTAGCAACTTCCCTGACAACAAGAATCCGGAATTGTCCGCAATAGATCACGTGTGAGATATGATTGTGAGTAATGCGACTTGTCAGGCCACAACTGTTACAGAACTACGTGCAGGCGTGGAATAATGCACCCCAAGACAGTATTCGTCATGATCGAATGTACTACCATGCGCAAAAATATCCGAACGACCAGAATTGCGTTTCGCCTGATGTGCATGCAACACAACTAACGTGCGTGTCTTGCGGGTGCTCTGCTCGCTCCGCGGTATAGTCGTTCGACTATTCATAATGGATCCACTGCAGACAACTGCTCTTTATGACAATCACTCCAGTTGTAAATTAACACCACGATTTTGCAAATATAAGGAAACACGTTATTAAGTCCTTAACGTTTATTAAATCCAATTTATTACAATGACATATCTTAAGTATTATCACACTTATTAGTCTCATATAACAAACTCCGTCACATAAAACATTAATTAATCCTTAAACAACATTTAATATTGTTACAAACTACAGATTTTATTATAGTATCGGAAATCCTAAAGTACTGTAGAAATTCGAAGTACTTTTGTTCTGTAAATATTTTCTCACAATTGCGGAACGTCGTTCCACTGGCGAGCGGATTTTTATTAACAGATTGTAGAACTAACCAGATAATAAAAACTCAATTAACAGCAGCAAACGCACTATGGAAACTTCAATATTAACTGCGTATCACCAACATTTTCTCCGTATTCATACCTGAACAAATATTGTACACATCTTGGAACTTGAATTGATATGACAAACTACCTTGTTCTGGAATCAAACCAACGACCTGTAGCCGTAGCTAACTAAGCAATGAATTCATGTCTTATAGATACTTGATTATGCCTAAGATTGTCACAGCTGACGAAGCATAAAGATGTGTGAAATATTGGAGGTTTCCTCACAAATATCAAAACACACAAATCAAATCATATAAAATGCCAGTTCTAAAATATTTTTATTTATTTATTTCTTACTGAACCAGGAACTTAATAATCACCGTTATGTCCCTAATCACAAGTGCCCAGACTCAGTTCTGTGTGCGACTTACATACGAGGCTGCTCCTGTCGGAGGTTCGAGTCCTTCCTCGCTCAGGGATGTGTGTGTGTGTTGTCCTTAGAATAGTTTAAGTAGTTCTAAGCCTAGGGACTGATGACCACAGTAGTTTGGTCCCAAGGATTTACAAACATTTGATTTTGAGTTACATACCCGGATTTCTAAATGGAAGATAACTAAGTGAAGCCAGATGTTAGTAGTCTAATTATTTCAACAGCAGCGGGACGTTTGAATCTGTAATCAGGATATAATTACGTTATGCGTCACCGGGAATCGAACCCCGAACCTACCGGTGTCCTTTCTAAGCACGAATGGACGTTAAATCTCAAATGTTAACTCAACAGGAATGACGATGCGTGCGTGTCTGACTAGAAACAACAGCACATATAGTTGTTATAATAATAATAATTTCGTGTGGCTCAGAGTCCTGGTGTATGTCATCCAACTGTGCGCCACTTCAGAGACTTGCATGTCCCTAACCTGCCCCAATTATCCAACCGGGAAAGGCGACCTACAGTTTAACGTGGAATCCAAACCACGTGTAGTTTATGACACACATTGTTGAGACGTGAATGCTGGGTTAAAACACAGATTGAAAAAAATCGGTGATCTGACTAGGTTTAGAACCCGCGACCCTTCATTTACCAATCAAGCGCTTTACCCGAAGACCACCGCAACACCTTGACTTGCGGAGATAAGGCACGAAGAGACATTCAAAATAATTTTTTGTTAGTAGTCCAGTGTGCTCTATCTATGATGTCAAATGAAATTATGAATATTTTGTGCTGGACCTGGATTCGAATCCATATACGTGCCTTTCGTGGAGACCTAGAGGAGTCGGCAGTCTTGGAGAAAGCAACGAAAATATTCAACTATATGATTCCGAGAGGGTCGAGTGAGAAAAAGAGGAGATCCTAATTAGTATCCTAGTCCAGCACCAAATTTTTAACGTCTCAAGTTAAATTCAATACGAGACACGTGGCCTTAAAGGACAAGTGGTTTATAAAATAAAATAAAGTTTCGTAATATAAGAAAAGCTTTCGAGCGAGAGAGTTACTGACTGCCATGTATTCTGTTACTGGCAACTATAAATCGGCTCTGTCAAAGTTGATAGCGAAATAATTCGGTTTAATATGGATTGTTAACTACGGTGCAACTTGACGTTCTTCACTTGGTGTTACCAGCGGTGAAGTAGCCAGTTAAAAATATACACATGTCAGACCCTCTCCTTGTTAGTCCCGTCAGCTGAAGCAGTATGATGTAGTGAAGACTGTTAACCTCTGCTCTTTTTTACCGAGAAATACGGCATTGGATTATTTGGCTCCATAACAACACTACAACACTTATTGCGCGTGTATGCAATGCATAAGGATTCGAGAATTTACTTGTACTGCGGCTTACATTTCTGTATATGCTTGACCTAAACTGCAACTTCATTGTTTGTTTTATTTGATTTTTGTACTCACTGAAATAAAATTACCTGACGTTCCAGTACGAGACCTTTCTCTCGTCCTTACCTACTGGTAGATTTACTTTCTAACCAGAGAAATAAATTCGGTAATTGATTCACAATGACTAGTTCACGCTGTTAAGAAATTTCGCGTAGGAATTTCATTTCCTCTTAAAACGTGCTAAAATTTCGTGTGTCTCATTGGCCTGGTGCAAGTCTTTCGACTGCACGCCACTTCGGCGGCTTGCGTGTCCCTAGCCTACCCCAGTTATCCAACCGGGGAAATGGGACTTACAACTTATCGTGAAATCCGAACCACGTGTCGTTTCTGGCGACTCCTCACATCGTTAAGAGGTGAAGGCCGGAATAAAACGCAGACTTAAAAGAAATCCGAGGCCCGACCGGGTATCGAACTCGGTACCCTTCGGTTTCTAGTCAAACGCTTTACCCCGAGACTACCTTTTTTTTTTTTTTTTTTTTTTTTTTTTTTTTTTTTTTTTTTTTTTTGTATTCGGGTCTCCTTCCTCCCCTACAACCCGTCCTTCCGCTCACCAAATTCGCCTTCATCGGCGTCGGCTTCATCGGCCTTTGGGTAAAGTAATTTCTTCTTCTTCTGCAGGTGAAGGTAGTGGATTACTTCCACGAAGATATCAGAAACTTCCTCCATAAATAACAAAAGGAAAACGACACTTTTTTTTCCTGGCTCTCTGAACGCTTCCGAGTTCGCCTTCTCGAAAAATGAAAGTTACCGATTTGTTTCTAGCGTTTCTTGCAATTCAGTTAAGTTCTTCTTCTCGTCTCTGTATTTATCTTCTCTTAACTCGCGAATCGTGAAGCTGCCAGGTTTTGATTTTTTATGATGATAGATGTTAACCCATAAGAGGAATGTTTAGTACATCATTAAAGGAAAGGCGCCCTCTCGCCATTTAAATGTAGAACATTGTTGAACAAAAGTGTTTGACATAACGAAAAATAAAGGGGTAAAAAATGCTCTTATTAGAAGGACATCAAATTACATTCTCTTTTCGTGTTCCACGTTTTCAAATATCTGGGATTCTCAGTATTTCCTACATTCTTCTCTGAAAACTGCTTCCAAAAAGTTCGCATAGTTTCGCTTGTAATGTTTTCTTCGTAATAACTGGCGAAGTTGTTGAACCATATACATGCAGAAGTCCTCTTCGCTTTTAGTTGTGCTTGACACTATGTAGTGGACGAAGTGCTCTTTTAGCCAGTTAACAGAGTTCCGTTTCGTTTTAGGGTACGGGATAGTATCTGGGTGCAAGAAATCGTCAGGTGTAATGCGAAAAACCGATGTTCTTGTGATGGTTGCAACCTTTTTACGAATATAGTTCCAGACGTCTTGGACCTTGGAGCACACAAAAAGATGTTCATCGCTGTCCATTAAGCTGCACGTTGCGCACAAAGGAGAGTCCACCAAATGTATCGAATATAGCTTGGAGTTGGTGTGGACTTTCCTGTTCACTAGGCGATACCAGGAGGCTCTGACCGCAGTTGTCAAATCACGGCAGTGGATATTCTTCCAGATGATTGGCCATCTGTGATTGGGGTATTTTTGTTCAATGACGTTCCGGTTCTTGTTTTCCATTAACTTCTTATAAACCTTATGCGCCGTCAGGAGCTCATCATCTTGCATGTTTAGCTGCAGATAGCTCAACTCGACTAAAAAGGATTGAAAATGCGACATAGCGCTCGGAATATGTCGAACGTTAATTGGAGGTTGCAGACTGGTAGGCGTGATCTCGTTTAACAGATGGGCTGTTAAACTGTTTGGTAAGTTCTTCCAGATCTTGTACGTATTACACACGTATAGCGCCCGTGCCTTATTTGCAACATGCGTAAGATTTAGTCCCCCATCCCAAATGGCCAAAGTAAGCGTGTCGTATTTGACTTTGAATATGTACCCTCGAGTGACAAAGTGACCCAAAGCTGACATAATTCGTTTCATTGTCTCGTGTGGCATCGGTAAAACTTGTGCAACATAATTGATCTTCGATGTTATGTAAATGTTTGCGAGGGTTACTTTTTGTACTTCATCAAGTTTTCTGATGTAGTGGCTCTGTATGCATGCACGCAGACGTGCGAGAAGATTCCTGTAATTGACAGCGATCGTGTGCCTTATGCCACTCCGGTATTCGATGCCTAAGCACGTCAGTTTGGAGACTGGGTTTAAGTATTCATGGTGCTGCACGGCAATCCCACGTCCTATGTTCATGAGACCACACTTTCTTTCATTTAACTTCGCCCCTGAGGCAAGTTAGTATTTATTAACAATTTGGAGAGCTGCTCCTAACTCCCGTTCATCCGTAACTAAGAATCCTACGTCATCCGCGTAAGCATTGCAGGCTATCTTAATTCCATTGATTGTCAATCCTCGTAGACGATGGTTCAGTGTAGCAAGAAGGGGTTCAATGGCGATAGCAAAAAGTGCCATTGACAAGGGGCAGCCCTGTCTCACCGACCTCTTTATTCTAATTTCATTTGTGAGCTGTCCATTCACTAATGCTCTTGTTACACCTTTACTAAGGATTTCACTTATGAAGTTTGTGAAGCGCTGCGGAAAGCCCATAGCACCCATGGTGCTCAAGAGGTACTGGTGGTTCACTCTATCAAATGCCTTAGCAAAATCAAGTGATACCAAGGCACACTGAATTTCGCAAGCCTCTGCTATAGCGATCACGTCTCTGTATTCGCATAAGTTATGCTGGATTTTTCTGCCAAGACCCTCGCACGTCTGGTATCTGCCTATTACTGTATTTAGCATCAGTTTCAGTCTATGGGCAAAAATTCGTGCCACTATTTTGTAATCACAGTTGAGTAGCGTCAGAGGTGTAAAATCATCAATATGTCTACTTCCTGGGTGTTTAGGGATGAAAACTGCAATTCCTTCTACCAGCTCTTTAGGCAGATTAAAATGTGGCCGCAACAATTCATTGTACATAGCTAACAATTTTGGCTGCAGTTGTTCGCGAAACATATGATAGAATTCCATAGTGAGACCGTCAGGGCCTGGTGACTTGTTTTTGGGGCTTCGTTGGATGGCATATTCCAGTTCCTCCTCATCAATTTCTTTAAGGAGATTCTCGGCCTGTGCGCCACTTAACGTCCCTTGAAGGTTGTGTAACAGCTCCTGTTGCATCATTGCGTCGTTGCTTCCCGTTGCCAGCAGCTCTTCCAGGTGTGTGTGAATTGCATTTTTGATTTCGTTTTGCTGCACGAGGGTGGTCCCGTCACGTAACCGGAGTTGCGTGATAATTTTTCTTTTGCCTCTCTTATTCTCACGAATTACGTGGAACATAGAAGGTTCTTCCTGCTCTATCAGGTTATCGGACCGAGACCGGACTTTGTACCCTTCACACTGCTGTCGTTTAAGTTTCACAAGTTTTGCTATAATACGCTTTATTTGTACGTAGTTGTCAATTATCGTCGCGTCCGATTTATATAACTCTCTTAAGCAAGAGAAGTAAAATTCTGTAGTCTTTTGTTGCCAGTAATACTTTTCTCGTGAATATGCTTGAAACATTTTCCGTATCCTGGGTTTGGCATGTTTGAGCCACCATTCCGTCACTGAGTTGTATTGTGCTGCTTTACTTTCACATCCCCTCCATGTATCATTAAATGCACGCTGGCATTCTACATCATGGAGAATGGAGCTATTCAGTTTCCACGTGCCTCTCGCCCGGTATGTGCCTTGTTTGCACATGTTAACTGTACATATATATGCGGCATGGTCAGATAAAATTGTCGGCCAAATTTCGGAATGTAGGACGGCAGAGGTAAGTTGTTCGGTCACATATATTCTATCCAGCCGACTCGCAGAGTGGTTTGTGACATACGTGAATCCTTGTAACGTGCCGTGCAGGTGCTCCCAAGTGTCAATTAAACGCAGATCATTGACAATACGTTTCAGTTCCATCGATGTGTTGAAATTGGGCGTCTGGTCTTTACGGTGCAGCACACAATTAAAGTCACTTGCAAGTATTAGATTATCATAATTCCTTCCAAAAAGCTGTACAATTTCACTGCTAAAGAATTCTGCCCTGCCTCGCCGATTGCTACTGCCGGATGGTGCATACACGTTAATTATGCGAGTGCGGTAAACTGTGACTGCAATTCCCCTGCTATTTGGTAATTTTTCCACATCAGACATCATGATGCCTTCTTTTGCCAAAACAGCTGTCCCGAGATCCGCTCCACTCCCCGGATTGGTGATAACAGTGTATCCGGCAATTCGTTCGAGTTCTATGGCAGCCACTTCCTGCAGCAATATGATGTCAATATCGGCAGCACGCAGCAGATCCTGTAACATAGACAGTCGCAAAGCCGACCGGATCTTATTGATGTTGAGAGTGGCTATTTTATAAGCTTGCGACTTATTCATGGATTTAAGGTTTTCTAACAGTTAATTTGTCCTGTTAGGGTGACTGGTTGAGGGATCGCGGCCGTTTCAGCGTTCTCCTCTGCTTCTTCCATTTCCTCTGCCCAGGATTTGGAACATGTGGACTGATGCATAGCCTCTGCTCGTTTTATTTCTACAGATGGGTCCAGTGCTAGTTGTGTAGCCGTGACATCACCCGACCCTTGATGCGAAATCGATCCGGAAGAGGCAGACGTCTCGACATCCATTGCTCCCGAGACCTGTTGACTCACATCCGCAATCACAGAACTTTCGTGACGGATCTTGCTTATAACCTTCTTAGCTTTTTCCCGCAGTAATGGGGCGATTTGATTAGCGCCCTGGTGTGTTCGCCTCCGTTTCTTGGTCGTCTTTGTCGAGGACGACCCCTTAGATGACTCCGAAACATCAGAATCAGAAGTCTGTCGTTCCGTCGACTCGTTTTCATTAATAGATCCAAGATCCATTGACTCCCGCATTTCATAAGATCCAGGTATAGGAAGGGCTTCACCCAAACCTGTATGTTCGCGGTTCAGTTCACTCGGTCCTGCATCATCACTCGTTGCCATGTGTGTGTCACTGTGAATTTCAACAGTTGAGAGGACATCAACGTTTGTACTCGCAGGTACGCGTTCGGTGACTGTCTGCGCAGCAGCAGGTTTATCATTGCCGTCTGATGGCGGGACATCTAAAGGTGGGGACGCGGTTTGCACTGCAGCGAGCGCCGACGAGTAAGTCAGAGGCAGCGCCGTGGTCACGGAGGGACGCGCGGCCTCCCCGGCTGGTATCTGCGCCACGCGGCGTTGTAAACACTGCGCTCTGACGTGGCCTGTCGCGCCGCAGCCAGCGCAAGTCTTCGGCTGCCCATCATATATTACAATCCCGCGGTGTCCGCCTACAGTTATGTAAGAGGGGATATGTTTTGTTAGGTCAATCTTAACCTGTCTCACACCGCTTAACACAGGGAATTTATGGCTCGGGGAGAACTTTTCCGCAAAATTATTCAACACCCTACCATAAGGCGAAAGGACTGCATTAATTTGTTCCGCTGTTGTTTCAAAGGGCAGCTCAAATACGCGCACTGTCCGGATGCCAAGTCCTCATGCGTGACAGTCACCTCGCCGACAGCACCGTCCCTGTATTTAAATTTCAAGGCCCCTCCACTGCTTGCGACAACTCGATCACATACGTCGGAGTTGATAACTTTAAGGTAAACAACACTACTGACTATAGAAAAGTTAATTCCAATTACTTCATCGGCAGATATCTTTGCGGTGTCTTCTAACCAATTTTCTACTTCGAAAGAGCTCGGTCTAGGGTGAGTCGTGTCAAAGGTGAACTTCAGGGTATCTATTCTCTTCGTCTGATTCATGATGTCATGGTTTTCTCTACAGTTAGGACGACGCTGTATGCACGCGACTTACCGCGCAGACGTAAACAAACTCGCCACGGCGCGCCGCTCTGCCGGAGGTCCGCACACCGCCGTAGCCGCGACGAGACTATCTACCGGGCCAGACATATAATTTTTCTCAAATTTCCTCAATAAGAAAAGCTCGTTGTCAGGGTAGGATGAGGTCTGGGCCAGATTAATCTTTTAGTCTGATAGCATAAGTATTTTGCTGTAAGAAGTATCATAAGTTGTGTTTCTGTAGCTATGGAAATCATCAGCTGAAATAAAGACCATAAAGTGCGGTACAGATAAAAATGCAAAACGATTATCAACCTAAGGCAGAGCTAATGCTCAAACTGAGGTGTATTTTTTTCCTTGCCTTCCTCGACCGAGTATCGGAAGGCGTATGCAAAAATGTATAATGTGTTATGAATACTTGGAACGCTACATTTACGTTGACTGTTCAAAAAAGAATACTTCGTTTACAACGAATTAAAATTAGTAGGCATGACGGGATTTGAGTCGATTTATGATAGATTACCAACTTACCGTCTTAATCACTACGCAAAGCTTCCATTCGAATACACTCGCCTTACTGACTGGTATAATGTCATACGTGAGGTAACACACTTTCTTAAGAAGATACGATAGCCGGGACAATCTAAATTTTACTTTTAATCTCAGAAACACTGTCAGTATTACTACGTATCAAATTTAGAGACAAAATTCATTTCCACGATATTCGTAATAATACTAGGAACTTGTTTATGAAAGCTTTTTCAGAGCAAGTAGTTGGGAATGAATTTGACTTCTGAGACAAAGAAAGTGTTTCCACATCGTATGGCACTTGCTTCCTCTTGCCTTGTCGATAGGTGCTTACTTGCGAAATGACACAACTCAAGAGCTTTGATAAATGTCGTATTCTTGCACTTTATGAAGAGAGATACAGTATCAGCGCCATTTCCCGTGCTCTAGGATACAGCAAATCCACGATACACCTGTGGGTGAAGAGAATGGCAGATGAAGGCCATGTTAATAGTCATCGTCGCCTCGGACGTCCACGCACTATGACAAAGGAGCAAGACAGTGATATACTCCGCTGCAGTGATGAAGACCCATTCCGCACCAGAACCGAAATTAGGAACGTTCTACAACTACCTCTATGTAGATAGACCATCCACCGTAGTCTCAACGAGGAAGGAAGATATGGACAAAAATCGGCGATAAAGGAAATGTTGACAGAACAACATAAGACTGCCAGATTAAACTTCGTACTGGCATCTGGCATACGTAAGAAAACCAATTTCATTCTGGGAGCAGAGAAGGTATTTTCCACAGCTCCAAAGGGTTCTGTCCATGTGTTTCGTCCAACTGGACCGAGATTCGACAGAAAATAATTTGCTGTCACAGTTTGGGGATGGATGTCGGCAAAAGGTTGCGGCATTCTGTGGGAACTGGACCGTCCGCCTACCAGTAGTTACTACTGTGAAATGCTAGATAACAGAATGCTTCCTTCTGTTCGTGAGACGTTTCCGGAAGGCAGAATAATATTCCAACATGACCGTTCCCCGAACTACACCGCAAATTGTGTGAAACATTTGTTTCGAGTGAACGGAGACGTTGATGTGTAGGACTGGCCTCCCAAAGATGCTGACCTCAATCCCATACAGCACGTGTGGGCAGAGATGGAGAAGATTATTAGCAGCCGAAGACCTACGCCAGCAACGAAGGCAGCGCCATCTGAAGCAGTTCAGGATGCATGGGAAGAGCTGTCGCAGAATAGTGGGTTTGTAAGAAAACTAGTTACCTCTGTTCCCCGGCAGCTAAGTGCAGTTGTAGAGGAGAATGGAAACTGGACACGATACTAAATTATGTTGCCATCAGACAAAGCTTTGTTTATATTAAATGGAAGTGTCTTATTTTCTCTATTATTTTTTATTGAAGATTTACATTAC
Organism: Locusta migratoria; assembly: GCA_026315105.1. Classification (NCBI taxonomy): domain Eukaryota; kingdom Metazoa; phylum Arthropoda; class Insecta; order Orthoptera; family Acrididae; genus Locusta; species Locusta migratoria. Next base: position 166,651,144 of record CM048755.1, on the reverse strand, counting down.
TTCGAAGAAAAGAAAAATTATTTTGTGTTAATTTCAACCCTTCTGTAATAAAGTATTTCATCTTAAATTATTACACGAACTTTCAGAAAAACCAAAACCAGCATGAAAATTAAGAAGGCTTATGACGTCGATGCCAATGAAGGCATCAAAGAAAGAACTATTTACTTTTTTTTATTAAGTGAAGAAGGCATTTTATTGATTAATGTTCTGTTTATTTAGATGTAGGCAGGGTACCAGTAAGGATAAAATCATAAGAGAGGTGTCATTTTTAAAAGTGTTGAAAGGCCAGCTGGTAGACGCAAACTCGAGCGTTTGGGTCCACTACATCCCCATATTTACTAACTTGCAGTCGAATATAAATCAGTGGTCAAAGCCTACTGTAATTTCATCTTAAAGCCCATTGAAACCTCTAAGTAACGCTTTTAGAGTAGACCCTGTTCATATTAACTTGGCGTCCAATACATCTGTTCATCGACTTTGTTGAGTATCACGTAAAATTTACGAAACCAGAAAAGGAGGATTAGGATTTAATATCCTGTCGACGTCGTGGTTATTTGAAATGGAGCCCAAGCTGGGATTGTTTCGTTAAGAATGTGGAAGGAAATTGGCTATGCTTTTGAAAAGGAACCATGTTGCCATTTGCCTGGAATAATTTAAGGAAATCACTTGAGAAACAGAAGGACAAACAGACATGGAAACTATACATTTTCGCCATTTAATCACTGAACAGTCAAAATTCAAATAGTCGAAAACGAGAAGTGAAATACCAAATTTAATACGAATTATACCTGGAGGCAACAGAAACTTACATGACACGAAATTAAAAGTCATTTCCACACGTTGCCGTTAAGAGTGATGTTGCCTTTCTATTGAGCACTGAAATCTCCAATAATGATTACTGAATCGAAGTTTTAAAATAATACCAACTTCTGGCCTGTGTACCGATCCGGTTTTATGGTAGAAATGACACATAAAAGTAGTAAGGTTTCGTGAAATCACATTATATAGACGTTTCGGTTAAATAGATTATTTGCAGTAACACTCGTACAACGCTAAACTGCAATGCCACAACATCTAGTTTTACGATTTGGTCAGCAGTGGAAATCAAAACATCTTAGTAATAAAGTCTGTAAATAACATTGCTTCTTGCATTCGTTATTTTGCTTTCTTTATCTGTAAGATAAGCTTCCTTGTCACCTTCTTATCACATAATCCTATGAAGTCCTTAAGTTTTTATTTCCTTAATTCCCAGAATCTATGACGAGGTAAAGAGAGGCAGAAAGGAAGAGGAGACGGTGAGAGAGAGAAAGGAAGAAGAGAGGGAAGACAGGATGAAAGGAAGTATAGGACGGACAGGATTGCGGGATATACAGAGGGAAGAGGAGGAGCTGGAGGAGGTAGAAGGGGACGAAGAGACAGAGGAGATCGTAAGAGAGAGAGAGAGAGAGAGAGAGAAAGAGAGAGAGAGAGAGAATGGGGAATGGTAGACAGAAGTCAGAAAGCAAATGCTTTTCTCAAGGGCAACAGGGTATTTGACTGTTCTCTGGTAATCATCTTAAATGGATGATCATGTCATCTTACGCTCATAACTTGAGCTGCGGTGGAATGGCCGAGCGCTCTAAGGCGCCTTGCTGCGGAGCGCGCGGTTGCTCCTCGTCAGAAATAGCGTCGCCCCTCGGACATGTGTGTGTGTGTGTGTCTGTGTGGTGTTGTCCTTACATTACGTTAGTTTAAGCAGTCTGTAAGCCTAGACTGATAACCGCGGCAGTTCAGTCCAAATATTTACAAACATTTAAACATTTCATAACATGACTTGTTTTCCTCGTCAATTGCAGTATTCTTTAAAAACAAACGGAAATGGAATTCAAATATAATTTGAAATCCAGCTAAAACGCTTCTTCTGAGTCATGTGATGCCTGTAAATTCAACCCACATGGTGTGCTCCTACTGTTGTAACATGCCGGCCGCGGTGGCCGAGGGGACTGAGGCGCTCCAGTCACGGTCTGCACGGCCACAGTTGTATAGTATTATTGTGTACACATCAGTGAACTGATGTTAACAATTGTGAAACAGGTGTTTACGATATATTTGTATTTTAAGTCGTTTACAAACGTAGTTGGTGAAAGTACAAATTTCATTATGGTTGTCTTTTCAATATTTACTTCGGTGAGGCAGTGTTTCGGTATATGATAAAGACATCAACAATTTGTCTCAAAAACGCCTTTTTAGCGCATATACTGAAACCAACTGGATTTGAACACGGAATGCAAAATTTGTGAACGATACTGGAACCGCATCGCTACCAAGCTTATGTGGAACTGATTAAGTCTATTCGAAACTTAGACATTTTTTCTTGGAATATTTTAATTTTGGCACGTAAGCCAAGACAGTTATCCTTTTAATTTCATTCGTCTTTAGCCTAACAAGTTCCGATTTAACTTAACAAATTTCTTTGTAACCAAACAGCACGAGAAAAATGCATAGTAATTTGTGGAAAGTGGCTAGCGCGCAAGATTAAATTGCGTATACACATGAATTAATCGGAATCGGAAATGTAACTACGTAGTAGCGCACTCACCGTGTAATTTTTGCAGTGGCTTTTATAACAGAGTTAATTTAAATGTGAAATGCACTTGGTAGAAAAACTAAGACTTAATCTAATACGCAATCTATATTTACACACGTTTATGGTGTGTAATAGTTTGTATCTTTGGACTAGAGTCAGTCTGTTGACATAAACAAATATACGTATATTTTACTTTAAATGCAACTTTCACCTTTCTTACTTACGGTACGTAAAAATCTGGCTTCTTGTCGAGAAACTAAGATACCTTAAGCGCATCAACTTTCGGAAGGTTTTTTCGCTATCAGACTTCACATAATTTTCTCCCTTCTTACAAAAAAGTTATAAATGCATTTTCCATCACAAGTAACTTAATTGTACACAGAAAAAGTCAGGAAAAACTTAGTAACCTTGGCTAACACTGCTCTAACACGCATATGGCTTCTTCTTCCTCGTGTTTTGTGAAATCACCAGAGCTTAAGCCAATAACAGAGCGTTTTTGATCACGTGACCTAAACTTGAAATTTAATTATATTCATGCTATAATTTCAAAATAATAACAAATGTTTTGTAAGAACAACGACGGAAAATTCTATTTGAACATTACAATCATCCAGATTGAAAACAATTCGAGCCCAATTTTAAACATAGCATAATAGCCTACTATATATGCCACATTCCAGATTTGGTAACCCATTTCAATGTGTAAGTAGGAAAAGGGGAACAAAATATTATGTTCTCATTAGACTGATGTATTGTCTCGGTACGTCTATGTTAGCAAGTATACTTTTGCTTACTGTCCCATTCATTTCATACCAGACTGAGCTACAGTAAAGCGTAGCCAGGTTTATCTAGTTAACATGAAAATTTCGAATGTTGGTAAGGAAACAAAATTAGAAGAAGTAAGGATGGTGAAATTAATAAAATATTTCGAAATGAAACATGAATCATTTCTTCCGTAAGACCTATGATTGTAAAATCGCTCCTACACAGATATTAAATGTCAAATGAGTAATTAACCCTTTAACTATAGTGAACTTCTACAGACGTTCATTGTAATCGGACCTTGTAGAAGCTAGGGGAAAGAAGTCCCCTCTGATGAACTTCCGTCTCTAATGACCACTCTGTCGACGGGACGTTAAACGCCAATCTTCCTTATTGTTTTCGCGAGAACTGGTGCAGTCCTCTGGAGGGAAAAACTTTCCAAGGCAATTTCAAAAACAGTCCACTTCTGCAAGGCCATATTATTGTGGTATTTTAAGAAGTCAGCAGTTGTTACAGAGCTAAACGTCGCTCTCTGCGTGACATTCAAGTAAAAGCCGATAAACAACTGCATCGGATGACCATTTGATAAATACAGGACCTATTTTAAGGCGTTAATATCACTTCTCACTCTAAAACAAAATGAAAATGATCGCTTTTCAGTGAGTTAGTCACCGAAAGTGACATCTTTCCAACATTTCAACGTATTGTAACAATTACGTATCGATAATTATTGTCCGCGGTGGGCGTCAGACTGGAACTACGAACAAACTATAGAAACTGCGAGATACTACACAGTAATCCCATCTCACGCACTCTTAGGGCAACCTCTTCCTGTTTCTTTCGCACCTCTCTGTTTCTGGGAGACTGGAAACTGGAGAGTTCATTCATCAGATGCTTTTCACTTTTATTTAAACAGCATCACCAGCAGTTACACTGTAATCTTTACGAGTAGACCATACTTATGGTCCCTGTCGATTTTATAGAATGAATTACATATTCTAAACATTATTTTCGCGACTTTTTTTTCTTGTCTCATATTCTTATCACAAATGCTTCTCCTGTCACTTATAAGCTTGAATCGAGTTATCAATGAAATTGTTCAGATGCTTAATTTTTTCGCGGATGATCTATTTTTCAATCACTGGAAAAGATTTATTTGCACGGTTCGTCTGATTGGAAACTATGTGCTCGCAACTTATGAAATATGTTTGTGAAGTTTACATTTTGTAATCAGGGTAATTCTATCTTTACATTTCTGCTTTTATGTGTTAGAGGTGGTGCCAACGAAAAAAATCATAAGGAAAATAGTATTCAGGTATATAACATTAAAAAATATTGTGCAGAAAATGTTAATAACGTCTCGGGATGCTATAGTTAAAGAAATCGATGAAGACTTATTCTTCTATGCTGGGTATATCTCTTCTCAGTCAACACAGTGGCAGGCTGCGCTCCGCGCCTTCGAAGCCGCTATCTCCGTCAGCGCTAAGGCAGCGCGAGGAACACGGACGCCCAGCAAACGTATTCTGCCTGTCGCTAGTCTAATGGAGAACTGGCAACGTAGCAGAGTACGCTTGGCAACTCTGTGATCTGGGAGTTACTTCCTGGTAAGCACAGAATTAAGCTGATAAATTCACTTGATTTTTCATGTCATTTCCATGCAATAATCTGAGTGATTTTCACTTAAGGTGTGACATAAAGTTATTAATTCATATTTTTGGGTCCAGGAAATTCGTTCCACACGAAAATTGCAACCAATATCTTCTTTTAAAGTTACGCCTGATCTGGTCTCCTAACTTGTCGGCCAGTAATGAGGAACCAAATATCCGAAGTCCTCGATAGCCTTCGGGTAACGTAGTCGGCTGCGAAACGAAGGTGCTGTCAACTTTCGGTGCCAATCGTGATGAGAGCAAATATTTTTAGCTCTTCTCTGACAGAGCTACAGGTATCCAGATTGAAAATCAATAGGGTATTCTTAACAAAACTACTCAGTCAAAAGGTGTTTAGCTGTTTCCAGGACGGCATTCTCTCATATACTCCGAAAGTGACTTACAATGCTCAGGGGGTTTACCGATTCCGTGCATGTAGAAACCAATTCCTTTCGAGTTAAAGCTGTCGCCGAACCATGTTGAAGTCAATTTGTCGAGAAATACATTTTCTTGACGGTTGGACAACTACTTCCAAAAATGAGTAAAAAGTTTTAACATGAGACTAGTATAATTTCTGTGTCAGATGCTTGCTTATAGTTAATCATTTCATTGAGCACCAAATTGTCTTAACTGCGTCTAATCGATATGCTAAGTGCAGTTTCCGTTACATTGACGTAGTAGTCTGGTGGATCGGTTGTAGTTTACAATCTGTCATGTGTGCGTTCGATTGCACCCTATAGGTGTATATTTGTAACTGGCACGATCATGTCTACTTCACCTCTTGTAGCACCAAGTGATGAACGTCAAGTTGCGCCGTAGTTAACAATCCGTATTAAACCGAATTATTTCGCCATCAGCTCGGACAGAGCCGATTTATCGTTGCCAGTAACAGGCAGAATACGCGGCAACCAGTAACTCTGTCGCTAGAAAGCTTTTCTTATATTACAAAACTTTATTCTATTTTATAAACCAATGGTCCTTTAAGGTTACGTGTCTCGTATTGAATTTAACTTGAGACGTTAAAAATTATGGTGCTGGACTGGGATTCTAATTCGGAACTCCTCTTTTTCGCACTCGACCTTCTTGGAATTATATAGTTGAATCATTTCGTTTCTTTCTCCAAGACTGCCGACTCCTCTAGGTCTCCACGAAAGGCACGTATATGGATTCGAATCCAGGTCCAGCACAAAATATTCATAATTTCATTTGACATCATAGATAGAGCACACTGGACTACTAACAAAAAATTATTTTGAATGTCTCTTCGTGCCTTATCTCCGCAAGTCAAGGTGTTGCGGTGGTCTTCGGGTAAAGCGCTTGAATGGTAACTGAAGGGTCGCGGGTTCTAAACCTAGTCAGATCACCGATTTTTTCAATCTGTGTTTTAACCCAGCATTCACGTCTCAACAATGTGTGTCATAAACTACACGTGGTTTGGATTCCACGTTAAACTGTAGGTCGCCTTTTCCGGTTGGATAATTGGGGCAGGTTAGGGACATGCAAGTCTCTGAAGTGGCGCACAGTTGGATGACATACACCAGGACTCTGAGCCACACGAAAGTATTATTATTATTATTATTATAACAACTATATGTGCTGTTGTTTCTAGTCAGACACGCACGCATCGTCATTCCTGTTGAGTTAACATTTGAGATTTAACGTCCATTCGTGCTTAGAAAGGACACCAGTAGGTTCGGGGTTCGATTCCCGGTGACGCATATCGTAATTATATCCTGATTACAGATTCATAAGTCCCGCTGCTGTTGAAATAATTAGACTACTAACATCTGACTTCACTTAGTTATCTTCCATTTAGATACCGGGTATTTAACTAAAAATCAAATGTTTGTAAATCTATGGGACCAAACTACTGTGGTCATCAGTCCCTAGGCTTAGAACTACTAAATCTAATCTATGGACAACACACACACCCCTAACCGAGGAAGGACGCGAAACTCCGGCAGGAGCAGCCTCGTATGTCAGTCCCACACAGCACTGAGTCTGGGAACTTGTGATTAGGGACATTATTGTGATTATTAAGTTCTTGGTTCAGAAAAAAATAAGTAAATAAATAAAAATATTTTAAGAATTGGCATTTTATATGATTTGATTTGCCCGTTCTGATATTTGTGAGGGAATCTCGATTATTTCACACATCTTTATGCTTCGTCAGCTGTGACAATCTTAGGCATAATCAGGTATCTATAACACATGAATGCATTGCTTGGTTAGCTATGGGTACAGGTGGTTGGTTTGATTCCAGAACAAGGTGTTCGTCATATCAAGTTCAAAAATGTGTACAAATATTAGTTCAGGTATGAATACGGAGAAAATGTTGGTGATACGCAGTTAATATTGAAGTTTTCATAGTGCGTTTGCTGCTGTTAATTGAGTTTTTATTATCTGGTTAGTTCTACAATCGGTTAATAAAAACCCGCTCGCCAGTGGAACTATTTATAGAACAAAAGTACTTCGAATTTCTACAGGACTTTAGGATTTCCGATACTATAGTAAAATCTTTTGTTTGTAACAATATTAAATGTTGTTTAAGGATTAATTAATGTTTTATGTGACTGAGTTTGTTATATCAGACTGTAATAAGTGTGATAATTCGTAAGGTATATCATTGTAATAAATTGGATTTAATAAACGTTAAGGACTTAATAACGTGTTTCCTTGTATTTGCAAAATCGTGGTGTTAATTTACAACTGGAATGATTGCCATAAAGAGCGGTTGTCAGTAGTGGATCCATTTTTAATAGTCGAACGACTATACCGCGTAGCGAGCAGAGCACCCGCAAGACACGTACGTTAGTTGGGTTGCATGCACATCAGGCGAAACGCAATTCAGGTCGTTCGGATATTTTTGCGCATGGTAGTACGTCCGAATCAGCATCTGCATTGCCACCTACGGATGGTACACAACTTACTAGTGTGTATTTCAGCGTGGAACCTAAGTGTGCTTGAGCTATTGATCCGTGAATATAATCATTTTCTGCTCTCCATACACACTGTTACAATAATGAATCTTCAATGAACTGGATAACTGGATAAAATGGTAAAATACTCCCAGGAGCCAAGAAACTGGTACAGACATGCGTAGGCCAACTCAGTGATATGTAAACAATGAGACAGGGATAGTGGGATCGTTAACGCCAATATAAGAGAGCAGGTGTCCAGTGCAGGCGTTAGAGCTGTTACTGCTGCTACAATGAATGATTGTCACGATTTAAGAGAGTTTGAATGTAGTGTTGCAATCCGCACACCAGAGATGGGGCACAATATCTCGGACGAAGCGATGATGAGGTAATTTTCCCGTACAACAATTTCAAGAGTGCCACGTGAATATCCGAAATCTGGTGAAACATCAAAACATCAGAATCCGACATCAATGTAGCCGGAGAAAGATCCTGCTAAAACGGTGCCAACGTCAACTAAAGAAAATCGTTCATCGTGACAGAAGCGCAAGCGTTCGTAAGACTGCTGAGGATTTCAGTGCTGCGCCATCAAAAAGTAGCAGCTGGCGAACTATTCAACGAAACATCATCGATACGGGTTTTCGGAGGAGAAGACCCACTCGTGTACCCTTGCTGACTGCACGACACAAAGACTTACCGTCACGCCTGAGCCCGTCGTCACCGACATTGGAGTATTGATGCCTGAAAACTTGTTACCTGGTATAGCGAGTCTCGTTTCCAATCACATCGAGCGGGTGGATGTCTAGGGGTATGTAGAGATCCTCATAAATCTATGGATCCTGTAACTTCAGCAGGGGACTGTTCAAATTGGTGGAGGCTCTGGTGTGTACTCTGAGTGATATGGGACCTATAATACGTCTAGATACGATTCTGACAGGTGAAACGTAGACACGCATCCTGGTTCATCATTTGTATCGATTTATGTCCATTGTGAATTCCGACTGGCTTAGGCAATTCCAGCAGGACAATGCAACACGCCTTACGTCCAGAATTGCTAGATATTGGCTCCAGGAACACGCTCGTCGCCCGTGCGATTCGGTTGCGTTTCTCGCCAGGCCGACGTCCAGCAGTCGCAGCATCTGAACGTAAATAGAACGATAAGCGGGAATAGTAGCGATGTAACCAGCGACGTTCCGTGCGTTGTCGGCGATCCAATACTGCAGGCCAACTACCTATATAAACAACATAGACTGGCTAAGGTGATGTCATACTTGAAGCAAATTGAAAGCTCGGCCACCATGTTGTACAAAGTCACGTAGGTATAACCAGTCGTCTGCTGTAACACTAAATCATATTACTTTCACTTTGTGCAATGACTTAACAAACCCTTCTCTACCTGCTTATTGTTATTTTTATAGCCAAGCTAATACGGATAAAGGATAAATGATAGACAACAAGTGCGTGGTAGACATATCGGAAAGTTTAATTACAAATGTCACATACATTGGATCGGCTAAACATCGTCTCATTCATACAAAAACATGTCTTTTCACTGTACTTTAAACAATATTAATTTCGTGTACATTTGCCTAATCTGCTTACCTCTTTCCTACGCAGATTTGGCTTTACATAAATGATATATTCTACAACTGAAGTAATGTTTTAATAACAGCTTTATTAGGCTGGGCCGGCCGCGGTGGCCGAGGGGACTGAGGCGCTCCAGTCACGGTCTGCACGGCCACTACGGTCGGGGGTTCGAATCCCCCTTCCTTAGTCTTAGCTAGTTCATAAGTAGTTCCTAAGCTTAGGGACTGATCACCCCGTAGTTAAGTCCCATAAGTTCTACAAACAACATTATTAGGCTGGAGCAGGGCCGGCGCAAGCCCAAGTGCCGCCCTGTGCGAGCTACTAAATTGCCGCCCCCCCTACCCCCGCCCGCCCCCCCTTTTTTTTACAGACGTTTGTGGAATTTTATTTAAACAAATCTGTAGGAAATGTCAGCAATCATGGCAATTTTTGTTTTTACTTTTCAGCCACTGAATGGCCAGTCTCAAAGCTTTCGATACGTGCTTCCATCTAACCCACCATGTTGACAGTTAACGTTCAGCATGACGGTATAGATGTAAACATAAAGCATTGAGAATAGCCACACTGTGCCCGAAATCCATGTAGATCTGAAAATAAAAATTGCGACTGATTGGTGACATTCTCTACAGATTTGTACAAAACAGTCGTTGGGCACCAGCTCAAAAATGGAGTCAAACCTGATTGAAGAAATATAACTAATTTTAATAATCCTAGTGAATTTACAAAAATGTTCAAATGTGTGTGAAATATTATTGTAGGATACGCTGTTCAAGAGATGAAGTCATAAGAATTGAGCCGCGTGAAATTGAATTTGAGGCCGAATTTCACTACACACGCAGTTGAAACGGTCAAAGAGTGTGGCGGAAGACAATAGAGAGCGGAAGAATAAGAAGATGGAGTAACATAATAATTCAATAAATACACAGCCGGGCATCGATGGGTACTAATCCTAGTCGAAATATATTAACTCACTGCACTCCGGTTGTTCATTTCAAAGAACTGACACTCAACATCTGTCATAATTTCCACGTGTCAGTTCTTTCGTGTCTGATTGTGGAATAAGGCGCAACAAATTAGTCGATGGGTACTAGTCCTAGTCGAAATATATCAACTCACTGCACTGCGGTTGTTCATTTCAAACAACTGACACTCAACATCTGTCATAATTTCCACGTGTCAGTTCTTTCGTGTCTGATTATGGAATAAGGCGCAACAAATTAGTCATTGCCGTATCACTTCACTTTTATTCGCTTTATCTTCATTCTGGCTATTGGGAGGACGCGTGATTATTTGTCGACTTGTCAATTTTTGAAGTAACAGATCATAAGAAAAATAAATTTTACTATTCTGCAATCTTGAAGAAGAAAAATTCTAACTTATGAGTAACATGCATGCGCAATACTAATTGTACGTCGTATGAAAAGCACTAACCTATTACATCCAAAGTTGCAAGAAATTCGAACGCACCAATCATCTGTTCTTACGAAACGCAATGAAAGTGCTTCTGGCCAATCTTGACTCCCTCGGCCAACTACCGAAACGAATTCTGCAGTTTTCGTTGTAGAGAACGCATAAATACCTATTGGCTGCAAAGGCGAAGTGGTGACGTGGCAGTGCAGGAACTAGGCCACGTGATGCGGTACAGCGAGGCAACGGTTAAACTAGCGCCCAAGAAGAAGAAGCAAGAAGCTCACAATAAGTATGTGACCGATGATATGGATAAATGTATTATCAGGCAGCAATTTCTATGGCATTACGAAGAATAGAAGGAAATACGAACTTTGCGAAAACCGCACAACGTTTTTCAAACAGAAATGAGCTTCAAAGCTAGCAAGGAGACTCTCAGAAGCAGTGTTCTATATATGGCTATTTCTTTTAGAAGGTGTCAAAATTAACGTTTTGTTTTGTGCGGACGAGAGAGCATTGTTTCTAAAAGACCATACTTTCTCAGATTTTCATCAGAATCAAAGCTACAAGTAGTATACTTAGATGAAATTTGGATTCAGACGCATTATACAGTAAATAAATGTTGAAAAAGTGATAGTGTGCGATTAGTATCGTCAAACAAAACTGCCGGTCAGAGTTTAATTATTGTTCATGCAGGCGAGAAAGGTGTTTCATGGCTCAAAAACCAAAACGTCCGACAACTACTCAGAAACGGATAGCAAAAATTTCCAGAAATGCGTCGAAACCCAACTTATGCCAGGCTTACTACCAATGTCTTTATCTCTTGTAACTACTCACAGCGTATTTACCCATTCTGAATACTTCTAGCCATTTTAGGTGTTGGACATGTTTGACTGTAGTAATGTTCAACCATTTTTTTTCCATAATGTGGGAAGAATGAAACACTTGGAAACTGCCATTGAAGGGCTTAGCAAAATTGCTTCAGGCTTATCATGTAACCGCAGGATCTAACATTGTATTCGAATTTCCAAATTAGATTTCGTCTTCTGCAAAATTAGTTGTAAGTGCCCGGCGCGTAACAGGCTGGCGTGTACACCAGCTGCTTCCTCCTCTCTTTCCTCCGGCATAAACACGACGGCGCTGCCACAGTGGCGAGCAAGAAATTAGTCCTCCTCCCTCCCCTTGTTCAACAGGGGCGGCCTGCAGTTAGTCAGGCGTGATGCCACAGTTCCCGAAGCCGTTCCCTCCGAGGTTTTAATCCCCTCTTGGGCATGATTGTTGAGTTTGTCCACAAAAAAAAGGAGGGCGGACGATTTGCCGCCCCTCGGAAATTGCCGCCCCGTGCGGCCTCACGTTTCGCACGTGCCTTGCGCCGGCCCTGGGTTGGAGTAATGAGATACCTCCCAAAATTCCGAGGATACCATTAAGTGCTCGTAGTTGGTAAATAAAGTAGGTCTGTTTCCCAACATTCTAAATACATCTACATACATTCGCAAAAGAAAATTTATCTTCCCTAACGACGTTTCATGATTCCTTAGAACTCTTTCTGCCACTCCGAAAAGTTTTACAAGATCTTTGGAGGGATTGAACAGACTGTCTTTTTTACCTTGTAATCCAATTAATCCCGTTTTACTCTCATATTTAGGAGCAAGGAGAACTTCCAAGCAGTCTAAACACTTAAGTTTTTTACTCACTTGCCTAATGATGCTTCCAAAAGAATATTCAACTACTTTTTCGTAATATAATGTCAGCATCTCTATTCTGGCACATAGTCATGGTCAAACTGAATAGGCCTACTGCTCTCTGAATGACTTAAATCATGATTTGCAATAGGTAATAAAAGAGGTTCCATGTCTCCTGTTTGGCTACATGACTTGGCTTCAAATGAAGCTGATTCAGATATCTGATCATTTTTTATTTATTTATTTATTTATTTATTTATTTTTTTTTTTTTTTGGATTTCTCCTTGGTGGTGTTTTTGTTGTTTGAAGATGTTCAGGGAACGAAAGTATCGTCGGAATCGCATTAGCCAGAAGCCACTTTGTATCATTTGTTGCATACATGATTTCTCCTCAAAACGCGCTGAACAAATGTAACTGTATGCAGTAGGTTTCCACTTATCTCGCCTCATATTAGCTAACCATCGTTTTGTAAGTGTTCTTCATTTTTCAAAGGAAAACTGAAAAGTAAGAAAACTGAAAATACGATATTCCAGCAGTCTTATTACTGTGATTCGTACAGTTATATGCTGCGCATAAACTCGGCTCACTACGATACACAAAATGGGAAACCAAAACACGTAAATAGCGTCGGTATAACTTTCGTATTCGGCGCATTAGACGTTGAAAAAGAAATGGCTGCCACAGTTCCTGGTTGCTGCCACAAGGAGCACTGTTAAGCCAGAGCTCGTTGCTGCAGACCATTCGATTCAATAGAACGCATAGCGTGTTTACATTCGAATTGGAGAGACCGACACGCGTGTCGACTAGAAGATTGCCTGGGACCACTGAATCGAGAAGCATAGGCCGACCGTACGTTGGTGATGTTTTTATACCCATAATGTTTCGAGAACAGCATAAAGGAATTATTGAAAGTGAGGAGTGTAGTAATGACTAAGTAGTGTATTTTAGAAGAAAAGTGATAAATAGAATTTAGTCGAGTTCCGATGATGATATTGAGGACCAATGTGCAAGTGAAGACCTCGATGATATGTTGGATGAACTTGCTGCAACGAGCAACAGGATATGACCTCTGTTGATAATTCGATGTATAACATTCTGTGGAAGGACTTCGCTAATAGGGAACAGACTTTTCAGTTCACTGGAAAATGTGGGCTTCTGATGGATTTGCCATCAGATATTAGTGCAAGTGATGTGCTCTCGCTATTCCTGGACGACAAACTACTAACTTATTAGTCACAGAGACCAATAGAAATGGGGAGCAAAAATTGGATCGACAGGATGGATCATACCCGACTGAACAGGTGGAAACCCACCACTCCTGACGAAATTAGATTTATCAGACTCATGATCTGTATGGGTCTAGTACAGACCTCACTTGTTACTTGTTGGTCACGGACCCCATTTACAAATTTCCATTTCCGCGCAGCAAAATTTCTCGTAATCGTTATGAATTACTGTTGGAAAGTTACCGTTTTGCAAATAACGAAAAGATAGACCAAACTAACAGACTTGGGAAAGTGTTGTTGTTGTGGTCTTCAGTCTGGAGACTGGTTTGATGCAGCTCTCCACCCTACTCTATCCTGAGCAAACCTCTTTATCTCCTCATATGAACGGCAACCCACATCCATGCATCCATCTGAATCTGCTTACTATGTAAGTCTCTTGGTCTAAATTTACGATTCCTTCATGTCTAAGAATGTTCAAAAAATGTTGAAATGTTTGTAAATCTATGGGACGTAACTGCTTGGTTATTAGTCACTAGCTTACTAAGCTAAGGACAACACATACACCCATGCCCGAGGGGGAACTCGAACCCTCGATGGCGAACGACCGCGCGCACCACAGCACGGCGCCACAGTGCGCACGGTTATTCCGCCGCGGCTCTAATTATGAGTCCTACCAATCGTTGCCTTATTTTATTCACGGTGAAACGGTGCTGAAAGTACCTCTCATTTGATTAGTGAATAGCTTGATACACTAAATGTAATTGAGGAACAGTAGTTTTCTGTCACACGTCGGGCAATGGAATGAGAAATACGTACGTAAATGTGTTTTATTTTTTCTGTCACACTTCCTTTTCATCATTCTTCCTTTCTTGGAAGATATGGAATGAGTGAGAGTATATCTAAAATATGAAGTAGCAGAAGACTAACCAGAGATAGAATCCTGTAGTTAGAAGCTTGCAAAGATTGTGTTGGTGGAGGCTAAGCAAAGAGACTAAGAGATGCTTGTTAAGAAGTTGAGAGATGCTCGTGGGGGGATGTCGATGGTCTGCGGAGGTGCGCAGTCAGCCATTGGGGACTGACGTGCGGGGAGCCTTTGCCTAAGCTGGGGACGGTTGCGAATTTCGGCACTTCGTCGCACTTTTTCAAAACAGCTTTTCTTCCCATTGCCATTCTGCATTTTATAGCCTCTGTACAGCGTCCATAATATGTTATTTTACTGGCCAAGTAACAAAACTTCTCTACCACCTTAATTGTTTCGTTACCTTATCAAATTCCTTCGGCATCGCCCAATTTTCTAAGACTACATACCATTACCTTTTTTTTTTGCTCTTGTTAATGTTCTTATTACATGCTCCTTTCAACACACTGCCCATTGCGTTCAATTACTCTTCCACGTCCTTTGCTGTCTCTGACAGAATTACAGTGTCATCAGCAAAACGCAATGTTTTTATTTCTTCAACTCTGAACTCAAATTCCTTCTCCAAATTTCTCTTTGCTTTTCTTCACAGCTTGCTCAATATACAAATTGAATAACATTGGAGAAAGGCTACAACCCTGTCTTACGCCCTTCCCATCCACTGCGTCCCTTTCATGCCCTTCATTTCTAATATCAACTGCATGGTTAATGTACAAGTTGTAAATAGCCTTCCGTTCCCTATATTTTACCCCAGTTGACTTCAGATTTTGAAAGAGTGTATTCCAGGCAACATTGTCAACAGATTTATCCAAATCTACAAAAGCTAGAAATGTAGGTTAGCCTTTTCTTAAGCTATCTTCTAAGATAAATAATAAGGTGAGTATTGCTTCTCGTGTTCCTACATTTCTCCTGAATCCGAACTGATCTACCCTGAGGTTAGCATCTATAAGATTTTCCATCTTTCTGTAAATAATTTGGGTTAAAATTTTGCAGTCATGACTTATTAAACTGATGGTTCTCTGACTTTCACACATGTATATGCCTACTTTCTTTGTAATTGGGATTATTACATTTTTCTTAAATTCTGAGGGTATTTCGCCTGTTTCATACATCTTACAAACCAGGTGAAATAGTTTTGTGATGACTGGCTCTCCCAGATACTTCGGTAGCTTTGAGAGAATGTCATCTACTCCAGGGGCCTTGTTTTGACTTAGGTCTTTCAGTGCTATGTTAAATTCAGTATAGTATCTTCCATTTCATCTTCATCTACATCCTCTTCCATTCTTATGATTTTCCATCTTTCATCTTTCCCTTCTTTGGGGTTTTAAAGGAACCAAACTACTATGGTCACGAGCCCCTTTTTCCAGTCACAGAGATAACATAAAATATCGCTAAAATGAGACATAAAGTGTTAAACTACATCAAACCGTAATTGGAAATGTCAGAAATAAAAGAAGCAAATAAAAGGGGAAGAAAGAAGAGAGATTTAAAAGAAAATACCAGAGTCTAGGCTGCGAGTTCACAGAAATAAATGTACGTCCAGACACTCTGTAACACATTACAATCACCCGCCTAAAAAAAAAGTAAGCAGTTGCAGAGCAAATAGAGAAATCACAGACAAGAAACATCAGATGGAATTGTATACTCCACTGATAGGAATAAAATTTAAAATAGTATCAGCCACAGTGGCATTGTCACCTAAAACAAGGTTTAGGGAGTCAGGGAGATTAAAAGTCTGCCTTGCAGCGGCGAAAGAAGGGCATTGCATTTAGATGTGGGCGACTGTCAAATGCTCACCACACTGACACTGAGGAGGGTCCTCGCGACGCAGAAGGTAACCGTGCGTCAGCCAGGTATGGTCGATACGGAGTCGGCAGAGGACGACGGAATCCCTGTGGGAAATCCGCATAGAGGACCTCCACACATTCGTTGTCTCCTTTATCGCCCATAACTTGTTAGGTGTTTGCAGGGAACGCCAGTCTGTATTCCACAGCCCAAGAACTTGATTGTGTAACTTCGAAAGGGGCTCATTAGGTGGGATACCTATATCCAGTGTAGGTTTATGGATACCATCCTTTGCTAACCTATCAGCGAGCTCATTTCCATTTATCCCAACGTGTCCTGGAGTCTAGAGAAAGATTATTGACCGTCCACGTCGATGATGGCATATAGGGACTTTTTGATGGCTTGACCCAAAGGATGGCGAGTGAAGCACTGATCTAGGGCCTGTAGACCGCTCAGGAAGTCACTGCAGATGAGGAAGGACTCTCCAGGGCAGGCAGGAATATGCTCGAGTGTACGAAGGATTGCTACCAACTCTGCAGTGAACACAATGCAACCTTCTGGTAGGGAACACTGTTCGTTATGTTCTTCATGCACATAAGCGAAGCCAACACGACCTTCCGCCATCGAACCATCCGTGTAGATCACTGTGGAGCTACGGTATCCGTCAAGAATTGACCGAAATTGGCCGCAGTGGAGTGGCCGAGCGGTCTAAGGCGCCTCGCTGCGGAGCGCGCGGTTGCTCGCCGTCGGAGATTCGAGTCCTCCCTGGGCTTGTGTGTGTGTGTGTGTGTGTGTGTGTGTGTGTGTGTTTTGTCCTTAGGTTAGTTTACCTTAGTTTAAGTAGTTTTTAAGCTACAGACTGATTACCACGCAGTTTGGTCCGATAGATTTACAAACATTTGAACATATTGACATAAATTAGCTGCGAAGGGGTGGACAGAGTGTTTGGAGTGCAGTGACAATTCCAGTCAAATAAGAGGCCGAGCTATACACCATGGCGGTGTACGTGACTGGAAGTTGAACAGAGGTGGTAGCGAGTAACTCTCCAAGCCACTAAGAAGTGATCTGACACGGACACCAATATTCATACCTGATCTCGGGCGCCGTTCCGGAATATGGAGCGTTGAATTCGGGTAAAGTAGACGGTGGTTCGGATGCCCTGGCAAATCACGGACGCTAACGGTGTTTTGGCCAGCAGTTGTTGCCGCCTGATCCATAATGGAGGAACCCCAGCTTCATCAAGGAGACTGTCCATGGGGCTAGTTAGGAAAGTCCCAGTCGCGACTCGAACTCCACAGTGGTAGATAGGGTACAGCACCTGCAGCACCGAGAAATATGCAGAACCGTACGCTATGTTCCTACAATCAAGTGGCGACAGGACAAGAGCTTTGTAGCTTTGCAGCAGGGTATTCCGGTCTGCACCCCAAGTAGCACTGCTAAGGCAGGGAAGGGCATTGAGGTGCCGCCAGCACTTCTGTTTCAGTTGGCGAATGTGTAGCTGCCATGTGAGCAGGTCGTCAAATACCAGTCCTAGAAAACGGTGAGTTTCAACTACATTAAGTAGTTGGCCGTCAAGGTACAACTCTGGGTGCAGGTGGACTGGCCGTCGTCGACAGAAGTGCATAACGCACGTTTTGGCGGCAGAAAACTGGAACCCATGGGAGAGAGCACATGTCTGCGCCTTGCGTATGGCTCCCTGTAGCTGTCTTTCTGCAACACACATGCTAGAAGAGATAAAATATATGCAGAAGTCGTCAGCACATTACAGATACTGGGGGAAGCTGATTGTTTCCATGTGAAAGGCGGATTTCGTCAGGCTGTTGGATTCCCCACCCGGCCCGCTAACAGTTTGGACCTAGTGAATGGACTACAGGTAGTTAGGATTTTCCTAATCTGCTCGGAAACCGGAAACGACGCTCTTGGCTGAGCGAGGGCGGCTCTCCCAGATTGCAACAGAAATACATATAGCCACACATATTATTCTAAAAATCCATATAAAATCAGGAAATGATCATATGGCAAATATAATTATATGGATGGATTCAAGAAACTTGTGAGAATCAAACGCCATAATTACAATTTCAATATCCCTTACAAATAAAAAGCCGACAAATTTCAGTACTATAATAATAATATTATAAGACTTATATTTACAATTATTGATACATAGTGTTTATCAGTAACAGTTTAAGAAGAAAATGGGCAGCATTGCTCCACGCTACCTGTCGTAAAAGACGTACAACGTTATTTCCGTATTATTTCAATAAACTTTATTTTACTCTCTAGTTCTGATTTTCATTGAGGTAGTAATATTCTTGTGTCAGAACATAGATACTACCACGGAAACACAAAACATGAACCCAGAAAAGAGCATTACATTTATATATGTATTTTATTATGTTTAATATTATTCTTAGTAACGTTCGTTTTACGTTAAATATTTCATGGCCGACTAAAAGTAGTAGATATGCAGCAGACAATTAATATATAAACAATTATACGTATTTGTGTACAAGAACTGAATATATTTGCAAAAAAAGCCATGATAAATTACATATTAATTATGTAACTATATTTCGATGGCGGCAGTATATTTGAACAGTGAGACGCCACGCTTAATAGCTACCTGAGCAAAGAGGTTCAGTCTCAACCGTTTTTAGTATTGTTAAAAATATATTTGTTTGTTAAATGTAAACAACATTTGTAGGGAGGTGTACAAAGCATTTAATTCTGTGATATTCAAATATATAATAGTTTGGAAGGGAAATTGTATTTTAAAGATGAGGCGTTAGGATGCGCGGAAGGATAAAATTTTGGGAGCAGGAAGTGCATGCTTTCGAACGCTTGGGAAGGGACTCGTAACTTGGACGTGGTGGCGAAAGGTTTTGACGCTGGGCGGTCTGAAGCCGCGTTACCAACTTGTGATTTGAAGAGATAGGTACTATGACTGCAGAACTTAGTCTCTGGTTGTAAAGTGGTAAACTATGCACGGTAGTAGGGCTGTGGAACTGTGATAATTCAGCAATCGTGTACTCGTGTGATGACAAACTGCGTTTCATAAAAAATACTGTAATTAATCGCGGATTAATTTGAAACTGCAATGTTCCATGGACTTCACTAATATACGAGTGATCATTTGGAACTTTTACTCTCGAGTGCGTGTGATACTTATTGTGCCTCTCATGAACAATAGTGGGACAAATATTCAGTTATTTACCGATGTAGAAAGTAGGACCACCTCCGCATTTTCATGTCCAAAATGAGTAATAAACTCCATTTATAAAGAATACTTCGTGAGTGTATCACTTCTTTATCATAGAATCGATTTTGTTGGTTATTCAGAGGTTTAATTTATGTTTGTTTAAATATATTTTCGCACCATCACATGCAGATTGATAGACTGGATATACTACAGATTAATTATTGATCTTGTTTAAACAGATTGGGCAGCTGTTTAGGGCATAGAATCTGACATACACAACTCACCCCTATGAACAGAGGCAACGAGCCAAAAACCTCTTACTACCCCGAGTTATGTATTGCCCAATTCTTATTGGTGAGTACTGAGAGGAAGGTCGCAAGCATACAATTAAGGGGATAGTGACGACCTAACTGTTGTCGCTAAGCCGATAATGGCCACTAAAAGCAGTGGAAGGCTTAAAACAGAGCCCTTAGGGACGCCATTCTCCTGGACATGAGGGGTGCTACATAACGCACCAACTTGAACATGAAAGGTACGGAAGAGCTCAAAAGTTTTGGATAAAAAGTGTAAGTGAGCCCCGGAGACCCCACCCATGTAATGTGGTTAAAATGTGGTGTCACCAGTTCGTGTCGTACGCCTTTAACAAGTCAAAAAAATACGGCTACCAGATGGATTCGTCGAAAAAATGCTGTCCGGATGGCAGACTCAAGATAGACCAAGTTATACAAGGTCGAGCACCCCTTGCGGAAACCACCTTGTCATGCAGCTAGCAGGCCCCGAGATTCAAGAGATTCAAGGAGCCAATACAACCGCCGATTCACCAAGCGTTCTAGAAGTTTGCAGAGAACGTTCGTTAAGGCTGATGGGCCGATAGATCTAGCGGATCTTTACCCGGTTTAAACACTGCACTGGGACTATGGTGCTTTCTCGCCACTGTGATGGTCAAGACACCATCATTCCAGATGCGATTAAAAAATGCAACGACATGTCGCTTGAAGACATCAGACAGGTCTTTTAACATCTGATTGTGAATTCTGTGCTGCCCAGGGTCAGTGTCCCGGCAGTGGGCAAGGGCACTGAGGAGTTTCCACTTGCTGAATGGAGTGTTATATACCTCAGGGTGGCGTGAGGTAAATGAGAGCTTTTTTGTGTTCCATCCGCTGTTTTAATATACGAAAGGCGGGCTGACAATTGTGGGCTGCAGCAGCATGGGCGTAATGCTCGGCAAAGGCCTCAGAAATGGTGCCTTGATTCGTACAGACGGTTCCATGCAGAGAGATCACAGGAATTGCTGCCTGGGCCTGGTAGCCATATAGGCGTCCAGACTTGGGAAGGGCTGGTACGCGACCCTATGGTTGAGACGTACCTCTCCCTACATTCCTCCCCCTATTGATTGTTTTAAGTGCTGAAGGTTTGGGCATATGTTCTCACGGTGTGATGCCAATCCCACCTGCTGGCAGTGCGGACGTTCATCCCATCCTCACGTCCCGTTTGCCCCTCCTCCAGTCTGTGTCAACTGCAACCAGAATCATGCACCCTGATTGCCCCGTTGCACAGTTTTGCGCAAAGAGAAAAAAATTATGGAATATAAAACCTTGGACAGGCTGACATAGAGACTAAATGCAAGTACCTTAAGATCCACCCAGTAAGCATGCTCACTTCATATGCTACAGCCACTTCGTCACTATCTATGTTCCGAACCAGAGAAGGAGCAGCCGTCTCTGGCTCCTCTCGCAAGGAGGGGATCACTTGTATCCCATCCTTCCTTAGCTTCTTCCGCTGCAAAAGCGGACACCAGCGAATGGCAGACAGTGCCAACGAAGGCTGGTCGTCGGGATCGAGGTCTTCCTCAGTCCCCAAGACTGAGGCAGCGAAGCCCTCTAGACGGGAGAAGCCGAAGGAGCAGCGAGAGGCTCAAAAGAAGAAGAAGGACAGTGGGAAAAAGAAAGAGACCACGTTGGTTGTCACACTACCACACCATCCCTTCGCCTCTAGGGACGAGGTGGAGATTCTAACAGCCCTTGAGGACCTAGCTCTCGACGGTACCTCATAAACGATGGATATCGATGGAACAGCCTCTCCAGCAGTGCCTACAAGTGATCCTGAGGTATAAAAAGTCCTCATTAATACCTCATGTCTTCCCAGACTATCCTTCAGTGGAATTGCGGTGGATTTTTCCGACACCTGGCTCAATTACGCCAACTCTTAATCACAACACCTGCTTTCTGCAATGATCTCCAGGAAACCTGGTTTCCAGCTCTGCGGACCCCTACCCTTCGTGGCTATAGTGGTTATTATTGTAATCGGAGTCTGTATAACAGAGTTTCAGGTGGTGTCTGTGTGTATAGCCTTAACTATGTTTATGGTGAACCTGTGGCCCTTCAGACACCTTTAGAAGCTGTGGCTGTCAGGGTACGGATACCACACGACATGACCATCTGCAGCCTATATCTTTCAACAGATGGTGATGGTGACACCACACACACTGGCTGCATTGATCTCCCAACTCCCGCCGCTTTTCCCTTCTTTACTCGGAACTGCTTTTTCATTTGAGTTCTTGATAGTCATACTGCTACTTTTTTTTGTCTCGAAATGTTTCTTTTATTTTCCTGTAGGCGGTACCTATTTTTCCCCTAGTTATACTGCTTATCCATTTTGCACTTCCTGTTAATTTCATTTCTTAGGTGGCTGTACTCCATTTCGCCTGCTTCATTTATTGCATTTTTATACCTTCTACTTTCATCATTAACTTTAGTAATTCCTGTGATATCCAGGGATTTTTTCTAGGTCTTGCCTTTCTACCTATTTGGTCCTCTACTGCCTTGACTATTTCATCTCTTAAAGCTAACCATTCCTCTTCTACTGTTTTATTTCCCACAATTTCTGACAATTGTTGCCTAAATCTCCCTAAAAAATTCTCAAGAAATTCCGATTCTTTCAACTTGTACAAGTCCCATGTACTAATATTCCTAACATTCTGAAGTTTCTTCAGTTTCAATGTACAGTTCATAACCAATAAAATATGCTCAGAGTCTATATGTACCCCTGGATATGTCTTACAGTTGACAACCTTGTTCAGAAATCTAGGTCTTATCATTATAATATCTATCTGGTATCTTACGGTGTCTCCTGGTCTCTTTCACGTATAAAACCTTCTTTCATGATTCTTGAACCAGGTGTTTGTTATGATTAAATTACGTTCCGTACAAATTTATACGAGGCGGCTTCCTCTATCGTTCCTTCTTACCAGTCCATATTTACCTACTGTTTTTCTATACCTTCCTTTTCCTACTACTAAATTCCAGTTCCCCATCACAAATACGTTTTCTTCTCCTTTAACTGTCTGAATAATTTCCTTTACCTCCTCATACATTTCCTCGATCTGCTCATCATCGGCAGAGTTAGTGGGCATATAAACTTGTACTGTTGTGGTCGGTGTTGGCTTCGTACGATAATGCGATCACTTCGCTGCTCGTTTGTTATTTACCCGAATTCCTATATTCTTATTCATTATTAGATCTACTCCTGTAATACCCCCAACAGATTTTGCATTCATAATCCTATACTCCCCTGACCAGAAATCCTGTTCTTCTTTCCACCGAACTTCACTAATCCCTACTTTATCTAACTCCAACGTATTCATTTCCCTTTTTAAATTTTCTAACCTCTCGAAAGTATTACCATTACTAAATATATTGACAGACAATTATCAAAAGAGTTTTTCATCAGGCGAAGATATTTTATTCGATGAGACAATGGTTCTTTGGAGGGGGCTACGATTCTGGCAGTTCATTCCAACGAAGTCGCAAATGGGATAAAGATATACAAACTGTGCTGTACCGAAGGGTGTGCATGGTCTTCAAAAGTACATTCCGGATGCGATACTAGTAGACGAAAGCAAGGTAGTATAGCTGAAAACGTCTGTTTTCAAATGTTCAAATGTTTGTATAGTCTATGGGACTTAACTACGGGGTCATCAGTCCCTAAACTTACAAACTACTTATGAACTACTTACGAACTAGGACGGCACAAATATCCATGCCCGAGGGGGGATTCGAACCCCCGACCTTAGTGGCCGTGCAGACCGTGACTGGAACGTCCGTTTTGAATTTGCCGACAGATTTCTATATGAAGGACGAACGTTGTATGTTGAGAACTTTTACACAGACTACTGGCAATCAAATGCCTAAACGTGAAAATTCATGTTGTTGGAACTGTACTGTACAACAAAATATATATATATCCCATGTTTTGTAATGTCATACCCGTTGAAAAGAGGTAAAATTATGGCATGGGAAGATGAGAACTGTATTGTCGTGCTGAAATGGAGGGATGTTCGCGATGTTCGGATGTTGTAAACGAAATATGTACCTGTTATGACGTACAGCTCAGATGCTACTCGTGGCGGTCGTCCTCTGAAACAGAAACCTCTATCAATACTGGCATATAATGATGGAAAAGGCGGCATCGACAGAAGCTACCAGAAGGTGTTATATGCCACAACAATGCGGAAAGGTTTCAAGTGGTCTCGGGAACTAGCTCCACATTTGCTGTTAGGAACGAGTATTGTCAGTGCCCACATCGTGTACCAGAGAGTCATTACAAATATAGAAATAAGAAAATTCCGGAAACGTATGATTGCCGAATGGCTCTCCCCAGCAACTACTGTACCTGACTGTTACTCGTATGAAACACAGGACGTGCCTCACCAGTCAGAGATTCGTAGGAATAAGCAGGGCAAGTCTACAAGAAGGGCATGCGGCTTATGATACAAGAAGAAGAGGGAAACCATTGAATGCCAGGAAACGAGAAATAACGGAAAAAAAACTACGACGTACTGTTCCAAGTGTCCAGAATTACCTCAAATGTGTTTAGGATGATTTAATGAACACCATGTAAAATAAACGCTACAGTCAAGGTCTGCACGGCCACTCCGGTCGGGGGTTCGAATCCCCCCTCGGGCATGGATATATGTGCCGTCCTTAGTATTAGATAGTTCATAAGTAGTTTGTAAGTTTAGGGACTGATAACCCCGTAGTTAAGTCCCATAAGCTATACACACAATTGAACATTTTATTCCATTAATTCTCTTTAAAAAATCCAGCTGAAATTCATATATAGTTGAACAATAACAGCGCCACCCAAATTTGGGTGGCGGGGCACCTACAGAAGCATAACCGTCATTCAGATATGAGTGACGCAGCGACAAACGTGTTAAACACCTCCGCTGGCCACAAAAATCCCCAGATATGAACATTATTGACCATATCTAGGATGCCCTGCAACGTTTTCTTCAGAAGAGATCTGCAACTCCTCGTACTCTTACGGATTTATGGACAGCCCTGGAGGATACATAGTGTCAATTCCCGCCAGCAGTACTTTCACATTCTTCGAGTACGTGCTACGAAGTGTTGCGGCACTTGTGCTTGCTAACGGAGGCCTTACACGATATTAGGACGTGTGCCAGTTTCTTTGGCTCTTCAGTGAAATATTTATGTCGGCTCTGTTCTTATTGAACCAGAAACCTATATTTTTCGGAAATCAACTTCCTCTCTTCAAGACTTGTACTGGATCGTATCATAGTGAACCATCACGTAAATATAACATTATCAGAAACGTAACACAAAACTGACATTGGCTCCCCTCTACTAGCACAAAGGCAGCTCTCCGTGACAACCCAAAGCCTTCGCTTACTGCGGTCGACAATAAACAAAATGAATCTCAAGTAAAATGTCCAGACGTCATTCAGTCAACAATTTTTGACCGAAGGCTGGTGTAAAATGTACAACCAAAGAAGATAGAAATGGGTCTAATCTCTGTGGAACCTGAGTTAGCGGGCGATTGACTGAATTGTCGAAGTGTATTTTATCTTGCTCTGTACAGTATATACGGTACATTTCATGGGTGCGCAATAATTATTGTAAAGGTACACCATAGAACGTATATTGGGAAGATAAATACAAAAACTAGTTGCACAGTATCTTCACGAACAGCAATCAACTTTGGAGACCTTGAAACGTCTCACATAGTGTTATTTCATCTATTTGCTGCTAAGTAGAAAATTCATCTCGTTCTTCTACCATATGAAAGAGCGAGCGCAATATCTCTTGTGGAATCTGGTGGTATTTCATCATTTCGCTTCTATTTACTTTCATTCTTATTGCGTATGAAGAGAAAATGAAATATGTTTTACCTTCGTGAACTGACCGTATAATTCTTAGAAACTTCAGTGGAAAAGTGTAATTTGTCAGGGCTCATAACCAAGCAGGCAAGATAATGTCCATGCGCTATTTTCCTTTTTTAAACTTAGGGTTCGAATCTTTGTTATTCTGAATGATTATAACATTCAAATAACATTTTCGTACAATGTTCTCAGTAAACATTATTTTTATGTAGTTGTAGTTTAAAAATGTTTAATTTCAGAGTTTGTGAAAGCTCGTAATTTGGACGTCAAGGAAAATGAACAGAAGGTTAGGGTCCAAAACTGATCAATCGTCATTTCCAATTAATTTTATTGAGAGCATAAAAACAAAATAAGAGTAAATGCCCTGAACACAAGACTAAGGCAAATAACAATTTCAGAACAAATTACAACTTGAACAAAGTTTTAAAAAAGGCACACAGTAAAATTACAAGATTAATAAACAACTTAATGTTATAAATATGAGACCTCAAGCAACAGGACAGCATGCAAACTTAAATAACCCTTACTAAAAGGGCATGACATAGAATGTACAAAGGCAAGCTGCTTAATTTTAGATGTATTACAAAGTTGGGCGTAGCGAGACTACTGGTTAATTACGGGAAATCGGCCAGTAACCTGCTGCCTCAAGAACTTGTATATAACAGACCCCCACATTTACAATAGCAGCTGTGTTCTGAGTTGCCAAGGAGTAACTGCAATCCACTCGCCACACATGAACATATTTCGAAATACCATTCACATTATTATGCCGCGCAGTCACCCCAAGAAATGACTACACCTGAGACTCATGCAGATCAACGCTAACACGACACCAAACCCGACATTTCCAAAACTCACATTGCCGGGCTCAGGTCAGAAAAAGTTCAACACCATCTTACGAAAACAAAAAGGAATAACAGAAGATCACCAGGTCACGACAGTAGAGACGATCTTTCAACATTCATACTGCCGGGTACAGACCATAAAAAAATAAACTCCAGTATCAACGTAAGTAAAAAGGAAAATCACGAAAGCTACGATAGTAGAGCCGACATTGCAAAACTCATACCGCCGGGGAAAGACCAGACAAAGTAACTTCAATCTCCACTTAAAAAGTAATACTCGATTATACAGTCTAAGGCATACTATAATGAATCAGGACTAACGAAACTCTGAACTTTGCATTCCGATAAGTTGAGTTCTGCCATCTATCCACCGATAATACGACGATGCACTTAAAGTGCTTAGTAGTCAAAATACTTAGCTTAGAATCATTTCCGAAATGGCTCGCAGCAACCAATGCAATCTAGTCGTGCAGATGAACTGCGTTGGTTCAGTGTTGCTGCGCATATTCGAAATACAACCGATCTAATCTATTACGGCCACGAAGAAGGAAGAATCGGTCTTGCTCCAGCCTCAGCACGGCTTTTCACGATTCCCTCTGGTTTGAAGGCTATGGGCAACTTTAGTAACGTCTCTTTTCTGACGGCAATGACCCGTGTACCTCCGCCGTCTCACCACAATAGGTAACAACACCATCTCCTCCCATCCTAAATAGGCAAGTACCATCGCAAGAGAGGGGTGCCGTATCGATGTTAGTGAATATCTTATGGCGGAAACTAGCGCGAACATGAGAAGAGTGAGGGAGAAAGAGGCACAACGGTTCGGTTTGGTCATGTGAGCAAAAACACACAGTTATTGGCTGAAGCTCTCCCCAGGCAAGCTCTGTGACAAGGGAAAGACCATCTTATGAGTGGGGAACCGTATCGATGTTAATGAATATCGCTGCCAGAAACTAGCGCGAACATGAGAACAGCGAAATGAAAAAGAGCCGCAACAACTCAGATTGATCATGTGATCGAAAACACACAGCTATTGGCTGAAGCTGTGATGACGCTCTGACAAGACAAAAACCATCGCATGAGAGGGGAACGTTATCGATGTTAGTGAGTATCAATGGCGGGAACTGGAGCGATCATGAGAAGAATTCAAATGTTCAAATGTTTGTAGAGCTTATGGGACTTAACTAAGGGGTCATCAGTCCCTAAACTTACAAACTACTTATCAACTACCGTATACTAAGGACGGCACAAATATCCATGCCAGAGGGGGGATTTGAACCCCCGACCGTAGTGGCCGTGCAGACCGTGACTGACGCGCCGCAGTCCCCTAGGCCACCGCGGCCGGCGATCATGAGAAGAGCGAAGGGAGAATGAGCCACAATGGCTCAGTTTGGTCATGTGATCGAAAACACAGTTATTATCTGAAGCTCTGGTGGACAGGAGTAAGGCGTATCTGACACCAGCGTTAGCCGAAGTTAATAGTTTCCTCCATACTTTTTCTTCAAACTGATTAGTTTCTTAGATATGGAAAATGAATTTACGGAAAAGAATTTTGTCATAGCTGAAGGTGGAAACCTCCGAAAGTAAATGCGTTACGGTTTATTCGGTTTCAAAAACAACTCATGTTTTATGTTCGAAAATAAACATGAAAACAGTTTGGACCTTGTGCTAGGTGGACCACGTGGCCAGCTTATAGCACGCCGCACGGATATACGTAGGGACCTATGTTGTGCACGCCACAAGTGAACCGACTTCCACAATAAGTAAGGTCCCTTACGATTTTATGTCTGACGACTGGAGCTATATTCCGATTTCACTACAACGTTCTCCAGTCGCAATTGACGGAGGAACATCGGCCCTCACATTTTTACACAATCTGATGTTATCCCACAAGGTCGAAACGCGGTATTGAAACTAATAAATTGCATTTGACCTACTTTCCGCCAAGAAAGATGTTTGAAGAGTGTTTTGTTCAACTGACACATAAAAAAATATTAATAATTTATTGAAATCCGATGTCAGTTTTTGAGATGGAATTGTCATTACTCGCCGCGGTGGATTAGCCGAGCGGTCTAAGGCGTTTCGCTGCGCAGCGCACGGTTGCTTGCCGTCGGAGGTTCGAATCCTCCCTGGGGCATGGGTGTGTGTGTTGTCCTGTAGGTTAGTTTAACTTAGTTTAAGTAGTTTGTAAAATACGGACTGATGACCACGCAGTTTGGTCCGATCGATTTACAAACATTTGAACATTTAGTCATTACTCGACGCCATCTCTAATTACCACATTATCAATTGGACGTTAAACCCTAATCTTACTTCCTTCGTTCTCATTAGAAGGAACGTTGCCAGATTTAATTTGTAATCAACATACCAGCCCATCAGCTGGCTTGGTGGTACGGCCTGCAACCCTGTATACAGGAATATCATCGATAGGCTAGTTCTTTTAAATCAGTTTCCAAATTATCTGCAGCGGAAGCGTTTTCAACGTTCAAGACTTGGATACTGCTTTGATTGTGAGCTACTAAAAATGAAACAGCTTCATGGATATTGTTCTGGGAAGGTGGGTAGCTGCCACCGCCCCACTTCTCTGTGCCCCTATCGCAAATCGCTGTATACGCAGTGATTAGGACAGCAGTCATTTTATTTCTGGGACGTGAAGGCTTGTGGCTGTTTCATGTCTTTAAAGTCTTATGGAAATTATCATCCAATAAGAAAACGCAAGACCAGTGCATATTGCCCGTGGTTTCCTGACCTGCTTCGATGCAGAGGGTGTCAGTCTGTGTCACAGTCCAGTGCGCTATGGACATCTCTCAGGCAGTAAAGAAGTTTGGTATTGTTCAAACAAAATTTTCAAATGTTTGTACAGCTTATAGGACTTAACTACGGGGTCATCAGTCCCTAAACTTACAAACTACTTATAAACTAGCTAATCCTAAGGACGGCGCAAAAATCGATGCCCGAGGGGGGATTCGAACCCCCGACCGTAGTGGACGTGCAGACCGTGACTGGAGCGCCTCAGTCACCTCGGCCACCGCGGCCGGCTTGTTCAAACAACTTACGGGTATGCTGCCGGGTGACGTCGTCGACAACCGCCGATATTTCGGCAGGAGGACACCCTGCCATTCTCAAGGCACAACTGCACTTAAGGAAGCAATGTGCAAGCGTATTTAATACCTCGGTTTGCAAAAGGTAAACAAGGAAGATAACACACACAGTACAAGTCACAGCAGAGTCAACACAACCAAAGATGACCAAACATAAAAAATATCGATAGTGACTGTTAATCAACAGGTGAGGCAGCATTAATTTTATCCCTCTGTTTTTTGACGAGAGACAGTGCCGGATTCCAAGCAGAATTTAAACAAAAGCCACCATTTCTGTTTATAAGGTCGCTTGCTAGTTTAATTTCAACAGCTTCGTTAATAACACTATCCCAATAGGCGGAAGTGCATGCCAGGATCTCCGTGTTGTTGTATTCCATAGGATGACCGGTGTCAAGACAGTGTTCTGCAACAGCGGATTTGTTTGGCTGTTGTAAGCGCGTGTAACGTTTATGTTCAATACACCGGTCTTCCACAGTCCTGATTGTCTGACCAATATATGACATGCCACAACTGCAAGGAATACGATATACACCTGCCTTACGCAAACCAAGATCATCCTTTACGCACCCCAACAGGGCCTTTATCTTAGAACGTGGTCGAAAAACACATTTCACATCATATTTCCGCAAAATACGACCAATCTTGTTGGAAATGCTTCCTGCGTAAGACAAAAAGGCCATAGATTTAGGTGCCACTTCATTACTATCGTCACTCACCCGTTGCACAGAAGGCTGATAGCGCAAAACACGTTTTATCTGTCTCTTACTATAACCATTCTGACGAAAGGTCTCCTCGAGATGGGACAACTCAGCTGACAAACTTTCAGGGTCTGAAATGACATGTGCCCTGTGAACCAAGGTACGAAGTACTCCTTCACGCTGAGCTGGATGGTGACAACCATCAGCTCGCAGATACAAATCAGTGTGAGTAGGCTTCCTATAAACAGAATGTCCCAATGTACCATCAACCTTCCTTCTGACCAACACATGGCAGGGTGGCACTATGGCGGCAGTGTCCCAATAGAACATGATTGTCTGTTTCTCACAAAACCCCTGCCTGAGATGTGTGCGAACCACAATTGTGGGGAGAAGTTGCTTATATAACATAAAACATCATCCTCCAAGCAAAATTATTTTTGCGTGGCATATTTTTTACTCTGTGCATTCCCGGTCTATGATCTTCACCATTCCTCCGCATTTATATACATTACTTCTATCAATGCTACCTTTCTACTGAGACCATCAGAACTAAACTCCTAGCCATTAAAATTGCTACACCACGATGATGACGTGCTAAAGACGCGAAATTTAACCGACAGGAAGAAGATGCTGTGATATGCAAATGATTAGCTTTTCAGAGCTTACATACAAGGTTGGCGCCGGTGGCGACACCTACAACGTGCTGACATGAGGAAAGTTTCCAACCGATTTCTCATACACAACAGCAGCTGACCGGCGTTCCCTGGTGAAACGTTGTTGTGATGCCCCATGTAAGGAGGAGAAATGCATACTATCACGTTTCCGACTTTGATAAAGGTCGGATGGTAGCCTATAGCGATTGCGGTTTATCGTATCGCGACATTGCTGCTCGCGTTGGTCGCGATCCAATGACTGATAGCAGAATATGGAATCGGTGGGTCTCGATCCCTGAGTCAACAGATGGGGACGTTTGCAAGACAACAACCATCTGCACGAATAGTTTGACGAAGTTTGCAGCAGCATGGTCTATCAGCTCGGAGACCATGGCTGCGGTTACCCTTGACGCTGCATCACAGACAAGAGCGTCTGCGATGGTGTACGCAACGACGAACCTGGGTGCATGAATGGCAAAACGTCATTTTTTTCGGATGAATCCAGGTTTTATTTACAGCATCATGATTGTCGCATCCGTGTTTGACGAGATCGCGGTGAACGCACGTTCGTCATCGCCATACTGGCGTATCACCCTGCGTGATGGTATGGGATGCCACTGGTTACACGTCTAGGTCACCTCATGTTCGCATCGACGGCACTTTGAACAGTGGCCGTTACATTTCAGATGTGTTACGACCCGTGGCTCTACCCTTCATTCGATCACTGCGAAACCTTACATTTCAGCAGGATAAAGCACGGCCGCATGTTGCAGGTCCTGTTCGGGCTTTTCTGAATACGGAAAATGTTCGACTGCTGCCCTGGCCAGAACATTCTCCAGATCTCTCACCAATTGAAAACGTCTGGTCAATGGTCGCCGAGCAACTGGCTCGTCACAATACGCCAGTCACTACTCTTGATGAACTGTGGTATCGTGTCGAAGCTGCATGGGCATCTGTACCTGTAACGCCATCGAAGGTCTGTTTGACTCAATGCCCAAGCGTATCAAGGCCGTTATTACGGTCAGAGGTGGTTGTTCTGGGTACTGATTTCTCAGGATCTATGCACCCAAATTGCGTGAAAATGTAATCACATGTCAGTTCTAGTATAATATATTTGTCCAATGAATACCCGTCTATCTGCATTTCTTCTAGGTGTAGCACTTTTAATGGCCAGTAGTGTAGATATGGATCATTGTTAGCCGCGCGGTCTAAAGCGCCATGTCGCGGATTGCATGGCCGCTCCCGTCGGAGAATTGTGACCTCCATCGGGCAAGGGTGTGTGTTGTTGTTAGCATAGGGTAGTTTAAGTAGTTTGTACGTCTAGGGACCGATGACCTCAGTAGTTTGGTCCCTTAGATATACAAACATTTTATTT
The DNA here is from genome assembly GCA_026315105.1 of Locusta migratoria. NCBI lineage: Eukaryota > Metazoa > Arthropoda > Insecta > Orthoptera > Acrididae > Locusta > Locusta migratoria. The sequence goes on along the minus strand of CM048755.1, from coordinate 166,618,594 downwards.
GAATACTGGGAGATCGATGTCCGATATCATTATCACAGCAAAGTTCTTGTAGTTTGAGACACACACTCACACACACACACACACACACACACACACACACACACACAAGGGGGGGGGGGCGGGAGAAGAAAATTTGAAATTTCCGCCGAAAGTGAAACTTCGGTTCTATCTTTAGCTATTTTATAGGTACAGTGGGCTTAAAAGTACTTCATGACTGACATTTGCGTTTCGATGGCAATAATGGCGCTGTTACAATCAATCAGAGCTAGATATCGCGACGCGACAGGACATTTTAGCCACAATGAATGATTCAAGAGTGGAACTCAGGCGTGCACCTTGCAACAACATCCAATAATTCTCCGTTCCTCGAATTTCATGCAATGTAAATACTTCTTCGTTTCAATCTAAAGATAATTTCTTGTTTTCCACAGGATACCTTGGTGGCCTGTATTACAGCCTACCATCGACTTATACGGGGCGTATTCAGTTACAGAAGCATATGACCAATGTAAAAGTTTCAGCAAGATACCTGCAAACGACTGCTGAAATATTCTTCCACTCATTTTTCATGATCATAGCCGGTATTCGTTGACAGGAATTAATGTACCGGGTGATCAAAAAGTCAATATAAATTTGAAAACTTAATAAATCTCGGGATAATGTAGATAGAGAGGTAAAAATTGACACACATGCTTGGAATGACATGGGGTTTTATTAGAAACAAACAAAAAACGAACAGACAGATGGGGCTTACACTAATGTTTGGTTAGCAATTAGGCGTACCCTCCGATGCTATCCTTACAAAATCCATCGGCAACAAAAAGTTACCTGGCGATTTAGTGAAACGGAGGGCATTTGCCGAGTGCGCGTTTCAAAAGATGGCGGAAAATGACGATTGGTTGAGTAACGTGATGTGGACCCACGAAGCTCATTTCACACTCCGAGGGTCTGTCAACGCCCAAAACTGCAGAATCTGGGCTACCGAAAATCTGTCGTGGAAACTCCATTGGACGACGAGAAAGTCACGGTATGGGTTGGATTTACCACATCTACCGTTATCGGGCCTTTTTTCTTCGAGGAACTCTATGATTCTGGTGAGAGGTTCGCCGATATGTAACAGAATCGCATCATCCCCAGCCTGGCTGGTAAACACCTACTGGAACGTACGATTTTTATGCAGGATGGCGCTCCACTCCATATTGCTAGAAGCGTAAAAGATCTCTTACGCGCGTCTTTTGGTGTTAATCGTGTGCTCGTGTGCTCACTTTCGTTATGCTTGGCCTCCCAGGTCCCCAGACCTTAGTCCGTGCGATTATTGGCTTTGGGGTTACCTGAAGTCGCAAGTGTATCGTGATTCACCGACATCTCTAGAGATGCTGAGAGACAACATCCGACGCCAATGCCTCACCATAGCTCCGGACATGTTTTACAGCGCTGTTCACAATATTATTCCTCGACTACAGCTATTGTTGAGGAATGATGGTGAACGTATTGAGCATTTCCTGTAAAGAACGTCATCTTTGCTTTGTCTTAATTTTTTATGCTAATTATTGATTTTCTGATCAGATGAAACGCCATATGTCGGACATTTTTTGAACTTTTGTTTGTAATAAAACCCAATGTCATTACAAGCATGTGTGTCAATTTTTACCTCTCTATCTACGTTATTCCGAGATTTATTAAGTTTTCAAATTTATACTGACTTTTTGATCACCCGGTACTACCGTTCCTGGTAGGCGTTGATATGGTGCTAGTTAAGGACTGACCTGCCTAATCCGTGGTCAGTTTGTGATTTATAGTAATCAACTTTTCATTGAACTTAACAGTTTTATCAAGATTTCCTGGCATGTTCTAGCCGCGAAAAGTAGTTTGTGTATATTCATAGGCTAAATTCACGAGTGTGCAGATTTAGCAAAATGCTCAAATGTTTGTAGAGCTTATGGGACTTAACTACAGGGTCATCAGTCCCTAAACTTACAAACTACTTATGAACTAGCTAACACTAATGACGACACAAATATCCATGCCCGAGGGGGGATTCGAACCCCCGACCGTAGTAGTCGTGCAGACCATGACTGGAGCGCCTCAGTCCCCTCGGCCACCGCGGCCGGCGCAGATTCAGCGTTATATCGCAATTTTAAGTTCCTTTACTAACAGTTTACACGTATATTAGTGTCCTAATCATATGTAATAACCATTTCTATATGTAGCTAAGATATATTGTCGATATCACGTAAGTAAATCTCGTGGCAATAATGAATTCGAAGTGTTTGAGCTGCCATAGGAAAACTAGTGCCGGGGTACTTTGCAGCTGTTGTGACAAGTAGTTTTATTGGGGAGAATGTAGCGTTGTTGGAATGGGGGAAGCAAATGAGTCTCCTCCTTTCTTCTGAAAAGAGCGTTCAAGAGACAGAAAAATAGGTGACTAGGAAGGGAAGATAAGAGCCCTTTCAGGCTGAAATGGATTGTGTTAGGGAGGAACTTGTGCGAAGTCGTAACACGGAACAGTGGCCCCAGAGAGACCATAACATCTGATAGCTTCACAATTGGCGCAATCAATAGATTTGTCTTGCTACCACAGTTAAGTGAGGAAGAGTGTCCATTAGAAGTAGGTGTAGTTAAGAGACAACAGACTTTCACTAGGAAGCCAACTTTTTCGAAAGAAAGTAGATAGTACGAAGAAAGTTATGTTGCTAGGAAGTAGCCATGGAAGAGGTGTGGGCCAGATTTTGTAGGAAAAATTAGGTGACAAACTACTTCAAGTCCAGTTCACGCCTTAGTCATGTGGTAGATGATACAGGTTCCTTGTGCAAGGGTTTCACAAAACAAGATCATGTTGTGGTAGTGGGTGGAGTGGGAAACAGCATTGATACGGATCAGGGCTACAGTATTGAGCGTGACCTGGTTAAAATAGCGTTTGCAATGACCCATACAAATGTTGGGCTGGTGCCTGTTTTTGTGCGGTATGATCTATCCCAGTTGAACCAATCTGTCAGGAGGGTCAATATGGATATAGATCAGATGCTTAGGGTGGCTACTCAGTCAGACATGAGTTAGGTTACTGTTTATGCTATTGGTAGGTGGAATTTCACTAGGCATAGAAAAGGTAAGGGGAAACTCTCTGGGTTGATAGCACAATCCTTATTTGGGGACACTGAAATTCATGGAAGTAACTCTGTCCAGGGAGAAGCTCAGGCAAGGAGGTGCTAAAGATGTTAAAAAATCACAAGATACTTTAAAATGTTAAGTAAAAAATAATATTTGCATTTTTCATCGGAATGTTGGGGGATTAAAGAATAAAATAGTTTGTTTAGATGATATAGAAAGTGATAATGTAGTAGCTATACTATGTCTGTCCGAGCATCACAGTGTCACTGGCATGGAAAAGGTGAATGTCAATGGATATAAACTAGCTGCACATGTAAGTAGAGATAAGGTAAGATGAGGAGTTGTCATATATGTCAAAAGCTATCACTCTGTGAAAAATTCAGAAACAAAAATGTTTTGAGTAGAGCAACATATTAAAGCATGTGCCTGTCAGCTTAAACTCAGTGATGACTCTCTTATAACTGTAACAGTGTACAGGTCCTCTTTAGGAAACTTCCAGTTACTTCTGGAAAATTTGGATGTATTGTTGTGCTATCTGTGATATAAGGGGAAGCAATTTATGGTCTATGGTGATTTCAATGTTGATTCACTGAAAGAGTGTAATAGGAAGAATGACCTGGAAGTCTTACTTGCCTCTTTCAATTTGACTTCCATTAATGAATGGTAAAGGACAGCAACGTAAATGCTTGTCCAGTTGAGAATGATTTTTATGATTATGGTGCACAGATAGTTACTGTATATGACATAGCTCCGTTCAGGAATTCGAAACAGTCTTCCAGAGTTGTGCGCTCAGTTAATGATTTATGTTGTTGTTGTGGTCTTCAGTCCGGCGACTGGTTTGATGCAGCTCTCCACAATACCCTATCCTGAGCAAGCCTCTTCATCTCCACATAAGAACGGCAACCTACATCTGTATGAATCTGCTTACTGTATCCATCTCTTGGTCTTCCTCTGCGGTTTTTACCCCACACACTTCCCTCCAACGCTAAATTCACAATCCCTTGATGTCTAAGAATGTGCCCTGCCTATCTATCCCTTCTTTTAGTCAAGGTATGCCAGAAATTTCTTTTCTCCCCAATTCTGTTCAGTACCACGTCATTAGTTACGCAATCCAGCCACCTAATCTTCAGCATTCTTCTGTAGCACCATATTTCAAAAGCCTCAATCCTCTTCCTGTCCGCACTGTTTATCGTCCATGTCTCACTCCCATACAAGGCAACACTCCATACAAATGCCTTCAGAAAGGACTTCCTTAGGCTTAAATCAATATTCGATGTTAACAAATTTCTCTTTTTCAAGAACGCTTTTCTACCCATTGCCATTCTGCATTTTATATCCTCTGTACTGCGTCCATCATTTGTTATTTTACTGCCCAAGTAACAAAACTCATCTACTTTCTTTATTGCTTCGTTACCCAATTTAATTCCGTCAGCATCACGTGATTTTCTTACACTGCACTCCATTACCCTAGCTTTGCTCTTGTTAATCTTCTTCTTATATGCACCTTTCATCACACTGTCCATTCCGTTCAACTGCTCTTCCAGATCCTTTGCTGTCTCTACCAGAATTACTATGTCGTCGGCAAAACGCAATGTTTTTAATTCTTCACCCTGAACTTTAATTCCTTCACCAAATTTCTCCTTGCTTTCCTTTATAGCTTGCTCAATGTACAAATTGAATAACATTGGAGAAAGGCTACAACCCTGTCTTACTCCCTTTCCAACCACTGCATCCCTTTCATGCCCTTCAACTCTGACAACCGCTGTCTGGTTTTTGTACAAGTTGTAAATAACCTTACGCTCCCTATATTTTACTCCTGCTTGCTTCAGAACTTGAAAGAGTTTATTCCAATCAACATTGTCAAAAGCCTTCTCCAAATCTACAAAAGCTAGAAATGTAGGTTTGCCTTTTCTTAGTCTATCTTCTAGGATAAGCCGTAAAGTGAGTATTGCCTCCCGTGTTCCTACATTTCTCCTGAACCCAAACTGATCTTCCCCGAGGTCGGCTTCTTCCAGCATTTCCATCCTTCTGTAAATAATTCGTGTTAATATTTTGCAACCATGACTTATTAAACTGATGGTTCTGTAGTTTTCACACCTGTCTGCACCTGCTTTCTTTGGTATGGGGATTATAACATTTTTCTTAAAGTCTGAGGGTACTTCACCTGTCTCATACATCTTACACACCAGGTGAAACAATTTTGTCATGGCTGGCTCTCCCAGAGACTTTAGTAGCTCTGAGGGTATGTCATCTACTCCTGGGGCCTTGTTCCGACCTAGGTCTTTCAGGGCTCTGTCAAATTCATCTCTCAGTATAGTATCTCCTATTTCATCTTGATCTACTTCCTCTTCCCTTTCTACAACATTGTCTCTAAGTTCATTTCGTTTGTAAAGCTGCTCTATGTACTCTTTCCACCTTCCAGCTTTCCCTTCTTTGCTGAGAACTGGTTTCCCATCTGAGTTCTTGATATTCATAGAGTTGCTTTTCTTGTCCCCAAATGTCTCTTTTATTTTCCTGTAGGCTGTATCTATTTTTCCCCTATTTATACATTCTTCTACATACTTGCATTTGCCTTCTAGCCACTCCTGCTTAGCCATTTTGCACTTCCTGACAATCTCATTTCTTAGTTGTCTGTAGTTCATTTTGCCTGTTTCATTTACTGCATTTTTATATTTTCATCGATTAAATTTAGTATCTCCTATGATATCCAAGGATTTTTTGTAGGTCTTGCCTTCCTTTTTATCCTCTGCTGCCATCACTATTTCATCTCTCAATGCTACCCATTCCTCCTCTACTGTTTTATTTCCCCCCGTTTCTGTCAATTGTTGCCTAACGCTCCCTCTGAAATTCTTAAGAACTTCAGGTTCCTTCAATTTATCCAGGATCCAGCTCCTTATTTTCCTACCTTTTTGTAGTTTCTTCAGTTTCAGCCTACAGTTCATAACCAACAAGTTATGGTCAGAGTCTATATCTGCCCCTGGGTATGTTTTACAGTTTAAAACCTGGTTCCGAAATCTATGTTTTACCATTATAAAATCTATCTGGTATCTCCCGGTGTCTACTGGTCTCTTCCACGTATTCAACCTTCTTTTGTGATTCTTAAACCACGGGTTTGTTATAACCAAATTATGTTCCGCGCAAAATTCTACCAGGCGGCTTCCTCTTTAATTCCTTTTTCCCAGGCCATATTCACCTACTATCTTCCCTTCCCTTCCTTGTCCTACTACCGAATTCCAGTCTCCCATCACAATTAAGTTTTCCTCTCCCTTAACTGTCTGAATAATTTCCTTTAGCTCCTCATATATTTCTTCGATCTCCTCATCATCTGCAGAGCTAGTTGGCATATAAACCTGCACTACTGTTGTCGGTGTTGGCTTTGTATCTATCTTGACTACGATAATGCGATCACTGTGTTGCTCATAGAAGTTTACCCGCATTCCTATTTTCTTATTCATGATCAGACCTACTCCTGTAATACCCCCAACTGATTTTGTATTTATAATCCTGTATTCGCCTGACCAGAAATCCTGTTCCTCTCTCCACCGAACTTCACTAATCCCCACTATATCTAACTTCAACCTATCCATTTCCCTTTTTAAATTTTCTAGCTTCCCTACCCGATTAAGGGATCTGACATTCCACGCTCCAATCCGTAGAATGCCAGTGTTGTCTTTCCTGATGATCACATCCTCCTGTGTAGTCCCCGCCAGGAGATCCGAATGGGGGACTTTTTTACCTCCGGAATATTTTACCCGGGGGGATGCTATCATCATATGTTCATACAGTAGAGCTGCATGTCCTCGGGAAAATTAACGGCTGTAGTTTCCCCTTGCTTTCAACCGTTCGCAGTAACTGTGCGGCAAAGCCACATTAGCTGATGTTACAAGGCCAGCTCAGTCAATCATCCAGACTGTTGCCCCTGTTACTACTGAAAAGGCTGCTGCCCCTCTTCAGGAACCACACGTTTGTCTGGCCTCTCCACAGATAGCCCTCCGCTGTGGTTGCACCTACGGTACGGCTATCTGTATCGTTGAGGCACGCAAGCCACCCCACCTCGGCAATAGAAAATTCAGAGAAAGTGTACAGCAGTTAGAGTAAGATGAGGTTTATAAGGAACCCGATGCTAATTTAAAATATAGCTTATTTCATGATACATTTGTAAGGCTATTTGAAAGTGTTTTCCCAAAAAATTAATTAAATATAATTCTAAGAAACCATGTCAAATACCATGGCTTACTAAAGGAATAAAGAAAGAAAGAATAATGACCTAGAAACAATCAAATATTATATAAACTACTGTGATACATTAGGAAAAAAGTTGTTAAAAATCCAGAAACATGTGCATCATGTCTGAGATCAGTTCCTCTGATAATAAGAATAAAACAATTTTCAATTTTATTAAAAGGGAGACAGGGCAACCAAGAGCACTGGAAGACGATATTACCATCAGAGGACATGAAAAGTTTACTATACAAAAGTCAAACGATAATGACCTTTTAATGATTATTGTCTAAGTGTTGTGGAGAAAATAGGATCTAAATGTTCATTAGAAGTAGCAAGGCAGTTCATGGAAGAGGCCATACCTACACAATTTGATACAATTGGAATTCCACCCACCTATCTCTCGGAAGTTAGGAAAATAATAGCATTAAACTCTGTCAAGAGTAAAAGCTCACATGGAATTGATGGAATTTTCAGTAGGGTATTAAAAGCTTGTTCCCAAGAGATAAGTAGGATTCGTAGCCACATATGTAAGATCTCTCTGAAGCAGGCTATTTTCCTTGACAGTCTGAGTCATTGCATAATAAAGGGGATACTACTCACTACCGACAACTTTATCCAAAATGTTTGGGAAAGTAATGTAGTCTCGAATAGCTACACATACTAATAAAAATAAAGTTCTAACAAAATGTCAGTTCGGTTTTCAGAAAAGCTTTTCAACAGAAAAAGCAATATGAATGATGAAATAGTAAATGCTCTGAATAACACACTTGTTGGGATTTTTTGTGATCTTTCAAAGGTTTTTGATTGTGTGATGTCTTCTGGATAAACCTAAGATTTTGGTATGAGAGGGACAGTGCACAAATGATTTACTTCATACTTATCCGGAAAAGTGCAGAAAGTTGAAATAAGCAGTTCACATAATATGCAAGTAACAACGGTTCAGGTCCGACTCCGGTCATCCAAACTTGGGTTTTTCGTGATTTCCTTAGATCACTTCAGGCTTTCAGTGCACGACCCGTTTTCTTTCCCATCCTTAACAAAATCAATCCGAACTTCTGATCCGTCTTTGACCACATTGTTCAATAGACGTTAAACCCTAATCTTCGTTTCTTCTTTTTTCATCAAAGTCAAATACATTCATCGCCCAACATAAGCAACCTGAAGAGCTACAGTCGTCTGTTGATTTCATACAGCGATTTAATTTCTTTGACAGGGTAAGTCGAGGAACATTTAAGGCAATTAGCAGCAGCCCTTAAGCTCACATTGCCTTCCTATACATTTTAAACCCTTGCTGCCCTCTGCGGCAGGGTTGTTCTTTAACGTCGGCATCGTGGCCTCAAAGCAAAACAAAAAAATCTAATATGGGTCGCACCACCCGATTTTTGGGTGGCCCTTAGTGTCTCACTGACAAGTACAGTACATGAAAATGGTGCGGATACAGAAAGCGACTTGAGTGAGCGGGATTTCATTTTAACGATACAATCTACGTCAGATCCAAATCAAATTTTTGTAAACCGATTGGACCAAACTTCTATGGTCATCAGACCCTAGACTTACAAACTACATAAACTAATTTACGCTAAGGACAACATGCACCCTCATGCCTGAGAGAGTACTAAAACATCCGGCGGGAGCGACCGCCAGATCTGCAGCATAATGACTTAGACCACGCAGCCACTTTCATACGGCTATGTCAGATTAGTTAAATATTAACATTAGTGTTACATTATCACTTCTTGACTTTAACAATAAAAACCGATGCTTAAAATTAAATCGTTTGCCTAGATCGACACTCGAAAACAAAGTTCTAACAAATGGCAAAGAGACGTTTACACTTTATTTCAAGCACAGTCGCCTTCCGTTATTTTACGCAAACCCTAGAAATTCCATTTGACTCACAGCACTGCCGTGGCCATATCAAACGCTGAACACAAATATACATCCAAATATATTTACTTGAATGTCTTCTAGAATAAGAGTGTGTGCGAACATGTTTTCTGACACTGATCTAGAACCGAGATCAATAGAGTGTTCAACCGTTAGGCGACCACTACAGAAATAACTTTTTATCTTATAAAAGACCGGCTAAGATATGGTGTTAACAATATTTTCCTTTCCGGAGACGACTTCTATATTTTTGCCGCATCTTTATCTCGCTTTAGTTTCCTCTGGCACTCTGTCGAGCCCTCGATGCCGAAGAAATCACAAAGTCAATCGAAAATACGGCTTAGCAGGGAATCCGGAATGGCTTTTCCACTTCGATATTACTTCTATCATTCATTAGGTTCGCCAGTTCCAGTATCAGCCAAGAGAAAGATTAAAAGATTTACCACCCCACTCTACTTGAGCAACTTCGCCAATCACAACAGAGAATCCCCTAACCGCACGCAGGCAACCGACGGACGGATACCGAGTAAGGAGTCATTGTCCCATGTGTTCCACGTTAAATTCTTCACATGGATAATTTCGAATCAGCGTAAAATGTTCCTAATTCCTCAGGTTAATTTGTCTTACATGAGTCGCGAGAGGTTTCTCTGCTTCTATTACATAGACAGGAATTCTCGATTGTTATCGAGGAAGGTGGTTGCAATACTTCACGTACAGTACTCAGTTTGGGAGAAGTAACATTCCAGTCTCGGTCCATCCATACAGATTTAGGTTTTCAATTATATGTTTACATTACATCTGTTAAGCTGTCGACAGTTTTCATTTTCAATTTATTACCACACCTTTGTTTGGTATGTGCTCATGTCTAGTTACTTTGGTTTCACATCAGATTTATTGTACATTTCTTCTACTACAAATTAAAGTAAATAACGATTGCATCATTGTCTCTTCTTAGATCTTGCTTGTATTTACGGCTTATTCATCAGCAGATAATTGTGAGATGTAACTGTTTGCACAAATACTATATGTTACTGAAACATGTAATACCATGAAGAAATCAGTGCAAAGTGTCGAATTTGTGTCTAAATCATTGCATACAAATTGTTAAAAATTCAGACCCATTCGACTAATTTACTATTTAAAAAATACATTTTCACTGAATGAGTAGTTGAATGATTTCAAATTATACTTTATCAGTTACACAGTGAAATGCACAGTACAATTCTTAGAAAAGGTTAATTATCCCTTCTGCCACACATTTAAGAATCTACCCCCCTTAACTAAGGATTAAAAGTGGGAAAACTATTTAGTCACAGGGTACTGTTCATCCTATATTATAGTAATACGATGGCTTCCATGTTTGTTCATTTGTTTAGCTATCCACACACTTTTGCTACTTTTCTTTCTGTTGGCTGATATTCATTTCCTCTTTACTCTCTTGATACCCCATATGATTTCCATGAGTAGTACGAGAGTCGTCCGCAAATTAGTACCATTTAGCGCCGTATGAAGCGCTAATTGGCTTAATAACCATCGGATATAACGCCCTCTGTTTGCTTGATTTGTATGTGTAACGATACGTGCCATTCGAATTGACTGTATTGTGTCTGTTAGTGTTTACGAAATTAAAAAAAAAAAAAAAAAAAAAAAAAAAAAAAAAAAAAAAAAAAAAAAAAAAAAAATAACTAGTGAATGTCACAAGTCGTGAAGTTAGTCCTGTAATAAGGTTTGTCAACGGAGGAAATATGCGAACAATCGATATTCATCGTCAACTGAAGGACGTATATGGAAGAGAGAACACGTATAATGAGTGTTCGGAGTAGGCCAACTGTGTTTTCTCTGACAAACTTCTTGCTTCAGAGGACGAAATCGTGTAAAACGGTTGGCGCGTTGCAACTGATGAAATTTGTGAACATTTTAGTTCATGAAATTGTTAAAAATTTGTGAAAAAAGGGTGCCTTACATGCATACTTATGAAGACAAAACCAGGCATATGGATGCAGCATTGACATTTTGGGAACGTTATTCAGTTGAAGGAGACAGTTTATTGATTCGCATCGTCGTTGGTGACGAAACGTGCGTTTCTTCTGCAACACCTACGACTGAAAGAAAATGGAGTGGCGGCAGACGAAAATGACACTGGAATATAAAAACCCGCCATACGTTATGAAAAATGTTTAAATTGCACGGTGTTTATGTAGAGATGAAGTTTAATTTATATTCCTTCATTAAAACTTAAGTATTTCCTAATACGTAGTATTTTTTATTTTCATTCCTAAACATACGACCCTCATATGTAAGAGATTGGCGGCCGAGTGCACCAACCTCGGTCAAAAGTTAATCGCGGTCAAGTCGGCATCTAAACGTGGTCAACTCAAGTTTCTGGTGCGCCGTCACTGATCAAAGTTAAACGAGGGAGTTGATTGCGGTTAAATTTGATCGCGGCTCACGGCCGATTTTGTCGAGATGATCAGGGTTATACGAATGTACTGTATCAAGATGACGGCGGGTTTCGATGTTTTGGACGGAACCGATGAAGATTTATTAGCCGGCCGCGGTGGCCGAGGGGACTGAGGCGCTTCAGTCACGGTCTGCACGGCCACTACGGTCGGGGGTTCGAATCCCCCCTCGGGCATGGATATTTGTGCCGTCCTTAGTATTAGCTAGTTTGTAAGTTTAGGGACTGATGACCCCGTAGTTAAGTCCCATAGTCTTTACAAACATAAAAAAGAAAAAAAAAAAAAAAAAAGATTTATTAAACCCCGATAGTTTACATTTGGATCAAAACCGGAATGAAGTGATTGTGGAAAGGGAAGAGACCCTGTGCAAGATTACGGCGACAAGAAATTTGAAGAAAGATTTCGTTTATCCAAAGAAACAGTGTGGTGGTTGTTAAGCCAAATCAAGACAGGTTAGAAATGTCTATCAATAGAAATAACCCTGTTTCGCCTATGAACAGACTCTTGATTACGTTAAGAGTATATACAACTGGTGCATTTAACAACTGCACTAAGAATTATTAGTGTATCGGACTTCGTAGCTTCGATGTCTCCTCAGTTTATAACCCTTTCAGACCCTCTGGCTACAATTGCGTACATAACGTTTACAGTGTCTAAGACAGATCAGAAACATTTTTTCTCAATTGAAACAACATGTATATACTATGAGTGTTAAACCTTTTCAGCGTGCACACTACTGTCAATTGCGGGAGATCACTATAAAAATACCAAGTAGTCATGTTAGGTACGTTACTGAAACCATTGTAATTACAAACAAGGATAAAGATTTCACAACGGAGGAAATTCGTGCTGTAATGGAACAGCTGAATCCTAAAAAGTCTCCAGGATAGAATGGCATAAATAGTTTAGTTCTACTGAGGGTGTTTAATATGTTTCCTCAATTTGTTACTACGATCTACAATCGTTGCCTTCAAATGGCATGCTTCCCCAAACTGTGGAAGCGAGCTAAAATAATACCGATAGTTAAGCCTGGAAAGGAACAGAGCGCAGAAATCAAAAAGTATCGTCCAATAAGTATTTTATACACTGAAGCAAAGATACTGGAAAAACTTTTAATAAATCGAATAATGCATTTCGTCTACTCCAGAGATCTGCTGCATAAGAACCAGTACGGTTTCACCCCACAAACGAGTACGACTGACGCGCTAATGGCTGTAAAAGAATTTGTGGAGAGTAGTCTCACAACTAAAATGTGTGTCATTATGGTGAGTCTGGATGTACAATGCGCCTTTGACGCAGCTTGGTGGCCAGGTATTTTAAAGACGTTGCGTGAGTTTAACTGTCCTGCAAATCTGTATAACCTTACACGTAGCTATTTCAGTCACAGAACTGCAACGTTGAATGTCAACAACCTTTTCATAGAAAGATCGGCTACCAAAGGATGCCCACAAGATTCTTGTTGCGGACCCGGTTTCTGGAATATATTATATGATTCCTTGCTTAAATTGCCTTACTCAGGACACTCTCTTGTTATAGCCTTTGCCGATGATCTGATTGTTCTAACAAAAGGAGAGAGTCCTCTTGCCGCTGAGAACATCTGTAACACAGACATGCAATTAATATCGACTTGGGCTAGTAATAATAAACTCCAATTCAATGAACAGAAATCAAAAGCTATACTTATCACCAGGAAAAGGAAATTTGCCTCATTCACAACCACAATATACCTTAACAACAAAGTGCTTCAACAAGTAGACCATCTAAAATATCTGGGCGTTATAATCAACAGTAAGTTTACATTCAACAAACACGTTCAACATATTACAGATAAATGCACGGTCTTGATTAACGCTCTTTCCAGATCAGCAAGACTCAACTGGAGTCTGCGGGCTACCGCACTGCAAACTATTTATAAAGGAGCAATACTGCCTATATTATCGTACGGCTCACCGATGTGGATAGACACACTAGAGCGACAATACAACCGTACCAAAATTAATAGAGTCCAACGGTTAATCAATTTAAAAATGGTTAAAGCTTACAGAACGACATCCAGCGAAGCACTTTGTGTTCTTTCAGGTCTCATGCCTATAACACTTAAGATACAGGAAATAGCTAAATATTATAACCTGGTCAAAACCAAAGACGCCAAACAGACAATCGACATCGCCCTAGAGTACAGAAGCTGGGCACACCCAGCAGACTTTACAAGGATAATTGAGAAGGACGCCAGCAAAAGCTACGCTGTTGAAGTATACACAGATGGAAGCAAATCAGACGACGGAGTGGGTTCGGGGATAGCAATATTTGTTAATAAGAGGCTTACTTACCAGATGCAGCTAAAACTGTCTAATGAATGCTCAAACAATCAAGCGGAACAATTTGCCATTGTCAATGCTCTTGAGTTCATAAATAATCTCTCGAATACTGATACAACTGCAGTAATTCACACCGACAGCAGAATTACTTTGGACTCTTTGCGAAATCCGAAGAACCACAACTTGTTGATTGAAGAAATAAGAAGTAATATCAGAAGGTTACAGACACACAACTGGCTGGTGCATTTCGAATGGGTTAAGGCACATCAAGGGATATGGGGAAATGAACTAGCTGACAACCTTGCTAAAAGAGCAGCTCGATCACGACAGTCAACACGCTATAACAAAATACCTACAAGTGCCGTAAAGAAGAAACTTCGAGAAGAGTTTAGGAACAAATGGGACATTGAGTGGCACAGAACAAAAAACGGGGGAAGCACTAAACCGTATTTTCCTACGATCCGACAACGTTTAATGATTAAACTTCCAATATCTCCGAATTTTACAGCTATGCTAACAGGTCATGGGAAACTGAAAGCCTACTATCAGCGGTTCAAAATAATTGAAGACGGAACGTGCACATGTAACAGTGCTGTCCAAACTACTGACCACGTGCTTTTTGACTGCTGCAATTTATTGAAAGAGAGGGACCATCTCAGGAAAAAAATAGCTGCCAAAGGAGGAGGATGGCCCGTCAGTAAATATGACTTAGTACATAAATACACTACTGACTTTTACAATTTTTGTAATTCAATAAGATTTCCTAATGTATAAAACTTTTACAATTCTTGTAATTCATTGAGATTTCCTAATGTATAAAATTGTTTGTTCCTTTGTAAACCATGTCATCTTGTATACTGTACTTGTGTTTGTAAGAACATTTGATGTAACCGCCTGAATCAAACCATCAAACATGTAATATTGCTATGTAATGGGGCATGTTAAATAATAAATAAATAAAAAAAAGTAGTCAGTGTTGCACTACGCAGCAGCTTGTGAACTCCAAAGAACACGCAAGTTGTGGGTCACTTGTATTCCACTGTACAACTGAAAAGTAGTAGTAATTATTTTGCATGGCGACTATTGAATGATCAGTTTATTTAGTACAAACGTTAGTGCTACAAAATTAATTATATTAGTCTATAAAAAGAGGCCTTGCTTTTCAGCATATGCAATTTTGTAGTATGTAAATGGATGCACACAACAGCGTAAATCTTGTTTCTAAAATCAATAAAAACGTAACTTAATAGGAACACAGCAAAAATAATAATTTCCTTCCTCCAGAAAAAAGTCAGGTCTGAAAGGGATAAGGTTTCCATCAAGAGAAGAAGTGCGCTCTGTTATGGATGGTATTAGGCAACTGGACAGATTTCCTGGTGTTACTGGTACCGTGGATTTTACCCACATAAGAAT
Source organism: Locusta migratoria (assembly GCA_026315105.1). NCBI lineage: Eukaryota > Metazoa > Arthropoda > Insecta > Orthoptera > Acrididae > Locusta > Locusta migratoria. Next base: position 166,603,185 of record CM048755.1, on the reverse strand, counting down.
TCAGTCTCCTGGAGGTCGAAATGCTGAACTTTTCCGCAACAGGAAATATTATTTTTCGTTTAATTGTCAGACAATCAGTGACCACAATTTGTTGATACGAGATATCATGGCTCTATGGCCTGTCTCTGTGGACGACAATACCTCATTTCGAAACTGTGCTCGCAGCGGAAAGATACCACAAGGGCATTTATTGGGAGATAGTGGTTATGATTGTATATCTTATTTGTTAACGCCACTTTTAAACCCACAGAACGACGCAGAACATCGTTATATCAGATGACATATTAGAACAAGAAACACTGTAGAGAGAAAATGTGGCTTGTGGAAGCTACGATATCCTATTCTATCAGCTGGAATGAAAAGCAATCCCCAGAAAGCAATGTCAATAATTGTGAGTACAGCTGTCTTGCACAACATTGCTAGGAGCTCAAGCAGTGATGAGCCATCTGAAGATTCTGAAATTACGAGTTTGTTAAATCAGTTACGCGATGAGAGAGGCTCCAACATCGAAGTCAATGAACCCATGCTTCCTGGACAGCAGATATATCGCGACGACACATTGCCAGGAAGAGCAGTTCGCCGCGCCATAATTAATGAATATTTCCAGTAAGGTAACTATTAAATTCAGAAAGTGTTTTGAATCAAAAATTAAGATTATAGTTACGCAACATATTGCAAAGTTTTCATGTTATTAAAGCATGTTGTCTGTAAATTTCTGTTACCAGGTGGACATGCGGTGCATGGGAAACTATGCTGTGAACAACAGTGGCTTAAATGTGTTGATTTGTACGAAACACACAATAAATCATAACTTATTTAATTACATAAATCTGTCTTAGAGTGTTTTTTATTAATAATTTCTGTTTGAAATATGACTGGATTCGATCTAACTGTCTGCTGCTATAATTATTTTCTCTACAGAATCTTTCATGTAATGACAGAACAAAATGGTGCAAAGACTGAATTAACTAATGAATAGTCAGTAACTCTTACAAATGCTTATAAAGTGAAGTTGCTACAAGACATGGAGGGCTTTTACAAATAGTACCTAAGACTTTAGCCATCAGTGCAAGCGTTGTAATTAGCTAAGGGGTGTGCTAGTTAAAAATACCGAAGGGGAACTGTAATGTTAAAATACAGCAGTTACAGGCCACTGTTTACACCCAGTTTTTCACACACCTCATTCTCACATTTGCAGAAAAAGTTCCTGATTTTTGCACAGGCACACAGAAAAATCCCTCACTACAACTATGTTGTGATAAAAGTTATTGGTAACTGTTATAAACAAGTGGACATGCTGAGTTTTGCTAGGAAAGCAACAAACAATATTAAACCAACTTGTAAAGAATGTCACTAAAAATCTCTCTAAGTAAAATATGTTTTGATAAATTATGGGTTACTAATTAAACATTTGCAAGTGCTGAGTATTGCTACAAAAGCCATGCATTATTATGCTCACTTTTGCAGGGGAGTGGCCCATCCTAACACAGTGCCACTTAAATGTAACTCACTTAAAATATATTGTGATTTGAACTTGTACAATATTACTAAAAAGCCTCACACAATTTCACTTACTTATGCTGAAGAAAGTGCCACTGAAATATCCCCCACTAAAACAATTTTATGATGCAAGTAATGGGTTGTTGTTATAAACATTTGCAGATCTAAAGTACCGTAACATTAGAAAAGCCTCACAATTTTACTTACTTTTGTAGAGAAGTGCAATTGACAAATCCCTCACTCCACCTTGCATTAGCTTTTGTCAAGTGTAAATTTTTTGCATTAATTATTTGGATGGTTGTGTGTCATGGCTCATATCTTCTAGTACTTTACATTGTACCGTTGAATATATATTGGGCACATATGTAAATAACAACAAACCACATAAAAACTATTTAAAGAAGCTATGGGTCAAGCAACAAATTTATTAAATATTTTACAGTTGGGTTTGATTTCACAGCTATATTCATAGCTTCTGGACAAACAGGAATACTTGTTTTGCTCCTTAGCATTGTTACTCGAGTCACAGAAGCACAAAATATTAACATCTTCAATCACAGATACATGTGTTTGTAATCCGGGGTACAAGACAGTGTAATTTTCAATGGAAAGCAGAAGTAAAGCTTTTATATTACTCACATGCCATACAGAATAAACTGGTGCAGGTAATGTATTCTCCTGTCATACCAAAACGTCGCCAGAAAACTAGAGATACAGAAGAAAGCTACTTTTTGTACTCACATACACACACAACTGTCTTACCAATACAAAGACGGGTTGGCAGACTGTCCAGTTGAGAAATCCATTCATCACTTCAAGAGTTTGCTTACAAAACAGCATGTTCTAATCAACAAGCAAGTGATCCAAAGTACAACAGTCTCTGCTATATGTTTTATAACAGTTTTTAAACGTGGCCAAAACAGGATACACATGTGTGCCTGCTTAAAGCCACATTCATGGTCATAGCAGAAAATTAAAACTCTGATGCTGGCCATAGAAGTTTTAATTAATCTCCTAAGGGTGTACCACATTTAATTTCCAGGAAGTTGAGCTATAATACTTAAAACTTACCTACTAATGAACAAAGTTCGCTTGCATTATTAAGTTCGCACAGACAAACTATTAAAAACATTGTGCTTTGTTTAAAGAAAATCTCTGTGGATCATACATGTGACTTCAAACAAGAACGAACAAAGTAACATTTCGTGAAGCAACTGAACAGCAAATTCTACATTATTTGCAATAAAGTATACTAGGCCTGGGTGGTGTTCAAAGTAAGCTTTAAGAATTCATCACTTGCATCAACGTGGCTGAAAGGACACAGGGCCAAACTGTAACATTGTCCGTACTTATATTTAAAAACAGAAAATTGTATTTACGTGATAACTTTATTAAGCTGCAATTACACACTTTCATACATACTAGTGAAGGTTAATAAAAAATACATCACATCAATTTTCTTTATTTTTGTTCCTCCAGTATTTTAACTTTTCTCATAGAACTAAACTCTTCAACCTTTTTATTCTTAATTCACACTTATGTTCCTGTTTCATCATTTTGAGCTGATATTCTAACATATCCTCCCTTTTCCTGCAGAATTCTTCAATTACAGTACCTGAATCGGATGGCCTAGGTTTTGCCGGCATCCTACGACGAGACCACTTATGTGGAGTGGATACAGTGGATTTTACTTCACTCAAGGCACACATCGGACTACTTTCCAATGTGTGTGGTGTCATGGGCACAGGATTCACAATTTCACATTTGAAGTGCTGGGCGAGAAATATCTGACAATGGAACACGTTGGTGTATACTGTCAACTTTAAACTACTCGTACCATTGCACTCCAATTATGTATGTATTCATTTTTTCTTCGGGCAGATATTTCCTGAGCCGTCTCTTCAAATTGTTATAACATGTCATTAATCTATCTGCGGACCTCATGGTGACACTTAAAATGAAATTAAAGTCCTAGGAGTCAGTTCTGTATATAAACCCTTTTACTACTTACATTTGACAATGTTAAATAAAACTGTAATAATCCAAGTATCAGTAATAGTTGATTTTTTAAAAATACTTTGCTTGGTATGTCAACCGAGGGATTACTGGAGAACAGGATACCATATGTCGACTTTGACAAATGGCGCCATAGATGACATTTTAAATTTTCACAACACTTACTTCCATTTCAAATGATTAGTATTTTTAATTAAAATATGGAGCTCAGTATGTGGATACAAATGGATCAGTTTTATTGTAAAAAGTAATTCTATGTTTTTAAGATATGACATCATTGTCCAAAGTCAATGGGTGGTATCCTGTACTATAGTTGATCTGTCAACTGGGGTAACTTTGTACACTGTTTTCAGTTTTTTTATTTTAATGCTGGTCACAAGATGTATTACATATAACAACAGACAATGCACCATTTTGCCTCTAAATTCACTGACAACTACTGAATATAATTTAATTATATACTTGTGTCCTATTAATATTCCACTTAACTTTTGTCAAACTGAAATCAAGGGTTAAATGGAAGTTAAACAAGGTTAGCTCATTAATGCAGTTTTACCATCAAGTAAGATATTAGAGTTGTCTTCAACCTGATAGACCTAGGCTTACATCACAACCCAGATCAAGAGGGGGAGGGGAGAATATAAATACTGAGGGGGCATTAGCATCTGAAATACAAATAAAACAACTGGTACTTTTTGAACATATTGAAATGAAGATCTGATAATAAGGGAGACACTAAGAATATAACAGTTCATACGATTTAAGCCACGAAGTAAACATGACAAGGCCTTTCTCTTCCCCCTAATCACAATGCCTTTACCCATAGTATCTACAGCTTCAACTATTAAAATCATACTTTCTATAGAATGTCACTCTCTCAGTTCTATTGTAAATTGAGCAAACATCGTACCCTGATCCGGGCACCTTTGTACTGGTACACTTTTACCCAGAAGAACCATTAACGTTCAAATACTAGCCATCATACAGAAATTATGTCATTAAATCAACTATTATTGTCAGCTCTATATTGAATTATTGTACGCTTGAGGAATTGTTTACTCATTTAAAAATGAAGTTTTGAGCGAAGAATTATTTAAAAGTCAAATAAATTGAAATCATTTTCGTCAGAAGCTCCTTTCACCACCAATATAGTCAGAAGATCCTATGAGAAGGTGTAATGAGTTTTGAAATTATAAAATATAAACCACAGAAATAACAGTACTACTGTTAGCACATAACCATGCTTTTAGGTGAAACAATCATTTGAAACGAAAGTAGTGAATATTACAAAGTTACCCTGATCAACAGTACAAACCAAACATGTTAACATTTTCAACAAGAACGATACCATTACGAAACGTATATAATATTAAACGTTAAAACTAAAGAAAAATTGTACCGTATCTTATACCTAGGAAGTTTCTTACTTTATTATTCAAACTTAACAGGTGTGGAATTAAATTGTGCCGCTATATGTGACCACATTGCCTGCTTTTCTTTTAGGCTGCAGCCGTCGGTTTTCTTATTTTCTATTACGAAATCATTAGCTCAGACTAATTATAATAGAATATTTACTTCAAAATTAGAAAAATTCGGAGCTCTCTTCTCCATATCTGTAAGACTGCAATTGTATACAGATTACAGTATTTACAATCTTGTGCATACAAATCACGTGGCACTATCGTAATTCACCAAAGATAGTCGAGAATAAACATGTAGGTAAGCTCAACTGACGCCTTTGCATCACTTGGGTGTATTTCATTACGCTATACGGACTTGAGCGCGATCAAATGTACGATTGGCTGAAGACGGTTTGCTGACCGGTGGTTGACGTTGGTGCATCGCAGAGACGATTTAATCGCGGTTAACTTTGGACCGTGTTCTCGGATCCTGGATTATCACGCTTTTTGACCGAGGTTGGTGCAGTCGGCCAACAAAGTAATGCGAAACTGTTAAATTTACATCGAATCGCCTGGGAGCGAAAGTTTCCAGGCTCAACCAGAAATTGGTTTCCTTGTAGTTTATGGTCCTCATAGATCGGTCGAGACGTCGCTAGCAGATCTTCCAGCCAGCGCCACCCGCAGTCCTGCATCGCCACCAGTAGCAGTCCTGCAGCAGCAGACCGCAGCCCAGGGGTCACCACCGACCGCAGCCCAGGAGCCGTCTCCGACCGCAGCCGTTGCAGCCGACCACTCCCATCCCAGCCGTCGCAGTCCCCGTCGTCCGTCTCCTAGCTTCCTTTATATCTTTGTTCTTTTCATTCCACTCTATCCATCATGTACCCCCTTTCACCACCACCACCATCCATTACGCCACCCTGGCACAGGCTTCCGCCACCACCATCACTTTCATTTCTTTTCACCTTCAGCCCACCCCAGTCCTCTCCCTCCCCCTTATCCACCAATCTATCCGCCATCTCCTCCTCCCAAGCCTCTTGTCTCCCACTCCTCAGCCTCTCGTCGATCTTCTCCTCACGATCCCAAAAAAAGCCCACCTTCTCACCAGCCAGGATTTCCAATCATCAGACCATGGTGGCGGAATCATCATTACCGCCTACCACTGATGAGACTCGGAAGCGAGGGTCTGTCTCTCGCTACCTGTACTGGCGATCCATCCGTTACCCTCCCTTTCTACTGCCATTTCGAAAAAACCTTGAAGTGTTTTATAACCTCCTGTCACCACCAAAAAGATTCCCCTCCTCATCCCCACCCTCACTCTCCTGCCCCCTCCCTTGACTACTTGGACACTACACCCCACTCCCACCCAATCCCTAAGACCTGCACACACTCGTACTCTCCCACACTGATCCTAGACAACAAGACCCTACCCCTTGAAATTACGAAATACTTCTTCACTGCCTCCTGTGAGATTACCACCCAATAGAAATACTGGTACTTAATAGCATTTGATAATTAAACAGTATGAAGTTCACTACAAACATTGACCATGCCAATGCACTAAATTTTACACAATTTTAATCTTATTAATTATGGTAGCAATGTATGTACGTAGTTGGGTGACAACATTTATAGTTAGGCCAAAGGTAGAAATTCTCCACGTTGAGATTTGCTGTGTGCTTGTAGCTGATGGGAGGCCAGCGAACAGGCCGACGTTAGTGGCTTGTTCCAGCTTAGGTTTTTCCAGTTTCGTTTCCGGTGAGGTGAGAGAGGGACAATAGCGAGTGCCAGGTGCAGTGCAGTGCACAGCGTGAAATAAAATATTCTAATACTACTGGCATTTGAAATAATACGATGCAGTCAGGAACCTTTAAGGCCCTCATTACAAAATAGTCTGTTGACAAATAAACAATACATTAGCTGATATAGTCACATCTGGCGTAATATGTTTAATTGACAATGCAAAGTAATAAATTACCAATGAATACAAGACAGTTACACAACTAGCATGGCAATGTTTGTTTATTAACTATTTCTCATTTTATTTTCAATTAATCTTGTGTATTTTATCTTGCAATATTCAGTTAAATCACTTATCTGTGATACAAGAAATTGCACGATTATGACACATAGTACAAAGGATGTTTATACCAATATAAAAACCTAAGAAGACATTTATTTAATGTGTAGTGTAATTATTTTGATTTTAAGTAAAGTTTTAGAAATGTATTGGCTGAGTGCTGTACGCTGGCAAATCGGTTAGAACAACTCACATGGGGAAGTTGATGACGTAGGGAAAAAAAAACCGGCAGTTGAGCTTTTGGCACGTGCGCGCGCGCGCGAGGGCAGGAAGTGACGATTCGGGAGCAAGTGGGGTAGCTGGGCGGGCGGCGTCGCTCTGCAACAGTCGGCATGTGTATCTCCAGGTGGAGACTTTAGATATATATTTGTGTGTGGCAATCGCCACGTGTGGTTGCTCGTCGTAGACTGCACCAAGTTGAATCGAGTGCTACTGTGTGTTGGTGAATATTTAGCCGGTGGAACAAGGTGTGCATCGCATTGAATTAAAGTGACTGTGGTTTGTTAATGTAACACGTGTCGTCGCATAGGCATGAACATAAACGGTGTTAGAGACAGCCACATGGCGTGAAAACAATTTGCGACAAATATTCATTTTGTCTGGGGGCTCACGAGCTATAACTTTATTTGATAAATGTGTCGGCGTACAGACGTATCAGCCACAGGGTTCTAATATTGTGAAATAAACAACATAAAGTGAACTTTTACGTGTTTTTCAAAAATAGTTGTTAGTACACCCTTTTCTCTCATGAACTTGACTTTATTATGATTTTTTTTGTTAATCATATGCAGGGAAAAAAGCTGCGAACGTGTCATATCATCCCCTAGAAAACGAGTCAAACAATAGCAATCACAGTTCCAGTGTTTTTGCATGTTTAGGAATTTGGTTCGCAGTTGGTGGTTGTGAGTTTTTAAAAATTAAACTTTCCCTATTTTAAACTCTCACCCCGATCTTCACCCTCACATTTGGAGGCTCGTTACGGGATAAGTTCACGTTGGACTTGCTCGGACGGAGAGATTAGGGTGTATATAGGACAGTGAACACTTACGAACAGTTGCAAACAAGTGCGCGGACGCGACGGACAATTTCAAGTGTGTGTAGCGGCTGGCAGCAGAGAGCGGGTTAAATTCACACTGGTCTTGCTCGGACAGAGAGGTAGGGTGTGCTTAGGACAGTGATAGTGGACAAAACAGTTAGCATAATCGTGGACGATACGCAAACGCGTCGCGCGGTTAACGACGGTTGGTGACTGGCAGAATTCGGGCGCGGGCATCCGTAACCAGCGATCGGCGGCGCATCGGCCCGGCAGCAGTGAGCGGCGGCGCGCGAGATCCACGCACTCAAATCTCATCTTCTGCAACGGGCGGCAGTGATCGTGGGGACTTCGCAAGTGGCCAACGGAGCGTCGGGGCCCAGCAGCTTCGATTCTACAAAGGATAAGGGATGCAATGAGGACATATTCCAGCCACAGCTTCTACAACAGACGGCAGCCAGCGTTGAGGACGTCGCAGCTCGTTGCAGCAACTTGTGGATTAAAAGATAAGTAAAGCAGCTGGCGCTATAAATTCTTGCGTGTTAATCAAGCTTTCTTGTGTCGCCTAGTGACGTAGATTCAGAGAGTAGCATACCAGAAAGTCCAGAGAGGGTAAACACTGGGGGAATGTTTTTGACACCGGAGATGATCGCAGCCATGTTAGCGAGTTTTAGATCAAATTTAGAATCAAAATAGAAAATTTACACTCAAATTTAGAATCAAAAATAGAAAATTCAAACTCAAATTTAGAATCAAATTTAAGATCAGAAATAGGAACTGTAAAATCAGAATTGAAAGCAGACTTTAAGGCAGACATTGGGGCACTACAAAATTCAATGTTTGCATTAAAGGCAGAAATAATCACAGACATTGACAAAAAGATAGGAAGTCTAACAGAATGGTTTGAAAATAGGGAAAAGGAGATACATGCCAGAATTGGTGATATTGAAACTGAGGTAGGAGACAAGTTAGATGATGTGAAACAAACATGTGATCACAGGAATGAGGGCACTATGCAGGCATTGGGTGAGGTTGACTAGAGGATGGTGGCAGGTATTGAGGAAACAAAAACTTTGTTGTCAGGAAAATTAGAGAATACAGAATGTAACTTTAGGAAAAAGATAGAACAAGTAGTGACAGTAAACAATACTGAGATTGAGAAGGTGAACACTAGAATAAATAATCTAGAATTGTGTACTGCATGAGGAAACACTAATTGGTCCATGGTGCAGACACCTAATGACAAAAAGTTTTCAGGAGTGGGTAATTATCATCCAGTAGATTTTTTGGCTGCATGCAAGGACCAATTTGTGCCTGGTATGTCAGACCAGTGCAAAGCGAAGTTAACAAAGAGAATGCTTGACTGTTCTGCTCAAACTTGGGCAAATCAGTGTGCTGATAAATTTGTTACTTTTGAGGCGTTTGAAAAATTGTTTTTAAATAAGTATTGGGGGGAGGCCAAGCAAGCTAAGATACAAAATGAATTCTTGAACGGGCCAAACTATGTGAAAGGGAAACAGAGCATGAAGGAATTTTGTCAGGAGGAACTTGAGAAACTAGCGCATTTAGATACACCTTTGAGTCTTTTAGCAGTAATTTCCACTTTGTGTAGGAGGTTACCTGCAGATTTGAATTGGCAATTAATTCTCCATCCCACAGATTCAGCTGAGAATTTCATTGAATTTGTAGACAAGATAGATCAGGGTTTAGTTATGGAAAGACAGCTCAGGGAAACACAGCATGTGAACCACAATGAAAACAGAGGCAGTGGAAATGTGGGTCACAACCAGGGAAACCACAAAAGAGAGAGGAATTTAAATGGAAATTGGAGAGGTAACAATAACAGAGGAGACAACTGGGATAATAGAAGCCAGAGGGAAACATGGGAAAATGATAGGAGAAATCAAAGTCAGGAAGGTGGAAATAGGAATGGGGATAACAGCAGGAGAGAAAATCAGAGACAGCTAACATGGGGAAGTTGATGACGTAGGGGAAAAAAACCGGCAGTTGAGCTTTTGGCACGTGTGCGTGAGGGCAGGAAGTAACGAGTCGGGAGCAAGTGGGGTAGCTGGCCGTGCGGCGTCGCTCTGCAACAGTCGGCATGTGTATCTCCAGGGGGAGACTTTAGATTTTTGGTGTGGCAATTGCCAAGTGTGGTTGCTCGTCGTAGACTGCACCAAGTTGTATCGAGTACTACTGTGTGTTGTGAATATTTAGCCGGTGGAACAAGGTGTGCATCGCACTGAATTAAAGTGACTGTGTTCTGTTAGTGTAACACGTGTCGTCGCATAGGCATGAACATAAACGGTGTTTGAGACAAGCACATGGTGTGAAAACAATTTGCGACAAATATTTATTTTGTCTGGGGGCTCACGAGCTATAATTTTTTTTGATAAATGTGTCGACGTACAGACGTATCAGCCACAGGGTTCTAATATTGTGAAATAAACAACATAAAGTGAACTTTCACCTGTTTTAAAAAATAGTTAGTACACCCTTTCCTCTCATGAACTTGAATTTATTATGAATTGTTTTGTTAATCATATGCAGGGAAGGAAAGCTGCGAACGTGTGATATCATCCCCTAGAAAACGACTCAAACAGTCGTAATCACAGTTCCAGTGTTTTTGCATGTTTAGGAATTTGGTTCGCAGTTGGTGGTTGTGAGTTTTAAAAATTAATCTTTCCCAATTTTAAACTCTCACCCAAACCTTCACTCTCGCACCCCTTATCTCAATTCATCCCCCATCAGGCCTCTGTCCTGATTAAATCATAAAGCCCTTCCTTCCACACTGACTTCCTTCACAAAACTCCCCCAATCATATTTGGTCCCTATGCCATCCTAATGCTATATCCTACAACCTCCCCGCACCCCAATGTTATCACCACCTACCTACCCTCACTGTCATGATTACCAAATGTAGCCTGGGGATCATAGAGAATGAGGGGCTGGGGCAGTTCAACCTCCACCCCTCCTAGACATCTGATCCTCCAGGAGGTTCCAAAATGCCACTAGCTCGACCTACCTGATGTGTGTCTTCAGGAAATCTGCCCTCCTTATTAAAGAGTAGGCAATGATATACAACTCCAGATAAAGGTCGAGCCTTCTTGATCTCCATATTAATCTTACCACTGCCAATGCTGCCACCTGTACACTAACGCAATAACCACGTAACTGAAGATTATAGCAACCCAAACACTTGTAACCACTGCAAAGACTCCCACTTTCTCAATGCCTATTCCAACCTTGCCATTCCTATAACATGTAAGATCTGCGGAGATTCCCACCCAATCTACTAATTCAAATGTCTAGCTCACCCCCCCCCCTCCACCAATAAACCCTGAACTCACCATGACTGTCACTCCCAAGCACCCGAACAACTCTCTGTGAATCCCCAACTGCAGAGGACATCATCCAATTTGTCACTACCATCCTACAAAACATCCACTTTTTCCAGCGTCCCCACACCCTCCACCAGATCACCCTCGCCGCCTGCTCTGTGTTCTACCTTGAGATCTTTGGATCCTTCTCCTTCGACCAGTATCACTTCACATTATCCTGCCTGAAACCCTCATTTAAAACGCCCCTTTCACATCCTTTTGAGCCTTCCCTTTCCTCCGCGCCAACAAGCATATTTTCATGCCCACACATGGATGCCTTCATTCTCATAGAAAATTTCCTACAATCCTGTCAGTACCAATCCCTGAACCCTTCACTGCACAGATAGTCCCCACCCCATTACTTGAGGTGGAGTTGCGATTGGCCACCTCTGCAACAACCCTGTCTTGCTACAACCCCTACTTAACGACTCCCATATATAACCTAGTCATTAGCCGGTTCCTCCTCTCCCTTACTGCCACCTGTGACACCATATACCTCCGCTCCACGTCCCTCCTACCTTATAAGGTCCTTGACCTTATAGGCAGTGACCATGCCCAGCCCTACTTACCATCGACCACCACCACTGCCCCATCCCCACACTTATTCCAGTCCTTCTCCAAAACTCGTACATGATTATTCCTGTGGCAACCGTGACGCCCACTGGTGCACCATAGATACCTGTGTCGCCAGGCACCACCTGGTGCTCTGAACTCCATAAGATATTCCTCCACCAGACATTGAATGAAGCTATCCAATCCTACATCGTCATCAAAGCCATACAGCACCATCGCCACAAAGTTCCTAAAAAGGTTGTGATACTCCTCTGTGAATCCCACTGCCTCTCTCACTTCTTTCTCCATACGTATGACCAGAATACATAATGACGCCACCGGCAACTTCAGCGACATATCCGTAACCTCCTTACTGTGAAGAAACGCCAGGACTGGCGACAGGATGCACTCATTTAATGCCACGCATCCCATCAACTCCTATAAATACTGGAAAGATTTCCACTGCCTTACTAGCAGTCCCAGCTGACCTGTTTACTCGTTCCTTCACAATAACCATACCATCCCTGACACCACCAGTAAGGCTATAGTCGGCGTTAGATACGAAGGCGGCCCAGTTTTCTGCCGTTCTGCGCATCCCCCTCCATTACTGCAATGACAGCCACTAATGTTCATTTGTAGGCGCGTGGCTGGCCGTGAGTTACGCTATGTTTCTCCTGCAGGCGCAACTGTTCGCCCTCGGCCGTGGCTCCTCCCCTCCACGCTTCCTCTATCGCTCTGCCTCTATGCGCGGAAGCGCCTTCTAATATGACGCAAGTTTTTTTTTTTTCATAATCACTTTGTCTTCATATCTACATCTTTACTCGGCAAATAAAATTTAAGTGCCTTGCAGAGAGTTTATCGAACCGCTTTAATAATATTTTTCAACGCTTCCAGTGTCAAATAGCAGTCGGGAAAAATTAACACCTAATTGTTTCAGTTTTCGGTCTGATATTTCTTATTTTGATGACAACGTCTCCGTATATGTTCGCATTCGGAGGAAAAGTTGGTGAAAGAAATTGCGGATCACACAATGCGCAGCAATACTCCAAAATGGACGCACAAGTGTAGTGTAGGAAGTTTATTGAGTAGAACTGAAGCATCTTTACGTGTTCTACCAATTAAATATAGCCTTTGGTTCCGCTTTCCCACATTGTTTTCTGTTTTATTTCCAATTAAAGTTGTTCGTAATTGTAATTTCTAGGTATTTAGTCGAATTTACGGTCTTTATATTTGACTGATTAATAGTGTAAAGGAATTTTAACGAAATTCTTTTAGTGCTCTTATGGATGCCTTCACATTTTTAATTATTTAGGTTCAACTGCCAATTTTCGCACCCGCAGACATCTTATCTAAAATCTTTCGCACGTGTTTTTGCTCTTCTAGCTACATTACTAACCGATAAATGACAGTATCATTCACGAACAGTCTAAGACAGCTGTTCCGATTGTCTGCTAAATTATTTATAAGAACATGGAACAGCAGGGGCCCTGTAACACTTCACTGGGGAACGCTACATATCACATGTATGTTACTCGATGGCTTTCCGCCGGTTACTACGACTTTGCCCTTTCTGACAGGAAATCAAGAATCCAGTCGCTTAGGTGATTTTCTATAAGCACCCAGTTTGATTAGAAATCGCTTCTGAGGTACAGGGTCGAAAGCCTTCCGGAAATCTAGAAATATGGAAGGTATTTGACATTCCTTGTCTATAGGACTCATCACTTCACGTATGTAAAGAGCTTGCTGCTTTTCATAAGAATGATACTTTCAGAATCGCTGTTGACTGTGGGTCAATAGGTCGTGCTCTTCGTGATAGTTAACAATGTTCGAAAAAGTTTGTGTACAAAATCCTGCTGCAAGCTGACGTCAATAATTTTGCAGTTCAACCCTATTATCTTTCTTGAATATTGGAGTGACCTTTGCAACTTTCCACTCTTTAGGTATAGATCTTTCGATGGTCGAGCGGTTGTATATGATAGCAAGGTATGGAGCTATTGCATCAGCATTATCTGAAACGAGCCTAATTGGTGAAAATCTGGAGCGGAGAACTTGTTTATATGTTCAAATGTTTGTAGAACTTATGGGACTTAACTACGGGGTCATCAGTCCCTAAGCTTACAAACTACTTATGAACTAGCTAAGACTAAGGACGGCACAAATATCCATGCCCGAGGGGGGATTCGAACACCCGACTGTAGTGACCGTGCAGACCGTGACTGGAGCGCCTCAGCTCCCTCGGCCACCGCGGCCGGCAACTTGTTTCTGTTAAGTGATTTAAGTTGCTTTACTACTCTAATGATATCTGCTTCTAATTTACGCATGTTGGCAGAAGTTCTTGATTCGAATTCTGGAGTATTGCTTCGTCTTCTTTGGTGAAGAAATTTCAGGTATGTCTATTCAGCAATTCTGCTTTTTCATCACTGTTAGCATCACCATTTCAAGCGACCAGAATTTATTTGGATTTTCTACCGAATTACGAGACAGAGTTTTGTTCTAGAAACTTTTATACCATTCTCGCATTGGAATCCGCGCTAAATTTCCAATTTGTGTAAAAGATTGCCAGTCTTGGTCTCTTAAGGAGACTGAAGAGTTGATAAACGTCTGTTATTGAAAATCATTATTTATACTGCTCGGATGTCTATTTATTCCAATTTTCTGTTAGTCCATCGCCTTTTCCCCCCCCTTTCTGTGTCTCTCTCTTACTGCCTCCTACCTCGGTCCATTTGCTCATCCACCTCTATTTACCTCTCCCTCCATCTATAAATCAGTCATTTCTTCACTCGGCTCTCGGTCTGTGTACCTCTCTTCCCTTCCTCTTTTCATCTCCTTCACCTCCCGCTATTCATCTCCTTCTAATATTACCATCTATTCCTTCTCCTGAATATAAAAAATACATATATCTTCCAATGTTCGTGGTGATCGATAAAACCGTGTACAAGTCTGCCTGGAGAGTCGCTAAGGCTTTCCTTCGCCGCCGCCAGCGCATACCGCCCCTCCGGATCGGGGACGACTAAGCAAGTGACCCGGATGCGAAGGCCAGAGGAGCACACCCGCAGAGTCGCCGAGCAGCTGCCAGTGTTCCTCGCCGCCAGGGAAGAAGACGACGCCATCGAGCCGATCACGGAGAATGAGCTTGCAAAGCAGCTTCGCTCGTTGAACCAGAGGAAGGCGGGAGGCAGCGACGGTATCACTAACCGCCTGCTGTCGAACCTACCTCAGGGACAACATCGGCTCCTTGCCGATGTCTTTAACGAGATTCTCCGATCGGGAATCTTCCCCAACGCATGGAAACATGCGGAAGTGGTTGCAATCCTGAAAACCGGCAAGGATCCGCGCCAGGTTGCCAGCTACCGGCCCATCAGCCTGCTGTCGTCCCTCTCGAAAGTTTTCGAGAGGCTGTACGTGAAGAGACTGCTGGATCACGTCACGCGCGAGAACATTATACCGGACGAGCAGTTCGGTTTCCGCGGCAGCCATTTCACCACGCACCAGCTACTCCGGCTGGTCAAGCCGCCAATGCGGGCACTGGAAACAAGGGAATTCCTTGGGGCAGTGTTCCTTGATGTCTCTCGCGCATTCGACTCCGTCTGGCACTACGGACTCGTGTACAAACTCTTTGTGCACAGAATTCCAACGTCTCATGGGAGACTGTTGATGTCGTACCTGTCTGAACGAACCTTCCATGTGAGGGCAGAAGACGGTATATCGACGGAAAGGCAGATACGTGCAGGAGTGCCGCAGGGGTCGGTTCTCGGCCCCCTGTTGTACTCATTGTACACTGCCGACGCACCTCGGGTAGCACGTGTAAAATTGGCGCTCTACGCCGACGATACAGCGCTGTTTACCCGCACCATGAACGCTCACACGCTGAGACGCCGCCTGCAAACTGGATGCAACGCTTTGGGGGCATAGGCCACTAAGTTGCGGTTGAAATTCAACGCCGCGAAACCCCAGGCAGTCGTCTTCACTAGAAGACAAGTGCCTATTGGGCTACCGCCGATCGAGATTCTGGGGGCTCACATCCCCTGGAGCACGACGGCGAAATACCTAGGGGTTACCCTAGATCAAAGGCTCACCTGGAAACATCACGTCAGTGATGTAAGACAGAGGGCCATTGGGCGCTTGCGCGTAATTTACCCGCTGCTCAACCCGCAGTCGTCGCTGCCGCCGCAACATGGGATCACGCTGTACCTGTCACTGGTTCGCCCAGTGCTCAAGTACGCATCCCCAGCGTTTGGGAACGTCGCAGACCTTCACATCGAGTCGCTGCAGAGGATCCAGAACCACGCCCTGAAGACTGCCCTGCATCTTCCGACGCTGTATTGCACCGCCCAGCTTCACGACGAAGTCGGCATTCTGACACTCCGGGAGAGGTTCTGCGCCACCGCCAGGAAGTTCTAAGAGAAGACGCAGCAGTCCCAAAACCGGCTCGTCCGGGATCTTGGGAAACAACCACACTTCAGGCCAACAACTCGTTGGCCTGATCTGCTACGAGATTAATGTCATAATCTCGTAGCAATTGTGGAGGAAACCACACCGTCATTATCTAACACCCTAAGACCCTTCTTCCAGTCAGGCCATTAATATGTTTCCTATGTTTCAGGTACCGCAGGAACAGCAGTAAATGCTTAGCCTGAAACCCATCGGACAAAGGTCGAGGTCCGTCAAGAGAAGCGTGAGCATGAACCGACCGAGAGCAGACAGACCATTCCATCAGAACCACCTGAGGATGGCGGAAAGGTTATTCGCCGGAATATCGTGGGACTTCAATAATCGCATCCGGCTGGACACCCGAGAGCCCTGGAAACAGCCTAAGGGATGTTTCCAAAATGAAACTTTCAATCTGCAGCGGAGTGTGCGCTGATATAAAACTTCCTGACA
Source organism: Locusta migratoria (assembly GCA_026315105.1). NCBI lineage: Eukaryota > Metazoa > Arthropoda > Insecta > Orthoptera > Acrididae > Locusta > Locusta migratoria. The sequence goes on along the minus strand of CM048755.1, from coordinate 166,586,346 downwards.
GAGGCAGAGGCAAAGGTCCCAGGTTCGAGTCCCGGTTCCTGCACCAGGAAGTTTCATATCAGCGCACACTCCGCTGCAGAGCGAAAGTTTCATTCTGGAAACATCCCTTAGGCTGTGGATAAGCCATGTCTCCACCATATCCTTTCTTCCAGGAGTGCTTGTTTTGCAAGGTTCGCGGGTGAGCCTCTGTGAAGTTTGGAAAGTAGGAGGCGAGGTACTGGCGGAAGTAAAGTTGTGAGGCGGGATCGTGAGTCGTGTCGGGATAGATCACTCGGTAGAGCGCTTGCCCGCGAAAGGCAAAGGTCCCAGATGTTCAAATCAAATGTTTGTATAGTCTATGGGACTTAACTACGGGGTCATCAGTCCCTAAACTTACAAACTACTTATGAACTACCTACAACTAAGGTCGGCACAAATATCCATGCCCGAGGGGGGATTCGAACCCCCGACCGTAGTGGCCGTGCAGACCGTGACTGGAGCGCCTTAGTCCCCTCGGTCACCGCGGCCGGCGGTCCCAGATTCGAGTGCCGGTTCCGGCACACAATTTTAATCTGCCAGGAAGTTTCAATGTGATAGTTGTTAATTCATCAAGATCATCATCATCATTTCTCCACTCCAACGAGCCGGATGTGGGAAAAAGCACGCCTCCTCCATAAATTTCTGTTTTTCCACCTCTCTCCTTTTAGTATCTTCCTCCAGTCTGCTTTCATCTTGGCCAGATTTGCTATTTTTCTGTTTATTTTAGCCAGACATCCCTTGGTCTCCGTCATGGTCTTTTATCAACCAGCTTCCATTTAAAGTATGCCTTACATGCCCTTAGTGGCTCCATTCTAATGGCATGACCAAACCACTGCAGTCGGGATTTTTCCAGTGTAACAAGAACACCCTGTTAGATTCCCAGATAAAGTCGGACAGTTTCATTTCTGATTTTCTCTCTCCAGGTTTTATAGATACTGGACCGAAGGAACCGAATCTCCGTGGCTTGTATCCTGCTGGTATCTCGTCTGCTTATAGATGACTGAGTGAAGCTCTTATCCCATAGCAGGTGACTAGCAAACTATAGAAGTTTGTTGCCGCCTTGACTGTGCTGTTAATCTGTTGCGTTATTTTGTTGTCAGCTGAAAGTATACTGCCAAGATATTTAAATGTTGCACAGATTCTATGCCCTGATCTCCCAGTTTCAAGCTGACTGCTCATTACCAACAAATGTTTTTGTTGTGCTTATTTTAAGTCCAACAATTTCAAACATTTCCAACATCGTTTTAGCCGTTCCTGTACTTCATTTCCTTTTTGTCCCCATATTATCACATCGTATGAAAATACCATTGCTTTTCTTTTCTTATTTTTCTTCTTCTCAAACTTGATAACATCATCCATTATGATGATGAAAAGTAAAAGGGACAGACAACTTCCTTGCTGTACTTCGTTTCTTGTTTAGAAACGGCTTGATCTTATACCCAAGACTTGGAACCAACTCTTGGTTTCTTTATAAAGTTGTAGCCGTCGTTGTTAATTATGAAATATGATTAATGGAAAGTGTAAATGAAACTCGACCTTAAATACTTCAAGAGCGAAATTAGACATATTGGAGTAAAATGACCCATATCATTTGAAAGCTAAGCAGTCCCACTTCACAGAAAAGTATCTGTAATTAAGTGAAACTTGTTATCCTCTGAAATAATTGAAATTAAATTTCCTTATTAGTGTTTGTTTCGCCGTTAATTACTTCAAAATTACTGATTCATTCCGGACTTTGACTCCATATTTTCGTTCCCCTTTTTTCCGTTTCTTTTCATTTGCAATATTAATGGGTTTACTCAGTAATTAAGATAGTTGCTTATTTTGCCCTACTAATTATTTATTCAATGTGTCTACAAAGGATATGGGACACGCAGTGCGGATAAGCAATTACGTCCAGAAAATTTTAATTCCCTAATCTGCAACATTCTACATAAACCAAATTACATTAGCAACTTGTAGTTTATACTGAATGACAAATTATAATCCAGTAGATTTGTAAACTATTATGCCTTTTCCATAACCACGAAAGGTACTTATCTAATCTTTAAATAGACTGCTTTTACCCGAAATTCAGTAGTCTGTGGTTAGTTATGTCACGAGCAACAACTATGCCTCACAGACACTGTTCCTCTGGCTCGATATTCTTACTCTGAAATTCAGTTTTTTTAAACTAACCTTACTGCCAATATATGAAATATGATCTGTGTCTGATAGATTGATCTTACATGCTTACAAATTAAATTAATATTACTTTCTACTTGAATCTTCGTTAGTCCAACTTATTGTTTTCTATAGATTTCCATTATTCTGTAGGTTGTTGAAGTCTCCCTCTTACGTGGTTGTACCCTAAGTGATACGGACGTCTTTGCACATGTTTTATGGCTCACCCTGAGACATTTGGGTGTATAGTGGCTGATTTAGCTGATTACATAACACTATAGATAATGAATTCTGTGACCAGAGAGTTTCTGATAATTTGTGAAGTCGATGTGTCGCTTTAATAAGTATTAGAACTGTTGAGAATACTACGAAACTGTATGAAACGCTGTCGATAATTTTAACTTCTCAGAATGAGACAAAATATTAATTTAAGCCCAAGAAAGTCCTTTCTGAAGGCATTTGTGTGGAGTGTCGCATTGTATGGGAGTGAAACATGGACGATAAACAGTGCGGACAAGAAGAGGATAGAGGCTTCTGAAATGTGGTGTTACATGAGAATGCTGAAGATTAGGTGAAAGGGTCGCGTAACTAATGAGGAGGTACTGAGCAGAATTGGGGAGAAATGGAATTTCTTGCGTTCCTTGACTAAAAGAAGGGATCGATTGGTAGAACACAATCTTAGACATCAAGAAATTGTGAATTTAGTATTGGACGGAAGTGTGTGGGGTAAAAATCGCAGAGGGAGACCCAGAGATGAATATAGTAAGCAAATTCAAATGGATGTGGGTTGCCGTTCTTACGTGGGGATTTAGAGGCTTGCTCAGGATAGAGCAGGGTGGAGAGCTGCATCAAACTAGTCTCCCGACTGAAGATCACAACAACAGCATATATTGATACCTTACCTTACAAATAGCTTTTAATCGAATTTCATGGTTATGGAATATCGTCTTAGATTTGTGACTCGATTGGAGATTTCCTCTGAGAGGGCACAGTTCTTAGTAACTGTTACAAAGGCAGCGACTAAAACAGAGGTGATATCTGGCATTGCCCAGGGTAATGGTACTGGACCTTCGCTGTTTCTTATCTACATAAATTACCTGGGAGAAAATATGAGCAGCCCTGTGAGGTTGTTTGACGATGCTGTCATTTATCATCTAGTTAGGTTATCCGAAGATCAAAAGCAATTGCAGAACGATTTAGAAAAGATATCTGTATGGTGCGAGAATATCGTTTGTTCAAACATTATGAATACTGAATAGTGTGAAGTCGAACACGTGAGGACTAGAATGATGTGACTGGTGCTAGACCCAAATAAAGTGATGATATTGGTGGCAATTGAGCAGTGCTAAGGGCTGATGATACTGTTCATTGGTTCACGTCTAATGACGGTGGTGAAGATGGAGACTGATGGATTCAGGCGAGTAGTGAGCAATGTGGGAAATGTGATATGAAAATGAAGGGACTGAAAATAACGGTAAATGAGTAAGTTGATGTGGGATTTGAAGCTGGAAAGTGAAAGAAACTCAATGACGCTGGTGACAAGCAAATTATGGCACTGTGGTGAAGGTAACAACTGGCTCGTGGAGTCCGTGACGTGAGCCTTTTTCACAGTAATACTGATCGTCAGTTACCAATGTTATTTGTGAAACTAACCTGGGTGGCTGTTTGCAGTTTTCTCGGTTAACGAATGTGCAATCTTTTTCTGCCTTTTTTAGTTACCAGTTAAGTAAACTATCACCCATCTGAGTGTGGCGCCCAGTGAGTTTTTTCACCTATAAAATAAATTTGTCCAAGTGAAATGTTTGAATCTTTGGGCTGACTGGCGTCAGATGCGATTCGTACTAAGTTTGTTTGGCGGCCAGAGCCTGACGACCTTCCGGCAATCTCATAAATATTTTGCTGTATTTCCCGCTCCATAATCTTACTCTGTTCTGTTTTGTCGCTTTCTTAAACAGAAAATTCAAAATAAAATGTACTTCGGAAACAATACTCTCCCTACACAAGGACTGAATTTACTTGCGATATGTTAAAATGTTTGTAATCGTATTAAACCCAACTGCTATGGTCATCAATCCCTGCACTTACGAACTACTTGAAGTAAATTACAGTAAGGACAACACACACCTCAATGCCCGAGAGAGGACTCGAACCTCCGGCGGGAGCGATCACCCAGTCCGTAGTACGATGCCTTAGACCACGAGGCCACTACCGCGCGACAACTTGCGATATGTATGTACTTCCACATTCATTTTTATTGTACGAAACAATTAAAGTAAAAGAATAATTTGCAGTTGCGTAGTATGTTACACCTGAACAGGGCACTCTAATTTTCAAATTCTCAATTATAGAAGCATAGAGACAATTCTCCTTGGCTCACAGACAGGCACAATAACCGTTCCTACCTGAGTGTATAGTATGTATATCCTTGTGAAGAAGGATGAGTGGAGGTAGACACTTCTGACATCAAATGTAGAATGGTTCTTTTATAAAATGGAGAGGGGTTTTGTCATTTAATGAAGTAACCTTACCGCTTTGCTAAATATTGAACTCTTAACAACGACTGTCAATGCATTACCCTATTGCCAGGATGGCAAGTTTTAACTACAAATTAACATTTTAATGTCGGACTAGCATTCACAAGTAATCTTATAAACATGTGGGATATTTCCCTTGGCTCGAGTATGAGGCGTAAATAAACAGCATTTACACAAAATACATTTATTAAACAGTTAAATCGTACATTATTCTTACTGTGAACTAGTTGGCTCTTCAAGTGTCGGTGGCTAAAGGCGTGCGGCGGCGAAGAGGCGTTTCGCAGCGTCGGCTGTGGTTCTCTGCTTACGCTGGCGGCGTATCTGCTTCTGGGCTCGTCAGTTTAACAGAGTCTGCCGGCGAAGGGAGTACTGTGCGTTTAAAGGCCGTAAATACTGCCGAATTACCTCGTGGTAATTCTAAAAAGCGTTGTGTTATGCTACGACCAAAGGTAGCGGCACGGCGTGGAGGTTTTGCACCCTTGCCCTGGAATCGAACCGGCGTTCTTCATGCTACACGTCTTTGATTGGCAGAACCTTGGACGGAGATCACAGGTGACTATCACGGCCAGACAGCATTCTATCGTTCTGGCCAGTGATCCTGTGTGAGTACCTCTGTTGTTCCAGAATGAAACTTTCACTCTGCAGCGGAGTGTGCGCTGATATGTGTGTCGGAACCGAGTTTCGCACCTGGGAGCTTTGCCTTTCGCGGGCAAGCGCTCTATCGACTGAGCTATCCGAACACGACTCACGATGCCGCCTCACAACTTTACTTCCACCAGTACCTCGTCTCCTACTTTCCAAACTTCACAGAAGCTCTCCTGCGAACCTTGCAAGCCTAGCACTCCTGGAAGAAAGGATATGGTGAACACATGGCTTAGCCACAGCCTAAGGGATGTTTCCGGTATGAAACTTCCACTCTGCAGCGGAGTGTGCACTGATATGAATCTTCCTGGCAGATTAAAATTGTGTGCCGGAACCGGGAGTCGAACCTGGGAGCTTTGCCAAGACAAAGCTTGCCCGAGAAAGGCAAAGCTCCCAGGTTCGAGTACCGGTTCCGGCACACAATTTTAATCTGCCAGGAAGTTTTATATCAGTGCACACTCCGCTGCAGAGTGGAACCGTGAGTCGAACCTGGGAGCTTTGCCAAGACAAAGCTTTCCCGAGAAAGGCAAAGCTCCCAGGTTCAAGTACCGGTTCCGGCACATAATTTTAATCTGCCAGGAAGTTTACCTCTGTTGCTGATCTTCCCGAACTCTGTACTGGCGACCAGATTTTTCCATCTTCTTTCTTCTATCTTCAACTCCAACTGTCACTGCCGGTGGCTGATATGACTAAAACTCCACTTCTGCTTCTGCTGCTGGTGCCGCTAATAACTCCGCTACTGAAAATCTGACGTTAGTAACGCCATCACTCTGTGTGCATCAATCTATCTGTCTCTTACTGTCTCTCACTCTATCTGGCGTGTCTTCTTGGCCGTGGTATTTATTTGATGGACCTGGCTGGAGGTGAACGATCTTTGGGGTCGTTGTCTGCTGTTACATTGTACAGTTTTTAGAAAGGTCGAACGTCACGGTGCTCTGGAGGTCAATACACTAGGTTATTGGCTTCTGATAACATTGCTTTTAGAAGTTCGCGACGCTCACGTTTTGCAGTCTGTGCTTTCACGTGATTTCGTCGGTCGATGGTTTGATCGCTGAATCAACGGCTTCCGCTCGAGGAGAGAGCAATGTACGTCTTGTCACACGAGAATACTTGTCGGGACAATGTGCTGAATCCGCCGCGCTAGCCGCTCGATGGACTTTCTGCTATTTTACTCGGCCGTACCTGACTGAACTGAACTAAGTCCTCAATTTTACTTCACGTATTATTCCCTTTCATGTAGTTTTGAATTTTATTTCACTAATTTATTTACACACTTTTCTGAATTCAACGCTTGATTTCACATTCGGCTCTGCAGAAATGTTGAAACGATTTCTACACGATGAGTGTTGGAACAGTCACTTTTGTGGTAGAAACGTTCAACTTCGTAAAATTCGAAAAAACGGTAATTTTTAAAAGTAAATTTCTTTAATGGAAAATAAATTTACCGTAAAAAAACTTCGTTATTTACTCAAAGACAGAAATTTTCGGCATGTAGCAGACTTTCATTAGATTGCATTGTTGGAATACGTTATAATGGACTTACAAATTTCGTAAGTGCATTGTATCAATGTAATTAATTTTCTCCACTGACAAAACTAAGAATTTTGTTTACTTGCAACAGTGATAACAATCTAATCATTTTCTAATTTGGAAATGTATATTTACGTGTCTATGTGCAAATGTATGACTAGGTACTGAAAATCAATTTCCTTTATATACAGCTTACAAATAAAAGACTTAAGTTCACGACTGGAAAATGATGTAAGTTCTGGAAATATGTTGTTAAACTTTAACATAAACTGGTTATATTCTGACAGTCACTGAAATAAAAATTCCAGATTGAATTCTGGCAATAATTTCTGCATCACATTATTTATCTGTGAAAAGTGCCCCCAGGTATTTAAATTCATTGACTCTCATGGAGGACTGGTCTCCCACCTACAGTGACTGTAGATGTCCAGCAGTCTACCCCATACGTCAAAACGAGGCACTCTTTCTTGGATTAGTTTATGAGTAGCCCAAATCTGCTGGAGGCTTCCTTTAGTGCTCTGGTCATTTGTTTCAACTTCTCTTCAGACCTACAGATAGACGGATATCGTCTGCATAGGCCAAGCATTCCAGTCTCTGTCCTTCGATTTCAATCCCTTCATTCTTTTGGAACCCCTCGCCCACGATCATTTCCAGGGCAAAATTGAACACAGTAAGAGACAGGCCATCTTCTTGCCTGAGTCCTGTCACAATTTCAAATTACGCAATTTCCTATTGTCACCGTAACATGTGTTTCGCTCAGATTGATTCTTTTCGGATTGATGAGATTCTCTGCCATCCGAAACTCCCTTAAAAAGCTGAACAGGCCCTTGCGATGTATGCAGTCACAGGTCTTCTTGAAATAGGCAAATAAAATATGTATTCCAGAATGAACTTTCACTCTGCAGCGGAGTGTGCGCTGATATGAAACTTCCTGGCAGATTAAAATTGTGTGCCGGAACCGAGACCCGAACCTGGGACCTTTGCCCTTCGCGGGCAAGCGCACTACCGACTGTGCTATCCCGACACGACTCACGATTCCGCGTCACAACTTCACTTCCGCCAGTACCTCGCCTCCTACTTTCCAAACTTCACAGAAGCTTTCCTGCGAACCATGCAAGAGCTGGCCGCGGTGGCCGAAGGGACTAAGGCGCTCCAGTCACGGTCTTCACGGCCGCTACGGTCGGGGGTTCGAATCCCCCCTCGGGCATGGATATTTGTGCCGTCCTAGTTCGTAACTAGTTCATAATTAGTTTGTAAGTTTAGGGACTGATGACCCCGTAGTTAAGTCCCATAGACTTTACAAACATTTGAACACTTTTTTTTTTTTGGAACCATGCAAGACTAGTACTCGTGGAAGAAAGAATATGGTGGAGAAATGGCTTAGCCAGAGCCTAAGGGATGTTTCCAGAATGGACTTTCACTCTGCAGCGGAGTGTGCGCTGATATGAGTGCTAGTCTTGCATGGTTCGCAGGAGAGCTTCTGTGAAGTTTGGAAAGTAGGAGGCGAGGTACCGACGAAAGTGGAGTTGTGAGGCGGCATCGTGAGTCGTGTCGGGATAGCACAGTCGGTAGTGCGCTTGCCCGCGAAGGGCAAAGGTCCCAGGTTCGAATCTCGGTTCCGGCACACAATTTTAATCTGCCAGGAAGTTTCAAAATATGTATTTCTTTACCATAGTCATCCAGTTACTCGGTAAGCTGCTTGAGAGTTTTGTGAGCTGTCGTCTGAATTCCATGCGTGAGGCAGTGGGACAAGATCTTATATCGGATATTAAGTAGGGCGATTCCTCGATAGTAGTGACATTTCAGCATGTCGCCCTTGTTATGGATTGGTCAGGTCACAGCTGTTTTCCATTCCGTTAATAGTTCTTCTTTGGTCCATATTGCTTGTATCAGTCGGTGTATTCTGTTAGTTCTCTACTCCTGCCAGGATCATTTCAGTCTGTATTCCATCTTCACCAGGATTCTTATTCTTCTTAAGGAGTTTGGTTGTGATTTTGATGTCATCCAGGGTAGGTAGCGGGGAATCTGCAACGGCTGTAATTGGGCACTGGAACTCAAACTGCAGTTCGGTTTTATCACAATTTAACAACTGTCAAAATACTCTTTCCATCTTTCGGCTATATCGCTATCGTTCATCAGGATCTTGTCATGGGAATCTTTGACAAATTTCTGCTTGGCCTGACCTTTACTAAGCACTTCATCTTCTGAAACATGTCCCTGGTCTTGAGTCTTCTGAAGTCTGTTTCTTCTTCAGTGATGGCATCTTTAATATGTTTACTCTTTGCTCTTCTCACACTAGCTTTAGAAGTCTTTTTAACTTCCTCAAACTGCGCTTTGCCCTGTGCCAGATTTACCTCCTTCAGCCACTTGCTTCGGGCTTCGTTTCTCCGTTCTAGGACATCTGGGCATATCAAATACATACACGAAATCAATTTAATAAGCCCAGGGGCAAATGGACAGCATCAACTGTGGTAGTCAATATTTTACATCGTAAACCATGATAAACAATTACGAGAAAGAACCATGTAAGTCTTCGATCTAAGCGACTTGGGGGAAAACTGGAGAATCGAAGTCTAGGTAAGCGCTGGTGACACCATCCGAAAATAAATACAAAGTCTTAACAACTATCGCATCACTGAATTTCTTTGGCATCACGACACTTACAAAAAAGTTTTATCAAGAGTGAAGCTGTGATATTCGCACTACGGCTACTACGTACTGTCTAAAAATAAATCCTTACACTGGCCCAATTTCTTGTAACAAATCTTTCTTCCATTTGCCCTTTACATTACGAATTTCAAGTTATCGTTAATGGTGGTATTATCAACAGTTAATTTAACAGTTAACTGGTATGTACCACTAATGTTAAATTAGATAGTATTGGGCACTCCCTCATTTTATGAGTATTTGCAAGGAATTCATCGGAATAAATTTGAAGCTCTGGTCAGGATGGTGCTGCCTTTACCTGCAATCATCCAGATACATTATCTTATCGTAGTAACGTCATCGATATCTAACAGTCTGAGAGTACAGCTGAAGATACTTGAGAAATTGTATGAGTATATTGAATACATCAAAATGTTCATTATCCTACTATGGTATGCACAATATAGTTTTGTTGAATATCCGGAGTAAAGAACAACTCAATTGTTTTCACGGGAAAGTAGTTTTACACACGAAAAATTTGGATAAAATTATTTAATTATTAGCTATGTAAGGATTAAATGATATCTGAAACTCTCAACGGCTTCCTCTGCCTTCGTCGACTGCAGACGCATACGTTAATACGTTAGTAATTAGTATTGTGGTGGTATTGTATACAGAAAAGCTGGTCAATGAACTTTCTTTCTTTTTCCTTTTTTTTTTTTTTTTTTTTTTTTTTTTTTACAAGTGTAGCACCACTTACGACAGATAGATCTTGATGAAGAAGACAGAAGGAGCTGACATTAGCGTGAGATACCATTTAAATCCAACACAGTAGAAAACTGAGAGGATTTTACCCAATATACACCAAATGCTTGTACCTTTGTTATTTGTCGACAGCGTGGTACAGCGTAAAACGACTTTAGGAAAACTTAAGGGGTTGAAAGTAAGACAGACCAGTGGACGTTGCGACTGAGAAAATCAAGCTCATCAAAGAGACGACTGCAAAGGAAAAACAAAGGAAGCGAGACAATGATATTTGTTACCTCGTCAGACATTTTGCAACTTTAAGTAAGTATTACAGAAGGACACGTATTAGAAAATGAATTCAGCAGTAAACAGTCTGTCAAACGAATACAGCAGAATACGTAGCACAGATTCGGTCATTGCAAACCAGGCCTCACGTTAAAGCTTCCTTGCTAGTTTCTTTAAATACTCGTTTCTGTAGCTAGAAAGCACATGCTAGGCGTATGCACTGAAGTACATTCTATGATTACGTTACTGTGGTGAGTCTATGTCGTAGATGAACAGCACAGGCTAGTGTAACTGGCAGAGCCTTCAAGATTCTGGTCTCTAGTCGAGAAGGCAGATGCTGCTGTCTCTTGCTGCTCACTGACGGATAATCCAGCTGTCTTCCGACATCACGCCATCACGGAAGGTTGTATGCCCTAACCACAATGCGGAAGTTGACAGCAGGATCTTCGGGATAGGTTCAAATGCTTGTAAAACTTATGGGACTTAACTACCTTATACTACAGGCAACACAAATATCCATGACCGAGGGAAGATTCCAATCCCCCGCCCCCGTACAATAGGACTAAGAACACGTGTCAATCTGATCAGGTTACCAATTACACCATAACACTGCCAATCAATGCTACTACAGTGTCGTGAAAAGGGTGATTGGAGAGTTGTCTTCAGCGATGAGGTTCATCGGACATGCGCTTCGCGTAGACCTGGTGAGCTGCCTACTGCGCCGTGCAATAGCCCACGACACGCAGGCTGCTAGCACACTTCATTTTTTTATTATTATTTTATTTATTTTTTTATGTTGGTCGGGTGGAGGTACGTCTGTGACAGCTAGTGGTCCCATTTAGTGTTTGTCAAGCAACCATTTCCCTCTACGTTGCTCAGACTGTTATCCCCATGCAAGTGCTATTGTTTCAGTGGAAAGATGTGCTTTATTAGCAGGACAGTGCTCGTCCGCGTTTGGGTGCTGTGACGCAGCGTGCTTTTAGAGATATCAAGCAACAGCCTTGACGAGCAAGATGTTAATATCTCTGGTCAACTGAACACTTGTGGGACGTGATGAAGCGAGAAATTGCTCGTTCACCAACGTCTGAAAGAACCATTTGCGAATTATAATTGAAGGCGCAAGACGTTTGGAAACATCTATCGTAGTGTGGCATTTGGAATATTTATGCTTGGTTGCATGTGGTAATTCACAGCAAAATGGAAATACACCGTGTAATGCAGCGACTGTTTGATCACGCCTTACTCTAGTATGTGTTCCTTTTCGTCTGAATTTGTTTCATATACTCTTACAATCGTAACACCTCAGATGCCAATAAAATAACCTTGTCCTTCCGTAGGTTGCACTTCATCGGACGTGTATTTACAGCTGAATTCGAGAAATCTTACCCTAGTATTATAAAATGTTCACATGTTTGTAAAGCTTATGGGACTTAAATGCAGGGTCATCAGTCCCTCACCTTACAAACTACTTATGAACTAAATTATACTAAAGACGACACAAACATCCGTGCCCGAGGGAGAATTCGAACCTCCGACGAGGGAGGCCGCGCGATCCGCAACGTGGCGCTCCAGACCGCTCGGCTACTCCTGCGCGGCTAGTACTATGAATGAAATACCTCTTCTAACAATAGTTCTGCAACATGACTTTTGGCTATTCAATGTAAGTTTACACCATAGTAATAAATGTTATTTAATATTTTTCTACCCTGGACAGATCATCGCGAAGGGTACAAAGTACAGCCGGCCGCAGTGGCCGAGCGGTCTGTAGCGCGCCAGTCACAGTCTGCACTGCCTCTACGATCGGGGGTTCGAATCCCTCCTCGGGCATGGATGTTTGAGTCGTCTTTGTTGTAAGGTAGTTCATAAGTAGTTTGTAAGTTTAGAAACTGATGACCCCGCAGTTAAGTCCCTTAAGCTTAACAAACATTTAAACATTTGGTAGAACGTTCAAGTATTATCGGTTTTCTGTGCTATTCAAAATGCGCATTGAAAAGTGAGCCTTTGGAAGCACCCTAATCTCTCTCAGCTTAATCTCTATATTGGCAGCACAAATGTTTGTAAAAGTATTGCACCAAACTGCTATGGTCATCAGTCCCTAGACTTAAAAACTACTTAAAATAACTTACACTAACGACAACATGCACACCAACGCTCGAAGGAGGACTCGAAGCTCCGGCGGAAGCGACCGCCCAGTTTGTAGCATGGTGCCTTAGCCCAAGCGGTCACTCGCGCGCGGCGACCGAAGAACCGGTGCTGCAATTTGATCATCATCATCATCATCATCATCATCATCATGATTATGCCTTTCAGCGTTCAGTCTGGAGCTTAGTCCCCCTAATAAAATTCCTCCGCGATCCCCTAGTCAATGCTGACCTTGATGCCTCGTCTGATGTCAACCCTTTTACTTCAGAATCATTCTTCACTGAATCTAAGTACTTCCTCCTTGGTCTACCTAGACTCCTCTTACCCTCCGCTGCCGAGCCCATGACTCTCTTAGGTAACCTTTCCTCTCCCATGCGTGTAAAATGATCCCACCGTCTCAGCCAGTTTATTCTAACTGCGTCATCTATCGTGTTCATTCCCAGTTTTTTCTTTGATTTCCTCAGTATGGACACCTTCCTGCCATTGTTCCCATATATTAGTACTTGCAGTCGTTCTTGCTACTTTCATATCTGTAACCTCAACCTTATGAATAACGTAACCTGTATCTACTCAGCTTTCACTCCCACGAACAAAGTTGGCTTCTTTCACTATGTTGCCATCCTGTGAGGCAATACATCCTAGGTACTTGAAACTGTCTACCGGTTCTAACTTTGTTTCTCCTATTTGGCAATCAATATGTTTAAATCTCTTTCCCACAGGATTTACTCTTTCAATCGAATCAGCCATCACAACTAACTAAGTTATCTGCATATGCGAGACTGCTTATTTTGTATGCACCCTTTTTTTTTTTTTTTTTTTTTTTTTTTTTTTTTTTTTTTTTTTCTCTCGCCCTGCCAGTCTACTGTTTTCAACATATCCATGAAAAGTATGAACAACAGTAGTGAAAGGTTACAGCCTTGTCTTACCCCTGAAACTACTTTCAACCATAAACTTAATTTGCCGTCTACTCTAACTGCTGCCTGACAGTCTACGTAAAGACCTTTAGATGATTAGAGACAGATATTCCTGGTAAGCTGTCCTCTGTGTGTGTGCGTTTGTGTCGTTCATTTTACATCTACATCTACATAGATACTCTGCAAATCACATTTAAGTGCCTGGCAGAGGGTTCATTAACCACTTTCATAACTTTTCTCTACCGTTCCATTCTCTAATAGCACGCGGGAAGAAAGAACACCTAAATCGTTCCGTTTTCGATCTGATTTCTCTTATTTTATTGGGATGGTCATGTCTCCCTAAGTAGGTGGGTGCTAGCAAAATATTTTCACATTCAGAACTAAAAGTCGGTGATTGAAACTTCGCAAACAGATCACGCCGCAATGAATAACGTCTTTCTTTTAATGATTTCCACCCCAATTCGTGCAACATTTCCGTGACGCTTCCCCCCCCCCCCCCGTAACGTGATAAAACAAAACGAGCTGCCCTTCTCTAAACCTTCTCAATATTTTCCGTCAGTCCCACCTGGTGAGGGTCCCACAAGGGGCAACAGTACTCCAAGAGAGGACGCACAAGTGTGATGTAGGCAGTCTCTTTGGTGGAGCTGGTGCATCTTCTAAGGGTTCTGCCAATGAAACGTAACCTTTGGTTCGCCTTCCCCACAATATTTTCTATGTGTTCTCTCCAGTCAAAGTTGTTCGTAATTGTAACTCCTAAGTATTTCGTAGAATTTACGACCTTAAGGTTTGACTGATTTATCGCGTAATTGAAGTTCAGCTGATTTCTTTTAGTGGTCATGTGTATTACTTCACACTTTTCTTTATTTAGTGTCAATTGCCAATTTTCGCACCAAGTAGAAATTTTGTCTAAATCGCTTTGCAGTTGCTTTTGATCCTCTGTTGACTTCACTGACCGATAAACGACAGCATCATCCGCGAACAGTCTAAGGGAGCTATTCAGATTATCTCCTAAATCGTTTATAAACAGGAGGAAGAGTAGGGGACCTATAACGCTTCCCTGTGGAACGCCAGATATCACTTCTGTTTTACTCGATGACTTACCGTCAATCACAACGAACTGTGTCCTTTCTAGTAGGAAATCGTGAATCCAGTCGCACAATTGGGGAGATATTCCATAAGCACGCAATTTCATTAGAAGCCGCTTGTGGGGTAAAGAAATATGGAATCGATTTGAGATCCCTTGTCGATGGCACTTAACACTTCATGTGAATAAAAGGCAAGCTGTGTTTCGCAAGAGCGATACTTTCTGAATCCGTGCTGACTATTGGTTAATAGGTCGTTCTCTTCGAGGTAGTACATAATATTCGAACAAAGTATATGTTCCAAAATCCTACTGCAAATCGACGTCAATGAGATAGGCCTGTAAGTTTGGGGATCACTCCTATTGCCTTTCTTGAATATTGGAGTAACTTGGGCAACTTTCCAGTCTTTGGGTACGGATCTTTCGCTGAGTGATCGGTTGTAAATTATAGCTAAGTACGGAGCTATTGCATCAGCATACTCTGAGAGGAATCTAGTTGGTATACAATCTGGCCCGGAAGATTTATTTTTGTTTAGTGACTTAAGTTGTTTTACTACTCCAGGAACATCTACTTCTAAGTTTCGCATGCTGGCAGCTGTTCTTGGATTGAATACTGGAGTGTTCACTTCGTCTTCTTTGGTGAAAGAATTTCGGAAAGCTGTGTTTAGTAATTCTGCCTTAGCAGTACTGTCGTCGGTAGTATTACCATTGCTATCGCGTAGTGAAGGTATTGTTTGTGTTTTGCCGCTAGTGTACTTCACAAAAAAAAAAAAAAATGTTCAAATGTTTGTAAAGCTTATGGGACTTAACTACGGGGTTATCAGTCCCTAAACTTACAAACTACTTATGAACTACTTACGAACTAGGACGGCACAAATATCCATGCCCGAGGGGGGATTCGAACCCCCGACCGTAGTGGCCGTGCTGACCGTGACTGGAGCGCCTCAGTCACCTCGGCCACCGCGGCAGGCAGTGTACTTCACATATGACCAGAATTTCTTTGGATTTTCTGCAAGATTACGAGACAGGATTTCGTTGTGGAAACAACTATAAGATTCTCGCATTGAAGTCCGCGCTAGGTTGCGAGTGTCAGTAAAAGATTGCCAGTCTTGCGGATTCTGTGTCTTTTTAAATTTTGCATGCGTTTTTCTTTGTTTCTGCAACAGTGATCTGACCTGTTTTGTGTACCACGGTGTGTCGGCCCCCTCTTTTATTAATTTATTTGGTATAAATCTCTCGATTGCTACTGATATTATGTCTTTGAAAGTAAGCCACAACTGATCTACACTCGCATTTTTAGTTTTGACGGACTGGAGACTATCACTCAGGAAAGCGTGAAGCGAATTTTTATCTGCTTTATTGAATAGATATATTTTTCGTTTATTTTTGGTGCATTTGGGAATTTCGATATTCAGTCTCGCTACTACAACTCGATGTTCGCTAATCCCTGTATCTGTTTTGATGCTCTTTACTATCTCGGTATTATTTGTTGCTAGGAGATCAAGAGTATTTTCGCAACCACGTACTATTCTAGTGGGTTCATGAACTAACTGTTCGAAGTAGTTTTCAGATAAAGCATTCAGAACTAGTTCGGACGATGTTTTATATTTGCCCCCGGTTTTGAATACGTAATTATGCCAACATATCGAGGGTAAATTAAAGTCGCCACCGATTATAACAGTATTCTTACGATACCTATTTGAAATATGATTCAAGCTTTCTTTGAACATTTCTGCAACCGCATCGTCTGAGTCAGGGGGCCGATAAAAAGATCCAATTATTAATTTATTTCGGTGGTCAGGTATAACCTCTACCCAGACCAATTCACAGGAAGTATCTGCCTCAATATCGCTGCAGGATAAGCCGTTTGTAACAGCAATAAACACGCCACCCCCTGTTTTATTTATTCTATCCTTTCTGAAGACCATTTGGCCCTTTGAAAAAATTTCGGCCGAATTTATCTCAGGCGTCAGCCAGCTTTCAGAACCTATAACGATTTGTGCCTCAGTACTTTCTATCCGCGCTTGGAGCTCTGGAATTTTCCCAACACAGCTACGACAATTTACAACTGTTACACCAATGGTTTTTAGGTCTGCTTTCTTCCCGTGTCTGACCTCCCCCCTTTGAGACTAAAACCCATTTTGTGTATTCCCGAGGCCATCTAACCTAAAAAACCGCCCAGTCCACGCCACACAGCCCCAGCTAAACGTGTACCCGCTTCCTGAGTATATTGGACTCCTGACCTATTTAGCGGAACCCGAAAACCCACCACCCTTTGGCGCAAGTCGAGGAATCTGCAGCCCACACGGTCGCAGAACCGTCTGAGCCTCTGATTCAGACCCTCCACTCGGCTCTGAACCAAAGGTCCGCAGTCAGTCCTGTCGACAATGCTGCAGATGGTGAGCTCCGCTTTCATCTTGCAAGCAAGACTGGCAGTCTTAACCAATTCTGAGCCGGCCGCGGTGGCCGAGGTGACTGAGGCGCTCCAGTCATGGTCAGCACGGCCACTACGGTCGGGGGTTCGAATCCCCCTCGGGCATGGATATTTGTGCCGTCCTAGTTCGTAAGTAGTTCATAAGTAGTTTGTAAGTTTAGGGACTGATAACCCCGTAGTTAAGTCCCTTAAGCTTTACAAACATTTTTGAACCAATTCTGATAGCCGCTCAAAACCAGAGAGGATCTCTTCCGATCCAAAGCGACACACATCATTGGTCCCGACATGAGCCTCCACCTGCAGCTGGCTGCACCCTGTGCTCTTCATGGCATCCGGAAGGAGCCGTTCCACATCCGGAATGACTCCCCCCATATGCACACGGAGTGCACATTGGAATTCTTCCCCTCCCTAGTATCCATTTTCCTAAGGGGCTCCATTACCCGCCTAACGTTGGAGCTCCCAACTACCAACAAATCCACCCTCTGTGAGTGCCCGGACCTTGAAGGCAGAGGGGCGAGTACAGGACAAGCGACACCATCCGCATCAGGAACATCCCCAGCCACAGACAGCGCCTCGAATCTGTTGGCAAGACTAACCGGGGAGGCCTCCACTTTGGTCCCCCGGGAAGTCTTACGCCGCCTGACACGCGCTGAGGGGACCTCCCAATCCACCACGGATTGGGGGGCTACCTCCTCGCGGGCAGTGAGCGGGCTGGCCACAGCCGCAGGCCGATCGGAGGGCACAACAGACGCACAGGGCGTCTGCTGCACCCCCGCGAGCGGCCCACAACAGCGGCGCCCACCCACCGCAGACTCAAGCGTTGCCAGCGAAGCCAACGCCGCCTGAAGCTGCGAGCGAAGAGTCACCAACTCTGCCTCCATCCGTTCGCAGCAGTCACAGTTCCTAGCCATTCTAAAAACCTTTGTTTCTTCCAAGTAAGTACGTCAGAGGACACAGTAGTTTGATTAACAGTGAGCTTTGCAAAATATAAACCTACGCTGAACTGTGTATTAACGGCGAATCTGAAAAATATATACGCGAGCTAATAAATCAAAAATTCAGTAACTGAACAGACAAATAAACGCGATTCTTAGTAAACAAACACGTGAGCACACTAAACTATATAGAGCTGCAAGAGAAAGCACACACGAAATGAAAATAAGTCGCTTCTATTAAGAAGCCGGTTACCGTAAAATCTAGAGCCGCTGCTGGTCACGTGTGCACTGGCCGCCGGTCACTGAGCAACTGAAGTGTAGGACTACCAACCGCGAGTACGATCAAAACAAAACAGAAGCAGTGAGTGGCGGATTTACACTGCGGATGAATACACTGAACTGACTTGTTGAACGCGAATCTAAGTAAACATACACAGCAGCAAGAGAAGTTTGATAAACAGTGAGCTTTGCAAAATATAAACCTAACGCTGAACTGTTTATTAACGGCGAATCTGAAAAATATACACACGAGCTAATAAATCAAAAATTCAGTAACTGAACAGACAGATAAACGCGTTTCTTAATAAACATCTGTTTTATTGTCTGGTTTTGCGATGAACGCGCAAATTAGTGAATCGTCAGAAGGTCCTTCATTTTGAACCTTACTTAATTTTCCATGTGGACATTAGTTAACGGATAGAAAGCATTATTGTATGAAGTCTGAATATAAAGTTCGCAGAATGAGTTTATAGGCAGAGCTCAGTGTTTCCAAAGTGCATAACTCATTGGCACATGAATAACAAATCTATTACAGCACTGCCAGCCGCGGTGGCCGAGGGGACTGAGGCGCTCCAGTCACGGTCAGCACGGCCACTACGGTCGGGGGTTCGAATCTCCCCTCGGGCATGGATATTTGTGCCGTCCTTAGTGTAAGCTAGTTCATAAGTAGTTTGTAAGTTTAGGGACTGATGACCCCGTAGTTAAGTCCCATAAGCTTAACAAACATTTGAACATTTATTACGGCACTAAAATGGTCCAAGTGAACTGTTGCTGGTGTGATTGTCACGTGAAAACGCTTAGGACAAGCGCAGCTGAACCATCATGTGCTGATGGACATGCAAAGTCGAGAATTGTGAAGTGTGGAATCACATTATGCTAATCAAAGGTATCACTTGCGAGTGCCAAAGTGCTGCTAAAAATCCAGTTAGTGCACTGTTGTGCGCAAGGAGTTAAATAGGATACAATCATAGAGAAGTTCATCATAGGCCACACATATATGTAGTCAAACTGAACAACGCTCGAAGTGGTGTACTAGCGCGCCGCTGGACAATGACTAACTGGAAACGATTCATTTTGACGGATAAATCACGCTGTAAGCAGTGCTAATCCGACTGAAGGGTCTGTGTTTGGTGAATTTCTGGAGAAAGGAACGTACCATTCTGTATAGTGTCTGAACCATGGTTTAATTCCAAATGATAACTGCGGAAGAATACGAATTTCTTTAGCATAATGTGATGCGTACAGTAGAGACACATTTCGAAGACGAAGATCGTTTATATCCGTGTGATAAAGCACACTATTTTGAAACTTAATAAGTAAGGCAACGCTTTATGCACAACAAAATTCATGAAATGGGGAGCCTGTCCAACGCTATGGCATGAACCCAATGGAAAACCTCTGGGTTTAGTTGTAAAATTTACTTCGCTCCACAACCCAGTACCTCCTCAGGTTTTAACTGTTAACGCAAAATGAGTTGCCATGTTTCTACATAGATTCATTGACAGAGTCTCCAGAAAAATACAAGTCGTCATAAAAGCATAGATCGTCGTCATAAAGGCATTGATCGTGACCGGGACAAATATCTCAAGAAATAAGCATCAAACGGAAAAAAAACTACAAAGAACAAAACTGATCTAGCTTGAAGGAGGAAAACAGATGGCGCTATGGTTGACCCACAAGATGGCGCTGCCATAGATCAAACGGATATCAATTGCATTTTTTAAAATAGGTACTCCCATTTTTATTACATATTCGTCTAGTACGTCAGTAAATATAAATGTTTTATTTGGAACCGTTTTGTCGCTTTGTGATATATGGCGCTGTAGGCCTAATATGCACAAACATATTGCTCACAATTTTAGACGAACAGTAACAGGTAGGTTTTCTAAATTAAAATACAGAACTTAGGTACGTTTGAACTTTATTTCGGTTGTTCCAGTGTGATACATGTCCTTTTCCTTTTGTGAAATTATCATTCATTATGTTAACGTAGGCTGTTACTGCGTGATTATCTGTAATTACCTCATGACTTCAATAAATGCTCAAACTGATGTCCTTCAGCTTCAAGGCATTTGGCAATATGCGTGACTAAATTCCTCTCAACAGCGAGTAGTTTGCCTTCAGTACTGTTCTCACATGCCTTGACAATGCGCTGACGCATGTTTTTCAGGCGTTGTCGGTGAATCACGATAACAAATATCCTTCAATTTTCCCCAAAGAAAGAAATCCGTGGATGTAAGATCCGGTGAACGTGCGGGCCATGGTATGGTGTTTCTACGACCAATCCACCTGTCATTAAATATTCAGTTTAAGACCGCTTCAACTGCACGCGAGCCATGTGCCGGACATCCATCATGTTGAAAGTACATAGCCATTCTGACATGCAGTGAAACATCTTGTAGTAAAATCGGCAGAACATTAAGAAATCAGCATACATTGCACCATTTTGACTGCCATCGATAAAATAGGGGCTAATTATCCTTCCTCCCATAATGCCGCACCATACATTAACCCGTCAGGGTCGCTGATGTTCCACTTGTCGCAGCCATCGTAGATTTTCCGTTGCCCAATAGTGCATATTATACCGGTTTACATTACCTATGTTTGTGAATGACGCTTCGTCACTAAGCAGATTGCGTGAAAAAATCTACTATCGTCCCGTAATTTATTTTGTGCTCATTAGCAAAATTGTACACGACGTTCAAAGTTTTTGCCATGCAAATCCTGGTGCATACAAATATGGTACGGGAAAATTTATGTAGACGTAGATTTCTCAACACCGACGTTTTTGAGATTCCTGATTCTCGCTCAATTTGTCTGCTACTGATTTGCGAATTGGCCGCAACTGAAACTAAAACACTTACTTGGGCATCATCATTTATTGCAGGTCGTGATTGACGTTTTACTTGTTGCTGAACACTTCTCGTCTCCTTAAATAACGTAACTATCCGTCTAAAGGTCCGGACACTTGGATGATTTCTTCCAGTTTAACGATCAACATACATTGCACAGGTCCGTTGGGTATTTTAATCACAATAGCCATACATAAATACCATATCGACCTTTTCTGGAATTGGTAAACGGTACATTTTAACGTATCACGAAGTAAATACCGTCCGCACTAACGAAATGTTATGCGATACTACGTACTTATACGTTTGTGACTATTACAGCGGTATCTATCACAAAGCGAAAAAGTATTCAAAATAAAACATTTGTATTTATTTACCAACTAGACTAATATGTAATAAAAATGGGGGCACCTATTTTAAAAAATGCAATTGATATCCGTTTACCCTTTGGCAGCGCCATCTAGCGGGCCAACCATAGCGCCATCTGTTTTCCCCCCTTCAAGCTAGAAAAGTTTTGTTTTTTGTAGTTCTTTCGTTTGATGCTTATTTCGTGAGATATGTGGCCCGGTCACTATCAATGTCAGGATACTTATGTTCAGATACTATACAAATTGTTGTGGTGTGAGGATACCTGACACAGTAGCAACATTATTCTTAGGACTGACGCTTAGATACAGCTGGCAGTCAGCAGCACATGACGGACAGTTACTTGTTTTAGTACGCCTTCTCGAGACTTAACTTAATTTAACTGACTAAATGTTGTTTTAAACATCTGTCTTTTGTAATGTACGTCAAACTGTCGCCTTGTCTATGTTATTGTATCTCCGTTGTTTTATCTCCTGTTATGTATTTTAATTCTCACCTCATCTATGTCTTTTAATTTCTCTCGGCTGAAGAGCAGCCTATGGTGCTGCTGCCAGCCTACCAGTGTCACTGGTGTGAAATACAACAAAGGAAAAAAAAAACGAACTTAAAATATGAGATGTGCATGTGATACGTACATATTAATGTACCAGAAAATATACACACTTTCCTACAAGAATGAATTATTCATATTCAAGATACAGTAATGAGTAATTATTACGTACAGTATTTTCGACTGCTACATGCGATTATAGTTGTGTTTATGAGTATCGTTAATTCGCAGATGAATTTTCCTAATTTCACTGCAAATTAAAAATTATTATTCAGCTTGAAGCGGTACTGCAGTACGCTCCATTTAAGCCCTATGGGCTAGCTTACATAGTAAATCAAACTATAATGACAGTTCCATGGAGAATAATTACTAACTGTAACGCTGATTAACTTCTCTGGTCAGTTAGATCTGGAAATACTTTATTTGTTTTATTTATAATTTGTCACACTTCCTTTTTCCTCTGGTCCCCCACCGCGAAAATGAGCGTGCGTGAATCTTTTTCTGAGTAGGTTATTTTGTGTAATTACTAACCAAAGATAGTTTCGAGGTGGTGTAGTTGCAAAATCTTTGGCTTAGGTGAGGCAAAGAGGGAAGTTGGCAGTGGCTTTCTCGGGTATCGCTTTTCTTGAGGGGGAGGCAGAAGACCGGCCAATGCCAGGTTTCTTCCTCGCGTTCAAAAAAGTAGCGGTTCGTTGGGCTCAGGAGACGCCATGTTTGCCACTGTTAGCTAGGAGGCCCGAGAGGTCGGACGTGTCGTGCTCGACTGCTGCAAATATGGTAAGCAAGTGTGTAAAAATGTGTCTTATTACACTGAATCTGACTCGCAACGCAATAGCTGAAGCCGACTTATGTTAATATGGCGGAAAGTTTAGCGATTTTGGTTATTTTTTGGTCAATTTAATACATATATTAGTTTGATGCCAACGGTAACGGTCGGGACTTAGTATTCACTTGCTACGTCACCCTTTGAAATTTCGCTATGTTTTATTTAGTAAAGCTTTTGAAAACCCTCATTTTAAATTTTGTGCAGAGAAAATCGTGTGGGAATGTACGGAGTTTTCTTTGTGTAATGGGACTTAACAAATTTTCGCGCCATTACACAATAGGCCCATAGTCTGGAAATTTCAAAGTTAGAACGCACTTTCAGTGGTCGATAGCAGCCACGGGAACAAGCAACATTTCATTTTCTACCGCAGGTTGTTCGGTATTTCATTGATTTTGTATTTTTTTTTTTTTTTTTTTTTTTTTTTTTTTTTTTTTTTTTTTTTTTTTTTTTTTTTTTTTTGCAATCATACCAAAGGCAGAATGAGCCACGGAGGTCATGTGGCGGAGCTTGGTGGTAATTGAGCAGAGTGGAGTAGAGTGGCGTCTCATCGTATTGGGTAATTCTAGGAACAGATGAAATTTCTAACAATATTTGTTTTTCTTTTCTGGGCGGTACTTAATTTTGTGGAAATCGCGGAGCTATGTGCTTCCCGCCGTAAATCTTGTTGCGTGGTTCAGTATTATAAGGAAGGAGCGCCAGTTATGCTTGTGTTACTAAGCAACAAGTGTAGATTTCCTTTATAACATTTTTTTATATGGTGTGTGTGTTTGAGTTTTTAGGATTCTGTAAGATTTGAGCGGTAGATACCGTTGCCTGTCTCATGTCTTGCATTAAAATCAGCAATTTAATAACGGCCATCCTATTTGCTGAACCATTTTTTAAAATTTCCTTTGCTAGTTAAAATTGAGTGGTTAGTGCATTCAGTGTAAAAGTGGTTGATGAGCGAGTGCGTCTGTGATGAGGGATTTCCTTACTAGTACAATAAATCCTTTTTATGTATCGTTTTTCATGCAGTGTGGCGTCAAACATGTTGAAAATGTATATGTTTTAGTTAATTAATCTTAGAGCCTGTGGCTCAAAATGTTTGTCTGCTCTGCAACGAGTGTTCACAATCCATTTTTTGTTTGTTTGTAAATATAATTTGTCTAAGGGTATGGTTTTATTTGCATACTATCAGAAAATAAAAAATCTTGTCCTGAATTAGTCGGACTTTATTATGAAGAGATTTTCCTCCACCCGTTTAAATTTAACGGAGAAAGCTGGAATCCTAGTAACAGAAATTAAATAAAGTAACTAATGTCAGTGATCAGGATGCAGGTAAAAGCTAAATTCTGGGCAGTTGTCATAGTTTACCTCAACTCTGTATCAAAGGTTGTGACAATTGATTAAATACCCGGGGTCGTGTTATCCGTTGCACAATCTAGATTATAACAAATTTTTGGTTTGAGGCCTTTGATTAATTTATATATAAATAAAGAAACCCGGCAGTCAGCTGTCACAATACTCGGTCAGAGCATGAACCATTTACTTTTATTAGCAATGCCCATAATAGTCATCGTTACTAGCTGGCAAATCATATACCGTCGTAGTAAATAAAAAGACCAATTAAAATCATTGTAAAACGAGGCTAACTATGCAAGCAGTGTTTAATACTTTCGTCTAGGATATACACTGACACAGAGGTACCGCATTTGAAATCTTGGTGACAAGTATGTTCGTCTCACTTGAGTGAATTCCATCACATTTATCACACATGACTCTTCCAGCAGTCGCTAAATATTTCTGCGACTCTCATTCAAGTATTGTCATCCAAGTAAACAAAAGGGAAATTTCAGATTGTTTTTAAACGTCCGCCAATTGCTACTTCAAACAAATATGTGTTGTTATATTAAC
This sequence comes from Locusta migratoria, assembly GCA_026315105.1. Lineage (NCBI taxonomy): Eukaryota > Metazoa > Arthropoda > Insecta > Orthoptera > Acrididae > Locusta > Locusta migratoria. The sequence goes on along the minus strand of CM048755.1, from coordinate 166,561,509 downwards.
AAACAAACGGAAAATTTCATCTCGTTTATTCAATAGTCTCTAATTGTTATTTTCGACACATTTATTCTGTTTCAATAATGTTATTTTATTTTATAAGGCTTCAGTAAACACTGATGAGTCAGTACATTATGACGACCTACCTCATGGCCCTTATGTCCACATTTGGCACGGATAAGAGTGGCGACACGTCCTGGCGTGGAAGTAATGACTTCTTGGATGGAATTGGCACCACATCTACATACGCAAATCTCGTAAATACCAGGGAAAGGGACGATGGGCCTTGACACGTTCAATCACATCACAGATGTTTCTATCGGGTTCAAATCTGGCGAGTTGGAGTACAAGCACAGTTGCAACTCGCTACTGCGTACCTAGATTCATTCCATGACATTGCCGGCCTTGTGACATGGCTCATTATTTCGCTGGAAAATGTCACTGTCTAATGGGGAACATGATAGTCATAAAGGTTTGTGTATAGTGTGCGAACAGTGAATATTATTTGTTGGCCGTCATGGTGCTCTGCACGAGGTCCACTGGTCCCATGGATGCAAAATTCAAATGTTTATAAATATATTGGACTTAACTTCTTCGGTTATTAGTCCTTAGGCTGACAAACTACGCCAACTAAGTCAAACTAACCTTGGACAACACACACAATCATACCCGACGAATGACTCTAACCTCCGACGGCTAGCAATAGCACAAATATCCATGCCTGAAGGGGGATTCGAACCCCCGACCGTAGTGGCCGTGCAGACCGTGACTGGAGCGCCTCAGTCTCCTCGGCCACCGCGGCCGGCCGCAATTCATCAGACCATGCAACTGCCACTGCGGCAATATCCAGTGACATTGGTCACATCTCTATTTCAGTCGCAGTTGGCAACGTCGTCGTGTTATCATTGGCATATGCTTGGGTCGTTCGGTGGGGAGCCCCATCGTTCGGAGTGTTCGGTACACTGTGTGTACAGACACATTTTTACTCTGAATAAAACAATTCTGGGTATTAAGCTGCGTCATTTTTAAACACTTAGCAAATGAATTGCCGACGTTTCGACCACTGCGCAATGGTCCTCTTCAGAGCGGTTAACTGCTGGATGCTGCTGAATGTACAAGCTTATATATTGTGAATTTTCGGTTATCTAACACCGACGTCATACCTCTAACATGGTGATTGGCTGGCGGTAGGCTCTTACGTTTGCTACCCTGTAAGTGATTGGTAGGCAACATCTTATGTCTGACTGGAAGGTAACAGCCAATCGGCAACTAGCATCCAGTGGATGGTGTTTCCTACTGCAAAAGTTCAGGCTGCGCGTCAGTTCTACTGTGGCCGCTGTTTATCTGCAGAGCCCGGGTCAAGTGGCTGGCGCACACACGCGTTCCACTGGGCAGGGATTGCCGGCAGACACGTTGAAGGTAGCTTGTAGCCATCCTCCCTATTCATGTTTTTAGGACGTTTAATTTTTTCGATGGCTACTCTTATTTTGCGTTACATCTACTACATCTACATGGGATACTCTGCAAATCACATTTAAGTGCCTGGCAGAGGGTTCATCGAACCACCGTTGTCTGCACGGCCACTACGGTCGGGGGTTCGAATCGCCCCTCGGGCATGGATATTTGTGCCGTCCTAGTTCGTAAGTAGTTCATAAGTAGTTTGTAAGTTTAGGGACTGATGACCCCGTAGTTAAGTCCCATAGACTATACAAACATTTGAACATTTAAACATTTTGAACCACCGTTATACTATTTATATCCCATCCCATTCTCGAATAGCGTGCGGGAAGAAAGAACACCTGAATCTCTCCGTTCGAGCTCTGATTTCTCGTATTTTATTCTGATGATAATTTCTACCTATGTAAGTGGAAGGCAACAATATATTTTCGCATTCGGAGAAGAATGTTGGCGATTGGAGTTTCGTAAGTAGCCCACGCCGCAGTGATAAGCGCCGTTGTTGTAATGATTCCCATCCCAGATCCTGTATCATTTCCTTAACGCTGTCTCCCCTGTATCGTGACAATACGAAACGAGCTGCCCTTCTTTGGACTCTTTCGATGTCCTCCATCAAACCCACCAGATAAGGATCCCACACTGGACTGCAATACTCCAAAAATGGACGGACAAGCGTAGTGTATGCAGTTTCTTTTGTAGTTCTGTTGCATCTTTTAAGGGTTCTGCCAATAAAACGCAGTCTCTGGTTCGCTTTTCCCACGACGTTATCTACGTATTCTTTCCAATTTAAGCCAGAAGTAATTGTAATTCCTTGGGATTTTGTGGAGTTTACGGCCTTCACATTTGATTGATTTATCATGTAAACAAAGTTTAACGGATTTCTTTTCGTACTCATGTGGACGGCTTCTCACTTCTCGTTATTTAGAGTCAACTGCCAATTCTTACACCATACTGATATCTTATTCAAATCGTTCTGCAGTTGGTTTTGATCTTCAGATGATTTTACTAGACGGTAAATGACGGCGTCATCTGCAAAAAATCTAAGAGAGCTAATTAGATTTTGCCCTAAATCGTTTATGTAAATAAGGAACACAGAGGACCAATAACACTACCCTGTGGAACGCCCGATATCACCTCTGCTTTAGTCGATGCCTTACCATCGATTACTACGAACTGTGTCCTCTCTGAGAGAAAATCCCCTATCCAGTCGCAAATTTGGGGCGATATACCGTAACCACGCAATTTAATTAAAAGCCGTTTGCGAGGTACGGTGTCAAAAGCCTTCTGGAAATCAATAAATACGGAATCGATTTACGAACCCTTGTCGATATCACACATCACTTCGTGTGAGTAAAGAGCTAGTTGTGTTTCGCATGAACGATATTTTCTAAATCCATGCTGACCTTGGGCCAATAGATCATTCTGTTGGAGATATTTCATAATATTTGAATACAGGATATGTTCCAAAACCCTGCTGCAAATTGAAGTCGATGAAATAGGCCTGTAGTTTAATGGGTTACTCCTACTGCCTTTCTTGAATATATGTGTGACCTGTGCAACTTTCCAATCTTTTGGTACAGATCCTTCTTTGAGAGAGTGGTTGTATATGGCTGTTAAGTAAGGAGCTATCGCTTCCACATAATCAGATAGAAATCTAATGGGTATACAATTCGGACCAGAAGACTTGTTCTTGTTAAGTGATTTTAGTTGCTTCACTACTCCGATGATATCTACTTCTACGTTACTCATTACAGCCTCTGTTCGTAATTCGAAATCTGGGATATTGATTTCGTCTTCTTTGGTGAATGAGTTTCTAAAAGCTATGTTTAGTAACTCTGCTTTAGTAGCGCTGTCATCGGCAGGATCGCCATTACTATCACGTAGTGAGGGTATTGTTTGTGTTTTGCCCCTAGTATATTTAACATATGACCAAAATCTCTTAGGGTTTTCAGTCAAATTTCGAGAAATAGTTTCGTTGTGATAAGTATTGTAGGCATCTCGCATTGAAGTCATAAATTTCGAGCTTCTATGTAGGATGGCCAATCCTGGGGATTTTGTGTTCGTTTAAATTTAGTATGCCTTTTCCGCTGCTTTTGCAACAGTGTCCTGACCTGTTTTGTGTGCCAAGGAGGATCACCTCCTTCTTTTATTAATTTATTTAGTATAAAACTGTCAATTGCTGTCGATACCACTTCTTTGAATTTGAGCCACATCTGGTCTACACCTACATTTAGAGTTAGAAACGAGTGGAAGCTATCTTTCAAGAAGCAATGTATTTTATTTCTATCTGCTTTCTGGAACAAATATACGTTTCGTTTATTTTTGGTAACTTTGGGACTTTCGATATTCAATCTCGCTACGACAGCTCTGAGTTCACTAATACCTGTATCCGTTTTGATGCTCGTTGTGAGCTCAGGATTGTATGTTGCTAAGAGATCAAGAGTCTTTTCACATCCATTTACAATTCTAGTTGGGTCATGAACTAATTGTTCGAAGTAATTCTCAGAGAATGTGTTGAGTACAATTTCACACGATGTTTTATGCGTACCTCCTGATTTGAAAATATAATTTCGCCAACAGATTGAGGGTAAATTAAAATCTCCGCCTACTATTATCGTATGAGTCGGGTACGTTTTTGTAATTTGACTCAGGTTTTCTTTGAACCTTTCTGCTATTGTAACGTCAGAGTCGGGAGGACGGTAAAAGGAACCAATTATTAATTTCTTACGATTTTCGGGTACAACCTCTACCCATAATAACTCACAGTAACTATCAACTTCAACTTCGCTACACGAAATACCACTTTTGAAAGCGCAAACACGCCTCCACCTTTTTGGTTTAATCTATCCTTTCTGAAAACAGAAAGATGCGTTGTTGCATCCACGGTTCCTGGGCAAGTACGCGAAGTTCTCGGAAATTAATATTTCCGCCGCATTCCCTTTGGTGTTATGCCACAGCTGACTTGTTGACTTGTCCCAATATAAGCTTCGCCTCACTCGCCTTGGAGTTCATACAGCCCTGTAGTGTGGAGGGCATGGAATCCTTCGTGGACCACAACAGGTCACGATCTTGCGGCCACTCCCGAAAATCGGTTTGATTCCTCCTTGGAAAAGGACCTTGGCTATACGTTTGCTGATGCCTCTCACATAAGGTAGGCGAGCTATAGGAAGGGTTTCTTCTGCATCATTGCCTATCGTGTCTTCCTTGTACCTCGTAGCTTGTTGTATAGCCCTGTTGCTGTATCCATTCGCGTGAAATGTTGTCTTCAGGTGACTCAGTTATTGTTGTAAGTTGTCAGCGTCGCTAATACTGTGAGGTCGTGTTGTCAGTGCACGTAATGCAGCGTTCTTCAGTGTTGGATGATGATGAGAATCTGCATGCAGGTACGTACCTTGAAAGAAGCGTACAGTTTGCTAAACAAAATTCTGCTTCAGATAGCCAAGTGAAAGAAGCGTGTCTTTACTATTTTTCTTAATGGAACTGCACTAAATTAATTAACGATCCCCATTATGGATCTTGAATAACATATTAAATGGTGCCAATGGAAACGCAGGTTAGTTTTCTCTCCTCCAGAAAGGAGCAGGTGGGAAGATATTTCCTCTGACTGCACAAAATTTATAAAATTTATAGTGTGCGAGAATTTAAATTAGGACAAAGGGTTAACGTTTACCAAATTAATTAATTGTCCAAGACATAAACAAGAAAGTGGGAGAGACGGATTTAAATATGATAAACACACACCTTACAAAACAATCCACATTTATAACAATTATATGGCCCTAATACTGTCCACCTGCAAAAGTAGAAGTAGCGTAATTAATAATGATTATTTTTCAGAGGGGAGAAGGAAGGAATTGATACAAATTCTCACACAGATACATGCGCCAAGCCATGCAGGTACTCACTAGCTCAAATGTTCAAATGTTTGTTAAGCTTATGGGAGTTAACTACGGGGTTATCAGTCCCTAAACTTACAAACTACTTATCAACTAACTTATACTAAAGACAGCACAAATATCCATGCCCGAGGGGGGATTCGAACCCCCGACCGTAGTGGCCGTGCAGACCGTGACTGGAGCGCCTCAGTCTCCTCGGCCACCGCGGTCGGCAGGTACTCACTAGCACCGAACACAAAAAACAGCAACGCCAGCTGCAGGACGCGGTATGGAACAGCAGGTTCACTCGCGCACCAGTAAAAGAAAACTTTGTTCCGCTGTGTATGATCTTGTGGCTTAGTCTCAGGGTAGCTATCAGCGGGAACAACACACATGATAGAAAGCCAGTGGCCTGCGATATAGTCGTGAAGTTTAAGTTTCCAGATAAATTCAAAATATCGATTAAATAGGAAACTTCGCTAAATAATACTCAAAAACTGGCGTTCTGGTGTTAGTTTTGCACAAGGGGAAGAAACTACTGAATGGTAAAGGTTTCAGGTCAAAACAGTACTCTACAAGGTCGGATCTTAGCATCCCAAAAATTAAGAAATATACTTTTAGCACAAGTAAAACCGCGAGATAGGTCGTGCAACCATTCGTTCTACACGGGAATGATATCTAGAAAATAAGCAAGGTTACAGAATCCTACAGTACTTCGCGGGGTTGGATCACATAAAGTTGAAAAGGAAAAAAATTATAATTATCAAAAAAATAAAACACGAGTTATGTCGTGTAACGGTTCATTCTAGTCAGGAGAAGAAGAACAACGTGATAGGGATCACTACGGTATAGAACACGCTATTTTCCATACTCGTGGGGCAGCGAGTACGGAAGTTACAAGTTTAGAAGCTCCAAAACTTCGGGGAAAATTACCACGTTACACGTACCAGAAATCACCAAGTCTAAACAGGGTTATAGTTAATAACACGTGCGCAGAGGGTGATGGAGTAAGCTGAGGGCTTTATCTCATACTGTCCACGTGTTCTGTGGACGAAGGACAGACACCGGAAATATCGAGAAGTTCCCAAAAAAATTAATTTACCGACCAATTGAACATGAGAAACATTCAAACATGTTTCAACTTAGGAAGGAAGGATTGTACAGTCAGGAAGTGCAAGGATTCTATTAACGAACTTCGGCAAAAATCATCATGAAATTAGCAATCCAGAACAAAATTCAATAAAATATCACCATTACGCATTGCGGTGATGTTATAGCGAGAACTAGAGACGCGAATGAGTATTTTCAACATACTATCGAATCCGAACAAAGTTTAGCGACGTGCTCAGAACAGAGCTAAAACCAAGAGCATCTTACCTCGCCAAGGACCGGACCACGACTCCTAGCCAAGCTCATGGTTGCTACTCTCCAGCTACCTAAAGTGGAGGAAGGAACCTCTCCAAAGAGTTTAGCTGACACAGGTAGGCAAACCTAACGTGCACACTGGACAAGGGGAGTGAATGGCAACCTTCACTAAGCATCTTTGTTAAAGATTTGCCTCTGGCCGTGAGTTGGCATACTTGATCAGAGAACCAGAGGCTACTGCAGCCATGCTGTTTGAACCAGCAGTCGACAAGAGCAGCGAGCTGTGGTGGCCGAGGGAACTGAGGCGCTCCAGTCACGGTCTGCACGGCCACTACGGTCGAGGGTTCGAATCTTCCCTCGAGCATGGATATTTGTCCCGTCCTTAGTCTTAGTTAGTTCGTAAGTAGTTTGTAAGTTTAGGGACTGATGACCCTGTAGTTAAGTCCCATAAGCTATACAAACATTTGAACATTTTTTTGGATAAAATAAATGGAACACGCTATATGGACGTGTTTCAACCTATTGGTGTGCGTCGGTTTCCTGTAGACGCTGTTTCCTAGTGTACCGTTAGATGTTCTGTACACTTTGAACTCCAGAAAAGGAATATGTCCATTAGTTTCCATCTCCACCGTAAACTGTATGTTCTTGAACGCGTCTGTGCGCCAGCCATTGACTCCACTTGACTCGGGTTCTGCAATACAAACAGCGGCACGGCCTGAACGTTCGCAGCAGGAAACAGCATCTCCTGGATGCTAGTTGCTGATTGGCTGTTGCCTTAAAATCAGACATAAGTTGTTGCCTACCAACCACTTACAAGGTGGCAAACGTAAGAACCAGCTGATACGCTACTGCCAGCCAGTCATCATCTTAGAGGTATGACGTCGATATTAGATAACTGAAACGTTCAAAGTATCTCATACTTTAGTTGCTAGATTACCTTTATTATTGGTTTTATTTAGGACTGATGATGTATTTGATACTCTTTATTACCCTTTATTATTTGATTTTGGTTCTTTTTATTTTGTGTTTTATGTTTTTTTCTATTTTTGCTTTTTTAGTTAAAATACCGGTTTTTTATTTCATCTTTGACTTATTAAGGCTCATGTTGAGGCCCCTATTTCTGGTAGAATAATTTTGGCTGGTATTTTATTGAAGTTGGGTGGTTATGGTATTTTTCGTTTCATAAAGGTGATTTCTTATTTGGGCTTAAGATTTAATTATTTTTTTCTTATCTTTAAGATTGTTTGGTGTTGTTGTTATTAGATTTGTTTGTTTTCATGAAGTTGATTTAAGTGTTTAATTGCTTATTCTTCTGTTGCTCACATAAGATTGGTTATTTGTTGTTTGATACCTATCAATTGATGAGGTTTTATAGGTTCTCTATCTTTAATTTTTTTTATCAAATATTATTTATGAACGTTTAGGTAGACGAAGATTATTAATTAATAAGGGTATAATTAATTTAATACCTATATACTGCTCCTCCATCTCTAAATCTTTTAGTTGAATTTAGTTTATCAAATAGAAGTATTTCTTGATCTTCTTATATAATTTTATTATTAATTATTTTATCTTTTTTAGAGCTGTTTATACATTATATATATATATTCATGTTCTCAACATGGTTTATATTATTCTGGTGTTTATACTTGTTCTTTAGGTTATTTTCGTGAATATCATCTTTAATTTTTACATTCATTTCCTCTTAATTTGTTGTGTTTAAAGGGTGAATATTTTTATTTTTAATACTTAAGTATTTTAATTTAATTTCGTCTAAAGTCGAGTATTTATTTTCTATTTGTTCACTAAGTTTTTTAATTTTTTTAGAACTTTATTTTTCATGTTAAGTATTTACTATTTAATAATTGATTATAGATTATTTCTTGAGTGGGAATTATTTAGTTTAAATAGTTCTATGGTAGTAATAACTTTTATTTTTGATTGAATGACTTTAATTTTTATACCTTTTGTTATATATATTTCTTCTTTAGTTATATATTATAGAAATGATTATATACATAATGAAAAAAATTTTAATCATTTTATTATAATTGTTTTTATATTTATTTTTTTCAATAGCTTTTTTAATTATTAGTCAAATTAGAATTTTATAACGTTTAGATGGATTATGTTGAGTTATTTATTATCAAAATGTAAAGTCTTATAATGTTGGAATATTAACTGCTTTATCTAATCGTATTGGTGATGTTGCTATTTTAATTTCTATTTCTTGAATTTTAAATTTTGGTAGTTGAAATTATAATAATTATTATTATTTTATTTCTGATTCTTTTGAAATAATGATTTTTACTTTATTAATTATTCTTGCTGTTATAACTAGGAGAGCTCAAATTCCTTTTCCTTCTGGACTTCCAGCTGCTATGGCTGCTCCTACACCTTTTTCTGCTTTGGTTCATTCTTCTACTCTTGTTACTGCTGGTGTCTATTTATTAATTCGTTTTAATCCAATATTAATAGTTTATGATTTTGGCTGATATATTCTTTTTATTGGTTGCTTAACTATATTTATATCTTGTCTTGGGGCTAATTTTGAATTTGATTTAAAGAAAATTATTGCTCTTTCTACTTTAAGTCAACTTGGTTTATAATAAGAATTTTATCAATAGGTTATTCTGATCTTGCTTTTTTTCATTTATTAAGTCATGCTTTATTTAGGACTTTATTATTTATATGCGCAGGTTGTATAATTTATAATTTACGTGATTCTGAGGATATTCGTTTCATGGGTTCCATTATTCACTTTATGCCTTTAACTTCTGTTTGTTTTAATGTTTCTAGATTATGCTTATGTGGAATACCTTTTTTTAGCTGGATTTTATTCTAAGGATTTAATTCTTGAAATTGTTTGTTTAAGTTGAGTTAATATTTCTATTCTTTTCTGTATTTTTTTCTACTGGGTTAACGTCTTCTTATTCTTATCAATTGTTTTATTATTCAATATCTGGTATTAATAATTCGTCTTCTTCTTATTCTTTTAATGATAGTAGTCATTTTATTTCTTTTGGTATAATTGGTTTACTAATTGTAGCTGTCTTTGGTGGAAGACTTTTATCTTGATTAATTTTTCCTGTTCCTTATTTAGTTGTTTTACCTTGATATTTAAAGTTTTTTACTTTATTAACTATTATTTTGGGTTCATATTTTGGTTATATTATTTCTGATTTTATTTATTCTTACGAATTATTTTCATTGAAATTTTTATCTTTCGTTATGTTTACCGGTTCAATATGATTTATACCTTTTCTTTCAACTAATTATGTTAGGTACTTCCATCTTGTAATGATAAGTTTGATCATGTTGCCATATTTTCTAATAAAAGGTCAAACCTTTATTTTTAGAGCTTAAATCTAATGCATTAATCTGCCATATTAGAATCTATAGATTAAAAGTATTTCTGAGTATCTGTGTTCTGCAGGTGGATTATTTTGTAATCATTCTGTTGATCTTCTTATATTTGTTCTAAATAATACACTTCGTTGCTTAATTATTCTTTCTCATATAATTAAAATAAATACAATAATTCCTGTAATTGAGATTGTTGATCCAATTCTGGAGATAACATTTCATGATGTATTAGCGTCAGGATAATCAGAATATTGTCGTGGTATTCCTGCTAATCCTAGAAAATGTTGAGGGAAAAATGTTAAATTTACTCCAATAAATATAATGGTAAATTGAATTTTTAATCATTTTTTATAGTTATTCCTGTAAATAAAGTATATCACTGAATGATTCCTTCTATAACTGCAAATACTGCTCCTATAGATAATACATAATGGAAATGTGCTACTACATAATATGTGTCATGTAAAACAATATCTAATGATGAATTTGCAAGTACAACACCAGTTAATCCTCCTATTGTAAATAGGAAAATGAATCCTAGGGCTCATAATTAAGGTGGATTAAATTTGAATTTAGTTCCATATAGTGTTGCTATTCATCTGAATACCTTAATTCCTGTTGGTACAGCAATAATTATTGTTGCTGAGGTGAAATAAGCTCCTGTATCTACGTCTATTCCTACTGTAAATCTATGGTGAGCTCATACAATAAATCCTATTAAACCAATTGATAATATTGCATAAATTATACCAATTGTTCCAAATGATTCAATTTTTCCTCTTTCTTGACAAACAGTATGTGAAATAATACCAAATCCTGGTAGAATTAAAATACAAACTTCTGGGTGACCAAAGAATCAGAATAAGTGTTGATAAAGAATTGGATCACCCCCTCCTGCTGTGTCAAAGAATGGTGTATTAAGATTTCGATCGATTAATTGCTCCAGCTAGTACTGGTAATGATAATAGTAGTAATAGAGCTGTAATTACTACTGATCAAACAAATAATGGTGTTTGATCAAGAGTTATATTATTTTATCGTATATTACTTGCTGTTGTAATGAAATTAATTGCTCCCAAAATGGATGAAACATCTGCTAGATGTAATGAAAAAATTGCTAAATCTACAGAAGCTCCTCTGTGTGCAATGACTCTAGCTAGTGGGGGATATACTGTTCATCCTGTACCAGCTCCATTATCTACTACGGAAGACATTAGTATGATTGTTAATGATGGTGGTAATAGTCAAAATCTTATACTACTTATTCGTGGGAAGGCTATATATGGAGCTCCAATTATTAATTGTACTAATCAAGTTCCAAATCCTCCAATTATAATTGGTACAACAATGAAGAAAATTATAACAAATGTGTGAGCTGTAATAATTACGTTATAGACTAGATCATCATTAATTATTGTTCATGGTTGACCTAGTTCTGCTCGAATAATTATTCTTATTGATGTTCCTACTATTCGAGCTCTTGCCCTGAATATAAAATACAATGTACCAATGTCCTTATGGTTTGTTGGGAATAATCATTTTTACGGTAAGGAGTATAAGATGGCTGAATTATTAGGTGTTAGATTGTAAATCTAATTATGGGAACATTTTCTCTCTTATCATTAGTGTTGCAGGTCTTATATTCAATTATGATTCTAGAATGCAATTCTAGGGGTGTAAAATATTATTTTACTAAGACCTAAAAGATAACTTTTAATTATAACTTTGAAGGTTATTAGTTTTATTAACTTAATGTCTTAGTAAAATAATATAAAGTTTGATGTACAAATTAATCCTATTGTTGAGATTATTGATAGGATAGGGAGAGCTATTACTAATTTATTTATTTTAATTCTTGTTAATCAAAAGTTTTCATTATGTAATATAATGATTGCTGAGAATCTAATTCGTATATAATAGTATAATGTAATGGTTGTAAATATGATTATACAGAATACTTAAACTGTTATTTTATTATCAATTACAGTTTGAATAACAAGTCATTTTGGTAAAATATTGGAGGTAATCCACTTAGGGATAGTTATGATGTTATTATCATAAATTTAACATCTGTTTTGAAATATCTTGTTGAATAGAATTGATGTAGGAAGAATAAATTTATTGTTTTGAATATAAAGATGATGATTACATTTAAATTATAAAGTAGAATTCTCAGATATGTTCTCTGATGATTATTGATCTAATTATTCATCCTAGATGTCTAATTGAAGAATATGATAGAATTTGTCGTAGTGATGTTTGATTTAAACCTCCTGTTGCTCCAACAATGATTCCTATTGTGATTACTACAAATAAAAATCTTCTTGTTTTGATAAGTATGATAATGATATTATTGGGGCAATTTTTGTCATGTTATTAATATAAGACAATAAATTCATCCTGTTTATGACATTACTTCTGGACGTCATAAGAGCAATGGGGCTGCTCTTATTTTTATTATTATTCTTGACATAATTATTACTGATGGAATGTTTTAATTATCTCATCATGTTATGTATTTTATTTTAATAATTAGGATTGAAATTAATAGTATTGTTGATGTTATTGATTGAATAATATAGCATTTAATTGCTGGTTCATTAATTATTGAATTTTTATTATCTGTTAATATGGGAATAATAGAAAGTAAGTTAATCTCAAGTCCTATTCAGATTCCTAATCAGGAATTTGAAGACATGGACAGGATCATTCCTATCATTATTATTTTTACTTTATTTATCCTATCAAGATAACCCTTTAATCAGGCATCTTATTTATATCTATGTATAAATTAAAAGTTCCTTTTTATTTTATGTAGTGATTTATTTCTAGAATCATTATAAATTTTTGTTGTATATTTAATGTTTTTAATATACTTAATATTATATAATATATAAATAATTTATTTCAATATATCATATCTAATTAAATATATCCTTATAAGTTTTATTTTTTTAATATTAATTGATTATTTAAATTTATACATTTATCAAAAGTTGTAGCTACCAATTTTTTAAGGCAAAAGAAATGATTATATAATAAAATATTTAATAAAATGTAATTAAATATTGTACGTAATTAATATATGATATAATCAATATAATAGATTATGCTATTGTAATATTAATTTTATTACATATGTTAATTATGTAATATTATTATTTCTTAAATTAATTATATTTAATATATTAAAATTCCATATTATTTAATATAAAAATTTATTTGTATATTATTAATTATTATTCTAAATTACATATTATATTGAATTAAATATTTTATATTATTTAATCTTTCTTTATTATTAGTGAAGAGAAAGATTAAATTATAAAGAACAATACTATAATACATTTATTGAAATAAAAGTTCCATACTTATCTTTATAATATATAATAAAGAAGTTTTTGTTATACTGCGTTGGGTAGATTTATTCTATACATTTTTGTTTTTTGGGTTATTTTTTGTTTTGATTCTATGTGAGTTTATTATACGTATATCTTGTTTGATTTATTTTTATTGTATGTGTTTCGTTTATATTCTCAAGTTTTATTCTTGCTTATTTATTCACTTTTTCTTTTTATTATATATAAGTTTCGTGTAACTAAATGTGCTATTTATTTAAAGTAATTAAATTTAATTATCAAGTTATTTTGGAATTAGTAATTGATTATGTATTGGTATATTTCGTGCCAGCAGCTGCGGTTATACAATTAATGTAAGTGAATATTTTTCGTTGATGTAGTTATAAATTATTTTGAGTTTTAATAATTAATTATTAGGTGGAATTTTATTTTAATTTTTTGCTCTTAATTTTGAATCTATGAAATTTATAAAATAGGCGAGGATTAGATACCCTATTATTTTAAATGTAAATTTTGTTTTACCTGGGTAATATTAGTTAAGGTCTTAAAACCCAAAGAATTTGGCGGTATATCATTCCATTCAGAGGAACCTATCTCATAAATGATAGTACACGATTTCATTTACTTAATTTATTTGTTTGTATATCTCCTTTCTCAGAAAATACTTTTGGAGAAAAAATTTTCTTGTTTTTTTTATTAAAATTTATTTCAGGTAAGGTGCAGCTTATAATTAAGAGTATGATGGGTTACATAATTTTTTATTATAAATTTAATTTTGTAATATGTTAATGAATGTGGTTTTGATAGTAATTTAAATTATTTAATTTAAGTGATATTGGCACTGAAGTGTGTATACATCGCTCATCACTCTCGTTATTAATTATATTTTTTTCTTTTAATATAAGATAAGTTGTAACATAGATGTACTGGAAAGTGTATCTAGTAAGTTTATTCAAGACATAGCTTTTAAGTAGAGTGATTCATTTATGCTGATTTTTAATTCTATGTAAATTCAGGATGTTTTCAATAATATATTTTATTATTTAGTTTTTTGATGTTTACTTAATTTAATAAAAATAATTTTATTTATTTTTGTCTTAGTATATTTTAGTGAAATGATTATTTTAAATTATATTGTACTAGTAATGTTATTGAATTAATAATTATTAATTTAAATTATAATAAGTAGGATTTTTTTTTACCTTTTGTATCAGGTTTTATCAAAATTTTAATTTGTATGAATTAATCTTAATTTAGGTTGATCTATAAAAAATGATATTTATTGTTTCATAAATATTATTAATTTGTTTATAGAAATGAAATGTTATTTGTTTCTTAATATATTTAGTTCCTTACGAAAAAATTTAATTTTTTAAAATTAGTGCCTTATTTGATTATTTAGTATAATGTATTAATTTATTAATTTTTTAGGGGATTAGCACTGAAAATTAATAACCTATAATTTAATAATTAATAATATTTAATAATAAGTTTAGTACCAGCTATTTTTTGATTACGTTATAGTTCATTATTTTTTGTTTAGATATTATAATTATTTTATGTTGTTTATTAAGATGTTAAATTTAATTTTAGTGTTTTAGTAATAATGATGGATTTAGTATAATTATTTTGTTTTTTTTTATTTAAAAAAAATTATTACAAGGAACTAGGCAATAAAAATTTCCGCCTTTTTATCAAAAACATGTCTTCTTGAAATATTTGAAGTCTTACCTGCTCACTGATTAATTTATTATGACTGCGGTAAGGTGGTTTCTTAATTGGGGACTGGAATGAATGGTTTGACGAGAAATTGACTATCTCTTAATAATTTTTAGAATTTAGCTTTTAAGTGAAAAGGCTTAAATAGTCCTTGAGGACGAGAAGACCCTATAGAGCTTTACATTTAATTGTTATTTATTTTTAATGGTAAATTTTATTGTTTTGTTGGGGTGAGATGAAGAATAATTAAATTCTTGATTATAAAATCATTAATTTATGTTTATTTGATGTATAATTTGTGATTATAAGATTAAGTTACCTTAGGGATAACAGCGTAATCATTTCTAAAAGTTCTTATCGATAAAATGGATTGCGACCTCGATGTTGGATTAAGATTAATTATGGGTGTAGTAGCTCAATAATTATGTCTGTTCAACCTCTAAATTCTTACATGATCTGAGTTCAGTCTGGTGAAAGGCATGTCGGTTTCTATCCTAAGAATAAGTGTTATTATATTAGTACGAAAGGACCATATAATATAAATATTTTTTATTTGTTGATTAAAGTTAATTATTTACTATCTTGGCAGATAAGTGTGTTGAATTTAGAATTCATTTATGTAGATTTTTTCTACAAATAGTATTGATAATATATGATTTATTTATGTTTGTTTTAAATTTTTTATTCTTAATTAATTGTGTTTTAATTAGAGTTTCTTTTCTGACTTTAATGGAGCGTAAAGTATTAGGTTATATTCAGATTCGTAAAGGTCCACTGCACAGTGGTCGAAACGTCAGCAATTCATATGCTAAGTGTTTAAAAATGACGGGGTCTAATTGCCAGAATTTTTTTATTTTCGACACCAGCCGTGGAAGCCTGCGAACGTGTGCATATTTACTCTGTTGGCAATAGAGTCTGATGTTATTTCAGACACAGTCCACCACCTTTCCAGTTTCACCACTGTGTGTAGCTTACATTGTCCTACACCTGTATTGAGATGTTGGTGACAAACACCGCAAAATTTTGGACTTTGTTTCGACATGGATTCCCTACTCTCTGAAGACACCAAAGCACTCCTCGAACACGCGAGAAGTGGTGCAGTTCCAGAAATGTTTTTCAAAAAATGTTCAAAAGTTTGTAAATCTAAGGCAGTTAACTACTTTGGTCAGTAGTCCCTAGGCTTACAAACTACTTACGTTGACTTAAAGTAGTTTATGCTAAGGACAAAACAAACACCATGCCCGAGGGACGACTGAAAACCCGACAGCGATCGGCCACACACACCGCAGCTGTGCGCATTAGTGCGCACGGTTATTCTGCCACGGCGAAATGCTTTTGTCAGCCTTCTCGCTGTGACAATATGCTCTCGGTCAAAGTTCGATAGAGCTTTTGGGAGTGATGTTACAAGTGCTGATTTGCCGCTCAAATCGCTCTCTAAGTTTTATGTGGTTTTTAGGCTTCTGTTTGTTATTTTAATGATTCATTGTTCCTTCATCAGTTATTTATTAGTGGATTTATATTTGTTTCAGAATTTTTTGTGCCGTTTTTGATTCGAGTTGTGTGTTATTCGTGTGTGTCTGGGTATAGAGGTCTCAGTTATGCGTTTACATTTCGTGGCGAGAAGTTGCAGCTGTTGCGGTCACCAAAGGCTAACTTCTTAAAAGTTCTTTGTGAATTGTAGCCTGGGAATGCTCACATTGTCCTATCAATGCATATTTTATTGAATGTCTTTTGTTGTTAATAATATTTGGTCATTTCCAAGAGTTAGCAGCTTTTAATAAAAGACAGAAACCAAATCTGCATTTGCATCACTTCCTTGCCCCTTGTGCAGAAAGGCGTGCAGTATTCTGTCACATACTTTTCTAATAAGCTGCCATAAGAATTCAAAAAGCTTAGTAGCAATCCACGCGCTTTCAAGTCTAAACTGAAGAGGTACCTCATGACTCACTCTTTCTATTCTGACGAGGAATTCCTCGAAAAAAAAATCTAATTGATGTGTTACGTTGCTGATTTTGTTTACTTATTCTTAGGCATGTCGAGTGTATAAGATTTCTTGTTCTTGCTCTTCTTCTTCTTGTTTCATATAGGCCAACTGTATGCCCCGACATTCAATATTGCGTTTGGAGTAGACTGATGTTAGTCCAGTAGTTACACATCGTCTGGCTGTGCTGTTCCTTCCCCTCCTGTGTTCAGAAGGCACCAATCTTCTTTCTTGGTAGTCTGCCCTGGCACCTCTTCGTCTAAGCTTCTTCCTGAGTATCTTCCGAGTCATCAATTTTCCTGCTGTTATTCCCAGTTCTTGTAGATCTTTCTCCACTCCCATCAAACATTCTCTTTTGGCAGTAAAAGAGAATCAGGTTTGTCAGCCTGTCACGATGCATCCTGCAGACGTGTCCATTAAATGCTAAACGTCTTTACCTAGCTACATCCGTGAATTTTTTCACAGTAGTTGTAGAATTCTTGATTGGGTCGCCTTTTATAATTGTCGTCTTCCTCGACTAGCCCCAATATCTTCCTCATGACCTTTTTCTCTTGGATTTCGAGCTTTTCTGCAAGTTTCTTCCTATTGAATAGTGGAATTCTGAAGCATATAAGGCTTCAGGACGGATTACTGGTAGTGCTTCAGTGTAGTGTCACGAGAGAGCGCTACCTTGGAGGAAAACCGGCACATCCCTAAAACCACTAGTTTAGAGAAAATCCCACTTAAAGATAACAACCAATATTAAACTCAACATTACTTTTTTCCATGAAATCATCACTGTCTTTTTCTTTGTAGGTAGTACATACTCAGAAGTAACTTTTATATAGTTTTTATTTCATTTTGAGTGATAAATTAACCCAAGGGCTTCGATATGTGACACTTTTCTACAAAGAAAACTTCAATTTTAGTTAAGGTCTTTGACTTGTGACATATAAAAATATAAATTTCAGCTCTTATATCTGTAAAGGGTGTGAAATAAATAATTTAATAAAGAAAGAATACTAAGAAAATATTTATTTATAGAAAATACAACATAACACTGCACAAATTATTTGAATCAACTCAAGAAATTAATCAACTCAGATCTTTTCGTTTGTTTAATATTTTACATAAGATAGTTAGCACAGAAAAATTAACCTACAAGTTATTTAAAAAATCAAAATAAAATTTTGGATCTATATTTTTATTTATTAACTACAACAGTTCAGCCCTTTTTTTTCATCTGAGACAACTTTCTTAGTAGTATAGGCTTTTGTGATTCTGTTCAGCCGCCGATAGTCGACACAGAATCGCCACGTGCCATCCTTCTTCTTTACGAGGACCACTGGAGACGACCAAGGACTCTCCGAAGGTTGAATAATGTCATCTCGCAACATCTTCTCCACTTCCTCCCGAATTATCCGTCTTTCAGCTGGCGACACTCTATACGAACGCTGGTTAATTGGCGGATGATCCCCAGTATTGATACGGTGCTTTATCGTGGGCCGTTTCGTCTGACTTTTCCCCTGCTGAGGTGTGAATGCACCCGAAAATTGGCGTAGTATACCTAACACCCGCTGGCGTTGTTCCTTGGTCAGTCCAGGCCCTATTGGCAGTTCCACGTTTGTTTCCTCCAGCGTGTTGTCTGTACTAACAGCAGGGCAGGGGTCTTCATTGATGACGTTGAGTTCACCGTCCTGGATTGGTTCAGCTGTCCCAATACACATTCCCTAGGGGATAAGTTGTGACTGCTCGTGACAATTTGTGATCCAAATCTCTCCTTGACCACCGGTAATGCTTATGAAAGCCGCTGGTGTGTAAATTTCTTTTGTGAGCCTGATAAACTTTTTACTATCAACAAGAACTTCACAGTTTAACTAGTCATCTGTGTTTGTGACTGCAACTCTTCTCATTGTCAACGGCGGTATCGTCACATTGTCAACGACGAATAACTTCCCAGAAAAGTCTGTATTACGTGTATCCGTCGGAACAACTTCTTCAGTTTGCAGCTCAGATCTTCCACAGTCAATGATAGCTTGGGATGCCTGAAGGAAGTCCCATCCGAGGATGACATTGTGACTACATTCTGTTAACACGACAAATTCAAACGGCTGCGTCCTGTTGTTGATGGTTATTCTTGCGACACAAGTTCCTGCTGGCTAGACGTACTTTCCATTCGCGACCTTCAGCACAGTTGCCCCCGTATCACAGAACATTGTCTTCTTTAGTGTGCGGCGGTAATTATCCGATAATACAGAAAAATAGGCTCCTGAATCAACAAGTGCCCGGACAAGTTGGCCGTCGATTATGACGTCGATGAGATTTCCCGACATCTTAGCGACTGTCGTCCATGGAGGATTTTCATCTGCGGCGGCCTCACCTCCATAGATGGTCGCCTCACTTAGTTTTTCCTTGCACGGCGGCTAGGGGAGCGGCTGGTACCTCTGTACGGCGACGGTGAACGGCTCCGGCGCGTCGGGGAGTGACGTCGTCTAGTGTATGGCGATGGGCTTCTTCCCATAGGTCGACTGAACCCATCAGCAGGTGACTGCCTGGGATAGAACTGCTCCGACGGCTGACGTCTTGCGGCAAAATAATAATCGAATACTCGCCTCCTCTCTCTGCAGTAGCGTACGACATGTCCAGGGCGTCCACAGTGGAAACACAGTGGTGTGTTGTCTTCTGTCCTCCAGACGTCTGTTTTTCTGCGGGGCGTCATAGTTACCGGAGGAGTTGGCTGTGGTCGCGTCGGCCGGTTCATGGGTTGCCGTTTGTATCCCTTGTATTCCGGTTCGAGCCCGTGTAAGCGACGGCTTTTACGTTGCCTAATCGGAGCCACAGTGATGCAGCTGTTGCACAGTGTACCCAGCGCCTCCACCAAACAATGTCGCGTTGCAATGGAAGCAGGCTTGACTTCGAAGGAAACTAAATACAGCACTTATACTGAAAGCACGTTTATTACGAACTCAACACACACGTAGCACTGACTGCCTCTCAGGCAGAGTGCTCTGGTATTTATACACAGACAGAATTTACCAGTAATTAGAAGAACAGTTAACATAAGAACCAAGTAGAATTTACAAGTGAACATCACAAACATGTTGAACCTTCTGGTATCCTTAATTACAAAGAAATAAATATTTTGGCGGTGGGCGGCATTGAACCAGCGACCTTCTGCACCGTAGTCCGTGAATCAATCCGATCGCCATAAAACCATGCCTAAAGCCTTCCCCGGGTAGACATTAGTAAGTGTACAAATTTTTAGCTCTTTATGTCTTGTGGTTCAGACATGATAAACGTACACTGAACAGACATTCACATTTATAGATATAGATAACACGACAATAACAAAGATAAATACAACTTAGCTTGCTGAGAAACTACGAGCAAAGAAAGTTATGTCCAATGCCTCGAATCAGTCTTCTGTAAATACAATACAGTCACCATTCCATAGTCCACAAACCTACGCCAATATATCTCTAGCTTGTCTGCAGGTTACTGTGACATGCGTAACGATGTCCTGACAGGAATACTGTTTCTGACGGCCACATACGGACTATCACCTTTTAATACTGACTGTCGCATACAGACGTGGATAACGGACACAGACTAACTATCGAGGACGTGCGAAGACTGTCTGGGACGGGCACGCTGAGACTCCGACTTCCGACTGTAGACTCCGTAGACTACTGGCGTCGGATTGGCGCCCGCCTATATCACAGGCGGCAGAGGGATCTCACATCGATCGTTGGATGCGCGGATTCCGATTGTCCTCGTCTTGATTGGCTGCTTCGCGCGGAAGCATAAAGTGGTGCGGCGGCAGTGACACCCTCTGTTGGTGCCCGTTGTACCCGCGTCGCTGCACTGCCCCGCGAGCACTCTCTAGCGGGAGCGCGCACTCTTCGAGGACGGACACAACATCCCTTCCCCCCCCCCCTCCATGGGGAGAGTGCTTATGACACGGCCGGTGTCACGGGCTGTCAGCATCCATCATGTCTACATCTGTGGAGGGAGGCGCTCCGTCGACGTCCATCGGCTCGAAGGCGAATGACGGCTGCTGCGGAGGCTCCACGCTGGCGGCGTCCGGCCCTGGCTGGTGGACTCTCGCACAGAGTAACATATACAGTTAAGCAGCCCCCTCTAAACCACTGTCCTATGCTCCCCTCAAAGTTCCGTAAGATGCTAGCAGGTGTCAGGCGGTTCCCTGGCTTAGTACCGGTAGACGATACGAGAGGTGCTTCTGAGCGTAGCGTGGAGGGGAGGCTGAGGGGAGAGCTCGGTGCCGCCTGCCACGCGGCCACGGCTTTGTCTGGCTTGCTGGCGTTTGAGGGGAGGTGGTGGTAGGGGCAGCCGCTACCTGCCGCTTGCTCTGGCCAGTTTAAAAGGCTGCTTCTGACCGAAGCGCCATCATGGGACATCTTACGGAACTGCTTCAGAACCCCCCGCCCCGCACCCCTGAGCGTAGGACCTGGCCCTTACGGAGGTTTCCCGTCTGTATATATTTGTCTGTGACTCCCGGCTCGCCTGTGACTGCGGAGGGGGCGGCAGCGGCCGCAGGCGGCGCCCCGCAGACCCCCAAGAAGTCAGCAGCTCCTGAAAAAGGAAAGAGTAGGAGTTCTGTCTACATGGCGTTGTCGCCGGATCTGGTTCGCATGTCGTGTCAGAATGCCATACTCCGTTTGTACTTTATACATGACACGACCTAGCTTTCCGACGACAGTGCCAGGGCTCCAAGACCTCTTGCCATTTCGGTAAAGTGTGACGACAACTCTGTCGTACAATTGCAACGTTCGTGCCGACGACTGACGCAACTCCGCCGGAGAGTGTCTAGGTGGTTGCAGAATAGATAACAACGTGCGATGTCTTCTTCCGTGTAGCTTCTCTGCCGGCGATTTCACACCGTCGCCCGGTATTGCGACAGAAATATGAGCAATGCGTCGTCCTTTGTATACTGTTGTACCAACTTTAACGTATGCGTCTTAAAAGATCGCACAAATCTTTCGGCCAACCCATTTGCTTCAGTATGAAACGGTGCCATTCGCAAATGTGAAATTCCATTCGCATCACAGAACAACTTAAAATCTTGGAAGGTAAATTGCGTGCCGTTGTCAATCACCAATGCCTGTGGTAATCCAATGGAGAACACTTTCATCAAACCTTGAATCGTTTTTTTAGATGAGATTGAACGCATTTGTATCACGTAAGGAAATTTTGAGAATGCGTCGATAAGCAGGAGCCAATAACTGTTGAGAAACGGTCCCGCGTAGTCAACATGTATGCGGGACCACGGTTCTGAAGCCGGCGGCCACGGAAAGTACTGCCTTGGCGGAGCCGCCTGATGCCTCTGACACAAGTGACACTTAGCTAACATAGATTCAATGTCCTCATCAATGTTTTTCCAGTAACAATGTTCCCTAGCCATGCGTTTGGTGCGTACAATTCCCCAATGACACTGATGGAACATCTGTAACACTTTTGCGCGAAGCGCTGCCGGGATGACCACTCTCGTTTTTCCGGCGTCATTGTGAACCAACAGAACCCCTTTGTAAACCGTGAGAGCGTGACGCATGTTCCAATATGATTTGACTTCAGGCTGAGTCAATAACTTTTTGTCCTGCGGCCACTGATGTAAGACATATTGCTGTATCTTAGATAGTACTGGATCACGTGG
This sequence comes from Locusta migratoria, assembly GCA_026315105.1. Lineage (NCBI taxonomy): Eukaryota > Metazoa > Arthropoda > Insecta > Orthoptera > Acrididae > Locusta > Locusta migratoria. The sequence goes on along the minus strand of CM048755.1, from coordinate 166,538,745 downwards.
AATTAGTTTAGCAATCAAATTTGCATTGACAGGAAAATTGTCCACAACCTCTTCACTAATGACATCTATGGCAAAACATAAGTCAGCAGAAGCATCAAAATTCTTGTCGTGGCCTGACGGTAAACGCGAAAGCACATCCGCATTCGCGTGTTGAGCCGTGGACCGATGAATTATTTCATAATCGTAATTTGAGAGCAGAAGCGCCCATCGTTGCAATCGTTGAGCAGTTCTGATGGGAGCACTGTTATGAGGGCCAAATAATGCCACCAAAGGCTTGTGGTCCGTGAGGAGAACAAATTTGCGGCCATAAATGTAATCGTGAAATTTCTTCACAGCGAAAACGATGGCCAAAGCTTCTTTCTCTATTTGACTATAATTGCGCTGGGCTACTGTCAAAGTCTTTGAAGCGAACGCGATTGGTCGTTCCACACCCGATTGTTTGTGAGACATTACCGCACATACGCCGTAATCCGACGCATCCGCAGCAATGATGACCATTTTGTGCGGGTCATACGTCGTCAGACATCGCGCATTCAATAAACAATGTTTTAACCTATCGAAAGCATTCTGGCATTAAGTTGACCAGTGCCACTTGACCTTTCTGCGCAGCAATTTATGCAAAGGTTCACAAATAGCAGCTGCATTTGGAATAAATTTCCTATAATAATTTATTTGACCAAGCACCGCTCGCAATTGCTTTACGTCCTTGGGTGCTGGAAGTTGTTTAATAGCTTCTAAGTGATGTGGTGTTGGTTTGATGCCGTCCACAGATAACATATGACCAAGATATTGCACTTCTGTCTGAAAGAAGAGGCACTTGTCCCTGTTACAACGTAAATTCGCCGCTTGAAGTACTTTAAAGGCTGAGTCCAAATTTTCTAACAGATTCTGCTGGGATGTTCCCGAGACGATTATGTCATCCAAGCAGTTAACAGCGTTCTTACACGGCCGAAGCAATTGTTCCAAATACCGTTGAAATATAATAGGGGCACTGGCAATTCCGAACGGCAAACGCTTGTATCAATATAGACCAAAAGGCGTGTTTATTACCATAAACTTTTGTGTGTCGTCATCCAGGGGAATTTGCAAGTAAGCTTCTTTTAAGTCGAGCTTGGCAAAATAGGCACCTCCTAGTTTAGACAATAATTCTTCCGGCTTCGGAATTGGGTAAGAGTCTATAATGGACTGAGAGTTTATTGTATGTTTGAAGTCTCCACATATACGTAATGAACCATTGGGCTTTAATAAGACTACTATAAGCGTCGCCCATATACATGTAATACTTCAATGACATCATCTCTTACCAATCGATCAAGTTCCTGTTTAACCTTATCGTTAAATGCAAAGGGAATATTGCGTGCCCGGCAAAATTTTGGGACTGCCGTGGGCTGTAGCGTAATATGCGCCTGATAATTCTTCACACGGCCCGTGGCGGCGAAAACGTCCTCATACTTTTGCAACAACTGCCGTAACTGGCCTTTTAGAACGTCACTTTTCACTTGATGTGTCGCCTCAAGAACGGTGAAACCTAAGGCGTGAAACAAATCAAGACCCAATAAGTTTGTAGCCGTTTGGGAGTCCACCACTACGAGCGTAACTGTTTTAGTAAATTGTTTATAGGAAACTGTAGTGGAAAACTGTCCTGCCACTAGAATTTTCTGATTACTATAACTGAACAATGAGCTTGAAAAGGTCTGTAATGCCACGGCGGAATAGCCGAGCTGTCTAAAGCGTCTCGCTGCGGAGCGCGCGATTGCTCGCCGTGGAGGTTCGAGTCCTCCCTGGGGCATGGGTGTGTGTGTTTGTCCTTAGGTTAGTTTACCTAGGTTTAAGTACTTTGTAAGCTACGGACTGATGACCACGCAGTTTGGTCGGATACGTTTACAAACATTTAAACATTTGAAGGTCTGTAATGTCGGCGAACCCACTTTGCGGTACGCCCGTAAATTTATGGTTGAAATCGAAGAGCCCTTATCAATTTGAAAGTTTAACGGTATTTTGTTCACACGGAGCGTGACGGACATTAACTTGCTACAATTTGCAGAAATAATAGCATGCACATGATCCCTGGACGGATGTACATTCTGAATTTGTAACTGTTGATCACTAATACCACTCTCTCTAGTAGTACTATGTATAGACCTCCACCTGCGTGTCTGATTTCGAGAGCGCATTTTTTTAGTCTGGCAAACTTCCGATTTGTGTCCTTTCTTTTTAAAAAAAATACAACGGACGTTGCGGAAGAAACAATCGTCCCTTTGATGGTTGACACCACAACGGTTACACGATTTTAATTTGTTCGGTGGCGGTTTGTGTGGCGACCGTGTGTGCTTAGCCTGTCTGCCCTGAGGTTGACCTTGTTTACGCGGAGCCTGTTGCCCCGCCGGCTCATGACGCGTGACAAACACTTCACAGCTGTTGTCTTGCATGACATCAACTGAAGCCCGCAACTGTTCGTAAACCTTAATAGGATAGGATAGGATAGGACAGGATGTTTTGGGCGCACAACAACAAGGTTTTTAGCGCCCTAACAAAAGAATTAGACAACAGTAACTAAAGTAGGTCTTGGCAACAGCACGAACACATATTGCCAATCAGCGATGGAAGTTGGCAGTCTGAAGTACCCAACCTTACAAGTCCTTCGTAAGACTTAATGAGGGGCATACAATCTTGCAATGACGGATTTGTTACACTAAGGAGATCCTTCCTCAACTTGCCATCAGGAGAATGCATGATTAACGTATCACGAATAAGCGAGTCTGCATAAGATTTCTTGCACTTTTCGTTTTCACACAAAAATTTACAGTTGCGGGTCAGACCTTTCAATTGCGTGATCCACTCCCTATACTGCTGTGGCTTTTTCTTACAGAGAAAAAATGTATGTCGTGCAGCCGCGACATGAATCTGCGACTCAAAATAGGTAGCTAGCAAGTCTTTAATCTCCGCGTAACTAAGCAGCACAGGATCACGAGTAGGGGACAGTTGCGTTAGTAACTGATAAACTGCGCCGGCCGCGGTGGCCGCGGGGACTGAGGCGCTTCAGTCACGGTCTACACGGCCACTACGGTCGGGGGTTCGAATCCCCCCTCGGGCATGGATATTTGTGCCGTCCTTAGTCTTAGCTAGTTCATAAGAAGTTTGTAAGCTTAGGGACTGATGACCCCGTAGTTAAGTCCCATAAGTGCTACAAACATTTGAACATTTGAATTTGATAAACGGCTGGGCCTGAGTTAGATAAGAAAAAAGATCGTCGTTCTACATCACCTGAGATTTGATGAGTAATAATGTGCTGTTCCAACCGTTGCATGTAATTCTCCCATTGCTCCTGTCGACCGTCGAAAACAGGAAACGGCGGCGGAGGTAGCTTGATCTGCATTGATTGAACCCTTTTGTCACACACTTTTGATTCCAATGCCTCCAGGCGACCCACAATTAGTTCTTGCGTGTGCGAAAGTTGATTTAGTAAGAGCACGATCCGATCTATCTGCGGTACCGTCGTCATTGTATCTGAAAAAAAAAGGTGCACACGGAACAGATTACTGTCGTCAACAAATCTTCCTGAAAAGGAACCGATTAGTGCAAGAAATGTAAAACGTCACTTTGTCACTTCAAACTTCCTTTAGTCACAAGCTTTTCTGTTCTGTGTTTTTCATATTTTTTTTTACCTCGTCGCCAAAACGTTTTCTTTTGTGTTATGTACACAAGGTGGACGATGGTCGGCCAGGTCAACTGAAGGGCACGATTCATGTAACAGAAATTAGTAGCACCACTCTTAAACACATTTATTATGTATGAACACGATAATAACAAAGATAAATACAACTTAACTTTCTTTGCCCGTAGTTCCTGAGCAAGCTATGTCCAATGCCTCGAAGCAGTCTTCTGTAAGTACAATACAGTCACCATTCCATAGTCCACAAATCCACGCCAATATATCTCTAGCTTGTCTGCAGGTTACTGTGACATGCGTAACGATGTGCCGACAGGAATACTGTTTCTGACGGCCACATACCGACTGTCACTTTTTAATACTGACTGTCCCATCCAGACGTGGATAACGGACACGGACTAACTATCGAGGACGTGCGAAGACTGTCTGGGACGGGCACGCTGAGACTCCGACTTCCGACTGTAGACTCCGTAGACTGCTGGCGTCGGATTGGAGCCCGCCTATATCGCGGGTGGCGGAGGGATCTCATATCGATCGTTGGATGCGCGGAATCCGACTGTCCTCGTCTTGATTGGCTGCCTCGCGCGGAAGCATAAAGTGGTGCGGCGGCACTGGCACCCTCTGTTGGTGCCCGTTGCACCCTGCGAGCGCTCTCTAGCGGGAGCGCACACTCTTCGAGGACGGACACAACATCCCTCCTCCTCCCCCCCCCCATGGGGAGAGAGTTCATGATAAGGCCGGTGTCACGGGCTGTCAGCATCCATCATGTCCGCATGTGCACTCTTCGAGGACGGACACAAGTTCAAATTCAGACAGACCATCTGTCTCAGCATCACTGCATACTCACAGGGGTAGTTGTCCACCAGGCATGCTTCTTTTGTTTCAGTAACGTGGTAGCTTCTGTGACAACTTTCACTATGTTATTACTCAATTAATTCCAATCTCTACATTCCAGTGTTTCCGATTTCTCTGCGAAATGGTTACATGTTGACCGTTATTCTATATCAGACTTAGCATGCTTCCGTGACTTAGTTCTCTTCCTGTTCCTAGGCAGAATTCACAGCTTTATTTTGGAGAGGTAACGGTCAGTGCCCAAATTTGCCCCACTCAACTCTTTTACGTACTGGATCGATCTATGGGATTTCCTTTAGTTGGCAACACTATCAATCTCAAATTCACCTAAGTGGTTGTTGGGTGATGTTGAGGTCTTCTGCTTCTTTGGTAGTGTCTTGAAGGCCGTTGACTTCATTACCAATTTGAAAGCTTTACAGCGTCCTACAAGGCGGTCTTCATTTCTGTTGATCCGTGTAAGGGCAGGCTAGTCTCACAAATGTACTCAATCAAAGACGACGATACTGTCAACAAGGAGTGTGATTACATATACTCTCCCTAGATAGAATTACGGCTTCGAATTTCTCTGGGGTCAAAGGTTGCCACAGATTATGATTATATATAATCCCCGTGGACGTCAGTACAACTTTGTACATCTTTGCCGTCGGTATGCTACGCCCACACAGAGTAGAATGTGGATGGGAGCACTATGCTGACGGTTTACTAACCCTCAAATTCGCTCCGATGATGGCTGAACGATGTACAGCCAAAATATTAGCAAAAGGAAATAAATGGTCACGGCTGAGTATCCGTGATTTTATTTATTAAGATTACGCTGTGAAAATATGAAGGTATACATTCAACTTGCTTTCCTGTCCTACTTTCTTTAGGTGTAGTGACTCATCTCAAATGAACTCTTCGTCAAAGAGACTAAACCATACCCATCTATTATGAATGAAAATGTCGAATCTGTTGTAACTATTGACGAATTTTATCTAAAACATATAACGAATGGAAATTACAATTGGAATTACTGAAAGACAATGAAAGGGAAGCAGTGGCTAAGAAGACTGTGAGACAGTATTGTAGCCATAACCACCGATATTCAATGCGTACATGGAAAGAGGAGAAGAGGAAACCAAGGAGATATATGGAAAGGGATTTAAATTTCAGTGATAAGAAATTGAAACATTAACGACTGCCGCTGAAATTGTCTTCCAGTGACTTACTTCGTAGAGCAGTTCATCAGAAAAGATGGCATATTGAAAAAGTATTATGATGTTGATGTTCAAATGTTTGTTAAGCTTATGGAACTTAGCTGCGGGCTCATCAGTCCCTAAACTTACAAACTACTTATGAACTAACGAATGCTAAAGACAGCACAAACATCCATGCCCGAGGGAGGATTCGAACCTCCGAAGCAGGAGGCCGCGTGATCCGCATCGTGGCGCTCCAGACTGCTCGACTACTCCCGCGCGGTTATTATGAGATGAATATTAATAACAATAAAACAAAGTTAACTGAAAGTATTCGAAATAATTAGGCATTTCTCATGGAACTGAAACACCAAAAATAGTAGATGAGGTTTGTTATTTGGACAGCAAAATAATTGATGATGGGCAAAGGAGAGGTAATATACCTCGCAGACTGATAATTACAATAAATAATTCTTGAAAAAAAAGAGAAGAAACTAAATTTGTCACTACAGAATATAAATTTAAGTAAAACATTTCTCTGGATATTTGTCTAGAGGACGTTTGTGGTAATGAAATGTAAATTAAAAACTGTTCAGACCAGATGAGGCTGAGTATTGAATTGAACTGAGTAGAAAAGATAGTTATGGAACTATTTGACTAAAAAACTTAAAATATGGAAGTAAGTGATAGGACAAATTATGCCAAATTCAAAGGTATCCGAAAATAGTCAATTTCATAATAGAAGTACAAAAATACGGGAACTGCAAACATATAACACCTTACCATATTTAATACGGTGTTTGAACATCGTTGGCATTCAAATCAGCTTCCAGGCGTCTGGGAATTGATAAACACAGGTCTTATGCGGTTTTTAACAGAATCTCACGCAGTTAATCCTGCAAAACAGAGGTAATCATGATGGAGGTGAGTAGCGATCACGCGCCCCTTCCTCTAAAGCTCTCCAGAAACTGAAATTCGGTAACTGTACTTGCCAGGAACAAGGAGAGATGCGAAAATTTATCCTCTTACATACAAAATCAAACTTGAACCTTGAGAGGTGTGTGAACGGAGACGGAGCGCGCGGTTGCTCGCCGTGGAGGTTCGAGTCCTCCCTCGGACATGGATGTGTGTGTTGTCCTTAGGTTAGTTTACCTAGGTTTAATTAGTTTGTAAGCTACGGACTGATGACCACGCAGTTTGGTCCGATAGATTTACAAACATTTGATTTTTTGGAGGTGGTCCTACTTTATACATCGACAAATAACTGAATATTTCCCCAACTATTGTTCATATTAGTTTAAGTAGTTTGTAAGCTACGGACTGATGACCACGCAGCTTGGTCGGATAGATGTACAAACATTTGATTTTGTGAACGGAGACTTTGTCGTCGTGAAACACAGCAGCACAAATCTGGGACGAATATTGTACTAGTGAGTAAGCTTGATTAGCCGGCCGCGGTGGCCGAGGAGACTGAGGCGCTCCAGTCATGGTCTGCACGGCCACTATGGTCGGGGGTTCGAATCCCCTCTCGGGCATGGATATTTGTGCCGTCCTTAGTGTTAGGTAGTTCATAAGTAGTTTGTAAGTTTAGGGACTGATGACCCCGTAGTTAAGTCCCATAAGCTATACAAACATTGAAACATTTAGTAAACTTGATTAGCCTAAATGGTCACATGAACATTGTCAGTAATCAGACCTTGCGTAGTAACCATGGCGCCCATGGAATACCACGATATGATTATCGAAATTATGACATCCGTCTTATTTCACACTTGGGACCTAAATTCGGCCAGAAGTTGGAAGACACGTGGTTCCAATTACTTTCTTATGTTATATAGCCCAAGTTTTATGGCTTCGAAAACACATTATCTTGTTATGAAAAGTTGATTTACTGAAGTTTACTTCTGGAATTCCAGCTTGGCTTGTAGTTCCCAACTTATGGATGTCCATTGGCTTTCAGATGTGTATTAAGTCTTCTACTAGCCTTACTGCCCCTGTCTTCGCCGCAACTATTAAAGCACCTCAACCTACCCAAAAGTATACTGAAGCAATTTAGGTAAGGCAGCCTAATTTCCCGCAAGCCTAGCAAGTTTCATGGGATTCGTTCCGCCGGCCGCGGTGGCCGAGGGGACTGAGGCGCTCCAGTCACGGTCTGCACGGCCACTACGGTCGGGGGTTCGAATCCCCCCTCGGGCATGGATATTTGTGCTGTCCTTAGTCTTAGCTAGTTCGTAAGTAGTTTGTAAGCTTAGGGACTGATGAACCCGTAGTTAAGTCCCATAAGTTCTACAAACATTTGAACATTTTTGGATTCGTTCCTCCTACTTCACTTGAGAAGTAAACATCATCAATGGTCTACAAAGAAAGATATCAAATATTCAAATGTTTGTAAATCTATCGGACTCAACTGCGTGGTTATTGGTCCGTAGCTTACAAACTACTTAAACTAAGTTAAACTAACCTAAGGACAACACACATCCATGTCCGAGGGAGGATTCGAACCTCCGACGCGGGAGGCCTCGCGATCCGCAACGTGGCGTTCCAAACAGCTCGGCTACTGCTGCGGCAAGAAAGATATCCACTATTTGATTTGTTTCGTAGATGGATAACAGCTCATTAATGAAAACGTTAAAAATATTTCTTGTGGTTTGTCATGCCTGACGTTTTGATTCAGATCAGCAAACGCCTCTGCTTGTGCGTTTCATTATCGTTTCAGTGTTGATTTTGTCACTGTCTTGCGTTGTTTGCAGATGTATGCATTTTTAATGTTTAACGCAGCGCTGAACAGTTCTACGTTCTTCATTTGCATCCTTCTGGCTGCATATACGTCTTGTGTTTTTTGCCTGTGTTGCAAACATAACTAAAATGTTGTTTTTTATTTCAAATTTTTGTAATCGCAAGGGATCAAACTGCTAAGGTCAGAGGTCCCTAGACTTACAAACTACCCAATTAACTTATGTTAAGAACACACATAAACCCATGACAGAGGGAGGGCTCGAATCTCCGGTGGAAGAGGCCACCTAATTCGCCACGTGGTGTCCCAGACCGCGCTGCTGGTGTTTATTTTATTTTATTTTTATTTATGTATTTATTTTTTGAGGTCGAGTTTGTGTGTTCTATTCCATTTCATTGTGATTTATGAATAAAAGTAAACACGTTTTGTGACAAAAACCACGTCCCTTGTTGTAGTTCAATAACTGTATATCAGTTACGGGCAATAAGGGAGCATAAATAAAGAAGTCAGGTATATGTAACTTCCTGATCGATTAAAACTGTGTGCCGGATCCGAGATTCGAATCTGAGACCTTCGCCTTTCGCGAGCAAGCCTTCTACCCACTGAGCTACCCTGTGACGCTTCACAGCCACATCTCACAGCTCTATTTCCACTTGTACCTCGCCTCCCACTTTCGAAACTTCACTGAAGTTCCTCTGCGAAACTTGCAGGACTAGCACTCCTGGGAGAAAGGGTATGGTGGGGACAAGGCTTAGGCCGCAGCGGAGCGGCCGAGCGCATTGAGGCGCTATGCTGTAATGCGCGAAGCAGTTCCCCGTCGGGGGTTCCAATCCCCTCTCGGGCATGGATGTTTGTGCTGTCTTTATTATAAGGTAGTTCATAAGTAGTTTGTAAGTTTAGGGACTGATGATCCCACAGTTACGTCCCAAAAACTTAAAAAAAAAAAAAAACATTTGAACAGTTTTTCAATATTTAGCCACAGCCTAGGGAACGTGTTCAGAATGATATTTTCACTCTGCAGTAGAGTGTTCTATAATATGAAACTTACTTGCAGGTTCAAACTGTGTGCAGCGACCAGGATTCGAACCTGGCTCCTCTGACAGGAAGTTTCATATTAGCGCACATTCCGCTGTTGAGTGAAAATATTCTGGAAGTCAGGTATAAGTTTACGTAGGTAGTTTCACTACGGATCAGTTCTAGTGATAGTAAAATAGCAAAGCGAAAAAATCTAAATTTAAGAAAGAGACAAACTACTTATTGGAGAATATACGCTAGGCACGAAATAAAACTCAAGTCCGGCATAGGAAAACCTTTCGTATAGTTATGAGGTATCTTCAAATGAATCAACATATGTAAATTGTGTAAAATGTAGTTAAGTAATGATTCTAGCATATCGAGAATGTTACTGAATTTTACACTAAAGTTATGAAACTAAAGTACCAAAACTTTACTATTGTTGGCGCTGCAGTACAATAGTCATCTTCTGGTCTTTTGCCTTAAATGGCCTTGATTCTCACAGATGGTTCCGTTTCCTTCAAAAGTATGTATTAGATGGAATCAAATGATGGTTAAAATGAGAATAACCAGTACTAGTCGAAAGAAGATGAATGTGAAGAAGAAACCATTCATATTTAAAATAAATAAATATATTAAGTCGGAAAAACTCCGAAAATGAAAAAGGACAAGTAAGATCAACTATTTTATGGTCTGTAATGACCCCGAACAAATATACACTAAACAGCCAGTATAATATGACCATATAACAATTAGTATGTACGTCTACCGTCGCCACGTATAACAGACGAGGCGTCTTGGCATGGAAGCAATGAGACCTTGGAGGGATTTGGTATTCTATCTACACACACGCGTCACTTAATTCCCGTAAATGTCGGGTACAGGGACAATGAGCTCTGACTCCTCGTTCAGTCACATCCCAGATGTGTTTGATCAGGTTCAGACTTGGCGAGTTGCGGGGGGGGGCAGCACATCAAATCCGATTCGTCACTACGCTCCTCACTACACTCCTGCCCATGTGACATGACACAATGTCTTGTTGAAAAACACCAATGCCGCTGGGAAATGTAATCGTTATGGAGGAGTGTACGTGATCTGCAACGATTGTACGATCCTTCTTGGCTTTCATGTTGCTTTGAACGAGTTCCGCTTCACCCACGGATGCCCCCGTGAACATTTCCCAGAGGATAATTGAACCACCGGCAGTTTGTCTTCGTCCAGTAGTACAGGTTTAAAGGAGATGTCTCCCTGTAACACGACATAGTCTCACCGCCACATCGACATGTTGGATACTGTATCGGTATTCATCAGCTATGCAACGCTCTGCCACTGTACCAATGTCCAGTGATGACGGTCACGTGTTCATTGCGGGTCGTTGTTGCTGTCGTTATGGTGTAACATTGGCATATGGTTGGGTCGGCGGCTGCGGAGGTCCATAGTAGACGTGTTCGGTGTATAAGGGCACTAACCACCTTGGACGGACAAGTCGTAAAGTTACATCATAATCTGCCCTCGGTCCAACTCAGACAGTTCACGCTTTTCCTTCATTCTGTACACGGACAGCATGTTGACTGGTACTACATGCACCGTGCCTGTGTCTAGCCACTACCACCTAGAGAGAAGGCCGCGGCGCTCTCGTGTGACGTCAGGCAGAGTAGTAAAGCACTAGATACACCGAGCTGAACAATCCGCCATTTTGAATCTCAATCCGACGACAGTGTGGTATGCTTCGTGTGGTGCAGCCGAGTGAATCAGATAATATTTTGCGATTTTACTGTTTCTCAGTGTGAAATGGCTCGTTGTGCTGATCCGAACTGCTCGAATAATAGCAGACATGGTCGCTATAAGTTTTATTGGTTTTCTTCCAGGCGTCAAAATCGAGCAACGATCTGTGTGACGTTAAGAACAAAACATGTTTTTATATGTAATTCTGTAGTTATGCTCACAGGGAGGTACTAATGAAAATAGGCCTATACATGGAAGCAACGGTTTAATTTCACTGCTGACTGTAAACATAACACGACATACGGTGTGTCAAAAGTTAACTAAGTACTTTTGTTCATTTTATTTAGACCAATTAAGAAGTTATTCTAAGGGCTGTTAATTGTATTTTAAGTGATGCATGAGTGCAGCTGGCTATACCAAGCTAGTAGTTTTTAAATTATATTATTTCGCATTAGTTCAGTGTTTAATTTACAAGACTCTCTACACGGGAATATGTAGGCCTAAGCCAAGCTGTGATCAGCATGTCTGATAATGATAATAATAATAATAATAATAAATTGAACTTCACAAAGAATGCGAACAGGAAAGAAGTCGTACATGAAAGGCGTTAAATTGAAAACTTGGCATGCAACATTCACATTATTTCAAAGTCATGCGACAAGACAAACTTTATTTAGTCATTACCTAACGAAACTAGACGTTTAAAGTTATTAAACATATTTTGACGTAAAATCTTCTTTCAAAAATGGCGTGTGTAAAATATGTCAGACATTGGACGGGGAAACAGGAACTACAGTGTCACAATTTGACATTATTCCGTAACTGTTTGGAATGGAACTCTTTGTTACAGTAAACGTATGTGGAAAATACGATAATTGTAATGTATTTTAATTGTATATGGTAAATATTTAGAACGGCAACATATGCCTCAATTTGGAATGTAAGTGAATGTGTCATATATTGAAATATCCATCTAATCACCAACTTCAATTTGCTTGCCTCTTACAGTTAAATGTAAGCAAATAAATTTACTATACTGTACTGTTTTCTGCATTAGGAGAGTATATTTAATGGCCTTAAGAACATGTCAAAAAGCATACATGTGCCGCAGTCCTTAAATGCGCGCATCCAACGTGGGATTCAAAATGGCGGATTGTTCTGCTTGTACTATACAGTGCTCTACAGAGTAGGGTGCGCGTGCATAACTGACTGGCTCGCTGCTTCGCCATAGTAGGCCGTGCCCCAGCGGCTACCCAGTCAGCTATGCGTGTGCAACCTACCCTGCCTGACGTCACACGATAGAGCCGCGGCCTTCTCTCTAGATGGTGTTGGTCTAGCAGCCGTTCCTCGTCAGGTGACACTGTGTCGTCTGTCTTTTGGCTTTGTCTTGTGTTACTTAGGTAAAAAATTTTCATCAGCTTCCAAGCCCTACTCATAACACAACAATGAAAGCTAAAACAGGGGTGGGTACGTGAACTGCCGGCGAGGCTATCTACGGGCACTGCGGGCACTTTTGTCACCCTGCGGGCAACACATGAGCGCAGTTCGCGAGCTGTTAACTCGCGAATTGCACTGAAGACTATCGATAATACACGATCGACAGCTGACCCGCTAGTTTGTAGTCACGTTAGAAGTATTCTTTGCGCTGATATAATTTCTACAGTGTGACAACGCAGTGATACTTTATAGAAAATATAACTTTTGCACAGTATAACCTTAACGATAAATCTTGTGTGGTACAAAAGTCCCACGGTATAAATAAGTCAGTTTGTAAAAGACAGAGGAACAACACAACCCCAAAGGAAGAAATAAAAAAAAATTCATTGCGTAGTGCTGCAATGAGTACAATAGCGTCAAAAAAAATAACGTTGGTAGGTTGACAGCTGTTACATTAAAATTTCTGTCTTCCAGTTCAGTGGTAAGCAGTGGGAGGGAGAGGAACTAATACTAACAAAAAAAGAAAAATATTCTATCAGTTTCGTCGAGTTCATTTTCTGCTCACAAACAACACAGACATAAAAAGGAATCAAAGAATACATCCATTTAAAAAATCTATTAACTTAATACGTATAATATTACTGAGGATTGTTGAGTTCATAACTGACCTAGTGCTTATCAAAAAGAAAGAACCATGTATTTTCATCATTCCCTAATTCTGTTTAAAGGTTTTTCTTGTTAGTATCTCGATCAACGGCATTGCTCCAGTCAGTTGAAGGTCAGTATGATTACACCTGACCTTCAGTTTCGTGTATTACATTGTAGAAGAGAAAAAAGAAAGAAAAAGAAACAACCAGTTTCACACAAATATTTGGTTCCAAACATACTGCGTTCTAGATCAGCTAGGTGAAATAGCTGCAGGAACTCTTCTGGAAGGAAGATCTTGTAAAATATTTCAGTATCTTTTTCAGCTCCCTAATTTCGTCCTCCTGTGAACACCAAGCAAGTTTCGAGACCGAAAACACCATTCTAATAACGCAAAGAGAATAGCCTCCTATTTGCACTATTGCCGCGGTGGAGTAGGCGAGCGGTCTAAAGCACCTCGCTGAGAAGCGCACGGTTGCTCGCCGTGGAGGTTCGAGTCCTCACTGGGGCATTGGTGTGTGTGTGTGTTTGTCCGTAGGTTAGTTTACCTAGGTTTAAGTAGTTTGTAAGCTACGGACTGATGACCACGCAGTTTGGTCCTATAGATTTACAGACATAACATAACATATTTGCACGATTGCGCCAGCAACCAAGCAGTTTCAGTAGTGAGGTGGAGAGAGAACTGGTTGCAGGCAAACAGCGTGAGCGCTCCAGGGCATCCGCGCTCGCATTAGCGCATTTGCACATTCCTGGTCCAGAAGAAACTGCTATCTAGCATAGCATAGTGGGAAGGCGGGCAGTCCAATAAGATTCCTGTCGCTTACTTGGGTTGGGCGCATCTTGGACCGTGACAAAAGAAGCCTGCTTGTTCATCTGGTAAGAGTTGGTAGGTTGCCTGTCTAGCTACCAGGCACGCGTTGGCAGGTTAAAATTGGAATGTGTACATCTGTGGGTGTTTTTGGAGCTGACTGGGCTAGCCAGTGCAACATTCAAATCTGCAGTAACTTTTGCAGCTGTAGGCCTTTTATTTTTCTAGACAAAAAGGGATTAAGGACATTTGCTGGCAGGTTCACAGTATAACATCACCGTGTAGGACTGGAACTCGTACCCGTATTTATTGCTTACTAGGCGGTTGCTGTGGCCAATATACAACCTGGAAACAGTGGACATGAAGACTGCAAGGATCATCCTATCCAGCCTCCCAACAGTCCTAAGTTCTCAGTTTATCCACGCACTGCTAACCTAACGCAGTGCTCCTGTAGTTATTCCTTTATTTTTCGCTGCATTCGCAGATTCTCGTAAGAGCTCGAACTTTGTGTGCATCTGCACTGAAGGAATTCTGGCTGACTTCACTTTAATTGTGGATCGTCTGTAACGCTTACACAAAATATCCTTCCGTCCGCGTTGTGACTTAACGATGATGTTTTTTCTCTTTTCTTTTATACGGTGCTTATCTTCACTTTGTACCTCATGAAAGAACTAACACTTCGTTACCCTGTTCAAGGCAGCACCCATAGTACGGACACCAACAATTTGCCCACTTTGGAATTCAGTTTGCTTTCCATAACGCATTAACATCTGCACAGAACGCTGTTGTTACCATGACCACCGCTTGCTACTTTTTGATTGCATTCTACACGCACCGTCCATGGTCAACTACGATAGCGCCCCGTAGGCGTGTCTAACTTATTCATTTATGTTCAGGCATGCAGTTCTAGCGGTGTTTCTACACTTTTTTTTCCGAAGGAGGACGATGCCTGGCTACAGTTACAAGTGAAAATGGATGGAGGTTGTAGTATACACTCACAGATGAACAGGTTTGTTCAGCAAAGACTAGCGTAGAGAGCAGGGTCGACTCCAATAATGTTTGCTCCCCGTTTGAAAATATCAACGGTTGCTATCGTCCCCTTCTCCCCTAGTTCCTCACCTTCCCCTTCCTAGCACTCTCTGACATATTCAACCTTTTCCACATGTTATTCATCCTTATTTTCACATACCACGGCTACTCGTATAATGAAAGTGGATAAAGAGTTCGTGCAAGGCATTTTAGTTGATTTATGTCCAAAATAATTTCGTTGGATTTTTCGTGTGATGTTCAAATCTTCGGCATCGAGAAGTCAAGAGAAACGAGGGTAATCTTAGAAAAGAAGTTACAGTAAAGTGGAATCAATATAAGCCAGAGGAGATTGAAAAGAAGAACAGCAATTTAAATGGTATTAATGGCAGATCCAAGCAAGTGGTAGTGGTAAGGGAAAGATGCCATCTTCCGACGTCTAAAGGGAGCGTAATCACAATGTCTCCATTCAAAATACTGTGGAATCTGATGGATAGTGAATACTTCTTCTTAATTTTTCTCACTGATACCGCTGCTATACTTACAGCAACTATAAGGTCACCATATGCTGGTATTGATCTTCATTACTTTATTAGAAAGAGTTTAGCGTTTGTAAGGGGCTTTCTAGCTCACGTAGGTGTTTCTCAAACGTTGCGTAAGCGTGTGCTAGAATTTTAGTTGGCAACAGTGCCACTAGCAAGATTCTTTATTTCAAAATACAAAACGAAGGTGACAATCTCCAGCGTTTCATTTGTTGTTTAAAAACACAAAGTATCGTTTTCAGTAAGACACTGGATTTTATGATTTATTGGAATATCGCGTTCTTTCTTACACTACATTTCTGCGATACTTTCATGGTCTTTATAAATCTTTCTTTTGCAACCAAATTGAAATTTAAAATGTTACTGCCCCTAAAACCAGCCGCCCAGGTCAGTGGAGCGTTTCATTCACTTCTAGAACAGGCCTCGCCGGAGAGCTGCATAAAACCAGCCTTATAACTGCAAATACCAACAATAGCATTTCGAATAAAAAGACAGAGCAGTTTTGCCGTGTTTACATGGGGAATGTGTGGTGATAGCGTGTCGCTCCTCCATGGCCGACAGCCAGCAGAGCTGGCGCGCAGCCTAAAGGTCCCACCAATGCACAGGTCATCTGGCACGCCGCACGCTCCGGGCTTAACTTCATCTCAGTACTTACACCTTTCGGTGACCACGAGAAAAGAAGAAAGAAAAACAAATTGAAATTCAGAGCGACATCGCTGGACTTCAGATACGAAATAAATACTTGGTGTTTATGAAAAAAAAAAATAGTCTTAAGCACATTGTATGATGGACTGGAAGATCTCAAGGCGTATGATCAACAGCCTCATTGGAACATTTTCCTTCACACACAATGGTGCCTTCCGTAATGAAGTGGAGTTGAGTACTATGTATATGTCTGAGCAATGAATGGGCATATACGTTATTTTTGTGGTATTTAATTTTAAAAAAAATTGGTACAGCTCTATACCGTGCAAGAGACTTCATCTCCAATTAATTACTGCAACCTGCATTCTTTTGAACCTGCCTACTGCTGGGTGTAACTATGTGAATAGTCACGTGAATTCGATGGAGGACATTGACGCCGGCCGCGGTGGCCGAGGGGACTGAGGCGCTCCAGTCACGGTCTGCACGGCCACTACGGTCGGTGGTTCGAATCCCCCCTCGCGCATGGATATTTGTGCCGTCCTTAGTCTTAGGTAGTTCATAAGTAGTTTGTAAGCTTAGTGAATGATGACCCCGTAGTTAAGTTCCATAAGTTTACACACATTTGAACTTTGAGGACATTGACAACAAGCAAAGCATTTTGTATACATATATGGTTTATTTGCCATCGTTACCGTGTTACAGGCATTCGTTATGGTGGACATAACACAGACCACTTCACTATGCAAGTTGGTTCACTTGTGATGATACAGCACAATTTACTGCCTACAGTTCTAAACAGTAGGGGCTAAAATGGATACTCAGTAACAGCTAACAACACGTATCACTCCACTATAGCTTATAACATGTGTGGACGTGTTTACTTTGCTACCCAACCGACATCACGTGGCTTTGAATGCAAAACAAATGTACACAGACCTCAATAGGGGCGAAACGTACATGTGGCCTGTGTGTCATACACAAATGACCAACCTGCATAGAGAAGTGGTGTGTGTCGTGTACACCACAGCAAATGCCTGCAACAATTTTACTAAAAACAATTCCCTCCAACATTAAATAGGTGATTCTTGATGGCTCAGAATGGATGTTATTGACTTCTCAGTTCTTTAGTCAAGTTACGTCGAAAATTTCTTCTCTCCAGAATTCCATTCGGTACCTCCGCATTGTTCATATGATCTATACTTATATTCTTAAGCATTATTATGTAGTAACACATTTTGAAACCTTCTGTTCAAGTCCGAACTGTTGGACGTCCCATCTCACTTCCATCCATGGCTAGCCAAAGATTCTTCAAGAAACTTCTCTGATTTGAGCTCTTGCTATAGAGTCAGAAGGGCGGTATGTTAAAAATTCTATTATGAGTAATGTGGCTCGATGTTTGTTTATAAAAGCATACAGTGCTGAGCAGTACCAAAAGTCATGATTGGTGGTAGCCCTCTCGCGAAAGTGCAGCGTTTCGGGGGCTCTTCTAGAAAGAGAAAACGCGCTGGTCTCGGACACATACTTCAAGCTCTTCACTCCAGAGTGCTGCGAATATGGCCATTTTGTCTCACTCTCATCAGAGAACAGTCTTCATTAGCTGTGTGCAGAGACACTTTTTGTGATTAGTAATGAATGATTCCAGGTCACGGCAGGAGAAAATTTAAAAATGCGGGAAGTGAAGCAGGCGAAAGGAGTACAGGCGGTTGACAGAAGTGCAAACTGGCTAAGAAGAAGTTGGTTAGAGGATAAATAGATGTCCGTAAAAGAATGTATGTTTGGGGGACGATAGATAACACCTATAGGAAAATAAAAGTGAAGTTTGGAGACAAGAAACGTAGCTGCATGAATATCAAGATCACAGATAGGAAACCACTACTATGCTAAGAAGGTAAAGCTGAAAGGTGGAAGGAATGTATAGAGGGACTATACAAGGGAAATGAACTGCATTGCAGGTTTCTTTAAATGTACGAGGAATTAGATGAAGATGATATAGGAGACATGATACTGTGATAAGAAGCTGACGGAGCACTGAAATATTTGAGTAGAAACAAGGCTCTTGTAGTTGGGGATATTCCAGCTGATCTGCTGATATAGTTGGGATAGATAGTCATAAAGAAACTGTTCCACCTAAGTGCAAGATGTATGAGATAGGTGAAATAACCTCAGACTTCAAGAAGATTATATTAATCCTATTCCAAAGAAATCAACTGTAGACTGTGATCTTCCCTTGGGTTTGGTTTTTTCCTAAACACTCCTCACCGTCGACTTTATTTTCTTCATAGGATTTGGTGAGAGTTCATTCAAACTGGCAAATGGTTCTTAGAGGGGTACAAAAATTATTGCACTTATCTTTTGTTTTCTGACCGGTAAAATCTCGTAGACATTTACTGATGTGATATTAGCGCAGTTCCTAACTTTCGGGTGTTTGTTTACAATGTTTCTTCATAATAAAGTTATTGAATGTTTCTTATTTTCTTTTAAACTTTTTAAACTAGATTTGCACTTATAAAATTTTAGTAATAATACATTTTTGACATATAAACCTATACTCCTTTCTACAAAGTCAGCCACACTCAACAGAATCCTGTTAGCCAGTGACTAACTTGTCTTACATCGTACTTCAAATAAACTTTTACACTACGAAACATATTTTCGACTTGTTAAACATTAAATAAATTTGCCATTTATATATAGTGGCAATGTTCTATGGAACACAGAAGCTGAATTAAAGTTTGTAACATAAAGAAAATCGTGCTTAGACTATTCCGAGGCGCCTTAATCGCAAGTGGTGCGGTGGACTACAGTACGGCGTCGTCAGCCGAGTGAAGCGGACGCGCGGTGTGTTTCCTGCTGCAGCGCGAGCGTAGTCGACTTGTTTACATACACCGGCCGGCACTAGCGTGACGCCGTAGTGTACAACGATCAAGGCGAACCAGTACAGGAAATCAACATTGAAATTTGCGTTCCGGAACGACTTTGCTAGACCACGAGCGCTTGACGTCGAACGGTTTTTGAGGGAAGAGGCCAAGATCCACTTGTCGGCATCCACTTCTCGATCTTGAGTAATTCGGTCTTCGTAAAACGTATTAACGACGGCACTTGTGAGAAAGTTCTTCGTGAAATGAACCCGAGACTTCGATTCTGCCGGCCGCGGTGGCCGAGGTGACTGAGGCGCTCCAGTCACGGTCAGCACGGCCACTACGGTCGGGGGTTCGAATCCCCCCTCGGGCATGGATATTTGTGCCGTCCTAGTTCGTAAGTAGTTCATAAGTAGTTTGTAAGTTTAGGAACTGATGACCCCGTAGTTAAGTCCCATAAGCTTAACAAACATTTGAACATTTTGAACTTCGATTCTGCCATCCAGACGGAAATGTCGGCAACGTTGAAGTTGACCACGTTGGACTGGGACTGCGGACTATACGAATATTCGAACTACCGTTCGAACTACCGGCGGCAGACGTCGTGGCAGCGCTCCGCCCTTACGGCACGGTGCACGAACACGTGGCAGAAAAGTGGACCCAATTCAAGACCTACCCAGTCCTAAACGGAGTACGCCAAGTTCGTATTGAACTTCGTCGGCATGTGCCATCCTACCTAGTGATCGGAGGATGCCGAGCAGTAATCCTTTACGACGGCCAACCTAAGACATGTTCTGGTTGCGGCGCGGCAGGTCAACTACGTTCCGAATGCCTCCAGCGCAGAATCACACAACTGCCACCGAAAGAAGTAGAACCTACGCCGATACCGACTATCCTTCCAGTGACTTATGCTGCGGCTCTTACGAGTCCCCGTCTGTCCAGACACAATCACCCACCGTTACGGAACCAGAACAACGCCCTGTGGACACCAGTGCGGTAGATCCGTCAGCCTTGCCTGCAACAGAGATATCTACAACGTCATCGATGCCACCGAACACAGAAGAACCCACCAACAGCAGGGCGGTAGTCGAATCTCTTATCGTACCCACTGCAGCATTTGTACCAGCGAGACGTGATTCGGTGCCATCTTCCGACACGGAAAGCCATATACGAAAGCAGCGTTCGCCGCAACGCCGGAAGCGCCGCCGTAAGAACGTGTCTGATCAAGGCAGCTCCCACTAGCAGGACGGGGAGGAACCGATACCGCACGACACCAACGACGAGGCTGACACCATCGCCACTGGCCCCTGAGGAACACGCGGTGGGACAGACGGCAAACAATCAACAGTCTACCGAAATGAACAATGCTCGTCTGGAAGGTTCTAGTGCTGGCTGTGAAGCCGTGCGAACCCTCCCTATGAACGAACACGACCTTATGGAACATGAACAGATTTCTGTGTCCACATCGTGGAGAGATGAAGACATGGCCGGTCTTGACCCAAAACTGGGGCCATAAAAGGCCCCCCCCAGACCATTCAGTCTGATCAGCACGAAGAAATTTGCGGCCAGCGGGGGATGCCGTCACTAATGACGACCGTCCGTACCATCCATCGCCATGGATACCCCCGCCCAACCACCGCATAGCCAGACCTATCGCTTGGCTACGATGAACATTACTACCATCCGATCCCCAGCTAAGATACAACTTCTGAAAGACACAATAAGAGCAGCAGACGTTGACTTTGCATTTCTGCAGGAAGTAAGGACGAACGCACTCCCGGACTTTATGGTTATGTAACCTACATGACACAGGGCGACAGCGGTGTGGCGATTTTAGTGCGTGACGGTATTGACGTGACTGACATCATGTACCTCCCTTCTGATCGAGGAATAGCGGTGACGGCACTTGACACCCGATTTATCAATGTTTATGCACCGTCAGGAAACTCCCGAAGATGCGACAGGGCCAGATTCTATTCTACTGCGGTCGCCCCACTCTTCCTAGGTCGCTACGAACACATTGTCTTAGCCGGTGACTTTAATTGCGTCCTTCACCCTAAGGATCAAATCCCAAACTATACCCCCTGCCCCGAGTTAGGTAAGGTAGTTCAAGATCTTCAGTTGTGCTATACGTGGGAAAAGGTTCATGGCGACAGACCTGGATATACATTTCTTACCAGTGATTCAGCGAGCCGACTGGATCGTATATATGTGTCTCAAAGTCTTACAAACGGAGTCGTGGACGCTGAACGGTGGCCACAAGCACACTCGGACCATAGCGCGTATATCTGCACGATCCGTCTTCATTGCCAAGACGTCTGGCGTAGTAACGGCTTGTGGAAATTGAACGTCTCACATCTTCAAGACCCAGACTGCCGAGAGAGGGTAACCGTAACGTGGGCCACCTGCGAACGGCACCATTCGCGATATTCCACTACGTTGGAATGGTGGCTGTTCTGCGCTAAACCGGCAATCCGTAGGACACTGATGCAGTTTGGCAAGGACACGGCGGCGTGGCACCGGCAGACCTTAGATTTGTACTACGCGACGCTTAGGGACCTTGACGCCTTACCTCCATTGCAAGAAACGCAACAAGAACGAAGCCGAATCAAGGCCCACATACTATCGTTAACGAAGCGCCGTTTAGAAGGAGCGGTAGTCCACTGTCGAAGACAAGATCTAACAACGGCAGAGGCACCCACCATGCACCATATTACGGCGGACAAGCGCCGTCAGCGCCGACGGGTCATCACACGCCTTGTGACTCAAGACGGTCGCACCTGCACAACCCAAGCGACAATAGTGAAAGCCATGGAGAACCACAACAACCATCTTTACCAGGAAGGGACTGCAGATGAAGAGACCACTGCAGAAGTATTACAGGAAGTATCACGAACAATCGATATCACCGCAAAAAGAGCATTAACAGAGGACATCACGTCTGAAGAAGTGAAGGACGCAATTCACAAGTCTCTGGGACCTGATGGAATCCCAGTTGAATTCTATCGGTCCTTCCGGGAACTAATGATGCCTCGCTGGGTCACCATGTTCCACGAGCTTATGTCACCAGACTGAACCATACCCCTTTCACTCGTCGAAGGACTTCTCATACGGATTCACAAGAAAACAGCAGGAACTTCAGTCAACGACTATCGCTCACTTACGATGCTGAACGCTGATTACAAGATATTTGCCAGACTTTTAGCAGGCCGCATTAAGACGACGTTGCCGATGGTCCTTGCCCCAGAGCAGACCTGTCATGGAGGGGAAGCCAACATACAGATGGCCACCGGTGACTGCAGGGACTTAATAGCGATTGCGTCAGCGTGCCGCCTGAGAGCGGCGATCGTCTCCATTGATTTTGAACGGGCGCTCGATAGAGTACCTACGGGTGATGGAACGGATGGGATTTCCTCCGAGTTTCATCTGCGGCGATTTTTGATCGTCGGCAGCTCTAAAGTCCAGGTCAATGGAAGGACAGTTGGCCCAATACCCATCAAAAGGTCCATACGACAAGGTTGTCCCCTTTCCACCTACCTTTATGCGATCGCACTAGAACCACTTCTTGCAAGTCTCAACCACAAGCTGCCTGGCATCACATTGAGGGATGTCACTTTTCGCTACAGGGCTTACGCCGATGACCTACTACTGCTGGTTCGCTCAGCAGGGGAAGTACGAAGAGTGCTAAGTTGGATAGAGCGATACGGGAAAACCGCTGGCAGCCTTCTGAACATCAACAAGTCGGCGACCTTGGACATCGGGCGCGGTCTCGGACCCGACGCTGTCGCCCCACTCCCGACAGTTACTAAACTGTAATATTTAGGTGTCACATTTACGAAGGATGTGCGGGGATCCGCCGCGATAAACTACCGGCGGATACTGCAGCTCATACGAGTAATGGTGCGCCAGAACCTACTAAGGGAACTATATCACCTGCAACGTGTGGAATATCTGAACCTCTATGTGGCATCAAAACTCAACCACGTGGCACAGGTTCCCCCCTTACCCGTACAGATAGGCCAGAGGATACAGGCGGCCTTCGGCTATTACCTATCTCTAGGACAGTTATTTAAAGTACGTTATGACACACTCACCCTCCCATTAAGCGGTGGAGGGTTGGGACTGGTAAACGTCCAAGCACGGGCAGCCGACCTCTGCATCAGCAATATGAGGAAACGATGGACGAGCCAATACCCCTCCCTCACGGGTCGGTTACTGGAGGTCCTGATGCCAGCGTCTCCACTTCCGCCAGTGCCGGTGGCGCACGTCGCAGCACAGCTCAGTCATGTGTCGATCTTCATCATCGACTATAGTTATATGATCTCAAGTCTCCCTGCAACACGTCCACCAACGGGAAAAGACTTTTACCACAACCTTCTGCGGGCTGTTCCACGTAACGTAATAGAAGCCAAGTATCCAAATGTACAATGGTCACGGGTGTGGAAAACCATACACCACACTTTCCTGCCCACACAAGCGCGATCGACTTGGTACCAAGTCGTCAACAAAACGTTTGCGACGAGACACCGACTCCACAGTATCGGACGAATAGACTCTCCACTCTGTCCTGACTGCCAGCTCCTGGACACCGATGAACATCGTCTCATGTGTGCGTCGACGTCCGGCGTTTGGAGGCTGACCCAAAAGATGATCGCCTGTTATCTTCGCGTCACACCGGAAATGATTGAACCACGAAGCCTGCTGAGTCCGGACGATAATTACTTTCCCCCTGCAAAATATCATGCGATCACATGGATCAAGGCAATGACAATCGACTACGTCTTCGGCGGAGGAGAGAAGGCATGCCTTGACTACTGGTACTACCTACAAGACGCACACAGTGTACTCGAACGCACACCGAGGTACCGAAAACTCTTCGCGAATTATTTACGAAGTGTTTTCATCAACCCACCACAAAGTTGGGGAGTGCCAAACTACTTTTGACGTCTTACGAAGAAGAACAGAAGAGACTGCTGATGGGAAGTGCCAATCCATGAAACCACAAACGGTACGAAATTGCAGACTAATTACGTGGTGCTGCTGCAGCAACGAGGCATGCAACGATCGAGGAAAGTCCCATACCACCCTTATGTGAAGGAAGATGCTTAATTTTCAAGATTACTTTGCCCCCCCCCCATTTTTTTCATTAAATCTGCACGTATGATGGAAAAGTTATTTTGTTATCATCCCGTAATATCATTACTATTGTTTCCTTTATATGTCAAACATACTTGTTTTCTAATTATTAATAAAAAAAAGTAGCGGAACAGATCAATGGTAAATGCTAGGAGAAGACATGCTTTGACGATTTGGCAGCGTCCATAGGGGAGTAATCTGCAGACAATGCAGACTCCAAAAAAAAAAAAAAAAAAAAAAAAAAAAAAAAAACTTCCTTTTCTTATTGTTTTTATCGCCAGTCTACGCTATTGTCTACTACTACTCTACAGTAGCTCGTCATGGAAAAGACGGTTTTACTTTGTTTATACTACACATAAAATAAAATAATAATAAAAGAAATTAAGAAGAAACAAAATTAAGTTGCAAATATCCCTTAGGAAAAAAAATGATAAGACGTAAAAAAAGAAGGGGGGACTGAGAGGCAAAAAAAAAAAAATGAAAAAAAAGCGGTAGGGCGTCTACCCAGTAAGCATGGCGGTCTGGGTTCGATTCCCAGTCGCATCACAAATTATAATTCAATACTTCAGATTTATCATTAATGCCTTTGACATATTTGAGACGAAAATCCGTCTTAGGGATTATATATTTGTAATTACATTGATATTTATAAACCTGAATGACTTCGCCTTGGGATTTCATGATTGTGGGAAGAACTTCTGGTTTTGCATACAAACAATTGCACACAGATTTTTGTGTAACCTCATGCACTGTGAGATTAAGTTGTGTCATTTGGTGTGAGATTTGACTGATTAGATTCATATCCAGCAGATAAGAATTTAGATTTTGGATCCTTAAAGAGGAGTTTAACACTAAATGAGAGTTGAGCTCGAAGCTTCACTCACAATTACCCAATTAAATTGAATATCGTTAAGTGTAGCTCCTTGTCTGTACTAGAGTGCTGCAGCGCGCTATACTTGGTCAGTTACGAGTCACTCCTGTCCAGGCTCACATGTCTCGGCTCGGTTCCGTATTTGCTGTAATGTCTGCTACCTCGACTACCGGCATGCGATTAACCGAGCATGACTTGTCACTCAGACGCTCGCCTCTGCTCGCCTTGCTTCACTGCACAACACAGCACGAATCCGACATCTCTCTCTCTCCCTCTCTCTTTCTCTCCTGTCTTTGTCGCCTCTCCCATCCTTGCTTTCTCTTAACGCAGAAGTAATGTTCCTGAATGCATTTACTTGACGTAATGAACGTTATCCAGACAGAAAATAAGACTCATTTCCAAACAGAATTATTCTGCCACGACGTGCACGTGTAATGTGTACTATTACCATTACCTAGCAAAAGACTTGTTTATATAGAAAATATGCTAATAATATTATTCTTGGCACACTTATTCCTTTAGGAAGCCATGTTTTCTTATCATTATACTGTATTTAAATATTTTCAACAAAAAAAGTTTCAAATGTTTGTATAGCTTATGGGACTTAACTACGGGGTCATCAGTCCCTAAACTTACAAACTACTTATGAACTACTTAACACTAAGGACAGCACAGATATCCATGCCCGAGGGGGGATTCGAATCCCCGACCGTAGTGGCCGTGCAGACCGCGACTGGAGCGCCTCAGGCCCCTCGGCCACCGCGGCCAGCTACTACTATTTTCTTGGGGAAACAATTTTCAAATACTCTTACAAATGTATCATGAAATAAGTTATATTTTAAATTAGCATCAGCTTCCTTATACACTTCATCCCAGTCTAACTGCTGAAGATTTTCCCTGAAATTTCTAATTGCGGAATCGTTAACTGAATGGACAACTTTGGAGGGCTCTTTTGAATTACAGAGAGGTACTATGTCATTTACTGTAACTAGCTGTGCACCATGATCAGAAAGACCATTCTCAACAGGACAAGTATTTATGTTTTTAAACTTATCTTGGTCTATAAAAAAGTTATCTATCAGTGTGCTGCTGTCCATTACTACCCGAGTAGGAAAATCAATTACAGATGACAAATTGAAAGAACCGAGTAAGACTTCCAGGTCATTCTCCCTATTATATTCCTTTAGTGAGTCTACATTGAAATCCCCAAAAATAATAATTTCTTTTCTCTTATCTGACAGATAGCACAACAAGGCAGCCAAATTTTCCATAAATAACTGAAAGTTTCCTGAAGGGGACCTATGTACTGTTACAATTATAAAAGAAGGACCTTTATTCTCTTGCACACAGTGATAACTTTTCCTTTCACCTTATTCTCTCTATTCACGTGTGCTGGTAGTTTGTAACTGCTTATGTTTACCTTTTCCGTATCCGTTACAATGTGATGCTCAGATAGGCATAGTATATCTATTACATTCTTTTGTGTCCCAGCCTCGTCGCCACTTTTGTGTCTCGTTTCCGCCGGTTGTTGGTGTCGGTGGCCGAGTAGAAAGAGACCGACACAGGAATAAAGGATGCACGCGTGTGCGGTATGAAGGTGACCAGCCAGTGGGACAGCAGAAACTAGAAACACTAGAGAAAATTAGAACGAGATATATATTTCATAGAGACTTAGTAATACTTAACTTTTACACAGTTCTTGACTGCAGAATGCTGATACATAGATTATATAGAGGCCTGCCTACTGATAATTCCTAGTGCCTATCCGATAGCCAAGTCTTAACTGGTGCCTATCTGATTCCCAAGTGTTAACAGGTTCCTATCTCAGTCCCAAATGAACGATGCAGCAGTCGTGGCCACAAGCGGAGTTGCAGCAGAGGGCGCTCGTGGCTGACGTCGTAAGAACGCCGCGCCGTGCGTGCATGGCGGCGCGCGGCGAAAGTAGGTGGCGCGCACTTTAGACTTGTGCGACACCACACATTCTCTGATTCTATCTTATACAAACAAACCAGAAGCTCATCTACTTTGTTCTTTAACCCCCCAATATTTTAGTGAAAGATAGTAACATTATTTTTTACTTTACTTTTGTAAGACTCAACTTTATTCTTTAATTCCACATTATTTTGGTGAAATATGGTAACATTACATTTTACTTTACTTTTTTCAGATTAATGTGAGTTTAGAGCATCTTTAGCACATGCCTGCCTGAGCTTCCCATTGGACCCTGGTATTAGCCTAAAAACGAGGTACATTCATGAATTGCAGTGTCCCCCTTACAGTTTTTGCTATTAATCCAGAAAGTTTACGCTTCCCTTTCCTACTGAGGTGTGAAGTCCCACCTATCTATAGCCTCAACAGGAACGAAAGCAATGTCTGACAGAGAGGCCGCCCTACTCAACTGATTTATCTCCACATTGAGCCTCTTGACAGAGTGGTTCAACTAGGGCTGATCATGTCGCACGAAAGCAGACACCAGACAAACATTTGTTTGGGGCGTTGCAGAGGCTATTTTCACCAGGTCACACTCAATACTGTAGCCCTGATCCCTATCTATACTGTTTACCACCCCATCCACTACATGATCTTGTTTAGTGAAATCTTGACACAGGGAACCTAAATCCTATACCAACTGGTTAAGACATGCGCTGGGCTTCAAAAATTTTGTGACCTGGTACCTGTCACATAATTTTTCCTGCAAAATTTGGCCAACACCTCTTCCATGGCTGCTACCTAGCAACAGAACTTTCTTCCTACTTTCTACTTATTTTGAAACTGTTGGTTTCCTAATGAAGTTCTGTTGCATCTTAACTATTCCTTCTTCTACTAGAGCCTCTCCCTTACTCAACTGTGATAGCAGGGAAAATCTATTGGTTGTGCCAATTGCAAAACTGTCAGACACTGTTCTCTTTCTCTGTCCCCTGTTCCCAGCTATCACTTCCCACCTCTGGTTACCCCCCCCCCCCCCCCCCGTAACCTCATCAGTTCCTCCCTCGCTCTATCCAAATCAGCCTGAAGGGCTCTAATCGTCCCCTCCTGTTCTGCTATTTTCCTATCTCTTGAGAAAACCCTGCAAAAAAATGGAAGAGTCTCGTTTGTTTCCCCAACTCCCACACTGCTACATCCCCAATGAAATCACCTGTCGAAACAGCTGCATCAAACCCCTGAACTAACTTTCCTACGGAAGCTCACACACTTGGAACTCATGATTGTTTACAAATTAATTACGAGATTTACTTAATTGATAACGATAATATATTTAAAAAATATTCAAATGTTTGTAAAGCTTAAGGGACTTAACTGCGGGATCATCAGTCCCTAAACTTACAAACTACTTATGAACTACCTTATACTAAACACGACATAAACATCCATGCCCGAGGGGGGATTAGAACCCCGGACGGCGGACGCTCGCGCGGATAATATCTATATTAACCACAAATATAATTATGTATTAGACACTGATATGTATGGAAACTATTAGAAAATGCACTTAAAACTGAAGTGTCACGCTAAATATGCACCCTCGGAAATGAGGCCTAAAAGCAGTATGTAAACAAGACCGACTTTTCTCTATTACTGAAACAATAGGTAAATGAAAGAAGAACTTTTATTGGTGGGCTTCAAGAGCACGCCAATGAACGTATTTAATAAGTTACAAACGTTAAATTACACATTTATTACTAGCGCTCTTCAACCGCAATCCACATAGAATGACTCGTTTAAGCAACACCTTGTCTAGTGAATGCGAAGCTCAACGTGTTTGCGAAGTTGTCTCTATAATGATGTATACATAAGGCATCCCAGTAAGGAGTAAGAGTGTACTGCTGAAATGTCAGTTCTGGAAATTAAAGGCAGCTAATTTCTGAGCCAAAGCAAGTTCGCCAGATGACCACTGCATGTAATCCTATCTGGAAGCCTGCCCAAAAGACCAAATCGACTACACATTGCTGAGTCACTAAAGACAATAAGATGTAGGCTTTAATTAATAGATATTGAATTGTTAATCACTTTGTACTAATGGGATACTGTTTCCACAGGGAATACTGGGAGACTGATATTGGTCAACACAACTTTCCCTCTGAGTCCTCTGGTGACAAGAATTCAATGGGGGTTAGGAGGAAGCACCCTGTCTGTGTGATCAAGAAAAAAAATGTGGCGTGACAACTTGTCGCCTAAATAAATCGTCTCCCAGTTAGATCACTGCAATATAAAATTCTCGAATGTGACATAATTTGAAATGGATATGACCTACGTCAATAGGTGAACCCGGAGTAGCAGGCTGTACGAGTGTGAACCACGGAAGCGCTGCCTATCAGTATTTTACTCTGTGTCTTCATTCTCTTCGACAAAAGAATTAAATAAGCCCCCGCACTAATGGCCGTGCGATCTGGGGCGCTGTGTTACGGACCGCTGACGTCGGAGGTTGGGGTTCTCCCTCGTGCATGCGTGTAGGTGTTTCCTTGGCGAGATTTAGTTTAAGTCGTTTGTAAGTCAAAGCGTCAATGACTACAACATTTTGGCCCCTTCGGTTTACAAACATTTGCATTTGAATTAAATAAATACCAATTACTATATCAGTATGATACTTCAGACAGTTAATTTTGAGTTTTCATCTTACGGTTCAAATGTTTATAAAGCTGTGGAACCGAACTCCACTGATTATCAAACCACACACTTACAAACTACTTAAACTAAGTAACCTAAGGACAACACACTAACACACCGATGACCCAGGGAGGACTCGAACCTCCGATGGGGAGCAACCGCGTGCTCTGCAGCAAGGCGCCTTAGAGCGGTCGGCCACTCCACCACGTCTACCTTAAGCTAAGAACACCACACACGCCAGAGGGAGGAATCGAACCTCCAGTGGGAGCGGCTGCCCAGTCCATAGCACGATGCCTTAGACCACGCGACTACACCAGTGCGGATATAGACTTTTGTTTGGATGTAATTATAATTTCCTCGCGTAGGAGAATCATGGCTCAGATTCAATCCCTTCTTCTCCTAAAATAAAGTAAATAAGCTACTAGCATAAGAATGAAACTTTCACTCTGCAGCGGAGTGTGCGCTGATATGAAACTTCCTGCCAGGAAAGATGCGCTTAAAGTCAGACACCAGTCCAGACCCGGTCGAGACTTCATTAGTCTGTACTTGTCTCAAATGAAAAGTTTAAAGCTATTGTTTGCGTGCTATGGACGCATACCGTCGTCCATATTAATGTAAATTATTTCATTAGGGCTTTTCGGTAAATTTATTTCACAGTAGAAGAGAATTAGTCGTTATGTTCTGCGACCACTAGAAGCGTCGGTACGCAGAGTAGTCACGTGGCCGGGAATGGCCGTGCGCTGTAAGGCACCTTGCTGCAGAGTACGCGGCTGCTCTTCGTCGGAGGTTCGAGGTTTCCGTCGGGCATGGGTGTGTGTGTTGGCCTTACCATATGTTAGTTTAAGTAGTTTGTAAGTCTAGGGACTGATGACGACTGCAGTTTCGTCCCATAGCTTTACAAACATATGAACACTTTTGTATGCACAGCCGTTACGCGACACTTCAACTGCAATACCACCGCTCCAGACGCCGCAGCTACGACGCAGCTCACATGCAGTTTAGTAACGTACCGCAGCTTTGACACTTTTATTACTTTGCTCAGCTCTGCCTAGGAGTAATTTCATTAGTAAATTGTAAACCAAACCTTGTTATAATATACACTAATTGTAGAAAAGGAAACAAAATTTCTTTCGTAATTGAACGATAGTCTGGCTGCTAGCACATTCCTTCTTTCTTACTAGCTGAATATTATATTAACGAAATTTTTGAAATAATTTTTTTTGTAAAAGAGCATTCAACTTCGATGTATTCAGCTCTAAACTGGTCTTTGTATAAATAAATCTAAATCATTTAAACTAAAATCTTTCCCTTCAGTAATCAGTGCCCCTTGTTTTATTGGATTTATTAGAATCTTCTGTGAACCATGAAAAACTGTAGTCTAAAATATTTTTATCCAAGATGAATTTTATGTCAGATGCGTTACATGTCAGTTAATTTTGGTAAGAGCAGACAAATATGATTATAGATAAACATTATTATAATGCTAATATCCTTCACTTTAGGTTAGTCGTTACAGTGTTAAATTATTTACAGATGCGTGCGGAGGTCTAAAAGACGGTATTTCAGTAAAATAGGTCAGAAAGTGCCATGCAAGATCACGTAAATAATGAGAAGGTACCTAACAGAATTGGGAACAATAGAAATTTCAGGAAATCTTAATTTAGATTAGAGATCGACTGGTAGTACAACGTCTGAGACAGGAAAGTGTGTATGTTCGAGTGTGAGTGTGTGTGTGTGTGGGGGGGGGGGTCGCAGAGAAAGACGACACGAATGCAGTAAGCAGGTTTTAATGGATATGGGTGGCTGTTTTTATTCAGAGGCTCGCACAGGCTAGAGTTACGTCGTGAGCTGCAAAATTCAGTCTTTGAAGTATGAACCACAACAGCAACAAGAAATGAATTAATGTACGAGTGGTATATAACCTTCCATTCAATTTGTTTTACCCCAGTACTAGTGTTAAGGCCGAAGCTCCTATATTATTCAATGTGATCGATGAATCCAGGTAAGCTGCTATCGCATTACCCATCACTCGTATGAATCAGATGTCATGTGATATGTCTCTGGTCATGTGTACTTGAACAGAATTATTAGCAGGTTGCCTGGATTGAACGAAAATAAATGCATAGTATTGGAAATTCGGTTACGAAGCTACATGTGATCAAATACAAAAACCGGGATGAAAGTAAATTGAGAAAATTCTAGAAGTTTATGTAGTTTCAATGAGTCTGTGAAAAGAAAATTGAAAACGGCTAGTGGAATGCAGGCGAATGACATCAGGAGACACTGAGGTAATTAGGTTAAGAAATGAGACAATAAACAAGTTATATTTTTTGTGCAGTTAAATAACTTCTGATGCCCAAAGTAAAGAATGGCGATGGGAAGAGAAGCATTTCTGAAGAAGAGAAATTTGTTACCATCGACTATTAATGCAAGTGTTAGGAAGTCCTTTCTGTAATCATTTATTTGGAGTACAACCTTGTACGTGAATGAAACGTGGGTTGTTAGCAGGCCAGGCAAGAGGATGATAAAAGCTGTGTGCAACAACAACAACGACACTCCAAAATAGCGTCCCAGCGATATTCGTTTTTCATGTTACTTGATCAATGAACTAAAGGTTAATACTTACACGATAGCCAGCTAAAGCTCATGTGAACCAACAAAAATTCGAAAAGCTTTATTTTATTTACGCGACACAAATAAAAAATGTGCTCTTCGTCACTCTATATCTACTTACTGTTTGACATCCTCATACTTGTAGGAAATACAAATAAAGACCCTTAATATTTCAGACAGGTTACTGTTGATAGGCTTACAAACTCCGATTACAGAGTTATGTGTTACTATTCAGCCAAGGTTAGAGGGAGAAATGGAAGATAAGAAGCAAAAGTTACTTTATGAGAATATTTTGCAGTGAAAATCAAAACGACTAGAAAGCAATAAGGAATTTAGTGGTACAGACAAAATCACTAACGATTATGGCTCTCGAAGAAACCTCCGCGACACTGTAAGAAGCCCATAATCCTTTCCTAGAGAGACGAAATGGCGTGCGCCCAGCACGTGGCCTACCTTCACAGGCCTTGCCGATGCAGACGACCTGATTGCATTACTGATGGCGCAGGAGCTATTCATCGGTCGACTGGATAAACTATCAGCTCTACTCTAGCTCTGTTAGCGAAATTGTATTCAATAAGCGTCACCAGCTTCGATTTGAACCACGGGGCGAAGTTTATGCAACAATACTGTTTCACTCAAAGAAACTGCTAGATCTTCGCACTGATACACACATATACAACGCTTACAGTCTCCGTTTAACTTGCAGTTTTCATTGTAGTACTCGTAAATAAAAAAAATTGGCTAAGAGTAGGTACACTATAAGAGTTCTGTGCCAAATTCGGGTTCGATTCCCGGCTGCACCTAAAATTTTAATTCAATGCTTCAGATTTATCAATAATGTCTTTGACATATTCGAGACGAAAATCCGTCTCAGGGATTGTTTATTTGTATTAAATTGATATTTATATCACCTTAACAGGATTGTTCCAATATGTCCTTTGCCGAGGTGCTATTCCGCTGCATGTAGAGCCTTGGCAGTAGTGGCAATTATCTTTGGAACACAGAAGCTGAATTAAAGTTTGTAACATGGAGGGAAATCGTACTTAGACTATTCCAAGGCGCCTTAATCATTAGTAGTGTGGTGGTCTAACAGTTAAGACGTCTGCCTACTAAGCATGGAGGTCGAGGTTCATTTCCCGGCTGCACCACAAATTTTAATTCAATTCTTCAGATTTATCAATAACGTCTTTGACATATTCGAGACGAAAATCTGTCTCAGGGATTGTTTATTTGTATTAAATTATTTTTACTGAGTTTGTTTTTGAACAAGAGATTATACAATCCTTTCGTTCCAGAATATTTTACTTTATGAATTATTAATCATCTCCATCAACTCATACTGGGGAATTTCCAATCGCTCATGTCTTTAATTTATCATCACACGTAATGCCATATATAGGATCCACTGTTATTCTGTCTTGGGGTTTAAAGAATATATATATCGCCAATCTTCCTTCATTCTCGTCAGCACTATCATTATCATTATCATCAGTATCCCCTCCTCCTTCTTCCTCCAAATCTTCTCCTTCTTCTTGTTCTTCTTTTGCAACTAGAGCTGTGTCTGGTTTTTGAATGCACGTTTTTCATCAATGTATTCAAGATCATTCTTTTTAACCACATCTCCAGGCTTGAGCTGGTGGGTCTCTTGAATCAATCTCTGTAGCAGCTGAGTTACTGGTTTCATTACTTTGTTCAGTACATTATCAGCTTCTGCCTCATAGTACGGTCATATGACTGTACATAATAGAGAGCACAAAAGACCCCTAGAAGAAAGTGTTCTTTATGGCAATGATTAGAGTTGTAAACCAATGTCACAATATTGCAATTCAAGAAACAATATTATTATATCTAGATATGTATAAATATTCTCCAAATCTCAGTGAAGTGCATGGCAGAGGGTTCATCGAACCGCTTTTATGATATTTCTTGCTGCGGCGGAGTAGACAAGCGCATTGAGCCACTATGCTCTGATGCGCGGGGCCGTTCCTCGTTGGGAGTTCGAATCCCCCCTCTGGCATGGATGTTTGTGTCGTCTTTAGTATAAGTTTGTTCATAAGTAGTTTTTAAGTTTAGGGACTGATGATCCCACAGTTAAGTACCTTAAGCTTAACAAAGATTTGAACATTTTAATATTTCTTTATCGTTCCAGTCTCTAATACCACACGGAAAAAGGAACAGCTAAATAGATCTGATTTCTCTTACATTATCATGATGATCATGCATCCCTATGTAGATGTGTGATAACAAAATATGTTCGCATTCTGAAGAGAAATTTGGTGAAAGAATTTCGCATATCAAACTCGCCGCAGTGAATAATGACTTCCTTTTGATGATTTTCATCCCAACTCGTGCAATAGATTAGATTAGATTGATACTTGTTTCATAGATCATGATTACGTCACTTCGTAATGGTGTGGAACATGTCATACTCGCGACACTCTGTCCTCCCTACTTCGCAACAATACGAAACGCGCTTCCCTTCTTTGATCTTACTTCTGTCCTACATGGTGGGACTCCCAAAATACGCCGCAGTACTCCAAAATAAGACGCACAAGTGTAGCGTAGGCAGTTTCTTTAGTAGAACTGTTCTGCCAATGAAACGTACCCTTTGCTTCCACTTCCCTACAATATTTTCAGTTTATTCTTCCCGATTTAAGTTCTTCATAATTGTTCTTCTTAGGTATTTAATTAAATTTATGGCCTGTAAATTCGACTGATTTATAGATTTATAATGTAAATGATGTTTAACGGTTTCATTTTAGTGCTCATATGGATCACTTCACACTTACCATCATTTAGGATCAACTGCCAATTTTTTCACCATGCAGATACCTTATATAAATCATTTGGCAATTGCTTTTCATCTTCTTGTTACTCGATTAACCGATAAATTACAGCACCATTCGCGAACAGTTCAAGACTGTTGCTTACATTGTCTCCTAAATCGTTTATAAAGAGAAGGAACAGTAGGGGTCCTATAATACTTCCCTAGGGAACGCCAGATATCACTTCCGTTTTAATGGACGACTTCTTGTCAGTTTCAATGTACTGTGTCCTTTCTGACAGGAAAGCCATCCAGAAATCTAGAAATATGGAATCGATTTGAGATCCCGTGTCGATATCATTAATCGAATCGTGCGTAAAGAGCTAGCTGTGTTTCGCAAGAACGATACTTTTTGAATCATTCTTGACTGTGGGTCTATAGGTCTTTCTCTTCGACGTAGTTCATAATTTTTGAGGAAACTATATGTTCTAAAGTCCTGCTGCAAACCGACGTCAATGATATAGGCCTGTAATTTTGGGAATCAGTCCTACTGCCTTTGGAGTGACCTGTGGAACTTTCCAGTATATGATAGCTATGTATAGAGCTATTGAATCAACATATCCTTACAGGAATCTAATTGGTATGCAATCGGGTCCGGGAGACTTACTTTTGTTGACGTTCTCAAGTTGCTTTAATAGTCCACGGAAATTTACTTCTAAATTACGCATGGGAATCATTACAACAACGGCGCTTATCGCTGCGGCGTGGGCTACTTACGAAACTCCAATCACCAACATTCTCCTCCGAATGCGAAAATATATTGTTGACTCCCACTTACATAGGTAGAAATGATCATCAGAGTAAAATACGAGAAATCAGAGCTCGAAAGGAGAGATTCAGACGTTCTTCCCGCGCGCTATTCGAGAAAGGAATGAGAGATAAATAAAGGTGGTTTGATAAACACTCTACCAGGCACTTAAATGTGATTTGCAGAGTATCCCATGTAGAGGTAGATGTAGATTCTGGTAGCTGCTCTTGATTTGAATTCAGGAGTAATTGCTTCACCTCCTTTGGTGAAGGAATTTCGGAAATCTGTGTTTAGTAATTTTGCTTTAGCAGAACTCTCATTAATAGCAACACCAGTGAATGTATTGATTGTGTTTTGCCGCTAGTATACTTTTCATACGACCAGAATTTCTTAGGATTTTCTACCAAATTACGTGACAGGGTTTCGATGTGGAAACTATTACCTATAAGCTTCTCACAATGAAGTTAGGGCTAAATTGCGAGTTTCTGTAAGAGAAAGCCAGTGTCGGGGATTTTGATTCTATCTAAATTTGGCATGCTGTTTTCTTTGCTGTTACAAGATTAATCTAACATGTTTTGTGAACCACGAGTGGTCAGACCCCTGTTTTGTTAATTTGTTTGGTATGTCAATAGCTGTCGATATAATTTCTTTGAATATAAGCCACGTCTGATTTACACTCACATTTTTAATTTCGAAAGACTGGATAGTCTCACTCAGGAAAGCGCTAAGCGAATTTTTATCTGCATTTTTGAATAAATAAATTTTTCGTTTAATTTTGGTGGATTTGGGAAATCCGGTTTCAGTCTCGCTACGACATATCTATGTTCACTAATTCCTGTGTCTGTTATGGTGTTTTTTATTAGCTCCGGATTAGGTGTTGCTGAGAAGTCATATATGTTTTCGCAATATTCGAACCTATTACATGCAGTTATGTAACTTACTCCCTAACCTAATACGCCAGTATACCAGTCCCATGGCGATGTGCTCACTAGGGGTGTGTGCACGCAAGTGGCATTTGTTGCCAATAGCTAATACACCGTTCAGCACTGCTACAATGTAGACTACTTAAAAGTCTGCATCAGGTGTTGTTGCTACAGGATAACCTTTCCTGATGATTTCAAAAATAAAACAAAAATCCAGGTGTATTTTGGAATTTATCCCTCTCTCCTTTATTCTTCTTATAATTTGTCCTAAAATGTTTATCATTCCCGCTACTAATAAAAAAGAATGTTTTTTCGGACGTAAGTGCACTCCAAAACTTGGTGGCGACAGATTTAACTCGGCACCAGTTGACTTCTACAGGAAAGAAAATGGAAAACTACCTATTCATTCTCAGGCTGTTCCAGATATTATAAGGTAATATTGGAAATAGTGGCATTATTTTCATTAAAAAGTTGTCTTTAAGTTTCAAAATCAGGATACTTGTAGCTCCGTCACCAAAACAACAAAAATTTGACGTCAAGCGCCTCTTTGGATACCGCCCACAGACAGGAATCCCATCTCTCACCATCCAGGGTATTCGCTGCACTGATCCGACTGCTGTCGCCGAGAACATGACAGAGCACTATGCACGTTGCTCTGCGACTGAAACTTACAGTGAGGACGTCCACGCTCACAAAGAGTGGGTCAAGCGGAAGCAGTTATCATTCCGCACGCGCCGCCGAGAACTCTATAATGCCCCGTTCAGTGAGTGGGAGTGTAAGATCTGCCCTCGCTCCATGTCCTAATACCTTTCCAGGACCAGATGGGATTCACAGCCACTTCCTCCGTCACCTTTCATCAGCGTTTCAACACCACCTTCTCGCCATATTTAATCGTCTATGGGCAGAGGGGGTTTTCCCGTCGGAATGACGGGAAAGCATCATCATCCCAGTGTTGAAACCTGGAGCAGATATGCTGGCGGTTCATAGTTATCGCCCTGCCAGACTCACCAACGTTATGTGTAAGCTTCTCGAATATTTGATGAGTCAGCGGCTGGTGGGGATCCTTGAAGATATGGGACTCTTGGCCCCACAACAAGGGGGTTTTCGTTAGACTGAAGTCGGCCACCTGTACGGCCTTTACTCGCTGAGAACATCTTGTTGTGCTCCGGAAAGTGTATGACACCACCTGGTACCACAATATACTGACTACACTGTACGACTGGGGATTAAGGGGCCCACTTCCAATCTTCATACGGAATTTCCTTTGCCATCGTTCCTTTCGGCTTAAGGTTGGTACCTCTCTTAGCTCAACTCATATTGAAGACAATGGTGTCCCACAGGGCTTTGCTCTCAGTCTACCTCAATTTTTAGTCGCAATAAATGGTCTTACTGCGGCTGTGGGGTCATCGGTCTGCTCCTCCTTGTTTGCTGATGACTTCAGTCCATATTTTAGCTCAGTCATTATTGGTGTCGTTGAATAGCAGCTGCAGGGAGCCTTTCAAGGCACAATCCTGGGCCTTCGCCCATAGTTTCCAGTTTTCAGTGCAAAAAAAAAAAAACTTCTGTCGGGTGGTTCAGCTGGACCTAGAGCTATACGTGGATAGTGAATCGCTTCGCATTGAAGAGACGCATCCGTTTGTCAGCATGCTCTTTGAAAACCGACTGTTTTGGGGGCCACATCTTCGGCAGCTGAAGCCAAAATGCTGGCGATACCTAAATATACTGCGCTGCTTCAGCCACACTGTTTGGGGAGCCGCCCAGCCAACGCTCTTGCAGCTTTATAAGGCCATTATCCAATTACGCCTGGACTATGGGAGAATGGTGTATAATCCGTCAGCTCCATCTGCGTTGCAGATATTAGTCCCAATTCTCCACACCAGTGTATGTCTAGTAATGGGAGCTTTTCGCAAGAGTCCAGCGACAAGCCTCCATTCTGAAGCTGTGGTTCAACCTCTGCGGTTACGCTGGGAACAGTTATTAGAGTCGTACATTGTCAGTATCCAGCCGCTGTGCTTGCTTCCCCAAATTGCCTACCCAGGCTCTGCCTCCCGATCGCGGTCCGTGTCCATTAGCTTCTTTACTCACTTGAATCCCTTCACTTCCCTCGTACTTTGCACTACTCTTCCCTTGCCCCTTCTTGGTGCATTCCTCGCTTGCAGATTAGGTTGGACTTGCCCTGGGACTCAAAAGTCTCAGAACCGCCGTTGAATCACTGTCGCCTGTTCCAGGCAATGCTTGAATCATTCCACAAGGCATAATTTATTTACACAGATGGTTCTCTTGAAGATGACCATGCTGGGTACGCCTTTGTCCATAGTAACCATATCAAACAGCGACCCTTGTCTTGCGGAAGTAGCGTCTTCGCCGTGGAGCTGGTCGCTTTTCACGAGGTGTCGAACATCTCCGAGCTTGCCCCAAGCGGTAGTTTGCGAGTTGTAGTGAATCCCTGAGTGGCTTGCTAGCCCTAGATCAGTGTTTTCCTAAACATCTTGTAGTGCGGTTAATTCAGGACGCAGTCTTCACTCTTGACAAGTCAGGCCTTTCTGTCGCTTT
The DNA here is from genome assembly GCA_026315105.1 of Locusta migratoria. NCBI lineage: Eukaryota > Metazoa > Arthropoda > Insecta > Orthoptera > Acrididae > Locusta > Locusta migratoria. The sequence continues at coordinate 166,499,341 of CM048755.1, read as the reverse complement.
TGTTTGGACACCCAGCTACATCGGTATATCAGGCAAAGAACACATCGATCAGTTGGTCAAGCAGGGCCCACCACTTCACGGTCCCAGATATTGGCTTTCCTGAATAGGACCACCGATCCCAGTTACACCACAAGGTCCTTGGGGTTTGGAGTTCTGAATGGGCTGACTCGACAGAACCGAATAAGCTTCGTGTTGTCAAGCCCTCAACAGCCATGTGAAGGTCCTCTATGCGGGCCTCTCGCAGGGACTCTCTTGTTTTTGGCCGACTACGTATTGGCCATACGTGGTTAACGCATGGCCACCGCTTACGTCCAGAGGACCTACCAGATTGCCGTTATGGCGCTCTGTTGATAGTGGTCCACATCCTGTTGGACTGTCTGCTTTTAGCCGTCTTGTGGCAGTTTTTTTACTCTACCATGTGCGATACGTTTAGTCTTAGGTGACAATTCCTCTATGGCTAATTCTGTTATATGTTTTATATGCGCTGCTGGTTTTTACCATTTCATTTCATGGCGGGTTCTTTAGCCTTATTCTCAGACCCGCATCCCTCCGGAACTTAAGTCGTTGTTAGCCTCTTTCTTTTAGACTGGCAAGAGATTTCTAAGATATGTAGTGTGTACAGCGTGGTTGGCTTGCCCGTTTTTATCCTAGTGATCAGTCAGCCATTGTATTCTGTTGTAACATTTTAGTTTGATTCACCAATATGTTTATTCCTTTCGTGTTTTCTCCCTCGTGTTGTCGGTGAAATGTTCATTGTCGATGTGAACCCCCTGAGGGTTTCCCTTCTCTGTGTTCAGCTCCAGGTTATGTTTTGTTTACGTTCAAATGTAACATGTTTGCTAGGAACAGGGGACTGATGACCGAGTAGTTCAGCTCCCCATAACATACGAACCAACCAACCTTTATAACACAAATCCATTATATTTATGTTTTTGTGGTCGAACAAAATTTTTCAATAACAATCGAACTATATTTCAATTCTCGGTCTCAAATTACAGTATGTTAATTAACTGTTGACTTACGGGAAGAAGTTTTATACCAAATATATTTTGAAAATCACATTTACGTGAAGTTAGGACCGGCCGTATCTGGAAGCTTACCAGGATTTAATGCTATCAAGGCTGTGATTGCAACCTAGCTTTTTCTGAGCAAGGCAAGCAAAACCTGTTCAATATACTTGCAAAACACGAAGGGTATCAAGAAGCATTTACCAGATTTGTGATATGTACAAAGTAGCTGGATTTACTAATGTAGATGCTGCAAGATTTGAGTTGTTTATAAACACCTACACTGCTTCCGACATAAATGAAGAGTTTACTTGGAAATCAGTTACAAACTTTGATGCGAGCTACTAACCATCGTGTAAGACTGAAGGACAACAGTTACTTGGGGTAAATTACGTTGATAGTCTCTGGAACAATGCACATATGAAAATGTTATATATTTTCAGTCTTGGAAATAATGGATTTAAGTTGTAAGGCAATCAGTATCAGTTCACGTGGTTTGATGGAGACCAATTACCAGTTTTCCTCAGAAACTTGCTTGAGAAAATTTCAAGTAGTTTGCGTTAACTAAACATTTTTTCTATAAATTTTTATCTATTCGAGTCTTAATTATGTTATTTGATTTTAATGAAAGAGACACAACTGATGATGCTGAAGATGCTGATTTGGATATTCTGTACCAAGATTGTCTGGATGAAAGTTTATCAGATACGAACGATGACGATGACCAAAATAATAAAAAAAACAACAGTCACATTTTGATGAAAAAACCAAACAACATTTTTTATGCAGTGAATTGTTGATGCATTAATGTTCAAAATACATCCAGTAGAAAACTTCTGCCTCTAAGTCAACAGTTTATAAACACACTGTAATTTGTGACTGAGCGCCGGCCGCGGTGGCCGAGGTGACTGAGGCGCTCCAGTCACGGTCAGCACGGCCACTACGGTCGGGGGTTCGAATCCCCCCTCGGGCATGGATATTTGTGCCGTCCTAGTTCGTAAGTAGTTTGTAAGTTTAGGGACTGATGACCCCGTAGTTAAGTCCCATAAGCTTTACAAACATTTGAACATTTTTGTGACTGAGCATTAAAATACGGTTTCATTATTTTTGAAAAGTTACATTAGACCACAAAAAACATAGACTGGATCTGTTTTATAAAGTCATCAGATTATCACGCATGCGCTAGAATTCACGGCGACATCTTAAATGTGTCTGGATGGATGTTTGGCGATTTGTCTGACTCTTTAAAAATTGTATTGAAATATTGACATAATTATCCTACATAAAAATCAAGACTCAGAAAATAATTAAACTTACGACACTTTCTCACGAACTGTCTGAAATTAGCGGCCACGAAAAAGTCTAGTAATATTGATTGTTAAAATCTTCTATAATACTGTACCATTACTTAAAATACTCCACAGTTACACGGAATAAAGAGGCAACATGTGTTTCCGGTCTTTTTATCTAATATTGTTAACGTATTATTCAACACGTATTTATGGATGGCTGTAGCCATGCTATATGAAGTTTTCAATAATTCATTATTTGTAATTTTAATGAGAGCTTTCAACATTATGTTCAGTTGTTATACCTGTAATCTAGTGCACTATATGTATGTAATTAGCTTTAAATTTAAATGGTGATCGTTAATAAAATGCACAACAGAGATTATGCAGTGTATAACATCGTCGGAAGATTGTTGGGTGAGCGGTATGGCAGACAGCATGTTTGTCAGTGATCTTTTGGTGATTATCAATATTTTTCTTGTTGTTAGTGATGGACAGTGCACTTTTCTCAATAAGGGTGTACGCCAGAAGAAGGAGTAAATATATGAAGTGGAGCAAATAATATGAAGACAATGCAGAATACTACAGCTTGTTGGAAGTTGGTACCAATGCGTACGTGTCCTCACCGAGAAGCGATCTCTATGGAAAATTGACGCACGAAGTCTAGTACGTTACCTTGCGATATATTATACGTTCTGTTCTGCAACGGTCAAAACAAAATAATTGGTGAAATGCATTGATTCACAGATTTCCAAAGAGGCCAAGACTATTGTACGTAGTTAGTTGGAACATCTGTGATGAAAATGGAGGCGCTGTTTAACGCTACAATAGCGACAGTGTCCTCGTTAATGACAGTGTTCACAATCAAGCTAAAACCATCATTGGCGAAGAGGAATGGTGCGCGACATCCAAAATTTACAGACAACAACGGAATATATTTATAAACAAATGTGGCGAGTCAACATATAAACCACAGCAAAAACGACGGGAAAACACGACACTTACTTTTTTATTATTTTTTTATATTTTTTTTTTATTTTTGTTATTGGACTTTGAGTAGTAGAGCTTAAAATTGATGAAAGCGCTGCAGTTACTAAACCATTAATAAAAGAAGACAAAGCTGCGAAGGAAGTGGTGCTACGATTAAAAAAAGGTGAACATTGATGACTGGAAATATGTTTTATGGTCCGACGAATTATTGTTTACATTGCTTCATACAAATGTTTTTCCGAAGGCTGACGTATATTGTTAGTACCCATGATCACCTACATCTACACCTACACCCTCATGATCATCATAATAAAATAAAATAAATCACATCGTTAACGGAAATATTTAGGTGTTCCTTTCTCTGTGCGCTTCTAAAGAATGGAATGGTAGAAAAATATAATAAAAACTGTCAGTTGAACGCTCTGACGTGCATCTCAATGTAATTTGCAGAGTATTTATGCAGATGTAGATGTTTATGTACCGAATGTCCTAAAAGAAGTTTACGATAGAGGAAGAGTTCTTCCTTCAGTACCGAGCGAGGTGGCGCAGTGATAACACACTGGATTCGCATTCGGAAGGACAGTGGTTCAAATCCATTTCCGAGCATCCTGATTTAGGTTTTTCGTGATTTCCCTAAATCACTCCAGGCAAATGCCGGGATGGTTCCTTTGAGAGGGCATGGCCTATTTCCTTCCCCATCCTTACCCAAACATCCGAGCGTAAGCTCTGTCTCTAATGACCACGCTGTCGACGGGACGTTAAACCCTAAGCTTCCTTTCTCCTTCCTTCCTTTAGTCAAGCATGAGGGAGGTTCCATAATGATTTGGGCATCTATGTCGTGGTATTAAACTGTTTATGTCATTGCTCTCATTGGTCTGATAACTGTGAAAGAGTATCTCACCATCCTTGACAGCAAACTGCTTACTATGTATAACACATTGATAACAAATAGTGCCATACTCCAAAATGATATTATGCCTCAACACAGACCCAAATGCTTCAGGCGTGCTTTGTACAGAATCCGAAAATTATCAGACAGCTTGCCTGAATATCAAAATCCCCATTTATCGACAAAATTGATCAATATTGGGGAGTTTTAGAATAAAGATTGAGGACTAAGTTTACATCACAACGCCGTTGCAGCAATTGACGAATGTTTTGATAGAAGAACGGATAACACTCTGTTTGCGGAATGTAATGACATGTTACGTCTCTGTTACTCGAAGAGCACAAGTTGTTCTCAAAGCCAATGGTATACCAACATGTTACCAATAAATAAATTTTCTGTCTTTAGTAGCTGTTGATAACACTTTTACCACCTCCTGTTACCTTAATATTTCGTTGGATTTTGAGTAATTTTGTGACTGTGATTTGTCTTTAATTTTATAATGAACTTAAATTATATTACTGTACTTCTGGTGATATTTTTTCGTTGTAACAAGAGGTTTAATGTTGTGAAGAGGAAGTCGAACGCTCCATCTCACCAACGTTATATTTGATAACTTCATGTACCTTTCTCTGTGCATCTGTTGCAGATAGAACTTTGAAAGCTTGATAGTTTTTTTTCAGCATGCATAGTTAGCTTACTGAACTACAACCAATGTTTCTTTGTTGGTATAGTATTTACAGCCTTTTTACTCTTAAACTATTTGTAAATTGTAAAAATTTCTTATACATTTCCCTGATTCACAGAAGAAAGACACTTTTTTCTCACGAATCTAGTTCAGCTTTTAAACATTGTATAGCATTTCGAAAATTTGAATATCCTTAATGTAGCGGCATAAGACCCAAACTGTGAAATGATGTAATATATAAATAAATTTCAAGATACCGCTTCATTCATATTTAAAATTGCCATGTAGAGTAATATGGGTCTTCTTCTTGTTCTGTTTCTTCACCAATAACTATTCAGCTTCTTTCTGTTCTTGAAATCTTTCTATTAAATTCAGTTGCAAATTTAACCTAGCGAGCTTGCACCTTATTCAAATGATTTCACAGTATTTACGCCAGGAAAAATGTCAAGCCTTTCCAGGGCCTTTATTCTGTATCCTAACGATCATCATTAAATACAATAACACTGTTACTAACCTTTCATTTCCATTGCATTCTAACAAATACCTTTCTTGGCATACGAGGTCGTATAAAATTAGTTGTTATTCTTGGTACAGCTATGAAGACGTTTTCTGAGAAGATCACGATGTCCCAAAACTCTATATATTGGTTTTATAGCTTCCATAGCAGAAGTGTGGATAGATTATTAATGTTTATATGAATATCCAGCAGCTTGGGTCTTCCTGTGTTTGCACCATGACTTAGTACCATCTAAACAAGCAAAATAAAGAGGATTATTGTCAGTGGATGATTTGTGTAAATATTTTGCCCCTACGGCTTTCTTCATTTATTTCTTATTTATTATTTCCACAGCATAGTACTGCTGTACTTTATTTACAATTTTATTTGATAAGCTACCTCTAATGTTTTTACATCAGACAACATTTTGCCTTCTAGGTTTCACTTCAGTTTCGTGAGAGGGGTGCATTTTCTTCTTTGTAGACAATCAACGCAGTCTACTTGAGTTCATCGTTTGGTTATTATTCTGTTGCCACATATCATGATTTTACCACACTTTTGAAAGTCTTGGAGTCACCATTCACAAGGAATTAGGTAGAATATAGACCCAGTTCCTTTTCCGATCTGTTGAAAATATTCACAACACCTCCAGTTAAACCCACATGATTCTTATTGCAGATGTTATCTGTGTATTACTTATTAGACTCACATCAGAATAAGCGCTTAGTGAGTACCTCTTAATCCAACACTTTGCCACTCTCTACAATAGTGACAGTGACAACAATATTTTTTGTGTGAACACTTTTCTGCTAGCTTCTATCAAACGCAACTGCTGTACCTGGTTTCCTTTCATGTTGATTTGTGGGTTTACTGACAGGAAGTTTGATAGGAAAACTTTTCTGCAAACTAAACACTCTTATCGCTTCAGTAGATTTATCTATTGTACCAGATGGAAGTGGCAGATCTGCTGTGGGCCGAGCGGTAAGTTCCCAGCTTATGTCAGGATCAGGCAAAGATACCTACTGCAGTGCCAGAGGACGCTAGAAAAACAGTATTAGTGTTCACAAGTTTATTCAGTTGTTGACAAGATTTTGTGGTGTATGAGCTACCTTGACAGGAGCTATATCAACAGGTGACGTCGCCTTTGGTCGTGTCAGCTCGTCGTCTCAATGCGTCTTCTATGTGCCATCTGCTGTGAGCTGTCCGGACAGGCGGTATCCACGCCATTGCGTCTGGGTGTCGAAGAACAGACCGTCAGGAAAGTGTACTTCTTCCCACTTTCAGCCGTTGTGTCTGGGAGTCGAAGAAGAGACCGTCAGAAAAATGTACTTGGTCCAACTTTTGGTCTATGCAGCTGCTTGTGTGTCCATACTTGGAACCACTGGAGTCGGATGCCATGGTGACAAATGAACTATTGATACCGGTTGGCAGGGCTAGCACCAGACATAATTATTGGCCTTTAGGAAACCAACCAATAAAGTCTGAGGTAGTCTCAGGTAGCAACCACACTCAGCATTGTGAAGACGGTAGTACCTCAGTTCAACATCTTCCTTGGACGATAGTTAAAAGTGTACTAGCTCTTGGACTCCATCTTCTAGCCACGAATAGTGACTACTAGCTTTTACTGCTTCTAATACATAAGCTGAATACAGTGAATAGATCTTTGGATCGACGATTACTCACCTGAGCATCATCGATCCCAAAGACCAAGTGACCACAACTTCCAACAGCGGAAGTATATGTACAGGAATCGTCTGAAGCTATGGTATGAGGGTCTGTTCGTAAGAACTGGATGTGTTCCACTTGTGAATGTGGCGTTCACTCAATGAGCCTGTTAACTGTAACTTGACACCTGGCTGTTGGGGGACATGGAAGGAGCCTCACTGCAGGGTGTGGATATAACTATCTTAATCACATCCGGGCGTCCCCTGGCAACTGCATAACGGCCGGCTACTCCTTCCACTCCAAAGGCATCAGCGTTTGAAATGGCAACCCAGAATTTATCAAAATCGTCCTCATCAGGATCAGCTTTGACTATAGTCTCAGTTAATATAGAGTGCTTAAGCAATCAGAAGGAGGAACTTCTTAAAAATTTGTGCCAGCGCAGTTGTTCTGACATACTCTGCATTCAGGAGACACATCGAGACTTTCTAGATAGATGCTCCAAACAATTGGTCATGACACTTGTCGCAGAACGACCTCATAGTCAGTATGGCAGCGCCATTTTTACAAAACCCATCCTCGATATTAACTCCACTGGCATCATTACAAAGAACAATATCGAAATTGTAACAGTTGAACTGCGCGGTATCAGAGTAACATCAGTTTATAAACCTCCCACAGAAACCTTCATCTTTCAAAAAACTCTTAATTTTCATAGCCAGCCACTTAAGTGTGTTATAGGAGGCTTCAATAGCCATAGTTACTGCTGGGGTATAGTGAATATGACAATGGAGTCCCAGTACCGAATTGAGCAGATTCCAGATCTATGATACTTATAAACGATAGTAAGCTGCCACCATCTTTCAACTGTTCTCGATGGAAACGTGGGTACAATCCCGATCTTATATATGCCAGAGACACCATCACACAGCTGTGCATGAAGTCTCAACATAGGCCAAGCATGTGCCAGATCTTTCCTGCAGTATGTTCTCAGACGGTTTCATTTCGCCGTAGATATAACTTTAAGAAAGCAAACTAGGAGAAGTTAAGCACTCTCCTTGATCGAGAGATATAACATATTTGCCCAGGCGCTGAACAATATTACCTCTTTGTAAGAGCTGTGAACAAATGTTCCAGGATGTCCATCCTTCGTGGATGTCGAACTACATATGTGCAAGGACTGTCCCCAGAGGTAGCCTAAGACCTCGACCACTACTACACAGCATTTGAACAAGACCGATTTAGCGAAGAAACAACATCTCGTGGACAGCAATTACTCAAATCTATATCAGCCGCCAAGTCGGAGCAGTGGATCGATCTTATGGAAGAGATTGATTTTAATAATAACAGTCAAAAACCGTAAAAAATTAACAGATGCCTGAATAACGAACCAGCTAGTGCAGCGCTTCATGCAAACATAACAGCCAAAGATGTTGCTCATCAACTATTAATAAATGAGAAAGTGGATAAGAGAAACTTCAAGCCAAAAGCTAAGAACATGCCTATTTCTGTTACGGACTTGTCTAGGTCTTTATAATTGGAGGAGCTACAGAGTGCGATAAGTAAATGTAAAACAGGAAAGGCTGCTGGCTGGATGATATTAGGAATTAGCAAATAAAGCGTTTTCAACCCACAACACAAAAATTTATTTTAAATCTTATCAATAACTGCTTATTCTCCGGAAGGATCCCCACAATCTGGAGGAAAGCTCATGTCATCGCTATCCTTAAACCTGGCAATGAGAACAATGACGCTAAGAATTACCGCCCAATATCTCTTCTTTGCCACCCGTACAAAATTCTGGAGAGGATGATACTAAACCGCTTGACGAAAGAAATGGACTCTGTGCTCATTCCTCAACAGGCTGGCTTTAGACCGGGTATAAGATACACGTCTCACAACCTCAGACTTACCCTGTACATTGAAGATGGTTTTGGAACACGTATGATCACTGGTGTGGCCTTTGCTGATCTGTCTGCTGTATAGAAAACCGTGAACCATAAATTTCTCCTGAAATATTTTGTGACATCACTAAAGACTACATTCTAACTTTTGTATCCCATCCTCGTCGCCACGTTTGTGTCCCAGCCTCGTCGCCGCTTCAGCTGCCAGCATCAACGAGAGGGACTCCGGGATCGTGCGTGCCCCCGCCGCCTGAGCCACGCACCTCAGAAGAAGATGACCTGGGCGGAGGCGTGCGCCCTTCCCCTGGTTTCGGTGGGTTTCCCGGGGGAACGCAAGGTGGATACCGGGGCGCGGACGGCGTCTCGATCCCAGCCTCTGCTACGACGCGGCGGTTTGGGGGGGGGGGGGGGGGGGGAGGGGTGTGGTGTCGCACAAGTATAAAGTGAGCGCCACCTACTTTCGCACGGCGCGACGTTCTTACGGCGACAGCCACGAGCGCCCTCTGCTGCAACTCCGCTCGTGGCCACAACTGGACTGCATCGTTGACTTGGGACTGAGATAGGAACCAGTTAACACTTGGGAATCAGATAGGCACCAGTTAAGACTTGGCTATTGGATAGGCACTAGGAATCATCAGTAGGCAGGCCTCTATATAATGTATCAGCATTCTGCAGACAAGAACTATGTAAAAGTTAAGTATCACTAAGTTTCTATGAAATATATATCTCGTTCTAATTTACTCTAGTGATTCTAGTTTCTACTGTCCCTCTGGCTGCTCACCACCGTACCTACACAAGCGGGCATCCTTTATTCCTGTGTCGGTTTCTTTCTACTCGGCCACCGACACCTACGACTCCGGCGGAAACGAGACGCAAAAGCGGCGACGAGGCTGGGACACAAAACTAACCACCTTAATCGCCAACTTCCTTAGTAACAGATTTTTCGTGGAATTTCAAGGATGGCACAGTAGATGAAGACTACAAAGAAATGGTCTATCCCAGGGCAGTGTTCCAGCCCCTATACTCTTTAATATATATACGAACGATCATCCACTTCCATCATTCACCAGACGTTTTCTATATGCGGATCATTTCGCGTTGGACACCCACGGAAAGGATTTCCATGATGTTGAAAATAATCTGTCTGGAGCATCGAAAGAACTAGGACAGTACTACAAAATAATAATCAAAAGCCTAACCCTAACAAAACGCAAGTCAGTTCTTTCCATCTAAAAAGCAGACAGGCCAACCAACGACTAAATATTTCATGGAATGGCTCTCAATTTGAATATTCATTTTCCCCTAAGTTTCTAGGGGTGACCTTAGACCGGACCATAACCTATAAAACACGTTGTCATAACACCAAGATGAAAGTACGTGCAAGAAATAATATGATACTAAAACTAAGGGGATCTAACTGGGGAGCACAGCCAGCCACTATTCAGACTTCAGATTTGGCGTTGTGCTATTCAGCGGGCGAATATGCAGCGCCTGTCTGGCATAATTCTTGCCACACTAGGAAAGTGGACACTGCTTTGAATGAGACGTTTGCATAATTACTGGCTGCCTGAGACCAACCAAAGTGGAGCAGCTCTATCAGCTAGCAGGTACAGCTCCGCCTGACATCAGGCGTGAAGCTGCTGTACAAGCAGAAGGGCGTAGAGCCCTGACCTCTCTACTTAACCCACTGTTTGGCCTATCGCCAGCACCAACACGCTTCAAGTCTATAAAACGTTTTGTAAGAGTCTATGTCAACAACAACACAAACCAAGTGACAGACATGTGGAGAAATAGAGCAAAAATTGCTCGTCTAGGCTGGAGAAAACCTAAAGAATAGCTACCTCCCGGTAAAAATGAGAGCTGGTGTACCTGGAAGTCCCTCAATAGGTTACGTACTGGTGTTGGGCACTGTATAGTAAGCCTTGAAAAATGGGGATTCGTTAGTGGACCCTCAACCTGTGAATGTGGAGCGGAGCAGACAATGTCTCACCAGTGCAACTGTCATTTGCGCCCGGCATCCTGCACGGAAGAGGATTTAAGGCTGGCCAACTCTAATGTCTTGGATGTAGCCCGTTTCTGGGCGAAAACAATTTAAGTTAATGACTGTTACTCTGTTTAAATATAAATGTATATATGTTTTGTATACTAACTTTAATTCTTTGAACTTTGCCCACTTCTGGGTGAAAACAATTTTAATTACTAATTTACCTTTAATGTTAACGCCTATTGTCCAGGCAATTGTTTACTTAATTGCTGGTAAGCTTTCTTGAAATTAATTTGTAATTAATGACTTTGAGATGAATAAAACATCCTGGTTATTCATTCTTGTGAAAGAGCTATGTGTAGTTATGAAATGTTTACAAGCTAACGAATATACCCTCTCGCTTCTCTTGTCTTCTGTTGCAGTCAACAGTCTGCTGACTGCAGTGTTCTAACTCGCCAATGCAGCGACTGCTGTCGTCACGAGAGAGACGCTTTGCATTTAGGACGCAGCTGATGGCCTGCTTCCGCCTAGCTTGGCTGACGATTGCTTGCTCAATCTAAGATTTTAAGAAGTTTTTCAGTACTATTTGCGCTTTGACATATCATTGCTGCACAAAGTGTTTGAGCAGCCGGATGACGTCTGTTAATCGCTGGGGACGTACATTAGTCTGATATTACTCTTACGCATATTGCTAATCCATTATCAAAGGTCTAGATATAATTCTCATTACCACAACCGGTGTAAGCAACACCAATGTTGCAGAAAAGGCCTACAGATTTCGTAATTTTCATCATCACAAATGTCAAAAAATGCACTACTATCAACAGCTGATGAATTTGAGTGGATACACAAAATGGTCCACAAATAACGTAGAGGCCGGCCGCGGTGGCTAAGCGGTCTGCGGCGTGCCAGTCACGGTCTGCACGGCCACTGCGGTCGTGGTTCGAATCCCCCCTCGGGCATGGATGTTTGTGCTGTCTTTAGTATAAGCTAGTTCATAAGTAGTTTGTAAGCTAAAAATAAATAAATAAATAAATAAAAAGAAATAAAAAAACGTAGAAACTAATATGCAGCTCTAAAAGCAACGAAAAGATTAGTAATGAAATAAGGAAAAACGACCCACAAATCATGATGTGGCAAGTTCAGAAATATTTAGTGAGGCGTGCAATGTATATCGGAAAGACAGATTGGTCACAATTGGAGGGGGAGTGTTGATCGCCATGGACAAAGGTATTGTTTCTACTGAGGTTGAGATTGAGGGTAACCGTGAAGTTATCTGGGAACGTATAACAGGTGTAAGAGGAGTAAAGTTAATAGTTGGGTGTTGTTACCGGTACCCCAGTGCTGCTGTACCAGTTTTAGAGTCATTCAAATAAAGCCTACGCCAGGTAGTGCGTAAGTATCAGGGTCATGCGATATGGCACATTTTCCGAGAACTGTTTGAGCACTTAAACCGGCAACCCACACGCAATGGAAATATTTTAGACCTTATAGCTACGAACAGGCCTAAACTTATTAACGATGTCTGTGTAGAGAAAGGAGTTAGTGATAGTGATATTGTCGCGTTGAAATGGAAGCAGGTTTGACTTCGAAGGAAGGGTTGTCGACTGAACACAGCACTTATACTGAAAGCAGGTTTATTGCGAACTGAAACGTACACGCAGCACTGACTGCCTCTCGGGCAGAGTGCTCTGCTATTTATACACAGACAGAATATACCAGAAATTAGAAGAATAGTTAACATAAGAAACAAGTAGAAATTACAAGTGAACATAAGAAACATGTAGAACATTCTGGAAATGTTAATTACAAAGAAATAAATTTTTGCCGGTGGATAGGATTGAACCGGAGACGTTCACCACCGCAGTCGGTGACAATATCCCCTGCGGTTTACGTGGGGTCTCGCGGCAATATTTTCATAGTGTCAATGTTGACCAAAGTTAATAAACCAATCAAGAAGACTAGAAGCGTGTTTTTGTAAGAAAGAGCCGATAAGCAATTGTTAGGATCGCACTTCGAAAATGAATGGACATCCTTTAGTCCCGCTACAATGGATGTAGAGGAATTGTGGACTAAATTTAAATTCATTGTAAATTAAGGGTTAAAGAAATATGTGCCTTATTATTATAATTAAACCAATTGCTGCTATGAGTATTTTTTTTATTTTCAGTATTACAGATCCGTTTCGGCTAATATTACCATTGTCAAGTGATCTGCGTTTTAAATGGGCAACATTAAGATTAAACAATGGTACGTCGTATTATAATATTACAGAAGGATCTTAATAACTACTTACGTATGTGTCTAGATGTTCACACATACATAAGACATCTAAAGCATATATACATTAACTGTCAAAAACATTGTGATAATATTACGTATTTTGACAGCTACAGCTAAGATGTCATATCTTTACAAAAGATGTACAACAGATATCTTCGACGTATTTGACATCTATGTTAATACATCATAGATGCTATAATATGGTCTAGTTTTGAAGTACATGTTGTATACTTAAATTTTTTTTAAAATGTTTTACTGTTAATTTCTATAAACGATTTTCGAAGGCTACGTATATGTTTATATGTTTTATCGTTTATTTCTATAATCGATTTTCGTAAGCTGCTTATATGTTTCCAGAGAGTGTTTTATACAGATGTTCAACTGTTGGTTTACGTTACCTATGGATTTTCGTTACACAAAGCCTAACCTTTTTCATTGACGAAAAATTCAATAAATTTTTTAAAATAAATTTGATGTTTAAGGTCAGTTTGTTCATTTATTACATTTTGAGGGTTGTTACGTATATATATATATTTCAATTTCTTCAATGATAGTTCTAATAGGGCCTTTCGGAATTTTATGGAGTACATGAAGTGCATGTTCAATGGTATTAACAGTGTGCTGACGTTCTTTTAAGTGAAGAAAATTTTTTTATTGGTTGTTCAACTGAAAGTCCAATGTGTTCTTTAAATCGCGTGTGGAAATTTCGTCCAGTTTGGCCAATGTAGAAGTTATCACAATCAGCACAAGTGATTTTATATACATCTAGGTTATTGTATATGGGAATTTTTGCGTTACCTGAACGTAATTTGAGTTTAAGATTGTTCATGATTCGGAAAGCAAAACGTACATTTGTAGATTTGAATAATTTATTTATTTTGTCGGATATTTGTGTAACGAAAATCCATAGATAACGTAAATCAACAGTTGAACAACTGTATAAAACACTCTCTGGAAACATATAAGCAGCTTAAGAAAATCGATTATAGAAATAAGCGATAAAACATATAAACATATATGTATACTTTCGAAAATCGTTTATAGAAATTAACAGTAAAATATTTTTAAAAATTTAAGTATACAACATGTACTTGAAAACTAGACCATATTATAGCATCTATAATTGTAGACTGACTATAAAATCCGTGCTAAGTGCCAAAATGAACGTTTTGAGTAAAACTCAAAAAACCTCCTAAAATGAACAGTTTATCTTTATGTGCAATTTTTTTGTCTTACTTTGTGTCTGCCGCTAATCTGTAAAGATTTATTACAGTTGAATCGACCATTCATTTCTTATCTTTATGAAAAAAATATTTTCGTGATGGAAAAAAAATGTAAAAACCGGGCTATTCCAAAATTCGAGTAAATGGAAAGCTGTATTGGACTTTATAGTCTGGATGAAGGTCAACGAAGGCGTCATTCATTCTCTGATAATTCAAATCTTGGCTTAAGTGAAGTTTTGGCCCTTGTGTAAAGACTTTCCTCTTGGGGGAAAATTGCTATGTGTTCAACTATGCGCAGTGCATCGTCACCTGTGTATTTCCTCTCTTTGGTTTTATTTCCCCTACGTTCAACGTATGTAACGTCACCATGCTTTTTCGATTTAACCAATGTTTCAATCATACGCTTTGTGATGCCATGGATTTCCATAAATGTTTCCTTGGACACTTGTTTATGATCACCTTTGCCATCAGGAATCGTATAAAATACACTGGCCTGCCTTTTACTTTCTGTCGAATCTGTGTACGACCCATGTAGCCTACGTTAAATACTTATGTTTCCCATTAGATACGAATTTTGCATGACGTTATCTCCTAGTTCATAAAAATGATTGAAGATGTTTAGTTTTTGTTTTAAGGCAATACTTCTGCATAGATATGGGCATCAGAATGAAACCTACATAAAAGAAGGCCATGGAGAAGTGTAAACAATGCGTCTAATAACCTGATTTTCACTACTTTGCACTCAGAACAAAAACGCATATACAAATACCTGCGACATTAAAAGCCGAAGGAATACAACTTCGAGCTATTAATAAACGATAACCTAGGTCCATGATGTTATAGAGGTATTTAAACCTACCCCATCAGGTGGAGGTTGTTTCTCAGGCACTGTCACGTTCCGACTGTTCTTGTAGGATATCGCTTCTGCTCTAAGCTTTTTCTTGCGTTGAGAAACACTCCCTTAAGCACTTTTACGGCTTTTATTTACCACTGCCATTGCAGAAAAGGACAAAATGAATAGTTACTGCTTGCTACATGACGGAACCTCAACTCAAACAGTAATACCAAAGCTCACGTGCACCTCTGGCCACTGGCACCTAGCCCAGATTTTACTTCGCAACAGGTGTCACATAGTTCGCCGGGCGTTCTTGTGAGAAACATTTGAACTACTTCCACATCAAATAACGGATAGCCCGCTTTTTACTGAGTTGTGTTAGGCATGTAGCCCATATTTTCACAATAATACAAAAATTTTCATTTTTGGCACTTAACACGGATTTTATTTTCAGTCTACAATTTATTAACACAGATGTCAAATACGTCAAAGATATCTGTTGTACATGTTTTGTAAACATATGACATCTTAGCTGCAACTATCAAAATACGTAATATTATCACAATTTTTTGACAGTTAATATATATATATATATGCTTTAGATGTCTTATGTACGCGTGAACATGTAGACACATACGTAAGTAGTTATTAAGATCCTTCTGTAATATTATAATACGACATACCATTGTTTAATCTTAATGTTACCCATTTAAAACGCAGGTCACTTGACAATGACAGTATTAGCCGAAACGGATCTGTAGTGGTGGAAAGAAAAAAATACTCAATAGCAGCGATTGGTTTAATTAAGTCACTTGCTGACCTTTTTAACGCTGCAGGCCCTAGAGAACATAAAATATGTGCCTTTAAAGTCAATTATGAATGGAAAAGATCCACCGTGGTATAATAATATGTTAGAAAGCTACTGAGACAAAGACTGCTGCACTCTCGGTTCAAAAAAGAACACGCAAATGCTGACAGGCAAAAGTTTGTAGAGATTCGTGCGTCTATAAAAAGATCGAAGCATACAATAATTACCACAGCCATACCTTAGCAGAGATCTTTCCGAGAACCCGAAAAAAATCTGGTCGTCTGTAAAATAGATAAGCGGGTCGAAGCCCACTATCCAGTCACTCGCTGACCATTCCGTGGCAGTAACAGAAGAAAGAAAACGGAAAACTTACGTTCTAAATTTAACCTTTAAAAAGTCTTTTATGCAGAAGGACCGTACAAATGTACCATCATTTGATCAACGTACAAATTCCAAAATGGAGAACATACTAATAGGTATTTCCGGTGTCAAGATGCAGCTGAGAGAGCTAAATACAAAAAGTCTCCTGGTCTCGATGGAATACCAGTTCGGTTTTACAAAGAGTATTCTGCGGCATTGGCCCATTACTAAACTTGCATTTACCACGAATCTTTAATTCAGCGCAAAGTTCCTAGTGATCGGAAAAAAGCGCAGGTGACTCCCGTTTATAAGTAAGGAAAGAAAAGTGACACACAAAATTACAGGCCAATATGGTTGACAGTTTTCTGTCGAATTTCGGAGTATATTCTCAGTTCGAATATAGTAAATTTCCTTGAGACGGAAAAGCTTCTTTCTATGAATCAGCACGGGTTTAGGAAACATCGTTGATGTGAAACTCAGCTTGTCCTTTTTTCACATGACATCTTGCGAGCCATGGATGAAGGGCAACAAGCAGATTGTGTTTTTCTCGACTTCAAAAAGGCGTTTGACGCGTTGCCGCACTGCAGACTGCTAACAAAGATACGAGCATATGGAGAATGCGTTCACAGATTTGTAACTGCCTGGAAGACTTCCAAAGTAATAGAACGCAGTACGTTGTTCTCGACACGAGTGTTCATCAGAGACGAATGTATCGTTAGGCGTGCCCCAGGGGAGTGTAATAGGACGGCTCTTATTTTCATCTATATAAATGCTGTGATGGACAGAGTAACTTGTGGCTGTTCGCTGATGATGCTGTGGTGTGTGGGAGTGTGTCGTCTTGAATTGACTGTAATAGCATGTAGGATGAGTTAGACAAAATTTCTAGTTGGCGCGAAGAATGACATCTAGCTATCAATGTAGAAAAATGTAAGGTGATGCGCATGAGTAGGAAAAACAATCCCATAGTGTTCGAATACAGCATTAGTAGTGAGCTTCTTGATGCTGTCGTGTCGTTCAAAAATCTAGGCGTAAAATTGCAGAGCGATATGAAATGGAACGAACATGTAAGGACAGTTGTGAGTAAGGCGGACAGCCGACTTCGGATTATTGGACGAATTTTGGGAAGATGTACTTCATCTGTAAAGGAGACCGCATATAAAATGCTTGTATGATCACTTCTTGAGTATTGCTCAAGTGTTTGGGACCCGCAGCAGATATTTTTGAAGGAAGACACAGAAGTGATTCAGAGGCGAGGAGCTACATTCGTTACTGGTAGGTTCGACCAATACGCGAGTGTCAGGGCAATGCTCCGCGAACTCGAATGGGGATCGCTGGTTAAAAGACGGCGTTCTTTTCGAGAAATTCTGTTGAGGAAATTTAGAATGCTGGAATTTGAAGTTGAGTGCAGAACGATCTTCCTGCCGCCTACTTAAATTTCGTGTAATGATCACCTAGACAAGATAAGAGAAATTAGGGTTCCATTGATCCATTGATAGTGACCGGGCCAAATATCTCACGAAATAAGCATAAAAAAACTACTAAGACCAAAACTTGTTTAAATTGAAGGGGGAAAACAGATGACACTATGGTTGACCCCGTAGATGGCGCTGCCATGGGTCAAAAGGATATCAACTGCATTTTTAAAATAGGTACCCCCATTTTTTTACACATTCGTCTAATACGTAAATAAATATGAATGTTTTATTTGGAAAACTTTTGTCGCTTTGTGATAGTTGGCGCTGTAATATTCACAAACATATTGCTCACAATTTTAGACGAACAGTGGGTAACAGGTAAGTTTTTTAAAATTAAAACACAGAACGTAGGTACGTTTGAACTTTATTTTGGCTGTTCCAATGTGATACATGTACTTTTGTGAAATTATCACACATTATGAGAACGCATGCTGTTACTGCGTGATTATCTGTAATTACCTCATGACTTCAATAAATGCTCAAAATGATTTCCTTCAACTTTAATGCATAACGCAATGCAACGCGTAACGAAAGTCCTCTCAACAGCGAGTAGTTCGCCTTCACTAATGTTCTCACATGCATTGACAATGCGCTGATGCATATTTTCTTGTATTGTTATGAATCACGATAACAAATATCATTCAATTTTCCCTACAGAAAGAAATCTGGGGATGTAAGATCCGCCGAACGTGCGGGATATGGTATGATGCTTCTACGACCAATCCAACTGTCATTAAATATTCCATTTAATACCACTTCAACTGCACGCGAGCCATGTGCCAGACATCCATCATGTTGAAAGTACATCGCCATTTTGTCATGCCGTTAAACATCTTGTCGTAAAATCGGTAGAACAATACGTAAGAAATCAGCATACATTGTACCATTTAGATTGCTATCGATAAAATAGGGGCCAATTATCCTTCCTCCCATAATGCCGCACCATACATTAACCCGTCAAGGTCGCTGATGTTCCACTTGTTGCAGCCATCGTGGATTTTCCGTTGCCCCACAGTGCATATTCTGCCGGTTTACGTTATCTCTGTTTATGAATGACGCTTCGTCACCAAACAGTACGCGTGAAAAAATCTGTCATCGTGGCAAAAACTGTACACGGCGTTCAAAGTCTTCGCCATACAAATCCTGGTGCATAGAAATATGGTACTGGTGAAATTTATGTTGATGTAGAATGATCATCACCGACGTTTTCGAGATTACCGATTCTCGCTCAATTTGTCTGCTACTCGTGTACGGATTAGCCGCAACTGCAGGTAAAACACTTAGTTGGGCATCATCATTTGTTGGAGGTCGAGGTTGACGTTTGCCTTGTGGCTGAACACTTCCTGTCTCTTTAAATAACGTAACTGTCCGACGAAAGGTCCGGACACTTGGATGTCTTCCAGGATAACGATCAACATACATAGCATAGGCCCGTTTTGCATTTTGGTCACAATAACCATACATAAATACCATATCGACCTCTTCTGCTATTGGTAAACAGTCTATTTCAACACGTGTAATGTATCACGAAGCAAATGCCGTCCGCACTGGCGAAATGTTACGCGATACCACGTACTTTT
The DNA here is from genome assembly GCA_026315105.1 of Locusta migratoria. Lineage (NCBI taxonomy): Eukaryota > Metazoa > Arthropoda > Insecta > Orthoptera > Acrididae > Locusta > Locusta migratoria. Next base: position 166,479,871 of record CM048755.1, on the reverse strand, counting down.
ACGTTTGTGACTATTACAGCGCCATTTATCATAAAGCGAAAAAGTGTTCCAAATAAAACCTTCATATTTATTTACGTACTAGACGAATATGTAATAAAATGGGGGACCTATTTAAAAAATGCAGTTGATATCCGTTTGACCAATGGTAATGCCATCTAGCGGGACAACTACAGCGCCATCTGTCTTCCCCTTCAAGCTAGAGTAGTTTTGTTCTTTGTAGATTTTTCGTTTGATGCTTATTTCGTGAGATATTTGGCCCTGTCACTATCAATGGACCACCGTGTATATACACTCCTGGGCATTAAAACTGGTACACCACGAAGATGACGTGCTACAGAGGCGAAATTTAACCGACAGGAAGAAGGTGCTGTGATATGCAAATGATTAGCTTTTCAGAGCATTCACACAAGGTTAGCTCCAGTGGCGACACCCACAACGTGCTGAAATGTGGAATTTTTCCAACCGAATTCTCATATACATGTAGCAGTCGACCGGCGTTGCCTGGTGAAACGTTGTTGTGATGCCTCGTGTAAGGAGGAGAAATGCGTACCATCACGTTTCCGACTTCGATAAAGGTCGGATTGTAGCCTACCACGATTGCGGTTTATCGTTCGCGACATTGCTGCTCGCGTTGGTCGCGATCCAATGAATGTTAGCAGAATATGGAATCGGTGGGTTCAGGAGAGCAATACGGAACGCCGTGCTGGATCCCAATGGCCTCGTATCACTAGCAGTCGAGGTGAGAGGCATCTTATCCGCATGGCTGTAACGGATCGTGCAGCCACATCTCGATCCCTGAGTCAATAGATGGGGACGTTTGCAAGACAACAGCCATCTGCACGAACAGTTAGACGACGTTTTCAGTAGCATAGACTATCAGCTCGGAGACCATCGCTGCGGTTACCCTTGACGCTGCATCACAGATAGGAGCGCCTAGCGGTGGTGTACGCAGCGACGAACCTCGGTGCTTGAATGGCAAAACGTCATTGTTTCGGATGAATCCAGGTTCTGTTTACAGCATCATGATAGTCACTTCCGTGTGTGGCGACATCGCGGGGAACGCACATTGGAAGTGTGTATTCATCATCGCCATACTGACATATCACCCGGCGTGATGGTATAGGGTGCCATTGGTAACACGTCTCGGTCACCTCTTGTTCGCATCGACGGCACTTCAAACAGTGGCCGTTACATTTCAGATGTGTTACGACCCGTGCTTCTACCCTTCATTCGATCCCTGCGAAACTCTACATTTCAGCAGGATAATGCACAACCGCATGTTGCAGGTCCTGTACGTGTCTTTCTGGATTCGGAAAATGTTCGACTGCTGCCCTGTCCAGCATATTCTCCAGATCTCACACCAGTTGAAAACGTCTGGATAATGGTGGCCGAGCAACTGGCTCGTCACAATACGCCAGTCGCTACTCTTGAACTGTGGTATCCTATTGAACCTCCATGGGCATCTGTACCTGTACACGTCGTTCAAGCTCTGTTTGACTCAGTGCCCAGGCGTATCAAGGCCGTCGTTATGGCCAGAGGTGGTTGTTCTGCGTACTGATTTTTCAGGATCTATGCACCCAAACAGCGTGAAAATGTAATCACATGTCAGTTCTAGTATATTTCTCCAATGAATAACCGTTTATCATCTGAATTTATTCTTGGTGTAGCAATTTTAATGGCCAGTAATTCTTAATCTCAAATCACGTAATGAGTTACAGAAGTATTTTAAGAAAGATTGTGACGTATTTTACCATTTTAATCACTTAAAGCATTTCAGTACACATTTCTGTAGCCATATGTGTTTAATGTTTACTGGGGAGATTTCGAGGTGTTGGAGAGCGAAGAGACTGGCGTTTTAAACGCGCCAGCGCACACAGCTGTGTGGTATCGTCATCAGAGCGGAATCTGCACGATTGGAACACCGCAGCGGTGACAATAGACATTAAGCTCCACGCCACTCGCTGTGGGAAGGAAGAAAAGGAAATAAATAACAAATACTCGTTTCGCATAAACTAGCACAAGTGTGTGAGAGTCATTCTTCATCCACTATAAGTGACGAGATGTCATATACACTAACTCAAACTCGGAATAGATTTCATCCGCTTTAGAAGCACACTATTTTCCACTAATTGGCTCATCAGGAAGTGACTGGAGCATTGCGCTAGTGAATTTGGAAACATGCAACAGAGACCAATAAGAAAGTGCATTTAGGGACTGGTGAAATTATAGCAATGCAAACGGGATCCTACAACACTGACGATGCTTTTCAGTAATAAAACTTTCAGTAAAAGGCATTGAGTTACGCACTAACAATTAACAGATTTAAAACAGAAATGATAACAGCACAATATGTGTGGAGTATCGTGTGGTAACTAATTCATATCTCAACAACAGACTCGTACATACTATTTACGAATTTTTCCGAAATGTTCCTGTCGGTCATAAAATAATTGATATTTCTAGTAATCCAATATATCTACCACTGATTGAGTATACATTGGATCATATTGAATGAGAAACTGTCGATCAGCATGATGAACCGGCCCATTTTCGCGGCGGTGAAATTGGCAAAAGACTGCATTTGAAGAAAAATAAATATCGAGTCAAAGCATTGAGTGTACCATTTCACAGTGGAATGTAGTTGGATGGTGTGCTGTCAGCTTATCCTTAACAATTTGTTATCACGCCATGAACTCAAGCTCGGCGGGTCAGCCGATTCAATCGCTAGCAGGCGTCTACTGCGACAAACATGCGACTGTAAATAAAAAGAGTATTTTCGAGCCTAAATTGGACCTTCTCTTACAGAGCTCCCAACATAGCTGAGAACCAGCGAAGTATTCCTGCACCGGCTCGTGATACCGGCGATCGCCTTTTAAGGACCAGCCAGGCGACTTGCCTGTCAGGGTTGCATCCACGAAGCAAACGATAGCCTTATGGAAGACTGAAGAAGAAGAAGCAAAACAAAATGTTCAAATGTTTGTAAATCTATCGGACCAAACTGCGTGGTCATCAGTCCGTAGCTTACAAACTACTTAAACCTAGGTAAACTAACCTAAGGACAAACACACACACCTGTGCCCAAAGGAGGACTCGAACCTCCACGGCGAGCAACCGCGCGCTCCGCAGCGAGACACTTTAGACCGCTCGGCTACTCCACCGCGGCGAAGAAGAAGCCTGCTACGGAAGAAATCACAGAAAACCGTTCGACACCGTACCGAGGAAATAATCCGGCTGCTCCAATGGACCACCTTCGAAGAAGCGACAATTTTAAATAGTGTAGATGAAGTTTTGTTGTAAGTAATTAGTTCTTCAAAACGATTATGTTCACAATAAATTGGCAAGGAGTAAGGAGTCAAACTCTCACAGAAGATGGCGGAACAAGAACAACAGGAATTATCAGTTCAACAAGTACTGACCCAACTCTTTCACCAGTTTGTTCAACTGCAACGACAAATCATCGCCGAAGTTCAGAACCTCCGACGTCCGCCACCACTACCGACATTCCCAGCATTCATCGAATATTCAGAAGATTGGCTAACTTATGAGAAGAGGATACGCCAATACTTCAGGATTCACCAGGTTAGCAATGAAAATGACATGCAGGCCTATTTTCTTTCCTGGAATCCTTCCCGCCTGTATGCCCTCCTTGCAAAGCTGCAACCACGTTACCCTGACGACCTTTAAAATGTTCAAATGTTTGTAAAGCTTATGGGACTTAATTGTGGGGTCATCAGTCCCTAAACGTACAAACTACTGATGAACTACCTTATACTAAAGGGGATGCGAACCCTCGACGGGGAACGGCCTCGTGCATCGTAGCATAGCGCCTCAATGCGCCCTTTCCTCGTCCTCCATTTGTGAATGCCTCATTGCCTACTACTGACGCAGAAACCATATGTTGGCCTCCAGAGTAGAGTTCTTCCAATGCCGGAAGAAACCAGACGAAACTGACCGACAGTGGGCTGCTGAACTCCATGGCCTCAGCTGCAAGTGCAACTTTGTCACCCGCTCCACAAGGGACTCTTATGCGGATGATGTGGTAGAGGATCATATGAATCAAGCCGCCTTGAATGCAGCTTTCCACCACGATGCCTTAAAAATGGACGACCCTTCGCTCGACCATATCATCGTGTTGGAATTTAAGTTTGAAAATTCCAAGGCAGCCGACCGTAGGTTAGAACCGTGGCCCGTTGTAGGCGCCGTCGGAGACTTCGACAGCTCGGATCAAAAGGACGTCGCAGCCATACAGGCCTCTCCTGGCAATGCCAACCGCCGCAGGCGAAGTCCAACAAGGAATTTCAGGGACCAGAAGACGAGCCAGCCATCCTGCGTCTTCCGTCTTGTCCAGACTGTTATTCCAAGCACGAACGAGACGATTGCCCAGACCACTGGGCGACATGCCATCGCTGCAGCCGAGAGGAACATCTAGCCACAGTCTGCTGTTCTCCTACCTCACCTTCCGCTGCTCGATATGACTTCTCTCCAGTCGTCCCCACGGACATCAATCAAGTGGTTTCATCGAGCGCCTCCAAATTGTTCATCGAAGTTTCTATATTAGGGAAGTCACTCCCGATGCAGGTGGGCACGAAAGCAGTAGTGTCGCTCATCAAACATACCACCTACACCATGTTGCGTGTACTGCCACTCCAACCAACCCACCAACGGCTTCTCACATACAACAAATAGGAAATCGCAATGTTAGGCCAGTTCACTATGGACGTCACATACAGAACCAACACCAACGGGTTTCCTTGCTGGTAGGTAACAGATACAACACCGCAGACCTGTTCAGGTTGGACGCCTTCCGATTGTTTGGATTCACTGTTGATGACCATGTGCATCTGATCGCACCTCAAGTTCCTTTTCAGGATGTGGACGCCCTGTGCACAGAGTTCCAGGACCTCTTCTTGCCAGGTATAGGGTGCACCAAGGACTTTGCTGCATCCCTTCATCTCCGTCCATCACCTAAGCCAAAATACTGTAGGGTGCGGCAGGTGCCAGTCGCTCTCCGCAGCCACATCAAGAGGAATTGGATCGCCTACAACGTGAAGGAGTGTTTCAGCACATGCAGTTTAGCTCCTGGGCAGTACCCCTCATCATCGTCCACAAACCAGGCAGACCCTTACGTCTCTGCAGGGATTTTAAGGCCACCTTCAACACACAGCTGCAGCTTGAGGATTATCCACTTCCCTGTTCCGAGGACCTATTCCGCAGATTAGCAGGGGGGCAATACTTCTCTAAGACTGGCCACTCCGAGGGACATCTCCAGATTCCTCTTGACTCAGCTTTCCATCCGTTTACAGTCGTCAAGACACTCTCTGGCCTGTTACGACTGATGTGTCTCATGATCAGACTGGCTAGTGCCCTGCCCATCCCCAAAGATACTTGGATCAACTGTTGCGTGACATTCCAGGCTGAATCAATTACCTGGACGATATTGTCGTCACAGGTCCCACTCCAGCAGTTTATCTGGTAAACTATCGCAAACTATTTGTTCGTCTACGCCAGGCAGGGCTAAAATGCAACAAAGATAAGTGCTCTTTTTTTTTAGCTTTCCATATCGTATCTAGGACATGTCCTATCACAACAGGGCAACTCTCCATCTTTTGGCCTGCTTTAGGTTACGGTAATAAGACTGGGCCTGTGCGATAGCCTTTTGACAACTCGAAATGTAAATGAAAATAACGGCTTAAACATACATCTGAATCGAAATCTGAATAACCGAGTTTGTAAAGGAGAAATTGTCTAGAACTTTGCATTCTTATGTTTTTTCATATGCTGCATCGTTTCAGAGATATTTGCAAAAATAACGGCGATTTTATTATGTCTGTTTGTCTATCTGTCCGTAACGTGTTCCCACTTTTTAGGTCGAACCGTTTAACCGATCGGCACCAAATGTGACAGACATAATAGTTGGTCGCCAGAGACCAGAACCTCCCTTTTTCAAATTTTTCGGCCAAAAAATACGTCAGTAACACTAAAAAATGGCGTTTGTAACGTAATTGTAATTGCAAACAAACCGTTCATCTGAAACTAAAACTGAATAACCAAATTTGTAGAGGAGAAAATTCTCTAGAACTTTGCTCTCTTAGGTGCTCTTCGTAACTCGCGCGTTACAGAGGTATTTGCAAAAATAACTGCGATTTGACGCCACCTCTTGATTTTACGTATACCAGGCTTTAGAAAATGTCATGTGTCATTCCTCGCCCAGAACTCTCTCTGGCATACGCCTGTATACCTCCTGTATTTTATGATTTTCTTATTGTAACTTACGATTTGTCATTTCAAAGCAGCGGTGCACTGAATAATTAACAAAAGCACGTTGTTCATAATAAGAAAACTTATAATGAAGTGTCTAAAAATGTTATTTTAGCTGTTAGCAACTGCCAGCAATAGTAAGAGAATTAATGGAAAATGACGCAGTTATACGCCGTGGTGTAGTGGATAGTGCGTTGCGTTGTAGTGCAAGTGTTCGGTAGTTCGAAATCCGCTGGTATCATTTTTTGGCCCACTTTAGGTAACGGTAGTAACACTAAAAGTGGGCCTTTGAGATCGCCTTTTGACAGCTCGAAATTTAAATAAAAATAGCGGCTTAACCATCCATCTAACACGAAAATTGAATAACCGAATTTGTAGAGGCATAAATTCTCTACAACTTTGCTTTCTTATGGTTTTTTTTTCATATCCCGTATCGTTTCAGAGATATTTGAAAAAATATCGGCGATTATACGATATCTGTCCGTCTGTCTGTCCGTAATGTGTTGTTACTTTTTAAGTCGAACCGTTCATCCGATCAGCACCAAATTTTACAGACATAATTGTAGGTCACCAGAGACCTGAACCTCCCTTTTTCGAATTTTTCGGACAAAAAATACATTAGTAATACCAAAAAAAGCCATTTGTAATGTAATTGCAATTGCAAACGAACCGTTAATCTGACACGAAAATTGAACATCCTAACTTGTAGAGGGAAAAATTCAGTGCAAATTCGCTTTCTTATGTTTTTTTTCATATCTTGCATTGTTGCAGAGATATTTGCAAAAATCACGGCGATTTGACACCGTCCATTGATTTTGGGAAAACCAGCCGTTCGGAGATGTCACATGACATTCCTCGCCCAGAGGTCTCTCTGGCATACGCCATCTTGCCTTGCGTGTTTGATGATTTTCTTATTGTAACTTACACGTTGTCATTTCAAAGCATTGGCGCACTGAAGAATTAACAAAAACACGTCGTTCAACGTACGATAAATGATAATCTAGTGTCTAAAAAGGCCATATTAGCATCAGTTAACAACTGCCATCAATAGTACAAGATTAAAGAACAATTGTTCGCCGGCCGCGGTGGCCGAGGGGACTGAGGCGCTTCAGTCACGGTCTTCACGGCCACTGCGGTCGGGGGTTCGAATCCCCCCTCGGGCATGGATATTTGTGCCGTCCTAGTTCGTAAGTAATTCATAAGTAGTTTGTAAGTTTAGGGACTGATGACCCCGTAGTTAAGTCCCATAAGATTTACAAACGTTTGAACGTTTTGAACAATTGTTCCAATATTTAGCCGTAGTGTAGTGCAGCGCATTGGTGTGTAATGCTCATGATCAGTGGATCGGAACCCGCCACTACCCAAGAATTTAGTTTCGTACATAAAGGAAGTCCTAGATTCCTGTGGCAAGAGTAGTTCCTTAATGAAATGGAAGAGAAGTGTAAACATTGCAACAAATTAACTTCTTTATTTTTCTTCTAAGGGTTTTTTCACTATTTATGGAATATATTGAAAGTCATTAATTAGAATCAATGCATCTACTAAAATGTCTGTCTTTGATATGGTTGCTATGGACGCTTTTAACGTAGATGGTATTACCTTTCCTGTAGTTCATATATGACTTCGTTCATGTTACTCTGTTCTGCGCTAAAATAAAGAGCAACTATTCTATTTCAAGCCGTGATTACGTTTCCTTTTACAGCTAAAAACACAAACGGAATAAGTGTGGTAATACTGAATTCCACATAACTCTAGTACTTAATATATATACAGAGTTAGTACTATCAATACGCCATTTTCAACAGTCATGGTAACAATTCCTCACCAGTTTATGTACATGTGATAAGGAAGTCTATGTTTACAATTCCTTGCTATGTATTTCATGGCATGTTCTCGAAACAGAACAGATGCACTTTTCAGAGAAAGCGCTGTTACCTTTGAACAACTCGGAATCTTGCAGAATATAGTTGTGTTCAGTTTATATATATACAGGGTGTTTCACTAAGTGTGTTTGCCTCTGTAACTTATAAAATAATAGGTGACGGGAAATTTTAATGCGGTAGGTCAACACAAAAAATGTTACTCTTTCTGCGGAGCTATGAACATAGTTTATTGTGTCATTTTGCAAAGAGTTACACCACAAAGATATAATTTTTTAAATGGAACAATAGTTTTTCTATCGTGTATTTGATTCGTTTAAACCAGCTGCGTCCAAATCAATTTAAACTACTTTCCTATCACTGTTAGTTTGGGAGCTACAACCCTTCAAAGTTCCGGGGGCGGAGGCTGCGATAGCGTAGCTGACTGGCCGAGTGGCTATCCCCTGGGGCACGGCCCACTGTCTCATGACCACCAACCAGTCAGCTATGCTGACGCAGCCTCCACGCCCTAAACTTTGTTTGAAAGGTTGTAGCTCCCAAATTAACAGTGATAGGAATGTAGTTTAAATTGATTTGGACGCAGCTGGTTTCAACGAATCCAATGCACGACAGAAAAAAACTATTGTTCCATTTAAAAAATTATATCTTTGTGCTGTAGCTCTTTGGAAAATGATACAATAAACTATGTTCATAGCTCCGCAGAAAGTGTAACATTTCTTGTGTTGACCTACCGCATTAAAATTTCCCGTCACCTATTATTTTATAAGTTACAGAGGCAAACACACTTAGTGAAACACCATATATATATATATATATATATATATATATATATATATATATATATATGTTTCTTCAGTGCGATCGATGCTTTGCGGTCGTTTGTTCATATTCGTTCTGGGTTGATCGTTGAAAATTTTACTCAGTTTATTATTAGAGATGGCGCTGAACCAACACCGTCTGAAGAGTAGGCCTGTCACTGCCATGTCACGTCACGTCACGCAGATAATTCAGTTTTCTCGTTACAGAGTGCGTCGAGCTACCATGCCGGCAACCCTCTGACCGAGAGTGCTGAGCCATCGTGCCCTTGCAAGTTCCGAACCACCGTCTAACATGTTCGTACATCACAAACTAATTCCTCGTCTATTATGCTGTGGCGAACAGCTGCGAGAGTAATCCGTGATTCTCGTACCAGCGATGGCAGGTGCTAACTAACTAACCAACATTCGATTATAATTCATTGTCCTAAGAACGACATGTTTTTGAAAATTTTCAGTGTGCCATGCTTTAAAATGACAACGCTTGGATTATAATAAGAAAATAATTAAATAGAGAAAGCAAGATGGCGTACGCAAAATAGGGGTTTGGGGCGAGGGATGTCACGTGACTGATTTACGAACGCCAAATGTATGCTGTGTTCCATCCAGGCTATAGTCACTCGTCCGAACGCCTAATGTACGCTACGTTCGTTCCAGGCTATAATCGTTCGTAACCAGTACAGGCAAAGAAAATAAACTTTGAACTACCAAGGCAAGACAGGTGATATTATTTTAACGGAAAAATATAATGAAAATGTGGGAGAGATATTAAAATGATAGTTCAAAAACGTAAAAGTTCAAAACTTTACTCAAACATAATTTAGCAGTTTGTTAAAATACGGTCGTAAAGAATATAACGTGTTGGGTGCATAGATATTACCAGATATTACCACAATAGTACAGTCGTAATCATATCAACATAATTTTTTTATTATTTAGGTTATTATGTTGGTCCGAAATGTTTGCAAAACTTACAAAACTAAAAATCTAAAGTTGGCCGTAAAACACGTCAGTGCGAATTTTTTTTCGCCTTGGCTCCTAAAAGGGAGGAAGGAAGCTTATGATTTTAAGTCCTGTCCACAGTGTGGTTATTAGAGACGGAGCTTACGCTCGAATTTTCGGTAAGGTTGGGGAAGGAAATCGGCCACGCCCATTGAAAGGAAACATCCTGGCATTTGGCTGGAGTGATTTAGGGAAATCATGGAAAACCTAAATCTGGATGGCTGGAGGGGGATTTGAACCACCTTCCTCCCGAACGCAATAAGTGCATCCTAGATGTTTACAACCACAAACGTCTCGGTATCACACGATCTCCTTTCAGTTATGACGAGGTTACTGGATATATACAGTTAGTAATTCGTCATAGATAATACTAGAATAAAAGAATTTGCAACGTTGTTGGTTTTCCAAGATAAAATAATGCGTCTTCTCTACCGAGAAATTCTACCCCCACAAAAACATATTACGATACACATAGAAAATGAAGTTCTAAAACAAGCGAATAGCCCCGGAAAACATTTCTCGCGAAAATAAAATTTACTTTCTTTTTGCTAAATGGGACTACGATTTATTTCACGAGGGAAGGATGTAGCAAAAATACAGCAAACGTTTCTGGCCGCATTCCCCGCACGTAGCAGGAGAAAATATTTGTGACATTACACAGGGGACGCGCGTGCGTGAGGTGGGCGTGGTCTTTCGTCTGTCAGACGACGAGCTTGAGTCCGCCGGCGCACGTGGGCTATCAAGAGTGGCTTACCGCGTGAAGGCGCGGTCACGCGCTCGGGGAGCCAAGACGACAGCCATGCTACTGTATCCAAGACTGCGGATACCGACCAACTGACGTAAACGTACAACGTCGCCAATGTAACAGTGCGTCGTGCTAAATAATTAAATCTCTTGAAAATGCTTTTATTGCTTCCACCTCAAATTTGCACAAAAAAATAAGATTTTATGTTCGGTATGTAGATGACATAATTATCCTGTTTGACGGCAATGACCACGAATTAGACCAATTAGACCAGTCATTTACAGTATTTAACAACTTCCATGAAACCATTAATTTCACTAAAGAGGTTCAAAATGAACATGCCGAGCTCAACTTCCTAGATCTAAAATTGGCCATAGTAAACGACAGTATAGCCTTCGATATATACCGCAAGCCAACATATTCCGATATGATTATTCCAGCTCATTCTGCAAACCCACGTTCACATAAATTAGCCTATTTTCATTCCGCTATCAATCGTGCTTTCACAACTCCCCTGTCGCCTGCTAACTTAGAAAAAGAGATTAACACAATAAAATCTATAGCCATCAATAACGGGTACGATACAGATGTAGTGCAACGCATCGTTGATCAAAAGACTTCCCAACAGTTTTCAACATTACTCAGTAGCAAATCGCACCTGGATAAAACTGACAGGCAGAGGTTCATTTCTATTCAGTTTTTAGGCAACATATCGTACAGATTACAACGTCTATTGACGAAGAAATCTGATTGCAAGGTAACTTTTTCTACTAACAATAATTTAAAGAAAAATCTTGTTCATACATTGGAGATCTTAGTAGATCCTTTTTCCAATTCTGGCATTTACAAAATAACATGTAACAACTGTCCCTGTTATTACATAGGACAGACAGGAAGAGCAATCAAGGTGCGGTATAAAGAACATCTACTAGGGAGGACAGGACGCAACGTGCATAATTCTACCTTTGCCGAGCATTTGCTTGTAGCCGATCATGTCCCTAAATCGTTGGAAGACACTGTAATTTTGCATAGGGAAGCCAAGGAAAGGAAACTGGATTTATGGGAAGAATATGAAATTTTAAAACACCTCATCATCAACGATGGTAATATGCTGAACGACCAACTCTAACTTGCAAGTAGACAGTACCTAGAAGGTTTCAAACCTATACTGTTTTAGACATTTGTCAATGCAATACTTGTTCCTGCATGGTGTTTATTGTCCTCAAAATTCTAGCATTGCACTTGTTTATAGTTTTATACTGTTGTGATGCATAATGTTTATCCTCAGATTTCTAGTGGCGCACTTGTTTATAGTTTTCTGGTGTTGTGATGCGTGGTGTTTGTACTGTTCCCTCCCACCGGGTGCGTGCTGTTTGTTTTTAGTTTGTGGTGCATGCACTAGGTCTGGCCGCTGAATATTTGCTAACTTTTCTTTCTCCAATTTTTACGTGTACGCACGTATATATATTCTGCCACCCACATAGCTCGGCTCCAGATGTCTTTGCATCTTATTTCCCATCTTTCTTTATTTTATGTTTTCTGTCAGTATCTATTACACATAGTTCCTACTTGTCAAATTCATTCGCGTCCGCGACTGCGCGCACGCCCATCAGCCCTCTTGGCGCCACCTAGTGCGGGCGCACGTCACTAGGGCTCCTACGCCTCTGCCAGTACGCAGTGCTCACTTGACCTGTGTGTGGACGGGCTCCACAATTTTATAATGTGACATTGTTTTTAAATTTTACTTTTTAATCTATTGACATGGAGTCAGCCACATATTAACAACTTTTTTAATGTGAGCTTTATTGTAAGTACATATCACCTATGCTGTAATTTTATTTTCTTATTTTAGAAACACTTTTGTATTTTACTATTTTTCATATTTGTGTGTTACGTTTCATTAGGTATACTTCTGAAGAAGGCAAAATTAATTTTGCCGAAACCTAGGTAAAGGTTTGTACATGTAAACCATTTTATGCAACTGGTCGGCTGAAACTGTGTTGACTTTTGGATTTATGTCAATTGTGGTGTATCTACCAGTTCAAATAATTATCATTAGTTATAGTAACGTACAAAAATGCTCCTGGTATTGTAGTCGTGTTATTTATGGTGAATATCCTACCTCCTCTCATACGTCGATTAAGCAAAAATTTGTAATCTGTTGTAAGGCATGTATCCTGCAGATGATTATGCTGCAGAATTAAGTAGCGTGGCGATAAATCATTGTAGTCACAAAATGCACATTTGGCGTTACATTGTGAATTCCGTATTAGATATCTCCCTTACTTCATTGGTTTTTTCATGAATCTCAAGGACTTCTGCTATGACTACATAGTCTGTGCTCGTGTAGTTAGAGGCCAGTATATGGTAGGTTGTATTATTTTCATGAAAATATAATTTTGACACATTTTCTACTGTAATTTGCAGTGTTATTGGTCATGGAAGTAGCATTGGGGTACTTGATTTAAAGATATGAGACGTAAGTTTACGATAATATTACGATTTACTATGGTTTCGGATAGAAGTCAATGTTTCCTTAACTTGCTTCAAGTAATTTTTTGCTACTGTGGTAGTTTATTTTTAGTCCTGTAAAGTTTTCAACCGTGCATTGTACATAAAAATAATGTCGATTAACTTTACTTTTGATACTAATATTGGACAGTATTCGCATTTACATTGGTAAGCTTAACTCAATGAGTGCTGTGTAAAATATTTAATTTAATACCTCATTTGTGCCTGGACAGCATGTTTTTAGAGTAGTTATTGTCCTGTCAAAGTTAGATAATATGCTAATCAAAACGGTTGTTATTCACTGCTGATTACAGTAATTCATTCTGTTGTTCAGACTGTTAGGTGTAGAAGTAGTTATGGGACACTGTAAGTACGGGTCTTAGGTGGTAGGATTACGATAATATTGTGATATTCGATATAACCAATAGCGTGTATTCTCCTCCCATGGAGAGTAGGGTATCACGACTGTTTACTATGATTTCAAATATTATTATTTTTGTTAAGCCTGGTAGAAGCTAGAGGTGCTTACTTTAGAATTATTTTATGATTTATGTGATGTAAATAGCACGTATTTCAGTCTGGAGAATGGATGGACCATACGGCTTTGAAGACGCTCTTACTTTAATAAATTAACAAAAAAATTGTGGTATCATTAGACCTGCTAGGCCTCGATATAGCTAGGGGATGCTTATCTTAGGGATGCTGAGTATTAATTTTACGTTTACCTTGAGCTAATTGATGTAATATCACATTTTGTAGAGTCTCTAGTTTTAATGTAAATATAGCTTTTTCTGTATACATTATACAGGGTGGTCGGAAATTCCCGTTACACCTTGTAGGACTTGTAGAGAGTAATGAGTACTTAACGTTTTGAATAGGAACCCATGTCCGGAAACGTATCGATTCCGTTCTACGGCGGTTTCAATTCAGTTGAATATATCATCCACTCCTAATTGAGTAATGTAATTAGGCGTGACCCAATACAATTGTTGCAATCAAGTTGAAAAGAATACTGAATCGTTCCGTTATTACTTACGCATTTTCATTAAAATTTACACCTTATGGTTTACATTAGTCGCCGCGGCGGATTACCCGCGCGTGCTGCAGCGCCGTGTTGCGGTGCGCGCGACCGCCCGCCGTCCGGGGTTCGAATCCCCCCTCGAGCATGGATGTTTGTGTCGTCTTTAGTGTATGCTAGTTCATAATTAGTTTGTAAGTTTAGGGACTGATGACCCCCTAGTTAAGCCCTTTAAGCTTTACAAACATTTGAACATTGTGTTTACATTAGTCGACAACAAGAACCCAGCATCTATGGCACCAGCCGCAACTTACTGATGCATTACAATAGCGGCTCGATGTGGCGAGCACCAACGTCGTTACACACATTGTACCTCCAAAGCATGTTCTGGTACACTCTCTCTATCCCACCTGATGTCTCTTCAATGTCTTGTCCAGCGGCCAGAACACGGGCTAGCAGATCTTCCTCTGTACAGGTGTCATAAATTAGGCTCTTCATACGACCCCACAAGAAGTAGTCCATAGGGGTTTGACTTAGTACAAGTCGTCGTGGTTACCCTGTTGCATATCAGGACAGGGAACTCTGAGACGTTTCTCTGTCTCTAAGTAGAAATGTTTGTAGAACTTATGGGACTTAACTACGGGGTCATCAGTCCCTAAGCTTACAAACTACTTATGAACTAGCTAAGACTAAGGACGGCACAAATATCCATGCCCGAGGGGGGATTCGAACCCCCGACCGTAGTGGCCGCGCAGACCGAGACTGGAGCGCCTCAGTCCCCTCGGCCACCGCGGCGGCTCTCTAAGTAGACGTTGAAGAGTTGCACATCTGAATTAAAACTGCCGTAGGACGGAAACGATACGTCTCCGGTCATCGGTTCCTATTTAAAATGTTATGTACTCACTACATTAAGTCCTAGAATTTTGTAACGTGAATTTCCGACCACCCTGTATACTGCTATAGTATTTAGGTTCAAGAAACTTCTTAATTGCGCGAGGCCGTTCCCCGTCGGGGGTTCGAATCCCCCCTCAGGCATGGATGTTTGAGTTGTATTTAGTAGAAGTTATTTTATGTCTAGTTTTTAAGTTTAGGGACTGATTGCCCCGCACTTAAGTTCCATAAGCTTAACAAACATTTGAACATTTTGAACATCTTAATTAGCATATTACTGGGTCTCAAACCGTGCAGGGAAAAATGTAAGATTAAAACAATAGTACAAATATCGTACTTTGCGCGTTGTTTTATAGGGTATTTAAATACAATGACCAAAAAGGGTAGGAACCTGAATAAAACATTCACTCTGCAGTGGAGTGTGCGCTGATATGAAACTTCCCAGATTAAAATTGTTGCCGGAACTGGGATTCAAACTTGGGACCTTTGCCTTTGGTGGGCAGACGCTCTACCGACTGAGCTATCCCGGTACGCTTCACGATCTGTCCTTACAACCTTACTTGTGCCTCCTACTTTTCAAACTTCCAGAACTAGGACTCCTGGAAAAAAGGATATAGAGGAGTAATGAAGACATGGGTTAGCCACAGCCTAAGGGATGTATGCAGAATGAAACTTCCACTCTGCAGCGGATATATATACATACGCATGGCACACTGTTCTACAGTTCGGAGACCTTGTAGCTTTCCGTGGAACTTCCTGAGGAGCGATTCGATACCAAGTGCGTATAGTGCTGAGGAGAGAAACCACACTTTTGAGTGTCTACACTTTATTTAAAAGTATTTTCATCTGTCGTTGACAATACTTGAATGAGCATGGTTGACATGCAACCAGTGCGATGTATGGAAGCAGTAGTGACAGCGAGAATTTTTTCACCTTCATATGTTTGGTTTCTTTGCAACAAATATGTACTTCTTCCAGCGTGGCAACAACGAAAGTTATTAATGATACGTAATTTAGGTGTGGAATGCTTTTGTGGCAGCTGACCCAGGCGCATTTTTATTGCAATATTGTCACGTTGCAATGGAAGTAGGCTTGACTTCGAAGGCAACTAAACACAGCACTTATACTGAAAGTACATTTATTACGAACTCAACATACACACAGCACTGACTGCCTCTCAGTCATTGTGCTCTGCTATTATACACAGACAGAATTTACCAGAAATTAGAAGAAAAGTTAACATAAGAAACAATTAGAATTAATTTTTTTGTCTCCTAACTATCCATCCCCAATCTAATTACCTCGCCTATAAAAAAATGTTAATGCCACCGCCACTTTGTGCCCTAAACTAAAGAAAGACTCCACCCAAGAAACGGGAAGGGAAATGGCGTGTTTTTATTTAGTCAGTATTCATTTATTTATATTTTGGTTTTTATTTTTTTAGTTTTTTTAATCTTTTTTTATTTTTATGTAGGTATTTTAAACAACTTGTCCTCAAGGGAAAGAAAAAAGGAGGAATCCAGCTATGGCAAATACGTTGATGAACAAGTAGAAATAAAGAAAATATTTAATGTAAACAGCCATAATGTGAGGAGACAAAAAGGTCAAACGAAAGAGAAAACCATAGCTGCAAGACTTCAAGACTTAAAAGAAAGAACAAACACAAACAAACGTGGACAAGAGGGCTGGCTAGCACGCAAAAACAGCAAAGGAAGAAAGAAACAACAATATAATACCAACGAAACGACGTTCCTGAACTCCCAAAAGTGAGATTAAGAAAATTGGAAACACAACAAAATCGTCACTTCCCGAGGACAAAAACTCAAAGAAGGAAACAGAAAATGGAAAAGAAAGAGATATAAAGGACACGAAGACAACGTTCATTCCGTGCATATAGAAGACGACCGCCATTCCGACTTATACAACAGGGGAGAAATGGGAGTTCACACCACATTTCATGTACAAATAAAACGAAAGGATAAATAAAAGTAACCGAAGAATAGAGGTAAAGCCCACCACACAAAGGAGTGGAACGCACAAACACGAAAATTCTAATTCCCTATTTTCGAACAATGACAAAAAGCCAAATTAAACACAAGACTGACAGAAAGGAGATGAAACACACGGAATCAAAGGTTCATAGCCACTATCCAAAAGCAAGTCCGGCAAACATAGCCACAGGTCAGGACAGACAAGTCAGAAGTGACACATCTCCCCACCAGAGGGGCCGGTCGAAACAGACACTCAAGTCCCGTCGC
The DNA here is from genome assembly GCA_026315105.1 of Locusta migratoria. NCBI lineage: Eukaryota > Metazoa > Arthropoda > Insecta > Orthoptera > Acrididae > Locusta > Locusta migratoria. The sequence continues at coordinate 166,462,493 of CM048755.1, read as the reverse complement.
CGGGCTCCACCTCGTCCGCCCACACAAACGGCTTCTCCTGGCCACTCCCAGGCGGCCGACACGCGCGCTGCGAGTGGTCGTCTTCCGCTTTCCTCTTCACAGCGGCGGTCGCGTCACGGGAGGTGTCGACTTCCATCTGGAAGGACTCTGCCGATGCCTGGAGCACCTCTTGCAGCTGTCGAACTCTTTCCCCCTTCAGCCACTGGTCATCGTCAGCTTGTTGACGGACGACGTCCCTGGAACCCTGTTTCTCCGAGTACCTTGATCTACCCGACAGACCACGGTGCTGGCGGAACTAGGCATACCTACTGCGCCCGTCAGACGAAGAGTTCCGCGATTCCCACGAGTCACCGTACGAAAGACCGCGTGAACTGTCGTACGAGGAATCACGCGAAGAACCACGTGAGCGGTCACGCCGGGGCAGCGGTTCTTGCGGGACGACGGGGCCACTCCGTATGGTGACTGACGGACGAACAAAGGGCGTCACTTCAACAGAAGAGGTAGCGGGTTCGGATCCCGGCGTCATTTCACGCTCCACAGCAACATCTACTCGCCGGTGTTCAACGCCAGCAGAGGAGGTAGCGGGTTCGGATCCCGGCGCTTTTTTATGTTCCACAGCAACATCTTCTCGCCGGTGTTCATCTTCAGCTAAGGAGGTAGCGGGTTCGGATCTCGGCGCCATTACGTGCTCCACAACAAAATCTTCTATCTGGTGTTCAACTTCAGCGGCGATGGGGAGCGCGGCCGCATCGGCAGCAACAGAGGCAGCCGCCGGCGTATCGATGGACGCCGCATCGGCGGGCGAGGACGCATCCTGATCTTCCGTCCCGTGAGGAGCAGGTACCGCGGTGTCCGCTGGAGGTAGCAACGACACGTACTGTGGAGGAACGTCCGGAGAAGGGGCCGAGTCAGTTTCCATGGAGACGGTTTCGGATCCCGTTCCGTCGTCCGCGGCCCGGCGGGCGGGCAGGCGTGGGCCGCCCAGCGCCACCGCAGCGTACGAAGGGTCGCCGTCAACTCCGGTCGCCGGTAGCTGCGTGGGGCGCCGGCGTCGTGCCGGAAGTGTCCCGTGCCGCCGCAGAGCGAGCAGGTCTGCGGCTGCCCGCTGTACGAAACGAAGGCCCGGTGACCGTTGACGAACACAAAGGACGGGACATGTTTCCTGACAACCATCCGGACTCTGCGGATCCCATTCTCGACCCGATAGATGTACGCAGACGACCAGCGTTCCTTTTCTATGGACAACACCTCATCGTAGGGCGCGAGACACCGTGCAATCGTGTCATTGCGAACCTCAAACGGGAGGTTAAAGACACGCACCGTCCTAAGTCCATAACTGGCGTTCGTGACGTTCACATTGCTAACGGTGCCGTCGAAGTGTTTAAACTTCCGAACGCCGTTTTTAACATTGACCAGGGCATCACACAAGTCCGGGGAACACAAATTAATAAACAGAGAATGAACAAAAACGTCGAACTGTAAACCGAGAACAACAGCTTCCGGTAACTGGAGTTCGTCCTGCAGCCAATTCTGAACTTCCATCGCGGACGGCCTGGGAGCAGACGGATCAAACTGATATTGTACGTTATTTTCCCGCTCTTCAGACTCCATGTTCATTTACGGAACGAAACCATAACTAAGCAAACGATGCGAAGAGAGCCGCCGACCGCGTAACACTTGACGTAAACAACCGCCCGGCCCGCGCACCGAAGTGACCAGGCGGGTAGTCAGCCACGAACGAAACATACACGCAGCACTGACTGCCTCTCAGGCAGAGTGCTCTGCTATTTATACACAGACAGAATTTACCAGAAATTAGAAGAACAGTTAACATAAGAAACAAGTAGAATTTACAAGTGAACATAAGAAAGATGTAGAACCTTCTGGAATTGTAAATTACAAAGAAATAAATTTTTGCCGGTGGGCGGGATTGAATTGGCGACCTTCAACTCCGCAGTCCGTGACGCTAACCGCTGCGCCACTCCGGCAGTTTGTGTTCGTGGTCTCTCGTGGCATTGCTCCCTCTCCTGGAGAAACAGCGACCCGCTGTTATGATCCCTGTGGAGCCAGCTGCAATGTCCTGGATCTTGACCGTGTCATGGGTCCTCTGTATGACAGTTCAAGAGAATCCTTCCCTTCTGCGCGATTATCGACGACAGACGTTCCTGTCGTGACTTCATCAGGAACATTACCGTCCTTAAAGTCCTTTAACAAGAAATCATTGTCGTCTACCTGCTCTCCAGGATCGTAGTAAGGCTTCATGCGCAGGACGTGAACAATGACGGCTCATAATCCTCAACTTCGTATGTGACGTCTGACAGGCGGCGTATGACACGATACGGACCAAAGTATCGCTTCAATAACTTTTCTGACAGTCAAACCTTCCGTGCAGGGGTAAAAATCCATACCACATCTCCTGGGCTGTACACAACAGGTCGGTGCTTGTCGTTATACCGCTGACGGTCCTTCTCCTGGGCGTCCAGTGTCCGTATGCGAGCCAGCTGTCTTGCTTCTTCGACCCTGGTGATGAGCTGTTTAACATAGTCATCCTGAGTGTCGTCCGGTTGGAACGTGGACAGTGTATCCATTGTCGTCTCAGCTTCACGGCCATGGAGCAGGAAAAACGGAGTGAAGCCTGTGGTGTCTTGTCTTGCGGTATTGTAAGCAAATGTCACGACTGGCAGAATTGTATCCCAATCCTTCTGCTCAACATCGACGTACATCGACAGCATTTCGGAAAATGTCTTGTTAAAACGTTCCGTAAGACCATTTGTCTGAGGATGGTATGCAGTTGTCATTCTATGGACAATGTTGCACCGTGACATTACCTCTGATACTAGTTTTGACTGGAATACTTTTCCACGATCAGATATCATGACACGTGGTGCTCCATGCTTCAAAATAATGTCTTCTACAAGGAATTTTGCTATCTCTGGAGCTTCTGCAGTCGGCACAGGTTTGGTGACAGCGTAGCGTGTGAGGTAGTCAGTGCAGACTATTATCCAACGGTTACCGGTTGTCGACTTCGAGAACCTCCCTAAAAGATCGATCCCAACTCGGTGGAATGGAGCTGCTGCCGGCGGAATCGGTACGAGATGTCCTGGAGGTAATTGCGGCACATGCTTCCGTCGCTGGCACTCTTTACAGTGACTCACATAGTGCTTGACAGATCGGTAGAGACCTTTCCAGTAATACCTGCGTCTGATTCTGTCTAGGGTCTTCACGAATCCCAGATGACCGGATATTGGAGCATCATGGAAATATTTGAGAATAGCTGGCTGGATATGAGCTGGAACAACAAGTAGCCATTTGGGGCCCAGTGGATCGTAGTTGCTCTTGTACAATGTTCCTTTTATAAGTTGGAACTCTCCATTGGTCGGTTCACCTATCTCCAAGGCCACTATCATTTTTAATAGTGCTGGATCTTCCCTCCGTTCAGCTGTAACGTCATCTAATTCAGTGAGAGCTGAAATTTCATTAATGCTGTTGTGTTCCACTAATGGATTCCTCGAAAGGCAGTCGGCATCCTTGTGTTTGCGCCCGTTCTTGAATACCACTGTGACATCGTACTCTTGGAGTCTTAGTGCCCATCTTGCTAGTCGACCTGATGGATCCTTCAAGCTAGTCAGCCAACACAAAGAATGGTGGTCTGTCACGACGGTGAATGGTTTGCCGAATAAATACGGCCGGAACTTGTTGATAGCCCAGATAACCGCGAGACATTCTTTTTCAGTTGTAGAGTAGTTTATCTCGGACTTTGAGAGTACTCTTGACGCATAGGCTATCACTTTTTCGGCACCTTCCTGAACTAGTACAAGCACTGCACTAATCCCTTAACCACTGGCGTCTGTGTGAAGTTCCGTTTCTGCATTCTCATCGTACAAGGCTAGCACTGGTACGGAAGTTAGAGTCTCCTTAAGTGCTCGGAAAGCTCTTTCTTTTGTCTCATCCTAGCAAAATTTGGCGTCTCCCTGCAGAAGTTGTTGTAATGGACGTGCCTTGTTACAAAATCCATTTATGAAACGTCGGTAGTATGAGCACAGCCCGAGAAAACTTCTCACATCACGAATGTGCTGAGGAGTTGGAAATTCTGTGACTGCCCTTACTTTATCTGGATCGGGATGGACACCATCTCCGTTGACTAGGTGCACCAGGATTTTTATCTCTTTGGCGACGAAGAGGCACTTCTTTGGATTGAGGCGGAGACCTGCAGCCTGAACACACTTCAACACAGTTGACAGGCGACTCAGATGTTCTTCAAATGTTTTCGAGAAAACGACAATGTCATCTAAATAGCAGAGACACGTCGTCCACTTAAGGTGTCGAAGCAAGTTGTCCATCATGCGTTCGAATGTGGCTGGAGCATTACATAATCCAAATGGCATTACTTAAATTCATAGAGACCGTCAGGTGTAATAAAAGCCGTCTTCTCCTTGTGAGATTCGTCAACCTCGATTTCCCAGTAACCTGTCTGCATGTCCATAGTTGAGAAGTATGTAGCTCCTTTCAAGCAGTCTAAGGTGTCGTCAATGCGCGGCAGTCGGTAGACATCTTTCTTTGTGATTTTGTTCAGCCGCCAATAGTCGACACAGAATCGCCATGTTTCCTCCTTCTTCTTTACGAGGACCACTGGAGACGACCAAGGACTCTCCGATGGTTGAATAATGTCATCTCGCAACATCTTCTCAACTTCCTCCCGAATTATCCGTCTTTCACCTAGCGACATTCTATACGAACGCTGGCTAATTGGCGGATGGTCCCCAGTATTGATACGGTGCTTTATCGTGGGCCGTTTCATGTGACTTTTCCCCTGCTGAGGTGTGAATGCACCCGAAAATTGGCGTAGTGTACCTAACACCCGCTGGCGTTGTTCCTTGGTCAGTCCAGGCCCTATTGGCAGTTCCACGTTTGTTTCCCCCAGCGTGTTGTCTGTACTAATAGCAGGGCATGGGTCTTCATTGATGACGTTGAGCTCACCGTCCTGGATTGGTTCAGCTGTCCCGATACACATTCCCTTGGGGATAAGTTGTGACTGCTCGTGACAATTTGTGATCCAAATCTCTCCTTGACCACCGGTAATGCTTATGAAAGCCGCTGGTGTGTAAATTTCTTTTGTGAGCCTGATAAACTTTTTACTATCAACAAGAACTTCACAATTTAACCAGTCATCTGTGTTTGTGACTGCAACTCTTCTCATTGTCAACGGCGGTATCGTCACATTGTCAACGACGAATAACTTCCCAGAAAATTCTGTATTTCGTGTATCTGGCGGAACAACTTCTTCAATTTGCAGCTCAGATCTTCCACAGTCAATGATAGCTAGGGATGCCTGAAGGAAGTCCCATCCGAGGATGAGATTGTGACTACATTCTGTTAACACGACAAATTCAAACGGCTGCGTCCTGTTGTTGATGGTTATTCTTGCGACACAAGTTCCTGCTGGATGGACGTACTTTCCATTCGCGACCTTCAGCACAGTTGCCCCCGTATCACACAACATTTTCTTCTTTAGTGTGCGGCGGTAATTATCCGATAATACAGAAAAAGAGAATCCTGAATCAACAAATGCCCGGACAGGTTGGCCGTCGATTATGACGTCGATGAGATTTCCCGACATCTTGGCGACTGTTGTCCATGGAGGATTTTCATCTGCGGCGGCCTCACCTCCGTAGATGGTCGCCTAGCTTAATTTTCCTGGGCGCGGCGGCTAGGGGAGCGGCTGGTACCTCTGTACGGCGACGGTGAACGGCTGCGGCGCTCGGGGAGCGACCTCGTCTAGGGTACGGCGATGGGCTTCTTCCCATAGGTCGACTGAACTCATCAGCAGGTGACTGCCTTGGATAGAACTGCTCCGACGGCTGACGTCTTGCGGCAAAATAATCATCGAATACTCGCCTCCTCTCTCTGCAGTAGCGTACGACATGTCCAGGGCGTCCACAGTGGAAACACAGTGGTGTGTTGTCTTCTGTCCTCCAGACGTCGGTTCTTCTGCGGGGCGTCATATTTACCGGAGGAGTTGGCTGTGGTCGCGTCGGCCGGTTCATGGGCTGCCGTTTGGCGGCTGCAGCGTAAGTCATAGCAGGGCGACGCCACTCTTCACTTCGGGTGCGATTGACGGGGCAGACATTAACAACATATGCATATCCATGACCATGATTGTACGTCATCACAAGTACTACTCAGTGTATGTTTCGCAACTCTTTTAGACCATGTACATGCATTAAAATCTACAAAAATATTTTCACAGCGGCACTTTCGTTGTTATTGCAAAACTAACTGTTATACTCCGAACTGGAACTGTAATACTGACAGGTTCGTGATATTTCATTACCGCATTTTTAGGAAATATACTACCCGACTCGTCAATTCGCAGCTTCGAAAAAGTCGGACGGAACATGCACATCCGTATTCAATAGTCAACCTTTATTTAAAACTTGGAACTGCAAATAGGTACAATTCTCGAGTGGGTGTGTCATACGAGCTGTAATCCGATACCCAAACAGCATGGCGGACGCCAGTTCAGTTTGCTTCAAACATGGCGGATCTGTCGCCACTCTATAAATTTAAGCTCGTTGGTAGTTGTACAGGTTGGGTGGTTCTACGCACGTCCGTATGTTCGAACATTCGCAGGTGTTTCGGTGAGTTACGCTTAGCGCATGTACGGGGTTGGCCTTCGTATATTACGGGTGCCCTGAACACTTAGATCATAATTTGTAAGGGGATGTGCTTTCGCAAGTCGATAGAAACACTTTTACGCCATTATCGACGTTGCAGTGTTTCAGTCCAGACCATTTCTCACGTTGAATTTTGAGTACGTTCCCATAAGGCGTATGTGCTTGTTCGAATTTCTCGAGTGGCAGTTCAAAGGGAACACTAAAAAACCGCACAGTACGGAGACCTAGACCAGCAAAGCTAACAGACACTTTACTAATTTCTCCCTTGTTGTGAACTATATTGATAGACCCTTTCAGTTTAGACGTAATCCGTTGACAAATTTCTTCGTCACCTTTTTTTACATACAATGTTTTCTAAGAAATCATACTACATTCCTATTACATCTTCACATTCCAAATCTATGTCATCATGCAACCAGTCAACAACACTGGAAACTTTGAGACGTACAGAGCAGAACAAAAATCCAAACTTCAGATTACAATATCTCATCGAGGAATCGATGACGTTCTCGTATTAGTACTTACAGGAAGTAAATAACGCCGTCAACAGCACGTGCCGTAGGCTGCTTCCCAGCAAGGTAGGCCGCACGTCCGCACTTGGCCGCTGTCGCGACGTTACTAAGTTCAGTTAGTTGTTACGTATTTTAAGTCATGCTCAGGAAATAGAAGAAACGCACATTTTAGAGGGAGCACTCTTACATACGCACAATTGTAAACGTTGCAGAACGTAGCTCTATATAACTCTTTGTGACCCAAGGAACCAAACTGAGTTTTGAAAAAAAAAATTATTTTGTATAATTACATTACAAATAATATGTACAACTAATATATAAAGTGAGAAAATTACTCGAGTGTGTACAAATTTCTTTAGAACACATGGTTACGTAGTGAAACCACTAGTTCAGTGCATAAACTTCTGCAAGACATGGCCTAAACTAACATATTACTCTACAGTGCATGACCTTTGATAATTTACCAGAACTATGCAAACTCAGAAGATAATACAACGTAAAACACAATATATGTAACCTCACGATTCTCAGCAACAACCAACATCGGTACACACTGTGCAGCTGAATGTTTTTGTTGCTTCTCTCCGCGAGCGTATTACCCGAGCCGATAGCGATCTGATTTTCATGACGAAGAAGAGTAGCATACTCCAGTGCCGTGGTGCTTTTACAGAGCAGCCAGTTGTACGGAAAGGGTTAATGAGGATGTCCGAAATTCTTTTAGGAGCCAACGCAAAAAAGGTGTCGCCGGGTCCCTACCATCTGCATTACAATCTAACGCACTGCACACAGTACTACGGCGGACAATTACAAAGGTGTACTTTAATTCTCCTGTAGGCAGCTGTTAACTGCTATTATGGCTAATCTGCAATTAAATTTCCTTCTGTGAAAAGCCATCACAAACGGCCTTTTTTTAATGATACGAACGTATTTTTTGTCCAAAATCTTTGAAAAAGGGAGGTTCTGGTCTCTGGCGGCCAACAATTATGTCTGTAAAATTTGGTGCCGATCGGTTGAACGGTTCGACTTAAAAAGTGGGAACACGTTACGGACAGACAGACGGACAGACAGATAGACCGACATCGTCGAATCGCCGCTACGTTTGCATATATCTCTGAAACGATGCGAGATATAGAGCAAAGTTGTAGAAACTTTTCTCCTCTACAAATCAGGTTGTTCAATTTTCGTGTCAGATGAACGGTTAAGCCGTTACGTTTATTTAAATTTCGAGCTGTTAAAAGGCCATCGCAAAGGCCTACTTTTAGTGTTACTACCTAATAAGGTGGGCCAAAACGTGACACTGTGTTGAAGTGATAAACAAAAGAAAAGGCATTCCAGCATAGACCAGTCAGTCTTAATCGCATTTCTGTAACTATAAATTGTGTCGAAAGCGTAGTTACGAACAATTTTCGGATACGTCGACTGCATCCTGAACATCGTAAATCAAGTTCAGGGAAAATTATTTATATTTGTTTTTATTGGCACAAACGCAACCGTTCAAAAACTAAGCTCAGAAGTTGCGAGCATATACATTTCTTTCGGAGAAAAATCCTGCAATTACATCTTTCAGAGTGGCATTTTTGATGGGAATATGAAACAAGGAACAAAAAAGTCACGATATAATGTCTAATTGTTAATTATTTCGATACGTGTGATCGAATATAAATCAGTGGGCAAAGCCTCAAATGTTTGTAAAATCATTGGACCAAACTGGTCATCTGTCACTAGACCTACAAACTACTTAAAATAACTTACACTGGGGACAACATACACACTCATGCCAGAGGGTCGAATCGAACCGCGGACAAAACGTGATCAGTGGAAAATGCCAACTGTAATTTCACCTTACAGCATGTCAGAAATTTTTAATAACGGTTTTAAGGTAGACCCTGTGTACTTTAACTTGTGTCTTGATGCATCTGGTCATTGCCGGCAGCGGTGGCCGAGCGGTTTGCGGCGCGCCAGTCACGGTCTGCATGGCCACTACGGTCGGGGGTTCGAATCCCCCCTCGGGCATGGATTTTTGTGCCGTCCTTAGTATTAGCTAGTTCATAAGTAGTTTGTAAGTTTAGGAACTGATGACCCCGTAGTTAAGTCCCATAAGCTCTACAAATATTTGAACATTTGAACATTTGTCATTGACTCATGTTCAAGGATGGATAACGTAAAATTTGCAAAAAGAGAAAAAGGGGTTTGGGGTTTATTATCTCGTCGACGGCATGCTCATTTGAGATTCACTAGAAGCTTGGATTGTTAAGGATGGGGAAAAATCGGCTCGGCTATGCTCTTAGAAAGGAAAAATCCGAGAATTTGCTTACAAACAATTTACAGAAATTACTTCAAAAACAGGAGGAGGAAAAAAAAACATGGAAACGACACACTTTCGTCATTATATCACTGTACAATCATAATATAAATACTTAAAAACGAAAAGTGAAGTACCTAATGTAATACTAATTATACACCAAGAGCAAAGAAACTTACATAATTTGAAATTATAATCATGTGTATTATTAGCCGTTAAGCGTTGTAAAAGACATTAAATACTTTCATATCTATAACGCTGATGTTATATATTTCTATCAAAAAAATAAAATATCCAATAATCTTAGCTGTGTAGCGCTCCGGTGTTATTTTAGAAACGACATCATTCCAGGAAGTTAATCAGAGGAGAGCCAGTAGGACACAGCCGGAACAATTTTCTATTGCCTAACAGAACAGTTAATTATTACATGGCAAAAATGTGTAATCGATAGGAAGACCTTGTACCACCACAAGCACAGCAAGTTAAGTAATCATTCCATTTGTAATAAAATTATGTGAACTAATCAATTCTTGCCGCGGCGGATTAGCCGTGCGCGCTGGGGCGCCGTGCTGCGGTGCGCGCGGTCGTTCGCCGTCGGGGGTTCGAGTCCCCGCTCGGGCATGAGTGTTTGTTTTGTCCTTAGGTTAGTTTAACTTAGTTTGATTAGTTTGTAAGCTACGGACTAATAACCCAGGAGTTGAGTCCGATAGATTTACAAACATTTAAATTTAATCAATTCTTTTAGTTATCCATATCCCAATCCACATCGTTGCTCTTCATGGTCCATCTCCTTCTAATGCCGCATTCTTATCACAACATTTTCTTATCATAAAATCCAATGTAAGGGCTTAAGTTTTAATTCCTTACTTCTCGGAAGCTACTACGAGGGAAAGAGAGACGGAGATAAGAACGAAGGAAGGAGGAGTTGGCAGACAGAATGGAGGGAAGTACAGGATGGAAAGAAATGCGGTATCGATAGAGGGAGGACGAGGAGAAGGAGGGGGAGAGGCTGAGGTACAGGAGGAGCAAGAGACAGAAAGAAAAAGAGAGAGAATGGGGAGTGAATGGAAAGAAAGTACAAAACGTTGGCTTTTCTCAAGAGCAATAGGATATTTGGCTATTCTCTGGAAATCGTCTTAAATGGTTAAACATGTCATCTTATGTCCATAACAGGCTATTTTTTCCTCATGAACTGAAGCATTCGTAAAGAAAAATTGTAAATGAAATTAAAATCGTTTAAAAGCCTGCTAAAACACTTTATTTGAGTCATGTGCCAGCCATGTCAACCCACATCGCGTTGCTCCTGCTGCTGTAGTATTCACTAATAGTGAAATACAGTTACAGCATTCTTGTTTCGGGAAATTGTCTACAGATGTTGCATACTACCGCACTCTACAAATACACCCATAAAAACTCCAGAACGTATGATTCTGCTTGTTACAAACAATCAGAAATGCGGAAAATATTAGTATCTAAAATCGTTTTGATACTTAGTTGGTGAAAGATCAAAATTCATGTTCGTCGTCTTTTTGTTATCTACATCAGTGATTAGTATTTTAGTATATGATATTTGAAATGATTACTAATGTCGTAAATGACTCCATTCTGTTTCACAGTATCACGTTCTTCCGCCACAATAACGAGAGAGAAAACTAGGAGCTGGTTACATTAGAACATTGTACGCAAAATTTGTAAACGAGGACTGTAACCGTTACACATCCAAGTATTTATGGAGGAGATGAAGTCAGTTCAAAACATCGACCGTTACTTTTCTTGAAAATTATTAAATTTTGGCCCTTAAGCCAAAATAGTTTTCCTCTTATTTTCACCATTCTTTGGCCTCATAAGTTCGGATTTAACCTGAGAACTTCCTTTGTAACTAATCAGCACGACAAAAATGTATAACGTTATGTGGAATGTGAATAGTGCGCAACATTAAATTATGTATACACACGAATTAATCTGAATCCGAGCTGCAACCACATAGTTGCGCACTTACCATATTATTTTTGCAGTGACCTTTAATAAGAGTGTTAATTTAAAAGTGAAAGGCGCACTTCTTATTTACACACGTTTGTGATGTATAACAATTAGTATCTTTAGACCAGAGTCAGTCTGCTGACACAAAGAAGTTACAGTTTGGCGTAAATATAGTATTATTTACTTTATACACAGCTTTCACCTTTCTTATGTACGACACTTAAAACTCTGGGCTGTTATCGAGAAACTAAGATATCATAAATGTGTAAACATTCGAAAGGTTTTTCACTAACAGATTTCACAAAATTCAATTCCTTTCTTACATAAAAGTTGTAAATGCGTTTTGCGTCACAAAAACTTAATTTTACGCAGAAGAAGTAAGTAAATATATAATAACTTTCGGTGGCACTGGTATAACACACCAAGTAGCTTACTCTTCCTCATGCTGTGTGACATCATCAGTGCTTCAGCCAATAATACAGAATTTTAGATCAAGTGACCTAATCTTGATATTTATTAACTTTTTAATTGTAATTTCAGAAAAGTAACACATCTTTTGTGAGAATAATAGCCGACAATACTATTTGAAGGTTATAACAACAATTCTAACCAATCTTTAAGTATAGGATAATAGCCTATTAAGTAACGCATGCTTCCGATATGGTAAGCCATTTCACTTGTATGTTCATGCAGAAAGAGGGCAAACAAAATATTATGTAAATACTTTAAATTTCCTTTACTTCTACGTAGCAACAGCAACGAAAATCAAGTTATTGATTAGACTCATTTAATTATTCTGTCCGTCTAAGTTAGCAAGAAGTTTCCGTTACGTACCAACCTGAGCCACAGTGAAGCGTAGCCAGGGTTTAGCTGGGAACTTCAAATTGACAAAGGAATAGTTAACCCTTTAACTAAGATGAACTACTGCAGAAGTCTACTGTAACCTGACTTCACAGACTGCTGTAAAACTCAGCTGGGAAAAAAGATTCCTCTGGTAAACTTCTATCGCTAATGGCCATGCTGTCGATGGGACGTTAAACCCTTATCTTCCTTCCTTTTTTATCTGGTAAACTGGTACAGTTGTCTGGAGGGAAAGTCTCTTTCCCAGTCGATATCAATAGCGGTCTACCTCTGGAAGATCAGATTATTTTAGTCTTCTAAAGAAGTCAGCCGTAGATAGAGGGCTAACAATCGCTCTCTGTGTGACTCACAAATAAGATCCGATAAACAACTTCATTGGGTCATCAGTTAATATGAAAAGGATGTGTCTTACAAGTATTATTTAACATTTCTGATGGCATCTTTGATAAATTTAAAATAAACGTTGTCCAGTGAGTTTGATTCACCGAAAGTGCCACGTTTTTAATATATCAGGATATTTTAACAGTTAAACATCGATTAATTATTCTAAGAATATTGTGATAGCTCAGAGGAGTTGTCAGAATGAAATAAAGGTGCTTGTCACTTTTATTTACAAAAAATCACCAGCAGTTAAAATTTTATGGTTACGATTAGACTGTACTGGCTATCCATTTCTTATTTATAGCATGAATTACATATTCTAGACATTAATGTCTGACATTTTGAAAATATCGTCGCTGCTACGTAGGAAGAAATTATTTGATTTCGTGGATCCACGGCCTCATGCTCCAGTCTAACAACAAAGATACTGCTGCTGAGAGATTAATGTTGCTGTACGTGCTAAAGCATCGGCTGCGCTATTCCACTGCCGTACTAGGGTTCAATAATAGAGTTCAGGTTGGAATATTAATTGGTTGTGTTTGCCTTGTATCTTCTCCTGTCAGAGTAGGATAAAATTTATGAGACGTCCGTTTCTTATTCAGTTTCTTTGAATGCTAGGATCTCAGAAAGTATAGCCAGTCACATGTAATAAAATATTGTCTTTTCATTTTTGTAAACTTATATGACAGCTTATCTCATTTTCATGTTATTGCATTGTGACACTTGTCACCTTATATTATGAATGGTTAGGTTAAATCTTTGAAGTTTGAAATATATTTTGAATTTGTTGCAGTTACTGGATACCACAATTTAAGAAACCCAGTCACTATTTTGGAGGGAAATATAAATGTTTGCTTATAATATCAAAGGGAAAAAAACTAATACCTATAATAGAAGTAGGGCAAATAGAGTAACTAATCGAATCTCTATCCTAGTATGGTGTATGCCACTGGTTAGATAGATGAAGATTAATTTTTCTGTGTTTTGGGAAAACATAGTGGTGACCCAGTTTATCATAACGATTAATCAGAAAAAAAAACATTAAATTGTTTTGCTTACTAAATTGTTAAGAGTAAATAAATCATAACGTGCCTTGTTTTGTTATAATTATATATGAAAAGAGATAGCCTGCAGCCATACAGGAACGACAAGAAACCAAGACAGGTTACAGGCAAAACACTTCGTCACGCACTAGAGCAATTTTCCAGGTAGATGTATCACACTCTTTCGCACCAATAATGTATTCGATTCCAGACTCACAGGTTTGATGTTACGGATTGAGCATACTTTGCAAGGCATCCTGCACGTATGATCATGAAATACTGATCCATTACTTTGAGCTTTATATCGCAGTGTGACATTTTACCAACAGATAGAATTGCACCGCAATATCGTTTTTGACTTTAACTGCAGGTCGATATGATTCAAATGCTAGTCAGTTTTACAGACCATGAAAATAAACATGTCCTGTGAATACGAGCTTCCTATATCTTGTCTTTCTACGTATTCCTTTATTCGAGAATAAGACGTAGATTTAAGGCTTACATTTTGACTTTGTGACAGATACAACTTTAAATTTCAATCAAGGCTGTCAAGATGTTTTACGGACCACTTTATATTTGCCTGTTGTTTAATGATTTTTTGCAAACATTTAGGACAAAAATAACAATAATATGAATAATAAAAAATGATGGACGATATGATTACGACTCTACTATTGTGATAATATCTATGCAGCCAACACGTAATATTTTTTCTGACAATATTTTAACAAACAGCCAAAATTATTTGATATTTGTGTTTAGTTTTGACAAACATAGACCATTTTGAACTTTTACCACTTTAAACTATTATTTTAATATCTCTCTCATATTTCCATTATCTTTTTCCGTCAAAATATTATCTCCTGTCTTGCTTTAGCAATTTGTTCGAAGTTTATTTTCTTTGCCTGTATTGGTTACGAATGACTAAAGCCTGAAAAGAACGTAGCGTGCATTTGGTTTTCGGAAATCAGTCACGTCACATTCCTCGCCCGAAACCTTGTCCGAAAATGCTTTGCATACGCCATATTGCTTCGTGTATTGCAATATTTTCTTATTATACCTCAAGCAGTTTCATTTCAAAGCAATGGCGCAATGAAAATTTGCAAAAAACATGTTGTTCTTAGGACAATGAATTATAAACAAATGTCCAAATATGGCATGTTGATTATACCTGCCATCGACGGTACGAGAATTACTGATTACTCTCGCTGCTGTTTGGCATAGCGAAATAGGCGGCGAATTAGTTTGTGATGCACGAACATATAAGACGGTGGTTCGAAATTTTCGGGGCGCGTTGGCTCAGCGCGCTGGGACAGAGGGTTGCCGATGTGGTACCTCAGCGAGCCCTTTGTAACGAAAAAAGGCATTTCATTATAATTCATCATACTAAGAACGACGGGTTTTTGCTAATTCTTCATTGTGCAATTGCTTTGAAATGACAACGCGTAAGTTATTATAAGAAAATCATAAAATACGAAAAGCAAGATGGCGTATGCGAGAGAAATTCTGGGAGAGGAATGTCACTTGACATTTCCGAACGCCTAGTTTACGTAAAATCTATTGACGGTGTCAAATGGCGATTAATTTTTGCAAATAACTCTGTAACGGTGCGAGTTATGAAAAACAACCATAAGATAACTAAGTTGTACAGAATTTTCTCCTCCAGAAATTCGGTTATTCAATTTTCGTGTCAGATGAACGGTTTATTTGCAATTAAATTTCCTGCCTTCTTTAATGTTACTATCGTATTTTTTGTGCTAAATATTTGAAAAAGGGAAGTTCTGGTCTCTGGTGGTGAACAATTATATCTGTGAAATTTGGTGCCGATCGGTTGAATGGTTCCACTTAAAAAGTGGGAACACGTTACGGACAGACAGACAGACATCGTCAAATCGACGTTATTTTTTGCAAATATCACTGAAACGATACGAGATATGAAAGAAACATAACAGAACAAGGTTGTGGAGACTTTTTTCCTCTACAAATTAGGTTATTCATTTTTCGTGTCAGATCAACGGTTAACCAATAATTTGATTTAAATTTCGAGATGTCCAAAGGTGATCGCAAAGGCCCACTTTTAGTTACCTAAAGTAGGCCAAAAGAGTGAAAGGAACAACATTATACGTAAGCGTGTATAGCCTCCGCGCAGCAGTCATATCACTCTTCTTGTCAGCTACAGAATATGCTACACAATTTTGGTAAAATTCCACCGACGCCAAAAAAATGAATGTCATTATTAACAAGGCCAGATGAATTGTGTAGAGATATTTGAATTATTCCACTCCCTGTAGGGAATGTCGTCACATCATAAGTCGAACGGAATCTGCTGATTTACGCCATTTGCTACATGACTAGAAGATACTACTAAGGAACTCAGAAAGTCTTTAATTCTTTTTTTAAGACAAACTACGGCTGTGAATGTGAAGTCAACATATTGATTCCCAACTTTCCACCTTTAAACATGGCGGTTGTGCTTCCGCCTTTTTTCTGGCTTCATCCCTTATCTGCACCGGATAAACAGATAAGGTTACCATTTGTTAACGTTAGAGATAGATGCCGGCCGAGGTCTTTGATGTCATCACATGTCTGCCCGATATTCACTTAGTCACTTACGGGAAGCAGGCTGTAAAGCACAACCAGGATGCTTCCTCCCCGACCTTCGCCATTAATCCAACGGGAGGACTCGATTGTGGTCTGACGCTCCTCCGCAAATACCATAAGTGGCGTCCGAACACGTGAGAATGTTCGGGCGGGTCTCAGAAGGAAAAATTAATTTTGTTGAATAAGGATACCTGCATGCTAATGATAGATATGACTGATTACCACTAACACCCTAGCCTACTAGTATGTCAACACAACCTGCAAAAGCTCTATCTTATAACGTGAAGTAAAAGAGCTACCTGTGTAGCTATATACTAGTAGAACCATTTTTGAAAGATGTTTTTGTAATTTTTACAGTTAATAGCGACAACTTTGTGACAGGGTTGAAGTGTTGTTGAAACCAGAATACAGCATGTCGATCTGTATTTAGAAAATTTTACCGACGTGAAAGTAATTTCTGGTGTGAGTCAATGTTTATATATATGTAAAATAAAAGAGTTCCAGGGTACAAAGAATTATAGCAAAGGAAATTAATGAGTATTGCAGATGTTGAAAGTGACGGTCATTCATCTCTTGTCACTTTTGGTGCTGGTCAGCAAGTTGCTCAGTGTGGATCAATGCTGGACTTCTGGAAATGCTGTCATCTCATCCCAAATATTCTGCTGCAGTTCTTGAAGATTATCAGAGTTATTGCGATATAGCTTAGACTTTTGGCTCCCCACAAATTAATCACAAACTATCTGGTCAGCCCATTACTAGCCTTATATCTACACTTGTTTCTTACCTGTTTGTTGTCTTAAGATTCTCACTGTATAAGCTACATGACAACGCAGCGTTATTCGGGTGTTTATTTATTCCACAATTTAGTTAGTTCATGTATTTTTCCTTCTCTCAGTTTCCATCTCCTCCTCTCTGACTACAAGCCTTTGCCTTGTCCTCCTCCAACTCCCCTCTATCCACCAATCTATCCCCTGCATCTGTCATTACTTCCAGTGCTCTCTGCCAATCTGCTCCTGTTCTTTCTGTTTATCGTCTGCCTCACCTGTATATCGAAAATTACAGTTCTTGCCAAATTTATGGTGACCAGTCTAACGGTGTCAAAGGGTGGAGTAACGTAGCTTCCTCCATGCACCATACGAAATTTTATGTAGACAGTGATAGTTCTCTTGTTTTGATGCTCAAGTTTTCAAAACTTAATCGCAGTCGAATGAACTATATAGCACCACATAAACTAGGAATCTAAGTGGCGATGCCCCCTTATAAAATTACGAATATCGATTTTTTAGATTATTTAGCTGTTCTTCGGTTTGCCTTATTTATTTAAAACCACCCCTCTATTAAGGCGAATAAAAATATTCAAGTCGCTGAAGCCATTTCTAAGTTTAGCGAGACTACGAGAATAACGCACAGGAAGTGATATATAGTACACAGCATGATGACCAATGCCACTATGTGACTGCAGAACAGTGGCACAAACGCTGGAGCGCATTCTACACGACTACCCAAAAATAAAACTTTTTGGTATTTACAAAGACCTCGTAGACGCAACAGGTGCATGAATTAAGTCGTTGGAACCTCTGAATATCCAACTGAGTTGAAAAATTGATTCCCAAACGTCTACATCTACCGCCGTTCCCCAGGTTTCTTTATTAATTTTACACACTCGTATAACTGTATCTGCTTGTACTGGTGCAGATCATTTTTATATTAACTTAATTGTTTGTACCTAATACATAATTGTGCAAGCCATACGCTAAATAACAAACGGTAAAGTTAGAATAAAATGAAATACACGAAATATTAAAAAAAAACACAGTTATAACTTATGTAAATTTGGAAAATCTCGGCAATGTCTAAAAAATTGTAGCATAAGGATACGTTCAAAATCGAATATAACTTCGAGAGGCTCAGTGACCGGATGCCAGTCTGTCGTTTGAACGCAACTTCGGCGCCTAACACGTCGCTGACCTACCCGAGTTATCCAACTGGGAAAAGAGGCCTACAGTTTGGCGATGTCATCATATGCCTCCTGGACGAAACACCCAGTCGCATACAAGAACTTCATAATGACATCAACAATGTTCACCCAAAAATAAAATTCACTATAGAAACAGAAAATGACAAAAAGCTAAACTTCCTCGACCTCTCAATACACATAGACAAAAATCAACACAAATTCTCCATATACAGAAAGCCCACCACCACAAGCACAGCCATACACAAACACTCAAACAATCCAACTACACAGAAACAAGCCGGATTCCAATACATGCTACACAGACTGCACAAAACCCCACTTAGTGATGAACAGTACAAAAATGAAGTACAAACAATCAAACAAATAGCAACAGAGAATGGGTATGACACTAACATCATAGACAAATTAAACCACAAATTTAAAGCTAAGTTAAAAGGAACAACTAACACACAAAAACAAACAGACCAGAAACACAACACAAGCACACAAAACATAAACCCACTCAACACTCATACCCCAAACACCCACACACAGGAACAAAAATCAAACAAAACAACAAATAAATGGCACACTCTCACATATGACAACAAAGCAACACACAGAATAGGAAACATCCTCAAAAAACAAGGTTTGAAAGTAGCATACAGAACAGACAACTCAATACAAAGAAAACTAAAGACAACCAACACCAACACAGACAAACATAACACTTCTGGCATCTACCAGCTGACATGCCAGGATTGTAACTCAGTTTACATTGGACAGACTTGCAGAAATTTCAATACCAGATACACAGAACACAGAAGAGCACTAAAAAGCAATAGTCATTCCACATTTGCAGAACACCTCATAAACATGAACCACAAACCAACTGACATAAATACTGATCTAAAGATTCTGAAACACAGCAAAAGCATCCCACAAAAATTAACAATCAAAGAGAACTATCATATACAGAAAGCCATAATAGAAAGAAAAGAAATAATAAATGAATACACAGCCCTCTGCAACGGAACCATATTTTCTGCCCTCAAAGAACTTACAGAAAACCTATAAACACACACACACACACACACACACACACACACACACACACACACACACACACCATAACAAAAACAACATTATTCAAAAACTCCCGCCCCCACCACAGTCAGCTGTTCCTAACACTACTCCCAGAATTCAACTGCCCACCATCTTGTGGTGTCGCACAAGTACAAAGTGCGCGCCACCTACTTTCGCCGCGCGCCGCCATGCACGCACGGCGCGGCGATCTCACGACGACAGCCACGAGCGCCCTCTGCTGGAACGCCGCTCGTGGCCACCACTGAAGAACGAGAGTGCACTTCGGACTGAGATAGCAACGAGTTAGGACCTTCGTAAGCAGATAGGCACCAGTGAAGACTTTGCTATTGTACAGGCACTAGGCAGGCCTCTAACAACTATGTATCAACATTCTGCAGTACTATGTAAAAGTTAAGTATTGTTACGTTCTGTGCAATATATCTCTTTCTAATTTACTCGAGTGTTTATAGTTTCTGGCTGCTCCCCACCGACACCTACGACAAGGCTGGGACACAAAAGCGGCGACGAAGTCGGGATACAAAAGTGGCGACGAGGAGTGATAGAACCTTGGACCAGCCCGCTTACTGCAGCCAGACAGCAGCAGTCGGAGCACGCAAAAATTGCTCCCGCCCACCCACCCTTATTATAAGATTTTTGGGGGAACATATTCTGTTACGTATTTTGTGGACTTTTTTGTTTCAGAGCGTCCTCTTTCATATTGCATTTGTGTTTTGTACTAATTTACTTGTATACGCGGCGCCTAATCGGTCAGCATGGCCACTACCCCGAACCCAAACTTAATGGAAATTATTCAGTTACAGACGGCGCAAATCTCACAACTTCTCAACGCAGTGGCGCAGTTGACGACGACTCAACAACAGCCGTCGCATCAGCAGCCCACACCTGCCGCCGCAACACTTCCTACGTTTCGCCAATACAACGAACGTGAGGAAGAATGGAGTGATTATCTGGCGCAGTTTCAAGAACTCGTAGCGGCTCATCAACTTACAGGTCAGACTGTTAAGCATCTTTTATTGTCTGTGGTGGGCCCCAAAACTTTCGTGTTACTGCAAAAACTTTTTCCGCAAGCATCTCCTCGTGATGTAGACTTTGAACAAATAGTAGAGGCACTAAATGCTCATTATGAGAGAAAAGTTCTTGTAGCCGCTGCACGATACCGATTTTTCAGACTTAAAAAGTTACCGCAGCAGTCACACCAAGAGTGGATTACGGAATTGAAGGGCTTAACCCGCCAATGTAAATTTACTTGCTCTTGTGGACTTTCGTATAGTGACGTTATGTTGAGGGATGCAATTACGCAGAACATTCAGGACCCCAGAATTAGAGCAGCAATTCTAAAACAATCTGACCCCTCATTAGACAGTGTACTGCAGCTTATAGATGCGCATGATACTTTTGACTTAGCTGATGTAGAAATGCAAAGCCACAGTGTAAATTCAGTGCGCCGTAACGGACGCTTTCCTAGCCGTAGTTCTCAGTATAGCACTAGTGATTCTTATTTTTCTACCGGCCGTGCTGCACAGACAGTGAACAGTAGCCAGTGTAAAAGTGCGACGCAAAGGTCGCCCCGTCGTGTTAGAAACAGTAATTTGAATAACGGGCGCCAACGCTCATTTCAGAAAAATGTACGTAAATCTTGCCCCCAGTGTGTGTCTCGCCACAAGCGTGCTCATTGCCCTAGTCGCAACGCAACCTGTTATCAATGTGGCAAATCAGGACATGTACAGTCTGTGTGTATGCAAATTACAAACTCAAAGAACAGTAACGTTAGAAACAGTGCTTCGCAAGGTGCGAGAACAGTTCATTCTGTAAATGTTATACGGGCTGTGGAATTGAACAGTGCTTTAGTTGGTTCTCCATTGCAAGAAAGTAGTTCTGCGCCTATGGCAAAACTATATAGTGCGCCACGTAGCAAGCGCCGACGAGCGCGTAAAACAGTGCAACGGAAACGGGTTCGGGACACGCAAAATGACTATGAACAGTGCATTCCTGTAGTGAACCTAGTGCCTTCTGCAACTTCTTATTGTAAAAGTGCCCAGTACTGTGTAGATAGTGCCAGTAGACTTGTTGTAGATACTGAAAGTAATTTTAGTGCAGTAGCCTCGCATTGCGCGGACGCCGATCCGGCGGTAGTGTCATCTAGTGACAGTGTTGTTAATCCGCTGCGTGCCGAGTCTGCGCCGCTTACTTCACTACGCGGCCCGCGCATACGCAGCAAACAAACCGTAGCAGACGTTGCCCACATTCGCGCACCTGTCGAGCGCCGCAAGCAAAAACTTTTTGTGAATCTTTCCCTTGACAATAAGACTGTGCAATTTCAGCTCGACACTGGTTCCGCTGTTACCTTAATTAATAAAGATACTTATGAACTTCTGGGTTCGCCAAAATTGTCGCCGTCACAGCAAGTGTTAACAGCGTACACAGGTGGAAATATTCCCGTGCTAGGAACGTGTAGCCTGCCTGCCTCTTTCCAAGGTGTAACAAAAACGGTTGCTTTTGTTGTTCTTCAGGCCAAATCGACACAGAACATTTTTGGACTAGATGCTTTTGACTTGTTTGGTTTATCAATTCAAAGAGATGTGCTTCAAATTTCGTCAATAGTGCCTCAGGATAAAATCAATGCATTGTGTGACAAATACAGTGACTTGTTTTCGCCGGAACTAGGTTGTGCAAAAGACTTCGTGGCACATGTGACTTTAAAAGAATCTGCAGTTCCAAAATTTCGTAAAGCTAGACCAGTGCCTATCGCATTGCGTGATACAGTTGCCGAAGAACTTAAACGTTGGCAAGATAGTGGTGTGATTTCTCCTGTTTATGCGAGTCAGTGGGCCTCGCCTATAGTAATTATACCCAAGCCGTCAGGAAAACTTCGTCTCTGTGCGGACTTCAAATCAACTGTCAACAGTCAAACAATTGTAGACACTTATCCCCTGCCCAGACCTGAGGAACTGATGGACAAATTAGGACAGTCTCGCTTCTTTTCCAAGATTGATTTAGCAGAGGCATACTTACAGATTCCACTTGATGACGAGTCAAAAAAGTTTTTCGTCATTAATACTCACATGGGCCTTTTTCAATTTCCACGCCTACCCTTTGGCAGTTCTTCCGCTCCCGCTATTTTTCAGCGTTTTTTGGAACAGCTGACAGTTTCTGTACCGTGTTGTTCGAACTATTTAGATGATATTGTGGTATCCGGTCGTACAGTTGAAGAACATTTAGCAAACCTGGAGTGCCTTTTCAAAGTTTTGACTGCAGCAGGTCTACGTTGCAATAAAGCAAAGTGTTCGTTTTTTCAAACTGAAATAGAGTACCTAGGCCATGTGATTAATGCCCAAGGAATTCATCCCTTACAGTCACATCTTAGAGCAATCAAAGACTTGCCTCCTCCTAAGAATGTGCATGAATTGCAAGCAGTAATGGGAAAGCTTAACTATTATTTCAGGTTTATTCCCAATGCCTCTCAGATTGCAGCTCCACTGCATCACTTACGTAGGAAGAATGTTCCTTTTGTATGGTCCAAAGATTGCCAGGTTGCCTTTGACAACTTAAAGTCTGCACTACTCAGTGATGCATGTCTGATTCCCTTTGACCCCCAGAAGCCTGTAGTGTTAGCAGTTGACGCCTCATCGTACGGTCTCGGCGCAGTAATCTCACATCGTATTGGTTCTCACGATCGTCCTATTGCCTTTGCATCCAAGCTACTGACGCCAACGCAACAGAATTACAGTCAGATAGAAAAAGGAGGCCTTAGCAATCATTTACGGCGTCACAAAGTTTCATCATTATCTCTATGGCAGAAAATTCTATTTGTTGACGGACCACAAGCCTCTCACGTCGTTGTTCTCACCCACAAAGCCACTTCCGCCACGAACGGCACAAAAGCTTCAGAGATGGTCCTTGATATTGTCAAATTATCAGTATGAGATTTTGTACCGACCTACCACTAAACATGCTAACGCGGACACACTTTCCCGACTTCCGGTTGGCCAGGATGTGTCGTTTGATTCTTCAGAAATGGCATGTTGTCAGATAGACTCCAGAGATGCTTCCGCTGTCGCAGATTTCCCTTTGAACTCTCGTCGGGTTGCACAGGAAACAGCTGCGGATGTAGACTTAAGAGTGGTAGCACGTTTTGTTCGCTCAGGGTGGCCTGCCAGAGCCAAAGACATTGATCGGCCTCTGGTTCGACGTTATTTTGCACAACGTCATGCATTATCTTTAAGTCAGGGTGTACTGTTGTTGCATACCGACAACGACCAAACAAGAGTGATTGTTCCTCGTTCCCTGCAACGTGAAGTGTTACGCCTCCTGCATCAAGGACATTGGGGCATTGTTAGGACAAAGCAACTGGCCAGACGTCATTGTACCTGGGTTGGTATGGACGCTCAGATAGAGAACATGACGTCACAGTGTACTGTTTGTGCGGAGCATCAGGCGGCTCCTCCGCAACGTTTCTCAGACTGGCCACGCCCCGAGGGACCATGGCAACGTTTACACATTGACTTTGCTGGACCTTTCTGGAATACGCGCTGGTTAATTGTTGTAGACGCTTTCAGCAAGTTTCCTTTTGTGATTGCCATGAACTCAACGACGGCGTCTAGTACAATCAGTGCCTTAACATCAGTGTTTTGCATCGAAGGCTTGCCTGAAACTATCGTCAGTGACAATGGACCTCAGTTTGTTAGTGCGGAATTTCAACGGTTTTGTCGTGTGAATGGCATTCAGCATATTACCACTGCACCTTTTCACCCTCAGTCCAATGGTGAAGCAGAACGTTTCGTCCGAACATTCAAGTCACACATGGAAAAGATGAAAGGTCAGCACTCCAGGCAGCAAGCTCTTCAAATTTTCCTGTCTACGTATCGGTGCATGCCACGTGACGGCCCGTCTCCTGCCGAGCTGCTACACGGCCGCCGTCACCGCACTCTCCTTCACCTGCTGCAGCCTCCCACGCACCGAGTCGGTTCGTATGGCGCTACGCGTTTTCAGGTTTCTACGCCGGTGCTGTACAGAGTGTTTGCTGGAAACAAGAAGACATGGTTGCCGGGCACCATTCAACGCGTGCTTGGGCGCCATATGTATGTTATACGTTCTTCCACAGGGTCGGAGCTGCGGCGCCACGCAAACCAATTGCGCCTGCACAGACCGCGCGATCCTGTCTCCGGTTTCTTGATTCCAGACCCAGTTCACCGCCAGGGAGCACAACCACATCGTTCGTCCCCGGACTACGAGATCCCTATGGACGTCGACGTACATCCGACGCAGTCGTCGCCGCCGCTGTCGCCGCCGCAGATGACAGCGTCACCGAGAGGGACTCCGGGACCGTGCGGGCCCCCCCAGCTTGGGCCACGCACCTCAGAAGAAGATGACCTGCTCCCTCTGGGCGGGGGCGGGCGCCCTTCCCCAGGTTTCGGCGGGTTCCCTGGAGGATCGCAAGGCGGATGCCGGGGCGCGGACGGCGTCTCGATCCCGGCCTCAGCTACGACGCCCGTCCCACCAGTAACGCCCCCGCTCAGGCCCTCCTCCCAGTGCCGTCGCCGTGGCCCTCAGCCCTACGCCACGACGGCGCGGCGGTTTGGGGGGGAGGGGTGTGGTGTCGCACAAGTACAAAGTGCGCGCCACCTACTTTCGCCGCGCGCCGCCATGCACGCACGGCGCGGCGATCTCACGACGACAGCCACGAGCGCCCTCTGCTGGAACGCCGCTCGTGGCCACCACTGAAGAACGAGAGTGCACTTCGGACTGAGATAGCAACGAGTTAGGACCTTCGTAAGCAGATAGGCACCAGTGAAGACTTTGCTATTGTACAGGCACTAGGCAGGCCTCTAACAACTATGTATCAACATTCTGCAGTACTATGTAAAAGTTAAGTATTGTTACGTTCTGTGCAATATATCTCTTTCTAATTTACTCGAGTGTTTATAGTTTCTGGCTGCTCCCCACCGACACCTACGACAAGGCTGGGACACAAAAGCGGCGACGAAGTCGGGATACAAAACATCTAGTTTTCATAACATAAACATTGAGTGAAAGTGACACAGTGCCTGTTCACAACACGAAAAACAGCGCATATCCACCAAAGTAAGTGACAAAAACTTGCTATAAACACTTAGACACTTTGTTATAGAAGCAGTAGCTACAATAAAATCAAACCAAAACACAAAAACTACGTCCTGTATTTTCATAAAACTCCCGATATTTACAAGCTAACTATTCACCACATTAAATACACACGTTTTGGTTTGCAGATGACAAACTTTCAAAAACTATCAGTGACGTTTTTTGAGTGGAAAAACCACAAACATAACAACATGTGGTATTAAGGTAGGCCTAGCATACCTATAAAAATAAGAAACTATGTATAGTAGTCTCACAATTATCTGTAGTTTTTACTGTTAATGTAAAAAAGTAATAATCATTCCACTGTTAATTTGACAGACAATAAACATCCCACTGATGATGCTGCAACGCCAGCGAAACATGTATGGGAGAAATAAAAAAAAAAAAAACATTTGTGTTTGCTCAAGGCGGACCAAACCTATAAAGCAAATTTATATGTACATTCACTAAACAATCCATCTGAAATACAAAATGAACAAATTAACTTGAAACCCAAAAAAAGATACAAAACCTTATTGATATCGTCCAACAAGAATATTGGTAAAAATTATTAGAATATCATAGATTACACACAAATAAAATTTCAGTAGCAAAGATAAATAAAATTGATGTTCCAAAGATCACCCGTGTGAATAACGTTTCGGCTAACTAAGATCACTAAATTACCAGACACATGCAAAGATCATACATTCAGCCAGCGTCTCAAATAACAAAGATTATCTTAATAATAAACAAACAACATTGAACTATATTAGATCTCTGGTTACCTGTCAAGAAGCTGTCAAACATCAAGAAGAAAAAAAAAAAAAAAAAAATAAAAAAAAAAAAAAAAATGCTTGTAGAGCTTATGGGACTTAACTATGGGGTCATCAGTCCCTAAACTTACAAACTACTTATGAACTAGCTAATACTAAGGACGGCACAAATATCCATGCCCGAGGGGGGATTCGAACCCCCGGCCGTAGTGGCCGTGTAGACCGTGACTGACGCGCCGCAGACCGCATGGCCACCGCGGCCGGCAAGAAGAAAATCGTAAGATATTTTCAGAACAAGTATTGCTTTAATAAAATTTACGAAGCAATAAATAAATTGACAGCACGAAAACCATTGATGTATGTGGATGTCACGACTATCTAACGTATGTATATTCCGTAAAAGAAGTTACAATTACGGTAATCATGAAGTTCGATGTATTTTGATAATGTTACATTTTTCACAGATCAACTGAAGATGGCGTTAAAGCCGAAATAGGTCCTACAATGTAATAAATATACATGCATTTAAATCAGTAATTGGAATTTCATTGCATAATGTCTTTAAAAGACATTTATAGTGCTGTGGGCCCAAGAGAGACCAAATATATATTTTACTTATTGCTTATGATCTGTACTTTTCGTGTTTATTAGGCACGAGATATACATTGAAAATAACATCTTAGATTGCTATTAAACAACAGAGCTTGATGAACCATGCATCATGCCACATCATACTATGTTTGTTTCTGTTCTTGCTTCTGTTGAGTCTGCTTACTCTATACTCACACATGCTGGGTGATCAAAAAGTTAGTATAAATTTGAAAACTTAATAAATCACGGAATAATGTAGATAGAGAGGTAAAAATTGACACGCATGCTTGGAAAGACATGGGGTTTTATTAGAATAAAAAAAAGTTAAAAAAATGACGGAGTAAAAACATTAATGAGAGTCGCAGCAAATGACAAGCTCTCACTACTAAAATCCTTCTAGGTTTTACCCTCGATTGATCTGGTGTTGAATGTTTTGGTAACAGTGTATGCACCGGTGCTGTAATACAGTTGTTTAAACAAGACTGGCATTCAAGTGAATCTTCCGATCGGAACTGATAGTGCCTCCCCATGACTCCGGACATGCTTTACAGTGCTGTTCACAACATTATTCCTGGACTACAGCTATTGTTGAGGAATGATACTGAACATATTGATCATTTACTGTAAAGAACATCATCTTTGCTTTGTCTTAATTTGTTATGCTAATTATTGCTTTTCTGATCAGATGAAGCGCTATCTGTCGGACAAGTTCTGACCTTTTTTTCTTCCTAATAAACTCCATCTCATTCCACGCATGTGCGTCAATTTTTACCTCTCCATCTACATTATTCCGTGATTTATTAAGTTTTCAAATTTATACTGACTTTTTGATCGCTCGGTACATGGACAGATGTGTGTAAACCTAGAGGCAGTTGAGATGTAAGTGGAGCTATTGTTTTGACTCGAATTGGGGCACAGCTAACTAATGTATTTGTTTGATGTCTAACACTGAGTGCAGAGCAAACACATTAGCCTCGCATTCTGGAGGACCGTGTTTCAAATCCACTTCCAGGTGTCCAGATTTAGGTTTTCCGCGATTTCCCTAAATAACTGCAGGCAAATTCCGGGATGATTCCTTTGCAAGCGCCAGCAGATTTAGTTTTCCCATTCTTACCCAAAC
This sequence comes from Locusta migratoria, assembly GCA_026315105.1. Lineage (NCBI taxonomy): Eukaryota > Metazoa > Arthropoda > Insecta > Orthoptera > Acrididae > Locusta > Locusta migratoria. The sequence continues at coordinate 166,434,489 of CM048755.1, read as the reverse complement.
ACTCCGAGCGTCAGCTTCGTATGTAATGACTCCATTGTCGACGAGACATTAGAGCCTAAGCTTCCTTCCTTCCTTCGAACACTGTGGAGGACACACTCACTATGCCTTCTGTTCAAGATTGGGAAAGCACAATGTGCTCTGAACAACGTGCATTGGCTTCTCCAGCCTAATACTTCGTTATAGCTACAAAGTGATAGTTCTTGTGTGTCTTGTGTAACAAAACGTTTTTAAACGTCAGCACTCTGTGTCCGTATGACTGTCCATCTTAGGCCACCTCTTCTTGCATGCAATTTACTCTACAACTACTATTCCTCTCGACCTCGGAGCATTTATTACGTTCTCATATGATTTCGACATATATGTGTATTTTTTATTTTTGTTGTTTTTTATATGATTATTAAAAAAAAAAAAAAAAAAAAAAAAAAAAGTTCAAATGTCTGTAAATCTATCGGACCAAACTGCGTGGTCATCAGTCCGTAGCTTACAAACTACTTAAACCTAGGTAAACTAACCTACGGACAAACACACACACCCATGCCCCAGGGAGGACTCGAACCTCCACGGCGAGCAACCGCGCGCTCCGCAGCGAGACGCTTTAGTCCGCTCGGCTACTCCACCGCGGCGTATGATTATTTTACAGATGGTATAATAATTTACGATTTCAAGCTATTATGTTCTGTTTTATGTACACTATTTATTTCTGTATTCTGTATCAAGTAATATTACATGTATTTATTTTGGCCACTTAATTTCCATATCTTTGTGAACCATATCTGTCTTTTCTTTTTTAATTCCTCATAATGCCTACGGCATTGTTGTAGCCTCTCCAAATTTTTTTCAGGGCGATGGAGGAGCAGTGATTTGGGGGAAGGTTGTATATTTGGGGAAAGTGGAATATATTTCTTAGACCATGTATTACTGTAACTCTTCTCAGGAGATAAAGGTAATATTTGATTTTTTATTTATGATTGACATTACGAGAAGGAAAGCAGATTATTAGTGTATGTGGTTCTCACGTTTATTCTGCTCTTACATTCTGTTACATAAATCGTAACCAACTATTTTGTCTGAAAGCTACCTGTATTTCGCACCATTCGTGGTATATACTCTCAATACTACTATTAATTTCACCATTTGTTCTCAACATAGTGATTTGTTTGTTACTGAAATCAAATATCGATTTCACAGTGTTTCTCGTTGTACAACAATTGTCTGTTATACCACCTAAGCACACATTCAGATTTGCTCTCACACTCGAGTTAAACATTTATTGTCACTCTGCTTAATTAATCTGTTTCATGATTGTCAATTTATACAATCTACAAGACATTAAAGATAAAGGTGAAGCAATTAATTAAAATTTGTGATTCTCCCAGGAATCGAACCCGGACCTCCATTACCTTTACTTTATTTCTTTTTTCTTTTTTGGTGGTTCTGTTGATTGCGGTCGCTGATCTAATTTGTTCGTTGCTGTCCACCTTGTTCTTGGTTCAGCTTTTTTATTACTGAGAACATTCAGCCCTCTGACCGGGCGCACTGAGCCACAGCGCCCGGCTAGCACTAGACCACCACGGTTCACTGAATTCTGGGACCAGTGAATTCTGGGCCCAACCAGAAATGTGCGAATTCTGGGCCCAGTTTCCTGGAAACTACCTGCGCGAGGGCAGAGCCTCCCTGCCCCCCTGGGAGTCCCGTCCAGCGGAAACGCTCCTTGTCAGCACAGAGTAATTGTCTGTGTTGTCAGTCACGGTCCCGAAGGTCTCGTCCAACGCAGTGGCTGATCGTTTTCACAGTCACTTCCAGTACGACTCTAACTTGCGTAGTATTTAGTTCGTGCATCTTGTCTCCCAGTGTGCTTTAAGTTCGAAACGGAAGTGTCAACGACCATCCGTGGTAAGCCATGTGCGCACTATGACGGCTACTCATATATCACAAGGAGAACCAAAGCACATGGGGCTGTGATTTGGCGCTGTTCAAAGCAAAGAACAAAGTATTGCCGCGGAATGCTTGAGACGAAAGACTGTGAGGTGCTTAGTTCAAACGAGCATCAATGTGGAGCACCGTATGACGCTCGCATAGAAATACAGAAGGCAGTAAATCGGGCGAAGAAGAGATCAAGAGACGAAGAGACTTCTATTTCTAAAATATATACTGAAGAATTAGGTGACCTCTACAATCGAGGGTATCATTTTGTGTCTGAAATGCCGGAAGAGCTCTCAACAAGCATCGGTCCAAAGCACGCGAAGTTCAGAAAGAGCCAGAGACGAGACAAGAAGTCGATCTTTCGCCTGAGCTACTAAATATGAATGACGGTAGCAGTTTTCTCTTGAGCGATGACCCCAATGGAGATAGGGTGATACTCTTTAGTGGAAAAGCAGGAAGAGAGGCTTTAAAGACTAAACGAGACTTTTTTATGGACCGGACCTTCAAATGTTGTAGCAAGCAATTTGCTCAAATATATACGATACATGCAGACTTTGGAAGTTCAAAGTATGAAACAAATATCTATCCGGTGGCCTTTGCACTGTTACCCAACAAAAGAAAAGAGACATATATTCGTCTTTCCAGCACTCTTAAAAATAATATAAAAGAATGTAATCCTCAAAATGTCACCGTTGATTTTGAAATAGTTGTTATTTCTGCATTAAAAGTTGTGCTCCCGTCGGTCCAAGTTCATGGCTGCCATTTCCACATGAAGAAATATCTCTGGAGGAAAGGGCAAGACTTGGGACTCGCTTCCGAATACAGAGAAAATGAAGTAAGGTTGCAAATTCAGATGTCTCAGAGCCGCGTTAACACCGCCCTTCAAATGACCACCAACGGAAACAAAATGTCCTGCTGCCGGAAGAACAACGTTGAATGTTGACATAAATCTTCAACGGTATTCCCTCTTTTAAATGCGTATTGCACTGGCTCTAATTTTTTCCTGTTTTCCCTTGTTTTACAATGCATTCTGTCATGGTATGGAAAATCATGTCATTCATTGTAGCCGTAAACACGCACTCTTATTATGTAAATTATTTTATGGTTCACACATTCTCGTTTTAATGTATGTCTTAATGCGCGAGTTCATATTGCTGATCCTATATATTTTACATTTGGCAATACTAATAACGTTATGCAGGATTATAATTACAAAATAGAAAGGGGTTTCCTGTTTTGAAGTCATATGTAGGGGCCATGCACATTTAGCGCTATGAGTGAGATGGGAAGCAATACGCAGATTATTTCAGCTATACGTACACACTCCTGGTTCATCTAGGTCTAACTTTCGCAGGTCGATGGGTGTGGAACAGATTTTATTTTTCGTTAATTTAAATGTTCTTTGTCAAAAAGACGTGATTTTAAAATTCTGCGTTTGTAATTTGGTTTCCAGGTTTTCCATTGTAGCTTCTGAATAGCCAATCATAAGAAAAAGTTGTCATACAGAAATTACATGACCACTTCCAACTGTATCACTTTTGGTTCTTGTTTGATCATCTCCATACCTCTTCCATCAGTACAGCACGTAAAGCTACGTTTGCACGAGCCATAATAATTGTTATTGCCGACAACACTGGCCCACAATGTTTTCTGGCAACATTGGAACCACTCGAATTGCAGCCACATGTACTATAACAATGCCGGTCACTGTTACCTTGTAATGTTTGTAGAAACATATTTCAGGGCTCAGTGTGTTTACATCAGGGCCGGATCTAGGACATTTGCCAAGGGGAGCAAGCTTAAATTTGCCGCCCCTTCTTTCACCTCCCCCGCAAGAATCGACTTTTTGACGCTAATTGGGTTACATATTTCTAAATAAACGTCACAATCTCACAACATGAACTTATTTTATTGACTGAATTAAGATCAAAGGAAAACAGAACAATTTTAATACATAAAAATATTACAAGATTACTCATCGTACAAAAATCAATTCAAAATTTCGCTTTCCGGGTTTTTTTTTTTTTTTTTTTTTTTTTTTTTTTTTTTTTTTTTTGCGCCGCATGACCGTTTTTGATATCATCATAGTTTAGAGAAGCACCTCTTTGTGCTCTATGGATATTATACTAAGATTTGTTAAGCAATCGTGCTCCTCAAGTGCATTTAATTAGTTTCAGCTTGTTGAAACGTCTTTCTCCAGACGAAACAGAAACTAGAATGGTAAGATGTATTTTAACGCTTTAGTAAGGTTGGGATACCCCTCTACCAATTTATTTTTATAAAATAAAGTTAATGTTGATGATGCAGTGGAATCTTGCAAGGCTCTGTCTACTGCCAGCGCATATTGTCTGAAACTTTCAACTTCAAGTTCTTCCTCGCTAAGATCTTCTGCCAGTTCCGCTGTTTTGACCTTCAAGTCCTCCACTTCCATTTCTCGAATTTGCATACCACACAGAAAACTAATTTTTGCACCAATATTCTCAAGTGCGATAAACCTCGTACTAAGCTCTGTCAATTATTCCTTATTTTCTGTGAATGTTGGATACTTCATCCTCACAAATCTCATCGGTCATTTCCTTCTTTCTTCGAATCCTTTTTTCGGAGAATACCGTTGATACCTCATTATCTTCTGCTAGCACTTTGGCCTCAGAAATAGCTTCAGAGGTACAAGAATCATATGAAATATGAATATTCATTTATCTAAAAAATAAATATTAATAAACATTGTGCCTTTACTTAAGCCTCATTCTGGCTAATATCTAGTAGATTTTTAAGGTTTGATTAGCTGAAGTACCTGTGACAGGGCAACACTGAAGTCAGCAACAAGGAATTTTAGTTTTAATAAATGTTTTCGGTATTTCTTGCAGTCATTTTACTTTTAATAATTCTGTGTCAGTTAATTTTATTAAATTATACCAAAAAGATACATTCTGTAAAAAATTCTGCCGCCCGGGTCAACTGCCCCCTTGCCCCCCCCCCCCCCCTCCCCTTCTAGATCTGGCCCTGGTTTACATGGACCAAGCTACCGGCGCAAAATAATGAAGTCGACCACCACACCACAAGCGATTAACGCGCCTCGGAATATTGTAAGTACGACTTCCCTCCATGTCACAAACTTTAATTCAGCTCCTGTGTTCCATAGAATATTGCCACTACAGCCAAATCTCTCCATGTAGCGGAATAGCACCTCGGCAGCAGACATATTGTAACATTCCTGCCTTTAACATTAGGCTAAGGTGATAGAAATATACAGAAATTCACAAACCCTGAGACGGTTTTTGTCTTGAACATGTTCCACGATGTCCGTTGCCGAGGTGCTATTCCGCTACATGGAGAGCCTTGGCACTAGTGACAATAGTATATAGAACACAGAAGATGAATTAAAGTTTGTGACGTGGAGGGAAGTCCTAATTAAACTATTCCGAGGGGCGTTACTCACTTGTGATGCCGTGGTCTAGTGGTAAGAAGACTGCCTAGTGAGCATGGATGACCTCGTTCGATTCCACGCCGCATCAAAAATTTTGATTCGTTGCTTCACATTTATCTTTAATGTCTTTGACATGTTCGAGACGAAAAACAGTCTCGGGTTTTGTGATTTTTTTTGTTTACATTGATATTTATACAATCTCACTTTGTGCTACACTCGTACATGTCATTCAGTCCGTGGCATTATCATTCAGTCAGCCTTTCTTGCTAACTAAATATTTACAGGGCTATACATAGCGTTATTAGTAACTGCCCGGTCAATCAGTCACTACATTTACTCTTTTGCTAATTCTGACAATCTGATTGGTTTCATACTCCCAGTCTGAGTTTTATTAACCAGATTGAACGCTTATGGCTTGCTTGTTTGGACGGACATACAGAGACGTGTGGGTTCACACACGAATTCTGGTTCTCTACAAATCATTTCAGTTCATTTTATATAATTTTATTTACTTTCTTTTATAAGTTTCATTGTTCGATAAAACACTTGATTATATATCAAGATTGATACACGAGCTATGACCCCTTATCACATACCAAAGTACGTGACCCTTAATGCACTATCATTTGTTGCAAGCCTCGTTTCGATATCTGGAACCGTTCACGAAATAAAATGGGAGCTACGGTGTAGTTCACTCACCCCTCCTGTGTATATATAACATATCAGTTAACGTCGGAGATTCAAAGAGGCGCTTCGTGGTTTTTGCTGCAATATTCAAAAGAACAGCAAAGCTTGAAAACTATAACGGAATGCAAGAGGATCTGCTGCGTATCGATATTTCGTGCAGGGAGAAACAATCGACCATCAACATAAAAAATGTAACGTATAGCGAATACATATAAATAGAATCGCTTTACTGTGTGACTACATATTTGCTGAATAACCACTGGTCACAGTAACTTCCATAAAATAAATGAAGTGAACATAAGGAGTGATTAGAAGGGGGCAAGGCAGGTGTCAGTCGGAGATTCTTGGAAGAATACTCAAAAAATATAGTGCATCAACAAATGGTGTAATCTATAAAACACTCGTTCAACCAATACTTGAATAATACTCATCAGTGGGGGACCCGAACCCGGTTACTATTGATAGAGGAGATACAGAGGATCAAAAGGAGACTGAAAGTTTCCGTTACAGGTTCCGTTAGTAAGTGCGAAAGTGTCTCGCAAATGATTGACCAACTAAAGTGACAGCCGCTACAAGACGTTCTCATCACGGTATGGGTTAGTCCAAAGTTCCTAGAGCCAACTTTTCTTGAGAAATCAACAAAAATATTGCTTCCTCCTACTTAAAATGTCAATTCTAGGGATTAGAGTCCATACAGAGACTCATTTACAGTGGTTTCTCCCGATAACCATACGTACCTGGAACGGGAAAATGAGGATATATCTCTGGTACACAAATACCCTCCGTTACACACCGTCAGATGAACTGCTAAGTGTAGAAGTAGATATGGAGAATTATAACTGTACTCGTATAGTCATCATTTGTAGCTGTAAAAAGACACGGAAAATAAAGAAATAAAGCGTGTGTGGTAGGGATAGTAAGCCTCTATAAATTGAAAGAGAACACGAGATTTTAGTTTCGTGGCAGGAATGACAAATGGTGTGGAGGTGCGTGCGTGGCATGAGCGAGCGTCACGCCACAGCGTCACGCACCGAGTGCGTAAAGCCGGTGCGAGGCAGGCAGGCAGAGCTGTCACGTACATGCATCTTATCATCTTATCCTCGGCCTCTGATCCTCACGGATGGGGGACCCCACCTCGTGGCCAAGAGTCGCATCCGGGAAATACGTGGCCGGGCCTCCTTAGCCCGGGGAAGGAGGAGCGTAATCAGGAGCTGCTCAACCTAAGGCCCAGGTATTCTCCCGCGCGTCTGCTGTATACACTGCCAGGCCTATCCTCTCATTTGTCACAAGCTTTCCTATATTATCGTTTACCCAGTGTGCTGAATAATGAAGGAAGTTTCACGACTGCAGGAAGTGGTCGTTTACATACGATGCGATATTTCAACTACGCGCGTAACTGTCATTTGCAGCGAGCGCTGAAACACGAAAATAAACTTTAAGTAAAACGTTTCTTATTTCTTCATTCTCCCACACATCAAGAGTGGTAGTGGCACGGCAGATGTAACACATATGCATGTACATCTAAATCTACAACGAACAAGCCACCTCACGGTGTGTAGTGAGGGTACTTTGTGTCAAAATGTCACTTCCTCATTTTCCTTTACAGTAACGTATGTTTCACAGAAAAGTGACTGCAGGCAAATTTCCGAGTTGGCTCCAATCTCTCTGCTTTCACTCTCATGATATTTTCACGAGATATACGTCGGACAAAACAATATATTGGATGATTCTTAGAGAAACTTACGTCTCAGACTTTGACAGCAGCCTTTACCATGATGTGTAACTTCCCTCTTGCAACGTCTACAACTGGAGTTGGGCAGACTCCTCCTGACACTTCCTAGCATATTTAACAAACATATAACAAAGCGTACGGCTGATAGCTGGATCTTCTGTAACTCCTCTGTTATTCCTACTGGTACTGACTCCCCAGTGACGAGCGATATTGAAGTATTTGGCAACTGAAGGTTTTGTCGAATCCTCCCTCGGGCATGGATGTGTGTGTTGTCCTTACGTTAGTTTAACTTAGTTTAAGTAGTTTGTAAGTCTAGGGACTGATGACCAAAGTAGTTTGGTCGCACAGAATTGAACATTTTTAGGGTGTTGTAAGCTATTTGTTTCGTTGATGCAATAAAGTTCCCGAGTTTTGTTCCAATGGATATCAGTTTGGCATCTGCCTTGCAATAAATTTTATGTGGTACTTCCATTTTAAATCACTCGCTATGCGTACTCACGGATATTTTCTGGAAGTAACTGACGCCAGCGATTTCTTTGCATTTGTTTAATCATGTAATAGTTTTTCAATTCTAGGTATTCCAAATAAGCTACATTATTTCACGTTGAGAGTCAGTCGCCACTCCATGCACCAATGCGATACGATCCAGACCCTCCTACATTTCACCGCAACTTTGCACCCTTACGGCTTCTCGATGTACTATGGAATCATGCAAGAATAGTCTCATGGAACTTCCAACGTTATCTACTAGGTTATTTATAGGTATTGCGGATAGTTAAGGTCCTATAACACTCCCTTAGTTTACGGAAGAAATTAGTTTCTCCGCGGTGGAGTCTAAGGCGCCTCGCTGCGGAGCGCGCGGTTGCTCGCCGAAGGAGGTTCGAGTCCTCCCTGGAGCATGGGTGTGTGTGTTGTCCTTAGGTTAGTTCACCTTAGTTTAAGAAGTTTGTAAGCTACGCACTGATGACCACGCAGTTTTGTCCGATAGATTTACAAACATATGAACATTTTTAGAAATTAGTTTCACATTAGAATACTTCTCTCGTTTGAGAATGACATTATCTGTTCTGTTCGCTATAGACTCTTCATCTAGTTACTACAGTTCGTCTGATAGTCCGTTTGTTGGTATTTGGTTCAATAGGTGACATGCGGAACAGTAAATCGCTGTTCTTGAGGCCCAATCATTCACATTGATGAGACAAATCATTATTATTATTGGCTACCGGATGATGGGCAACAGGTGGATTGTGTTTTTTTCGACTTTAAAAAGGTGTTCGAAGCGGTGTCACATTGCAGACTGCTAACGAAGATACGAGCTTATGGAATAGGTTCACAGATTTGTGACTGGCTAGAAGACTTCGTAAATAATAGAACGCAGTACGTTGTTCTCGACGGCAAGTGTTCATCAGAGACGAGTGTATCGTCAGGCGTGCCCCAGGGGAGTGTGATAGGACCGCTATGATTTTCTATCTATATAAATGATCTGATGGACAGAGTAAGTAGTAATTTGCGGCTATTTGCTGATGATGGTGTGGTGTATAGGAGGGTGTCGTCTGTAACTGACTGTAATAGCATACAGGATGACTTAGACAAAATTTCTAGTTGGTGCGAAGAATGGCAGCTAGCTCTCAATGTGGAAGAATGTAAGGTGATGCGCATGCGTAGGAAAAACAATCCCATAATGTTCGAACACAGCATTTAGTAGTGAGCTTCTTGGTGCTGTCGCGTCGTTCAGATATCTAGGCGTAACATTGCAGAGCGATATGAAATGGAACGAACATGTAAGCACAGTTGTAAGGCGGACAGCCGACTTCGGTTTATTGGGAGAATTTTGGGAAGATGTACTTCACCTGTAAAGGAGACCGCGTATAAAACGCTTGTACGACCACGTCTTGAGTATTGCTCAAGTGTTCGGGATCTTCAGCAGATCAGTTTAAAGGAAGACAGAGGCAGGTCAGAGGCGAGCAGCTAGGTTTGTTACTGGTAGGTTCGACCAATGCGCGAGTGTCACGGAAATGCTCCGACAACTCAACTGGGGATCGCTGGAGGAAAGACGACGTTCTTTTCGTGAATTTCTGTTGACGAAATTTAGAGGGCAGCAATTTGAAGCTGTGTGTAGTGCGATTTTGCTGCCGCCTACTTACATTTCGTGTAAAGATCACAAAGACAAGATAAGAGAAATTAGGGCTCGTACAGAGGCATATAAGCATTCTTTTTTCCCTCGTTCTATTTGGGAGTGGAATAGGAAAGGAAATGCCTAGTAGTGGTACAGTGTACCCTCCGCCACGCACCTTACGGTGAATTGCGCAGCATGTATGTAGATGTAGATGTACCGCAAGAGAGAATGCTGGCTGGTGGCATTTTTAATGTCAAGGATAGTCGATTGAGTTCTGCGCGTGCCTATTTATACGGCAAATCACGTGACACAAAACTGAGGAATAAAATGCGCACACGTGGAAGATATACAATGATAACTCCTACGCTTGTCATAGATGAAATATATACCTCAAAGATAAACATACAATCTGCGCTTTTACGTTCGAGTGTGTGAGTATGTATTGATAAGAGGTTACTGTTGTTTCTGTTTTCTACAACGTACCTTACATTTGTTGTGGCTACGAGTTGACAAGTTTTACATGTTAGTACTTGATACAACTACAAACACTGCAGAGGTGGAGTGGCTTGCGTGCTTCACCGATAGAAATAGCCAAATCGTAGGTGCAACCACAGCGGAAGGGTATCTGTGAAGAGGCCAGACAAACGTGTGGTTCCTGAAGATGGGCAGCAGCCTTTTCAGCAGTTGCAGGAGCAACAGCCTGGATGACTGTCTGAGCCTTGTGACATCAGCTAACGTGGCTTTGCCATATAGTTACTGAGAACGACTGAAAGCAAGTGGGAAACTACAGTCGTTAATTTTCCCGAGCACATGCAGTTCTACTGTATGAATATATGATGATGGCATCCTCGTGGGTAAAATATACCGGACCCATCCCGATCTAGAGCGGGGACTGCTCAAGAGAATGGGGTGATCAAGAAATACAACACTTATTTTACGGATAGGGGAGTGGAATATTAGATCCCTTAATCGGGTAGGTAAGTTAGATATTTTAAAAAGGGTAGGGTTATAAAGGGTTACAAAAGGGTTATAAAAGCAAACTCCTTTGAATGTGTCACAGGATTAGGTGTAATAATGAATAAGAAAATAGGAATGCGGATAAACGACTATGAACAGAAAAGTGATACCATTATCATGGTCAAAATAGATATGAAGCCAATACCGACCTTAGTAATACAAGTTAATATGCCAACTATCTCTTCCAATGATGAGGGGGTTAAAATGTGGAGGAGATAAAATAAACTATTCACACAGTTAAGGAGAAGGGAAAAATTGATTGTGATTCAGGAATGGAATTCGGTAGTAGGGAAAGGAAGAAAAGGCCAAACAGTATGTGAATATGGACTGGGGAAAGAGAATGTCGGCTGGTAGAATTTTGTGTAGTGGACAATTTAATTCACAAACACTTGATGTAATCATCATGAAGGAAGCTTGTAAAAGTAGAAGAGCCAATGAGACACTAAGGTACCGGATTGACTTTACAATTGCAATACATTACTTTAGAAAACAGGTTCCAAACTGTAAGAAATCCAGGTACAGATACAGACTATGACCATAACTTATTGGTTGTGAACTGTAAATTAAAACTTATGAAACCGCAAGAAAGGTAGAAAATTAAGGAGATAGAAACTGGACAATTTTAAGGAACCATATATTATTGAGGGTTTCAGAGGGAGCATTAGGCAACGATTAACTGATACCGGGGAACGAAGAACAGTTATGGGTAGGTTTCAGAGATAAAATGGCGACGGCTGCAAAGGGTTATGTAGGAAGGAGGACAAGGTCTAATAATTCCTGAATAACACAGAAGATACTCAACTGAAGTAAGAACATAATATTAAAATGCAGCAAGTGCAGTAGGCAAAAGGGAGAGCAAACGGCTGGAAAATTATGTTGACAGGAAGAGCAGATTGCTTAAGCAGGAGTACTAGTGGAGAAATGCAAGACTACAGATAAATATGTAACTAGAGAAAGATAGATACCGTCTATAGGAAAATATAGGAAACATTTGGAGACAAGAAAAGCAGCTGCATGAATATCAAGAGATCAGATGGAAATCCAGTACTAAGCAAAGAAGGGAAAATTGAAAGGTGGAAGGAATATATAGAGGACGTATACAAAGGAAAAGAACTTAAAAGCAGTAACGTAGAAATGGTAGAGGAAGTAGAGGAAGATGAGATAGAGGAGATAGAGGAGATACTCTACTGCGTTAAGAATTTGAGAAAGCATTGAAAGAAAATGTTTGTAAATCTATCGGACCAAACAGCGTGGTCATCAGTCCGTAGCTTACAAACTACTTAAACCTAGGTAAACTAACCTAAGGACAACACACACACACACACACACACACACACACACACACGCCTCAGGGAGGACTTTAACCTCCACGGCGAGCATCCGCGCGCTCCGCAGCGAGACGTTTTAGACCGCTCGGCTACTCCACTGCGGCGCATTGAAAGACGTGAATCGAAACAAGGCCCCTGGAGTGGATAATATCCATCTAAACTGCTGATATCGTTGGGAGTGCCAGTCATGAAGAAATTGTTCCACATGTTATGAAAGATGTATCAGGCAGTTGAATATAATAATTCCAATTTCACAGAAAACATGTGCAGACAGGTTTGGAAATGACCGAACTATCAGTTTTATAAGTCATGGTTGCAAAGTAATAACAATTACTTAAAAACGAATGGAAAAACTGGCGAATCCGACCTTGCGGAAGATCAGTGTAGATTTAGAAGAAATGTAGGAACACGCGACACAATATTCACATTGCGACTTATCTTAGATAGTAGGTTAACGAAAGACAAACCTATGTTTTTCGCTTTTGTAGATCTAGAGGAAGCTTTCGAGAGTGTTGACTGTAATACACTCTTCCAAATTCCGAGGTTCGAATCCTCCCTCAGGCATGGATGTTTGTGTTGTCTTTAGTATAAGTTTATGTATAAGTAGTTTGTAAGTTTAGGGACTGATGACCCCGCAGTTAAGTCCCATAAGCTTAACAAACATTTGACAATTTCAAATTCTGAAGGTATCAGAGTAAAATATAGGAAGCAAAGAGTTATATTCAACTTGTACAAAACCCAGATATCAGGGGACTGATGACCTAGCTGTTTAGTCCCCTCAACACCACAACCATCACCAACAACAACCAGACAGCAGTTGTTAGTGTCGAAGGGCACAAAGAGGCGCAGTGGATGGGTAGGGAGTAAGAGAGGTTTGTAGACTTTCTCGAATGTTATTCAGTCTGTACATTGAGCAAGCTGTGAATGAATGCAAGGAGAAATTTGAAGAACGAAAAACGTTCAGGGAATATAAATAAAAACAGCAGAGGACCAGGAAAAGCATTTGAGGGGAATGGAAAGTGTCTTAACAAGAGAGTATGATATTAACGTTAATAAAAGCAAAACAAGGGTAATTGAATGTAGCGTAAAAAAATCAGGCAATGCTGGAGGAATTAAATTAGGCACTGAAACAATTGGGTTTTGTTATGTGGATAGCAAAATAATTTCTGATGACCGAAGTAAAGAAGATAAAATAATATAGAATGGCTATGGGAAGAAAAGCGTTTCTGAAGAAGCGAAATTTGTTGAGAGCCAATATTAATTTAAATATTAGGAAGTCCTTTCTGAAAGCATTTGTGTTGACTGTACCATTTTATGGGAGTGAAACGTGAAAGATAACAAGCTCAGACAAGGAGATGATAGAAGCGTTTGAAATGTGGTGCCACTGGCGAATGATTATGATTAGATGGGTAAATTACGTAATGGGTAAATCTCGTAATGACGAGGTATTGTAGAGAATTGGGGAGAAAAGGAGTTTCTGACATATCCTGAACAAGGGAGGTTCGTGGGACAAATTCTGAGACATCAAGGGATTGTGAAGTTGCCATTAGAAGAAAGTGTGTGGGATACAAATCTTAGAGGGCGACCTAGATTCGAATATGGTAAGCAGGTTCAAAAGGATGTAGGCTGCCTTTCTTACTCGGAGATAAAGAGGCTGGCACAGGACAGGGTAGTATGGAGAGCCGTATCAAACCTGTCTGTGGACGATGACCACAACAACAGCATGCGATACCCAATAGCCTGAGTTTAATATTTACATCTGTCTTTTTAAGTGTATGTCTTTTAACTTACTGTCTAAATATTTTGTAACTGTACGTGTGTTTTCTTACTGGTCCACATATGCACATATATAGTTACCCTGCAAATCACATGTAAGTGCCTGGCATAGTTCATCGAAACTTTCCCGTAATATTTCATTTTCTTTCCGTTCTCTAATAGCGCGTGGAAAAAAGAACACCTAAAGCAATTTTTCCTGTACCGTGGGATCATGTTCTGTGCTGTTCTCTGTACTTGTGATTGGATTAGATTAGATATACCTTTTGTCCCAATAAATCCACAGTGAGGAGATCGTCTTGGATGTAGAGCCGGCCGCGGTGGCCGAGGGGACTGAGGCGCTTCAGTCACGGTCTGCACGGCCACTACGGTCGGGGGTTCGAATCCCCCCTCGGGCATGGATATTTGTGCCGTTCTAGTTCGTAAGTAGTTCATAAGTAGTTTGTAAGTTTAGGGACTGATGACCCCGTAGTTAAGTCCCATAAGCTGTACAAACATTTGGATGTAGAAAGTAAAATGTTTGTATAGCTTATGGGACTTAACTACGGGGTCATCAGTCCCTAAACTTACAAACTACGTATGAACTAGCTAACACTAAGGACGACACAAATATCCATGTCCGAGGGGGGGGGATTCGAACCCCCAACCGTAGTGGCCGTGCAGACCGTGACTGACGCGCCGCAGTCCCCTCGGCCACCGCGGCCGGCTTGGATGTAGAAATTATAATAAACAGGACTATAAAATATGTACTTACAAAATAAAAACCGGTACCTTCCGTAGACCCCAAATGAAATTGCCCTTGTGGACATGGTGTCGGTCAAAAATACGTAATCTTAAGCATACTTACATTTAAAATGACAAAACTTCTCACCAAATATTAAATGTTCATTATACTTATGTACATATAACAATTATTAGGCTATGAATCAGATATTGCCGAGGTCGTGTGGCTTGAATACCTCAACGGTACAGATGGCCGTACCGTATGAGCAACCACAGAGAACATGTGTATGTGGAGAAGCTAGATAAATGTGTGGTTCCTGAAGAAGGACAGTGGCTTTTCCAGTAGTTATAGGGGCAAAAAAGTCGATGACTGACAGATTTTGTCTTGTAACATCTGCTAACGTGGCTTTGCCATGCTAGGCAGAAAGCAAGGGTAAACTACAGTCATGACTTTTCCCGTGGGCATGCAGCTCTACTGTATGAATGTATGAAGATGACGTCCTCTTAGGTATAATATTATAAAGGTGATATAGTTTCTCCCTCGGATTTCCAGGCGGGAACTATTCAGGAGGATGTCGCCATCAAGCAAGACAAAACGGACATTCTGCTGATTGGAGTACGGAACGTTCTATCGCTTAATCAGGTAGGTAAGTTGCAAAATTTGAAAAGAGAAAAGGATAGGTTAACGTTAGATATGGTGAGTATTAATGAAGTACGATGGCAGAATAAACGGGACTCGCTGACCCGTGCAAATACTTCGCACTCTATTCTCATCAGTCACAGGTAGGTAAGATAGTAATGGAGAAATGGCAGATGCAAGTACATATGTAAAACGATAATAAACTTTGAATAGTAGTAAGAAATATTAGTCTCATTGTAAGAAATTGTATATAATTAAATAAAATATGATTAATTGTGAAGCACATAAAAATCAGATATTCACTTTTTCATATTAATTTATTTTTGAAAACTTGTTTATTTTACAAAACATCTTTGAAAATGACGTTAGTAGTTATAATGTGATCATCGATTAATTTTTGGCTGTATGTATCTTTAGTACAAACAAAAATATCATTGAATGAACGAACTCGTGAAGAAGCCACGTATAACTGTCCATGCGAAAAACACACGTTCTGGTAAATATAATCCTGTCCTTTGAAGCGAAGGCTTCTTTTAGTGGGAATTGTCTTCTTATCATTTGGTAAGGCATTGTTGGATCAGGTGTGAGGTTAATGCGGGGTATTAGTACATTTTTGTAGGAGTCAATGAGTTTAGCAGGGATGATGTACTCGCCTAAGTGAGTCACCGCTATTCTTGCACCATTAATTAAACCCTAATTAACATTTTTCTTTAAAAGCAGTTGATGATGTGGTAAACCGGACGGATTTGAAAAGTTCAAGAATTCTACGGAGTACAAATGAACAGCGTATGTTACTTCAAGTTGGACAAATTCAGAACTGAAGTAAAGTTTTTCCTCTCCAGGTAACAAATTGGAATCGGCAAATTCAATAACTGCAGCACAGTCGTCATTTTTTGGACATAGAATCGCCAATGAATAGAATTGCGAAACATTCTCTTGATTTCCTTGGCATTGAATACGGTGGTAATAGAACTATTGTAATAACAATAGCAATATTCAGGAATTTTGATTGCTTCATTGAAGTAATCTGTTTGAATTTCCAAATCACCGTTACCAAATTTAAGTAACCTTTCAGTGAAAACGGAATCACCATTTTTTGTTGTTGTCTTGCTGTAACAGCTGCCGGTGTGCATTGAATTCGTTTTGTCTTCGATTACTCTGAGCTTCTCTCTTCAGCTTCAATCGAAGTTGTCTTGCATCGTCACTTTTTCTGGCAGTTCTTCTGCTTTCTGTGACACGTTCCAATAGTGTGGAACGTCCTCTGGTTGGAGGGCTCCCTCTCGGCCTACATGTTGTGCTCCGTGGCATCTTGGAAAAACTGCAATACAGAAAAAAAATTATAAGAAATAATACGTCCCGCACATAACGTTCCACGCACTGTAAAGTATCGGGCGATTAAAAGTTAAATAACTTATTATAAGTAATGATATTAAGTGGTTCTTACATTTGAAACAGAAATCTTGTGATAAACTACGCTTGTGTGAAGAATCCAAACAATTTCAAGAGCTGTCTTGCCTATTTGTTAAATTATTTGTGTACTTTTCGTCGTTACATCGACGTGTACAACCAAAATAGTGTGATAAACTATGCTTGTATCAAAGAAGGTCTTTGGCTTGCATAGAGAATCAAAACAACTGCTAGAGCTGTCGTTCATGTTATTGAAAGAGATTGATTTTATAACGGCCGTGCAAATTAAGTTGATACTCGGCGCAGTGGCTGATGGGAGCAACCGTAAATACATGCCCCATTTACGTTCGTTCGCCGGGTATCAACTTAGAATATACGACAGTACAATTTTTTTCAAATAAAGGTTTTTGTGAAAACAACAATTTTAAACAATCTGTGTATTTTTCGTCATTAGTGGAGAACTAAACCTTGAAAATTATACCTCAATCATTAATTTTGGATAAATAATACGGGAGATATAGCGTACCCACAAAGAAACTCCGATGAGAAATAATTTGTGATTTCTCGTCAGTTGGGGTATCGGGAACGCAGGAGTAGATCTAATAAGACTATAGAAATGTGATTATATTACAATGAACGGCATAGCAAACGTATTATGGTAGCAAGGATAGACATCAAGCCAACAACAATCATAGCAGTTACAGTTTATATGCCATACAGCTCTTCCAGTGATGAGATGGAATAAATACATGATAAGATAAATGAATTTATTGAGAGTGTTAAGGGAGGGGAAAACTAAATTCTCATTGGGGACGGGAACTCTGTAGTAGCAAATGGAAGAGAAGGATAAGTTGTCGATGAATACTGGTTGAGGAAAAGTAATGAAAGGCAAGGTCGCATCGGAGAATTTTGTGCAGAGTACAATTTAATCATCACAAACACTTTGTTTCATCAACATGAAAGAAGTTTGTTGACTTGGAACGGAGCAGGAGACAATGGAAGGTACCAGATCACTCTACAATGGTACGTCCTAGGTTTAGAAGCCAGGTCTTAAACTCTAACACTTATCCAGGGACAAATATAGAATCTGACAAAAATTATTGGTTATGAACTGTAGATTAAAACTTAAGAAACTGCAGAAAAGTAGAATAGTAAGCTGATGGAACCTGGCTAAATTGAAGAAACCAGAGGTTGCCGAGAGCTTCAGAGGGAATATTAGACACGGGGTGGCCGAGCGTTTTAAGACGCCTTCTTGGGGAGCGTGCAGTTCCTCGCCGTCGGAGGTTCGAGTCGTCCCTGGGGCGTGGGTGGGTGTGTTTGTTCTTCAGTTAGTTTAACTTAGTTTGTAAACCTAGGGACTGATAACCAGAGTAGTTAAGTCCCATAGATTTACAAACAATTTAAATTTGAATTTGATCGGAACGGGAGAAAGTAGTACAGTAGAAGAAAAATGGGTGGCTTTTAGAGATGAAGTAGTGATGGCTGAAGAGGGTCATATATGTAGGACATGGCCTAAAACAAATCCCTGGAAAGCACACGAGATACTGAACATAAATGATGAAAGGAGAAAATATAAAAATGCATCACGTGCAATAAGCAAAAGGAACTCCAGACGATTAAAAAATGAAGTTGTCAGGAAGTGCAGATTGTCTAAGGAGTTGTGGCTAGAGGACAAGTGCAAATCCGTTGATGAATGTATAACTAGCGAAAAGATAGATACCCCATACAGGAAAATTAAAGAGACGTTTGGAGAAAAAAAAAGTTCAAATGTTTGTGAAGCTTATGGTACTTAACTGCGGGGTCATCAGTCCCTAAACTTACAAATTACTTATGAACTACCTTATACTAAAGACGGCACAAACATGCATGCCCAAGGGGGAATTCGAACCCCCGACGGGGAACGGCCTCGCGCATCGTAGCATACCGCCTCAATGCGCTCGGCAGCTCTGCCGCGGCGTCTTGGGGACAAGAAAATCAGCTGCACTAATATCTAGAGAGTGAGAGGTTTTTACCTTTCCATAATTAATAAGCATCAGTTCCACCTTATACATCATCCTAAATAGTTTAAACGAGAGGTGGGCAATGAGCGAGCCGCCTGCCTGAGCAGGAGCAGAGCCGCGAGCAGCTGGCGTCCATCACGTAGTTCCTGCTGAAAAGACTAGATGGCGTTATGCGCAGCAAACGCGCTAACGTAGGCGCAGAAATGCACCTGGCTGAGTGCGTTATAAAATAACTTATAAAGATAATAGTGCAAACTCTTTAGTATTCAACTCGAATGAACAGATTCCACTGCTAGGGGTATCTCCTGAAAAATGCTGTTATGTTTATAAGTAAGTGACTTATAAACATAATACTGGAAACTCTTCTCTGAAACGTCCAGCGCGTGCAGTCGAGCCGGCAAATATCTTATAAAGATAAGATCGATTTTTTGTTTTGTTTCAGAAGACACCGCTAACAGTCCCATCTGTTAGTTCGAATTTTGTACTTCAGAGTTTTCGTTATAATCTATGATATTACATTATAGTACAGTACGCTGTGGAGTTGAAATGGCTAGTCAAATCGGCGCGGTAAAGCGGCGTTCTATTTTTCCAGTTCAACTCTGGTTGGGAGTGTGATTAGTTGTTCACTAAAAGCAAAGGAGGAGCAAAATGTTTGGTATGTGGTGAAATACTAGGCATAAAAAAATACAATTTAGAACGCCACTTAGAACACATCACTTCAACCAGTATGGAAGTGTAGAAGGTAAAATGCGACTTAATCTTCTTAATAATCTACTTGAGGAAGGAAGTAATGTAGAGGTATGTATTGTAATGCTGTACCTACTTACGAAATAACTTAATCACAGCGTTTTGTTTAATAAAACCAATTTTCCTTTGAAATGACATTTCTGTTAATTTCTTAAACAGGAGTGTGATGCCTCATCCTCCGATGCAGCTGTTCGTGCTAGTTACAGAATAGCATTACTGACAGCCCGTACTTCCCGACCATTTTGTGACGGTGAATTTGTGAATCAGACGAACTATGTCCACAGTTATCACGTTCTTTCGCAAGTTTGAGTCTGTCGCTGCGTACTATAACTCGCCGTATCGAACGTTTGTCAGGTGCGCCAGCAAGCATGCAGACCTCTAGCGGCAACTAGGATAACTACCGGCCGAGCGCGAACGCTGCTCTTTTTCCGGCCTGAGCCGGAGCGCTGCTCATTGAGCCGCTTTGTGCCCACCTCTGGTTTAAGCAATGTATGGTACCTTGAATGGATTCTGCGAGGGGACGATTCTGTAGTTGCTGTGGCATGTGTTAACGACAGGGAATTTAATCCGCCAGGCACCAGTGTGAAGCGAAAATCAGGCACAGTGGGTGGTCTAGGATCCGCTCGGCATACTGTCAATACCTTAGGTCCGTAGGAAGTGTCGGGAGCTGCCCTCAAAGACGGACAGTTGGTATTCGCAGAACCTAACTTCAGGGAAGACCCTCCTCGATGTACGGCAAATGCAGACAGTGTTCAGATTTAATCTAACGATCGTACTGACTATAGCTATTCGCGCTGTACTTATTCATTTGAGAATCTCTTGATGGCTTTTATCGGCAACGCATCAATGGTTGATATTTATTTATAGGATGTTCTATCATGGGTGGCATGTTTTCGATAAATGCTCTGCACATGAAAACAACGAGAAAGAGCCATTATTTGAGAAAGTAGGCCGTAGTGTCTCGTGCTGTTTGAAGGGGGTGCTGCGACCCATCGCTGTGCATGCAGTGAACTGTACTCACTAAATACCAGACACTGACCCATAAGGAAATAACGCTATGCCAGTTGCTCATGCACAGCTCCTCACCCAATGTTCAATTTCAAGGGGTCCAGACGATTAGGAATGAAGCACAACGAATTCGATTTACGTGGTATATGTTTAAGACTGCAGCATCAGTGTTAATTCTAACAGCGTATGAACAAAAATAAATTAATCAGCAAGGTGTCAGAATGATGGTTTTCATAGTCTGTCATTACTGTAGCTTTTACTTTAGACTTTTCAACCATATCATCATCAATTTCTATAGAATACACTCTGAATTTGTATTGTTATTGTATTTAACTGATGAAGTGGCTAAATTATAGACTAAAGCTAGTTACCATTAACAATCAACATCCATTGTGTCTGCGATCGTTTTAATAAATTTTTTATCGATTCCCTGAATACTACACGAACAGCCGACTTCTTGCCCTATCGCTCTGGTCACAATTAGCCTGTTATACTGTACGGCCATTAATGTTCTAGAAATATGACGTGTTGAAGTCGATATTCACCACTAAATAAGAGGACCTTTCCTCCGGCAAAATAAGTCTTTCCATGATAAATGCAGATGTAATACGATCGAAACGTCGGTTTTATAGTATGTATATTTGATACTATTTTATGTTTTATACCAGGGGTGGCGATCGACCGGTCTATCACGGCTGTTAGTCTAGTCGATCTTGGCAAGTCAAAAATCATGTAAGTGTATTATGCATCATAATAATAGTTGTATGTAGAAAACACTGCGCAACATAATTACCAACACCTGCGAGCATCATATTATGCCGATCACATTTATCCTCTCTTCCACATAGAAACTCTTTTATTTCCGCACGCGATGGAAATAGGTGGAGAGCGTGTGGGACGGAGAAGTGAGGCGGATGTCAGTTGACGACTGGGCCTGTCAGATCTTCAAATGAAGGAAGAAATTCTCCGGAATGTTCATCAAATGAAGTAAGACAATATCTTCGTATTATTATTTTGTTATGGGGTGATTTCGAGTGGTTTTGTGATTATTTTCACCTTAACTTTCACAAGTTTTGTTCGATTGCATTGCTTATTACGGAAGTAGTGGGTTATATATATAACGGAATCATCCCACACTGTACACAACTTTATATCAAAAATGTTCAAATGTTTGTTAAGCTTATGGGACTTAACTATGGAGTTATCAGTTCCTAAACTTACAAACTACTTATCAACTACCTTATACTAAAGACGGCACAAATATCCATGCCCGAGGGGGGATTCGAACCCCCGACCGTAGTGGCCGTGCAGACCGTGACTGGAGCGCCTCAGTCTCCTCGGCCACCGCGGCCGGCCAACTTTATATCCTCCAAAAAAGAGCTCCGAAGAAATAAAAAAAAAAAACTATCACTTTCATCCTGAATGGGAACTGGACTACTTATTTACTATGGTGTAAGAAAAGTGATGCTGCTTAATATGCAATACATCTGTGGCAATGCAAATGAAAAGAAATTTAGAGCGACATTCTATCACAATTCACAGTAAATATCAAACAGACTTTCCACCTAATTGCGAGATAAGAAAGAGTAAAACGGAAGGATTGAAATCGAAATTAGAAGTCCAAGAAAACATGTTTTCTAGGCTTGTTGAACAAAGTAAGGCTGCAACTGAAGCCTTCTTTCCAAGTGAGTTACAGAATTTCACAGAAATTCTAACCTTTTTCTGATGCCGAATACATCAAGTGTCAGAGTCCATGTTTATGAATTACAAAAATAAAAATGAAATAAGTTATTCAAGTTTTATAGGTGTCTCGAAATGTGGTGATGTTCCATATCAAAACGATAGCTTTTTCGTTACAACTCGACGAATCAACAGTTATCACTGATACCGCACATTTACTCATTTTTATTCGGATGGTCTTTGACGATTTCTTGACGAAAGAACTACAGCTAACTATGATTTTCTTGAAAGGATAAACTCGGGGTCTTGACAGCTTCACAGAATTCAAAGCATATTTACCTTTGTACAAACTCGTATCAGTGACAACTGATGGGGCTCCTGCAGTGACAGATATTTATAATGGTTTTATTGCTATTTACGACAAAGACTGAAAATAGCCTGTTATTAAAAATAAGCAAGATCTCAGGCAGTTGAGATCTGCAAATGTAAGTTAAAACGCTCACTGCTGCTCTAAATTACTTTGAGTGGCCACAGTAGATGTGCAACGAAAATTTATCTAACTGCTCACTCCTTAAGGCAGCAGCTAACGTTTTAACAAACACAAAATCGATGTTAAAAATTAATGAGTAGATAATTAAACATGGGGCAGGGTGCATGAAATCATAAAGCAGAGGTTTGATACTTGAAAATGATAATCTATTAAGAAAAATGATCAAGCAAATAAATGGGGGAGATAAAATTATGCACACACCTTGTGCAAAAGTGAATTAAAAATTACTGCCCAAATTAAAAATTGTTTCTGCCCTTTTCTTGAATATGGAGGTAATGTGGGAGGAAATTTGCAAATACACCATGAGTAGGTGAAAGCACATTCATTCATTCACAGACACGCACATAAAGCCATACATTACTCTGCTAGACACATGAAAGCAGTGGCGAAACGAAGCGTCGGCAGCGTGTTGACGAGATGGTAGGTGTCTTGATCACAAATTTTTTAAATATGCTGTGTACTAAACTAACTTGTGTGTGGGGATGCAGTGGCTCACTACTCTTAAGTACCATGTGGTGTGTGACCACGCCGAATTTCATAACATTTACAGAGATTAATCTTGAATAAGCGAGTAAAGCACACACAAGAATTTGTATAGAAGAAAGCAAGTATTAATAAAAGCATGGCTGAAGGCCGAAGTAAGAACCGTTATGAAAGCACGTGGTGCAATTGCTCATACAATACAGAAAAGACAGAATCAAATCATAAAATCTGAGAAATATTTAGCATACTCACGGATACAGAAATGACGCGAAAACGTTAGTTAAAGCACGAAGGAAATTCAAACGTACTAGGTTTACACAAAGGCTGAAGGCCACACATGTGGATTCTAAGTAGAGCAAAACCGGACACACAATCATCACTGGAATGAAAATGCAAATAATAAATTTGCACTGAATTTACTCAAATTCTGTAAATTAAGAAGCACTTTGCCTCACATAGCGAAAGAATTACTCAGAAGAACTATCACTGAAAAACCAAGACTGCCTGATCACAAAGAAATCAAAGTCCTAACAGCATGCCTTCCCCTCAGCATGATTTGGTACAGTACTTACTTCCACAGTCGTCAGAGCCAGAATTAAGAGTGAAGATTGTAGACTGAAGTTCTAAGGCCTCGGAAAATTCTCCCCCCGCCATACACCGGCTGCAGAGCGCACTAAAAGCGAGGCAGAGTGCGTTCAGAGACTAGTGTTTACCAACCCTTGCTACCTGGCCATGACAATTCCCTCTACAGCCGTTCCCAGAGAGGTCTCCTGTCACCTCTTTCTTCCTAGATTAGGTTGGTACGACACTAACAACACGGCCACCTCGCCGCCTCTCCAAGTAAGCTTCCAGCAGACGCCAGCGCAGACGACAAACGAAGCCATGCGTTCTTAACTACAGAAAAAAGAGGCCTAAAGTGGGAGGCGGCGACTGTAAGCCATTGCGCGGCAGTCATTCAATATTAAGAGAACACATTCACATTCACATGAACACACAAGTTCAATCACACGCGTGGAAACATTTATAAATATGGGGCAAACATATATAAACATGGAGCACTGATCATTAATAAAAAGAATAAAATAATTAACACACAGATAGATAACATTAATGGTGCAGAAACAGTTTAGGTTAATTCATAAATCAAAATGGAACACGAACATACATTTAGTGGACGTGTTTCAAGACGAAGACTTTCAAGATTTCATTAGCTACCATTGCATAATTCAGCAGCAACTACTGGCTAGTAAGAGATTAAACACAAAACATTTAAAGGATATTTATTTAAAGACTGTAAATTTCATAAAAGGAAAATCTCTCTCAAGGCGGCTGTTTAATCAGCAATTAGATAAAAAGGAGCCGGATTTGGCATTGTACACTGACGTGAGGTGACTGATTCGAAAAAAGTTTCTGCAAAGGTTTCGAGATCTCTAGGACGAAATAATAACATTTTTGAAGAGATTTACTAAGCGCGAAAGCATCACCGAGAGATTAGGAAACTCCAGTGGCAGAAGCTGCAAGAGAGTCGTTCTGTATCTCTGTACGCTCAGTTGTCAAAGCTCCGAAAGCATACGTTTCTTGCAGAGTCGTTGAATATGTTGCTTCCTCTTACGCATATCTCGCGAAACGACCACAAAGATAAAATTATTTTTGTACGGGCTTTTGTCCAAGTTCCGAGAGCATACGTTTCTCGAAGAGTAGTTCAATATAGTTCTTCCTACTACGTTTATCACGCGAAACGACCACAAAGATGAAATTAGATGGATTTGATCCCACACGGAGGCTTACCGGCAATAGCTTATACCGGGAACCATACGCAACGGGAATAGGAGGGAGACGTGCAACGGTACACAAAGTACCCTCCCAACGCAATTTCTACAGATATCACAAGGGTTGTGCAGTATGAATGTAGATGTACATATAGATACTGAGCCAGTGAAAATGATGTACACGTTCGGATATCTTATGACGAACTATATGACATGAGTCGTACCATGGGATTGACAAAGTCAGACAATAATATCCCAATTATGTGAATGATGTCTGTTCTTTCGGACGTGTCCGGAAGAACAGACACCATGTATATAATTTTATATGCCAAGGCTGCAGACAATTTCTGTTCGAATGCATAAACATGTAAGTTAACCACCCTCCGCTTCCTACCAGTTGCCGCCTTCCTCAGTGATTATTTACGGTGTTAAAAGCAGATGTTATTGTCCTGATAAAATTGTATTGCAATGGATAACGACTTTTTACACACAGAAGACTGCAGCAACTGATAGCATACCGGTGGCAGTTCCCTTACTAGATGAAATTCCCCCATTTATATCCTCGCAATTCCCCATTAAATATTCTCACTCTCTTTTTAATCATTAATTAAGCATAAATGGGTCTCAGAATTTCATAAAAACAACTAGAGACGAAATGTTTAACTATTTACACAAGTTTATTAAATTCACTGTACATCTCCCTATCATTATTTTAAAGCCAAAAATACAAAATATTCATTCACTAAATGTATCACCAATGGATTGAGACAAGGATCGTAACCTTACATTCATACCGTACATTCTTTACTCTCTCATACTGCACCCACGTGGCTATGCACAACATTCCCATTATACAAAATCATTTCCCCGCTGAAATAACGATAGAATTAACACAACCAACACAGTTCCTGATAGTGCCACCATACTCACATACTTCCTCTTCGACAGCCGGAAACGTTCTCCCTCTCGTGGCCGCTCCCCGTCCTAACCGATCCTCCCGTTCCAGTTCGCGAGTAGCCGCGCCCTCATTGGCTTGTGATCTAACGGGACCTTCTGCCAACCTCCGAATTCTGAAGGAACTCGCAAGTCGCAGCCACTTGACCATCTCATCCCCAAGGAAACCTCTCTGCCACACCCCAAAACTAAAGTTGGCAAACCTACCGAGACCTGCATCTCTGCCTTCCCAGCCGCGGCTTCATGCACACTTACAGACCCTCACACACACAATCACATAGGGTATAAGAGGAGTCGGGTATTGTGGAGCAAAGCTCCTTATGTGAGCGGCGCTCACTTATTTGTCCTGCAATAACAATTTTAATAAATAATAAAGCATTCTTGTCTCCACCTAGTACATCCCCCATTACAGTGGCACTAAAGGCCAAGCACACTTTTACGAAATGATAATCAGATGTAAGTAACGTACACTGTAGTATACAAGGATTTAATGGAATGATACTACAGAATCGTTTCAAACAGAGTCCAGTTACTTGGATGAACCCGGTCGGCAAATGGGCGATGGACACAGCAAACGTAGTGTGTTACATGTTGACAATTTGGGTGGGAAGGGGAGCACGTGTGGATGAGTGAAACGGTAAAGACAATCGTTCGAGGGAAACGAGGAATCCGAGTAGGAGTCTTCGTCTGACACAAATTTTCACCACCTTTGAATTTAATTCAGGGCCCTGTAACAGTCATTATGTTTTAAATGTTCTATTTCATTGTTAATATCTCATGACAAAAATATTGTGTAAGGTGTCTTACAGTAAATTACAAAAGCAACTGATATTATCCAGCTGCATCATAAATTTTACGCTTCTCAGAATGGTATTTATTGCCAGTATTCATTGACTACTTCAAGCTGCTGCAGGAAGTTTAACAACGTATGTTTAAGTTTCTCGTGCATGTAGCACTGCGGAAAAAGAACTTTTGGTGCGAGTTGTTTTTTGCACACGCTGGTAGCTGCGTTTAACGCGGCCGGCGCCTGCTCATTCCCAGGCAACACGTGCTCTCCCACCGCATGCCGACACCTCTGCGTGCCACCGCCACACCCGCCGCCTCTCTCTACACACACAGTCGCCGGCTCACATTTAGCGCTATTTTACGGAATCTGTCATCTCTTTAAAGCAAGAAAGAACAAAAATCCTGTGATACACTCGACGCTTATTCATGAAGGAGCAGACTGATAACCACCACAGTAATTTGTTCACGCACGTAACGTACGCAGTGTTACTAAAAGTGAATGAACTACCTCTAAAGGCCGTGCACAGTCCCGCCACGAGGCACCCGCGTATAAAGGTTTTTTTCCTAACGTTCTGAGAAAAGGCGTGTATTTCCTGACATTTGATTTTTTTAAAATACGTTCTCCGACATCAGCTAATACCAACTTAATTAATGTACTGTCCCGTTCTGTCATTTCGGTTGACGACAGCAGGGCCATAGTCAATTGATAAGTTATATCTGTTATTGGACAAGCTATTCCCGAAACTATAAGGTCGCACGAAATTTTAAATGAGCAGATCGATATGAAACATAAAAACTACATAGAAAATTTTATTTATGCTATCCTGCCAAAGAGATAGACAAATAAGCGAAATCTATAAACGTAGCAGAGAGCTTACTATTCAAAATTAATAGTAATCAGTGCAAACAAACAATTCCGCTAATAATTACATTAAATTGTTAAGATGCTTGCAAATCAGACGTTCGTCATAACGAGTTTTACAAAATTATAATAAAAATGTATATATACGTTTATAACACAATTTCAATTCGTAATTTAACAAAATCTATACAGATTGAGAAATGAAGTAGAAACGATTGTAATCCTGTAACATCGCTGACTGAGCTGTCAAAACACGAAAAATTTTAAAAAATTTAATTTGGAGTTTGACTGATATATAAGAGCGATACTAACTACGATCACTATTAAAAGCAATAAAATCGTCAACTCATCATGACAACAAATAA
This sequence comes from Locusta migratoria, assembly GCA_026315105.1. Taxonomy (NCBI): domain Eukaryota; kingdom Metazoa; phylum Arthropoda; class Insecta; order Orthoptera; family Acrididae; genus Locusta; species Locusta migratoria. The sequence goes on along the minus strand of CM048755.1, from coordinate 166,406,512 downwards.
GACAGTGACGTTGCAAGGCAGTAAAGATCAATATAAGTAATTTTACTGTACCTATGTTGTTGGTTTATGTTATCACGTTCAAAATTGCAATATTATTCCTATGTTATCTATATTATCTTCATAGAAACCTGAAGATGGCAATTGTGATGAATCAGGCCTGTCGTAATTTAATAAGTAATTTTTCATATAGTAGCGTTTTTGATACAGCAAAGTTTCTTACTTGTATAAAGGACATAAAATTGTCCTATTTAAAGGCAAAAAAATAATAAATAAATAAATAAAACACTTCTCATAATGAAAAATGTTTGCTTACTTCCATTGTCAATTGTATGTATACGTATATGGCTGGTTTAAGGAATTTTGGGGCCTCTTGTAACGTATAATTTTGGGGCCCTTGACTTTGTTAGACAACTATTTTGTTTATGCGCTATTTGATTTTAGTGATATGTACATATATGTACAAAAGAGCCAGCAGTTTATTAAGTACTGGCTGACACGCGATTTTGCATCACCTTTGCACTTATTAGTAAAACACAAATAAATACAGTGACTGTTTTTCTAATGTTGGGTGTAATGTCTGAAGAACGAGATGTAAAAATATCGGGCATTGTTGTGAACATAAACACAACGCGTTGATTAATGTATGTATTTAAGCATTAAGACATGCAAAAAAGTTGCTGTGATTATGAAATAAAAGAAAGAGCACATGCACCCAAAATATAAGAATATGCATTTACAACTGATGACACTGCACGTAAAACCAACACAACAGAATTGAAACTACAGAAATTTAACGATGCGTTAGCCGTTTCAAACGTACTATAATACTAAACCAAACTGAATTGATTTAATTGGTGTCTGTTATAATACTTTTACTATTTTCTCAAATCTCTCTGAGATGTCTTTTTTATTATACCTGTGAAAATATTTTTCACATTTGGAACAGTCCTATCTGGGCTTTAGTAGAACTTCATTTTTCAGTGTCGCTTCCATAATAATCCAAGAAAAATAATCCGTATTGATAACATCAGATACGTTTTTCTAATCCGCAAATTTGAAATAAAATACGCAAATACTCATATTGTAATGTACTGAAGATTTTACTTGGCAATATTCAATATAAATTCATGGAACTACTGATTGCTACAGATATCGCAACGGTTGTAGCAACTGAACGTATTATTGTTACTTTTATTTTCAAAAATAAAAAAAAATCCAGATAAAATATTTATTATGGTGTAATCTTTAACAACCAGTACAAACAATCTGTGAGAGCTGTTACAGAAAGAAATTATTCAATTTTATTTTTATTACTAGCGAAGCCTGGGAAAAAATCTGCGACACAGGAAGGTCATAAGCTGTTTGCTTGCTATCTGCGACATATCACGCGAGGGTGAGGTCTTATTGTTAATGGCGGGTACCTTTCAGTACCGGTGTCACAGATACGTTCGTCAAAAGGAGTAAGACCGGTATGATGCGATCAAATGTTTGTTAAGCTTAAGGGACTTAACTGCGAGGTCATCAGTCCATAAACTTAGAAACTACTTATGAACTACATTATAATAAAGACATCACAAACATCCATGCCCGAGGTGGGATTCGAACCCCCCCGACCGTAGTGGCCGTGCAGACTGTGACTGGCGCGCCGCAGACCGCTCAGCCACTGCGGCCAGCTGGTGCGATCACTACGGCAAGCGAACACTTACGATGTCTACTGGGGCTGCTGCAGCTGCGAAACTGTAACAAAGCCAAGTTGTCATAGTTACTAGTTCGGTCATAAAACTGTCTAAGTTGTGCGACTGAGTAGGTCTCTTTTATGTTATCGGTATCTAACTCTGGCTTCTATGTCTTCCCAATTGGTCGGCAATGTATGTTCAGCTGGTGTCGCCAGTCGGGTTGTTATAAAATAGGGATTCGCCATATTAATTGTGTTTGGAAGCTAGGCGTTTCTAGACGGTAGGTTATTATACCCCAAGAGACAGTGTTCTTGGACGCTTATGTTTCCACGTATGGATGTGATCACCAAGCGTGGTGATGCAGTGGTAAGGCAGTTGAATCGCATTCAGGAGAACGCCAGGTCAAACCCGCCTCCGGCGTTTTGTTAACGTGCATCGAGACCTAACACCAATCCCCACGTCTGAATACCGCAGCTAAAATTAACGACCTCTCTGAAATCGCAAGATGTAAAACAGAAGACAATCAGACATACATAAGTGCAGTTTGTATCACAAGTGCATTTGATCAGGATTTTGTCTTATATTTCTGAATGTATTTGATATAAACATTCTGCATATATTACTTCAATATAGGGAAAGAAAAACTAGGAACATGTGTTGTGGGTGCAGACAGAAATGGTGTCAAGAAACAGGTGTACAGAGAGAGAGGGAGATAGGAAAAGTGTTTGAATGGGGATTATGGAAAGATCCTCGGGGTGTGGTTAGCCACGGTAGAGTGGCCGGGCTGTCTAAGGCGCCTTGCTGCGGGGCGCGTGGTAAGAGATTCAACTCCTCCCTCGGGCACGGGTGTGTGTTTTGCACTTAGCATAAGTTAGTTTAAGCAGTTTGTAAGCCTAGAAACTGATAACCGCATCAGTTAAGTGCCTTAAATTTACAAACATGTGAAGATTTGATTTGTGTATAGTTATAGCGTGCCTATACATATTGAAAAGTGTCCGCAATGTACGTAAGCTCTGTTAACAATTTAGAATTCGTCAAAGGAATTTGAATGCTCGAAAACCGGACGGTTTTTAGGGATGTTTGAATTTTCCTGGCCGGCCGCGGTGGCCGAGGGGACTGAGGCGAGCCAGTCACGGTCTGCTTGGCCACTACGGTCGGGGGTTCGAATCCCCCTCGGGCATGGATATTTGTGCCGTCCTTAGTGTTACCTAGTTCATAAGTAGTTTGTAAGATTAGGGACTGATGATCACGTAGTTAAGTCCCATAAGCTATACAAACATTTGAACATTTTTTGAATTTTCCTTCCAGTAAACGCTAAAAAACTAAATAAATACAAAGTTTTAAGTTTCCGCGTATGCTACAAGTACCCTGAAATTTTGTTGATCAGTGAGTGAAATAATTAACTATTTTCGACTATCAACATGTCGTAAACTATAAGTTATAGAATAGTATATATTGGGAATAAAGCTCGTTATAGTAGATACTGTTGGTCACCGAAAATTTGACTTCGTCGCTGTTCCCCCAAAGAAGATACAGGTGGGTACAAAGTGTCATGAATGGCTTTGAGAAAAGGATGATACGGCTGTGTGCTCGACTTGGCGTAGGTGCTCCTGCGCCACCCGGGTAACAAAGTTATTAATAAACACCTATATTGTTGCGGGGGTGAAAGATCAGTGTGAGAGTTTAAATAGGGAAAGATTAATTTTTAAAACTCACAACCACCAACTGCGAACCAAATTCCTAAACATGCAAAAACACTGGAACTGTGATTGCTACTGTTTGACTCGTTTTTTAGGGGATGATATCACACGTTCGCAGCTTTCTTTCTCTGCATATGATTAACAAAAAAAAAAAATTCATAATAAAGTAAGTTCATGTGAGAAAAGGATGTACTAACTACTAATTTTGAAAACACGTGAAAGTTCACTTTATGTTGTTTATTACACCATATTAAAACCCTGTGGCTGATACGTCTGTACGTCGACACATTTATCAAATAAAGTTATAGCTCGAGAGCCCCCAGACAAAATGAATATTTGTCACAAATTGTTTTCACACCATGTGCCTGTCTCAAACACCGTTTTTAATCATGCCTATGCGACGACACGTGTTACATTAACAAAACACTTTAATTCAGTGCGATGCACACCTTGTTCCACCGGCTAAATATTCACAACACACAGTAGCACTCGATTCAACTTGGTGCAGTCTACGACGAGCAATCACACCTGGCGATTACCACACAAATGCTATAGTCTCCACCTGGAGATCCACACGCCGACCGTGCAGAGCGACGCCGCGCCCCGCCAGCTACCGCCCTCGCTCCCGACCCCTGACTGCCTACCTGGGCCACGCGCGCGCGCCAAAAGCCCAACTGCCGGGTTTTTACCCTACGTCATCAACTTCCCCATGTGAGCTGTTCTAACCGACTTGCCAACGTACAGCGCTCAACCAATACATTTCTAAAACTTTACTTAAAATCAAAATAATTACACTACACATTAAACAAATGTCTTCTTAGGTTTCTATATTGGTATAAACCTCCTTTGTACTATTTATTATGCAATTTCTTACATGACAGATAAGTGATTTAACTGAATATTTCAAGATAAAATATACAAGATTAATTGAAAATAAAATGAGAAATAGTTAATATATTATTTTTATAAACAAACATTGCCATGCTAGTTGTGTAATTGTCTTGTATTCATTTGTAATTTATTACTTTTCATTTTCAATTAAACATATTACGCCAGATGTGACTATATCAGGTAATGTATTGTTTATTTATCAACAGGTTATTTTGTAATGAGGGCCTTAAAGGTTCCTAACTGCATCGTATTACTTCAAATGCCAGTAGTATTAGAATATTTTATTTCACGCTGTGCACTGCACTGCGCCTGGCACTCGCCATTGTCCCTCTCTCCCCTACCGGAAACGAGCCTGGAAAATCCTAAGCTGGAACAAGCCACCAACGTCGGCCTGCTCGCTGGCCTCCCGTCAGCTACAAGCACACAGCAAATCTCAACGTGGAGAATTTCTACCTATGGCCTAATTATAAATGTTGTCACCCAACTACGTACATACATTGCTGCCATAATTAATAAGATTAAATTTGTGTAACATTTAGTGCATTGGCATGGTCAATGTTTGCAGTGAACTTCATACTGTTTAATTATCAAATGCTATTAATTACCAATATTTCTATTGGGCAGTAATCTCACATTGTTTTCAACATCATTTCTTTTTGGTCCATTTTAGTTGACGGTAGTAACACAAAAAGTGGGCCTTTGCAATCATCTTTTGACAGCTCAAATTTAAATGAAAATAACGGCTTAACCGTTCATCTGACACGAAAACTGAATACACTAATTTTTGTAGGAGAAAATTCTCTACAACTTTGGTCTGTTATATTTTCTTTATCTCGCATCGTTTCAGAGATATTTGCAAAAATAACGGCGATTTGACACCGACCCATGATTTTACAAATACCAGGCGTTCGGAGATGTCACGATGTCTGTTTGTCGTTCCCACCTGTAGATACAGGTAATACACAGTGGAGTAGCCAGCTCATAGCAACTGCAAAACTGGGCCATGCACTGATTTTGCTAATAGCTATGATTACACAAATATGGAATAAAGTTAGACAGAAAATCAGTGACAAAAGTCTTTTCCTTATATATGAATAAGGCAGGATGTATTGCCGCCTTTAGTTGATGAGGTAAGTGGAATTGTTTACGGTAAACAAGTGACTTACTATTTGTGAGTTTGTTTAATTATTCTCCAAAATTATTTTCTGTAGTATTGATGTTTAGGTTACTGGAAAATGACAATAAATGAATCTCATACAATTATGTCATTATATAATATACTTATATGAACTTGTAGAACTTTGAAGTGAACCTAGCTTCGGGACAGTTCTTTAGTACGACAACCGAAAAGGTGGAGATAGTCCCCCCCCTCCCACAGGAACACCTTAGCGGGAACTGAAAAGATGTATTCGGACGAGATGGCACGTGTTGTCCATAAAACGGACGCTATCTGATCAAAAGTATCCGGACATCTGGCTGAAAATGACATACAAATTCGTAGCGCCCTCCATCGGTAATGCTGTAATTCAGTATGGTGTTAGCCCACCCTTAGCCTTAATGACAGCTTCCACTCTCGCAGGCTTACACTATCGCAGGTGCTGGAAGGTTTCTTGGGGAATGGCAGCCCATTTTTCACGGAGTGCTAGACTGAGGAGAGGTATCGATGTTGGTCGGGACGGCCTGCTATTAAGTCGGAGTTCCAAAACTTCCAAAATGTGTTCTATAGGATTCAAGTTTAGACTCTGTGGAGGCAAGTCCATTACAGGAATGTTATTGTTGTGTAACCACTCCACCACAAGCCATGCATTATGAAGAAGTGCTCGATCTTGTTGAAAGAGGCAATCGCCATCCCCGAATTGCTCTTCAGGAAGGTGCTTAAAACGTCAGTGTAGGCCTGTGCTGTGAAAGTGCCACGCAAAACAACAAGGGGTGTAAGCCCCCTTCATGCAAAACACGACCACAGCAAAACACCACTGCGTCCGAATTTTACTGCTGACACTGTACACGCTGGCAGATATTCACCGTACTCGCGCCCTGCCATCGGATCACCACATGGTGTATCGTGAATCTTTACTCCACGCAATGTTCTTTTCACTGTTGAATCGTCAAATGTTTACGCTCCTTACACAAAACGAGAAGTCATTTGACATTGCCCTGGGTGATGTGTAGCTTATGGCCAGCCGCTCGACCATGAAATCCACGTTGCGTGGGAGGTCGCTCTAGTGCGTGGCAGGAGACGTAAGACATTCTGGGGGACCGATCGTGAGGATTTCCCGGTTCGTCTTGCGAATAGATTCCAGGCGCCATCTGTTCAGGACAATGTTCATGTGCCGGATCTCGTCGCTCATACTGAGGTCACCATGCAGCTTGCAAGATCCGGGCTTTTACAGAGGGAGTGCTTGCTCGTAGTTGGGAGCTCCAACGTTAGGCGGGTAATGGTGTCCCTTACGGATATGGATCCCAAAGAGGGAAAGAAGGCCAACGTGCACTCCGTGTGCATATCGGTGGAGTAATTCCAGATGTGGAAGAGGTCCTTCAGGATACCGTTAAGAGTACGGGGTGCAGCCAACTGCAGGTGGTAGCTTACGTCGGTACCAATGATGTGTGTCGCTTTGGATCTGACAGGTTTTGAGCGGTTATTTGAATTGATAAGGATTGCCAGTCTTGCTTGCAAGATGAAAGCTGAGTTTGCCATCTGCAGCAAAGTTGACAGGGAAGACTGTATATCTCTGGTGCAGAGCCGAGTGGAGGGTCTGAATCAGAGGCTCACACAGTTCTGCGACCATGTAGGCTGCAGCTTCCTCGACTTGCGCCATCGGGTGGGGGGTGGGGTTCCGGGTTCCGCTGAACAGGTCAGGAGTCCACTACTCGCAGGAATCAGCTACGTGGGTAGTGACGTGGACTGGGAGTGTTTTAATTTTTCAAGTTAGAGGGCATTGGGAAAGCACAGAAAGGGTTTCAGTCTCCAAGGGTACAGGTCAAAGATAGGACGAGCACAGATCAAAAACCGTTGGTCTATAGTTGTAAATTGTCACAGCTGTGTGGGGAAATTACCAGAGCTCCAGTCGCTAAGATAAAGTACAGAATCTGAAACCAAAAGCTGGTCAAAGCCTGAGATCAGTTGAGCTAAATTTTTTCCAGAGGGACAAATTGTATTCAGAAACGATAGAGTGAATAAAATAGGTGGTGGCGTATTTATTACTGTTATAAGCGGTTTATCTTGTAGCGTAATTGAAGCAGATAGTTCCTGTGAGTTTGTATGGGCAGTAGTTATACCTGACAACAAGAATAAATTAATAATTTGCTCTTTTTACCGACCTCCGATGATGACTCAGATGATACGATTGCACAAATGTTCAAAGAAATCTTGGACCAAATTTCGAAAATGTTCCCCAAGCATACAGTTCTAATTGGCGATAACTTTAATTTACCCTCGATATGTTGGCAAAAATAGATGTTTAAAACCGCGAAAAATGTACTTGAGCTCTTAGCAACAAATCATACGGAGCTAATAAAGAGCATCAAAAAAGATACTGGGATTAGAGAACACAGGGAAGTGTTATAAGGAACTACTGTTCCTTATTTTTTTAAACGATTTAGGAGACAATCTAAGTAGCTCTCTTAGGCTGTTCTCGAATGATGCTGTCATTTATCGGTCAGTAAAGTCACAGGAAGATCAAAAGAAAATGCAAACTGATTTAGATAAGATGACAGCATGGTGAAAAATATGACAATGGAACCTTAATAGTGTGTAGTGTGAAGTCATCGATATGACCACTAAAAGAAATCCGTTAAACTTCATTTACATGATAAATCGGTCAAATCTACAGGCGGTTAATTCAACAAAATACCTAGAAGTAACAATGAAGAACAACGTAAATTGGAAAGAACACACAGAAAATATTGTAGGGAAAGCGAACCAAAGACTAGGTGTCTTTAGCAGAACACTTAGAAGACGCAACAAATCTACTAAAGAAACTGCCTACACCACACTTGTGCGTTCTCTTTTGGAGTAATGATGTGCATTGTGGGATCCCCACCATGTGGGACTGACAGACGATTTAGAGAAAGTTCAGAGAAGGGCAGCTGGCTTTGTATTATCGCGATGGAGGGGGGAGAGTGTCACTGAAATGATGCCCGGCTTGGGGCGGAAATCATTAAAACAAACGCGTTATTCGTTGCAACGAAATCTATTTACAAAATACCTTTCACCAACTTTTTACCCCGAATACGAACATATTTTCGTAGCACCCACCTACACAGGAAAACATAATCATCAAAATGAAATAAGATAAATGAAATCGAAAACGGAAAGATTTAGGTGTTCCTATTTCCCGCGACCTTTTAGGGAATGAAACTGCAGAGAAATATCATAAAAGCAGTTCAATGAACCCTCGGCCAAGCACTTCATTGTGACTTGCACAGTATTAATGCAGATGTAGATGTACATAATATTGAGACATTTGTAGTTTTAATTTCTAAATATGAAAACAGTGTTTGACTGTAAAAGATTTATGATCCCTCACTTGAAAATGTAAGCTTACGTACCGTGATTGTGTAATAGTAAATACTCTATGATCATATTACGGACACTATTGTTTATCGTATCTAATCACTATAAATACAGTAAATCACAAGTAACAGTGGAAAGTGTTTCATTGTATACTTTATAAACTCCTGGCCATTAAAATTGCTACACCACGAAGATGACGTGCTACATACGCGAAATTTAACTGACAGGAAGAAGATGCTGTGATATGCAAATGATTAGGTTTCAGAGCATTCACACAACTTTGGCGCCGGTGCCGACACCTACAACGTGCTGACATGAGGTAAGTTTCCAACCGATTTGTCACTCACAAACAGCAGTTTACCGGCGTTGCCTGGTGAAACGTTGTTGTGATGCCTCGTGTAACGAGGAGTAATGCGTACCATCACGTTTCCGACTTTGATAAAGGACGGATTGTAGCCTGTCGCGATTGCGGTTTATCGTATCGCGACATTGCTGCTCGAGTTCGTCAAGATCCAATGACTGTTATTAGAATATGCAATCGGTGGGTTCAGGAGGGCAATACGGAGCGCCGTGCTGGATCCCAACGGCCTCGTATCACGGCAGTCGAGATGACAGGCATCTTATCCGCATGGCTGTAACGGATCGTGCAGCCACGTCTCGACCTCTGAGTCAACAGATGGGGACGTTTGCAAGACAACAACCATCTGCACGAACAGTTCAACGACGTTTGCGGCAGTATGGACTATCAGCTCGGAGACCATGGCTGCGGTTACCTTTGACGCTGCATCACAGACAGGAGCGCCTACGATGGTATATGCAACGACGAACCTGGGTGCACGAATGGCAAAACGTCATTTTTTCGGACGAATCCAGGTTCTGTTTACAGCATTATAATGGTCGCATCCGTGTTTGGCGACATCGCGGTGAACGCACATTGGCAGCGTGTATTCGTCATCGCCATACTGGCGTATCACCCGGCGTGATGGTATGGGGTGCCATCGGTTACACGCCTCGATCACCTCTTGTTCGCATCGACGGCACTTTGAACAGTGGCCGTTACATTTAAGATGTTTTACAACCCGTGGCTCTACCCTTCATTCGATCCCTGCGAAACCCAACATTGCAGCAGAATATTGCAAGACCGCATGTTGCAGGTCCTGTACGGGCCTTTCTGAATACGTAAAATGTTTGACTGCTTCCCTGGTCAGCACATTCTCCAGATCTCTCACCAAGTGAAAACGTCTGATCGACGGTGGCCGAGCAATTGGCTCCTCACAAAACGAGAGTCACTACTCTCGATGAACTGTGGTATCGTGTTGAAGCTGCATGGGAAGCTCTGTTTGACTCAATGCCCAGGCGTATCAAGGCCGTTATTACGGGGAGAGGTGGTTGTTCTGGGTACTGATTTCTCAGGATCTATGCACCCAAATTGCGTGAAAATGCAATCACATGTCAGTTCTAGTATAATATATTTGTCCAATGAAAACCCATTTATCATCTGCATTTCTTCTTGGTGTAGCAATTTTCATGGCCTGTAGTGTATTATTACTCGTTGCCGATGTATATCAAATTACGCAGGATATTGTAGACAACTGAAAGAGTTTCTGTAGTTCTCTATAAGCAATATGACATGGCCTTGACTTCCGTTGAGAAGGTTTTTCTACCCGAAACACTTTAAGAGACGGAATTAAGATCCTAAACTATTCTTCAGTGTAACGCAGGGACGGTTATTGAAATCCTAATGTTATAGGCGGAGTTTGCTAATTCAGTTAAACTATAGGCTATATTACGAAAAAAACTGGCCTCATCCAAAGGAGATTGCAGTTATACCTCATGGAAATAAAGACCTTCACTAACTTTTTTCATCAATTTTTCTGGCCGTTGTAATGGAAAAGTGGCCAATAACGATATGAGAATTATCAGTAACTTTAATGTTTGCACCAGGGCTTAACTTAGCGACGGTTTCTTTCTCTCTAGAAGAGATGCTCAGTGAATTTGTGATACTGATTTAATTACTCCAATTTCTTGCCGATAGAGTAGTTCTTTTTACAGCATTTTCACTTATAGCGTCTGGAACAACCTGAGGTCTAAAAAGTTTTGGCTGTGCATGGCCGTTTTATGTGACATGGATCCCAACACTTCCCTATGCCTTCTTCAAACAGAGAACTGTAGTTTTCGCTCTAAAGGTAACACCTGGCACCGAAACAGATGAATTAACTTTATGACAACCAGACTCAGATGTAAACAACAACCAATTTATTCCTCTAATCCAACTAGCATGGAGGGCGCTTGTTCAAGGCCACGCCCAGGATCGCACTAGTGGAGCCCCCTGTTCGAGAGCTTCGAACTATCGCAGTGTGGCTATCTCTGGATATTTTGGAGTTCCGGTGCTGTTACGGTGCCCGACTCCTATGGAGCTGGCAACCTGTAATGTTGTGCTGTTGGAAGGGTAGTCGAAGCTGCAGGCGTCGAGTACCGAGGTCGTAGCACCCCTCCCCTCCTACTGAAGCAAACCTAGGCCTGCCAGTCCAGATGCACCGTGGAGATGTCCATTTGATCGTCAGCATCCACCTATGCGTCGGCTCGATGGAGGCGCCCGAGCCCAGCCATAGTGGAGTAAGGTGAAGGTGCTCAGTTGCGCTTGGCAGGCGGACCACGACCAGACGCTGTTGAGGCGATGGCGGGATACAGAGGCTGAGGGTCCATGTCCACGTCAGGAGTCTGAGGGCTGGAGCCGAGAAGGTACAGCTGGCGCCGGCGCAGAGCTTGGCACTATGTTTGACTGGGCCGGTGTCCCCATTGGTGGAACCTGCTGGTCCAGGTCGTCCAGATAGTTACCTGGGCCGAAAGAAGAACCATCCTCAGTTACTGGTACTGGTGCGGTATTTCCGGGGAAGGCGAAGGAAATGGCAAGAGGTTGAGGCGGTGGAGGAGTGGGGGGCGTGGGTGGGGATGGTATCTGCCGAGGGTTGATCTTGTTGAGGTGCTGAACTTCCTCTCGGTCCGCAAGTTGGACCGAAAACATCTTCCTGCCCCATTGACGAGTAATAGTTGCCGGAATGCATGGTGGTGTGGGCGCAAACCCACAGGCCCTAACGAGGTTACCGGGGTGAAAACGAGGGAGCCTCGGAAGTGGTAGAGGATGCGTGGCCAGGATTAGGAAATGCAGCTGGGTGCGTGGTTGGCGTCCATGCAGGGGTTCTGCTGGCGACTTGTCGCCAATGGGTGTGGACCTGTAGGAACTTAGAAAGAGTGTGAGAGCATGGTCGGTTGTGATGTCCTTGAAGCATTTGGATTTTGAATGTCTGGACGAGGCGTTTGATTGAGGATAGCAGGGAGGGGTGGGAAGGTGATGGATACCATTCATTTGCCAATAATGACGGAATTCACCACTCCGAAACTGGGGGCCATTGTCAGTGACGATTGTTTGAGGGAGGCCTTGAATTGCAGAAATTTTGTAAAGGGCTTTGATAATAGCAGCTGTAGTAGTGGAACTGTAATTGACGATATAAAGGTAATGGGAATAGGCGGCAATGACAACAAGCCATTGGGCCTTGAGGAATGGGCCGACAAAATCCAAGTCGATGCGTTTCGAGGGAGAGGTGGCTGCGGGCCAGGATGAGAAGGTTTGATGATGAGGGGCCGGAAGCTGCGAGATGCACTGCGTGCATGCCTGAATGAGATGCTCAATGTCCCTTGTCATAACATGCCAGTACACATGCCAGCGAATCAGGGTCTTTGTTCTGAAGACGCCCCAATGGCCGGTGTGGAGCAAGATGAGGATGTGTGATCGGAGGGAAGCTGGCATGACGACCCAGGATTGCGCCTGCTGGTCCACTCGGAGAAGCAGTCCGTCCACAAGTTGCAGCTCATGGCGAATTTTGAAGAAGGGGCGGAGGCGACCATCGGTGGATGCTGGCAGTCGCTGAGACCAACCCTGGAGGACGTAGACACGAACCCGTCACAGAACAACATCGGCGGCGGAGGCATCAGCAACTTGGGAACTGGTGACTGGAAATGCATTCAGGGCCTCGTGGATGACCTCATCGACCTGAAACACAGTCATTTCTTGAGCGTCGAAGGCAGGGTCTGGGCCAGACGGCAACTGGGAGTGGGCATCTGCATTGAAGTGCTTCGCTGGTGCTTTATAATGGATGGCGAAGTTGAACCGGGAGGGAAACAGTGCCCAGCGTTGCAGGTGGTGCGATGTTTCAGCTGAAATAGGAGAAGCCGGGTGAAATGAGGCGACCAGTGGTTGATGATCCGTTATTAAGTGCAAATTGACACCATAAAGGAAAACCTGAAATTTAGTCAAGGCGAAAACGATCGCCAAAGCTTCTTTTTAAATTTGTGAACACCTGGCCTGGGCAGGAGTTAAGGGTCTTTGATGCATAATCCAAGGGATGCTCTGTTCCGTGTGAGTTCCGGTTAGCGAGGATAGCTCTGACCCCATGGTCGGAGGCATCAGCTTATACGACGAGAGGTTTACCAGGCCGAAATGTGACCAGGCATGGAGCTGTTTGCAACCAATACTTCAGCGTCTGGAAAGCCATCTCGCATTCCTTGGACCAAGTAAAGGATGTATTCTCCTGCAGAGCCTAGTAAGCGGGAAGGTCATCTCTGCAGCTCCAGGAATGAAAGGGCGATAATAAGCTATCAGCCTGAGGAACGATTGGAGCTCCTTCAATGTCGTTGAGCGAGGGAGCTTCTGAATGGTCTGGACATATTCAGAGGTTGGACGCACTCCATTGCGAGATATGATGCAGTCGATGTACTGGATTTGAGGCTAAAAGAAAGCAAATTTCTCCAAAATGTAGCGGAGGCCGGCGTCTCGCTAACGGTCCTGTGGGGATGATCCATTCACTACGATATCTTCTAGATAGTTGATGCATTGAGGAATGTCTGCGAGGAGCTAAGTATTGCTGGAAGATTGCGGGCGCACTGGCAATGCCAAACATCAGTCTCTTGAGCCTGTATAGTCTGCAAGTAGTGTTGATGACTGACAGAGATTGCAAGGAAACATCGAGTGGGATTTGAAAGTCAGCTTCTGCAAGGTCGATCTTCATGAAGTAATAACCTCCAGCCAGTTGGGAGAGCAATTCGTCAGGACAAGGAAGGGAAACTGTCTCAATGTGTAACTGGGCATTGATCGTCACCTTGAAATCGCCGCAGATGCGGAGCTTCCCCGGCGGTTTCGGGATGATCACGTTGGGAGACGCCCAGTCGGTGTGGGTTATTGGTTCCATGACGTCCAACTCCGTGAGCCGTTTTAACTCGTCGGTGAGTTGAGGGCGCAAGGCCACCGGCATTGGACGTGCTGTACAAAATTTTGGATGGACAGAGGGCTTCAGGGTGATGTGAGCAGTGAAGATCGTAGCCTTGCCAAGGCCAGGGGCAAACAGATCAGCATATTCAGAGCAGATAGATTCCAATTCCGTAAATGTAACTTCTTGAGAGAGACCAAGTTTATGGAAAATCCAAATGCTCGAAAGGCATTCACCCCAAAGAGAGTTTCCGTGTGATCACTGTTTATGACTAAAAAGGTCAGAGTCCTTAAGACATTTCGATATTTGACACCAGCAGTGACTTGGCCCAGGAGTGGAATGGTTTGGTTATTGTAGGTCACCAATCGCCGGGTAGCGGCCGCCAGAGGCAGAGAATCGATGTGCCAGTATGCTGCATAGTTCAGGAGGCTCACAGAGGTGCCGGTGTCGATTTGCAACTTGACATCCTTTCCATTGATGACCGTATCCAGGAAGATTTTGGACCCCAGGTCGAGAGAATTCGTGGCGATTTGATTTATATCCATAGATTGTAGGTTTTGCTGCAGGCCTGGAGCTGAAGACTGTGGCAATAGGCCCATCGACCTGGGAAATGGACCCGATAATGAGACTGGAAACAGTGAGGGCATGAAGGCAGGGGCTGGGGCAGGCGTCGGGAGGAAGTGAACTGGCGTTGTCTGGCTGCCTGTGGAGTCCATTGTTGGAGACGTGTGAGGGGCCGGCCTGTTTATGTCGAGGAACCCCGCGGCGAGACTGAATAGCTGCCTCCTGATCTTCGATCAAGTCCTAGCTATTCTGGGCCGACTGTGAGGAGGACTGCACGGGAGGAGCTTCCTGGACCGCGACCATATCGGTCCACGTTTTGAACTTGCGTTCAGCAGCCTGAGAGATTTCATGGGATTTTAGCAAAATATTCTTTTTATATAAAACGCGTTTCAAATGATTTTAACGTCATCTCGAAAATCTCTTTTACTACTGTATTTACGTTGTCATGTTTATCGTTTCTGGAAGAAACGGATTTTACACAAAGAAACATTTTTATATAAATACGCGAATTTCTTGTATCTCGAATAAAATTTAGCTTTTAGAAAAGGATTCTTATTCTTAAGGTTTATTTATATAGACTAGTTTCTTGAAACTACATGATTTTACATGGTAAGTATTTTATAACAATTCGGTGGCCGAGGGGACTAAGGCGCTCCAGTCACGGTCCGCACGGCCACTACGGTGGGAGGTTCGAATCCCCCCTCGGTCATGGATATTTGTGCCGTCCTTAGTCTTAGTTAGTTCATAAGTAGTTTGTAAGTTTAGGGACTGATGACCCTGTAGTTAAGTCCCATAATCTATACAAACATTTGAACATTTTGAACATCACGTTGCCTGCTGAGGGCAGAGCCTTGAATTTTTTACGGAGAGGTGACGACGCACGCCTCGCGTCCCTAGATGTCGCACTACGTTATCCCAAAGCGGCATATTCAAATTTCAGCCTGTTTGGTTGTTAAGACGTTTCGTACCTTTTCATTTGAAAAAATTACACAGTGTAAGGATAACAACAGTCTGTATAATTACAATTCTTCCGTATAAACATCATTTTACCTAAAATGATGCCTGCAAAATTACAGTGCTATCAGCAACTGAAATGTCCATGTAACGTCCATCTAAGACAATGACTTTCGACACCAGGACACTGTTTCACAGTAATAGTAAAGCCTTCGTCAGATGAAATCTGCGATTTTGAAAGATCTGTTACGTACGACTCCTCCAGGCTCCTTCCTTCAACCATTCCATTAAACTATCCCTCTTCTAATTTTATATACATTTAGAAAATTGTATAACTTTCATTCGAACGACAGAAACTGCACTTGCAGTTGAAACGGCAATATAGGAGGATTTATGAAAAATTATAGAGAAGACTAATGACGTGCCCACCATCGTCTGTGAAGGCCGCGAAAACCCAGGCCTCTCGTGTCAGTGTACCACGTGCCCCGATACATTTATGGACGAGTAGTTTCTAGAACGCTTCGATTAGTAGAATCTGAGTGGCGATACTTAGAAAGACGATTTTGACAGAGACATCACAGTAAGGATCAAAATAGGGCTTAAGGAAAAAGTTTTCAAACATCTGGTACTTGAGGAAACCCGTGCTTGTACGGAGTTCTAACAAAAAGAGAGTATCTACTTTATGTATGGCGGGAACCAACACAATATATATGCAGAATATAACTATTTACGAATCTATTTAATAACTGCAGCATTACTGTAGATTATAGTCATGGTTGCAGGAGACATACCCAATTTTACGTCTATTTAAGGGATTTAAGGGGAGACGGTGGCAGTCTTGCACTGATATTTTTGTAAATTGATATCTCAGTCATTTTTTTTTTCAATCTCACTTATATTTTCCACACTTACGTGTAGGGATCCAATATGCTTTAACAAATTAGAATTTTTAATTACATTTTAATGCTGTGAGAGAATTTTGTTGCATTAATATTATAAGGTATACTTTTTCATTTTTTCCAGACAAATTTGGCAATTTTCTTTTATGGCAAAGTAATCTACACTAATGAATATATGATTCAGTGCAGTAACTTTTTGTTAAATTAATGATATTATTTTCTGTGATATTTTGGATTCGAACATTTTACGCGCAAATTTTACAATATATTATCAACCATAAAACTGTTTATAATATATAGATTAAAACTGCGTTCTACTTAAATATTGCTTCTATGTAAAAGAAGAGATGTGCCAAATTTCGTATCAATCCTTCCAATACTTATTGATATATGTGTTCCTGAAAAGAGAAAACCTTCAGTTCCAGAAAAATCACTTCAAAGTTTGGATGAAAAAAAAAAAAAAAACCTGTCATACCGTAGCTAAAACTGTCCATATCAATATTCCAGTTCTTCGTCATCATCCTCTGTAGCTCATTTAGCTCCTCTTCTCCTTTGCCTAGCAATTTTTTCTACATTCTGTACTGAAGTCTCTGACTTCGCGATTCGTTGCTCATAGATGATCTGTAATATCTGCTCTGTGAAGACTCCAGGTGTAAAGCCTAAGTTACTGAGAGTGTTAAGTCTTGTTAAATACCCATCATCAAACGCTGCTGCAGCTTCCAAAGCAGAAATCTTCGCTGACAAATTGGAAACGAACACAGTCATTGAACATCTCTTCCAAATAAGAGCACTAAAACTTTCATTTGGGTTCTGCGTTTTCCCATGCAGACATTTTTCTAGCTGTTCTGGTGAAGCCAGTGCTCGAAAAGTTGGTTTAATAGCCATTGCAGCATCGTAAGGAATGTTATTTTTATGGGTGTAATTTTCCCCACTTTCCTTGCTTTTCAGAAATTTCCACCATTCATTAGAATAGAGGCCATGTTGAGGTGTAGTGTCTGTCAACAAATAATGAAACCAAATGGCCTAAACTGCTTTCCTCACACTATCCAAACCCGTGAGATAAATTCTATTTGCAGAACCATAATAGACTTGTAGGCTGTCAATTCTCTTCTTCGCCGGCCGCAGTGGCCGAGGTGACTGAGGCGCTTCAGTCACGGTCAGCCCTGCCACTACGGTCGGGGGTTCGAATCCCCCCTCGGGCATGGATATTTGTGCCGTCCTAGTTCGTAAGTAGTTCATAAGTAGTTTGTAAGTTTAGGTACTGATGACCCCGTAGTTAAGTCCCATAAGCTTAACAAACATTTGAACATTTTTGAATTCTCTTCTTCGTTAGTCTGTTTTTACCTCCCAGTGGCTTCCCATCCTTCAGTAGCTTGCCTTTATTGTCTGCAACAAGTCTTCTGAGTCGTCCACCCATCATTTTCTGAATATGACCTAAGCACTCCAGTTTTTCAATAGTGCAGTCTTTCCTAAAGCTATATTTTCTAGGTCCCAAGGTAAAATTGTGTAACAAAAGTTTTCCTCCCATAGCGTACCTTGAAAAGTGGGCATGGCGCATTACACTGCTTAAGGTTATAATTTTCTTATACCATTTGTAGTTCGAAATTCAAGGAAAAAATTTGGGATAATAATCTGAATTACAAATGTTTTTGATATGTCGTGTTTTGCAGCTCTTAAATATTGAAGAAAAGACATTTTTTTTTTTAAATATGCACCAAATCTGCTTTTATTTAAATGCTGACGACTAGTTTCGGGCTTTGCCCATTTTCTAAGTCACCTATTACAGAGAACAAAGTGTGTTTTACATGAAAATACATTAATATAGTAATGTTATATTGATTATACAGGTTATAATTACTTACATTCATATACATTTATATTTGGTTTCTGTTTATGTCACGCTGTTTGTCGTAATTACTTTGGTGTAATTTACAGAGCTGTTGATCCAAAGATGTTTTATTAAATATGCTTTGCTTAATTTTGATTGTATCAATATCGTTGGTTATATGCAGTGTGACATAAACAATACCATGACAAATATTGTACAATAAATTTTAGATTTCATTCCGAACTATTTTAAGTGTAATAAATTGATTTGTGTCCTATATTGTAATACAGGGATAATATTGCGGTGCTACTATAATAACGAAACGCGATAAATTATAGTAGCACCGCAACACACTTTGTTCTCTGTAATAGGTGACTTAGAAAATGGGCAAAGCCCGAAACTAGTCGTCAGCATTTAAATAAAAGCAGCTTTGGTGCATATTTAAAAAAAATGTCTTTTCTTCAATCTGAATTACATTTAATATCAAATAAGAAAATAAAAATTGTGATTTTTTCATTATTTCTGCCAACATCTCCCCTTAAAAATCAACATTAACTGAAACCTTAACTGCTCGTTGTTTGTTTATGGGATCCCCATTCTAGGGAAAACGGCAAGTTGCAGTGTGTGTTGATTAAAACATCAATTTTCGTTTTATATGTTATAAGCTTGAAAAACGGTTATTTGAAATGTGTGTCGTATAGGAACTGCACTTTTCAGCGTGTGGCGTCTATGACCAGTGAACAAACAGTACACAATACCATATGACGTGTTAGGGTCAAATCTAGTCTTCGATACCGCTTTGACCAATGACGTCATGTTTTACGTCATTCAGTCCCGCGCGTGGTTTCAATTCACTGTTTAAAAGTCTGACATTTTTGAAGACACCCAAACTTTCACTTTAAAAAAAGTTATGTGTAGCGTAGCCATAAGAAGGTTAGGTATAGGTTAAACAAGAATTTTTGTTCTTTTGATACGTGAGGCCGCTTAGCGCCAGAATCTCCGGTCCAGAAACACTCAATCGATTTACAGTTTCATGTTCGCATAAATATATCATGTCAGGCCGTACAACTTCAAGTGCAAGCTTTCTTTAAAATTACCTAATTATTAAATGTATTTTGAAGACGTGGTATCATTAAGTAGATTTGACCTATTTAGATGAAATCCAACTACCGTTACCGTGTTGTGGAATCATTAAGTAGATTTGACCTATTTAGGTGAAATCTAACCCCGATACTGAGTTGTGGTAAACATGTGTTCGTAGTATCTCTCGATTATGTACGACGTCATATGTGACGTCATTGGTCAAAGCGGTATCGGAGACTAGAGTTTATCCGACTTGTTACAGTAGACTAGGAAAAGCAGAACGCGTTAGAACTTTATGACAAGAGAGATTTTCGTGAACTGTGAACAGTTTGATAACTGTGGACACGGGAGGAAATTAATTGTTTGGCGAAAACGTGGTGATTAAAGCGCAGATTTGTGCAATGGATACAATTTGTGTTGCTCTGAGCAGTACAGGAATTTTGCGGACTATGAAGTGTGTATAAACAGTGAACACGAACAGTGCCAAATTGTGGAAGTTATTTCTCGGCAAATGACTGCTTTTAACTGTGGCGGTGGTTTATCGGTGCAAAGGAAAACGGCGGAATATAGACAGCGTCGCCTCGAGTAGCAGAGGTGGTAGCGGCGCCTGGAGAGGGCGACGGAAGCGTGGGCGACAGCAGCGGACGGAGACACGCAGGGGGCAGAGGGCAGCACAGCGGGAGGGGGAAGCAGCCACGCGTCACAGCGGGGCGCACTTCTCCGCCAGTTTTGGCGCGTATGCGGCGTTGCGACGGCGTCCACAGGACGGCGGACTGACACTTAAATACAGTCAGTTGCTCTTCCTGATCTGCTGCTACAGTAGTATTGTAGTGGGATTAATAAACAGTGCTTATTATTTTTCTATTAAAAGAATTGAATTTAAATTAGTTTACAAGATAGAGCGTAACGGTAAAGAAGTGAACGCTTCCACTGTACCCCACAAGCGGCTTCTAATGAAATTGCGTGCTTATGGAATATCTCCCAAATTGAGCGATTGGATTCACGATATCCTATCAGAAAGGACACAGTTCGTTGTAATTGACGGTAAGTCATCGAGTAAAACAGAAGTGATATCTGCTGGCGTTCTACAGGGAAGCGTTATAGGTCCCCTACTCTTCCTTGTGTTTATAAACGATTTACAAGACAATCTGAATAGCTCCCTTAGACTGTTCGCGTATGATGCTGTCGTTTATCGGTTAGTGAAGTCAACAGAGGATCAAAAGCAATTGCAAAGCGATTTAGACAAAATTTCTACATGTTGCGAAAATTGGCCAGTGACACTAAATAAAGAAAAGTGTGAAGTAATACACATGACCACTAAAAGAAATCCGCTGAACTTCGATTACGCGATAAATCAGTCAAACCGTAAGGTCGTAAATTCTACCACATACCTAGGAGTTACAATTACGAACAACTTAGACTGGAGAGAACACATAGGAAATATTGTGTGGAAGGCGAACCAAAGGTTACGTTTCATTGGCAGAACGCTTCGAAGATGCACCAGCTTCACCAAAGAAACTGCCTGCATCACACTTGTGCGTTCTCTCTTGGATTACTGTTCCCCCTTGTGGGACCCTCACCAGGTGGGACTGACGAAAGACATTGAGAAGGTTCAGAGAAGGGCAGCTCGTTTTGTTTTATCACGTTACGGGGGAGGGGGCGGGAAGTGTCACGGAAATGTTGCTCTAATTGGGGTGGAAATCATTAAAAGAGAGACGTTATTCATTGCGGCGTGATGTGTTTGCGAAGTTTCAATCACCGACTTTTACTTCTGAATGTGAAAATATTTTGCTAGCACCCACCTACTTAGGGAGACATGACCATCACAATAAAATAAGAGAAATCAGATCGAAAACAGATCGATTTAGGTGTTCTTTCTTCCCGCGCGCTATTAGAGAATGGAACGGTAGAGGAAAGTTATGAAAGTGTTTAATGAACCCTCTGCCAGATCGATTTAGGTGTTCTTTCTTCCCGCGCGCTATTAGAGAATGGAACGGTAGAGGAAAGTTATGAAAGTGTTTAATGAACCCTCTGCCAGGCACTTGAATGTGATTTGCAGAGTATCTATGTAGATGTTGATGTAGATGTAGATGTAGACAAGAATGCCTTAATTAATAGAGACAATAATGAAATGAGAGATGGAATTGTCACTGAAGATTAAGTTAATAACGAGAACATTAATAAAGTTGTAGTTCAGGCTGAAGTTTTTAATGCTAATGAAAGTGAGAGTGACCTGATTGGTAATGATAACTCATTACCATTAAGTGAATCACATGACGTAGCTTACGGTGAGACTATTGAGAGTATTGTTACTGCAACAAAATGTGATGTTAAGGACGTAATACGCATATTGAGGGAAATGGTAAAGAATAATCATAATGATGAAAGCCATTTAGCCGCTAGAATGGGTAACACCAGTGAATTGAATGCTGAAATTGATAAAAATAGCGAAGAAATAAAAAAAAAGATCTGACAAGGGAATTTCGACAACTTAAGAGTGAATTATCAAAAAGAATTGATGATCGGGTTATACAGTGGAATAAATCATTTAAGCAGTTAACGAATTAGTTATCTGTAAAATTCAAAACTAATAAAAATGAATTTCAGGAGCACGACCGCAAAATTAAGATATTAGAATATAGCGCAAAAAAAAAAAAAAAAAAAAAAAAACTTGAAAATTCTCTTCCCATGGCATGGGATGATAAAAAGAAAATTGGGTGCATGATTAGTAGATTGGAAGGTGACGCTTCGTCGTGGACAATCCGTATGGGTTGTTGTTGTTATGGTCTTCAGTCCGGAGACTGGTTTGATGCAGCTCTCCACCCTACTCTATCCTGAGCAAGCCTTTTCATCTCCTCATAAGAACGGCAACCCACATCCATTTGAATCTGCTTACTATACGCGTCTCTTGGTCTCCCTCTGCGATTTTTACCCCACACACTTCCCTCAAATGCTAATTTTACGATTCCCCGATGTCTAAGAATGTGTCCTACCAAGCGATCCCTTCTTTTAGTCAGGATATGCCAAAAATTCCTTTTCTCACCAATTCTGTTCAGTACCTCTTCATTAGTTATGCGAGCTACCCACCTAATCTTCAGCATTCTTCTGTAGCACCACATTTCAAAGGCCTCTATTCTCTTCCTGTCCACACTGCTTATCGTCCATGTTTCACTCCCGTACAAGGCAACACTGCACACAAATGCCTTCAGAAAAGATTTCCTTACACTTAAATTAATATTCGATGTCAGCAAATTTCTGTTTTTCAAAAATGCTTCTCTTCCCATTGCCATTCTGCATTTTATATCCTCTGTACTGCGACCATCGCATGTTATTTTACTACCCAAGTAACAAAACTCATCCACCACCTTCATTGTTTCGTTACCTAATCTAATTCCTTCAGCATCGCCCGACTTTCTAAGACCGCATTCCATTATTTTTGTTTTGCTCTAGTTAATGTTCATTTTATAAGCTCTCTTCAACACACTGTCCATTCCATTCAACTGCTCTTCCAGGTCCTTTGCTGTCTCTGACAGAATTACAATGTCATCAGCAAAACGCAATGTTTTTATTTCTTCCCCCTGAACTTTAATCCCTATTCCAAATTTTTCCTTGCTTTCCTTCACCGCCTGCTCGATGTACAAATTGAATAACATCGGAGAAAGGCTACAACCCTGTCTTACTCCCTTCCCAACTGATGCTTCCCTTTCATGCCCTTCGAGTCTAATAACTGCGGTCTGGCTTTTGTACAAGTTGTAAATAACTCTCCTTTCCCTGTATTTTATCCCTGCTGACTTCAGAATTTGAAAGAGTGTATTCCAGTCAACATTGTCAAATGCTTTCTCCAAATCTACAAAAGCTAAAAATGTAGGTTTGCCTTTCCTTAATCTATCTTCTAAGATATGGGTTCATCTTGCAAAATATATGATGAGTTTGTAAATGCGTTTGATTATCAATATTGGTGAAACACTGCACATAATAATGCACGTAGTGACATATTTATGGGAAAGAACTTTGCTTATAGTAGATGCGACAGTTACAAAGAATGTTCCTAATGTTACTGGGAAAAATGTATACGAGGGTGAGTCAATCAAATGTTTGTATAGGCTATGGGGCTTAACTATGGGGTCATCAGTCCCTAAACTTACAAACTACTTATGAACTACTTACGAACTAGGACGGCACAAATATCCATGCCCGAGGGGGGGATTCGAACCCCCGACCGTAGTGGCCGTGCAGACCGTGACTGGAGCGTCTTAGTCCCCTCGGCCACCGCGGCCGGCAGGGTGAGTCAGTAAATAAGTCGTAAATGGGGTAGACACGCCAGTACCCCCTTTCTGAAAATCTGAAAATTACTTTATTTTTTCAGGTGCTTCCACCTGTAAATTTAAACACTCGTCCCATCGTTCAAGAAGGCTTTAAAAGTCTGGAGCTTGGAATTTTTTGGCAGCGTTTATATCCAACAAGTGACGCTCTCGAGCTATAATTTTTATTTCGTTCCTAAAGTACTGCAGCCCACAAGACGTGTCGTAGTGGTAAGGAATGCCCCTACAGATCACGCAATACTGGCGTATCTACCTCAGTTTGCGGCTTATTTACTGACTCACCCCCGTATTTAGATGACCCACTGAAAGAAAGGGACCTAATACCAATTAGTTAGCAGTAAGTGCCAAGAGAAATATTGGGTGAAACAAAAGACAATGGTCAATGTTCAATGCTCTGAAACAACTGGATCCAATGTATGGAATAAATCAGCACAAATAATTGAGGCAAAAAATGTTCAAATGTTTGTTAAGCTTATGGGACTTAGCTACGGGGTCATCAGTCCCTAAACTTACAAACTACTTATGAACTACTTACGAACTACTTACGAACTAGGACGGCACAAATATCCATGCCCGAGGGGGATTCGAACCCCCGACCGTAGTGGCCGTGCTGACCGTGACTGGAGCGCCTCAGTCACCTCGGCCACCGCGGCCGGCCATAATTGAGGCAGAAAGGATGGAGACGAAATAACATAGATGACAGGACAAGCGATAACAAGACGTAAAATCGCAGAAGTACCCATAAATGAGGTAGAGGTGGATGGCATGGTGGAAGTCAGCCATCATTTTAATGGAAATGGACGTGGAGATGTAAGAGTTAATGATGATCACGATCTGAGAGAGAGTACAGGAATATAATCGTTGTGGAAATGGTCATGGGGATGAAAGAGGTAATAATGATCAAACTAGACTGAGTGATGATCGTGGCTGGTGAGAGAGGAGACTACAGGTCCGCCGCGGTGGAGTAGCCGAGCGGTCTAAAGCAACTTGCTGCGGAGCGCGCGGTTACTCGCCGTGGAGGTTCGAGTCCTCCCTGGGGCATGGATGTGTGTGTTGTCCTTAGGTTAGTTTACCTAGGTTTAAGTAGTTTGTAAGCTACGGACTGATGACCACGCAGTTTGGTCCTATAGATTTACAGACATTTGAATATTTTGAACTACAGGTCCGAACTAGTAATCGCCGCGGCGGAGCGGCCGAGCGCATTGAGGTGCTGTGCTACGATGTGCGAAGGCGCTCCCCGTCGGGGATTCGAATCCCCGATCGGGCATGAATGTTTGTGCCGTCTTTAGTATAAGGTAGTTCATAAGTAGTTTGTAAGTTTAGGGACTGATGACCCCGCAGTTAAGTCCCTTAAGTTCTACAAACATATGAACATTTGAACTAGAAATCTTACATCTTATAAAATAGGTTGTACGTGTGTTTGTTTGTTCGTGGGTGTGTATGTATGTTCGATATCTCTTCCTAAACTACTGGACCAATTTCAACCAAACTTGGTACGCATGATCCTTACTATCAGGCAACAATCGCTGTCGGGGTAAGAACCACCTACGACAAATACGTAAGGAGATATGACTTCATAAACAATGACAGTTGTGAAAAACGGCTGCATCATGCCGATAATATTCTACATCTGCTCCTAAACTAATGGACCGATTTCAACCAAATTTGGTACAAATATTCTTTAAGGTCAGGAATCATTTGCTATGGCTGAAAAAAACCACATAGAATACATATTTCATACGATATCACCTCATAAACAATGATATCTGTCCCATCTTGCGGCGTGTGATAGCGTGATTTTATTCGTCAACTATTTGGATTGAGAGCACTTAGCGGCTTGCTGTAAATTGTAAACATAATTTCAAATCTTTATGAAACTTTTTCTCACTAACAACCCCAACAAAATGATGAAAGGAGAAAAGTTTATCGCTTACTACTTTTCCTATGTTCCTGATGTATATTTACGGCATTTGGCATGACATTATGAGTTATTACTTCAACACTGCAAATTTTATTTTTTTCAGGAAGATTTTTTCCTTGTTGTTTGTTAATGCATGTAAAATGTTTTTTTATGTTACATGTTCGCTTGTATTACTTATGGAAATGAGAGAGGATTTGCCACTTGAAGACCATTTTGTTTGGGGCATATGCTGCGTTACTCGAAAATTTTGCTTACATTTACCATGGGTTTTATAAATTTACTTCCGTTGGCACCCTAAAGCATGATGCGGTGGACCAGGCATGGGCACGGGCTGAAGCGCTGAGGTGTTGACAGATGGTCAGTTATACCATGGGAAAAGGCTGCCACTCTGGGCACAGCATACACAGAGCGGGATTTCACTTTATTTCTGTACCGCGGAAAGCAACACAGTATATTCTTACTATTTACGAAACTATTGAATAACTACAGCATTACTGTAGGTTATGGTCATGGTTGTAGAAGGCATACCCAATTTTACAATTATTTAAACAGCAACATTAACTAAAACTTTAACTGGATACAAAGGCATTTTATTGGACACTGAGATTCAGTAAGTGGCATGCTGTCTTAATAAATTCAGGCGCCAAGACGTGATAATAAATGGAAGAATTGATTTGTAATGATAATTAGTAAGTCACGGTAGCTTTTGTTAATTGTATGTTTTGCTTATGGAAATACCCACTGATTTTGGTAAATTGTGTAAGCTATAATTTATTGGTAACTGTTCGAGAGATTCCGATTGGATAAATTTGGAAGATGATTGTGGTTATTTGATTTGATACGTAAGGAGCTTAACAAAAGGCATTATTTCATACCACGTTATAAATATGTGCTATGTGCTTCTGGTTTCATATTCAACTGCTGCGATAATAAAAATAAAGACGAGTGTTACTAGAAACAGTTTTTATTCCGAGTAGGTAGAACTATTACTTAACTGTGGCATATTCTAGCAGCATGCACTGTGGATTGCCTGACATCAGAGTATGCTGCCTAGAGTTTCCAATCGGACATATTAAATTGACAACAGGTAAGCAATCATGAACTGTGTTGATGAATGAGTGAGTGGGAGAGGACAAACGCCACAGTTATCTACAAAGATTTAGTGACATTGATTATTGTTTGGTGTGTGTCCGCAATATAGTGAAACTTAACATACATCTACATATACAGGGTGGTCCATTGATAGTGACCGGGCCAAATATCTCATGAAATAAGCATCAAACGAAAAAACTACAAAGAACAAAACTTTTCTAGCTTGAAGGGGAAAACAGATGGCGCTATAGTTGATCTGCTAGATGGCGCTGCCACACGGCAAATGGATATTAACTTCATTTCTTAAAATAGGTACCTAATTTGTATTACATATTCCTCTAGTACGTAAATAAATAGGAATGTTTTATTTGGAACACTTTTTTCGCTTTGTGATAGATGGCGTTGTAATATTCACAAACGTATTGCTCACAATTTTAGACGAACATTGGGTAATAGGTAGGTTTTATAAATTAAAACACAGAACGTAGGTACGTTTGAACTTTATTTGGGTTGTTCCAATGAGATACATGTACTTTTGTGAAATTATCATAAATTATGAGATCGCATGCTGTTACTGCGTGATTACCTGTAATTACTTCATGACTTCAATAAATGCTCAAAATGATCTCCTTCAACTTCAATGCATTTGGCTATACGCGTAACGAAATCTCTCTCAACAGCGAGTAGTTCGCGTTCAGTAATGTGTTCACATGCATTTAAAATGCGCTGACGCATGTTTTCAGGCGTTGTCAGTGAATCACAATAGCAAATATCCTTCGATTTTCCCCACAGAAAAATCCAGAGATGTAAGAACTGGTGAACGTGGAGGCCATGGTATAGTGCTTCTGCGACCAAACAACCTATCATTAAATATTCCATTTAAGACCTCTTCAACTGCACGAGAGCCATCTGCCAGACATCCATCATTTTGAAAGTACGTCGCCATTCTGTCATGCAGTGAAACATCTTGTAGTAAAATCGGTGAATCAATACGTAAGAAATCAGCATACATTGCACTATTTAGATTGCCATCGATAAAATAGGGGCCAATTATCGTTCCTCTCATAATGCCACACCATACGTTAACCCGCCAAGGTCGCTGATGTTCCACTTCTCGCAGCCATCGTGGATTTTCCGTTATCCAATAGTGCATATTATTCAGGTTTACGTTACCTCTGTTTGTGAATGACGCTTCGTCACTAAACAGAACGCGTGAAAAAATCTGTTATTGTCCCGTAATTTATTTTGTGCCCAGTGGCGAAACAGTACACGACGTTCAAAGTCTTCGCCATGCAAATCCTGGTGCATAGAAATATGGTACGGGTGAAATTTATGTTGATGTAGAATTCTCAATACCGACGTTTTTCAGATTCCCGATTCTCGCTCAGTTTGTCTGATACTGATGTACTGATTAGCCGCAACTTCAGCTAAAACACTTACTTGGGCATCATCATTTATTGCAGGTCGTGGTTGACGTTTCACATATGGCTGAACACTTCCTGTCTCTTTAAACAATGTAACTATCCAACGATTTGCAATTGGCAAACGGTCCATTTTAGCCGAGTAATGTATCACGAAGCAAATACTGTCCGAACTGGCGAAATGTTATGCGATACCACATACTCATACGTTTGTGACTATTACTGTTGATACCCGTTTGACCTATGGCAGCGCCATCTAGTGGGCCAACCATAGCGCCATCTGTTTTCCCCCTTCAAGCTAGAAAAGTTTTATTCCATGTAGTGTTCAGGTTTGCTGCTTATTTCGTGAGATATTTGGCCCGGTCACTATCAATGGACCAGCCTTTATATTCCACAATCCACCGTGGCAGTGGGTACACTGTACCACTACTAGACATTTCCTTTCCTATTCCACTCCCAAACGGAAGGAGGGAAAAAATGTCTCTATGCCTCTGTACTAACCCTAATTTCTCTTATCTTGTCGCAAAATATAAGTAAACGGCACAAGATCGTTCAAAGATCTGCTTCCAATCCAGGCTCTCTAAATTTTCTCAACAGAATTTCTTGAAAAGAACGCCATATTTCTTCCAGCGATTCCCATTTGGCTTCCCGGAGCATTTCTGTGGCACTCGCACATTGGTCGAATCTACCGGTAACGAACCTACCTGTTCGCCTCTGAACTGCTTCCATGTTCAAATGTCTGTAGAGCTTATGGGGCTTAACTATGGGGTCATCAGTCCCTAAACTTACAAACTAATTATGAACTAGCTAATACTAAAGACGGCATAAATATCCATGCCGAGGGGGGTTTCGAACCCCCGACCGTAGTGACCGTGCAGAAAGTGACCGGCGCGCCGCAGACCGCTCGACAACTGCGGCCGGCAACAGCTTCCATGTCTTCCGTTAAACGGATCTGCGGCGGGTCCCAAACATTTGAGTAGTCCTCAAGACGTGGTCGTACAAGCGTTTTATACGCAGTCGCCTTTACAGATGAACTACTTCTTCCCAAAATTCTCCCAATAACTGCTGTCTGCCTTACTCACAGCTGTCTTTACATGTTCGTTCCACTTCATATCGCTCTACAATGTTGCGCCTTGTATTTGAACGATGGGACTCTATCAAGAACCTCACTACTAATGCTCTAATCGAATATTATGGGATTGTTTTTCCTACTCATATGCAGCACGTTAAATTTTTCTATATTTATAGCTAGCTGCCATTCTTCACACCAACTAGTCATCCTGTATGCTATTACAGTCAATTAATGATGACACCCTCCCATACATCACAGAATCATCTGCAAACAGCCGCAAGTTACAAGTTACTCTGTCCATCAGATCATTTATATAGATAGATAGATTACACTCTCCTGGGGCACGCCTGACGACACACTCGTCTCTGATGAACACTCGCCGTCAAGAAAAACGTACTGCGTTCTATTACTTAGGAAGTCTTCCAGCCAGACACAAATCTGTGAACCTATTCTATAAGCTCGTATCTTCATTAGCAGTCTGCAGTGCATCACCGCATCAAGTGCCTCTATGAAATAGAGAAAAATACAATCGTCCTGCTGCCCTTAATCCATGGCTTGGAAGATGTCATGTGAGGAATGGACAAACTGATTTTCACAAGGACGATGTATCCTAAACTCGTGCTGATTCATAGAAAGAAGATTATCCGTCTCAAGAAATGTTACTATGTTCGAGCTGAGAATAGTATGCTCCTAAATAAAACCAATAATAAAGGTAATTTAGCAACTAAAGTATAAAAACTTAAATAAATACCAGCCTGTAAACGTTCAGGCTGATAACCTCAACCTAAAATCAAAAACAAAGTAGGAGCCAATCTAGATTCAAAAAAATATAAGAAGAAAACAAATTTAAACCAGAAAAAGGACAAAATAATATAATTAATAATAATAAAGCAATAAAAACAAAAAAATTGAATTATATGAAGAAAAATAAATCGATCTTGTTACAGTAATTATTAAACAACAAATTCCAAAACCCAATAAGATCAATATAAAAGAATAAAAATCAACACCAAAATAATAACTAATTATTCTCAAATCAGAATAAGAATATAATGAAATCATAAAAATAAAACTTAATAAAAACATTAAAGAATGAACTAATCATCAACAATTACCTAGTAAACAAAGAGGGATCAAAAAATAATTATAAATAAGTACTTTAGCATAAACACAAAAAGAAAGAATTAATGAAATCATTACCATGAGAACGAATTATTGAAACCAAAATGGAAAGACCTAAAGCACATTCACAAACAGAAAAAACCAAAAAAATAACAGGAAAGAAATAATCATAATCAAACTCAACAAGAGATAAAACAATTAATATAAATAAAGAAAGAACAATATATTCTAATCTCAATAAAACTACCAATAAATGTTTACGTTTGGAACAAAAAACGTAAACACCAGAAAAATAAATTGATTAACAAGTAAATAAACCAAATATAGACAGTAGTTTTAAAAGTTTAAAAAAACATTGTCTTGTAAACCAAAATTAAGAAAATACTATTAAAACTTCAAAGGTCGGAAATTAATTCCCATCAATGATCCCCAAAATCAATATTTAATATTAAAATTATATTAAAATTAAAATGAATAGAATTATTCTTAATGAGATAAAATAATTAAATCAAAAGTTAATTACCTTAAAAAAGCAAATGTTTTGAAAACATAAGAACAGAAGTTCAATTCTTCTATTAACTTTAAAATTCTTAAAAAATTTAATTAAATAAAGGAAAAAAATAGAACCCTTAAACCAATAAAGAAAAATAAAAAAATTAAAGATAAAGGCAAATAACTCCTTCAAGCTAAATATATAAGCTTATCACAACAAAAACGACGTAAAGTACGACGAACCCATACAAAAAAAAAAGAAACTGAAGAAAGCTTGAAAAAAAATAAAAAGAATAAAAATCACCACCCAAAAAATTAATGAAAATAATATTCTCATAAAAATAATTCTAGAATATTCTGCAAGAAAAATGAAGTAAAACCACCAGCACCATACTCAATATTAAACTCAGAAATTTACTCGAACTCTCCTTCGGCAACATCAAATGGAGTCCGTTTAGTTTCTGCTAAACAAGAACCAAAAAAAAATAAAGCTAAAGGAAAAGAAAAAATAATAAATCAACAATATATCTGAAAATTCATAAAATGAAGTATGTTAAAACGCCCAATTAAAATAATTAATGGTAATAAAATCAAAGCTAATTTTACTTCATATGAAATAGTTTGAGCAACAGAACGTAAAGAACCCAATAATGAATAATTTTAATTAGAAGATCTACCAGCAATTATTAATGTATTAACTCTTAATCCAAAACAACAGAGAAAAAACAAGAAACCATAAGGAAAATAACACATATAAGATAAATAAGGAAAATAACCCAAATTAATAAAGAAATTATCAAATTAAAAGCAGGAGAAAAATAATATAAAAATAATTTGATATAAAAGGAATAGGTTGCTCCTTACAATTTAATTTAATAGCATCACTAAAAGGTGATACATTACGCTCCATTAAAGTCAAAAAAGCAACTCTAATTAAAACACAAAAAATTAATAATAAAAAATTTAAAACAAACATAAATAAATCATATATTATCAATACTATTTGTAGAAAAAAATCTAAATAAATGAATTCTAAATTCAACACACTTATCTGCATAATAGTAAATAATTAATTTTAATCAAAATATTTTTATTATTTGGTCCTCTCATACTAATATAATAACACTTATTCTTAGGATAGAAACCGACCTGGCTCACGCCAGATCATGTAAGAATTTAAAGGTCAAACAAACCTAATTATTGAGCTACTACACCCATAATTAATCTGAATCCAACATCGAGGTCGCAATCCATTTTACCAATAAGAATACTAAAAATGATTATGCTGTTATCCCTAAGGTAACTTAATCTTATAAT
Organism: Locusta migratoria; assembly: GCA_026315105.1. Lineage (NCBI taxonomy): Eukaryota > Metazoa > Arthropoda > Insecta > Orthoptera > Acrididae > Locusta > Locusta migratoria. The sequence continues at coordinate 166,374,381 of CM048755.1, read as the reverse complement.
CACAAATTATGGATCAAATAAACATAAATCAATGATTTAATAATGAAGAGTTTAATTCTTTATGTCTCCCCGACAAAACAATAAAAATTAACAATAAGAAATAAACTATATAATAAAAATTAATTTATAAATGTAAGGTTCTATGGGGTCTTCTAGTCCTCAAGAAATATTTAAGACTTTTAACTTAAAAGTTAAAATCTAAACATAATAAACAGACAGTCAATTTCTCGTCAAACCATTCATTCCAGTCCCCAATTAAGAAACTAATGATTATGCTACCTTTGCACTGTCATAATACCCCGGCCCTTTAAATTAATCAGTGAGCAGGTAAGATTTCAAAATATTATCAAGAAAACACGTTTTTGATAAACAGGCGGAAATTTATATTGCCTAGTTCCTTATAATAAATTTTTTAAAAAATAAAATCAAACAAAATAATTGTACTAAATCCATCATTATTACAAAAACTTTAAAATTAAATTTAATATCTTAATAAACAACCTAAAATAATTATAAAATCTAAATAAAAAATAATGAACTATAACATAATCAAATAATAGCTGGTACTGAGCTTATTATTAAATAATATTAATTAATAAATTATAGGTTATTAATTTTCAGAGATTATCCCCTGAAAAATTAATAAATTAATACTTTATACTAAAAAATCAAATAAAAGCATTAAATTTAAAATATTAAATATTTTCTTAAGAAACTAAATATATTAGGAAACGAATAAAATTTCATTTCTATAAATAAATTAATAATATTTGTGAAACAATAAATATCATTTCTCTATAGATCAACCTAAACTGAGTTTAATTTATACCAATTAAAGTTTTGATAAAACCTGATACAAAAGGTACAGAAAATAAATCCTACTTATTATAATTTAAATTAATATTTTTTAATTCAATAACATTACTAGTAAAATATAATTAAAAAAGTCATTTAAATAAAATATAATAAGACAAAAATATATAAAATTATTTTTATTAGATTAAGTAAACATAAAAAAACTAAATACTAAAACAAATTATTCAAGACATCCTGAATTGCACAGAATTAAAAATCAGGGTAAATGAATCACTCTACTAAAAAGCTATATCTTGAATAAACTTACTAGATATACTTTCCGGTACATCTTCTATGTTACAACTTACCTCATATTAAAAGATACAAAATTATAATCAATAACAAGAGTGATGAGCGATATGTACACACTTCAGAGCCAATATCAGTTAAATTTGATAATTTAATTTACTATCAAATCCACCTTCATTAAAATATTACAAAATTAAATTTATATTAAAAAAATTATTGTAATCCACCATACTCCTAATTATAAGCTGCACCTTGACCTGAAATAAATTTTAATAAAGTAACAAGAAAATATTTTCTCCAAAAGATTTTCTGATAACAGAGATATACAAACAAAAAAATTAAGTAAAGTAAATCGTGTACTATCAATCATGTGATAGGTTTCTCTGAATGGAATGAAATACCGCAAATTTCCATGGGTTTAAAGACCTTAACTAATAATACCCAGGTAAAACAAAAAATACTTTTAAAATAATAGGGTATCTAATCCTAGTCTATTTTATAAATTCCATAGATTCAAAATTAAGAGGAAATAAATAAAATAAAATTTCACCTAATTAAATAATTATTAAACTCAAAATAATTTATAACTACATCAACCAAAAATATTCACTTTTATTAATCGTAAAAACCGCGACTGCTGGCACGAAATATGCCGATACTTAATCAATTGCTAATTCCAAAAAGCATGATAATTAAATTTAATTACTATAAATAAATAGAACATTTAGTTAAACAAAGCTTATATATAATATAAAGAATAAGTATATAAATAAGCAAAATAAGCAAAATAAGAAAACTGTAGAATATAAACGAAACACATACATTAAAAATTAAATCAAACAAGATACATGTATGATAAACACACATAGAATCAAAACAAAAATTAACGTTAGAAAACACAAAAATTTATATAATAAATCTACCCAAAGCAGTACAACTAAATCGTCTTTATTATATATTATAAAGATAATTATGGAATTTTTATTTCAATAAATGTATCTTTCTTTATTATTTATTTCTATATAATATGTAATTTAACATTATAATTAATAATACTTTATTAAATTTGTTATATTAATTAATATGAAATTATAATATATTAAATACAATAAATTTAAATAAATAATAATATTATATAATTAATATATGTATTTAAATTAATATTATAATAACATCATATATTTAAATTATATGAATTATGTCATTTAATAATAATGTAAAATATTTATTTAGATTATGTAAATATTTTATTATATAAGCATTTTTTTGCCTTAAAAATAGGTAGCTACAAATTTTTATAAATGAATAAATTTCAATAATTAATTAATATTAATTAAATAAAACTTATAAGGATATATTTATATAGATATGATATATTGAAATAAATTATTTATATTATATATTAATAAGAATATTAAAAAATCAAACAAACAACAAAATTTTATATCGATTAAAGAAATAAATCATTACATAAAACAAAAAAGGAACTTTTAGTTTATATATAAAATAAATAAGATGCCTGATTAACAGGTTATCTTGATAGGATAAATAAAGTAAAAACATTACTCTCATTTTAGAAGACATAATTAAACTATTACCATAAATATCAAAAACAACTGTGAATCTTACACCTCAATATAAATAAAAAGATAAGCTAATTAAGCTAATGGGTTCATACCCTATTTATGATGGTAATAACCCTTCTCTTTTTAATGTACAACAACTCTATAAAACTTCTTTTCTTATCATCATTGATGATAGATTAGGTATCTGGATAGGACTAGAGACAACTTACTATCTATTATTCTCATATTAACAGATAATAAAAATTAAATAATTAATGAACCAGCAATTAAATACGTAATTATTCAATCAATACCATCAGCAATACTATTAATTTCAATCCTAAATATTCAGATAAAATACATAATATTATGAGGTAATATAAACATTCCATCAATAATAAGTATTTCAAGAATGATAAAAACAGGAGAAGCCCCATTCAACTTTTGACTCCCAGAAGAAATGTCATCAACAAGATGAATTAATTGTCTTATATTAATAACATGAAAAAATTGCCCCAATAATATAATCATACTGTATTAAAATAAGAAGATTTTTATTTATAGTAATCATAATAGGAAATATGTTTGGAGGAATAGGAGGATTAAATCAAACTCCATTACAACAATTTCTAGCATATTCATTAATTAGACACCTCGGATGAATAATTAGATCAATGACCATCAGAGAAAATATCTGATATTTCTATTATAGAATTTATTCAACATTAATTGTAATCATCATCTTTATATTCAAAACAATAAATTTAGTCTTCCTAAATCAAATTTACTGAACAAGAAATTTCAAAACAGAAGTTAAATTCATGATAATAACATCATTACTATCTATAGGTGGATTCCCTCTAATATTAGGATTTTTATCAAAATGAATTGTTATTCAAACATTAATCAGTAATAAAATAACAGTTTTAGTATTCTTCATAATCACATTTACAACCATTACATTATACTACTATATACTGATTATATTCTCAGCATCATTATATTACATAATGAAAACTCATGATTTGCGAGAATTAAAATAAATAAATTAGGAATAGCATTACCTATCCTATCAATAATCTCAACAATAGGATTAATCTGTAGCGGTTAAACTCAGTTAACATTTCTATTTATATAGTTAAGAAAAACTTTACATTTTCAGTGTTAAAAAGAATAATTTAATATTTATAAATACCTAAAAACAAAAATATTTCCCTAACATCTTCAATGTTATACTCTATACAATAAGCTATTTAGGTATAAAAAATAATACAAACAAAATAAATATTCAAAAAACAAAAGTTAATAAATAAACCTTAAAATTAGAATCATATAAAGACTGAATATAATTAATTAAATAAAAAAAGGGATATATACCTTGACCACCAAATAACTCACCCCAACCAGAATCAAAAGACTTTAAAGAATAATAACCAAATCTTAATGGTAAGTATCTAATATAATTAGTTGAAAGAAAAGATTTAAATGATATTGAACCAGTAAACATAACGAAAGATAAAAAATTCAATGAAAATAATTCACAAGAATAAACAAAATCAGAAATAATATAACCAAATTGTGAACCTAAAATAATAGTTAATAAAGTTTAAAGGTAAATAAACAACTAAATAAGGAACAGGAATAATTAATCAAGATAAAAATCTTCCACCAAAGACAGCAAGAATTAGTAAACCAATTATACCAAAAGAAATAAAATAACTACTATCATTAAAATAATAAGAAGAATAAAAATTATCACCACCAGATATTGAATAATAAAACAATTGAAAAGAATAAGAAGCCTTTAATCCAGTAGAAAAAAAATATAGAAAAAAAATAAAAAAATTAACTCAACTTAAACAATCTCAAGAATTAAATCCTTAGAATAAAATCCGGCTAAAAAAGGTATACCACATACACATAATCTAGAAACATTAAAACAAATAGAAGTTAAAGGTATAAAATGAATAATGGAACCCATAAAGCGAATATCCTGAGAATCATGTAAATTATGAATTATAGAACCTGCACATATAAATAACAAAGCCTTAAATAAAGCATGAGTCAATAAATGAAAAAAAAGCAAGATCATAATAATTAAGTATCAGCATCTTCATTATTCGGAATCCATTCGTCTGCAGAATCTTCGTCGCTGATATCTAAAGAATCAACCTCTTCTGTATTAATAGATAGTAACTTTCTAATACATTCTTCTTTCGCTTCATATCTTAGTCTTCTGTATAGAGATTTATAGAGCTCCAGTGTATCATCCATGAAAATCTAGAGTTAAGGTTCACAGTTGGAAAGCTTACACAATAATGAACATTTAATAATGCCGTGAAACAGTAGCAATACTAGCCACTAACAATTAGAATGCCTTGTTGTAACGATTGCGTATATACTCCGGACTGAGTGTTGCAAACCATGACTGTACGGCAATAAAGTTATTGGTTTACTCAGATAACTTCATAATATAGTTCTTTCAGTGTGGATACAAGGGATACAGTATAGAATATATGGACAATTACTGTGAAATGTATTATAAATTATAAATATGATGTATTACTTAGATAACATAAGATTAAAAACTCTATAGGTTTGAATCATGTGATTTCACTTTAAAATCGTAGCCATGAGACTAAGTGGACAAGCAACTTGTGCAATGTTACCGTTTAAAGCATCGCCGACGACGACTGCATCATCTTATTTCGTACAGTGTGCTCAGTTCAACTGAACGTTTACTAAGAAATTAACAAAGACTTTTATTTGCCTATGAAGGTAGGGACATATTACTAAATGACGAAGGTATAGGAATAGCTTATGTGAGGTTAGGGAAACTGGGGAGAAATACTGGAAGAAATGAAGCTGTTAGGGCCGGCCGTTACTCCTTCCAGAATAGTTCATTTCGGAAGAGCTTTTCTCACAGAAAACAAAAGTTCCTGATTCGTTTCTTGGTCTGGTACAGAATTTTCAGATATCGCGTACTTCCAACAAGACAAAATGTTAGCATCCGTCAATTTACTCGTGAAATTAAATTTGGAAATCAGTGTCGGAGCAACAATCACGCCGCTTTGATATTTAACTAAACATGTACGACAATGGATGGAATATAGAGTTAATTGCTGTAAGCGAATTTTTCATTGCAGTACGGCAATGCCAAGCTTCCTGTAGTTGTGTTGTTCACAAGTGAGATAACTCTGGACCATGATGATGTTTTCAGCAGCCTGAACGTCATGCCTGGTCTGATGAAAATTTATAACCAACGCACATCTGAGGTCAGCAGCAACGAGAGAGAGAGAGAGAGAGTACCCACATTATGCTCCGCAGGTCACATTGCATGGAGGGTACTTTAAGAACAGTTTTTTGCAAGTCCATAATATGCAATAAAAAGCACCCCCTAACAAAATCGTGCAGCTATCGAGCTTAGGAGAGTCATAAAATAATCATAACTAACAGCAGAATGAAATTTGGCTATGTAGCTAAATAATGTAAATTGTGAAGTCGTCCTCGTGAGCACTAAAGGAAATCATTTAAAATTCGTTTGTAAGACCAATCAGTCAATCCTGAAGGCCGCCAATGCAAGAAAATACCTAGGAACTACTATTATGCCAAATTTAAATAGGAAAGAATGTATAGACAATGTGGAGAAGGCGAAACAAAATCCGTGTTTTATTCAGATATCACTTAGAAGATCTAACAGAACAGACTACCAACACTGCGCTGCTCGGTTCTCTTTTCGAGTATTGTGGCCCGATATGAGATCCTTACCAGCTACGGTTGACGGAAGACTTCGAAAATTCACAAAGAAAATTTGTACTATCGCGATATAGGGGAGAGAATTGCACGAAAATTATATGAGAGTTGGGGACAGAAATATTACAACAACGGTTTTATTTAGTTCGGAGATATCTACTTACGATATTTTGATATCCCACTCCCTCCTCTGAATTAGAAAGTATATTTTTGACTCCCACCTACACAAGGAGATATAATTATTAAATCGAAGTAAGAGAGATCAGAACCCTAACAGAGAGTTTTAGGTGTTCCTTCTTCCCGTGTGCTATTCAAGAAATCAAATCAAATGTTCAAATGTTTGTAAAGCTTATGGGACTTAACTACGGGGCCATCAGTCCCTAAACTTACGAAGTACTTATGAAATACTTACGAACTAGGACGGCACAAATATCCATGCCCGAGGGGGGATTCGAACCCCCGACCGTAGTGGCCGTGCAGACCGTGACTGAAGCGCCTTAGTCTCCTCGGCCACCGCGGCCGGCTGCTATTCAAGAAAAGAATCTGAAGCTAAATAGTATGAAAGTGTTTCAATGAACCCTCTGCCTGGCACTTCATTGTGACTTACAGAGTAACCAGATTGATGTATGTACATGTATTCGTATACTAGCTTGAAACGTAAGTTCTACGCGTTTTCCCATACATTTAACGATCACAACAGATATCTATGTACATAAAAGAGACTTTAGTCATCAATAACAGTTTCTCTTTCATTAAGTACAACAGACTGCCAACGGTGGGGTAATGTTTCGATTATTCGACTGTAGAAATTACATTGTTTTGTGGCAAAGAACTTGTTGAGCCATCTTCGAAGCGCGTATTCGTCCGGAAAGGAACTGTCTTAGAAGTTGTTCTAGCTGCCAAGAGATACTGTAAACATTGAAGTTACTCATTTATGCCGCGTAGAATTGCGGTTTGTACAGTCCTTACCACTAGAGCGCGATTCGGCGAATGGGGAATGAGAAGAAGCAACTGTTGTACTCGAGAAATGTAGGGTAGTGGAATTATCCGCAGTGCACAGACGCAAATTTTTAGCACTGAATCCTGGTTTACAATAGAGCGAATGGAAGCGAACACTAGCGAATGAGCTTTCTCATTTCGCAGCAAATTCACTATCATTCGCTTTTATATGCATGGAAGCATTTACACTAGAGGGAACGGAAGAGAGAACGAGGTAACGAACATTGCCTATGATCGGTGTGTTATTAGTTTTGGAGCTAATAATCTGCATACAGGATACAAAACTGGCTTGTTAGAGCCACAATGCTAAACTTTGCTATTTACTCAGAATTATTTTGCAGGACGAACGCACCGTTCTTGACGAAGTGTGCAAAATGTCGCAGGGAAGGAGGCCGTTATGTGTCTCAAAGTGTATGGAAGCGTGAAATGCGTGCACTTTACAATGAACTGAATGTCTGCTTTCCTTAGCATTAGTAAAAAATTTTGCTTCTATCTCTGCTGCCGTTTTTCTCTGGCTTCTTATTACCATTTAGGAGAAATTTATAAACAAAACACTAATTACCGACTTCCAACGTAGTCCGAAGAGGCCTATAACAGCCAACTGAGGCGGACACGAGGTATGTTCCCCGCCTGCAGATGGGATGCATGTAGGAAACAAGGTTTCCCTTCTCTCACCTATGTAAGTTGAGTATTACGGTATGTGTGCCCGCTGTATTGCAATGCTTAAAAACTATTGCACAACTGAGAATGACGTCCTCATCAGCACATCAGAGATACAGAATAGCCGCATTTACGAAGAATTATAAAACTGTGCATACTATTCAGTCCCCCAGTGTTAACGCTAAAAAGGTACAAATTTTATATTTCTGTCTGAATTAATGTAAAATGATATAAAAAGCGTTTTTATTACTTTGTTTATACAAGTTTCCAGCCAAGACTGTGTATATTTAAATTTATGGATGACCGGTTTCGACGTTCACAGACGTCATCTTCTGATCCCCTATATTTTACAATGTCATATCTTACCATATTTTTTTATTGACTCTTGTGCAATCAGTGTGGACATGTATACTGTAGATCCAACTTCACCATCAATGTTTGTGTACAACTACTAAATGTTCAAATGTTTGTCAAGCTTAAGGGACTTAACAACGGTGTCATCAGTCCCTAAACTTACAAACTACTTATGAACTAGCTAATACTAAAGACGGCACGAATATCCATGCCCGAGGGGGGATTCAAACCCGACCGTAGTGGCCGTGCAGAACGTGACTGGCGCGCCGCGAACCGCTTGGCCACCGCAGCCGGCGTACAACTACTCCATGACAAATGTGATGAAAGGATATAGGTAAAACCATATAAGATATGATATTGTAAAACACAGTAGAGCATAAGATGACGTCTGTGAAGCTCGAAACCGGTCATCCATAAATAAAAAACGGGATCTTGGCTGGAAATGTATAAATTAATTTAGATCACCCCAAAGAATAATGAGTTCCATTATAACTTTGTGTTATTGATTTCACAAATTATCAACAACAAACGAAATTGTTTTGTGGAGGTACAAAAACGTTGTATATTACGTGGCTCTTAGATTTATGCTACAGGTTTACTATTAAACCACTTTAATTAGTGAGCAGGAAGATGAAACTGCCAAATTTCAGGAAGATTGCGTATATAGAAAAGGTACAGGAAGTCAGAAAAGGAACAGTTCAGTGGTCGTATTCCACTCGTGGTTGCCATTTAATAATTAAACAAATCAAAATTGCCAAGAAATTTATTTCAAAATCATATTTACTATTCTACCCTCTACGTGCTAAATGGAGAACAAACAAAGAACAGAGTTCTGTAAGTTTTCAATGTACAGAGATAGTACTTTTTTTTACAATAACAGAGGGTTACTATAGCACATTACGTGGCGAATAAGCTCGTCGTCGTTTGCCGGCCAAGGAGCGTGTGTATAAGGAAGCTCTGCTGTACAATTGGGTGGGTCGTCGTAAAAAAGATTTGTCTTTTTATGAAACGTTTTAGCGCTCAAATGTTGTCTACTGTCATTGGAAGACATACGAGATAAAAATAATTAAAATCAGTTAATATCTTCTGTTCGAGCACCATACTTGAAGATAATAGGAAATGAAAAAAAAGTCTTCTTTTAAATTTTTCAAAGTTAGTTTATACTTTGAAAATAAACTTGCCTCAGTTTTCTTATGAATTATGAATCGTTAAAATATGCTAAATAAATTAAAATTAGGGTAATAATATAACATTTTCCGTGTACTCACTGTCTTAGAAAAATTGAGCATTATTTCGCAACTTTCGCAGTGTATCTCTTGGAATGTTTGGGCCTCATGGTAGTGAGAATTTAAACGGCTTTTTGGAACGCATGAATTCAATCCACCGGAATATTCAGTTCACTATGAACAATGATCGCATACCCTTCCTTGATGTGTTGGTCAGAAGGAAGGTTGATGGTACGTTGGGACATGCTGTTACAAATCTTTGTAAATCTAAGGGACTTAACAATGTTGGTCATCAGTCCCTAGGCTTACAGACTACTTACACTAACTTAAAGTAACTTATGCTAAGGACAACACAAACACCCACGACTGAGGGAGGGCTCGAACTTCCGACGACGAACGGCCGCGCGCATCGCAGCAGGGCGCCTTAGTGCGCACGGCTTTTCTGCCACGGCGGACATGCTGTTTATGGGAAGCCTATTCATACGGATTTGATTCTGCGCGAGTCACATATGCTTATAACAGTCGAGCAAATCCGCTGTTGCAGAACATTGTCTTGCCACCGGTCTTCATATGGAAGACAACGACACAGAGGTTCTGGTATGTGCTTCGACCTATCGGGATAGTGTTATTAAGGAAGCTGTTGAAATTAAACTAGCAACCGACCTTATAAATAGAAATGATGGTTTTTGTTTAAATTCTGCTTGGAATTTGGTCCTGTCTCTCGTCAAAAAAGAGAGGGGACAGAATTAATGCTGGTTCACTTGTTGAGTAATAGTCACTATCGATATTTCTAATGTTGGTCATCTTTGGTTGTGTTGACTCTGCGGTGTGTGTGTGTGTGTGTTATCTTCCTTGCTTACCCTTTGCAAACCGAGGTATTAAATTCGCTAGCACATTGCTCCCTTGAGTGAAATTGTGCCTTGAGAATAGCAAGGTGTGCTCCTGTCGAAATATCAACGATGGTCGACGACGTCACCCGGCAACATACCCGTAAGTCGTTTGAAACTTCATTATGCCGGGAAAAGTTGAGGTTTCACATTACGCTATGTATCCGATGAGTTACTTGAAGTAGTCGAGTGAGTAATGCAACTAAATTCATTCTTTGCTCACCCAGAAAACCTTCTGCTGGCAATGATCGTCGATGAAAGGATGCATATTCGGAATCTCGGTTGCAGATGGATCTTGAAAACAAGACACACTGTCTAAAGAAGAAGACTGTTAGAAATTTCGTTCCACGGAAGATAAAATTTCATGTTTCTGATTAGTTTAAAATTATTGATAGGTGATCTTGTGTAGTATATCCTCCCCCAGTGCTTCGAGAAGTCAATGAAGATGATGTTAACTCAGTAATAATTTCTGACACAAGCTCATCAGAGAAATTTAGAAGTTTCCTTGTGACACGCAAGCCGTGCAGAAATGCGCCAAAATGGTGACAGAGGCTTTACAAAAAGTATGATTAGATTAGATTAGATTAATACTTGCTCCATAGATCATGAATACGACACTTCGTAATGATGTGGAACGTGTCAGGTTAATGAAGGGTGTCTGTACAAGACGTTACATTACACAAAATATTACATGACTGTTTTTTATTGTTTTATTATATTATTATTATTATTATTAATTTTAGATTTACTAATTTATGTCTAGAAACTCATCCAATGAGTAGAAGGAGTTGTCATTCAGAAATTCTTTTAATTTATTTTTAAATGTTGGCTATCTGTCAGACTTCTTATGCTGCTTGGTAGGTGACTAAAGACTTTTGTGGCAGCAGAATTTACCCCTTTCTGTGCCAAACTCATATTTAGCCCTACATAATGAAGATCATCCTTTTTCCTGGTGTTATATCTGTGCACAATGCTATTACTTTTGAACTGGGTTGGGTTATTAACAACAAATTCCATAAGTGAATGTATATACTGTGAAGTTACTGTGAGATTACATAACTCCTTAAATAAATGTCTGCAGGATGATCGTGGTGGGCTCCAGCAATTATTCTGATTACACGCTTTTTTGCAATGAATACTTTTTTACTCAATGATGAATCACCCCAGAATGTGATGCCATACGAAAGCAGTGTATGAAAATAGGTATAGTAAGCTAATTTACTGAGATTCTTATCTCCAAAATTTGCAATAATCCTAACAGCATAGTTGGTTGAACTAAAACGTTTCAGCAGACCGTCTATGTGTTGCTTCCAGTTTAATCTCTCATCAATGCACACACCTAACAATTTTGAAAATTCTACCTTGGTGATAGACTTCTGTTCAAAGTCTATACTTATTACTGGAGTTGTGCTATTTACTATGTAGAACTGTGTATACTGTATTTTATCAAAATTTAATAAGAGTCTGTTTTGCAGAGAATCACTTAATAATTTTGTGAAAAACATTATTTACGATTACATCACTTAGTTCCTGTTTTTTTTTTTTTTTTTTTTTTTTTTTTTTTTTTTTTTTTTTTTTTTTTGATGTGATTACTATATTTGTATCATCATCAAAAAGAACTAACTTTGCATTTTCATCAATGTAGAATGGCAAGTCATTTATATACCGGGTGATCAAAAAGTCAGTATCAATTTGAAAACTTAATAAATCACGGAATAATGTAGATAGAGAGGCAAAAATTGACACACATGCTTGGAATGACATGGGGTTTTATTAGAATCAAAAAAGAAATAAAGTATTGCTAGACGCGTGAAAGATGTCTAGCGCGCATCGTTTGGTGATGATCGTGTGCTCAGCCGCCACTTTCATCATGCTTGGCCTCCCAGGTCCCCAGACCTCAGGCAGTGCGATTACTGGCTTTGGGGTTACCTGAGGTCGCAAGTGTATCGTGATCGACCGACATCTCTAGGGATGCCGAAAGACAACATCCGACGCCAATGCCTCACCATAACTCCGGACATGCTTTACAGTGCTGTTCACAACATTATTCCTCAACTAAAACTATTGTTGAGGAATGATGGTGAACATATTGAGCATTTCCTGTAAAGAACTTCTTCTTTGCTTTGTGTTAATTTGTTATGCTAATTATTGCTTTTCTGATCAGATGAAGCGCCATCTGTCGGACATTTTTGAACCTTTTTTTGGTTCTCATAAAACCCCATGTCATTCCAAGTATGTTTTCAATTTTTACCTCTCTATCTACATTATTCAGTGATTTATTAAGTTTTCAAATTTATACTGACTTTTTGATCACCCGGTACATCAACAGCAGTAAAGGACCTTAAACCGAATCCTGTGCCACCCCATCCTTGATAGGCCCCCAGTTTGAGGAATCGACTGATGTTTTGACATTACATGAACCACTTATTTCAACTCCCTTTCTTCCAGTTAAGTATGAATTAAACCATTTGTGCACTGCCCCAGTCAAACCATAATGATTAAGCTCACCTAGAAGAATTCAATGATTTACACAATCAAATGCCTTTGAAAGATCACAAAAAATACCAATGGGTGATGTCCGGTGACGTTGACAGGAAGCTAGAGATGCCTCATATCTCGAAAACATTTGACTTTCATGGTGTACTGAATATAACACCGTAACAGACAAACGCAGTAAGCCAAACTCTATTGGTAAATTTCGTAAAAAAAGTTATAAATGTGATGTAAATACCGCATGTAATAGTTGGATGGTTGGTGGGTAGGGTGTGGAAGGAATTCTATGTGCAACCACCTCTACGTAGTGGGTTCTGAATCGTTCTGCTTTAGCAAAACGAGCGAAAAGGTGCACAGCAAAAATTGCGAAATATTGTTAAATTTCTGTTTTATAAAGACAGTGCAGTCTGAAAAATCTAATTATTACACTGATTATTATTTATTTAGCTTATTTCAACAATCCATAAATCATAAGAAACTAGGGCAAGTTTATTTTGAAAGTTTAAACTAACTTTAAAAAATTAAAAAAAAGGGCACTTTTTAAAAATTTTCCATTGTCTTTAAGTCGATGCGCAAACAGAAGATATTAACCGATTTTAACTTTTCATCTCGTATATCTTCGAATGAGAATAGGCAACTTTTGTGCACTAAAAAACCAACCCTATTGTAGAAGCCATGGACACGTATACTCCCGTTAGTCGAGACAAGCCTGGATTGTTTCGATATTTAATTTTGCTCCCTCGCCGATCAAGCGATCTAGGTCTTGGACTGTCAAACAGTAGATCCAGGTTTGAACCTATATCCTGGCAAATTTTACTAGATTTTCGGATGTATTTGATGATATTTTCATATTTCTAATACCTTTTCTTGCCTTGTTCTAAGGTATAGCATAGGGACGTGTGAATAATTTTGAATTAAGTGTATTATCTGTTTACAGTCGTTTTATTGGTGATACAGCAGAGATGGAATGGCCGAGCTCTCTAAGGCGCCTTGCTGCGCAACGCACAGTTGCCACCAGTTGGAGATTCTAGCCTTCCCTGGGGCATTCATGGGTTTGTGTATGTTGTCCTCCGGCTAGTTTAAGTTAGTTTAAGCAATTTTTAAGACTAGGGTCTGTTAACCACAGTCGCTAAATCCCATAGATTTACAAACATTTGGAAATTTGTATTTGTGATACACAGTGCAAAAATAATAAAATTAAAAAAAAACTTATGAAGTTTATTACTACGTAATTCAAATTACTATCCATCTGTTCAGTGTTTTCGCAGCCAGTAGGGTGATAACATTAAAAATGTTCAAATGTTTGTATAGTCTATGGGTCTTAACTACGGGGTCATCAGTCACTAAACTTACAAACTACTTATGAACTACTTACGAACTAGGACGGCGCAAATATCCATGCCCGAGGGGGGATTTGAACCCCAGACCGTAGTGGCCGTGCAGACCGTGACTGGAGCGCCTTAGTCCCCTCGGCCACCGCGGCCGGCGGTGATAACATTATTTCATCATTGTGGAATATCAGGTATGTTTTCCATGAACAATATCTCGGACAACATGTGAATGTGGTAATATGTCGTTCGTGTGTTGTGAATAGTGTGAGAAATATTCCTGTTTCGGTTATTTTTATTGTAAGTTTCACTCTACTGGCTGTGAGAACACTGACGAACAGACGGCCAGCAACTGAATTTACGTAATAACATAATTTAGAAGTTTATGTATTTTATGTTATTTATTATTTTTGTTTCTTCACTGTGTATCACAAATAAAGCAATTGTAAACAGATAATACACTTAATTGAATATGTTTTGCACTTCCCGATGATCTTCTTCTAAATAAGTTAAAAAAGTACTACAAATATGAGATTATCAAATACACCGAAAAAATCTAACAAAATGTGGCTTGTTAGGAGTTCGAACCTGGATCCACGGTTTGAGAATCCAAGCCCTAGACCTATTTTTTTTCTTTGACTTGATAGGTTCTTTGCGGACGTTGGTTCGTTTTGTTCTATGTTGATCGTTGGGTCGTTGGCTCAGTTCGACTGGCGACAGCGCTCGGAAAGTTGCTCATGTTTAAGAGTACCCAACCTACAGCATTAAAAGACATAAACGTTAATTACCCCAACGTCATTAACTTTTGATCTCGTAAAAGTGCTCTTCATTAGACGATTTTTCGATGGTTATAATTGAAATCGCGATTTTCTATCATCAACTTTGCTGTGCGCCAACAAAATTATCCCAAATTAATGGTATTCAATTCTCTTGCTTATTTCTAAGAAATATTCGTGGTGCAAATCAGATGAATCTACAAAATAACGATTGTCTCTGTGAAAGGCTAGTGACACGGATGTCAAAGAAATGATACGATCTGTAATTCAGTATCGATAACAAAGGTCGATCCGGAAGGGATATTCTGGCTCCTCGTAACAGCAGAGGGAGTCGTAAGCTGCACGGGAGAGGGTGCGGAGAGTCTGCCCGGAAGTGGTCGACTCGATCAGGAAACGCGCCGCATGCGCGCGCTGGGAGATTCCGTGTGATCCCATTCCGCCCCGATGTGGACGCCTCGGGGGCTTCTGCCCGAGGGCCTTCCCCGCCTGGGGCATGTTTGAGTAGCCTTACAACACGTCTGCGAGCCGTCGGCAAATACGGCCACAGCGTCTGTTTCCACCGTTCCGCTGTCGGCGAGCTGCACCTTGGCCCAGCTGTGGTCGAGTACCTGAATTGTTTCTTTCTGTACACCAGTACTTCAGATCAGATTCCACACGCACTGGAATAAAATTGTTAATATTCTTCGATAAGCTGTCATCGTTGCTAATACATACCATAGGAGTACAGATTCAGTAACATTAACTTCAAGGTAGAAATCAAACGAAAAGTGATGGAAGTGTTCAAAACTTATTTCAACTAGTTCTTTATAAAAAAAAAAAAACACCATTTAAATGTTGGGCTAGAGAAATACAATCCTAGCCATCCAATATCAAACTCTAAGAAGTGGAGACATCATAGCCAAATTTGTTTTATAGATTACACAGTTGAAAACGAGAAGGAAGAAGGTTTGACGTCCCGTCATAATTGCAGTGAAAATACAGCGTGCACAATAAATGGTGTCCGGACACTTGCCACGCCGGACATTTGCCACACTTCTACCTGCTCCGTAGGGTCGGGTCCCCCCCCTCCACACACCACCACCACCCGGCCCAAGAACTCCGTGGACGGTGTCCCGACATATGCACACTGGTCGCTTCCTCATTTCGTAGTACGACCGTCAGTATGGAAGTTATTACAACGACCAAGTATAGGCATTTTGCCCACTACAATGGTTACGCGATAATAAGGTGTGGATGTGCTTACTCCGGAAACAGCATCATTGCAAGGGAAAGTTGCTTTCGAAGAACGGAGACGTATTGAACGTAAAAACAACTGTGAGAACCACCTAACGATGCGAACTTTATTAACTGTAAAAATAAAAAGAGTGTATCAGACCTCAGAATCCTTAAATAACTTAATGATCAAGCTAGCTGGTCACTTCGGTTCCCTAGTGTTTAATCAATATGCGGTGAAATTTGTGGTCTTCACTTACACAGTTAATTTAGAAAAAATGGAGACTGTCTCCTAGGAAGATGTCAACCGAATTTTTATCTTTTTTTAATAGACGTATTTAGTGTGTAGTTTTGGTGAATATCTTTGTTACAGATTTGAGCTAGCTACAACTTTGTGTTCACTTATGCTCATCACTCAAATGATCCTCCTGCATCCAGAATGTATTCTTACATCTACCGCTTTTCAATTTGCAATTTCTTATTTATGTAAAAGCTCCTACAGTTGACACGTTAAGAGAACTTTTTTCTACCTTCTAATATTATGGCCATACCGTCAAAGATGTGAGTTCTAAAATTATTCCTGTAACTTCAGAGCCGCAATTAGCTCCTAGAAATATCATTTTTGTTAAATTGATAAGGTACTCTTTAGGTTTTAAAAAGAATCTGAACTTTAGAATTGCACCTGAAATACACACCCTAAAACATATCTGTCCTTAAGATTGACAAGTTCGGCAGCTATAGAATTGAAACAATTCCCATATCTTCAAAATTAGACAAGGATATAAATAACTTTACAGTAGACGTAGGTCTCATGAAGTACATTTAGCAGTAGTCCTTAAAAATTAAAGTTTCTCACCATGTTGTCGATTATCTTTAATCAGGCCAGTAAAAACTATGGAAACAAGGCAAGGCGCTTACTATTCAAAAATAGTTGTTACAAAAGAATATCATAAACAAATGTATTAGACGTATTTTTCTTATACATTAGGAACTTTTGAAAACATAGTTTATCATGTCTGCAACATCACTTATTTGAGAGAGTGATTTGCTCTTTACTTTTACGTTATGTTTGCAGCTTTCTCATTTCGAATTGTGGAATATTTACTTCGTCTTATTTGATGAAAGAATTTCTGAAAACTGCATTTAATAACTTCCCTTTAGTGGCACTGTTTTCAGTAACATTACCGTCGCTATCACGCAATACAATCATCCGCTGCTGTAGATAACATAGGACCAGAATCTCTTTAGATTTTCCAACACATTTCTACAAAACGTTTCGTTGCGAAAAATATTAAACGAATGTCCCATTGAAAGCCGCGCTAAATTTCGAGCTTCAGTAAAATATCGGCAATCTTGGGAATTTTGAATTCGTCTAAATTTTCTGCAAAAGCTTTCTGTTCTTTTTTATGTACCATGGGGTCCAGTTCAGTCTCTTATTAATTTATTTGGCAGGAATCCCTCCAATGCTGTTGATACTATTTCTTTGAATGTAAGCCACGTATGGTCTTCACTTACATAGTTAATTTAGGAAAAATGGAGACTAGGAATAGGAAGATGTCAACCGAATTTTTATATTTTTTTAATAGATGTATTTAGCGTTTAGTTTTGGTGAATATCTTTGTTACAGATTTGAGCTCGCTACAACTTTGTGTTCACTTATCCCTGTATCCGTCGTGATGCTCAGGAGTATTTGTGACTAACAGCTCAAGTGTGATTCCGAAACCATTTACAATTTTAATGGGCTCGTGAACTAATTGTTCAAAATAATTTTTAAAAAAGCATTTAGAACAATATCGGAAGATGTATCTGCCACCCTGTCAGAAGGTGTATTTTTGTCAAAATACGGATCGTAGATTTAAGTTACCGCCAACTATAATCGTATGAGTAGTGTACCTATTTGTGTTGAGACTCAAGTTGTCTATGAACTGTTCAGCGGCTGCATCATGAGAGTGCCGGGGTCGGCAAATTAAAATTTTCAAATGTTTGTTAAGCTTAAGGGACTTAAGTGCGGGGTCATCAGTACTTAAACTTACAAACTACTTATGACCTACCTTATACTAAAGACGACACAAACATCCATGCCCGATGGGGGATTCGAACCCCCGACGGGGAACGGCCTCGCGCATCATAGCATAGAGCCTCAATGCGCTTGGCCGCTCCGCCGCGGCAGTTATTAATTTATTCCGGTAGTCGAGTATAACATCTGCTCACACTGACAGGAACTATCGACTTGTTTCGCTTGTGAGCTAGTACATATATTACATTGTGCTTTTTGTTTCTTTTGTAGTGCAGATCATAGGAATTATGGCATTTCCATTAAAAAACTATGCTGTTTCCTCTGTGACTCAGCTAAACAATGTACAACAACAGTGTACTTTACAAGCATAGCATTCTATATTCCTTCATTTTTTTATTTGAAATTTGTATGTCGACTTTAGGTGATCTGTCAAACATAGACGCTCTTCTCTATATTTTGTAAACGTATTTTCTGTCATTGATTTCAACATTGTCCCTATTCATTTTAATTCTCTAATATTTCGCCGCAAAAGAGTAAATTTATGAAGTGTATCGTTCTTTTTCCTCCTTTTTTTCACGCAGTTGTAGCAATTAATATATTTACAAATGCAGTGATCAAATTTGAATGATAAGCGAACATTCAAATGATCTTTATATCGTTGCTTTCATGTTCCTTCCATGGCGATAGACTGTTTCTATAGCAATCAGTAAGTGTGGAAGAAAGCTACCGTACAAACGGAGGGATAATGGATCCATATTTGTGGTTGGAAGAACTAATTACAGACTGACATAGCCGACGGTATTGCTTTCGTTTCCCAAAAGTTATAAATATTTCGATTTCGGGATATTGAAAAGAAGTTGTAGATTTCGGCGAGATGTCGAACAAAAATAACTCTTCCGTATTGCCTGTATAGAGTAAGATCGGAGACGGAGGTTTGGAAGCAAACAGCAGGAGTAGAGAGAAGGGCGTCCCTTGCCTGAGGGGCCGCTAATCCGACTACCTGGCGAAGGGTCAGGTGTGGCAAAAGTCAGGCGTGGCAAGTGTCCGGCATCCACAATAAATATGTCCAGTAATGTTATGGTGTCTCTGTTAGGTAAATAATTCAATAATGAAACTTTTCACTCTGCAGCGTATTGTGCGCTGTTATGAAACTTCCTGGCAGATTAAAATTGTGTGCCGGAACCGGGACTCGAACCTGCGTCCTTTGCCTTTCGCGGGCAAGCGCTCTACCGACTTAGCAGTTCCGACACGACTCACGATGCCGCCTCACAACTTTACTTCCGCCAGTACCTCGCCTCCTACTCTCCAAACTTCACAGAAGCTCTCCTGCGAAACATGCAAGACTAGCACTCCTGGAAGAAAGGATATGGTGGGGACATGGCTTTGCCACAGCCTAAGGGATGTTTCCATTCTGCCAGGAAGTTTCATATCAGCGCACACTCCGCTGCAGAGTGAAAGTTTCATTCTGGAAACATCCCTTAGGCTGTGGCTAAGCCATGGCTCCACCATATCCTTTCTTCAGGAATGCTAGTCTTGCATGTTTCGCAGGAGAGCTTCTGTGAAGTTTGGAAAGTAGGAGGCGAGGTACTGGCGGAAGTAAAGTTGTGAGGCAGCATCGTGAGTCGTGGCGGGGTGGCTCAGTCGGTAGAGCGCTTGCCTGCGAAAGGCAAAGGACCCAGGTTCGAGTCCCGGTTTCGGCACACAATTTCAATCTGCCAGGAAGTTTCAAGTAATTCAATAACAATTTTAAAAAAAGTTGAATAGCTGCTTCCATAGATATTAATTTAAATACCTGACATTGTTGTACATCAGATATCACAACTTTTAGGGGTGGAAGAAATACGTTGCGGCACTTACATTTTTGTACTTTTATATTTATGCTGTGATACTCTTTACTTGAGGTAGATCGTCACAGGCACTAGCATATTATCTATAACCAGTCGGATTTGTAAGGAACCAAAATCAGTTTTTCAACTATTCCATTCTCCACACTAAAGTATTGATTTCTCAACTCTAACATTACAAATCACTCAGAGATTCAAACTCATCAAATAATCCCTAGCAGCTAAAATACCACAGCAATGTATCAGTCTTTACTGAGAGCACGCCTAAACGATAAATTCATCACGATAACTAGGAAATAGTAACCTAATACGCTTCCCAACAGATAACCAATGAGTATCACATCTATGAAGTTGAAGTAGCGCCGAATTACTATTTTTAGTGACTTGTTACATAGCAAGTATGCGTTTAAGGCTTGTTGCAATCTCATACTTTTTGTACATGCCGATATCCAGTCTAGCACTAACTATTCAGCACTACGGAAATCCGTAGGAACCATTAATAACGAATATCTGAGCAATTCTTTTTTCCCCACTCAACATTAATTCTTCTGATAGTACTTCATGTTGTATTTTGGTGTCGTGTATTCTCCTAGGGCATAATGTCGTCTTTGTTGCTGCTGACGTGTTAGGAGAGGAATTTTCTCTATTATATTACAAGTTTTTCTACTTCTACAGGAAGCCTAATACAACCAAAGCATTATAATATGCAACAGTTTCATTAAACCTTTATCCTGTTACCTCTTTAAATAATCTGGCGCCTCCTAATACGTTTAGGCTGTCCATACACGTTACATGTGGTGTTCAAACCATTAGTACAGTAAAAGCAATTGAGTCTTACTTAACATAATTAGAGAACATTTTCTTTTCTTTTTATCATAAATTATGAAATGTATTTTTTATTTTCCTTACAGGTACATTTTTTTATTTTTCTTAGTGTGTCACATATTTGTGGATACTTTGATTTCATCAATGGCGTTGTAGAAAGTGCCACCTTCATCTTACTGAGTTCAAAGTATAGTGCTGTCTCATAATCATGTATACTACCTGAGAAAAATGTATGCACCATGGAGGAGTGGGAGGTTTCTACCATTTCGGTATACATGCATACCATTGATGTGTGCATTAATAATGAGATTTACACGACTCTAATGTATAGAACGCCCACCAGTGTGCATTCTTGGTGTTACTCTACCAACCTGTTGTTGCTAAAATGGTACCGCTCAACTGCCGTGAGTGATAGTGAAGCAAGACGTTTACGTACAGTACGACGCACCACTATGTCTCGCAGCCTATCCGCTAACTGAATGCATTTGACAGATGTGCCACCGTTGGAAAGTTTTGACGAGGTGTGGTTGTATCGTGCAATTACCGTGCATATGAACCATTCATATGTCACAGTATCTCGATGTTGTACTTAATTGGTACATGAGGACACTCAGTCACATCGTTAAGGTTAGTAATGACCAAGAAACACCACTCCTAGGGAGGACCGTTGTATGGTGCGCCAATCAATCCAGACTCCCATGACCTCGGCACCCGCCAACCAGGAACATGTACTGGAGATCCCACAACATCCAGTGATTTTCCGAATAGTGTCTCGACGACTCACTTCTGCCGCATTGTGGTCGTACCACATTGACACTAGTAAGTCGACGCCGGCATTTGGAGTGGTGTGCCCGAGAGGCATGATGGACTGAGGACAGATGGCGTCGTTTCAAGTTTTGTGATGACCACCGCGATCGGGTTTGGCGGCGTGAAGGGCAGAAGGGCAGAAGGCACTTCCTGCCAATATTGTGGAGAAACACACAGCCGTAATGCCTGGAAATATGGCTTATGGAGCCATAGGATATGAGTTGAGATTACCTTTAGTCGTGCCTCGAAATACATTGACGGAACAGCTGTACGTCACAGATACTCTGCGGCCGTACGTCTTACCCCTGATTGCAGAGTACTGTGAGACAATGTTACAACATGTCTATGGACTGCTTATAGCATGTTTAAGTCCACCCATAACCAGCAAGATCCTCGACCTCTCCATCGTTGAGCACTCGTAGGATGACATAAGAAGAGACCACCGTCACAATACCAAGCCGCGGGATCTGGAGGGACAGCTGTAACAACTGTGGATGAACTTGCCACAGGAAAGGATCCAAACGCTTTTTGACACAATTCCGACCGTATAATGGCATGCATTGTGGCCAAAGGAGGTTATAAACTCTTCTGACCTGGCGCTAACGTTCTACCTGCAACTACTGATGCTTTTGTCTCTTCAAACCCACATTGTAGGTAGTTCAATGGAGACACATAGTTTTTCATCACATGTAGTTCCAATCATTTGCAACCATTCATTTAGGGTGCGTTATTACCTTTGTCAAGCAATGTATATTTTAAGCTAAAAACGGTGTAAGAAATACAAGAACATATTCTTAAAGTCTAGCGCTGGTATGATCAATGAATTTCTGCAGAAAATTGGTTCTCCTGTTCGCGGTATTACAAAATTAAATTGACGTGAACTGTGCAACGTTTCCTTCATTTCTTGCGCGTATCAGTTACTACATGTTCTGACACTAAATTCTCGTTAATTTTGAATGTATTTCTTTCTCTGTAGTCTCGTTAATGAGCGAAAGATAAATGAAGCTCTGTTCTTCTCGTACGATACGTTCACTCTTTGACCAATTAGGCTTCCTTTATTCTTTTTTACGAGTGTCTGTTATTTGAAGAGGCTTTTTGTAAATTTAAAATACTGTTTTTCACAGAACTTGTAACGTTTGATAGCTTTTATTGTTCGTTTGATTGGATTGCAAGTTCGTGTCGAACTTTATTTTTAACTTCAGGCCGGCCGCGGTGGCCGAGGTGACTGAGGCGCTCCAGTCACGGTCAGCACGGCCACTACGGTCGGGGGTTCGAATCCCCCCTCGGGCATGGATATTTGTGCCGTCCTAGTTAGTAAGTAGTTCATAAGTAGTTTGTAAGTTTAGAGACTGATGACCCCGTAGTTAAGTCCCATAAGCTTAACAAACATTTGAACATTTTAACTTCGGGGTTGTGCTTTTGTACCTGTACTATCAGTCATTTATCAAATGTGTCTCATGTGGTTATAACAGATGGTAGAATGAAAGGGGGAGCTCCGAATTTATACTAATTACAGCATTCATTTGAATTAAATATGAAACACAAATTCTTCTGGCATGTGGTACATGTTTGCAGAACGAATAACATTATTAGAAAGTAGCATTTGTACGTTATCTTGTGGTATTGATGAGATTCCTCACTATATGTTCTCACGTACATGCAGTGTTTCATGAATATGAAAATTATACCGACTGCTTCTCCTAAGAGTCGTCACGCGGATTTATTCTGGTATTTGTGCAGATATTTGCAAATTTTGTCAGTGTGCAGTTGGAATCAGCCCAAACAAATACTGTTCATAACGTCTTTCATGCGATGCAAATGTTCAAATGTTTGTAAAGCTTATGGGACTTAACTACGGGGTCATCAGTCCCTAAACTTACAAACTACTTATGAACTACTTACGAACTAGGACGGCACAAATATCCATGCCCGAGGGGGGATTCGAACCCCCGACCGTAGTGGCCGTGCTGACCGTGACTGGAGCGCCTCAGCCACCT
The DNA here is from genome assembly GCA_026315105.1 of Locusta migratoria. Lineage (NCBI taxonomy): Eukaryota > Metazoa > Arthropoda > Insecta > Orthoptera > Acrididae > Locusta > Locusta migratoria. The sequence continues at coordinate 166,350,534 of CM048755.1, read as the reverse complement.
CGGCCACCGCGTCCGGCTCATGCGATGCCTGGGTGGTTTCTTTCCCGTTACAAAGAAAGTGATTTTTAAAGCGTATTCGAGGGAGCAGTTTGATGTTAAATTTAGCGACATGTAGTAAGAAGCACATTAAAATACGAAGAATAAACAGTACCCTAGTCGCAACTGAGAAGCGATTAATGCAAAGCAGATCATTCAGCGCGTTTTACACCATTAATTATTACTTCCATTTCTACTATGAAAACTTTTTCATTCATTTGTTACAAAAATGTGTTTATTACTGTATGTCTATTCTTTTAAACAACCACTACGTTTAATAAAGAACTGTAATTTCTTCATTGGGTGCTTATGTAACCTACTTGTCTTTGAAATTAAGAAAGTTACTATAATCTGTATAATTTGATACATTTATAGTGGTTCTGGCTTAGCCTTTTGGAAATGAAATACGAATAGGAAAGCTAGAGTACATTCCGGGAGAACGGGATGTGCTGACGTGACATGTAAAAGGTGGAAAAGCGCGCCAATAAGCGAGTGTGGCTGGAGGACTTGTTCTAGCAGGGATATCTCACTAGGCGAAAGAGAGGAAAGTGCACAACTCCTACGTGACATATATACAGGGTGGTCCATTGATAGTGTTCTAGCGTGAAGGGGGAAAATAGATGGCGCTGTCGTTGGCCCGCAAGATGGCGCTGCCATAGGTCAAACGGATATCAACTGCATCTATCACAAAGAAACAAAAGTGTTCAAAATAAAACATTCATATTTATTTACGTACTAGACGATTATGTAATGAAAATGGGGATACCATTTTAAAAAATGCAGTTGATATCCGTTTGGTCAATGGCAGCGCCACTAGCGAGCCAACCACAGCGCCATCTGTTTTCCCCCTCCAAGCTAGGAAAGTATTTTTCTTTGTAGTTTTTTTCGTTTGATGCTTATTTCGTGAGATATTTGGCCCGGTCACTATCAGTGGACCACCCCGTATATACAAACATCGCCAAGGAGATTGGTAAATTTCCTCATATGACGTGAAAATTACACTCTGATTATTGGCATTTATTGGTGTTTTATGACGTATACAATACGGTCGGCAAGGAGACTGGTATTTGCCAGTTTGTCTCAAGAAACAGTAAAGTGGTCGTTTACACTGTGAAGAGCGATGTTACTGCAATTATCTCTGCATTACAGTCTCAATATCGTAATGATGCCTGCACTTTATACACGAATCTTTCTATCAATAGTCATCGTGTAATCTCCAGAATTCAAGACATTGTAACAAAAAAGTCTAAGAAGCCGTCCTTTCCCAGGGAATTTGACGGGTCACAGGTGACAGAAAGTAAACATTCCGTCCTGGTGGATAGCTGCAAATACAGAATAACCAGTCCCGGAGCAAGGCAAAACAAAACAAAATCCATTTTGCGTCTGACTTGTAGCAAGTGGCAAGTGGTCAGTGTCTGTTCACCAGTGGTAAGGCTGAGATTCATGTTCTGAAACTAACCCTTACGGTCATAACATTCTGAGTTCACTTAATGGGTCTTCTCATCCCCACGTGATTCCAGGTACAGTCATCATGGAGCATTTTCAAAATCTCAGACCGCCAGTATCACTGGTGCAACTGGTCTATCCGATTGTTGGGGGGGGGGGGGGGGGGCACGTAAAAATGCATGTTGCAAAAGATGAGGTCTGAGTTCTCTGGACGAATTAAAAGCACAGCAAACATATTTTTGCAACACTTAACACACAAATTTTTGTGTCCCAGCCTCGCCGCCGCTTTTGTGTCTCGTTTCCGTCGTAGGTGTCGATGGCTGAGTAGAAAGACCGACACAGGAATAAAGGATGACGCTTGTGCAGGTAGGAGGTGACCAGCCAGTGGGACAGCAGAAACTAGAAACACTAGAGTAAATTAGAACGAGATATATATTGCATAGAATTTATACAATACTTATATTTTACATAGCTCAGTACTGCAGAATGCTGATACATAGTTGAGCTAGAGGCCTGCCTAGTGCCTATCCGACAGCCAAGTCTTCACTGGTGCCTATCTGATTCCGAAGTGCTAACTGGTTCCTATCTCAGTCCCAAGTGAACGTTGTCGTTCAGTGGTGGCCACGAGCGGAGTTGTAGCAGAGGGCGCTCGTGGCTGACGTCGTAAGAACGCCGCGCCGTGCGTGCATGGCGGCCATATGAAGCATACTCTTTAATTAATGTCCATATGTCAGTCAGTGAGGACAACCGTAAAAAACCTGAAGAAGTGAATGGATCTTTAAAAAGGTTAGAAATTATCATCTCATAATTTCCTTCAAACCGTGTTAAAATTTCAATGGGTAATTATAAAGCTCAATTATGTGAAGCTAAAAATATGGGTGAACGGTGGGTGGATTCCTTGCAAATAAATGGGCAAACCAGAATGGCCAAAGACTTGTCGAAACATGCAAAAATTTTCATTTGTAAATCGTGTCAACACATTTTAATATGAACCCTTGTGAACAAAATCTTGACAGGCACCCAATAAATTTATTTGGGAGTTTAGAATCGATCATGTATCAATTTCATACCATACATACAAAGAAATTTTAAATGTCCAATTCAGAAAAGGGGCAAATAAGAGTAGAACTTCAACCTGAAGAACTCTTCAAAACAAAAAAGCTTTATCACATATTTCATATTGTTAAAACGATCCCAACTCTAAGAAGAGAACTGAACAAGGCTAACATAATAGTTTATGAAAACAGCACATAATTTAATTCCGCTCCGAAAGAAACAAAACCACCCTGGTGGAACGCGGAGTGTGGAACAGCAGTTACGTTTAGGCAAGAGGCATTCAATACTTGGTAACTGGAGACTGGAGATACAGACAACACCTTTCTAAACATTATAAAACAGACATCTAAATTAATCCGAGAGAATAAAATAAACTAAAAAAATACCCAACGTTTAAAATCGATAGACTTCCAAAATAAAAATACCCGAAACTTTTATTAAACATTAAAAGCAAAACTAATCAGTTACCAATCTTGAAAATCTTCATTTCAAAAATGAAAACGACTGTATGCTTTTCAACAACTAGGAAAACTGTAAGGTACTGGCAAATTATTTTCAATGAATATTAAACTGTGCACAACCAGCGAATAAATTCCAACCATAGAAAACTAATAACACAAATCGTAACACTAAATAACCTGATAATAACTAAACAAATTAAGAGGCTTGAAAACAATAAAGCATCTGGAGAACACGGTATAGTAGAAGAACCACTAAACTTAGCTCGCGATAACACTACAAAACAGATCACTCAACTAACAGGAGATATCTGGCAAACTGAGAAAATACCTAAGGACTAGAAAACTGCCTAAATTCATCCATTGTACAAAAAAGGATATAGAATCGATAATAATAATGACCGAGAAATCTCTATTCTCTCGTCACATGCAATATTCTTTCATAAAGTTTACTTTACCGAGCCCAAGAAAAGTTGGAACCTAAAGTAGGTGAACATCAAGCAGATCTTATTCGGAACAAATTCTTAATTTAAAACTAAATGTTAGCCAAAATAGCATATCTCGTAAAAATATTTTATTTATATTTTTGGATTTTAAAGAGGCTAACTTTGATTGTAAATCTCGTTTCAAAATTTAAAAGAACCAATGACTAGATAATAAAACTCTAACACCGTTTAAGGAAATGTCAACCAGTACTAGTTCTGAAGTTAAATTTATGGGAGAAATTTCTGAACCGATTAATAGAAAGACTGGTGTTGAGAAATGGAAATGGATGGATTCCCCCGTCACTGTTTAACTGTGTTTCGGAAAAGGTAATTACAGATTGGGGAGAGCAAAAGTCTTGTCAAAACAGAAATCAATCAATAAAGTTATGTAGAAGTAATATTAGGGTATACTGCCTCGCCTTTGCAGATGATCTAGCAATTTCAAGCAGGGATATTACCACACCTCAAATCGAATGAAATATTGTTAGTGCTTACAATTTTTAGTAAGCGATTTTTGTTTAATAATCGAGTGCTTCTCAGGAGGTGTTATTGCGGAGGTTCAAAAATACGTATCTTGTTATTTTAAACATTCAACTCCATAATTTATAAAGTACCATTCAGCCACTAGAAACTCCACAATTCTTAATTAGCTGACTGAAAAAAGAGAAATACGTACTGAACAATAATGAAGAAGGCATTTTAAAGTACGGTAATCAACTAGAATGTCATTTGTATGTTTTTCACACCTAATATTTGTGTAATTGAATAGTAGAAAATTAATCAGTTATAGTAACTCATAACTGATAGACCAAAAAGAATTTTCTGCTTTTTCTTTAGGTTTACATGAGAATATGCGACTGTATAAATGACCAAAGTAGAACGACAGATTCAGGCACCACACCGACAATAAAGTTTGTGAAAAAATGAGATGTCTTCTACAGTGTGTGCATTTACAGTACATATATTTTCCGTTCTAAATAACTTTTTGGTTTCTCCAAAATTTAAACACATTATTTCCATTATTTTCAAGAAAGTAACTTATGAAATTCAACATAGTAATGAAACTGGAGGAACAGCTAGGGTTAACAGAAGTAGCGTATTGTAGTAATGTACAATAATCTGATTCATCTCTGATCCTAATGTCTGAAAGAGATTTAATTCTTTTTGGTTTTATTGCCATCTTCTAGTAACCACTTTGCTGAAGGCTATACTTAAATCCTTAAGCAGAATATCAGTATAGTTCTGCAGAGTGTATGATTAATCGAAGTTTAGTTTTCCGCTGAAATTCTGGTCTGATTGTAAAGCTGCTGTATAAATTACGGTGAGTACAGTCTGCTACCATAAAAATCACTGCTAATAATAATAGTAATGCATTTTGAAACTTTGTCATTGTGTAAGATAAGTAATTTATTGGAAATTGCGTTGTTCTTTTGGTTATTCAAAGTAAATGTTATTCCAAATTGATGCTCATTATTAAGTAATGGAATCAATTAATTGCCAATTTAGCAGGCGACGATATGATTATCAAACTTAGATATTATTACTTAAACGAAGGTATTTTTCCTTGAACTTAGGTAAACTGTGTTCGAATTCCTGACGTCTGATACAACAGTATCTCAACGTATGAAAAGGTTTATGAGACGAAGATAGCACCTTATGCCATTATCTATAAGAAAGTTAGGTGGTCGAACGACAAATCCTCTGATAGATGATCGATTCTGTGACTCGAATCCTGGAGTGGTTTTGGGTTTAGTTTGACACAAGTCAGTAGGTGAAACTTTGAAATTATGTACTGTTGCCTGTTTCTTCCTATTCCGGACGCTACTGGAGTATTGACTATTCTTTATGTTACGCTGTCACAATAAACTCTGATAAACCGATTATTTGATTAGATATTTGCGACCGCTCTATGTAAAGCGCACGTAAAGTTCTATTTTAAAAACATTTTTCTTTGTGATGGGAAACAGACGCTTTTTCATTGGAGCTAGGCGTCGCATGAAGGACGCTATGGCGAACAGCTGCGAGAGTAATCCGGGATTCTCGTAACATCGATGGCAGGTGTTAACTCATTAACCAACATTAGATTATAATTCATGGTCCTAAGAACGACGTTTTTGATAATTTCCAGTGCGCCATTTCTTTGAAATAACAACGCTTGAGTTATAATAAGAAAATTATCAAGTAGAGAAAGCAAGACGGCATACGCAAAAGAGATTTTGGGGCGAGGGATGTCACGTGGCTGATTTACGAACGCCAAATGTACTCTGTGTTCCATCCAGGCTACAGTCACTCGTCCGAACGCCAAATGCACGCTACATTCGTTCCAGGCTGTAGTCATTCGTAACAAGTAAAGGCAAAGAAAATAAACTTTGAACTACCAAGGCAAGACAGGTGCTAATATTTTAACGGAAAAATATAATTAAAATGTGGGAGAGATATTAAAATGATAGTTCAAAGAGGTAAAAGTTCAAAAACGCGTATGTTTGTCAAAGCTAAACTCAAATATCATGTAATTTTGGCTGTTTGTTAAAATACGGCCAGAAAGAATATTACCTGTTGGGTGCATTGATATTACCACAATAGTAGAGTCGTAATCATATTACCATGATTTTTTATTATTTAGATTATTATTTTGGTCCGAAATGTTTGCAGAAACTTATAAAACTACACATCTAAAGTGGGCCATAAAACACGTCAGTGCGATTTTTAGCTTGAGCTGTCATATGAAACTGAGTTACGATTTCATGGAGTCTCAACAACTGTAACTGCAGAATGGATCCCTTTTATTTCAATAGGCAGATAGTAGACATTGTATTCTCCAAGTGTTTAGCAAACTGCAGTAATAGACAAGCACGTTTAGTACTTCCAGCGATATAACAAGAGTTTGCGATAGACCTAACAAGTAGTCTACCGTAAGTGTGAACACATCATCTATGGTAAATCACTATTTTGAAATCCCTTAATTGTCGCTCTTTGTGAGACAAAAGTCTAAAATTTAGCTCACAATCAGTGGTACCTACAACCTTCCTTTCTGTAATGACGCAAATGTGTGGCGCCTTGTAATGTTACCTTTGAGGTCGGCGACGCTTCAAACAACACAATGTCGACACCTGTGGAAAAAGGCAGAGCTCAGAATTTCATGTGAAATGTAATTTGTTTTAATGACGTCACGTCGGTATTAAATTTCACCACAGTTCTTTCCGACGCCAACGTGTCACTCACTGAAAACTCGTCACACCCCTTCTTAGTCACATTACTAACCTTCATTCTAAACCTCTGCTATGGAAGTCATAACCGCGGCACGCATTGTATTTATGGTTGACCGAGGAAAATATTTCATTCACACCACCGGCAGCACAGGCGCGTAAGAGCTTTAGGGAGTGGCAGAAAAGGCCTTACCTTGGGCCGTTAATTACTACATATTTTATATATCACACTCGAAAACTACAGTCTGTAATTGAATGAGCAACATCAGTGCGTTCGTGTCAACGTTCTGGACAATCCACTCCTCCTTGACATCGTGTTGATGAAACCCCAATAAACGCGATATGAACCCTTCCTTTGGGGTGTACTGTAATCACGATATAAAATATAGCAGGTGCAATCACTAGAGAAAGGAATTTGAATGTGATCAAAAATAACAAGCGGGTTTTTGTGACTGACAAATCATTTAATTGAAACGGCAAACAGTCCATCTCAGGCACCCACTCTCTACCCGAGCACTTTTGTTATTCAGTTTCTGCTCACGAGGAGAATCCGCGCTATGGAACTCACTCTGCCATGCACTTGAATGTGGCTTGGAGAGTATTTATGTAAATGTAAATACAGACGAAATTTATCAGGCTGAAAGAAAGGTGGAAATAACGAGAAACGTGTTTCCACTGAAGTGCGCCGGCCGCGGTGGCCGAGGAGACTGAGGCGCTTCAGTCACGGTCAGCAAGGCCACTACGGCCGGGGGTTCGAATCCCCCCTCGGGCATGGATATTTGTGCCGTCTTTAGTATAAGTTAGTTCATAAGTAGTTTGTAAGTTTAGGGACTGATGACCCCGTAGTCAAGTCCCATAAGCTTAACAAACATTTGAACATTTTTGAACACTGAAGTGCAAATGCTCACTGAGAAAATAACGAACAGAATGAAAACGTTGGGTTATCGATTCATCGCAGGCAGCGGGGGGTTGGAACAGTTGCCTGGAGTGACACTTTTCCAGAGTGACATTTGACCGGAGACCGGAGCTTCTGCCGGGCTAACCGGCTTTCCACAGGTACAGGCGCACTAACAAGTCCAGCAGTTCAGCACAGCCGCTCCGGCGTGCTGGCTGGCACTCACACCGCTCCAGTGGAGCTACCGAATATCGCTTCGAAGTGGCTCACTAACGCGTTCCGTGGCAAATTTATTTTTAAGAGAGTTGCAGTAATTTTGATCATGCACAAACAGGGTAGCAGCCAAATACATAACATCGTATTTATTACGACTGTTACAGCCTTCGTAAAATTGCCGTTTTAGTACGAAATTTAAATTGACAAATTTATATTTCATTAAAATTTTATGTAAATATTAAACTTAAAATAATCACTGAATATCAATTCATATTGTTTTCCTTTTCACTAAAGGATCGATGTCTGATACCACTATTCCAGAAATGCTAATTCGAAGACAAGCTCTTAAGTTGAAATCTGTCAGTGAGCTTATATATGTGAATTAAGTACTTTGAGTAAAAAAAGCAGCATGTAGGCCTACATACAGATCTAAACCTCGACGTAATCATGGCTGCAAATTTACATAGTAAAAATTATGTCTAAGAAATTCATTTCGTAATGAAACTAATTGCGCCAACTTCGCGCGGTAGGTGTATAACTTTTAGTTGTAGACACGTTTCACCCTGTGAACATAACGCAAAAAATCACCGAAAAGGCACAACCTTATGCAAGCTGAAGAGCAATATAGTAACTTGATCTTACTACAGAATAGTTCTATGAGCGTTCCTCCTGAAAACAAAAATGTATTTTCACAGAGAAAATATTTGGAAAATTATTGAGATGTTTATTTCTCTGCTATCATATAATGATGACTTTCTTCCGTCATATCTCTTAAAAGCATTTATTTATAACACTAATCATATCAAGACTCCTTGGCACAGAATAAATATATTAGACATACGGAACAGAAATGTTAACGTGCCTGACCACTTTGTGGTTACACAACCTTTCAACTCTTTAAAACAGCTACTTTTCATTTTAACGGGAGACTCCAGCCTGAAGCTTCAATTTTTAAAAAATAGACTGTTTCACATATTTCGAGTGTTTAATCTTAGATACTAAAATGATTTGTCTGTATTCGAATCTACTTCTTCTCTATATATTAAAATCTTCTTCTTCTCTATATATAAAGCAGTGTGTCAGTATGTTTGTTTGTTTGTGTGTACGTACTGCATACAAATCTATAGTTATGTTTTTGTTCCAATCTTAATGGAATTTTTCAGACCCAGAGGACGATCGGCGTAAGTGTACGAATCACGTACAACACATAGTTCAGAGGATATAACGTCATAAACAATGACATCTGCGTGGCATCACGCGCCAAAATCTCTGGGCCGATTTCAACCAAATTTCGTACGCGTATTCCTTACCGTGAGATAACAAGTGCTGTATGGGTAAGAACCACATACGACACATGATTGAGGAGATTTAACGTCAAAAACAATAGAAGTTCGAAGAAACTGTGACATAAAGCGACGAGACTTTCAAAATACACTATATGAGAATGAGAGTATTAACGACTTGCAAAAAACTTTAAACATAATTTCAAACCTTTATTAGACATTTTCTCGCTTACAACTGTCCCACAATTCATGGAGTAAAACTACGGCATTCAGCATGACGTTGCATTTTATAATTTCTACAATACATATCGTACTTGGAGGAAATTTTACAGACACTATACACACATGCAACTGATTGTACCTTCGAAATTGTATCACAGTACGACACATAATTCATGAGATATGAAGACATAAACAGTAACGTTCATGGAAAACCATCCTATCATGCAACAGGTTTCAATATATTACTTCTTAACTACTAACCAGAAGTAATATATTGAAACCTGTTGCGTGATAGGATGGTTTTCCATGAACGTTACTGTTTATGTCTTCATATCTCATGAATTAACTACTAACCCCACTCCCATGAACCACAGACATTGCCGAGGTGGGGTGGCTTGCGTGCCTCAACGATACAGATAGCCGTACCGTAGGTACAATCACAGTGGAGGGGTATCTGTGGAGAGGCCAGACAAACGTGTGGTTCCTGAAGATGGGCAGCAGCCATTTCAGTAGTTACAGGGGCAACAGTCTGGATGATTGACTGAGCTGGCCTTGTAACATCAGCTAATGTGGCTTTGCCACACAGCTACTGCGAACGGCTGAAAGCAAGGGGAAACTACAGTCGTTACCTTTTCCGAGGACATGCAGCTCTACTGTATCAACATATGATGATGGCATCCTCTCGGGTAAAATATTCCGGAGGTAAAATAGTCCCCCATTCGGATCTCCGGGCGGGGACTACTCAGGAGGATGTGATCATCAGGAAAGACAATACTAGCATTCTACGAGTCGGAGCGTGGAATGTTAGACCCCTTAATCGAGTAGGAAAATTAGAAAATTTAAAAAGGGAAATGGATAGGTTGAAGTTAGATATAGTGGGGATTAGTGAAGTTCGGTGGCAGGATGAACAGGATTTCTGGTCAGGTGAGTATAGGATTATAAATACAAAATCAATTGGGGGTATCACAGGAGTAGGATTGATAATGAATAAGGAAATAGGAATGCGGGTAAACTACTATGACCAGCACAGTGATCGCATTATCATTGTCAAGATAGATACGAAGCCAACACCGACAACAGTAGTACAGGTTTATATGCCAACTAGCTCTGCCGATGATGAGGAAATCGAAGAAATATATGAGGAGCTAAAGGAAATTATGGTGCTACAGAAGAATGCTGAAGATTAGGTGGGTGGACCGCGTAACTAATGAGGAGGTACTGAACAGAATTGGGGAGAAAAGAAATTTCTGGCATACCTTGACTAAAAGAAGGGATAGATTGGTAGGACACATTCTTAGACATCAAGGAATTGTGAATTTGGCGTTGGAGGGAAGTGTGTGGAGTAAAAACCGCAGAGGAAGACCAAGAGATGGATACAGTAAGCAGATTCAGACAGATGTAGGTTGCCGTTCTTATGTGGAGATGAAGAGGCTTGCTCAGGATAGGGTATTGTGGAGAGCTGCATCAAACCAGTCTTCGGACTGAAGACCACAACAACAACTACTAACCATACCCGCAACAGAATTTACAAACGTGCAGTGCTTTTACAAATGGGTATCTACCTGGTCAAGGATAGATTTGTACAATACATAATTCAATAAATGTGTCTCATCATGCATCACGTTTTAATCCAATTCTTATTTAATACTAAGAGACTCCTGTATTCCTGTCAAACTAAGAAAACGTCTGAAAGCTGACTGTGCTGTTGACAAGCGCACATGGATGGCAACAGGCGAAAGCAATGGACTTCTATAGAGCTACAAGGAAAGGAAGAGAGTGAAATAGTATACATCGAACGAGTAGCCAATTTTTCCGGCAAATCAACCTTTTAACTTCAAGAGACTGCAGTTTCCAGTCAGACTCGCACTTTCTATTATGATTAATAAATCACAGGACACTCTTTTAAATACTGCCGAGTGGCTCTGATATCTCCTCAAACGGACAATTTTATGTCGCTTGCTCAGGGGTGAGGTTATCAAAGAATTTATTCATGCTATATCCTGGACAAGTATCAAGAAATATTGTTTAGAGTCAAATTTTGAATTATATGAATGTTACATATAATTGTATTTTGATTACTACCTTTATCTGCTTATAATTTTGTACATTATGCAGGACAGTCTTATTTCTTACATATTATATCATAAATATAATATGTTTTTAGAAAAAGAGAAGTGGACAAAGGGAGAAGGGATAAGAAACGTACTAACACAAGGCTCGGGAATGGGGGAGGGGGTGTTTTGTAAAAAAAAAAAAAAGGAACTTCTTATAAACTAACTTATTAACTTATACTGAACACAACACAAACATCCATGCCCGACGGAGGGTTGGAACCTCCGACAGGGAACGGCCGCGCGCATCGCGGCATAGCGCCTCAATGCGCTCGGTCACTCCGCCGCAGCTGAGTGTTGCCCTTAGCATAAGTTAGTTTAAGTAATTTGTCAGTCTAGGGACTGATGACTACTGCAGTTTGGTCACATACATGTACAAACATTTGATTTTAAAAAATCAATCAATCAGACTAACTTAAGGCTTTAATAAATGAGTAGAAATCCGTTTTAACTCCGGGTTTTCAGCTACCTACAAATCTGTCCAAGAAATATTTGAAATGCCGTTTAAAGTACTGTGGCACACCGAGAGACGCCAAAGATATTTGTTGATTTCTACTCGTATCACCATCAAACCGAACCGTATTTACTGCGAACTTGGCATAAACTCAAACGGGGAGAAACAAGTAATATTATTTCCAGCAAAACTGACGAAACAATTGGCAGCCAATCGTTGGATATCAATTAATTTGCCTGTTTACTGTGTAAATGTATATTATGGAATACACTGAACTCTTGTTCACTACAATGAAAGAACTCCAAAGAAACAAGCAGTGGCTCTCACTCAAATATCTGTACCAATGCTCCTCCTCTAGAAGTGTGTGATTGGATTTTTATTCAGAAAAGGCTACCCTTGTGTCGAAATTACAAGAAGCCTCATGCAAGCAAGTAGGGAAAACCTTATTGCATAGGTAAATTTTAATGGGTGTATGTATTTGCAATAATTCAGTGCCAACTTTTTATCATCAGTATTAACCAATCTGAATAAAATTTTTGCGGGAATTAGTCTTGATGTGTCTTCATATCTCTATGCATTAAAACTATCGAACATGTAATTTGTTTATTTTGTCGTCACATTTAAGTACCAAAAATTAAAGAAAATTTAAGGTTGAAATTTGAAATAAACACAAAAAATTAGTGATTAATATTTATCATAAAATGAACTGTCTTGTGAATATACCTACAAAATCTTCCGTGTGCGAACTGTGGCAGGAGAACCAAAAGGTTAGTATACTGGAATACCATTAAGAGCATATTAAAAATTCATAGCTCGAAAAACAGTGATGTTATCTTCTTAAAACCTTGGTTAATGCTACATATTTACATAATAGACACCATTTCAAAATTTCGTTGCTATTGGCAAAGTAGAAGAAGAGTTAAATTTTTGGGTGGAGTCTCCCTTTAAACTCTTCGCTGTATATACTGAATATAAGTCTACATCGAACGTAATTATGATCAATCGACTGAGGACGACACTTTGTTTGCACTTCTCCTGCGCTTGCACTCGGCCGTGCTGTGCTACGTAACGACGTCGGACCGTTCCATTTTACCGTGAGCTCTCACAGCACAGACGGCGAGCGAGCCCAAAGCTACCTGCGGTGAACAGGCCGGTGTACCCTACTTGTGGAACAGACTGTCCACTACCTGCAGTGTCCAGGGCTCTGGGCAAGTGTCAACAAATTCTCTCTCCGGTCAACTGTCAAACCGGGCACCTGTCACAAACTCAGGCAGCGGCGTCCGCAACGCAGTGGACTGGACGACTGACTATAACTTCTCAAGTCACAGGTGCAAATTCTAACTTGATGCCTAACTTTTTTTTAAACTTTTGTGTCTTTTTAATTATTTCATCGTTAAACAGAATGGAATTTTCGACAGTAGAAAAAAATACAAATTTCATTTAATCTCGTATATTAAAGGGTAACTAAAAGCCGCGGTGGAGTGGCCAAGCGTTCTAAGGCCCCTTACTGCGGAGTGCACGGTTTCTCGCTGTCGGAGGATCGAGTTTTCCCCCGGGCATGGGTGTTTGTGTTTGTCCTTAGATTAGTTTAATTAGTTTAAGTAGTTTGCAAGCCTAGGGTCTGATAAACAGAGACGTTAAATCCCATAGATTTACAAACATTTGAACATTTTGGTATTTAAAAACAGTAAATTTAAATGCCAATTTTTAAGTTGTTGCTTCGACTTTTTGAAGTACACCAGAACCAATGCATTCCTTAGTGTGATACGTATCATTAAAACATTTGAAACATATAAACGACATGAAACATGAGCAATGTAGGAAGACCGTACAGGAATGGAAGCGCGATTTAAGGTGCCTTGTCATGGATCGCGCGGCCGCTCCCGCCAGAGTTTCCACTACTCTCTCGGAAATGAGTGTGTATGTTTTCCTTAGTGTAAGTTACTTCAAGTTAGTTTAAATAGTTTGTCAGTCTAGGGACCGAAATTCTTAGTAGTGTCGTCCCTTAGGTTTAGAAACATCTGATATAATAGTAATTTCTTGTGGCTCATTGGCCTCGTACAAGTCTTTCAATTGGACGCCACTTCGGTGACTTGCGTGTCCCTAGTCTACCCCAGTTTTCCAACGGGGGAAAGAGGACCTATAGCTTAACGTGCAATGCGAACCACGTGTCGTTTCTGCTTACTCCTCACATCGCTGAAAGGTGAAGGATAGGTTAAAACACAGACTGAAAAAATCCGAGCTCTGACCGGGTTTCAAACCCGCGAGCCTTCAGTTTCCAGTCGAGCGCTTTACCCCAAGTCCACCGTGCCTGACGAACATGTGATTGTAGTAAGGTACACATACCACAGTAACTTTTTTTTTTTGTACGACTGCCATTGAGGAAAACAGCCTCGTTCACGTTGTTAATGTGAAATGAAACACTTTTAGTAATAAATATTTAAAAATCCTGAAATAATTTTTCAAAAACTATGAAATTTGTCATTTACTTAGCAATGTTTATGTCCAGTTTGAGGTATTGAAGTGCTTTGGACTCTATGGACTGCACTCTGGAAACTGCACTTGAATTGGTTAATGAAATCGTTGACAGTACTATCGCGATGTAGGAGCCAGGTGTTAAGTGGGGGATCGATTCATGGTAGCCACGCGGGAGTGACCGAGCGGTCTAAGGAGGCCAGCTGCAGAGCGTGCGTCTGTTTCCCGTCGGAGATATGAGTCCTCCTTCGGGCATGGATGTATTTGTGGTCTTTTGCATAAGTTACTGTAAGTAGTTTGTAAGTCTTGGGAGTGATGAAGACTGCAGTTTGCACCCATAGCTTCACAAACATTTGAATATTTTTGATTGATGATCAGTATGCAGTTATGGATTTATAGGTGCCATAAGCAGTGGTCATCTAGTGGCCTCAGGATCACTGCATCAATGGGAAATGGCTGCAGCAGCCCAATTGCAGTCGCGGACTTCGAAATTCAAAGCCTTAGCTAATTGGTGTGTTTCTTTCAAGAAAAAAATACGAAATTTGGAAACGTTGAGTCACCATGAACGTTTGACGATTTACTGGAAATAGCAAACCTGTTTCCACTTCAAACCTCGAAATAATTCCAAACATCAACTCTGACGTCGTAATGAATACAGATCAAACTGGATGAGAATATCGCATATCTAGTGTAATAGTGTTATCGTTTCGAGTTGAAAGAGCCACGGAAGCTGATATCAGGCAACTGAACCAGCTGACTCACTCGAACACTTCCTGCCGGCCGCGGTGGTCGAGGGGACTGAGGCGCTCCAGTCACGGTCTGCACGGCCACTACGGTCGGGGGTTCGAATCCCCCCTCGGGCATGGATATTTGTGCCGTCCTAGTTCGTAAGTAGTTCATAAGTAGTTGGTAAGTTTAGTGACTGATGACCCCATAGTTAAGTCCTGTAAGCTATACAAACATTTGAATAAAATGAAAAAAAACAATTGGAACACTTTCTAGTACGAGATAACACGATCTGGAAAACTGTTACCAACTGTTTTCGTCTGTTTGCAAGAAACCGTAGGGTAATTTGGTCCTGGACTTCATAAAGATGTTAGGCACTTAATGGAACAGTATATGTATCTGTACGTAACAGCTACAAAATCTAAAAAGTTGATAAAATTCTTGGACAAAATTTTGCAACCTTACGTAAATATGGAGATCACTGTATTATTATTGTTTCATGGAACGAACGAACCTACCACTTCTTATACGATGAGATAGGGCTTTCCCCGCGTTCATTAAAACTACACCAACGGAAAAAAATAGTACCCACGATTTTCGTCCCATTACGGTAGATGGCACTTGAATGGTGGTAGATGTACTGTTACAGGTTTCAGCGTCATCCGCCAATAGATAGCTTACTGCCTTTAATAGTGGACTTTTATTGCCATCAGGCTAAGTAACATCAAAGTGTGAAGTAAAAAGGCGCCCTGGCATGGAGGCGCTTCCTACTGTCATCTTAGTGAGTTTATAGGGGTTAAACTGCTGCCTTAAAAAAAAAAGTACATATGTTTGTTAAGCTTATGAGACTTAACTGCGGGCTCATCAGTCCCTAACCTAACAAACTAATTATAAACTAACTTATACTACAGACAGCACAAACATCCATGCTCGAGGGAGAATTCGAACTCCCTACGGGGAACGCCCTCGCGCATCGGAGCATAACGCCTCAATGCGCTCGGCCACTCCGCCGTGTCATGTTGGCTTTCGAGTGGAGGGATGGTCACTTCAAAGAATTACCTACCGTTTAAACATGCTGCCTCAGTTGTATCACAATGATGGTTGCAATGGTCATATGAACATTATCACGTCTGAACGCACAGACGGCACCAACCTCCGTCAAGATTGTGGTATTATGAGGTGACGACGGGAAGGACTCCGGCCATCCCTAAAAGTGGACTCCGGCCATCCCTAAAAGTGTTAATTTAGATGACAGAAATGCTGACCCCTCTAGACGCAAGACCAGGCAAAAGAAAAAGAAGAGTTTGTTTCTTGTACACTTTTCTATTACTTTGAAAAATAATTACTGTGACTTGTGGCAACAGCAACTGGTATTCTTTAAAATAGGTAAAGCTGGAAAATAAGTACAGCACTGCCAATTAAACCTGATCAACACGTAAAGGGCGTACAGCAGGTATCAAATTGGCATCAGATACTACATACTACATCAGATACTACATACTATGCTATGAAAATAAGTAATAATTCGGGGAAAAAGTTCAAAGTTGGATAAGTATACTATCTCCATTCTATATACGGGGAGACTTTAACAGTGCGTTTGTCTCTCAATCAGATTTGAAAGTTTGTTGTTGTTTTTGAGGAGGCCGTGTTATGCCCCTTGCAAGAAGAAGAAACGTCTGCGGGCACGTGCTGGAAATCGACAGCCGCGGGACTGTGGGCTGTGATTTATCGTCCCGCGATATTGGCACTCCCTCTGGTTGGGGGTCCCACGACTGTCACACGGAAGCGAAATCGTGGAATTCAGCAGGGCCATACTGAGCACCATGCGCCATTTCAACGGTCCGAGTGTTTAGCGTCCAAGAAGACAGCCCTATTATTCACACAGTCGCATAGGATCGAGCAGTCTAGTAAAGAATCGTGTGTTAAGAAATTGGCTGGTTTGTCTGGAGGCATTTAACCAGATGCACATTTCCTGTTTACGTTTATTTACTTCTTTCATGGTCAGATTCCTAGGTAACTACATGTACTGTCTATCACGTATCATTTTGAAACAAATTAGAAAAAAATGTTAAAAGCACACAAATATCTGTTCTTGCTATTCAAAACAATAATATATCTACCTAGTGATGCCATTACTAGCCGTGTGACGACCATTTCGTAGCGTAATTGTATCATTTAAACTCTAACAATTACTAATTTATACATCAGAAGTACCAATTACAAATACATTGCAAATGTTGATCACATAATAAACATATGGGAATTTTTAATTTTTTGTTTACTTATAGCTTGTTATCTAGATACCAGAACAGATCAAATACCGCAAATCAATTTTTATATATGAATAAGACATATAATGATGTGACATAATTTCTCATGTTTAATTAGAACCAAGCATTATTTTTTTCAAGGAAATAATCTACTCAAGTGTTAGTGGAATTTTTCATCCTGTTGTGGTGCACTGGATGGTAAACATGTAGCTATCAAACTTCGACCTGGAAGTTGTGTAGAAGGAGTTTACAGCGTAATACTGTTGGCTTTGGTTGAATCCGATTGTAAATTCATTTATGTAGATGTGGGCATAAATGGAAGGGCTAATGATGTAAGTGTGTTTAGGCTGTCTACTTTGAAAACAGCCTAGATTTGACTCAGGAATACATTATTGTTGTAGACATTTCCCCTGTACACAAATTTGATGAAACCATTATAAAGAAGAATCTTGTCCTTAGAAGAACGCATATTCAACTACTGGTTATCAAGAGCACGAAGAGTTGTTGAGAACGCTATCGGCATATTAGCAGGTAGATTTAGAATATTTCGAAAATATATTGAAGTTAATTTACCCACGATTGATCTAACTGTGTATACGTACAGAATCGCCAGGTACGTACTTTGGAAGGGGATGGGCTGATAATGAAGACACAGAAGGACAAGTTCTTTGTAAAATTAAGGACATCGAAAAGTAAATATGGTGGAAGTTGATTAGTAATAAAAACTTCAGAATTTATCTGCTTTTGTACAACGATTTACCTCTTTTACTCGTATTTGAATTTTAACAATTTCTAATAAACAGTTAATCTCGAGATACAGAAGTTTGTAAATACTTTTTAGTAAATAATCAATAGCAATTTAGTTATCAAATTATTTTAAAAAATGTTTCATTTTTAAATGTTTTTGCTTAGACTGGAAAATAAAATTAAACATTTCCATGTATTAACAATTCTAAAATTGTAAAAACCAATTTTAGGTATTTTTATATATAGTAATTTTCAAGCCAAGTATTTAAAATAGAATACGTTAACTTGCCAAATTTGATTGAGAGTCTTGAATTACGATGATGTTTTTTAGAAACGTGTCAGCCGTTTTGAACCAAGGTAGCTTTGGCATATAAGCATCATCAGCTCCAGCTCCACTTCTGTTAGACGAGTTCACCTTAAGTAACTCAGTTTTGTACGTTGTCTTCATAGTCTTTATTTCAGCTGTCAAAATCGCAACATCGGGAACATCTAAACCCTCAGTTTCAAGGTCTTCTTTCAGTTTCAAAATACTACTTTCCTTTTTGTTTTGCTGGAGTATATTCCACAGGGCCAGTGGCACGATAAATTGTGGCAGTTATAGTGGTCGCCACTACTGGCCTTTGTACAGCAGCCTGTACGGTTCAGTATAGCTCAGTACCAGTTCCAGATACAGCGCGGTCCGGGTCAGTGCTCGAGTTGGCAGTGTAGTACCCAGACAATCATCGCCACCGATAATCGGGCGGTTCTCCGCGTAGCACAGCTGACTCTAGGCATCGAACAGTGTTGGCGCCGGCGTCATCAGCACGTTACTCGCCCAGGGGCGCGGTACGGACGACAGGAGGCGGCCATACCACAAGCGCCACGAGTGTCTGGGCAGCAAGACGGCGACCGTCCCAAGGCGGCGAGAATGGATGGCGCGGGTTCGTTTCCCTGGCCATACAAGCCACCGACAGGGGTCGTAGCAGCCCCAGCAGTTATGGGGAAAACACGCGATGCCAGGGAAACCGTCAGTAGGCGGATCCTGCATCCACAGGACAAAATGTTCAAATGTTCGTATAGTCTATGGGACTTAACTACGGGGTCAACAGTCCCTAAACTTACAAACTACTTATGAACTACTTACGAACTAGGACGGCACAAATATCCATGCCCGAGGGGGGATTCGAATCCCCGACCGTAGTGGCCGGGCAGACCGTGATTGGAGCGCCTCAATCCCCTCAGCCACCGCGGCCGGCTCCACAGGACAATCAAGGTGGAACATACCTGTCTCATTTAAACCGCGACAAGCAACAGGAGCGACGGTGCGCACGCAGCCCGGAGACAAGTGAGGCACCAGCATTCCCAAGGCCCACGCAGTCAGCGATTTTCGCGTTGGGAGCACCACTCGCAGGAGTCAGATGAGCCACTGCTCTATTGTTCATTAAAAAAAAAAACCAAAGTGACTAGAATGCTGTTTCATTTACGCTTCCAAGATGAGTCGAGTCTGGACTCTAGACCCAAAGGCCACCCTACTAGTACTATTAGTTGTATTAGGCGTATTTGTTGCTAATAATAACTCAGCTCTCCCACGCCACCTCCATTTTATTTGGCGTCAGTAAACTCGACTCATTAAGGAGACGGAAATGATACAGATGGAAATAATTGGCAACTATTATAAAATCAGGCAAAAGTTTGTTGAGATTCGCGCGTCTACAAAAAGATCGATCCACGAAGCATACAAGAACTACAGTTAATGAATGCATTGTAGAGTGCATGGAATATGCGATAATTTTTGACTTCAGGACTTTGTTAGGGATAGTTAGGAGGTGAACATACTAAACGTCCCCGCCCCTGGGGGGTGAGCTAAAGCGGGGATGGGGGTGGAAAGGTACATTTTTTTGGTTTTTCGCTTATATCTCGAAAGCGGTCCGCTTTAGGAAGAAAATATTCCAAATAAAAATGAAAGATAATTGAATTTTCTATAAAATTGTTTCGATACATATTAGTCGAATCCCCAACGGTTTTCGAGATATACGTTACTGAAAATCGACAATTTCGGAAAAAATCATTTTTACCTCACTAATTTTGTCAAACATTTACTTCTAGTGATTCACTCGACCGTTTCTCAGAAAATTTGTCGGAGGGAAAGTTGTAGATCATTAAATTTCCTTGAATTTGATATGCACATTTATTACCTTACCTTCATCAAATCAGAAGTTATATCATTTATAAGGTGTGCACTTAGTTTCGAGGTCCTTCTAGAAATGAGTGTTTTGAAAAATTGCAAATGTTTGTAAATCTATCGGACCAAACTGCGTGGTCATCAGTCCGTAGCTTACAAAGTACTAAAACCCAGGTAAACTAACCTACGGACAAACACACACACCCATGCCCCAGGAAGGACTCGAACCTCCACGGCGAGCAACCGCGCGCTCCGCAGCGAGGCGCTTTAGACCGCTCGGCTACTCCACCGCGGCGAGTGTTTTGAATGGCTGTGACATTTTTATCTTGTGAAACGTGCTAGCATGGTAAATAACGAAACCTTAACAATGACAAGAAGGTAATTTCAATTGAAAGAGAACACCTTCTTACAATTATAACTTGTATTACAATGTTGTGAATCATACAATGCAAGTATTTACAAGCACTGATAGTGATTCACAATGAAAAATAAGTTCGTTGAACGCAACATTTTCATTTTTCTGAGAAATGGTCGAGTGTCATTCACCTTAGTCAGTAGTGGAGACGTCGTCCAACAAGATTGGTAGTCTCGATGTCACTGTCTCCATCTTCATCCTTAATTAATATTCAGACTCCGTTGTTGCAGTCGCCCTTGCAGTTCGGGCATGTAACAGAGCACTGTAACAACGATTTTCTGGAACCACACCTCCACTGTCACAATCTTACGTGTATCGACAATAATTATCTTCAAGAATTCGTCAGGAGCAGCATCTAACTCTGAGAGTTTCGGAACTAGTTGGTCATTCCTTCTTTCCCAACCCCAATTCGGCGCTTCACATTTCGGTTCCTCTCTTAACCAAAGGCGTACTTGGTGCTACATTAGGAATGGATGCTGCTTAACATCTCCTTTAGTTGGAGGGAGAGTTCAGAGATTAGGCTTCATGTGCCCAGCTGCTTTTATAAATGATTTGTAGCGGAACTCGTTGAGGGATGTCTTGGTGGCTGGAGCTCCATACCATGTGAGAGTACACATGATTCCCGCTGTCTGAATGGAGTCGGGAAAAGAAGAATTATTGGAAAAATATCTCAGCAGCATGTTGTACGATTTTGGACTTCTGATGAATTTTGACAAACCCCACTTTACTCTTGCAATACGCTACGGATGTTGTGTCACTGCCTGTAAATACATGTAGGAATAACAATTCTCAATTCCTGATCCTCTTGTTATACATTTCTTGTGTCCCTTCCACTCTGGAACTACAATACCTTGTTTTTTGGCAACAAACCACAGAATGTTATTTGGTGCAGGATGTGGCGGCTCCTCTGGTATATCAATGTGTGCCACGGTCACATTTAGTAGACCTCCTTTCATCGTAATGTATGCTTCTAGTGCAATAGTTCTGAGTTTTCCAGTTACAGCTGATGTACAACGATCTCTCAAATTCCAACTGACATTCATCATGATACACAGCATCGTCCGCAACTAAATCATTTGAGGTGGAAAGATGCCTCATCGCTTCCTCTCCCCACTGCTCATGTCTATCTCGAGAAGCGTCCATACTCGTCACTTGTATGTCAGTTCTGTTGCGTCCTTTTGTGAGAAAATAACTAAAAATATCTTCCTTGGGCTTCTTTTGCTCACCATCAACACTTTCGGCACAAAAGAAACATTTGGTTTTGAAATAGAATTTCGCTTGTTTGGATCTCAAAGTTGAAGGCTGAACTACGTCAGAGGACGATGAGAGTGCCTGTCTCTTTAAATGAGCGTTGATGGATTGCGGCCGGATGTAATTTTTTCGACATTCATTATGAATCAGAAGGATGCCCAAACATCCTAAAGATAAGCCATTGTTATGTCCCCTTTCTCTAATTGTTTTGATGAGTGATAGTATTCCTTTTTTGTCACTGTGGAAACACCAACATCTGGTCCATCTGTTGTTTCATCACATCAAAACATCGAGTAGTCATTACGCTGACTACATAGTCAACATTTTCATAAGTAAATGAAAAATATCACGAAAAGCCAACATACAAAGTTTTCTGTGCTTGGAGAACTTTTGAAGTGAACTGAAGTAAGAAGTGAGTGAGAACACTCCATTCCACCCCCTTGCCCAGTCTCTTGGAAGGAGCCAGTGGCAGGCCTTCGATGTTCCTCGTGGGGCTTCCCCATCGTTAACCCTCTGTCGGGCGTTAGGTACCGGCGACCTTGAAGGCGTGTCCACTGCAGGTGACAATAAATGAGCATCGACCATACCTCCTCATGAGAATGAAAATGTTGCTTTGAAATAATTCATTTTGAATCACTATCAGTGCTTGTAAATACTTTCATTGTATGATTAATATTACTATAATAAGAGCTATAATTCTAAAAAGGTGTTCTCTTACAATTCCAGTTACCCTGTTATTGTTAAAGTGTTGTTATTTACCATGCTAGCACGTTTCATAAGACATAAATGTTTGTAGAACTTATGGGCCTTAACTACGGGGTCATCAGTCCCTAAGCTTACAAACTACTTATGAACTACCTAAGACTAAGGACGGCACAAATATCCATGCCCGAGGGGGGTGAACCCCCGACCGCAGTGGCCGTGCAGACCGTGACTGGAGCGCCTCAGTCCCCTCGGCCACCGCGGCCGGCTCATAAGACATAAATGTCACAGCCTCTCAAAACACTCATTTCTAGAAGGACCTCGAAACTCAGTGCACATCTTACAAATGATGTAACTTCTGATTGACTGATGATAAAGTAATAAATGTGCATATCAAATTGAAGGAAATTTAATGCTCAACAACTTTCTTTCTGAAAAATTTTCTGTGAAACGATCGAGTAAGTCACTAGAAGTAAATGTTTGAGAAACGATCGAGTAAGTCACTAGAAGTAAATGTTTGACAAAGTTAGTGAGGTAAAAATGATTTTTTTCCGAAATTGTCGATTTTCAGTATCGTATATCTCGAAAACCGTTGGGAATTCGACTAATATGTATAGAAACAATTTTATAGCAAATTCAATTATCTTTCATTTTTATTTGGAACATTTTCTTCCTAAAGCGAACCGCTTTCGAGATATAAGCGAAAAACCAAAAAATAGTACCTTTCCACCCCCATCCCCGCTTTAGTTCACCCCCCAGGGGCGGGGACTTTTAGTATGTTCATCTCCTAACTATCCCTAACAAAGTCCTGAAGTCAAAAATTATCGCATATTCCATGCACTCTACACCCCTCTTTTGAGCACTCATTGACTAGACTAACTATCGTCATACCTTAGCGAACGATCTTAACGAGAACCCGAAAAAATGTTGGTACTATATAAAATCAGTAAGCGGATCAAAGGCCTCGATCCAGTCATCCGTTGATCCGTGATATAAGATAGCAAAACGAAGGCCAAAGTTTTAAATTGATCATTAAAGAAACATTCACTCCTGAGGACCATGCAAACATACATTCCTTTGATGAACACACTTACTGCTAAATGGAGGAAGTAGTAATAGGTTTAGCCGGTGTAGAGAAACAGCTGAGACAGGTGAAAAGAATCAAGTTGCCAGGTCCAGACGGGGTACCAACCCGGTTTTACAAAGGGTACTCTGCGGCACTGGCCCATTAGATAACTTGCATTTGCAGTGAATCTTTGATCAAGTGCAATGTTCCAAGCGACTGGAAAAAGGCGCAGGAGACTCCCGTGTATAAGGAAGAGAAAAGAACGGACCCACACAATTACAGACTAATATCATTAACACCAGTTTACCGTAGAATTCTTGAATGTATTCTATGTTCTGATATACTAAATTTCTTCGAAATGGGAAAGCTTCTGTATTTGTATAAGCACGACTTTGGGAAGCATCGATCACGTGTAACTCAGCTTGCCCTTTTCTCTCATTACATCTCGTGTGCTATGGATGAAGGCATCAGGCACACTGCATATCTCTCAATTTTTTAAAGGCGTTTGACACGGTACCGCACCACAGACTGCTAACGAAGGTACGAGCTTACGAAATGGGCACCCAAATATGTGAGTGGCACGAAGACTACGTAAGAAATATAACCTAGTACGTTGTCCTCGGTGGCGAGTGTTCATCAGAGACTAGGGTATTGTCAGAAGTGCCCCAGGAAAGTGTAAAAGGGCCGTTTTTATTTTCTATCTATATAAACGAACTGACGGACGGGGTGAGTTGCAATCTGCGGCAATTTTCCTTATGATACTGTGGTGTACAGGAAGATGACGTCACTGAATGACAGTAGTAGGATGAAGGATGCCTTGAACCAAATTTCTACGTTGTGTGAGGAATAGCAGCTAGCTCTAAATGTTGAAAAATGTAAGGTGATGCTGATGAGAGGTAGAAACAATCCAGTAATGTTCGAATAAAGCGTTAGTAGTGCGTCTCGTCTATCGCTTAAGTGTTTGCGATCATCACCAGATGGTTTTAACGGAAGACATAGAAGCCATTCAGAGGCTGGTGGCTAGGTTTGTTACTGTGTAGCGTAGCGGCTATGCACTGCCCTGTACCTGTATTTATCTGAGATTATTTTTCGCTTCCTTTGTGCCGGTGAGTGAGGCGGGCGGTCAAGTGGCGGTGTCGGACAGCGCCATGTGTGCAAGAGCGCAACATCTGGTCCCTTCTAGTGTGAATTTTGAAAGACAGAGGCCAGCACTCTGCAGACGTGTGTCTGGGCAGTATTCATACGAACGATTTAATGTATAGAAAGAACATTTATTGGAATATTTAAAATTTAATAATATTTAATTACAATTTTGTATTTAGGTACATGTATGTGAATTTTTCGTAAATGTGATAGTGAGCTGACAAATAGAAGTTGATAAATATTCAAGTAGTCTCACGCAGGGCCGGATCTAGGAAATTTGCCAAGGGAGGCAGCTTAAATTTGCCGCCCCTTCTTTAACCCCCCCTCTGTAAGAATCGACTTTTTGACGCTAATTGGGTTACATATTTCTAAATAAATGTCACAATCTCACAACATGTCCTTATTTTATTGACTGAATTAAGATCAAAGGAAAACAACAATTTTAATACATACAGAAATATTACAAGATTACTCATCGTACAAAAATCAATTTCAAATTTCGCTTTTCGAGTTTTTTTTTGCTGCAAAACTGTTTTTGATATCATCATAGTTTAGAGAAGCAGCTCGTTTGTGCTCTATGGATATTATACTCAGATTTGTTAAGCAGTCGTGCTCCTCAAGTGTAATTAATTAGTTTCAGCTTGCTGAAACTTCTTTCTCCAGACGAAACAGAAACTAGAATGGCAATATATATTTTAACGCTGTAGTAAGGTTGGGATACCCGTCTAACAATTTATTTTTATAAATTAAACTTAATGTTGATGATGTAGTGGAATCTCGCAAGGTTCTGTCTACTGCCCGCGCATGTTGTCTGAAACTTTCAGCTTCAAGTTCTTCCTCGATAAGATCTTCTGCCAGTTCCGCTGTTTGGCCTTCAAGTCCTCCACTTCCATTTCTCGAATTTGCACACCACACAGAAAACTAATTTTACACCAATTTTCTCAAGTGCGGTAAACCTGGTACTAAGCTCTGTTAATTATTCCTTATTTTTTCTGTGAATGTTGGATACTTCATCCTCACAAAGCTCATCGGCCATTTTCTTCTTTCTTCGAGTCCTTTTTTCGGAGAATACCGTTGATACCTCATTATCTTCTGCTAGCACTTTGGCCTCAGAAATAGTTTCCGAGGACAAGAATCCTGGGAAGCTTTGAGAAAGCCCAAAAGTCCTTGAATGTTTCGAACAGCTTTATCAATTGTAAAGTATTAACTTCGCAGCAACTGATTAACATGAGCAATTTATTTTCATATTGCAAACCAGAAACAAGTTAAAGTAATGAATTTGAGTTTTCTAATATTTTTAAAATAGACGTTGTCTCTGATTTTGTTTCTGGTGTTGACAATTTATAAGTTTCTGTGTCTTCCAGGGCCCTAAAAACTTTATAAAAATGCTTGTAATCAGCTTCAACCGCATCTACTCTTGCAGATCACCTAGTCTTGCTGAATGTCTGCTGAATTTGCTCCTACTAAATTTAAAGAGTAAGCAGCACATGGTACGAAATAGGCCAGTTCATTCTTCTGAAGTGTTCTTGACTGGACCCCTTTGTACTTTCCAGCCCTGTTTGCCCCATTGTCATGAGACTGCCCCCTGCAGTACTTAATGTTCAACCCGTCTTGTTCCAATTTTTGCAGTATCTCTTGACTAACGCCTTCTCCTGTTTAGTCTGTAACTGTAAAAAAGTCAGTAAAACTTTCCACAACCTCTGAGCCAATCGACTTGACATATCGAATTACTTGTGTCATCTGCACATTGTGGCTGATATCTGGAGTGCAGTCAAACATCAGTGAAAAGTATTTAGCAGCTAAAATATCTTTAATTATATCTTGTTTTATTTTGTCAGCAATCAAGTCACGGAACTCATCTTGTATATTTTTTAGAAAATATCTAATCTGGCCTTTCTTGTGGCGTTCAATACGCAGACGAAGGGGGACACTATAGTATGATATGAGATCAATTGTATTTAGAAATTTGCCGCAATGAGGATCACCAAAATCACCATCTTCTTTTGTTCCTCTAAAAGGTCTTCCTTACTTAGCTAGAAAAAGGATAGCATCAATAATACAGTGAGATTCCTCCTGTTTTATCTGGTCTTGCTGACCAGTGTGCGATACTTATCAGGTGGGTTTTTCGGAGGACATAGAAAGAAGAGTAGCTTGTTTTGTATAGTCGTGATACAGGGGAGACAGTGTCACAGGAATGATACAGGATCTGGGATGAAAACCATTAGAACAAAGGCGTTTATCGCTGCGACTTGGCTACTTACGAAACTACAATCGTCAACATTCTCCTCCGAATGCGAAAATATATTGTTGCCTCCCATTTACATAAGTAGAAAAGATCATCTGAATAAATACTTGAAATCAGAGCTGGAACAGAGGGATTCAGATGTTGTTTTTTCCAGCGCGCTATTCGAGAATGGAATGGGAGATAAATAGTATAAAAGTGAAACTTCCTGGCAAATTAAAATTGTGTGCCGGAACCGGACTCGAACATGGGACCTTTGCCTTTCGGGGGTAAGCGCACTACGCGGGCAAAGGTCCCAGGTTCGAGTCCCGCTTCCGGCACACAGTTTTAATCTGCCAGGAAGTATCATATCAGCGCACACTCCGCTGCAAAGTGAAAGTTTCATTCAGTATAAAAGTGGTCCGATGAATACTCTGTCAGGCAGTTAAATGTGATTTACAGAGTATCCTGTATAGATGTCTATCAATTCCACCGCTACCGAGAGAGGACTCTAGATCTTTAATGTTTTTGACTTTCAATAAGAAGTGTGCGCACCTGAAATAGAAGGACTGGAACGTTATTCAAATCCACCTGTTCTACAAATATTACCTTGATATGAAATATGAATATTAATTTATCTGAAAAAGGAGATCTATGCAAATTAATAAACATTGTGCATTTACTTATGCAATAATGCAAATATCTCCCTCATTCTGGCTAATATCTAGTAGATTTTTAAAGTTTGATTAGCCGAAGTATCTGTGACAGGGCAACACTGAAGTCAGCAACCAGGAATTTTAGTTTTATTAAATGATTTCGGTATTTCTTGCAGTCATTTTACTTTTAATAATTCTGTGTCAGTTAATTTTGTTAAATTATACCAGAAAGATACATTCTGTAAAAAGAGTCGGTCAAAATTTGCCGCCCTCTAAATTCTGCCGCCCGGGGCAACTGCCCCCTTTGTCCCCTCCTAGATCCGGCCCTGGTCTCACGTTTGAAAGAGATTTTCCATATGTGTCATATGTGTGTATGTGTGAGAATATTAATGGAGAAATTGAATATAAATATTACGTCAGTCTATGGTAACAGGGAAACAGGCAGTACTTGTAAACATGGTTAATTATTTAAAGTTGTGGATATTTTATTATTTAATATTTTCTAAACATTTTTTCTGCATATAGTTCTAGAAAGTTCGTAGTTTTTCATAGGCGTATATGGAAAGCGCGGGTATGCGCGGGGTTTCTCTGTGATCTGATTAGTTACTAATACCTTTAGACAATCAGATTACAGCATTGCGCGCGTTCTTTCGAGAACTTTCACGCTTGCTGGAGTGTAAGAGAGTTTATGCACGGAATTGTTAACATCTCCATCATTATGCTCCGAACTTACTGGAACTATTTTGCGGAACGTGCTCGTTTATTGGAATGAAAAGTACTTGAACATGCGTAGTCTATCGTGTCGACAGTCGAGTAGTAAAATTCCGGTTTTTTTAATGAAAATTACGATATTATGTAACACTGAAATCGCGTGGCGTGTTACGCTAATCATAAACGTGTGAAGATTTATCTAGACTGTTTTGAGCAGCATTTAGCGAGCATATTAAAATGAACACCTCTTTTAACCCTTTCGGATCCCTGGCTACAAATGTGTACATAACTTCTACGGTGTCTAAGATGGTTCAGGAGAATTTTTTCTCAATGGAAAGAACATGTATACGACACCTGAGTGTTCAATCATTTCATCATGCACAATTACTGCCACCTGCGGAAGATCACTATAAAAGTATTAAGAAGCGAGTGTTGCACTGCGAAGCAGTTTGCGAACTTCTAAGAACACGGAAATTGTGGGTTACTTGTATTCCACTGTATAACTGAAAGTAGAAGTTGTAATTTTGCGATGTAGTTATTGAACGATCAGTTTATTTAGTACAACAGTTGGTACTACAAAATTAATTAATGTAGTCCGTAATAAAGCCTTGTTTATCAGTATACGGAGTATTGTAGAATGAAAATGGGTGCATATAATTGCATAAATCTTGCTTCTAAAATTATTGAAAATTTATCTCAACTGTATTACAGCATTAAAAATAATTTCTTTGATAGAGAAAAAAATCAGGTCTAAAAGGGTTAAGGACGCTTGTGGTGACATGGTAAATTAATTACCATAAATTAATACTAATTATTAGGGAGTGTGGAGTGTGGGTGTAGCTATTGCGTCATTTAGCGAGGGCTTGGCAGTGAACTGTACCCTGAGAATGCTTTTAAATAATAATTACATCGTAAAAAAATCCCGTGTTAACATCATTTTAACGCAATATATTCCATCATTCATTAACAATTTAAGAAAAATGCAACTGAATGAAACGAAGAATCTCCAGCTTTTTACAGTGGAATTACTGTTATTGTTTTTAGTCAGGTCAGCACTGGATGGACTGCTGAAGAAGAAAATCGTCACTAGATGAGTGAAACTATGAACTGACTGTTTTTCAGTGGAACCAACCAGATTGCTGAATTGCAACTGGTAAGTTCGATCAAGGCGCGAGTGTTATTGAAATGCTTCGAGAATTCAACTGGGAGTGGCTGGAGAGTAAGCGACGTTCTTTTCGAGAAACACCGTTGAAGAAAATTCCAAGGCCGGAATTTGAAACTGAATGCAGAACGATTCTACTGCCTCCAACTTACATTTCGCGTAAAGACCACAAATATAAGATCAGAGAGATTCATACAAGCATTCGTTTTTACTTCGTTGTATATGGGAGTGAAATAGGAAAACAAGTAACTAGTAGTGCTATTTGGTACCCTCCGCCACGCACCTTTGAGTGGATTGCGGAGTGTGTGTGTAGATGTAAAAATGAATAGTTTCGAATGCTCATCCGTTGTTTATGGTTGTTAGTTACGACGCTGACGTCGCATAAGCGAGGAAAAAAAGCAGTAGCCGGGCGGAATAGCCGTGTGGTGTAAAGCGTCATGCTACGGACCTGTCGGCCGTTCCCGCCTGAGGTTCGTGTCCTCCCTCAAGCATGGGCGTGGGTATTGTTTTTAGTAGAAGTTATTTTGAGTAGTTTTTAGGTCTAGAGACTGCTTACCATATAAGTTTGGTCCAATAGGTTTACGAACTTTTGAATAAAATCAGCCACCATCTTTATGACAGACGGTGTAGACTATTGTGAACGCTGATCCTATGCGACAGCTGGGAACAGGCAACACTCCAAGAGAAATTATAGATTATAATTGGAAACTGAATTGCAAATATTCTATCTAGCGTTCTGAGCTCTCCGTAGTACCTTCAGTGAGCGTTTAGCTATTTAAACCAGAGCCGAATTCGGAAGCGGAGTTTTTAAATTTGGTTTATCGGAACCGGAATCGGAATCGGAACCGAAATCGGAACTGGAGGCAGAAGAGAGCTATGTTAGACTGTTATGGCTAGGTTTAATAAAATAAAATTACACCCATTCTTCATCATTTATATACTTATTATTACTTCAAAAAGTAATACAGCTAAGTTTATACTGTATACCTGGTAGTTGAACATAAAAGCAAAAGTCTTAAACACTAATAATAATAAATCAACCCAAATGAAGTGACTCAAAAAGAGCTAAATTATATTTTATAAACAAAGTATTCGCAGCTTTTTCTCCGTTCAATCTACTCCTCAGAGCAGTGACATCTGTGCGACGACGGTTTCGGGTTCACACTTGGACCCACAAGTTGCACATGTGCAGCAGCAGCATTGCACGTGTGCAGAATTTCTGGCCGGCCCTGGTATAAACCAGTCCAAATAATGGAATTTCAGCGTTAGTACTATGTGTCATTACTGATGAAACAATAGTCTGAAAATTTAATCTAGACTGTCTTGGAAAAAAAATGACTGTACATCAACCTTCGATATAACTTCCGTTTAAAATTTATCGGAACCGAAATCGGAATCGAAGGAGAAAAATTAATCGGAAGTTCCGAACTTTCGGAATCGGAATCGAACCTCTGTAAAATCCCCAATTTAAACTGCTTTTCAGCTGAAGTAGTACTGCTCTCTATAAATTCCATTTTTAGTGGTGACTATTGTGGCGCATTTATTTTTTACTTGACGTACATTAAAGCCACATTTTTAATACATCACCTGTTATATATGTTCAGTGGTAGAATGCTCGTAGATCTCGTTGCTCGCCTGCCAATAGTACATCACAAAATAATAAGACGTCGGGTTCTTACAAGTCATGGAATGAATCAACAATGTGACACGTTTCATTTTTATACAAATTTATTTATCCATTCTTGATGAAGCACAGAAGTAATACAAAAGTAAGACTGCATGAATCCACTGTGACTGACAACAATGATACCTACTGATTACTACTTTTAGACTGACTTAGACTGACTACATACTACTCCATACTACTATTACTACTATTCCTACTTCATACTGCTGCAGAGTACTACTCCTCTTCGCGCCAATTCGCGCGTATTAATATCTGTTATAGTTTTTCTACAACATTCTAGAACACGGAAGTTACAAAGTTTTACATTTAACATTTTGTTCATGAAAATACCCATATTTTGCTTTACGTGAAGATACACAAAATTATGACAAATATAATAGGTTTTTCCTATTTAAACAAACTGTACAAATTAACAATTAGCGCAGTATTAATATATGTTTACATTATTGTTCGACATTCAATAATTAATTAATTTAGCTTGTTAGAAAACCCTAGTAATGCAAATAGTAATGTGACTTGACAGAAGCGCCATAAGATGCTTATATATTGTAAATATGGAATAAAAAAGGTAAAGCAGTCAACAATCCGAAGATTGGTTTGAACACCACAGTGCTTTACTAGGCATGGTCATGTTTGGAGGTGGTATGCCATTGCCTTCCTCCGACCTTCGAACTGACTTACCCAGCCAGTTATAGGGGGACCTACAGTTTAACGTGGAATATTGGGTTAAAATTCCACGACCAACTACGGTATCGTATACTTCAGTTATTCAAACAAACTGGACCCTCCTGACTAAATATATTACACTATGCTGTAAAACTATATTAAAATAAATACTTTGATTTATTTAAGTGCTATAGGAAGACGACATTAAAATTAATTTCATATTATGCTGAATGGTAGATTAATTTCAACTTTGTAATGCTTCATTATTTCAAACGCTGGAAATGGAAATATTCCTATTATGAACTGAAACAAAATGGGAACTTTGAACTTTGTAAGGTGTGTTACAATAATGTATCGTTGTCCCGCCCAGAAATCAGTGGTATGTAACGTTAACTTACTTTTCAAGTACCATTGGCATTTGTTAAAGAATATAATAAGTCATAATATCATTGCATTAGAAATATAGATTTTTTGAATAAAATTCACAATATGCATGATTTAAATATATTATTTGTGACAATTTATTGTCTGTTAACAGCATAATTCAACAAAGCAACGAACTTGTACCGTACAGCTGCGTAAAGGTCTTCTTATATGTTCACACTAAAAGATCTCTATAGAATTTTCACAGAACGTGTCGAAGAATTCATTTCCGTCATCTCTTTTATTTATAAGCACTTAAAACATGTCGATGAGATCATCGTGACGAGGAAGAACTTCGATAAATGGAAGGAATTTCAAGTAGAAACGTTGGTCACAGAGTTTGTGTGCCCCGCAATAACAGGATTTGTGCTGAACCGTGAGCCTTGGGGCAAGATCGATAGCTCTCTCTCTCACACGTGTAACCTGACAAGCGGCTGAATTAATTACAGCATCTTCTACGCCGCCGCTGTCACGTCTCACGGCAGAGAGCAAGTGCTAACCAACGTTGTTACTAGACGCTCGGATTTTGCTTCAGTTGCACTCTACGGACAGTTTCGCGATAAAAAATGGAAAGCACATTATGGCATTGAGAAAAGAAGAAGAAATCCTGCTAACTCAGTCAGAGGGTAACAGTTTTTTCCGAGTCGAAAAAGAACTGAGAAGGGTAAACCTTGCAGAAAAGATAGGTTAGAAACCAATATCCAGAGATTCTGAACGGCAGAAGGTGATGACGCTGATTTTGGCACACGATGCCCTTGTATACGAAGAATATTTTTTCACGAACTGAAATGAATATCAGCACTCCAGAATCAATGCAGTGATAAACATGGTTAGTAAAAAAACGGACCTTCTCGAACTCAGTCGCGACTTTATCATTATTTAAAAAAAAAAAAAAAAAAAAAAAAAAAAAAAAAAAAAAATTGGAGATTGAGACGGAAGCCTTTGGCACAATAACGATAATTGTCTAATTAAAAAATTATATCTGAACGTAATATGAAGGGTTTTCTTGGTTCAAGAAATTGTGATCAGTTTTCTGTCTTTGAAGTACACTATTGTATTCTCTGAAATGGTGCCTGCCTGTTTCGTCAATCACTGAAAATAATTTGTCAAGTATAGTGCCTGAAAGTACGGCTGCTAACTGTTGGGTACACAGTGGTACAATCGCTCTGCAGCCACCATTCATTTATAATACAGTAGTCCGAATGTTTGCCAACTGCGACAAGAAAATAATGCTATAAGTTATATATATTGTGGCGCCTGTGCTTTCGGATATGTACGAAAGAACAGACGCCACATATATAAAACTTATATAAATGCCGGTGACGTGCAAATAATCCTTTCTTCAGTGCGGTGGCATTCCTTGGCCCTTACTCTTACGGGAATTAGTTTACAATAACTACGAGTTTGATTTCTAGTAGGCAGGGGTACAGTTGAGAATTTGTATCTGACAGGAGGCGTACTTCAGTAATTCCGTGCAGATGTGGTGATCGCTGTGTCTCCAGTGGTGTAGAGGTCAGCGCAACAGCTTAGAAAGCAGGAGACACGGGTTCGAGTCCCGGTTGGATACACACCTTCAGCTTTACCCATTCGCAGTTAATGTCATACATTCCGTGAATAAATATAATCGCTGCCGTTTCGCCCGCGACATCAGCGCTTAAACATCCATATTCTGCTGCATCACCTAATGAGTTATGGCACCGTTTACCACTACACCAACAAGGAATATTATAAGAAATTACTGTTGAGAATAATGAACACTAACAAACACTGAATTTAACGGTATTTGCATCCTTACTATTTTTGCCCGAAATAATTAAAGTTGAAACGATAATTGCCCAAAACTTAATGTGTTTTACCTAATGAACGATCCACTTTATCATTTCACCTATTATTGATGATAATAATTAAAGTTGAAACGATAATTGCCCAAAACTTAATGTGTTTTACCTAATGAACGATCCACTTTATCATTTCACCTATTATTGAAGCGCAAAAGGATACGGCTTAGAACACAGTTAGTACAATGAAATTTACTACTTAAATTACCGATTCCTACTTCAGTTCGCAATTTACGCATGCGTGTTTTCTCAATCGTTTCGGAAGCTTTAAAACTTCTGTGTCATCAAAGAGGGGAGTATTGGTATGTTTATCTTGGAAACCATATAAAACCTGAAACCCTAATCATTCAAGTGGCTAGCAATTAAGGGTCATTCACCTTTATGAAAAAATAATGAAGTATGCAAATTTCAAGAAAAAAATATAGCTCAGAAATTTGTTAATAAAATTTGTGACACCATAATTAAACTTTTTATGCCTATTTTATGAATTTTAATTTTTGCTAATATTTATATACCATAATTTATCGATTTAGTTTGATGTGCATATATCTGTAAACTTATTATCTTTGGGTATAAGAGTCACGCTATTGAAAATTTGTAATCTACTAATGTATAGTGTGTATAAAGATTGTTGTCTTTGTACTATTTGCTATGTTAAATATTTTGTAAATTAATAATATTGTAGAGGTTCTGGCTTAGGGCTTTTATAAATGATGTCCATGTATGAAAGATAGGGGGCGTCCCCACTTCAAAGGAGAGTGATGACGTGGAAGTAAAAGGTGGAAAAAGCGCGCCAGATGGCCGGTTTGCGAGGCGAAACAGTGAGTTGCGAGAGAGTCGTAGCTTGGATGCTGATAAGTGAACAGTGCTTGTGTCTTGTGGCTATTTGCTTGAGGTTATACTTTTAAGAAGAGCTGTAAAATGGCCTCGGATGGAGAATATTTTTCAAAATGTTCACTGGCATAATATTTGTGGCTTATTATTGAAATTATTCGACGCCAAGAAGACTAAATTTGGCCACATTCTTCAAGAGCCAGTGATGGAATGTACTATGCCACAATTAACTGCACTGCAGCGCTAACCTTCCACCACAGGCAAAGTAGACAGTTTTTTTTAGTATTGTAATAACAGCCTGAACCTCACATTTGTGAAAATTTTAATAATTCATTTCATAAACTTTAAATAGAGCTGTTAACATGTTATTGTCCTGTGCCATTAACCTATGTAGTGTCCTTTCCTTATTTAAAATGAAATACTTCCGAGTGACCCACTGAAATAATAACATTTTTAATTTTATAAAGTGCAAGAAGTTATAGTAATTTTTATTACATAATCGTATAGTGGAGATTAACGTAAAGTGTAGGCTAATGTTCAATTTCATCTCCACTAACCAGAAACATTTTTTCAATAAGTGTTGCATACTTTATATATTAACTTTAGTCAAGCTTCATGATTGCAACGAGAAAGTGTATAGTTGTTTGAATTAATTGAAAGACTGCATATCAGATTCAGGTACCTCATTTTCTAAGTGTGTTTGTTCTTAAAATAAAAACTTGCAATACTGAAAGATTATTGTTATTATTATGTAAGTAAGTCAAAGAACAGAAGAGTTTATCTTTATAGTTAAAGGAAAAGTGAAAATAACAGTGCTTAACTTATGTTTAGACTAGGTTTCTTAAGATTTTCTGTTGCAGTAATTTTACAAAATTAATGCAGAATAGTAAAGTTGCTGAAATTAATTCACTGTGTTTTGAGATAGGACTAAATGAAATATCTATCATTTTAATTTTGATTCCAAAGAGTAATCTCATTATTTACAACTTGAACAAGATGTTGTAGACTAAGACCCCATAGTGAATAGACGAATGATGCTTCTGTTTTGTTCAATAACTACATTCAAGTGTAGGTTGCTGTGATGTTGTCTAACACCCACAAAAGTGACAGTTTCAAGTAGTGTTGTTTTTAAAGTCTGTTTTATCTATGCCGTTTATTAGTTTACTACAGAAACAATTTTATTGCATGTTACATTCAGGTCATAAATCAAATAATTAATTATTGTTCCTAGGGACTGGCGACCGTAATACAAATAGTGCTGTTTTGCTCTTTAGGCAAAAAACTTTCTGAGTCCTTGTGGTTTCAACACTATCTTCTCTTCTTATATATCTTTGTGAAACGAAGGTTACCTCCGATGCTTTCATCTATTAGGATAACACGCGGTCAAATTAAAAATCCTCTCGGAGGGGCACAATTCTGAAAGCGTAGGTTTGTAGTAGCGAGTAGGTTCACTTATTAATATTACAGTATGCGTAACATATTCGTTGCGAGTTATTGTATATTAATAACTGTGCTGTAAGCGACTACAAAGCTTCAACAACCGACAGGAGTGTTGCACATGGCTACCTGGTGACAGGACTGTGTTAAATGTAGTAATTAACTTTTGTAGTTGTACTGTAGAATATACGTATAAGATTAAACAACTACGTTGTCATAAATATTACAGTCCAGAGGCACGAATAAGCAATATCACTTGTAAGATACGTAGGGGATTGAAACAACGGGACCATTTATGAGCAAAATATTGTCTATATTTCATGAAAAGATGGAAAGAAAACGAGTGTAATATCATTAATGCGGATGCAAATGACGTGAACGCTGCGATTACTA
Organism: Locusta migratoria; assembly: GCA_026315105.1. Classification (NCBI taxonomy): domain Eukaryota; kingdom Metazoa; phylum Arthropoda; class Insecta; order Orthoptera; family Acrididae; genus Locusta; species Locusta migratoria. The sequence goes on along the minus strand of CM048755.1, from coordinate 166,313,682 downwards.
GTAGTTGCGAAAATCAAACGCCACATGCCACAAAATTACAGCAGCAACAGCGGTCGTACACTGACCAAGATATGTGCGCGGAAGAAAATACCGGACTGTTGACACCCTTGCGCATAAAAAGAGAACCATCAGATAGAGAATCATAATACAAGGGCACTCCGAGTAAAACAGTCGTAAATTCTATTGATATAGAGAACTGGTTTAAAACTTTATTGGAAAACATTAATAGTCAGAACAAAATCGTTTGTGACCAAATTAAAGCTCAGAGTATAGATATAAAAGCTCAGAGTATAGATATAAAAGCTCAGAGTATAGATATAAAAGCTCAGAGTAGAGATATAAATGAAATAAAATTACAAAATTCAGAAATCAACAAAAAGTGTAACGAAAGAAGTTAAGACCTTACATAAACGGGTTGATAATCTGCAAACAGACGTAGTGACAGTAAACACAAGGGTAAATAATGTTCAAGATCAGGTCACTAACTTAGGCAAAAGGTTCGAGACCGAAATTGAGAAAATACAAGAACGTGTAGAACCCATAGTACAAAACAAGGTAGAATCAAAAATAGAAGAACAATTTAATATTGTTGTTGACGAAAACAATGTCCAAATTGAACTATTACGTAAAACTATTAATGATTCTGAACAAATTTTAGTAGCTCATGTGACCGATTGCAAACAGAAGTGTGAGCAAAACCCCTCAAATATTCAGGGTAAAGTCTTTGAACTGGAAAAGCAAATTTAAAGTAAGCCGTCTTACGTAGTAAACAGAATAAATATTAACAAAATCCTGAAAGGAGAGGAAAAGTTTGACCCATCCAAAAAGCATCATGGTTGGCATCTTCTAGACTTTTTGAAAAATTGCGAAAGGATTTTTCATCTATTAGGATAACACGCGGTCAAATTAAAAATCCTCTCGGAGGGGCACAATTATGTAGGCGTAGGTTTGTAGTAGCGAGTCGTTTCAGTTATTAATATTACAGTATGCGTAACATATTAGTTGCGAGTTATTGCATATTGATAACTGTGCTGTAAGCGGCTACAAAGCTTCAACAACCGACCGGAGTGTTGCAAATTTACTTTCAACATCTACATAAATACTCTACAAATCACATTTAAGTGCATGGAAGAGGGTTGATCGAACCTCTTTTATGATGAACACCTAAATGTCTATCAACTTTCTCTTCTGTTGCTTTGATAATCATGTCTACCTATCTAGGTGGGTGTAAACAAAATATGTTTGTATTCTGAGGACGAAGTTGGTGAAAGAAATTTAGCAAATAGATCTCGTAGCAACGAAAGATTTCCATCCCAACTTTCCTTTATATCGAGATTATTCAAAATCAGCTGCCCCTCTCTGAATATTTCTATAACCTCTGTCAGTCCCAGTTGGTGTGAATACCACGATGTGTAGTAATACTCCAAATTATGATGCACAAGTGCAGTGTAGGCATTTTCTTCAGTAGAACCGTTGCATCTACTAAGAGTTCTGCAAATGAAACGCCTCCAATGTTTCGCCTTCCCTACGATAACTTATGTGTGTTGTTTACAATTAAAGTTGTTCGTATTTGTAATTCCTAGGTATTTTGTTGAACTGGCAGCCTGTAGATATGAATGATTTATCATGTAAACGAACTTTAACGGATTTGTTTTAGTACTCATAGAGATGATTTCGCATTTTTCATTATTAGAGTAAATTTGCAATTTTATCATCACACATATACACTAAGTGTTTTGCAACTTCTGCTGACTTTACTAACCGAGAAATGACACAGCATCATCTGCGAACAGTCTAAGAGAGTTGCTCAGGTTGTCTCCAAAATCGTTTATAAAGATAAGGAACAGTGGGGCTCTATAACATTACCCCGGGGAACGCCAGGTAACACATCTGTTTTACTCGATGACTTTCCGTCAGTTACAACGTACTCAGCCTTTTACGAGAGGAATTCGCGAATCCTATCACGCAATTTGGTTAGAAGCCGCACGTGAGGTACAGTGTCGAAAACCTTCCAGAAATCCATAGAAATCCTCTCGATTCGAGATCGCTTGTCGATATTACTCATAACTTCGTGTGAGTTAACCCATTTCTTCCCAAAAATAGAAATTGTGAAAAAGTGTTATATTTAGTCATGCGGTTCTCTTTAAAATAATTGAAATCACATTACAAATATTACAAACTAGCAGTATGTGTTGTAATTTGCACCACCACATATACTGTTGCGCCGTTTTTAGTAAAAAAATAGAAATATTTAGTTTTTGTGATCACTTTCTTCTATTTGTACAAACTGTGCAATATTGTCTATTATATGATAACTCTGACTTACATTGATGGTATAACTCATGAAATATTGAAAAACACTCTGTGTGAAGCTGAACTTGACATTTCTTGTGTATGTAAATAGTCTGACTTTTGTAAATCTTGCATCTTTTTACGAAGTGTTAAGGTAATTGTGAAACTTTAACACGTATACAGAGAGCTCGTGAATGCTTTTAACACGTGTGGTGAGTTTTGTATAGTAAGTCCATTTCTACTGCATTTTGTAAGGCTAAATTATGTGTTGCGTGTACGCAACACTGGGAAGAAATGGGTTAAAGGTGGGTTGTCCAAGACGCGGCTGTTAACTGCGATTGCGGCTCGGCCCCCCTCCCGAGTCGGCAGCACGACGGCAGCCGCTGCCGTTTACCAAGGCGCGGCTCCTGGTCGGCGACTCGGGAAATTCATGACGAAAACAACATTTACGATTTTTTTGCTGTAAAAAATACTGCATGTTAAGGGAGCAAAGCTACATCACTTCCCACATTTAGTTTTTCGTTTCAGATTCTCGTTTTCCTTCAAAAAATTAAAAAGCGTTACTTTCGGTTGTGCGTGTTTTCTTCACTTTTTATTACATCTCTGTCGAGTTTGAGGAAACTAACACGCGAAAAAATTTGGTTTTTGCGTATCTTGTAGTTTCATACCCCAGCTTGATAACGAAGTGTATATTTTCCCAAAATTCCTCACAGTTATTCAGATACTTAATTTTTAAGTAACCTATTGCATTAAACTTGAAGTGTTTACATCGAATAATGTAATCGCTGGCTACTTTGCGTATTGTTCATTTTAGGTCATACATTGTTGCGGATGAAATGAAGCCAATAAATCGAAATTATTTTTAAAATTGAGAGCAGGACGATACCTGTCTCCGTTTTCGAGATTTTGGCTCATATATCTATGGTACGGGAGCATCTCGACTAGCGCGCCAGTTCTCTCCACGTGCAACCTGAATTGTGTGGAGGTAACAATCATCACATCTTATAAACTGTTGAAGATATTGAATCTTTTTTTTTAAATGATAGCCTGGGAAGGAATACATGTTTTACACAATCACCAATACTCAAAGCTTTTTTTATCTACAGGTGTACAGAAATAGCTAGAATTTTTTACGATGAAACAAGGTATTAATTAAACAATATTTAACATTTGTGGTGGTTTTATTTCCGCCTATTGCAACTAAATGAAAGGTATTTGGCTTCTTTATTTGTGAACCATCATCAATGGCAGTTTTTTAGTGTTAATTCTATGCGCGACTTCATGGAGCTGTGTGTGTATTCTCCCAAGGGATGGAAGTTTTGCTTCTTCATTTCATCACATTGCCGTGTACTTCACTGTGTCACTGCAGATTTTAACTGTTAGTGTTTTCTATATATTGATTATATTTTTGTGACAATGGCCATGAAAGCTGTTAAAACATTTTTATTAACATGCACCTTTTAAATGACGATACGAAATTCATACTTGAGTTTAGATTAAATGTCAGCCAGTTTGCACATGAATTGGAACTTGCAGAAAGTGACATTCAGAGAAAATCATATAACCGATTCAACAAATCTATCAATGCAGCTGAAAAAATAAATAAATAAAAATAAAACGCAGTAACGCAAAGGTAATTGTTCTTTTATTTTCTTATTTACAATTTTGGCGCTGTTTATAAGACCAGGAGTGTGTTTATCTGAAACTCCTGATGCAGCTTGCATCTCTATCGTCTCAGGCTTTTTTTCTCTCTCGCCATTTTAACTGACTGGCTTCACCTTCTGTATTGCCTTTGAAATAAGTCCCAGTTTTTGAAATCGTACAGTTGAAATTTTTTTCCAAGGGAGATCAAAAATAGCAAACACATACCAAACAAAAGATTTTCTGCAGCTTGTTAAATGTATCAACAACAGTTGTAAGACTGTTTGTTGTTTTGTTATAATTTATTTCATTCTGACCGGTTTCTGTCCTAAACCATCTTCCAGAGAATATGGAAAACAAATAGATTTTAAAATATCGAAGATGTCATCCATACCGTACATGAGACATTTGAATCTAAATGGTACACCACAACATTTATCTTTGTTCATATAAACTAAGATAATTTTTACGGCACGCCACAAAACGGACTGTATTGGTATGAATGAAATTAATGAAAAGATTACATTAACGTAGTCATGCATTTCCTTACACCTAAACAAAAAAAATTGTTACCACCAGTCACATTTTTTATTTCCAAAACCCTAGGGGCCAATACAGTTCCTTTTCCAACTTTCATTTCTCTTTTATTTCTCCGAATATTTTCAGTCTACTCTTATATATGTCACTAGATTACCACGAAATCTAAATCTGTTCAATGTACAAAGGCAATAGCTTAATGGCGAGACGAGCTCATGAGATGAGTGGTTGATATCCGTTTTTCTTCCGTCCGCTTGGCTCGACACCTTCCTGCCGCTGCCTTGAGTCATCGCGACTCCCGTCGCAACACTGCTCACTGGTGCAGTCCTGCGATTGTCGCTGCATCAGCCGCGCGCCGCACTCCAAACTCAAAGTGCGCATGCGCGAGTAGCCAGCCTCTGACGTCACGAGCCGCACCATCGCAGCCGCAGGCAGCAATCGCGCCTTGGACAACCCACCTTAAGTGTTAGCTGTGTTTCACAAGAACGATACTTTCTGTACACGTCCTGACTATGGGTGATTAGGTCGTTCTCTTCGAGATATTTCATAACGTTTGAGAAAAGTGTAAATTCTAAATTCCTGCAGCAAACAGTTGTCAATGGTATTATAGGCGTGTAATTCTGCAGATAACTCCCATTGCCTTTTTTGAATATTCTAGCGTTCTGAGCAACTTCTCAGGATTCGGATACGGTTCGTTCGCTGAGCGAGCGGTTGTATATTGCAGTTAGGCATTGAACTATTGGATGAGCATACAATGAAACGAACGTAACTGCCATACAGTCTGTACCGGGAGACGCTTTTATTGAGTGATTTCAGTTGCTTTAATATTCCAGGGATATCTACTTCCAACTTACTAATGCTGGCAGCTGCTAGTGTTTCGAATTGTGGGGTATTTGCTTCGTATTCGTTGGTGAAGGAATTTCGGAGAGTCGTGTTCAGCAATTGTGCCATAGTACCACTGTTATCATTAGCATTACAGCTTATATCGCTTAGTGAAGGAATTCATTGTGTTCTACCGCTACTATATCTTACATATGATCAGAATTTCTTTGGCTCTTCTACGAAATCATGTGACCGAGTTTTGTTGTGAAAACTGATAATTTTCTTGCATTGAACATACTACATTACGAGTTTAAATATAAGACTGCCAGTCTGAAGGATGTGGTGTTTTCTTTGTCATCCTTTTGTCCCACTTTAGGTTACGGTAGTAATGCTAAAAGTGGGCCTTTGCGATCGCCTTTTGACAGCTCGAAATTTAAATGAAAATAACGGATTAACCGTTGATCTGACACGAAAATTGAATAACCGAATTTGTAGAGGAGAAATTTTTCTACAACTTTGCTCTTTATGTTTTTCATAACTTGTGCAATTACAGAGATATTTGCAAAAATAATGACGATTTGACACCATCACTTGATTTTACGTAAAACAGGCGTTCCGAAATGTCACGTGACATTCTTCGCCCAAAACTCTATTTTGCAAACGCCATTTGGTTTTCTTTATTTCATGATTATCTTATTAGAGCTCATGCGTTGTCATTTCAAAGCAATGACGCACTGAAGAATTAACAAAACACACGTTTTTCATAGTGAGATAAATAATAATCTAGTGTGCAAAATGCCATATTAACATTTAACAAATGTCATCAATAGTACGATAAATTAAGGATCAGTTTCGTAACTGTGCAGCGCGTTAGGTTGTGATGCACATCGTCGGAAGTTCGAAACATGCCGATACATTTTTTATTTTATTTTTTCTTGTCGGCTTGGCTCTTAAAAGGGTTACGGGCACCACTATTAATTGAACAGATTTATGTTCTGCAATGGTTACAGTTATGCATATGTAAGAGTGCGCCCTCTAAAATGTACGTTTGTTGTACACCGTGAACATACCGTGAAATACGTAAAAACGAATTGAGCAATGGGCTTCTCAAACATATGCACATAAAATGAGAGGATACTGTAATAATGAATATTCTAAACAACGTGCTGTTACTGGTAGTTTCATATATAAATGAAGTCCTTGATTTCTCTGGAAACTGTCGTTCCTTAATGTAACGGAAGGGAGGTGTATACTTCGCAACAAATTACATTGCTTTTTTTTTCTAAGCAATTATTCACTATTTATGAAATATGTTGAAACTCGTTAATTAGGATCAATGCATCAACTAAAATGTTTGTCTTAGGTATGGTTTCTATGGACGCTTATAACGTAGATTTTATTGTCTTTTCTGTATTTCAGATATGACTTTGTTCATCTTACTTTGTTCTGCGCTAAAATAAAGAGCGAATATTCTGTTTCAAACATTGACTACGTTTTCTCTTACCGCTAAAATAACAAACGGAATAAGTGTGATGATAATGAATTCTACATAACTCTAGTACTTAATCTACGTACAAATTTACTACTATCATTAAGTCATTTACAACAGTCATTATAACAACAGCATCTCCCCAGTTTATATATACGTGAAAAAGAAGTTTCCAATTGGTTGGTATGTATTTCATGGTATGTTCACTAAATAAAACAAATCCACTTTTCAGAGAAATCGCTGTTACCTTTGAACAACTCGGAATCTTGAAGATTATAGTTGTGTTCAGTTAACAAGAGTGTGCGTAAACATTTTAGGACTCAAGGGAAAAAAAAGCTGTGGAAAAAATGTCAGTGCCGGTGTTTTATTGTTGTCTATTTATAATTTTTTGTTCAAGGGTGGATCGATGCTTTTCGGTCGTTTTTTCATGTTCGTTCTGGGTTGTTCATTGAGAATTTTTCTCATTTTTTTATTACAGATGGCGTTGATCCCTCTTTCTTTTTCTTTGTTTTCATTGGTTATTCGGTTTGATCGGTCCTTTGTGGACCTTGGATTTTGTTTAATTTTGATCGTTTCGTGGTTGACTCAGGTTTTTCGTTACAAAGGTCGTCGAGCCCTCTGACCGAACACGCTGAGCTACCACGCCCGGAAAGTTTCTACCATCGTCCAACACGTTCATGCATCACAAAACAATTCGGCGCCCATTTCGCTACGTCGAACAGCTGCGAGAGTGATCCGTAAATCTCGTACCGTCGATGGCAGGTGTTATGTGCAAACATGGCATTTTTAGACATTTGATTATAATTCATTGTCCTAATAATGACGTGCGTTTGACAAATTTCAGTGCGCCATTGTTTTGAAATGACAGCGCTTGAATTGTAATAAGAAAATAATCAACTACACAAAGCAATATGACGTATGGAAAAGAGACTTTCGGGCGAGGTTTCGGGCGAGGGATATCACGTGACTGATTTCCGATCGCCAAAAGTTCACTTCGTTCCTTCCGGGCTTTAGTCATTCGTAACCAGTACAGGCAAACAAAATAAACTTTGAACAAACTACCAAGGCAAGACAGGTGATAATATTTTAACAGAAAAAGATAATGAAAATGAGAGAGACCTATCAAAATATTAGTTTAAAGAGGTAAGAGTTCAAACAAGAGTATGGTTGTCAAAGCTAAACGCAAATATTAAATAACTTTGACTGTTTGTTAAAATTCGGTCAGAAACAATATTACGTGTTGGGTGCATAGATATTATCACAATAGTATCGCTCATCGTTTTTTATTATTTAAATTTCTTTTTCTTCTTTTGGTAGAAAAATCATAAAACTAAATGCTAATCTATAGTGGTCCATAAAACACTACAATGCGATTTTTTCTACGCTTTTGCAAAAGTAATCTAAGCTGTTTTGTGTACCACGGTACTTCAGCCCCTCTTTTGTTAACTTATTCGGTATAAGCTATGATTAGCTGTCGATATAATTTCTTTGAATGTAAGTCACATCTGATCTACACTCACATTGATAGTTTCGAAAGACCAGAGATCATTACTCAGGAAAGTGTTAAGCGAATTCTTATATTCTTTTTTTTTCAATAGATAAATTTTTCATTCAGTTTTGGTGGATTTGGGGATTTCAGTATTCAGTCTCGCTACAGCAACTCTGTTTTCACTAACTCTGTCTCTGTTTTGACGCTTTTCAATAGCCCAGGGTTATTTGTTACTAGGTGACAAGTTTGTTTTCACAACAATTTACTATTCTAGTGGTTTGCTTAACTAATTCAAATGTTCAAATGTTTGTAGAGCTTACGGGACTTAACTACGGGGTCATCAGTCCCTAAACTTACAAACTACTTATGAACTAGCTAATACTAAGGACGGCACAGATATCCATGCACGAGGGGGATTCGAATCCCAGACCGTAGTGGCCGTTTACACCGTGACTGGAGCGCCGCAGCCCCTCGGCCACCGCGACCAGCGTTAAACTAATTCCTCAAGATAGTTTACGGGGAATTCGTTCAGTACAATTCCGGACGATGTTCTACGTTTGTCTCCTGTTTTGAACATATATTTTTTCCAACATATCTAGTGTAAGTTAAAGTCACCACCAAATTAATTAGTACACTCAGAGTACGTTTCCGAGAATTCGTCAAAGCTTTGCCTGACCATTTCTGCAATCGAATCGTCTAAGTCTGGGGGTTGGTAAAAGGAACCAACTCACTAGCTACTTAAATTTAGTTACAAAATAAACCGCTTGCGACAACAATAAATATGCCACCTCTCTAACGCCCTCTAACTTGAAAAAAAAAAAAAGTTAGCCTACGCCGCACAGCCTTTGCTACCCACTACGTGTAGTGGACAACCCTATCACCTGAAGGCGCAAGTGAAGGAATCTGCAGCCTACAAGGTCGCAGTACAGTTTAAGCCTTGTCAACTATGCTGCAAATGGTGAGCTCTGTCTTCTTCTTGGAAGTAAGCCTGACACTCTTACCATTTCTGATATCCACTCTAAACGAAATGATCTCATCCGATCCGAAGCGACAGACATCGGCAGTACCGATATGAACCACCACCAGCACTTGCCTGCATGGTCCCGATAAGTTTAGATATCTTTGGGAAAGATGAAGCAAATCTTCCAAAAGAATTAGTATTATCGAGTTTAGAGGTAATTTAGGAGGAAGATATCGGCGGTTCACAAGCTGATCTGAGCCTAAAGGTAACCGTTAATGTGTCTGATTTAGGAGAATAAGTTCGTAGATAGTGAACGGGAAGACATGGGAACTTTGTTATTGGAATATTCAGATTCATTAAGCGCAGGTGGTCCACTACCAGCTACTCATGCCTCACAGCACCGCATACCAGGCAATAATTAATCTGTGTATAGAGAACCCTATAGACTAGCAAAGCACTTACAGCATCTGGTAGACGAATTTATAGATCAGGAATTACGTGACGGTATTATCGAGCCTAGTGATTTAGGTGTTCCTTTTTCCCACGAGCTACTGGAGAATGGAACTGTAGAGAAATACAAAAGGGGTTCGATGAACACTCAACCATGCAGTGTGACTTGCAGAATATTTATTTAGATGTAGATGTAGTGATAATCGATGGTCATCAAATATTGATCTCGTAGAGAAGAAATCACCTGATGGTACTAAATATAGCGATTTTGTTGTTACTACCGTTATTTTAATACACGGAAAACAGATGCATATTCAATCCCAAAAGTAGGGGATATTTTAGATAACGTGGGTACGTGTATATATTTTTCTACAGTTGATCTTAGAAGTGGTCATCATCCATGAGAAGTATGTTGACAACATAGACCCAAGACTACTTTCACAGTATTTCTGGTCATTTTCAATAATGAAAGATGTTGTTTAGATCGAAAAACAATTCGCAGCTTATTAGATGGGGTACTTTTGGGAGTGAAACCAAAATCCTGTATGGTATGTCTTGATGATATTTTCATTATTTTATTCCAAAGATATAAACATTTAAAAATTTAAATGAAGTATTTAGTAACCTGAGACAAGGGTGGCTTATACTTACTGAAGGGAAATGCCATTTCGCTCAGGCACAAGTTAATGACCTTGGACGCAATTTAGGTCAAAATGGAGTAAGGACAAATCCTCGGCTTACGTCAGAAGCGGCTACAATAGTCCAAGTTTTGCAAAGTACATGTAAGTACCAATAATCAAAACAATTGCAGCATCTGTCGGTGTAGCTCAGGTGGTAGCGTATTGCCCTCACAACCATAGAGCTGTGGTTCGAATCCCACTGTAACATATATTTTTCCTTTTCTAATTCAGTTATATAAAGAATTTTAGGCTTTCTAATTCCACGTGTTGTGTAGGTTTTGTTTATGTGTATGTAGACGAGCTGTAAACCTTGTCGTGACAGAAGACGATAGTTGAGTAGGTTAGCTGCTTGGAAAGGCATTAGTAGCCATGGAGATGACATTGCATAAACAGTGTAGTAGCTCTTCGGAAACTGAACAATCGAATATTACCGTCGTCAACTAAAAGAGAAGCCAAAACTATAAGAAATAAAACTAACTTTTTTTATTGAAACCATCAACCTTCTATACAATGTAGAAAATTACGAATAAACATAAATACGTGCACTTTATGTAAAAATTACCATTATATATTAAAATTACCACTCCCATGAACCACAGACATTGCCGAGGTGGGGTGGCTTGCGTGCCTCAACGATACAGATAGCCGTACCGTAGGTGCAACCACATCGGAGGTCGTATCTGTGGAGAGGCCAGACAAACGTGTGGTTCCTGAAGAGGGGCAGCAGCCTTTTCAGTAGTTACAGGGGCAACAGTCTGGATGATTGACTGAGCTGGCCTTGTAACATCAGCTAATGTGGCTTTGCCACACAGTTACTGCGAACGGCTGAAAGCAAGGGGAAACTACAGCCGTTATTTTTCCCGAGGACATGCAGCTCTACTGTATGAACATATGATGGCATCCTCTTGGGTAAAATATTCCGGAGGTAAAATAGTCCCCCATTCGGATCTCCGGGCGGGGACTACTCAGGAGGATGTGATCATCAGGAGAGACAGTACTGGCATTCTACGGGTCGGAGCGTGGAATGTTAGATCCCTTAATCGGGTAGGAAAATTAGAAAATTTAAAAAGGGAAATGGATAGGTTGAAGTTAGATATAGTGGGGATTAGTGAAGTTCGGTGGCAGGATGAACAGGATATCTGGTCAGGTGAGTATAGGATTATAAATACAAAATCAATTGGAGGTATCACAGGAGTAGGATTGATGATGAATAAGAAAACAGGAATGCGGGTAAACTACTATGACCAGCACAGTGATCGCATTATCATTGTCAAGATAGATACGAAGCCAACACCGACAACAGTAGTACAGGTTTATATGCCAACTAGCTCTGCCGATGATGAGGAAATCGAAGAAATATATGAGGAGCTAAAGGGAATTATTCAGACAATTAAGGGAGAGGAAAACTTAATTGTTATGGGCGACTGGAATTCGGTAGTAGGACAAGGAAGGGAAGGTAAGATAGTAGGTGAATATGGTCTGGGCAAAAGGAATGAAAGAGGAAGCCGCCTGGTAGAATTTTGCACAGAACATAATTTAGTTATTACAAACACCTGGTTTAAGAATCACAAAAGAAGGTTGTACACGTGGAAGATACCAGGAGACACCGGGAGATACAATATAGATTTTATAATGGTAAGACATAGATTTCGGAACCAGGTTTTAAATTGTACGACATACCCAGGAGCAGATATAGACTCTGACCATAACTTGTTGGTTGTGAACTGTAGGCTGAAACTGAAGAAACTGCAAAAAGGTAGGAAAATAAGGAGATGGGACTTGGATAAATTGAAGGAACCTGAAGTTCTTAAAAATTTCAGAGCGAGCTTTAGGCAACAATTGACAGAAACAGGGGAAAATAAAACAGTAGAGGAGGAATGGCTAAAATTGAGAGATGAAATAGTGAAGGCAGCAGAGGACAAAATAGGTAGGAAGGCAAGACCTGCAAAAAATCCTTGGATATCACAGGAGATATTAAATTTAATCGATGAAAGGAGAAAATATAAAAATGCAGTAAATGAAACAGGCAAAATGGAGTACAGACGACTAAGAAATGAGATTGGCAGGAAGTGCAAAATTGCTAAGAGGAGTGGTTAGAAGGCAAATGTAAGGATATAGAAGAATGTATAAATAGGGGAAAAATAGATACTGCCTACAGGAAAATAAAAGAAACATTTGGAGATAAGAAAAACTGCTCTATGAATATCAAGGACACTGATGGAAAACCAGTTCTCAGCAAAGAAGGGAAAGCTGAAATGTGGAAAGAGTATATAGAGGGGCTCTATGAAGGAAATGAACTTAGAGACAATATTGTAGGAAGGGAGAGGATGTAGATGAAGATGAAATAGGAGACACTTTACTGCGAGAAGAATTTGACAGAGCCCTGAAAGACCTAAGTCGAAACAAGGCCCCTGGAGTAGATGATATTCCCTCAGAGCTACTGAATGTCAAAATTGTTTCACCTGGTGTGTAAGATGTATGAGACAGGTGAAGTACCCTCAGACTTTAAGAAAAATGTTATAATCCCCATTCCAAAGAAAGCAGGTGCAGACAGGTGTGAAAACTACAGAACCATCAGTTTAGTAAGTCATGGTTGCAAAATATTAACACGAATTATATACAGAGGGATGAAAAAGCTGGTAGAAGCCTACCTCGGGAAAGATCAGTTTGGATTCAGGAGAAATATAGGAACGCGGGAGGCAGTATTCACTTTACGGCTTATCGGCGTATCTTAGAAGACAGATTAAGAAAAGGCAAACCTACATTTCTAGCTTTTGTAGATTTGGAGAAGGCTTTTGACAATGTTGATTGGAATAAACTCTTTCAAGTTCTGAAGCAAGCAGGAGTAAAATATAGGGAGCGTAAGGTTATTTACAACTTGTACAAAAACCAGACAGCGGTTGTCAGAGTTGAAGGGCATGAAAGGGATGCAGTGGTTGGGAAGGGAGTAAGACAGGGTTGTAACATTTCTCCAATGTTATTCAATTTGTACATTGAGCAAGCTATAAAGGAAAGCAAGGAGAAATTTGGAGAAGGAATTAAAGTTCAGGGTGAAGAATTAAAAACTTTGCGTTTTGCCGACGACATAGTAATTCTGTCAGAGACAGCAAAGGACCTGGAAGAGCAGTTAAACGGAATGGACAGTGTGTTGAAAGGTGCATATAAGATGAAGATTAACAAGAGTAAAACTAGGGTAATGGAGTGCAGTGTAAGAAAATCAGGTGATGCTGAAGGAATTAGATTGGGTAACGAAGCAATAAAGGAAGTAGATGAATTTTGTTACTTGGGCAGTAAAATAACAAATGATGGTCGCAGTACAGAGGATGTAAAATTCAGAATGGCAATGGGTAAAAAAGCGTTCTTGAAAAAGAGAAATTTGTTAACATCGAATATTGATTTAAGCCTAAGGAAGTCCTTTCTGAAGGCATTTGTATGGAGTGTGGCCTTGTATGGGAGTGAGACATGGACGATAAACAGTGCGGACAGGAAGAGGATTGAGGCTTTTGAAATATGGTGCTACAGAAGAATGCTGAAGATTAGGTGGGTGGATCGCGTAACTAATGAGGAGGTACTGAACAGAATTGGGGAGAAAAGAAATTTCTGGCATACCTTGACTAAAAGAAGGGATCGATTGGTAGGACACATTCTTAGACATCAAGGAATTGTGAATTTAGCGTTGGAGGGAAGTGTGTGGGGTAAAAACCGCAGAGGAAGACCAAGAGATGGATACATTAATCAGATTCAGACAGATGTAGGTTGCCGTTCTTATGTGGAGATGAAGAGGCTTGCTCAGGATAGGTTATCGTGGAGAGCTGCATCAAACCAGTCTCCGGACTGAAGACCACAATAACAACATTAAAATTGTGTAAGTATTCGAACACAACCAAAAAAAATTTATCTGGCACAACAGGATTAGAACCAACGACCCTAGGAATGCAAAGCCAGAACGCTACTTCCTGAGCTACACCGACAGATGGTGCAACTCGTTTAATGGTTGATAAGCTTACGTGCAAAACTTCAATGTCGATTTTCTCGAGAATTTTTGAGAGTTGCGTCGAATGGCTTTGGCTTTTTTTATCTGAGTTTTGAACTTCACGTAGCGTAAATATCAAGAAATTCTAAAATCGGATACTCATGTGGTCTTCTTGTCAGTGTTGTAATCCTATGACATATCAGTTTTTGTAATAAAGTGGAGTTAACTAACGTTCAGACATAATAACATGTTTTATTTTATTTGCATTATCGTGGTTTTAAAATACATGACTGACATAAAGAGAAGTTACGTCTATATGATCCATTTTGAATAGTGGAACAATAATACAGCGAAAAGATTATGGTACCAACAAGACAGGTGCCTTCTATGCACGGATATATGTTAAATCTCAAGGGTTAACACGAATGAAGATGCATGGGGTCTGGGTAGTAAAAACGTCACATATCGATGTTATTAATAATGCGTGAAGATACATTAAAAGTATTTTTCACTGCTAGTGTAGTGTTCTCTATCTAGGGAGTCAACTAAAGTTATGATAAATTTGTGCTGGGCCTGGATTCGAATTCATATACCTGCCTTTGGTAGAGACCTAGAAGAGGCGGAAGTCTTGGAGAAAGGAACGAAATGTTCCATCTATATGATTCCGAGTGGGTCGAATACCGCAAAAGAGGAGTTTCCGAATTAGAATCCCAGTCCTGCACCATAATTTTAAACGCCTCCAGTTCAAATGCGATAACAGCCACGTGACATTAAACAACCATTGGTTTTAAAATAAAAGTAAAGTTTTGTGGTGTAAGGAAAGCTTCTTGGTGACAGAGTCGGTGAACACTTGTATCGGGTGACACATTAATGTGCATAGGGACTATCTTAAAAGCGTTATTAAGAATGTGTGATAGGCTTGAAGATTACATTACAGTAGGCTTTGTCCAGTGAGATAGATTCGACTGCTAGTGATGAAATAATGAAGAATCTAACAATTACACTCTAAAGAATATCACTTCAATGTTATGATAGCCAATAGGGTCGTCAGAATAAATCGATGCGAAAGAAACTAGGAACACACTAAGCCATTTGTGAGATACTATATATAAATCCCAATCAAACGCCCTTATTGTAACATCTTCCTGGTTCTCGCGTCACTCCCTGTTTCTGAGAGTCTGGAAAACGGAAAGCTCATTCGTCAGGTGCTTTTCACTTTTATTCACAAAACATCACCTGCAGCTACACTGTAATCGTTACGAATAGATGATGCTTTTCGTCTCTTTGGTTTTTATATATTCCATACATTATTTTGGCAACGTTTGTTTTTTGTTTCATATTCTCATCAAAAATGATCCTCCTTCCATTTAGTCAGAAGCTGGATTATCATACAGATAGTAAGTCCTACTTTTCAGTCATTGGGAAAGACTTATTTGTATGTTTTATCTGTTTGGAAAGTATATGACCGCAACAAATGAAGTTATTTTTTTGAATTTTGCTGTCTTTGGATTTGCGCAATTATGTTTTTGAGGGGTGCCAATGAAATCATTCATAACCAAAGTTATTTTCATATATTACCACAGTATTAAGCTGATAAATTAACAAGATTTTTCATGTATTTCCATTCAATAATCTGTATAATTTTCACTTAAGTTGTGACATAAAGTTTTTAATTCCTGCTTTTTTGACCACGAAAGACATTCCAGGCAAAAATTGCAACCAACTCAAATTTTACGTTTCGATTTATCTGGTCTAACAATTATTGGAGCAGCATGGAAGAAAAAAGTCTTCACTAGTCTTGAGGCAGCGTATTCGTCTGTCAAGAGAACTTGCTGTCGGCTCTATGCAGGTTGAAAATTATTAGGTATTTCTTAAGAAAACCTACTCCATCAATAGTTATTTAGCTATTTCCAGGATGGCATTATCTTATACTTTCTGAAAGTGACTTTATATGCTCAGGTGTTTTACCGATTCCGTGCGTGTAGAAACCAGCTGTCTTCGAGTTAAAACTGTCGCCAAACCATGGTGAAGTGTAATTAGTCTGGAAATTAATTTTCTTGATGGTTGGAAAATTGCTTCTTAATATGAGTAAAAAGGCGTAAATTCTCTTCAAGAAAGTACTCGACCAGTAGTATGCAGATAAGAATAATTTTGACAGTAATAATCGAGTTATCTGGAAAATCCATACCCTGCAGTGGTGTTTTCCAGACAACGCAATGTGTTGAAATGATAAAAATTCTATAATCGCTTCGGGATGTGATGGCTAGAGACATCTTTATATACCGCTGACATTAGGCTAGTATAATATCTATGTTAGAAGACTGCATATAGTTTATCGTTTCAATGAGCGCCAAATATTCATTTTTTTAACTGGCACGATCAAATCTATTTCACCTCCGTTATGACAAGTGAACAACGTCAAGTTGCACCGTAGTTCAAAATCCGTATTTAACCGAATCAGTTCTGTATAAACTAGGACAGAGCTGATTTATCGTTGGCGGAAACTGGCAGAATACTCTGCAGTCAGCAACTCCATAGTCAGAAAAAAATCCTTACATTACAATTTTTTGTTTTGTTGTATTTTGTAACAAAGCTTAAGAAACATTAAGAGAATCTCTTTATTATTAGTTTCGAGCGTGGCCCTTCATCAGATAACCTCTTGAAATATAGTATAATGAGCACCGGTGTTTTGCAAAGATAGATCAGTTACGATCGGAGGGGGGTGTTCATTGCGGTCCACAAAAGTATTCCATCTGCTGAGCTCGAAGTCGAGAATGACTGTGAGGTTATCTGGACACGAGTTGAGTACGTCTTCCGAACAGTGGTTTGACCAGCTAAATCGTCAGCCCACACGCAATGGAAATATTTCGGACATTATAGCTACAAACAGGCCAGACCTTGTCAATGATGTTACTGTAGAGACATGGGTTAGTGATCATGATGTCGTCATAACGACAATGGCCACTAAAGTTAAGAAATCGGTCAAGAGGCCTAGAAGAGTGTTTGTGCTAGAAAGAACAGATAAGGAACTGTTAGCGTCCCACATAAGGAATGAATGAACATCGTGTAGTTCCATTACAGTGGGCAAACAAAGTGGATTAAGGATAGGAGAGATGCAACGTGGTATAATAGTAATTTTCAAAAAGTGCTGAGAAAGCAAAGGCACTTGCATTCTCGGTGCAAAAGAGGTCAACCAAATCAAATCAGACAAAAGTTAATACAGATTCGCGCGACTATAAACAGAGCAATGCGTGAAGCATACAGTAACTACCACCATCATACCTTAGCCGAAAACAAAAACAAAATCTGGTTCTATGTACAGTCGGTAAGCCGATCAAAGGTCCTATGCAGTCAGTTGTGATCATATTGGGGTGGTGATAGAAGACAGCAAAATAAAGACCGTAGTTTTAAATTTAACATTTAAGAGATCATTCATACAGAACTATCATGCAAACCTTCATTTGATCGTCACACTAACTCTCAAATGTAGGACATAGTAATAGGCGTATCTGTTGTACAGAAGCAGCTGAGAGAGTTGACAACAAACAAGTCGTCAGGTCCAGATGGGACACCAATCCGGTTTTACAAAGAGTACTCGGCAGCAATGGCTCCCCACTTAGCTTGCATTTATCCCGAATCTTTGATCCAGCGCAAAGTACAAAGCGACTGGAAAAAGGAACAGATAACTCCCGTGTATAAGAACGGACCCACGAAATTTCAGACCTATATCATTAACATCATTTTGGCGTAGAATTCTTGAACATATTCTCATTTCCAATATAGTAAATTTCCTTGATATGGAAAAGCTTCTGTTCATGGATCAGCACGGCTTTAGGAAGCATCGATCGTGCGATACCAAGGTTTGCCATTTCTCTAATGACATTCTGCATGCTAGGGAGCAGGCCGCGGTGGGCGAGGGGACTGAGGTGCTCCAGTCACGGTCTGCACGGCCACTACGGTCGGGGGTTCGAATCCCCCCTCGGGCATGGATGTTTGTGCCGTCCTTAGGATTAGCTAGTTCATAAGTAGTTTGTAAGTTTAGGGACTGATGACCCCGTAGTTAACTCCCATAAGCTATACAAACATTTGAACATTTTTGAACATGCTAGGGATGAAGGGCATGATTCAGACTGCATATTTCTCGATTTTCGAAAGGCGTTTGACACGGTACCGTACTACATACTGCTAACGAAGGTGCGAGCTTATGGAATATGTACCCAAATAAGTGACTGCTCGAAGATTAATTAAGTCATAGAACCCAGTACGTTGTCCTCGATGGCGAGTGTTCACCAGCTACTAGGGTCTCGTCAGGAGTGCCCCAGGGAGATGACCGCTATTATTTTATATGTGTATAAATGATCTGAGTTGCAATCTGAGGCTGTTTGCCGATGATGCTGTGTTGTACAAGAGGGTATCATAAGTGAATGACTGCAATAAAATGCAGGATGACTTGGAACAAATTTCCAGCTGATTTGAGGAATGAAAGCTAGCGCTAAATGTAGAAAAATGTAAGTTGATGCAGGTAAGTAGGAGAAACAATTCCGTAATGTTCGAATACTACATTAGTAGTGTGCTGCTTAACAGAGTCGCTTCAATTAAGTATCTAGACGTAACGCTGCACAGCGGTATGAAATGGAACGAGAATATTAGGACAGTCGTGGGGATGTGAAATGGTCAAATTCGCTTTATTGGGAGAATTTTGGGGATGGGTGATTTATCTGTAAAGGAGACCGCATATAAAACGCTTGTACCACCCCGTCTTGAGTATTGCTCCAGTTTTTGGGATCCCAACCAGATCGTTTTAAAGGAGGACATAGACTCAGTTCAGAGGCGGGCGCCGAAATTTGTAACTGGTGGATTCGATCAATGCGTGAGTGTTACCGAAATGCTTACGGAACTCACTTGGGAGTCGCTGGAGGGGAGGCGCCGTTCTTTCCGACAAGCACTTTTGAAGACATTTAGAGGGACGGAATTTGAGGCGGAATGCAGCACGATTCTACTGTCTCCAACCTACATTTCGCGTAAAGACCACAAGGATAAGATTAGGGCTCCTACGGATAAATACAAGTATTACTTTTTCCCTCGTTCTAGATGGGAGTGGAACAGAAAAGCAAGTAACTAATAGAGATATTGAGTACCCTCCGCCACACACTTTTGGGTGGATTGTGGAGTACGTTTGTAGATGTGGATGCATAGTTAAACATAAAGCGACATTAAAATAACACGTACAAAACATTGTACATCGTTCACAATATAAAAAGCACAATCGAATGGCTAACACAACATGAGCAATCAGTGACGTGCATCATAGCGTGACTGCTACATAAGTATGAAAATCAAAATACTCGTGGCGAAGTAAATTTTAAGCTTACCAGATGGCGCGCGGAAAATGCCGGTTTTAACAGTCGACAAATACAGTTCAAAAATGTTCAAATGTTTGTAGAGCTTATGGGACGTCATCAGTCCCTAAACTTACAAACTACTTATGAACTAGCTTATACTAAGGACGGCACAAACATCCATGCCCGAGGGAGGATTCGAACCCCCGACCGCAGCGGCCGTGCAGACCGTGACAGTTTTTATAACATTATACAACAGATAACATTTCTTATTTTTCTGAACTGATAATATTTTTGCGTGTGGGATAACTTCTTCTCACGTCACAATGGAGAATTTGCGATAGGCTATGCCGAATCGTTTGACACATAAGCATAGTTATGACAGGTTTCTTCAGCACGCGCAATATCTGTACTGTCTTTATTAAATAAAACAAGTACAACTCAGTGTCGATGTTTGCGTATTTCTGCAGTAACTGGACCCACACGCCTACGCATTCTAACAATTAGCAAGGGGCAGCAACAACACACTGACTCCTTTTAGAAGTGGCGTCAAAAGTTTGATAAATTTAGGAAATCCTACAGTCCTGAAAAGAGCAGATATGTGTGAACTTCAGATAACTTAACAGTTTCTACACGGCAACATAGCAAGCATCAACAACCTTGGACAACATCCGACTACATGGGAACATCCAACGCTAGAATTCAGACCAGTTTATTCATATTAGCATAAATATGAAAGGCATTGTTGGATTCTAAATCCTTTCTGTATTGAGTGGCCAATATACGCCAGTCAAAATAGGGGTGAAGTCCCCACGTCTAGCCAGATACGAGTTTCAGCAGGCTAAGGTGGGACAGAGCTTTTTGACGGACTGTGTTGAGGTGGGGAGTCCAGGAGAGCGATCGATTGAGGGAGAGGCCGAGGTATTTGAGGGTGGGGGTGTGACAGATAGGACGATCATAGAGGTGGAAGGAGGGGATTTTTCGACCCATTGTGATTGCCTGTATTTATCTGGGTTGATGGAGAGGAGGCGTCTGTTATACTATTTAGAGAACTTGGTGAGGTGAGACTGGAGCAAGTGCTAGGAGTGGGTGAGGGCTGGGACGGCGGTGTCATCAGCATATTATAGGAGGTAAACGAGAGGCTGGGGCATGTCGGCAGAGTAGATGAGGTAAAGAAGGTGGGATAAGACGCAGCCTTGTGGCATCCCTGCGGAGGGGTGAAAACATAAAACCAGTAATTATATCAAAATTATTAGAAACTTATAATAAAAGTCATAATTGTTTTTACACCATAATTTGAAATTCATAGCAACGTTAAATGCAAAGATTAATAGGGTATTAAGTTTGTTGAAGACGAGAATGAAAACCGAATTCGGCTCTTCCAAGGCAGTAATTTCTGTTACCTCAAATGAAAATAAAATCGGTATGACTTCCTGATAGGTGCTGTTAGTTGTGGGAGAAATATTACTGATCGACACAGGAGTTTAGACCTTAATGATTAGGTGTTGTATAGACGAAAGGTGCAAGAAGAGACCACCACTGTTTATTGTGCAAGAATTGAACGGTGAAAACTACGTAATTATAGAGAAGCTGGCGTAGAATTATGCCTTTTTTTCAAATAATGAAACGTGTTAAAATGGTGTATTAAGATTTTATTTCTTGTCTTCTAACGGGGAGGAAATATTTGTTGCAGAAAAAGGATCAGTGTTGGTCGGCCGGCCGCAGTGGCCGAGCGGTACCCCCTCGGGCATGGATGTTTGTGTCGTCTTTAGAATAAGGTAGTTCATAAGTAGTTTGTAAGTTTAGGGACTGCTGACGACGCAGTTACGTCCCTTAAGCTTAACAATTACAACCAGGACGATTGCTCTTCACATTGTACCCAAAGGAGCCCCAACACTGACGTCGTGGGACTGAACCATTCAACCTACGAATAAGTTCAAAACCTCTGAGTCAAAGCATAAATTACTCAGCCACAGCAAATTCCCCATAGATCAGGAAAAACGATCTACATTCAAATACATCCACCACAGATCGTAGGAGATTAGTTTTTGATCGAATGGTCCAAGAATTGTGAGTTATTGGTCATAATGCACTGTTGTATCACCTGAACTGTAAACCTGACAATAATGGTGAGAGTGACTGCAGCGAGAGTCCTAATAACAATGGTGTATAACCATGATGCTTGTTGAAGTGTCGAGTATTAGTAAACATGAAATAAGTGCCATTTGGATCAACATTAGATATTGCAGTTGTAAAAAGAGATTTTTATAATGTTACTGAAACATTAAAACAATGTACTGAAGGTAATATTGAACTAAAGCACATAATGTGAAAGAAGATTTTACACTTGACAGCTGACAATGAGAAGATTTTAGCTTCTGTAGTCAGATCTTTTCCAGGAAAACTCAAATGTACCTATCATTCATTCAGTTCAGAATAGTATATATATATTGGGAACGCAAAAGCACCAGTCACTCAGAAGCTGTGAGGAGTCGAGTACTGCTGACCTCCTTACATGTCACTTGCATGTAATCAAATGGCGTGGACCTTTTTTCTTATCAATTTGATAGCTCACACATGATATTTGTAATGGTAATTAGAGCCAGTTATTACTTTATGTGCAAGAAGTCATCGTATTTAAGCCTGTTTCTTGTCTCTCTTTGGTCTTCTCCCGCAAATGAAGGGTCGGCACTGTGTTAAACGCGGATTTGGCAGGTGTTAATATTTACAGGGTGGCCGGATGCCATTCCTGCCGCCACCCCATGCTACCCAGGAGGAAATGTGTACCCCAGATGTCTGCATATAGTGTCATATGTGTGTGAAAGCGTAAAGTGTTACGAAATGTTTGCGAGTCGTGTAACTGAGGCAGGACTTGGGGACCAGCCCGGAATACACCTAGGGGGATGTGGAAAACCGCCTAAAAACCACATCCAACCTGGCCGGCACTCCGATCCCTTTCGTTAATTCGCCGGGCGGATTCCAACCGGGGCCGGTACGCCTCCCCGTCTCGGAAAGCGGTGCGTTAGACCACACGGCTAACCGAGCGGGTCAGGTCATTGTCATTGTCATATATATAGTGAATGTTTGTTCGGTGTACGCTTATCACGTCCGAACGACAAGACGCAGAGACTTAAATATTTGTAAAGTTACTAATTTATACCTGCGGAAGGTATTAGGCACGGTTTTATAGCGATCTGATAGACATTTAGTAATTTGTAGAACATAACGCGAAATGCGGAACAATAACTACTCTTTGAAAATTATATTTACTCTTTGAAAATGGTTTTATTGGTTGCATTATTGCTTGAGGGTTGATAATGATAAAAGGGTGGAGTATATTGGGATAGAAAGTTATAGGTGTATATAAAATTCTACGTGTGTGTGTGTGAGTGTGTGTGTGTGAGTGAGTGTGTGTGAGTGAGTGTGTGTTAATCTACAGCGAAAACTACAGAACGCAAACGAATGGTCTGTGTGTAATTGTCCGAAGTAACCCGTCGTACACCATAGCAGTTCCATGCCGACAGCTATAAGGGGGTGGAAGATATGGTGGTTGAAAGTCGTCAAATTATAAAAAAAATTCGGCCTGAAGGCCAGCGATGACGTTTGCGACTCTATAGCAAGGAGGTTACATACAGCGAAACGTGATACCACAGACCATATCTTCAGCTCTTTCTCTGTAAGGATAAGCATACGAATATAAGAATAAATAAATAGAACACTACTGAAAATAGCTTATTTATCATAATCAACCAACCGCGGGTTTAAGCTAGTTGTATATAAGTACAGATCATATTTTATGGGGCTACCACTGGACAGACATTGCAAACTGCATGCCGTGGCTGGAAGCTGTTTTTATTTTGAAAAAGATGTTTTCACATAGCTGGGAAACCCACAGCCAGGACCTGCACTCCAGTAGGTAAGATCACAGAGGCTTTTAGCAGACAATAGGCAGCCCATTGACACATTGCCTGCTGTCTGCCTGCTGGTCACTGTTGTAAGCACCAGCTGTGGCATCCTGTTGCTCAAATAGAGTAGAATCAGATTTAAAGAATGTCTTACAGGTTAAAAACTCATCTCTCATTGGAGGGGCGTGTTGTGGCGGAGGTATCGACATGTTGCTAAGGCGCTTGTCATTGGCAGTCTGGAACAGGTGCATTCAGCAGCAAACTGGAGAAGAATATCGAATGACATGTATGCCTGATGTGTTGCGACCCGTGTCTCCCACCGACGAGTCTGCCTCTAGAAAGGACCCTTTCTGTCAGTGGGCCACCATGGGCCATCAGTCGCTGTGCGTCTGTAGATATACTACTGGTCATTAAAATTCCTACACCAAGAAGAAATGCAGATAATAAACAGGTATTCATTGGACAAATATACTAGAACTGACACGTGATTACATTTTCACGCAATATGGGTGCATAGATCCTGAGAAATCAGTACCCAGAACAACCATATCTGGCTGTAATGACGGACTTGATATGCCTGGGCATTGAGTCAAACAGAGCTTGGATGGCGTGAAAAAATACAGATGTCCATGAAGCTTCAACACGATACCACATTTCATCAATAGTGACTGGCATATTGCGACGAGCCAGTTGCTCATCCACCGTTGACCAGACTTTTTCAATTGGTGAGAAATCTGAAGAATGTTCTGGCGAGGGCAGCAGTCGAACATTTTCCGTACCTAGAAAGGCCCGTACAGGACATGCAACATGCGGTCGTGCATTATCCTGCTGAAATGTAGGGTTTAGCAGGGATCAAATGAAAGCTAGAGCCACGGGTCGCAACACATCTAAAATGTAACGGGCACTGTTCAATGTGCCGTCGATGCGAACAAGAGATGATCGCGACGTGTAACAAATGGCACTCCATACCATCACGCCGGATGATACGCCAGAACGACGATGACGAATGCTTCCAATGTACGTTCACCGCGATGTCGCCAAACACGGATGCGACCATCATGATGCTGTGAACAGAACCTGAATTGCCGGCCGCGGTTGCCGAGGGGACTGAGGCGCTTCAGTCACGGTCTGCACGGCCACTACTGTCGGGGGTTCGAATCCCCCCTCGGGCATGGATATTTGTGCCGTCCTTAGTTGTAGGTAGTTCATAAGTAGTTTGTAAGTTTGGGGACTGATGACCCCGTAGTTAAGTCCCTTAAGCTTAACAAACATTTGAACATTTTAGAACCTGAATTCATCCGAAAAAATAACGTTTGCCATTCGTGCACCCAGGTTCGTCGTTGTGTACACCATCGCTGGCGCTTCTGTCTGTGATGCAGCGTCAAGGGTAACCGTAGCCATGGTCTCCGAGCTGATAGTCCATGCTGTTGCAAACGTCGTCGAACTGTTCGTGCAGATGATTGTTGTCTTGCAAACGTCCCCATCTGTTGACTCAGGGATCGAGACGTGGCTACAGGATCTGTTACAGCTATGCGGATAAGATGCCTGTCATCTCGACTGCCAGTGATACGAGGCCGTTGGAATCCAGCACGGCGTTTCGTATTGCCCTCCTGAACCCATCGATTCATATACTGCTAACAGTCATTGGATCGCGACCAACGCGAGCAACATTGTCGCTATACGATAAACCGCAATCGCGATAGGCTACAATCCGACCTTTATAAAAGTCGGAAACGTGATGGTACGCATTTCTCCTCCTTACACGACACATCACAACAACGTTTCACCAGGCAACGCCGGTGAACTGCTGTTTGTGTATGAGAAATCGGTTGGAAACTTTCCTCATGTCAGCACGTTGTAGATGTGAATGCTCTGAAAAGCTAATCATTTTCATGTCACAGCATCTTCTTCCTGTCAGTTAAATTTCGTGTCTGTAGCACGTCATCTTCGTGGTGTAGCAATTTTAATGCCCAGGACTGTATTTGTCCAATGAATACTCGTTTATCATCTGCATTTCGTCTTGGTGTAGCAATTTTAATGGCCAGTAGTTTTTTGTCAGTTGATAAAGTGATATTGTTTTTGTTTGTGATTTGGGTTATCAAAACGATATCGTTAAAGGTCAAACCCTGTCCTTTATTATAGAATTTCATTCTTTTAATATATTAGAACTTTATTTGCCTTCATTTTTCTGATTTTTAAAGATAATAACTAAATTTTTATGTCTCTGCTTTATCGTTTTCACTAAGACACTGCCTAATACCACATTCCTGTGCCCGGTGAGGTCATTTAACAGTATTTGTTTATTTTCTACCGACAGGAGTGGTTGTTAGGTTCACTGTAAACACAGCAAAATGGTATGGCGAACAGGATGCACGTTCGATGTATTCAAGTACAAAGTAGGCGTTTGTTCAAGTCACAAAAATAGAGTAGGCAATGCAAACAAAGTGGTAAGACACACGGAAGGAACTCCATTACGATGTGCAGAACCAATCGTTCTCATTGCATACCGTACAGAAGAAACGCGCAGTCCGAAGCGGACTTACTAGAGCCCCTTCATGGCTCGGTAACAGAAGCAACTGCATCTGTACACAGAGGAAATGTCATACGGAAAGGTCAGGTACAATGTGCGGATATACAAGCGCCACTGTAAAGGCCGCAACTCACGCGTTCAGTAGCGAAAGATGGCAAAGACTAGGGGCGACAATAGAGGATGTTGTATCTGTCGGTATTATGGAAAAGCTTCAGGCGATGATGCAACAGATGAAGACACAGATTCAAAAATTAGAACGAAGTTTAACGACAAGTCTTTCTTCATACACATAATCGAGCGCTTAGGCGTGAGCTCTAGATAAAAGCAATCGAACTTAAGACACTAACGAGCGAACAGTCCGATATGTCTAGAATTAATGAGCAGATAAAGAAGATCAATGATGACGCAAGGAAATCTCGCGTCAGTGAAGATTTAATGCGCAGACATAAAGAACTACGTACAGATGTTGATAAGGTCCAATTGGTCGTGATTGAAGTCAATAACATGTTAGACGAAAGAACATAAAAAATTACGCAAACGGTACAACGGATCTGTGAAGATCAATCTGCACAAAAGAGCGTAGCAAACATCATGCTTAAGAAGCTTGATCAATCCATTAACAAAATAAAAAGTACAACAAAAGATCAATTACAAAAAGTACGGACAGAGATGTTACAAACAATTGATGAAAATAGGAGAAAAGGACGGTGCTAGTACTGATTGGACAGATTCATACAGTATTAAAATAACACAAACAGTTGCATCTCCAAATAAAAGTATGGGAAAAAATGACAAAGGGACAGACACACCTGAGGAAATGTCGCGTAAACGGGCAATTACACAGCCGATGAAGACTGTTGATAGAGTATTGAAGCAGTTGGGTTGTGCTGAGCCTAAGAAACATATACACAACCTGCACCGATCTCAAATAAAATTATGGAGCTGGTAACTCATGAATTTTTTACAGCGACTCGTTTACGACACCGCAAGTGGCAAAAGAAGCAGATGCAACAGAAAAAAGCCTTTCGTACACCATTGAAGCGTTTTGCTACAGATGTAGGACACGGTTTGTGATAAACACAGGCACAGAGTGGTGTACAGTATACACTACAAGATGGCGGAATGTTAGGTAGAGAATATGGGTATGTGGAACAACTACAGTGTGGTATGATAACCCTCTGTGACGCAGACCATTTTCTCAGCGTACGCAAATTTCAACATAACCGCGAAGAAGGCAATTCGCTATGTAAAAAGACATTTCTGGAGCAATTTCGAGTAGGTATTCCCAAACACTGGAGTTTGTCACACAAACTGCATTTCATTTACACACACATGTCAGGAGCTGTAGCGGAGACAATGGAAAAGGTTGCAGCCACCTCTAAGTCGTATCAATATTTTCTCACGGTATTTTTATCGAGGTACTGAAACACAAAACCGCATTAAGTACTAATCGTTAAAAATTTACAATACGATAATTCATGGGAGAAGAGCCTGGTAAAGTTCTCTGTAGAACGTGGATGAAAAGAATCAACGTTTACACACCGTGCAGTAACGTATGTGTACAATTAAGGTATCCCTCAAATACCAACAGTCTTTGGGCGGACGTGGTGGAGAGGATATAATGGATTTTTAAAGCATCCTAAGGGAACTTGTGTTCATTTTCTCTGAGGAAGACGCAAGAAAAAAGCAAAACGGGCGGGAAAGTAATAACGACAGACCTTGGAATGACACACAAAACAACGGCAACGAAAACAATAATTTTTGGCCGACAAATAGTAATAATCGAAATACATTTTCGGGGAAGAAAAACGATTTTGTCCTACGTTATGAAAACAATGGCTCCATAAATAGTGAAAAAAATTTCCAGAGAGGAAGATACGATTTTATCGTCCAGAAGGTGGATATAGTAATAGGTATGGATGAAATTCGTACGGGGGAAGTTACAGAGGAGGAGGGCAACAGCAGGGTGATCTTCAGCGTGGAGGAGGCGTAAGGCAAAACTGGTGAGTTCAAGGGACTAGAAATTTCCAACAAGGAAATCTAGCACAGCAGCATAATTAATATCAAATAGAGAGAAGAGGTATTGAACCTTGGATATTTGGCCACCAATCCTGCAAAAAGGAATTAATTAGTAGGTAAAAATATCCAGCAATATCATGTGTAAGCTGAAATAAAATAAAATCAGTCGATTTATTTATAACAGACATATGAAGGGTAGAAAAAGATGCCGACTGAAAAGAAAAATGTACAATCTAAATTTTTTTCTAATCATCTAGATAATTCAATAATTTTGAATTTGAACGACATGGAAAACACAATGTAAATAGATATCTAAAAATGGAACACTCACAATGTAAATAACTGAATAAAAGTGAAAAATACAGACGATGCTAGACAGACTAAACTTGTATGTTCCAAACATAAAAAATATACACTCACACTAGGTAAGCATTATGAAGAAGCCTATGTAGCCTAATAAATCAATAGTTAGACATAAAAACAAAAGTTTGGGGTTTTTATGTATAATTTTTGAGTCCATATGTTTCGTTTTGTAAAGTTAATATTATGAAATATTTTTTGTGGAGATCAATGTTAGATTATACCAAGAAAATAAGAATAATTTTTATAAGGCACAGAGAGATCACTTCCAGCAGTGGTTAGCGGCATTCGGTCTTGATAGGACGGCAGGGAGGGTATGGAGGCGTGTTGAATCGGTTTTGCTAGAAAAACGGCTATGATAAGGCCGGACAAAATATGATGAACGTTTGTTTCCAGGCGTGGTTCCAAAGACAAAAAGATACGGAGCGGACACATCCAATGTCATGCCACCGTATATCAACGGAAAGTGACCGTGGGAGGGGGGTGGGGGGAGTTACGTTGCCTCAATTTAAGTATGAGATGGAGATTTAAAAACGTACCATCTTGAAGTACAATAGTGATTATGACAATGCAGACAGGGGAAAAATAATCAGATCCACAAGTCTTTTTCCGAAATTCTATCACTTTCCCTCAACAAAGAAGAGCCAAGAATGAAGTAAGAAGAGAGGAAGATGGAAGAGCAGAAGATGAAGAGGCGCAAGAGATGTTCAGAATATCGAAGATGGTCGTAGAAACGCATCATATCTTTATTTTATTTTCCCAAAATATTTAAAGTCTTACCAAGAAACATTAATTTAATCACTTACATTTCCTGATGATATACAGTGCAACTAATTATTCAATAGTAGTGTACAAGAGAAGTCCAGTATGTGCAATATACTTCCAACAATAGTTCGTAAACTGTCGGCAACAGCTTCTGAAACAACGATTACTTCCACGCTCCTATTATTTGTATTCTTTCAGGTCACAATGACTACAAAGTGAATCGAGAATTACACGAACATCGATGATAGCGGTGACTATCAACACTGAGACGGAGTTTCCTCACTCTTGGTCGCAGATAATCTGCGGGAGCTTACTACTACCGATCTCATATATCCGACCTAACATCAAACTACAGACCAGTTTCACTTCTACCGGCATTCGCAAAATTTCTAGAAAAGGTAATGTACAAACAGCTTCTCAACCAAATAACCTCAAATGACATATTGTCTAGAACAAAGTTTTGATTTCTGAAAGTTTCCGATATCGAGAAGGCTATTTACACCTACAGTGAAAATTTACTTAATTCATCAGATAATAAATTACAAGCAGCAGGTGTTTTCTGTGATTTATCACAGGCCTTTGATTATGTGAACAATAACATTCTTTTAAGAACATTAGAATTCTATGGCGTCACGGGAATTGCTGCAAAATGGTTCAAGTCCTACCTCGCTAACAGGAAACAAAGGCTGTCAGTGAAAGAGAATAGTAAATTAAGCAAACAGTCCTCAGAAGATTGGAAAGAAATTACATGTGGTGTTTCACAAGGATCCATCTTAGAACCATTGTTTTGTCTTGTATACTTCAATGACCTCTCATCAGTTACACTGCCAGAAGAAGAGTTAGTTTTATTTGTAGGTGATACTAGTATTGCAATAAATAGAATGTCGAGCATAGTTCTAGAAAGGTCTGCTAATGATATTTTCATTAACATCTACATCTACATGGGATACTCTGCAAATCACATTTAAGTGCCTAGCAGAGGGTTCATTGAACCACCGTTATATTATTTATCTCCCATTCCATTTTCGAATAGCGCGCGGGAAGAAAGAACACATGAATCTCTCCTTCCAGATCTATTTTCTCGTATTTTATTCTGACAATAATTTCTACCTATGTAAGTGGGAGTCAACAATATATTTTCGCATTCGGAGGAAAATGTTGGCGATTTGAATTTCGTAAGTAGCCCACGCCGCAGCGATAAGCGCCGTTGTTGTAATGATTCCCATCCCAGATCCTGTATCATTTCCGTAACGCTGCCTCCTCTGTATCATGACAATACGAAATGAGCGACTGGATAGGGGATTTCCTGTCAGAGAGGACACAGTTCGTAGTAATCGATGGTAAGACATCGACTAAAACAGAGGTGATATCGGGCGTTCCAATGGGTAGTGTTATTGGTCCTCTGCTGTTCCTTATTTACATAAACGATTTAGGGGAAAATCTAAGTAGCACTCTTAGGTTGTTTGCAGATGACACCGTCATTTACCGTCTAGTAAAATCATCCGAAGATCAAAACCAACAGCAGAACGATCTGAATAAGATATCACTATGGTGTAAAAATTGGCGATTGAATCTAAATGATGAGAAGTGTGAAGTAGTCCACATGAGTACGAAAAGAAATCCATTAAACTTTATTTACAAGATAAATCAATCAAAAGTGAAGGCTGTAAACTTAAAAAAAAACCTAGGAATTACTATTACTTCAGACTTAAACTGGAAAGAACACGTAGATAATTTCGTGGGAAAGGCGAACCAGAGACTGCGTTTTATTGTCAGAACCGTTAACAGAACTACTAAAGAGATTGCATACACTACCCTTGTCCGTCCTTTTTTGGAGTATTGCTGCCCAGTGTGGGATCCTTATCAAGGTGGGTTTGACGGAGGACATCTAAAGAGCCCAAAGAAGAGCAGCTCGTTTCGTATTGTTTCTATACAAGGGAGACAGCGTTACGGAAATGATACAGGATCTGGGATGGGAATCATTACAACAACAGCGCTTATCGCTGCGGCGTGGGCTACTTACGAAACTCCAATCACCAACATTCTCTTCCGAATGTGAAAGTATATAGTTGACTCCCACTTACATAGGTAGAAATGATGATCAGTATAAAATACGAGAAATCAGAGCTCGAACGGAGGGATTCAGGCGTTCTTTCTTCCCGCGCGCTATTCGAGAATAGAATGGGAGATAAATAGTATAATGGTGTTTCGATGAACCCCCTGCCAGGCACTTAAATGTGATTTGCAGGGTATCCCATGTTGATGTAGATGTAGGTGTAACATGAATAAATGGTTTAAAGCCAACTCATTGTCATTAAACTTTGAAAAGACTCATTACTTGCAGTTCAGAAATGTAAGAGATTCCCATCCAGTATCTGCATAATGTATGAAGCAGAGCAGATGGAGGAGTTTGGAAGTACGAAATTCGTGTGATTACAGCTTGATAATAAATTCAGTTGGGAGGAGCACACCACAGAACTGCAGAAACGACTTAACAAATCTGTATTTGCAATATGAGTGGTATCAGACACAGGAGAAATAAATATAAAAAAGTTTGCATACTTTGCTTACTTTCATTCCATAACGTCATATAGTATAACGTTTAGGGGTAACTCTTCAAGTCAAGCGAAAGTTTTAAGAGTCCAAAAGCTTGTAATACTTATTATTTGTGGTGTAAATTCACGGACATTCTGCAGCAGCCACTTCAAAGAATTGGGTATATCAACAACTGCCTCTCAGTATATTTATTCCTTAATGAAATTTATCGTAAATAATATATCCCTCTTCCCAACAAACAGCTCAGTTCATACCTGCAATACTAGGAACAGAAATGATCTACATAAGAAATTGAAAGCACTTACTTTGGTTCAAAAGGGGGTCCACTACTCAGGAACACATATTTCCACTAATTTACCAACAACCATAAAAAATTTAACTACAAATAAAGATCAGTTTAAGAGAAGCCTAAAAGACTTTCTAGTGGTCAACTCCTTCTACTCCACTGACAAATTCTTGAATAGACCCAAATGATACATGTAGCTGTGTTCATACTATTAGTGTTATTATATTATCAGCTTGTAAAAATGTATGTACCTGTATCAGTATTATTATATTATCAGCTTGTAAAAAAAGTAAAAAATAAAAAAAATTACATGTTCCACATCCACGAGGACCTCCTCAACACAGACCTATGGAACGAACAACTAATCTAATGTAATATACTCCACGTTATTCGATGATAGATGACGACTGTGTTGGTCATGTCCACTTCAACTTGACTACGCGACGAGAACCACCCATTTGAACTGTTTCATTAATATTTCAGCTACATTACAGGGTGTACGTAAAATCCCCGAACACTTTCATTTATTTCACAAGACTCAAACATTGTACATACATATGTCATTTTGAAAAGAAATCCTGAAAGTTTTAGTTTAGGTGCGGAGCGAGCGTTCTGTATGTTGGAGTTCGACAAATGCAAGTGTGCTACAGCTGTTCAACGGATGTTTAGAACAAGTTCGGTAAGAAAGCACCCACAAAAATGAACATTTGCCACTGGCACAACAATTTAGTTACGACGGCTTGCTTGCCCGGCAAAGAGAAGCCGACGTGTCATTGTGAGTGTTGTGAATATGGAGCGCGTACGAGAGACATTCCTAAGGAGTCCAAAGAAATCGGTGCATCGTGCATCCCGTTAACTGGAAAAGGCTCCAATAACAGCGTGGAAAAACCTGGGAAAGAAGCTGTTTACGAAACCATTCAAATGGGAGCTAGTGCAGAAGCTCTATGACGACGAAAAAGACAAGCGTAAGGATGGGGATGGGATTGTTGATCGCATAATTTTTCGTGACGAAGCTACTTGTCACATTTAAGGGAAAGTGAACAGGCATAATTATCGAACCTGGGGTACAAAGCATCCGCACGAATGCATTGAATTCGAGCGTCATTCCCTAAAGTAAACTGTTTGTGTCTATTTATTACTGGTGTCATTCCATTTACTGTATGCAACTGTGTGTACTGTTTTATCAAAATTTAATGATAGTCCATTTGCTGAGAACCACTTAATGATTTTCTGAAAGACGTCGTTTACAATTTTTCAGTTAGTTCTTGTCTGTCAGGTGTGATAACTATACTTGTATCATTAGCAAAAAGAATCAGCTCTGCATCTACATGAATATAGAATGGCAAGTTATTTATATATATTAAGAACAGCAAAGGGCCAAGACCGAACCTTGTGGCACCCCATTTTTGATTGTTCTCCAGTTTCAGAAATCAGCTGATTTTTGAATATTATGTGAACTACGTATGTCAACTTTCTGCACTCTTCCTGTTAGGTATGATATAAACCATTTGTACACTGCCCCATTCATATCAAAATAGTTTATCTAGAAGAATTCCATGATTTACACAATTAAAAGGCTTGTATTTATTATTTATTGTTTTTTCTGTTCCATAGGACACAATTGAGGAGTGAGACTCCATGGTCATGGAACAAGTCAATACATTAATTGTTACACAAGAATGGTAATAAATTTTTTTTAAGTAGTCCTTTGCACACGACAATCTTAAGACAAAGTGAAAAGAGTCAATAAAGAAAAAATAAATTAGCTTAATTGTTTAACTTTTCTAGGAGTTCCTCGACAGAATAAAAGGAGTGAGCCATGAGGTAACTCTTCAATTTAGATTTGAAAGCATGTGGATTAGTGCTAAGATTCTTTAGTTCTTGTGGCAGCTTATTGAAAATAGATGCCGCAGAATACTGTACCCCTTTCTGCACAAGTGTTAAGGTGGTGTGATGCAAATGTAGATTAGACTTCTGTCTAGTATTCACCGAGTGAAAGCTACTAACACGTAGGAATAAGCTGATATTATTAACAACGAACGACATTAAAGAAAAAACGTATTGTGACGCCAGAGTCAAAATTCCCAGACTACTGAAAAGGGGTCGACATGACGTTCGCGAACTTACACCAGATATTGCTCGAACCGCCAGTTTTTGAGCCAGAAATATCCTTTTTGCATCAGGCGAGTTACCCCAAAAACAATGCCGTACGTCATAAGTGAGTGAAAGTAAGCGTAATAGACTACTTTTCGTGTTGAAAAATCACTTATCTCAGATATTGTTCTAATGGTAAATATAGCAGAATTTAGTTTTGGAACAAGATCCTGAACATGGGCTTTCCATGACAGCTTACTGTCTATATGAACACCTAGAAATTTGAACTGTTCAGTCTCACTTATCACATGCCCATTATGTGTAATCAGAATGTCAGGTTTCGTCAAATTATGTGTTAGAAATTGTAAAAACTGAGTTTTACTGTGATTTAACATCAACTTGTTTTCTATTAGCCATGAACTTATGTCTTGAACTGCATTATTTGATACTGTGTCAATATTATGAGCAACATCCTTCACTACCAAGCTGGTATCATCAGCAGACACAAATATTTTACAATCACCTGGAAGGCATATCATTTATATAAATAAGAAACAGCAACGGTCCCAAAACAGACCCCTGGGGCACCCCATACCTAATTGTGCCCCATTGGGATTGCACGTCATAGCCATTTTCTACACTGCGGAGAATTACCTTCTGTTGTCTATTATTAAAGTAAGAGGTGAACCAGTTGTGGGCTACTCCCCGTATTCCATAATGTTCCAACTTCTGCAACAATATTTTGTGATCAACACAATCAAACGCTTTTGTTAAATCAAAGAACAACTCCTGCACAACATTCAAATATCTGTTCTGTGCAGTGTTTAGAAAAATCTATTGACTCCGGTGAAAAATCGTTTTTTACATACATGGCCACTCCCCCACACTGCAAGGAACTCCTAGAGCAGAAGGCAGCTAACCTGTATCCTGGCAAAGGAAGTCTCTGAATTGTCACACCACTTAAAACGTGTTCTGAAATACCAATAATGTCAGAATCAGTATCAATAAGCAGTTCATTAACTTTATCTCTGATACCCTGTATATTTTGATGAAAAACAGTAATTCCCTTATTACTTTCATTCTTAGACTTCGTCAAAGGTGGTTCCTTTCTTAGAGGGACTTCCTATAAGCAGGAATACCTATCAGCTGTCTTCAGTCTAAAAAAGGTGCAGCCCTAACACCAACTACTACAGGAATTTTTCCATGAGTGAAACCCCCACCCCCTACTGCACTGTCACCTATGAGCTTTGCCAACCTTCCCTTCCCATACCTATTGAGGTGAAGACCGTGCCTAGTAAAAATCCGACCTTTGGATAGTCTCAACTGGCACCACTGCAGTGTGATCCATGCCCTCCGTCATCAGCGCCTTCTCAAGCCCCATGTTAACACGGCTGACAGCTGTATTAAGACTATACCTATCAAGACTATTCCCGGCCCCACCCACTATAACTACCTGATCCTCTTTTGAAAAATTCCTACATAAGTCCCCTATGTTACAAGTGACCTGAGCTAACCCTGCACTAGGCTTCACTGTGCTGGTGACCTGGTACTCACTCCCAAGTACTTCCTGCAACTGTTGGCCAACACCTCTGCCATGAGAACTGCCTAGCAGCAGAACCTCCTCCTTCCTAAGAGACCTCTCTACAGATTTCGGCTTCCTAAGAGCTGAGGTCTGATGCGTACTTCCTACACCTACAGCTACAGGAGGTTCATCTCCACTCAACTCTGACAGTTGGTCAAACCTATTTGCAACTTGCAATGTAAAGCTATCTGAATACCTTCTCCTAGCTGCCTTCTTGCCAACTGCCAGTTCCCATTCCCCAGCCCCCCTTCCCCTCCTCATCCTACCTAGTTCCTCTTCAGCGTTTTTCAACTGCACCTGAAGGGCGCAGATCAAACGCTCCTGCTCCTCTATCATCTTATTCCTGCTGCAAATCCTACAGTTCCAGGAGAGAACCTTACCACAATGCCCACTGTCTTCCCCACTGCACTCCCCCCCATGAAAATACTTACTACAAATCCCACACTGCAGCCCACTACGCACGACCCTACGACAGAGCCCACACTTTTCACTCATGGTAAAACTTCACAATTATTTGTTAAGAATAACTAGACGTCTACATTATGAAGTTACGTTTCTACAAAATAACTAGGAAGTACCTCTTAACTACAGCAATCGACAAACCTCAGTCTCTACAAATCAAGTAACAACAACAACTAATAGTATCAGAAAAGAGCAAATAACACTACCACAGAAACTTTACACTGTTGCTTGTATAAACAAGTTCAAATTCAAGCTTCACTAATAAACTAACTAAACACAGAGAGGTTACAAGAGTTATCAAATACCGTAACTTAAAGTTTCCCAACCTCAACTACGTTAAAAACAGCAAGTCACCTGTTGAAAAGTACTAAATTTAATAAATAACTAACGTGATAACACCTCCTGAAATCTACTAACTTTAATAATTTAACTACAATACACAAACACTTATTGGAACTTAGCTTTCGGAGACCGCTACGGCTAGAACCACTCGCCACCAGATGTAAACAAAGCAGTAAGACGTGGATGCCGGCGCACACGCGAACACAAATAACACCACTTAAAGCAAAAACGGCACCACAAACGCAAAAATAACTGACGATCCTTTACTAGAACACCTCTAAATTGAATATTATTACGAAATATCAGTTTAAAAAATTATATTAATCCTAAAATTATATAAAAAATCGACAGCGATGTGCACAACAGTCCAGCACTCGTGACGTCACGCCAAAGACGTGAGAGAGATCACAAAAAATCCCAGCGGGTGATGTCCGGTTATTCAAAGAATTTAATATTTCATTGGTGAAAATACACTACTGGCCATACATTTTCACGCAATTTGGGAGAATAGATCCTGAGAAATCAGTACCCAGAACAACCAACTCTGGTAGTAATAAAGGCCTTGATACGCCTGGGCATTGAGTCAACCATATCTTGGACGGTGTGTACAGATACAGATGCCCATGCAGCTTCAACACGATACCGCAGTTCATCAAGAGTAGTGACTGGCGTATTGTGACGAGCTAGTTGCTCGGCCACCATTGACCAGACGTTTTCAATTGGTGAGAGACTGGAGAATGTGCTGGCCAGGGTAGCAGTCGAACAATTTATGTATCCAGAAAGGTCCGTACAGCAACATGCGGTCGTGCAATATTCTTCTGAAATGTAGGGTTTCGCAGCGATCGAATGAAGGTAAGGCCGCAGGTTGTAACGTATCTAAAATGTAATGGCTACTGTTCAAAGTGGCGAACAAGAGGTGACCGAGACGTGTAACAAATCGCACCCCATACCATCACGGCGGATGATATGTCAGTATGGTTATGACGACTTCACGCTTCCAATGTGCGTTCACCGCGTTGTCGCCACACGAGGATACGACCATCACGATGCTGTAAACAGAACCTGGATTCATCCGAAAAAATTACGTTTTACCATTCGTGCAGCCAGGTTCGTCGTTGCGTACACCATCGCAGGCGCTCCTGTCTTTGATTCAGCGTCAAGGGTAACCGTAGCCATGGTCTCCGAGCTGATAGTCGATGCTGCTTCAAACGTCGTCGAACTGTTCGTGCAGTTGGTTGTTGTCTTGCAAACGTCCCCATCCTTTGACTCAGGAATCGAGACGTGGCTGCACGATCCGTTACAGCCATGCAGATAAGATGCCTGTCATCTCGACTACTAGTGATACGAGTCCGTTGGGATCCAGCACAGCGTTCCGTATTGCCCTCCTGAACCCACCGATTCTATATTCTGCTAACACTCATTGGATAGCGACCAACGGGAGCAGCAATGTCGCGATACGATAAACCGCATTCGCGATAGGCTGCAATCCGACCTTTGTCAAAGTCGGAAACGTGATGGTACGCATTTCTCTTCCTTACACGAGGCATCACAACAACGTTTCATCAGGCAACGCCGGTCAACTGCTGTTTGTGTATGAGAAACTGGTTGGAAACTTTCCTCATGTCAGCACGTTGTGGGTGTCGCTACCGGCGCCGACCTTGTGTGAATGCTCTGAAAAGCTAATCATTTTCATATCACAGCATCTTCTTCCTGTCGGTTAAATTTCGCGTCTGTAGCACGTCATCTTCATAGTGTAGCAATTTTAATGGCCAGGCGTGTATGTATAGCATTATCTGTTGAAAAGCCTTTCTGAAAACCGAACTGACATTTTGTTAGAACTTTATTTTTACCTACGTGTGAAACTACTCTAAAATACATTACTTTCATCAGGCGTATCCCCTTTTTGTGCAGTGGTTTAACAATAGCATATTTCAGTCTGTTAGGAAAAACATCTTGCTTCAGAGAACTACGAGGCGCGTCCAGAAAGTAAGTTCCGTTTCAATTTATCTCCGCTGCAGCGCTGCGATTGCAGTTCCGCACATGCGCTGTAGACGATGTGTATCAAGGAGAAGAACGTGCGCCATTTGGAGATCGCTGTCAGTTACGTACGCTTTGTTGTGCTTGTTTGAAATGCCGGCGTTGATTGAAAATCCCGCCGCTTGTGAAATCAGGTCGGTGATTCGGTTTCTGCACGCGAGGAAAGTGAAACCAAGTGAAATTTATCGGCAAATTTGCGATGTTTACGGACCAAATGCGATGAGTGATTCGATGGTGAGAAGATGGGTCCGACAGTTCAATGGCGGGCGTAGTGATGTGCACGATGAAGAACGAAATGGGCGTCCACCTTTGGTTACAGAAGAACTGGTTCATGCGATTGATGAAAAGATCCAGGAAAACCGTAGGTTTACAATTAGTGCTCTCGCTATGGATGACGAGCTGAAAGAAACTGTTTCCAACTGGTTGAAGACAAAGGTGGCAGATTTT
Source organism: Locusta migratoria (assembly GCA_026315105.1). Taxonomy (NCBI): domain Eukaryota; kingdom Metazoa; phylum Arthropoda; class Insecta; order Orthoptera; family Acrididae; genus Locusta; species Locusta migratoria. Next base: position 166,274,624 of record CM048755.1, on the reverse strand, counting down.
TATGAAAAAGGTATACAAAACCTGGTGCCACGCTATGACAAATGCCTGCAAAATTTCGCAGTTATGTGGAAAAGTAGTTTAAGAGTTGTAGAATTTTGTGCAATAAAAATTTCTTCTGTATCTGTGTACAATTTCATTTTATTACCAAACGGAACTTACTTTCTGGACGCGCCTCGTATTACATCTGTGACTAAGAATCCTGCTTGTTTCTGGAGAACAAGCTTGTATTACCCTGCTGGAAATGTGATTCTGTTGTGCAGCCATAAAATGCAGCTAATGTAATTAGTATTTGTTGCACAGGTTACTATGACAGACCGTATTTATATTATCTCCATTTTAGCACGAGTGTTTCGAACTAATTAGCTATGTTCACTGTGACTCGCATTTTTGCTATATTAGTGTATTCTCTTAATGCTGTAGAATTAACACCACGGAACACAGGAATATTGTTTGTAACGACGAACATAAACAATTGTTTCAACAAGTAATGTTGCCTAAATACATTCTGTCTGAAATTCACGAACAATTCAATTCTGTTAAAAAAAATTGATCTCATTGGCTCCCTTAAGGATAATAATATAGTTTTGGACGATGGAACATCTTGGTATAATAACTGGATTACAACGAATATGCAAGAAGAGTCCACATTTGCTTGTTATCAACAGGTGTGTTTTTCTACCTTTTGCCACGCATCAGCTTGATTAGATGCAAACGTTTCTGGTTTGACTTTGGAGAAGGTGTCCTCCATAGTGAATTTAGTACCTTTACCAGGTGAGATCTATTAGAAATAAAATATAAAATATTGGTTCTTGAACAATAGTCTAATAACAATTCTATTCACCTCCGTAACGAAATAATTGTGTTACAGAATATTTCAAAGGACCATTTATTAACCACACAGTTTTTATTGAACAGATTGCAAGAGTTCATTACGCACTTTAAATTCACTAATGTCAAATGAATGAATCATTAGTTAATTGAATGCAATCCTTCAATCTGTGATTCCACATTTAGATTTGAACACCCTGTTTTTAAGAATTACTGACAGTTTGTAAAATGCGAGATTAGGTGCTCTTATTTTAAGAACATCCTTAGAAAGTAATTCAATTGATTTTTCAGTAGCATATTATTGCATCCAGATAACTTCGTACACCTTCTGCTACTGATTGAACGTAAGCTATCTTCAACATCTAACATGATCTACCCTGTGAATTCCCATAATTTGTATGCTTACTACAAGTTAAGTACAACACAGTCGCTCTATACCCATTGCAAGTTCCAGAACATGATTTTGAAATGCATAAGGTTCATACTTACTCCGTAGAATGGGAGAAAGCAAGAATTCATGCAATGTATCAACTAAAGGACTAGTTTTAATCAGTAAGGATCTAATATATTTTTTCTCCGAATGAACCCAATCTTTATATTTGTAAACGTAGCCATAAGTTAATTTGCCCAGAATCGGCACTATTCTTAGGCAGCAGAGTGTGAGAAAGAATTATTTATGGTTAATCAACCATGAGACGATTGCATAGAATTTTAATGCATCTTTTCACCCATTTCATAGAAGATATTCCGAAGATATTATTTAGTCTTGAGTGCAGTGGGCACACCATGTCCCTCTCAATACTGCATCCGGTGACAAATGCGGCTGGAGAATGATATGTCGGCCGGTCGGTACCCGTTGGGCCCATGAGGCCTGTGTGGGGCGGAGTTTAGTTTGTTTGTTTTTATTATTTACTCTTTCAATTCCACTCTGTAAGTGGCATTTACTTTTACAATCTTTAACACACCTGAACTACCTTTCACACTCAAACAGTAGTGGATTAGTTTTAAATGTGATGCACCCTGATATATCAAGTGATCCATATTTTTATATACCTTCTGTTTTACCAAACACCTTTCACATAGCTAGAATTTTCCCATTAACTAAAATGTTACCTGTTTATTACAATGAATCACAATTATGAACGTATGCAAATATTTCCCTGTCAGTTTTCCTACAGATATTGATTTTATAATGGATATCAATAAAAGTGTAATAAATACTAAATCACTAATAACGAGTTAAATTTCATTCAACCAGCAAATATATTTATATCTTCTGAATCTTCCGTTAATGCTAATCGACACTTGATTGTCAGTATTGTGTTCTTTGTGCTTTTGTTAATTTGTCTTTTGTCTACAGCAATTTCGATGCACGAAATTGTTATCTTGAAAACCTGCTCGTCAGTACCAATCGTGACTCTGTCTCCAATCGGAGTAAATGTTGAAGTGCCTTCTGATCCTTTACTGACGAAGTGAATTCATGACGCCCAGGAGGTCGTCTGTAGCAACCTCTGGTAGCTGGTTTTCGTGGGAGAGAGTGATGTAAGAGGCAGTGTTGTACGCAGCAAGCAAACAGCGTCCAGAGACGCTCGCGTGTCGCTTATCGCGGAATGCTGACGGAACGTAACACGAATTCGCGCTTCCGACGGCGGCCGCACGGCTGCGAGCCACTGGTAGTCCGTTTACGAGCTTCTCTGAGTAACGCGCCGTTAACTTTCGCGTGGGGAATAACTTCTTCATTCTTCACGATGTAGCATTTACGATACCGTTCTGCAGAACACAGTTATGATGGGTTTATTAGGCGTGCGCGGTATCTGTACTCTCTTTTCTTAATTAAAGTAGTAAAATTAAGCTCTCAATGTTCGCGTATTTCTGTACTCTGTACTATCTGGATACACATTCCTACATATCCTGACAATCAGCAATTGGACAGCTACAAACATCTACCCCCTCGTAACGGCACATTATGTGTACTCTAAAATTTATTAATTTATTTATTTATCGCACTGGATTTTCATTGCTTTTGATCTAAATTAAGGACCCACGTCTGTATTTGAGTAACTTTTCTTCATCATGCCTATGAATTGTGGCCTATCATGCTATCTCATTTTCCTTTGTGTTAGTTCCATTTTCTGCCTAATAACTATTTCCTTTTTGTATATCACAACAAATATTCTACTACACTTTTTGATGTTTGACATTTCAGGCTCACTCTTGGTATGAATCTAGTACTCTTATGGAATAGATTGTTCATAATCTGCTAAAATTTCCGTACATACATATCCCACGTTTTGTTATTTTGGTGAAATAGGTTCTTCAGAGATGACCTATTCCACAAAAATATCGTCCAATGGCATTCCTAGCTTGGCGACAAGCTGAAATATGGATCACCTCACGCAGTTTCTGTGTCACTTCTCCAGCGGCAACGTTGCGAAAAATTCACCACATTATACGAAATGATATTCCTTGGATTTCCTACTTGTAAAAAGCTAACCTCAGCTAATGCTCGTCTCCTTTGACTCGTACGCGCTAGCTGTGCGTATCATTTATTTCAAGCGTCAACTTCGCTTCAGATTTTCTCCAGACGTAATTGACATATTGCGATGCAACTGACGCAATTCTTCTTGTTATTTTCGACGGTATTGTTTGCATAATTAATAATATGGAATATTCATTACAGTAATTTCAAGTTGAAAACTATACTTGTTTATATTTTAGATTGTCCCAAATATTTACTTTCATAAACCCTTACCATACTTTCATGCCCATGGAAGTCGTATTGAAATATCTGTTGTCGTTCCAGAGACATTTGGGGTGAAATACAAAACTGGGATGTGAAGACAGAGGAAGGTTTATCTACTTAATCGCAGATGCAGTAATAACGTAACAACTGGTATAAGATGGCATACAAGATAGATGCGATACCGTCATGGTGTGAAACATGTAGGAATTTGTGACGGATGGAGATCAGCGTGAGAAGCAAAAGGCCAGGATGGGAGCTGAGCATGTTCGGTTGGAGCGTTAGGAGTCGTCTGTAATTAAACGAAAATCTGATTCAGGACTCAAGAACAACATAGAACGAAAAAGATACAATGCCTGCAAAGTCATGACCTACCCGAGGAAAGAAGAAGAAGAAAATGGTTGGGGGGGGGGGGGGGGGAATGGCGTCCGCTCTTCCGTAGCGGAAGTTCCGGATTCGAGTCCGTCTCATCTAACTTTCTCACATGATGCAATTGAATTATTTCAATGTCGCACTGCAGCTAAAGTCATTGCTTTCCTTAGTAGTAGTAAAATAAGAACTCTGGCATAAAAGCAGTTTCACAGTCAAAATTCAAGTATCCAAATCAAGAACTCAATTTCATGTTCCCACCAACTCCCAAATCAACAATCTGGATAAAAATAGAAAACCTTTTCTACTTAAAATTGGTGAACAAAGTTGAGCTATTTGAGTGCTTAGAAAATCAACACACAAAATTTTATTTCAATCATATAGGTACGACAATTTTTATATCGTTTTCATCTATCCAGTTTCAACTACAACATAGATAAATGAAAAATAATCGAAAAAAAAATAGAAAAAACTGATGGTAAATGAAAATTGGACGAAAATGAAAAACTGGAAGTAAATGAAACCGAACGAAAGTGAAAAAAAATGAGATCAAAAATGAGTTCAATAATGAGATAGAAAGTAAATTAGGAGAAAATGAAACATGGTGGTAAACGAAAATTGGGCGGAAATAAAAATGGAGGTAAATGAAAAGTGAAGAAAAATGATGAAATGAGATCAAAAATTAGATAAAAAAATTTTCATTTAACTTCATTTTTTCATTTTCTTCCAAATTTTTTAAACTCATTTTTGATAAAAAATTTATCTAATGTTATCATTTTCTTTTACTTTTCGTTCACCTTTCATTTTTTCATTTCCAACCAATTTCCATTTACAGGCTTTTTTATTTTCTTCCAATTATTTATCATTTATCTATCTTATCAATTTTTTGTTGTCCATTCAAAAAGTATTTGAAACTGCGTAGATGAAAGCAAAGCAATCTGAGTTTTGTACCTATATGAATTAAATTAAAATTTCCATTACATTGATTTTCTAAGCTCTCAAAGAGCTCAGCTTTGTTTGTCATTTTTAGGTATAAATGGATTTTTACTTTTTCGAGACGGTTGATTTACAGTGGGGGGGGGGGGGGGGGGACGAGAAATTGAATCCTTGGTTTGGAAACTTGAAATTTGACTCTGAAAATGCTTTTGCGTTAGAACTCTCATTTCACTACTACTTCCCTACCTCCTGCTTCTTCCTTCCTCTCCTTAATAAATATACTACAGACGTGCTCGGCTAAGCAACAGGATTTTGGCGCGATCTGCGCCGCACAATGTTCCTAAGCCAGAAGGCGCTGCTTGTATATGGGTCATCTCTCAGCCAGCATGATCCGGACGAACACAGATGGTGGAATTGCTTCTCGTAGGGAACTCCAACGTTAGACGGGTGATGGAGCACCCTTATGGATATGGCTACTAGGGAGGGGAAGAAATCCAATGTGCACTCCATTTGAGTAGTGGTTGGAGTCATTCGGAGTATGGAACTGCTTCTTCGCAATGCCATGAAGAGCACAAGGTGCAACCAGTTTCAAGTAGTGAGTCATGCCGGTACCAACGATGCGTGTAGATTTGGATCGGAAGAATTTATCTTTGGTTGTACGCACTTTTATGAAGTGGAAAAGACTGACCGTCTTGCAAGATGAAGGCAATAGCTCATCATCTGCAAGGACAAGTGACAGGACCGACTGCGATCCTTTGGTACGGATCCGTGTGGATGGACTGAATCAGAGGCTCAGATGATTCTATAACTGTGTACGCTGCTGATTCCTCAAATTGCGCTATAGGGTGGTGGGGTTTGGGGTTCCGTTGAATAGGTCTGGCGCCCACTACACGCAGTAAGGGGCCACACGGGTAATATGGGCCGTGAGGCGTGGAAAAAGGCGCTTTTTTATGTTAGAGAAACTCAGGAACACAGAAAGACTTTCATTCTCAAAGGGTGTTTGTGACAAATAGGACGAATGAAAATATAAGGATCAATGGTTTTAACAGTTCTATATTGTCGTAGCTTTGTGTAAAGAGTACTGGAGCTCCAAATGTTAATAGAAAGTAGTGAACCACAAATAATTATTGACAGCAAAAGCTAGCTAAAGCCGGAGACAAGTTCAACCGGAAATTTTACGGACTGACAAACGGTGTTCATAAAGTAAACATTGAATAAAATAGATAAGGTTTATTGCTGCCACAAGCGGTTTATCCAGTAGAGAAATCAAAACAGTTCCTGTGGGTTAGTATTTGTAGAGGCTCTACCTGACAACCAGAATAAATTAATAATTACCAATCCCCTGACTCAGACGAATCTATTGACAAAATGTTCACAGAATGTATGAATCATATTTCAAAAACATACTCGAAGCATCCAGTTGTAGTTGGTGATAACTTTAACGCAGCCACGAAATAGTGACGAAAAAACATGTTCAAAACCGGATGCGAGTGTAAAGCATCATTCGAAATTGTACTCACCGCATTCTCCGAAAACTATCTCGAGCAGTTTGTACATGGTTCCACTATAAGAGAGAATGATTGTGGAAACAGATTTGTCCTCGTAGCAAGAATAATTCGGAGGCAATAAAGGGTATCAAAATAGATAGAGGTATTAGTGAACATAGAGTGGTCGTAGTGAAAGTGAATATCGAAATTCCCAAAACCACCAAAATTAAACGAAAAATATAACTATAGAAAGAATTAGCAACTAACATTGTGAATAAAGATCAGATATGGCATACATTCAAAGGAATAATATCGACACAACATTAATTTATCCCACAAAAATTAAAAAGAGAGCTGGTTGCCCCCCCCCCCCCCCCCGGGACCCCGTGATACACAAAACAGGTTAGATTACTCTGGAAAAAACAAATTAAAAAATAATGCCAACTTTAAACTGAGAGAGAATCCCAAATACTGTCAATCTTCTAACGACACTCGAGATTAATAGTGGACGTCAATGAGAGAAGCTTATAATAGGTTACACAACGAAAACATTTCTCTTAATTTGGTAGAAAATCCGAAGAATTTTTTCTCGGCCAATATCTTCACTATGCAATTGCGATAATAATGATACTGATGACATTTCTGCTAAAAAAGAATTATTAAACACTTCTTTCCGATTACTTCACAAAAAATAAATAAATAACAATAAAAATTATTATGAGTAAATACCCCAGATTTAGAATTTAGGATCAAAAATAGCCCACAGCAAGCGTAACTTGGAAGTAGGTAGTCTAGTGGAAACAAAGAAACTTAAATCACTTTACAAAAGCAAGTCTCCCGTCCCAGATTTGTATACTTGTTGGGTTCTTTTTAAAGTACGCTGATGCAATATCGCATGGAAGGTGAACTAACAGCAACTTTCGTTGGTAGAAAACGTAAAAGATGCAACAGTTCTACTACAGAAACTGCTTACTTTTCATTTGTTCAATCTAATTTAGAGAACTGCTGCGGCCTGTTGGATCCCCACCAAGTAGGATTGACGGAGGGTATAGAGAAACTTCAGGGAAGGGCAGGTTGCGAGGGTGAAGGTCGGGGTGAGAGTTTAAAATGGGAAAATGATTAATTTTTATACTCACAACCACCAGCTGCGAACCAAATTCCTAAACATGCAAAAACATTGGAACTGCGATTGCGAATGTTTGACTCGATTTCTAGGGGATGATATCACACGTTCGCAGCTTTCCTTCCCTGCATATGATTAACAAAACAAATTATAATAAAATCAAGTTCATGAGAGAAAAGGGTGTACTAACTACTATTTTTGAAAACACGTGAAAGTTCACTTTATGTTGTTTATTTCACAATCTCAGAACCCTGTGGCTGATACGTCTGTACGTCGGCACATTTATCAAATATAACTCGTGAGCCCCCAGACAAAATGAATATTTGTCGCGAATTGATTTCACACCACGTGACTGTCTCAAACACCGTTTATGTTCATGCCTATGCGACGATACGTGTTCCATTAACAAATCACAGTTACTTTAATTCAATGCGATGCACACCTTGTTCCACTGGCTAAATATTCACCAACACACAGTAGCACTCGATTTAACTTGGTGCAGTCTACGACGAGCAACCACACGTGGCGATTGCCACAGACAAATCTAAAGTCACCACCTCGAGATCCACATGCCGACTGATGCAGAGCGACGCCGCCCGGCCAGCCACACCACGTGCTCTGGAGTCCCACTTCCTGCCCACGTGCGTGCGCGCGCGCCAAAACTCAACTGCCGGGGTTTTTTCCCCTACGTCATCAACTTCCCCATGTGAGCTGTTATAACCGATTTGCCAACGTACAGCGCTCAGCCAATACATTTCTAAAACTTTACTTAAAATCAAAATAATTACACTACACATTAAATAAATTGTCTTCTTAGGTTTTTATATTGGTATAAACATACTTTGTACTATTTATCATAATCGTGCAATTTCTTATGTCACAGATAAGTGATTTAACTGAATACTTTAAGATAAAATACACAAGATTAATTGAAAATAAAATGAGAAATAGTTAATATATTATTTTTATAAACAAACATTGCCATGCTAGTTGTGTAACTGTCTTGTCTTCGTTGGTAATTTATTACTTTTCATTGTCAATTAAACATATTACGTTAGAAGTGACTATATCAGCTAATATATTGTTTATTTATCAACAGGCTATTTTGTAATGAGGGCCTTAAAGGTTCCTAACTGCATCGTATTACTTCAAATGCCAGTAGTATTACAATATTTGTGCATTGCACTGTGGCTGGCACTCGCCATTGTCCCTCTCTCCCCTCACCGGAAACGAACTGGAAAATCCTAAGTTGGAACAAGCCACCAACGTCGGCCTGCTCGCTGGCCTCCCGTCAGCTACAAGCACACAGCAAATCTCAACGTGGATAATTTCTACCTATGGCCTAACTATAAATGTTGTCACCCAACTGTGTACATGCATTGCTACCATAATTAATAAGATTAAAATTGTGTAACATTTAGTGCATTGGCATGGTCAATGTTTGCAGTGAACTTCATACTGTTTAATTATCAAATGCTATTAATTAGCAATATTTCTATTGGGCGGTAATCTCACAAGGTCGTTTCGTATTATCGCGATACAGGAGAGAGAGTGTCATGGAAACATGCACTAATTTGGGTGGAAATCATTAAAACAAACGCGTTGGCGAGAACTGTTTGCGGAATTTCTTTCACCAATTTCATCGAATGTGAACATATTTTATTGGCCTCAAAGACATAGGAAGAGTTGATCATCGTAATAAAATAAGAGAAATCAGATCGAAAAGGGAAAGATATAAGTGTTCCTTCGTCACGTGTGCTATTAGAGAATGGAACAATACTAATACATTATGAAAATAATTCCATAAACCTCCTGCCAGGAACAAGTGTGATTTACAGAACAAATATGTGGCTGTAGATATAAATATATGACATGCCACAACTGCAAGGTATTCGACAGCGTTGAGCATAATAACAAATTTTGTTAACGACCCTTAACAGGTACTTTTCAACGTCCCTCTTTCGGTACCCCAGGACGTTTTCGCTGCCTGACACACACACACACACACACACACACACACACACACACAGGGGCGTCAGATTATGAGGATTCTGGAGGCTTGCTATACTGAACATAAGTGTCACAGACGTTTACAGCAGCCTTGCAAACCTGCCTTCCCATGACATTTCCTTTCCTAGATACAGGTCACCAAACGGAATATAACAACAGATTTATTAGGGAATTTTTGTCTCAACTGCTGTTAGAGGTTGTAATCAAGGAACATGGCACCTTGCTGCAGAGCGCGTGGTTGCTCGTCGTCGGATGTTGGAGTCCTCCCTGGGGCATGGGTATGTGTGTGTGTTGTCTTTGGTTAGTTTAAATAGTCTGTAAGTCTAGGGACTGATTACCGCAGCTGTTTGGTCAAATAGGCTTATAAACATCTGAACATTTGAAACAATATTGACATGTGAAAATTTGTGCCATTGCTGGCACTCGAACCCGGATTTCCTGCTTACTAGGCAGTTGTGCTAACCCCTGCACCACACAGGCACACGGGCTTCACACACCAACACAGAATACTCAAGCAATTACTGACATAAATCACCACGTGTCCACTGCTTTGGAAATTGTACTTCATTGCTGATATTCCCTCCAAGAGGCCGGTCTCCGTGTGCGCCCACACTGAAGGAAACATCAGACCACGACATGCTACAGTACAATTAAGAACTGTGGTGTCAGTCCTTTCCTTCACCTCATAATTTTTATGAAAACATTGTCTCTTGCGTTATTCAGTAATTAGTTTCCGTGTGAATATACATTCACTACCATAAAAAAGTTTGTGGGATCAGTGTGGCTTTCCTGAAGAACCATGATTGAGTCGGAAATATATTTCTCAATGGGATCTCTTGTTTACATTTCAAGCTTGATTTAGATGTCATTATTACTTCGTTGATGTTCAAATATTTGTAAAGCTAACGGACCAAACTACTGAGATCATCTGTCCCTAGACTTGCAAACTAACTGATGCTAAGAACAATATACACACCCATGTCCGAGGCAGGATTCGAACCTCCCAAGGGGAGCGGCCCAGAAATACTTGACAAAGCGCCTTAGACAACCGGCCATTCCCGCGTGGCCCCTTTGTTGATAATCTTTCTCTGCAGCCGGCACTTTCAGTGTGGCTGGGAGAAGCTTTCTTCTCGAATACGTCTTCGCAAAGTGTATACTTTTCCTTCCTTTGCGACTGCTCCTCATCGCAAATTGGTATCAACACCTTTAAACAGTTGATTTATGACGCTGCTTGCATTCCTTGTTGGAGTCTTAAATGATATATGACCGAAATTCAGTAAGTCACATACTACTCACTCTATTCGTCATCAGTACCCCTGCATCCACTACTTCTTTATGATTTTCTAATGTGTAGATCATCTATGTCATTATGCTTACAAAATATATATATATAAGCATGTGCCACTCTTTCATTCTTTATTTCATCGTAATTTGTCATATTCACTTACCTGGATTAACGTCATCCTCTTCTTCTGCTTCATCTGCTGACTTTATTATAATTTAATATGTTAATACTGTGTAGCTTAACGATAATTTTCAGTTCTTACTGCCTTATTTGTCCGTTTACTGGTGTTTTCCTGTGTAACATGGCATCGATCTCTCACCCGTGAATCTCTTTGTGTTTTGGTGTTTATGTTTCCATTTTTTTACATCCGTGCTTTGCAAATTTTCACACTTGTAGAGAAAATGTCTTCGTGTTGGTTTCGGAACCTAAATCCTTAGACATTGAGACTGCTTGAATGTACACTTCTGAGCTGCGTGAAGTAGCCTAATGAAAACTGACAAGGAACTGAGCTGAAACCCTATAAGCCTGTTGCATTAGAGTGGATTTGTGAGCTTCTTCTAGATGGAAACAGAGATGATCTTCCCGGCACTTTACAAACAGAATAAGGAATGAGATAAAGATATTCCCTGCGGATAACTACTCAAAATCTTCCAAGAAATCTGCTGGTGGTTCGGGAAACATTTCGAGAAAAGGTATCAGTTATGTACTAGTAATATTTTCCCTTTAGATTAGAAATCGCAATTCACATTTAATTTTCCCTGCAAATTCGTAGATACAATGGGAAATGTGTTATTTAACTTGGGAATATCGCATTATTAATCTTTCATCGTCATTCTGCTATGTGAGAAAATAAAAAGTCGAAGAATCAAAACTTTTATGTGGATTTCTAAGATAGCTTTGTTGAAACTATTTTATTTCCATTCATAACCAGATTTAGCAGTTCTTCCAGTCATCTTCAGATGCTCTCTACAATCTGCAGATGACAAAAATAAACATTTCATATTCATCTGCTCCAGTCGTCGTCGGCAAAACAAGTACTAGAATGGGACCATTTATGCTCTTGATTATACCGATGACGTATTCAAAACGTTTATTTCATTTTTTATCAGTAAGACGGCCTAATATGGTAATTTATTTTAAAACTTCAGCGCAGTCCCTTCTCGGCTACGATGAAGTGGTCAATTTATTTATGTTATATGCACATTGCAGAGAGTATCTGAGAACATCAACAAGGTCTGCTGAAACTAGCTATAAATTGAAATAAAATCGTTTCAACAAAGCGATATTGGCAATACACGTAATAAATCATACCATATCGCCCCCAAAAATGTTCATATTATATAGAGGAATAAAATTTTCTACCGACTAGCCTTCGTATCAATCATTCGAGGAAACTTCCATAGCATAAAATGGTATGAATCCGATTTTTATGCAAAAGTGAAACTTTTTTTCCGGATAAACTGCTTCAACAGGGAATGCGGCTTTGCTTTGTTTACATACAGAAGATTATTCTGGCATTTAATTACATGCAGCAACTTTCACATTCCTATTTTCCTTGCATTCAAATTCATGTGAACGCAAATCTTTGCGCAACAAGATAAAATGTCTGCTACTAAGAGTCCGCGCAAAAGACCTGCGGCAAACTTACGAACTAATGATGAATGTTTAGTTCGAATGTTTGTAAATCTATTAGACCAAAATACTTCGGTCATCAGTACCTAGACTTACAAACTACTTAAACTAACTTACACTAAGGACAACACACACTCGTGTCCGAGGGAGGACTCGAACCTCCGTATTTGCGGCCATAAGAAATGATCCTTTCACCCAGTCTCCAATCTATGATACGTTAAAAATTAAACGTCATACCGTATTGAATCTCATACACATACGTCCATTAATAGCATAGAATATTTACATTCGTTGCAACCTTTTTAATGGAATCCTGCTATGCTCCCATTACTGCACGAGATGTCACTCAAAACGCCAGTTGCCATACAGAATGGCTAATATTAATTGCTTCTGATGACTTTCTCTGCCTGAGTTTCATAAAATGAATCAGTTTCACGAAAGTGATTACCGCGTCATATATTACCTAACATCGATCTCTGAACTGAATACCCATCTCTACCCATTGACCAATGAACAATTTAATCGTTACGGCAGACAAGTCGTCCCTTTGTAGAGACAGTTAGTGCTCTCGGTGCGGAGCCGGAGAGGTGCGCCAGTTTTTAGCATTTCGGACAACAAATAGCGACTCGTGGGAACCATTAAAAGTTCCATTTTCGTTCTAATTAAAATCTGACACATGTTACCGCACTACTCATATCCAATATAAAATTAAGAATAATGAAATAAATGGCAGTCTCTGTTGTAATATTCTTTATTATATCCAATAACGCGTTTCACGATGTTAGCGTGTCATCAGACTCCACCCAAATAAGTTCTGACTTTTCAAAATTTACTCAGCTTAGCCATGTTAGATTCGCTGCCCGCCAAGTACACGGACTGTAATAAAACATTTGTCTGTTTCCAGTCTGATAATGCGCGTTATTGGATATAATAAAGACTATTGCAACAGAGACTGCGATTTATTTAATTATTCACCACTGTTACTGCACCAGTCGCCACCACCATCATGAAATGGAATGAATATAAAGAAAACTTTATGTGAACTACAATTCGTTATTGAAACCAATGACGTATTTCAAGACTTGAATAGAGGAAGAAAGAGACTGTTCTTTAATGCACCAAACAATCAAAAAATGCACAAGTCAGACCAATTTACAACTTTGTTGATATGAAATCGCCGGCCGCGATGACCGAGCGGTCTGCTGCGTGCCAGTCGCGGGCGGGGGTTCGAATCCCCCTCGGGCATGCATGTTTGTGCCGTCTTTAGTATAAGCTAGTTTGTAAGTATTTTGTAGGTTTAGTGACTGATGACCCCGTAGTTGAGTCCCATAAGCACTACAAACATTTGAACATGTTTGATATGAAAATCAGAGGTTGCTTTATTGATTTGAATCTAAAATTTGTGTGAAGGAAAATGTAATTTTTGTTTTGTTTTTGCTAAACAAGTCAATCACTTTCTCCTTGAAACCAGGGAGTTTTCGCTCTTTTCCTGTTGAGACCGAGGAGACAAAAGCCTAACAGGCGGTTCGTGACGATTGCACCTCAGAGCCACGTCTTCACTCTGCGCATTCTGCTGAACAAACGCCATATGGTGCACATCATGGCGGGCTTAGTTTGCAAGAATACAACTAATTTCTTCACAGCTGGGTAAAACGCATTTTCTGGAAGTGTAGCGTGGAGACTTGTTTTTTCCACACTCTTTATCAGTCTAGGTTTCATACCATGCTGGCTTCTGCTTACAACTTATCAATTAGATAAAATGTTTGCAAACTTTTTATGTCTCTCATGAAAATTTCTCTCTTCTCCTTATTCATTAAATATGGACAAAGAATACCACCTTTGACAGGTATGTCTACCTTTCCCAAATCTTGCGGTAAGTCACTCGATTAAAGAATCCATGTACGGATTATGAAGTGTCGCTCTGAGCCGCGGTGGAGTGGCCGAGCGTTTTAAGGAGCTTTCTGCGGAGCGCATTGTTGCTCGTCGACGGAGGTTCGAGTCCTCCCTCGGGTGTGTGTGTGTGTGTGTGTGTGTGTGTGTGTTGTCCATAGTGTAAGTTCGTTTAAATAGTTTGTAAGTCTAGGGAACGATGCCCATAGCAGTTTGGTCCAATAGGTTTACAACCATTTTAACTTTTTGTCACTCTGAGATAGTGTTCGGGCTTGAAGAACTTGACATACATGTTCTATCTATGCGTCTGGCTTCCAAACAAACTTGGTATTTTTGTGTCTATGTCAAGTTCTAGGCTAAGGAAAGGGAAACCTACGTTTTTAGCGTTTGTCGATTTGGAGAAAGCTTTTGACAATGTCGACTGGAATACACTATTCCAAATTCTGAAGGTCGCAGGGGTAAAGTATAGGGACCGAAGCGTTATATTCAACCTATACAAAAACCCGTCAGTGGTTATTAGAGTCGAAGGGCAAGAAAGGGACGCGGAGGTTGAGAAGGGAGTAAGACAGGGTTGTAGACTTTCCCCGATGTTGTTCAATCTGTACATTGAGCAGGCATTGAAGGAATGGAAGGAAAAATTTGGAGAGGGCATTAAAGTGCAGGGAGAAGAAATAAATACAATGCGGTTTGCTGGTGACATAGTAATTCTGTTAGAGACCGCAAAAAATCTGGAAGAGCAATTGAATGGAATGGACAGTGTCTTGAAAGGAAGATATAAGATGAACATTAACAAGAGTAAAACGAAGGTAATGAAATGCAATGTCAGAAAATCAGGCGAGACTGAAGGAATTAGATTAGGTAATGGGACAATAAAAGTAGTAGATGGATTTTGTTATTTGGTTAGCAAGATTACTACTGATGGCAGAAGTAAAGAAGATATAAAATGCAGAATGGTTATGGGAAGAAAAGAGTTTCTAAAGAAGCGAAACTTGTTAACATCCAATATTAATTTAAATGTTAGGAAGTCCTTTCTGAAAGCATTTGTCTGGAGTGTAGCGTTGTATGGGAGTAAGGAGTTCAGATAAAAAGATGATAGAAGCTTTTGAAATGTGGTTCTACAGACGAATGATGAAAATTAGATGGGTAGATCACGTAACTAATGAGGAGGTGCTTAACCGAATCGGGGAGAAAAGGAGTTTCTGGCATATCCTGACTAAGAGAAGGGATAGATTGGTTGGACACATTCTGAGACATCAAGGAATTGTCAACTTAGCATTAGAAGGAAGCGTGTGGGGTAAAAATCGTAGAGGGAGACCAAGGGACGAATATATTAAGGAGATTCAAAATTGTGTAGGTTGCCGAACGTATTCTCAGATGAAGAGACTTGCACAGGACAGGGTAGCGTGGAGAGCTGCATCAAACCAGTCTACGGACTGAAGACTACAACATCAACAACACCTAACAATTTTTCGTGGATGCTGGTCTACATGTGGTGGTCTTTAGTGACTTTAGAATGCTCCGTCTATTATTCCAATGGATTTTTCGTTTTATCGATTCACCACTAGGCATATGCCATTTTTGTGTTTGTTGTGTTTATGTTTTACGTGATGTTGCCAACTGTTGAATGTCTGTTTGTGCTATCTTTGCTTTATGTTCGTGTGTGTGTGTATTTCCGACGTAATTGTGGAAAATATTGCACCAATTATAGATATTTTTATTTGTTTATTTTTTTATTTTATGGCTCTTACTCGAGTAGAGAGAGAGAGAGAGAGAGAGAGAGAGAGAGAGAGAGCTGGGGGAAAGACAGAAAGACAGATATATCAGATGTGGGTTTGTGTATTTATCTGAGGTCTGGTTATGTATAATTTTTATTTTCAATTTTTTCCCCTTCTTTCTTCCTTATGAAATTGTGTGTGTGAATATTTCTCTGTAATTACTGTCTCATTTCTTTGATTAGGTTCAGCAGTCAGTTTTCATTTATGTTTGTCTGCCAATGTATTAATTGTTTGTTCTCGGCTATAGCATTCCGGATATGATAGTTTTCTTAAGTGTTGTATGAGGTGTTTGTTGTGGTTGTCGGTACTGATAATCTTCATGCCTTGGTCTTTATCGGTTCGGTAATGTTTGTGTTGTGTTAAGTGTTCAGCAAATGTGGAGTGGTTTATTTCATATTTCCAACGTCTGATGTGTTCTTTGTATCGTGTTTTGAAATCTCTGTTTGTCATTCCTATGTACTCTGCGTCACAGCTTTGGCATTCAAGTTCGTATAATCCTGATCCTTGGAATATGCTTTCTTGATTTTTGGATGTAGAATTGTTTGTAGAGATTGGGCAGTTTTAATGCTGTGTGGAGTCCCCCTTTCTTCAGTATGTTTGTTACTCTGTGTTTCAATTTATGTATATAAGTCATCTGTTTTCTTTTTGTGTGTGTTTGTTGTTTGTATTTGTGTGTTTGGATGTTGCGTAAATTGCTATTTATTTGTTTTGTGTGTGTGTGGTTTTTTTTTATGTTTTTCTTTCAGTTTTCTGATCGAGTTTCTTCTATACTTGTGTGTAGTAACCATTGTTCCTTGCTATTTGTATAATTGTGTTCATTTTTCTTGACAGTTTTTCTTGTTGAGAGGGATTCTATTAGCCTATATAACATGTGTCTAAATGAAGCAAGTTTCTGCTTTTGGAGATGATTGGAGGTAGAATGTATAATCATGTCTGTCGCTGTTGGTTTTCGATAATTGTTGAACGAAAGTTTGCCGCTTTCTTTTTCTGTTGTTATAGCAAGAAAATTTAATTTGCTGTCATTTTCTTTTTGAATTGTGAACTTTATGTTTTTTGGCCTTTGTTTATTTCAGAGTGAAGTTCATCAATTTTTTATTTGGTTCGTCTCTCATGCATACAATGTCATATACATATCTGTGCCAATATATAACTTCGAATCTTCCATCCGTCTCTACCTTTTCCAATATCTGGTTTTCTATGTGACTGATGAAAATGTTAGGAACCAATAGGTAGTATCTACAATCTTATTTTACTGCCTCTAAAATAATTTGTCTCTCCTATTTAAAATAATTATTTACTAACAGATCAGTATTGATGTTTTTATATACATAGTGGAGATTGTCTGTAGGCTGGAGTTTGTTAACTATTCGTTCTAGATACGAAGAATACCTTGGTATAATAAGCAAACAATTAACGAATGCATCTGAAAATATTGCACTATCTAGTCACCTGAAACGTGATATAGTGTTTTGATTGTTTTCGCTGTTGTTTGCAAACCGCATGAGACTATCCTAAGTCGTCTTTGAATACCCTGATTGCTCTATATTTGTGTGACCATCTAGTTTCACAGACCAGTGGAATGTTAGGTATAGTTTTCCTCCGTAATACGCTTTATCTACAGAACCTAATAAATTCTTTTATTCTACCGACAATGTCGCGAATTTCCTGGACACTGTTCAAGTCATTCATAAATAAGTTAAGTCTGTGCGATACAAGTAGATGTAAACAGATGAAGGATACTTTTCTTTGATCCTTGCCTTGACTTCAGTTTCAGGGCCTGTCATTATCGAACAGCCCTGAAAGCTCAATCAAATTAACTTATTATATCAAGGCCAAAACGTATAGTAAGTTGTATAATACGATGAATAAATTCCTTAAACATGCAATGTTGTTGGCACTGAAAACATTAAAACTTTTTCTTTTACTGTGAAGTGGAATTTTTCTTCCACAAAAATTTTATTCGCACCGACAGTACCTTTCCCACTAATATCAGCAGTTTCATCTGCCAATAATGAAAACGCTGATGATCGGTTTACTCTTCTACATTTTCGTGTTGTAGTGCAGAACCACATGAGCTTATTACATTTTTTTAGCTCTGTGGGCTATTTAATAGGCTTCCCCACTGTGGTTTTGCAAATGATACTCTAACACTTTATCACCTACACTTGCTTTAAACGATATCTTCTTCATTGGAATTTTTTCCTCTAATGAACATGTCATGAGTGCTATGAAATTTAAAGTTGCAAACATTGATTTTAGTTTGCTATTGATATTTACAAGCTCGGTGATCCAACCGTCTAACTGTCCCATGACGTTTCTCTTTCCCGTTTCTGCGGGCTCACAAAACGTTTGGCCTTACTTGTAGATTCGAAATGTCGACTGCTATTTTCATGACCTCGAGAATCTTCATGAAAGTGTTTGTAATCTTGGAAGGCCTTTATTACGAAAGAACCGAACATTTCTCCTTGTTCGAATTGGTTTTAAAAGAGTGCTGAACTTTAAGAAGCCGTCATCTTGGGCGAGTAAACTAACCATAAGTACTTTTCTGACCACGTTTTCTGAAAAGGTGTTTATAGTTTATTATCTATCTAAATCAAACTTAGAACACATGAGCTTGAAAGCAACTGATACTTGATTCCCTATGCCATTGATTGGTTTATGCAATCGCCTAAATCAAAGCTGTGATCAGTTCTAATGAATGCAGTTACCCCCCCCCCCTTTTTATATATATATTAGAGACTGAAGTTGATGGCTTGATGTCATCCCACTCAGTAGTATCAAGAGCAGTGATATCAGACAGCTCTGTCGTAATGCTGGAGGAACATTCTGGGAATGATACTGATGATTGGTAATGATGAAGCTCTTGTCGAGAAATATCGTTAATTTAAAATCTGTTGTGTGATGCAATTTGCAAAGGACTGGATTTGGAACTTCTCAAGAGTCCAACAGAGTCCTTTTCTGTGTCGCAGAAACAGCGTTTAGTCGAAAGAAATTCCTGATATCCATTTCTGAAATAATTCAAGACGACTTAATTTTATTCTAAAATTAAAATTGTGTTTTTATCATGGACTAAACTTCAAAATCATCTTTTCTCATATTAGTTGCTACTTCGACACAGCGAGTTCTCATTGATGAATCTCTGCTCACAATCCACTATCAGCTTCCGTGCTAGCTTACTGCTAAAGCATAAAGCTTTGTCACTGGAACGCTCATGAATATCTAAATTTTTTGTTTCTGAAATGCGTTTTATCAATCAAAAACCCTTTTGCCACGTCTTTTAACTTGTAAGTGTAACTTATTTCCCAAAGCTTGTTGGGAACGCAGAGGGATCGCGCCTCTGCCGCTCTGCCATTTCCCTGATTACACCTTTCACTGTCTCTAACACTTCGGAATTCTCCCCAACTACAGGTCGATCTGCCTCGTGACTAACGACAATTGATACCCTCCAATTTCCCTGCAATGAGGGCAACAAGGGTCTGGGCACGGATTAGCGGTGTAGCGCTGCCGCCTACATCGTCCACAATTTGTCTCAGTTGAGGAAACACAGTGGGAATCGTCACTACGAGACAGAGAGGTGGAAATTCGATTGGTATCCTTCTATGGGAGTTGTGGCACACAATATTTTATCGGTCCCTGCTCCTTTCTAACTAATTAATTAATCAACATGAGATACAGAAATATCCTTTTGTGACAGACAATAACAGCGAAAGTTGTTCTTTGCGAACTGTGAATATGGAGGGCTATGTTCAGTATTCAGCAAATTACTAACTCAGAATTTTCCCAAGTCGCCTGCTTATGGAGATCTGTATCTCGCTTCCGTGTTGTATAGATAATTCGCAGTCCACATTGGATTTCGTCCACATTCGCCGCTGTTCAGAGCATGGATGCGTATAAAGGTGGAGATTTAGTGTAGCTTGTGGTGATATTTTGACACTAAAACAGCATATTTTGCAAGTAAAAGGAAGCCTCTTTTTCTAGCTTCAGACTTAAAATAAGCGAGCGAGATATAATTAACGTTCCAGAGCTAGGCTTGTATAAAGGTTTACTTCAATGATACCAGTAAATAAATATTTATCGACCAGCATAATAATTTGTAACAACGTTTTATCTCATCAATTTGTTGACAAGGAAGAAATGTTCCAGGCGTTTTTAAGAGACTGTTCACTTCTGTGCTGTCTGCGGTAGCATAAGACTGATTGCGCGACTACTGCCGTCGGAGACTGGAACCATATCTAAGTCATGGGTGGGTGTGTTGTCCTTACCGTAAGTTAGTTTAAGTAGTTTGTAAGTCTAAGGACCAATAACGCTATCAGTTTAATCAAAATGTTCAAATGTTTGTAGATCTATCGGACCAAACTACGTGGTCATCAGTCTGTAGCTTACAAACTACTTAAACCTAGATAAACTAACCTAAGGACAACACACACATCCATGCCCCAGGGAGGACTCGAACCTCCACGGTGAGCAACCGCGCGTTCCGCAGCGAGACGCTTTAGACCGCTCGGCTACTCCACCGCGGCTCAGTTTAATCCCTTAGGTTTACAAACATTTGAAAATTTCGAACGTTTTCTGAACATACTAACTGCCTATCCTATTGCCTTTTCTAACAGCATGAATGGCTGGTTAGAAAGTTCACCATAATCAAATTAAATGGAATCTTTAAGTAATTTAGTATCACTAAATTACAATTATTAAACTCACAATCGCAAAGTCTGAAGTGAGAAGAACGTCATCAGACTAGGTGATATTTTACAGAAATATCGAAACTGGTTAATGTACTGTATCTGGTGTTAATTGAAATGGGTGAATCATAGCTTTCCCTTTTCATGCTTCAGTCAGATTCAGCGTAGCTTATGGGATGGGCTTTTGTTATGTCGGCCTCTGGTCGCGCTTCCAAGGGCGGTAGAACAACCCACATATCGGATGGACAGTTGAAAAAACACATAGCGTTTCCGGGTAACGCCGCAGCTTCAAACGATAACCCGACTTACATTTTCCACGTGAAGTTACCACAACAATAACGACAGAACAAGATCGCTCCGCCAAACGTCGATACGCCCGGACTAATGTTTAACCCGGAGAAGCTGCCACATCTGGCAGTTCTCTGCGAATGTTTTCTGTCTTATTTACTGGATGGCGTCAAGGACACGTAAAACGCGACGCTCTGCGAACTTCTGGGATTCTCCTGGTACGAAACTGCTCTTGCTCTGGATCTCGACCTTGGCCTGAGTAATGAGTGTCTTTAGTGTGAGTGACTCCTGGAACGAACTTTACCTCAGGAATCTCTCTCGGTCTCTGCGTCCAAGTCATGTTCTACAAAGTTTGTTGCCGCGGCGGAGCGACCGAGCGCATTGAGGCGATGCTCGAGGCCGTTCCCTGTGTGGGCTTCGAATCCCCCCTCGGGCATGGATGTTTGTGCCCTCTTTATTATAAGCTAGTTCATAAGCAGTTTGTAATTTTAGGGACTGATGAGCCCAAAGTTAAGTTCCATAAGCTTTACAAACATTTGAACAAAGTTTTTGTCTTGTAATCAGTTTCACTACCACTTGTACTGACTGTGGGTGGAAATAAAATCTGTTCTCTAGAACTGAAAAAAATGTTCAAATGTTTGTAAATCTAACGGACCAAAGTGCGTGGTCATCAGTCCGTAGCTTACAAACTACTTAAACTAAGGTAAACTAACCTAAGGACAATACACACACCCATGCCCCAGGGAGGACTCGAACCTCCGACGGCGAGCAACCCCGTGCTCCGCAGCGAGGCGCTTTAGACCGCTCGGCTACTCCACCGCGGCTTTAGCACTGAGCTTCTACATCTACATCTACATACATACTCCGCAATTCACCGTAAGGTGCGTGGCGGAGGGTACACTGTACCACTACTAGGCATTTCCTTTCCTATTCCACTCCCAAATGGAACGAGGAAAAAAAGAATGCCTATATGCTTCCGTACGAGCCCTAATTTCTCTTATCTTGTCCTTGTGATCTTTACGCGAAATGTAAGTAGGCGGCAGCAAGATCGTACTACACTCAGCTTCAAATTCCGGCCCTCTAAATTTACTCAACAGAAATTCACAGAAAGAACGTCGTCTTTCTTCCAGCGATCCCCAATTAAGTTGCCGGAGCATTTCCGTGACACTCGCGCATTGGTCGAACCTACCGGTAACAAATCTAGCTGCTCTTCCTGAACCGCCTCTATGTCTTCCTTTAAACTGATCTGCTGCGGGTCCCAAACCCTTAAGCAATACTCAAGACGTGGTCGTACAAGCGTCTTATACGCGGTCTCCTTTACAGGTGAAGTATATCTTCCCAAAATTCTCCCAATAAACCGAAGTCGGCTGTCCGCCGTACTCACAACTGTCCTTACATGTTCGTTCCATTTCATACCGCTCTGCAATGTTACGCCTAGATATTTCAACGACGCGACAGCATCAAGAATCTCTCTACTAACGCTTTATTCGAACATTATAGGATTGTTTTTCTTTGGTCACAACAGGTATTCTACAGTTCCCTTATGCTTGGTAACTTGCGGCAGTGCTTGTAGTTTATGTACTACATCAAAGTACGTAGTTTCGTTCCTGGTTCAACTGTAGAATATGCAATGTTCAGTCACATTAATGGGAAAGCCTCAATAAACAGATTTTGCAGCGCAGACAGCTGCCAGACTAGCAGGCACAGAGTCAGGGATGTTCTGGAAGGCACTGACAGGGATACGGAGCCATGCCGACTGTAGAGCCGTTGCCAGCTGCATTGGGTTTGTCGGTTGAGGCTCCATGGGCAGAACAGCCCGATCGTGGTGGTGCTACAGATACTTGATGGGATTTAAACCCGAATGGTTTGGTGGCCAGATAGTGCGGTACACTCACCCTTGTGGTCTTCGAATCACGCACTTATACTCTGAGCTGTATGACACGCTGTGCGGTTCAATTGGTATATGATATCGTGTCGAGGAAACAAACCTCATGTAGAGCTGCACTTGCTCCTCGAGGATAAATGCATTCTTGGGTTCATCCACTGGGCCTTCCAGAATGAGGACATGACCCAAGGCATTCCACGAAAACATTACCCAGATTGTAATGCTCCCTCTGTCAACTTGGAAACTTCCAATGACTGTGCAGAATGTTTGCTTTCAGTCGTTTCACGGCGATCACGCGAAGAGCCATCAGTCAGAAGGAACATAGATAGTGAATTATCTGAAAAGACTTCCTGTCACTGTCAACCACTGAACGTACAGCTCTGGTACTGGCTCACAAATTTCAGGCTTTGTCGCAGATGAGAAACAGTCGGGTACATGAACTAGGTACCTGTTGGGGGCGGCGCGGGGGTAGCCGTGGCTGAAAGGCAACGATCCTTGCTGTGGGATGCGCGTCTGCTCCCCATCGGAGGTTCTATTCCTTCGGGCATGTGCGTGTATGTCGCCCTTAGCATAAGTTAATTAAAGTAGTTTGTATTTCTAGGGACTTCTAACCACTGCACTTTGGTGCCATAGTTTTACAAGCATTTGAACACGGAACTTGCTGGGGAAAGCCACATGCAACAGTGTTCATGGAATGGCCGTTGAGAAGACAGCGATGATAGCTCCCTATTTCTTCTCGATAGCTCAAATGTTCAAATGTTTGTAAACCTATCGGACTCAAATGCTGGGTTATTAGTCCGTAGCTTACAAACTACTTCAACTTAGGTAAACTAACTTAATGACAACACAAACAACCATGCCCGAGCGGGGACTTGACTCCCGATGGCGGACGGCCGCGCGCACCGCAGCACGGCACCCCAGTACGCACGGCTAATCCGCCGCGGCATCTGGATAGCTAGTTGCTCAAAAGTTCCACGTCTATTCGTCCGCACACATCTCCAACACTGTCGTTCACGCTTGTGTTCTATGGGTCGTGGTGCACTGGAGTAGCCTCACCGCCAGTTTTGGTATGCGCCATTTTGTTTCAAATGTTTGTATAGTCTATGGGACTTAACTACGGGGTCATCAGTCCCTAAACTTACAAACTACTTATGAACTACTTACGAACTAGGACGGCACAAGTATCCATGCCCGAGGGGGGATTCGAACCCCCGACCGTAATGGCCGTGCAGACCGTGACTGGAGCGCCTTAGTCTCCTCGGCCACCGCGGCCGGCGCGCCATTTTGCCATGCACGGTATACTGTAATCACGGTGGTAAGCGAACAGTTTACTAACTTAGCCATTTCGGAAGTGTTTCCACCCTTAAACTGAAATCCAATAACCATGCTCGTTTGGATGTCAAATAAATAGCTCCGTTTTCTCATTAGTAAAATGACTGCAATGTTAATATCGTACTACCATCATGCTTCATACACACTCCACTGCTAGCACTGCCACTTGTTTGTAATAAAAGTTGAAGTCGAACATTGACAGCGGTCAAATTAATGTGACTGATCAGTATAGGCACGGCATACTGTTGTTATTGTTGTTGTGCTGGCCTTCAATATGGAGACTGGTGCAGCTCTCCACCCTAATATATCCTGTAAAAGACTTTTCATATCATAAGAACGGAAACCCACGTACATTTGAATCTGTATTCACCTCTCGGTCACTCCCTGCGATTTTTAGCCCACAATGGTATATTGATGATTGCATAACGTCTCACATTTTGTTCCACGAATCGATCCATTCTCTTAATCAAGATATGCCAAAAATTTCTTTTCTCTACAATACTGTTAAACATTAGTACCAGGTAGATTTTATAATGCTAAGGCATAGCTTTTGGAACCAGGTTTTAAACCACAACACATACCTAGGGGCAAATATAGACTCTGACCTTATCTTATAGGTCATGAATTGAAGGCCGAAACTGAAAAATCTGCAGAAAGGAAGGACAATAAAGAGATTGGACCTGGATAAATTGAAGGAACCTGCAGGTCTTGAGAATTTTAGAGAGAGCTTTAGGCAGCAATTGACAGAAACGGGGAAAAATAAAATAGTAGTAGAGGAATGGGTACAATTGAGAGATGAAATAGTAAAGGCAGCAGAGGACAAAATACGTAGACGGCAAGACCTACAAAACTAATTTGATATCACAGGAAATACTATATTTAATTGATGAAAGGAGAAAATATAAAAATGCAATTAGCGAAACAGGCAAAATAGGAGACAGGGGACTAAGAAATGAGATTGACAGGAAGTGCAAAATAGTTAAGCAGGAGTGGATCAAGTCTGTAGAAGAATGTATAAATAGGGGATACGTAGACACCGCTTGCAGGAAAATAAAAGAGGCATTTAGAGACAAGAAAAGCAACCGTATGAACATAAATAACTCAGATGGAAAACCATTTCTCAGCAAACATGGGAAAGCTGTAAGGTAGAAAAATTACATAGAGGCACTCTACAAAGAAAATGAACTTAGAGACAATATTGTAGGAAGGGAATTGGCAGTAGATGAAGAAAAAATAGGAGATACTATACTGAGAAATGAATTTGACAGGGTACTGAAAGACCTAAGTCGAAACAAGGCTCCTAGAGTGGACGACATTCCCTCAGAACTACTGAAATCTCTGGGAGAGCCAGCCATGACAAAAATTCGCCTGGCGCGTAAGATGTATGAGGTAGGAGAAATACCCTCAGACTTTAAGAAAAACGTAATAATCCCGATTGCAAAGAAAGCAGGTGTAGACAGGTGTGAAAATTACAGAACCATCAGTTTAATAAGTCATGGTTGCAAAATACTAACACGAATTATTTACAGAGGGATGAAAAAGCTGGTAGAAGCCTACCTCGGGAAAGATCAGTTTGGATTCAGGAGAAATATAGGAACGCGGGAGGCAGTATTCACTTTACGGCTTATCGGCGTATCTTAGAAGACAGATTAAGGAAAGGCAAACCTACATTTCTAACTTTTATAGATCTGGAGAAAGCTGTGACTATGTTGATAGGAATAAACTCTTTCAAATACTGAAGCAAGCAGAAGTAAAATATAGGGAAAGGAAGGTTATTTACAACTTGTACAAAAACCAGACAGCAGTTATCAGAGTTGAAGGGCATGAAAGGGGTGCAGTGTTTGGGAAGGGAGTAAGACAGGTTTGTAGTCTTTGTGCGATGTTATACAATTTGTTATTCAATTTCAAGGTGAATTGCGTTTACCGATGCTAATGTAATTCTGTCAGAGATAGCTAAGGACCAAGAAGAGTAATTGAACGGAATGGACGGTGTGTTTAAAGGTGCGTATAAAATGAACACGAGCAAAACAAGGGTAATGGAGTGCAATCCAAGAAAATCTGGCGATTCTTAATCAATTATATTCGGTAACAAAACAAAGGTGGTAGATGAGTTTTTTTACTTGGGCAGTAAAATAGCATATGATGGTCGCAGTACAGAGGAAATGAACTGCAGAATAGCAATGGGAAGAAAATCGTTTTTGAAAAAGAGAAATTTGTTAACATCGAGTATTAACTTAAGCATAAGGAAGTTTTGTATGAAGGCATTTGTGTGGATTTTTGCCTTGTACGGGAGTGAAACAAGGACGATAATCAATGCGGACGGGAAGAAGATAGAGGCTTTCTAAATGTGGTGCTACAGAAGAATGCTGAAACGTAGGTGGGTGGATCACATAACTAATGAAGAGTTACTGAACAGAATTGGGGAGAAAATGAATTTCTGGCATACCTTGACTAAAAGAAGGGATTGATTGGTAGGACACATTCTTAAGCTATGTTCATACTGATGGATTTATCGCCGAGATTTGTGCCCGACAGAAGTCGCGGAGACAAGTATCTCGGAACATGTATATCGCAACGTAATTGAGAGACGTGTGCCCGACACACGCAGCCAACGTGAGCGTTGTCACTGGTGACATGTAACCAGTCAGTTTCACAGAACTTGGCGTCCGAAGCGGAACTTCCATTAATTTCTGTGCGGCAGCTCGGTTAATATAATTGTAAAAAAAGGAGAATAATCGGAGAAAAAGAACGCAAGTGGTGGCTGCGTAACTTTCTCAGTAAACGGAATAGTCATCGAACTGACAGTTCAGTGATAAATGACCTGAAAGTTAAGGTACGCAGGTTTTCAAAAAAATTTTCGTATGTCGACGAGGGACTCTGAAGTATTACTAAATATGACAGCTCAGTATTACACATTGAAGGATACAAATTTTTCAGAAGCAGTAACCCACTACTGAACAACTTGCCGTAACATTACTTTATTTAGTCAATGAAGATTCGTACAGCTTCTTCGTGTACATGCATAGGATTTCCAAATCCAAAATGAGTTAAATAATACCAAAATGTGGCGCGACTTAATAAAGGCTCCTCAAAGAGAAATTGTATTGATTTTTATTTAAAACTAATATTAAGAACATTTATCTTACATTGAAATATTTAGTTTTCCTCCGTTAAAACATACACTTTTTCTGTCTGCCCTTCATTTACATGGACTGGCATAAAGTTTAAATCAGTATCACTGTGAAATTTGTCAGATTCTTCCATCTCTGCTTCGAAAATCAAGTTCTGCATTCCTTTTTTTGTTTCTAATTTCCCTGAGATCACACTCTACGTACTTCGGTTCAAATGTTTGTTAAGCTTATGGGACTTAACTACGGGGGTCATCAGTCCCTAAACTTACAAACTACTTATCAACTACCTTACCCTAAAGACGGCATAAATATCCATGACCGAGGGGGGATTCGAACCCCCGACCGTAGTGGCCGTGCAGACCGTGACTGGAGCGCCTCAGTCTCCTCGGCCACCGCGGCCGGCCTACGTACTTCGGGAACGAGGCAAACTTGTCTTCCTTCTTAGACTGTATATCCTCGCTTCTCCTCTTCAATGCTTGAAAGGCGTCGTCGGATCTGTTTATTTACAAATGGGCCTTCTTTCTCAGTGGATTTGGTGGGTGTTCTAAATGCTCTAAACGAACACTGGAAGTAGCGGCAAATTCGTTTTCTTCCGTTTCTTTTTCAATGGCATTGATGTCTTCCGATGTACCCTTAAAAAAAGGAAAACAATTCATCAGAATATTTGTATATATTTCAGGTACCGAATACTGAAGCACAGTAGGAAAAAAATTACACGAGAATTCGTTACTCGCTGGAACATATCAGAACCTCTTTCTGGAAGAACAGTACCTAGCCGTTGCGTAATTGTTGGTGACGATACCTTTGCGTTACAAAAAATATCATGAAACACTTCGGTTCATGACAAAGACAACAATGAAAGAACATTTAACTACTGACTCAGTAGGGCCCGACAAGTTGTAGAAATGAATTTGGGATCTTATTGTCTATTTTTCGTGTTCTACGAAATCCTTTTCACCCTGATCCCCATAAAGCAAAAATTGTGATACTGTATTGATATTATCTTCACATAAGAAGAAATCGAGAAGCTCGCCTAATCTATTCACCACCAAGCACTTTCGATTTTGAAAACACAGCAACAGGGACCCAGGAACTGAGGGCTGGAGAGACCAGCCACCACTTAATCTCTATCCACAATCAATACAGAAACGTTACTGCAGGTGATAAACAATAGAGAAATGAGTTGTAGCACATTTTGTCACTACCGAAGGCCAAGTGGAGTAGTAACATTTGTAAGCTTGGTCTCGAAGATAGTAATGACTGAATTACTAAATTTTCATCAGGTTAAATTTTAATTATGGGAGCGGTGGCGTAGTGTGCTAAATGTTGGCATCGGAATGTACGCTTTACAAGGGTAACTAATTTACTGACCGGACATGCGTACATAAAAGAACAGCATTAATTTTCTATTTCATTTATAACACTAAAAATTATTACCCTCGATTTATGTGTTTGGGTTTTCAAAATGCATTCAGTATTAGCTGCCATCATCAGCACACTTTGCTGCCGTAAGTAAAATTTTACACTTATTCATTCAGTAATGTAAACACATTTACATTCTTCTTGTTACGTAAATAAATTTTTTGATAAATATCACGACAAATAAATATGAATTAACTTTCCTCAAACGTGGATAAACTCGTTCTTGGTCTGTTTATATCTTGCAGGAAAAGCCGAAAATTGTATGCATAGCATTTTGATATGTAAACATCTCCTATTCCTGCTGTCTTTGAATTACATTTATTACATTCTCTTAGTAATTGTGACCTCAGGTTATGAAGTTTGTTGTCAAATTCTTCATCGGAAACCCCGAATAATAACGGTAATTTGTCGATTTCATCGCGTTTGGCGTTGCGGTTTTTATACATTGTGGATCCCACAATGAACCTTTTTTCACGAAATTCTTCAATTAGTTTCACCATATTGTTCTTCATCCACTCCATGTTCACAAAACGCTAAGAATTTCGGTTTTAAACTAACTGAAGGTACACAGCTAGTCATGTATACTCGAGGTGTAACACCACGTGCCCCCTTGCGCATGCGCAGTAGAAAATAAAAACGGGGATTTTTGCCGTGTTACCACTCGGCAAACAAATACAGACACATGTCGTAAAACAGTTTTTCCGGATTTCTAGCGTCGAGGTTGCAGGCACATGACGCAGGCACTTGCAACTTGTGCCACACCTCGTCAGCTCCATGTGGCGGGCACAAATCTCCGCGAAAAATCCCTCATTGTTAACGTAGCTTTAGACATCAGGGAATTAAGCGTTGGAGGAAAGTGTGTGAGGTAAAAACTCGCAGAGGGAGACCAAGAGATGCATACAGTAACTAGATTAAAATGCATGTATGTTGCCGTTCTTATGAGGAGATAAAGAGGCTTGCTCAGGATAGAGTAGGGTGGGGAACTGCATCAAACCAGTCTCTGGACTAAACCCCACAAGAACAGCAACTGTTAAACATATCATCATTAGTTACGCGATCTATCCACCCAGTTTTTAGAATTCATCCATAGCACCACATTTCATAATCTTCTATCATCTTTTAGTCTAAACTCGCCGCGATTGAGTGCTCGAGCGCTATAAGGATCCTTGTTGCGGAGCACGCCGGTGCTCGACGTCCGAGATGCTCCCTCGGGCATGTGTATGTATGTTTTGTCATTACAGTATGTCAGTTTAAGTAGTCTGTAAGCCTAGGGACTGAAGACCGAAGTAGTGAAGGCCCTTACTCCCTTCCCAACCACAGCGTCCCTTTCATGACCTTCGTCCCTAATATCTGCTGTCTGAATTTTTTACAAGTTGTATGTAACTACCCCTGCTACCTTCATATTTGACAGAGTGTATTCCAGACAACATTGTCAAAACCTTTCTCAAGTTATACAAAAGCTAAAAATAGGTTTGACATTCGTTAGCCTGCCTTTTAGAGCGACAAATGCCGGGGGGTGAACACTGCATAATAGGACCGAGCGAGGTAGCGCATTGGTAACAGGCTGAACTTGCATTTGGGAGGACGGGCGTTGAAAGTCGCCTCCGGCCATTCACATTTATTCTTCCGTGGTTGCCACAATCGTCCCGAGGCAAGTGCAGGGATTATTCCTTTCAAAGGGCACGGCCAGTTTCGTTCCCCATCTTTATCCAAATGCTACCCGAGCTTGTGGTCCTCCCCTAACGAGCACGCTGTTAACGGGGACGCTGAAACTCTAATCTTCTTTCCTTCCTTCCCTTTTACTGCATACAGGTATTAACTTATGGCCCACTTATCGATGTCTGGGCGTTAAGCTCTTATCGAGCCCCGCATTTTTGTGTCTACTGACTTCAATAGAGCCGTTCATTGCCAGTAGCTTCAAGTGTCCTACACTAATATGAAATTCATCATAAAGTGGACTAATATGACCAGCATCTCGTACTTTCTCTAGATAGATAGGTAGACTGTGTATGTTCTTATACGGGAAAGAAGGAATAAGGGTGGTCGCATGGAAACTTTTTTTTGTGCTAGACCGTGGTGCGGCAGTTGTACTACGCGCCGGTTCCTGCACTCCTACAGGTGTATTCCAATCAATCAAATGAAATTTTGATGCTGATTATGTTTAACCGCAGTCGATGAAGTTCATGACGGCTAGTGCATTTTTTTTTTTTTTTTTTTTTTTTTTTTTTTTTTTTTTTTTTTTCTATGGGACTTAACTACGGGGTCATCAGTCCCTAAACTTACAAACTACTTATGAACTACTTACGAACTAGGACGGCACAAATATCCATGCCCGAGGGGGGATTCGAACCCCGACCGTAGTGGCCGTGCAAACCGTGACTGAAGCGTCTCAGTCCCCGCGGCCACCGCGGCCGGCTGCATTTTTTTAGATTCCACGAAGTCACCCCGTGTTTCTATTGCAAGTTCGTAGTAAACATTATCAAATGGATAGTCAGATCATTTTCATTCATTATTAATAAAAATTAGACTCACGTGTATTTTTATTGGTCAGTGTAACGTGTAGCATTTTATTCCTCCCTCTAGCTTGGAGTATACAAGGATAACAATAATTACCCGAAAAAAATTTTGAAGTAATTTTCGTAGACTTTTTGTGATTTCTGTACATTTAATGACTTAAATGCTCCTTGTTCGTGATTTGAATGTACAACAATGTAGACAACTTATTACTCAGTAAACTTCTTTAAAGACTTTGGAACTGAAAATATTATTTACCTGTAGTTCTCATTGCGTTATTATTTGATCTATTAATATAAGATATCTTTTCCGCAACGTATTTCATTCTTAATTGCAGAAAATCCAAAGAAATTCTGGTCATATGTGAAGTACACTAGCGGCAAAACACAAACAATACCATCACTACGCGATAGCAATGGTAATACTACCGATGACAGTACTGCTAAGACAGAATTACTAAACACAGCTTTCCGAAATTCGTTCACCAAAGAAGACCAAGTGAACACTCCAGTATTCAATCCAAGAACAGCTGCCAGCCTGCGAAACTTAGAACTAGATGTTCCTGGAGTAGTAAAACAACTTAAGTCACTAAACAAAAATAAACCTTCCGGGCCAGATTGTATACCAACTAGATTCCTCTCAGAGTATGCTGATGCAATAGCTCCGTACTTAGCTATCATTTACAACCGACCACTCAGCGAAAGATCTGTACCCAAAGACTAGAAAGTTGCCCAAGTTACTCCAATATTCAAGAAAGGCAATAGGAGTGATCCCCAAAATTACAAGCCTATCTCATTGACGTCGATTTGCAGTAGGAGTTTGGAACATATACTTTATTCGAACATTAGGAACTACCTCGAAGAGAACGACCTATTAACCAGTAGTCAACACGGATTCAGAAAGTATCACTCTTGCGAAACACAGCTTGCCCTTTATTCACATGAAGTGTTAAGTGCCATCGACAAGAGATCTCAAATCGATTACATATTTCTGGATTTCAGGAAGGCTTTTGACACTGTACCCCGCAAGTGGCTTCTTATGAAATTGCGTGCTTATGGAATATCTCCCCAGTTGTGCGGTTGGATTTCCTATCAGAAAGAACACAGTTCGTTGTAATTGACGGTAAGTCATCGATTAAAACAGAAGTGATATCTGGCGTTCCACAGGGAAGCGTTATAGGTCCCCTACTCTTCCTCGTGTTTATAAACGATTTAGGAGACAATCTGAATAGCTCCCTTAGATTGTTCGCGGATGATGCTGTCGTTTATCGGTTAGTAAAGTCAACAGAGGATCAAAAGCAACTGCAAAGCGATTTAGACAAAATTTCTGCATGGTGCGAAAATTGGCAATTGACACTAAATAAAGAAAAGTGTGAAGTAATACACATGACCACTAAAAGAAATCCGCTGAACTTCAATTACGCGATAAATCAGTCAAACCTTAAGGTCGTAGATTCTACCAAATACTTAGGAGTTATAATTACGAACAACTTTGACTGGAGAGAACACATAGAAAATATTGTGGGGAAGGCGAACCAAAGGTTACGTTTCATCGGCAGAACGCTTCGAAGATGCACCAGCTAGACCAAAGAGACTGGCTACATCACACTTGTGAGTCCTCTCCTGGAGTACTGTTGCTCCTTGTGGGACCCTCACCAGGTGGGACTGGCGGAAGACATTGAGAAGGTTCAGAGACGGGCAGCTCGTTTTGTTTTATCACGTTACGGGTGGGAAAGAGTCACGGAAATGTTGCTTGAATTGGGGTGGAAATCATTAAAAGAAAGACGTTATTAATTGCGGCGTGATCTGTTTACGAAGTTTCAATCACCGACTTTTAGTTCTGAATGTGAAAATATTTTGCTAGCACCCACCTACTTAGGGAGACATGACCATCCCAATAAAATAAAAGAAATCAGATCGAAAACGGAACGATTTAGGTGTTCTTTCTTCCCGCGCGCCATTAGAGAATGGAACGGTAGAGAAATGTTATGAAAGTGGTTAATGAACCCTCTGACAGACACTTAAATGTGTCTATGTAGATGAATTACTGAGTCCTCAGTATTCATAAAACATCCTTGAAAATGCTGGTGAGTTATATACAACGTTTTCTCTCAAAACGAGTACAAATTTTAAGAATTCACGAACACAATGGACTTAAAACATAAATCACAATTTTTATTTATTTATGGAATAACTGTACTATTTTTACTCGTCCACTTAGTATGACCATGTTTAACATTAAAACCGGTAGTTGAAGAAACTAGTATAAAATTTTGTTCAAGGGAAAACTAAATTTTTAAAACAACACAATCCATACGAAATGCCTGAATAGTTCCTTTCAAAGAGCGTGGTCGATTCCCTTCCCCATCCTTAACAAATAGATTGAGCTTGTGCTGCGTCACTAATAATCTAGTTCTTAACGTAAAGATAAACCCTAATCTTCCTGCCAGGAAATATGCTAATAACGTCGTTATAAGAAATCTAATCTAGTTCGTTTTTGTGTAGTACGAGTAAGTTCCGTTCGTTTATATAAAACAAACGTGTACAGATACAGAAAAATATTTATTGTACAAAAATCTACAACTGTTTAACTACTTTTCTACATAGCTTCCGGAATTTTGTAGGCACTTGTCATAGCGTGGCACAAGTTTTTGTATTCCTTCTTCTTAGTAGGTTGCCGCCTCTGTATTCAACCATGTGGTAACATGTTCTTTCAGCTCGTCATCATCGTTGAAGTGTTGACCACCAAGGACAGATTTTAGATGTACGGAGACATGAAAGTCGCTAGGAGCGAGGTCCGGGCTGTACGGAGGATGATCAAACACGTCCCAGTGAAATTCCCGTAAGAGTTGTTCGGCCACATTCGCTGTGTGAGGTCGGGCATTATCGTGGAAAAAGCACCACCTTTTGACAGTAATCCTCTTCAACCATGATGTCGAGCTGAAAGAACATGTTTCCACATGATTGAATACACAGGCGGCAACCTACTAAGAAGGCATACAAAAACGAGTGCCACGCTATGACACGTGCCTACAAAATTTTGAAAGCTATGTAGAAAATTAGTTTAACAGTCATAGATTTTTTTTTACAATAAATACTTTTTCTGTATCTGTACACGTTTGTTTCATATAACCAAACGGAACTTGCTTTGTGGACATACCTCGTAAAAGGCCCACACATATGAAGCTTTGAAAAGAGATGTGAAAAATTGTTGTGTTTACATTCACCATAAAAACAGGGTAGTAGAATATGCCAGAAATACGCGATAGTGCAGCGCATAAAGTTTCTTTCCTCTTTCAGCTTGCAGGCAGTAGTGAGATTGGCCTTGCGCCTGGAGGCGTGTTCCTGCGGCAGTTACTTACGGAAGGTAAACAAGCGGCCGCCTTCCCCCTTAGCCCTGAGGCAACATTGTTCACTTGCCCTTTCCCTTGGCGGGACGGTTGGGTGGGAGATCTATTCCTTGTTTGAACTCGGCACCGTCTTACTAATGCTTACCCAAGAGTGTATGGTTACCTGTGCCTCCCACCATTTACAATACGATTTGATCGAATGAGTTTTTGAAAGCAAATTAATGGCACCTAACCAAGGTATAATAATTTTATCCTTGTGAAAAACAAAGCTGGTTTCGGAAGAAGGTATAACACAATGTATCACTAGGAGATGTCAACAAAGTCGTAAGAAATTACACGGTTTGTAGGATTTTGAGGCTACGAAGTCATGTTCTACTGTAACAATAAAAACTGTCCTTTGAATGCAAATGTTAGAAGCTCCTTCCTTCAGATTGTTGAAGAACGTATGCAACAAGGAAAAAGCTTCCATTAGACTGCAACTTCATCTTCACCTGTACATGACTACTCTGCAATTTACACGTAAATGTATGACAGAGAGTTCAACGAAACATTTTCGGTCTATTTATAAAACGTTGCACTGTGTAATAGTGCCCATGAAAAACGAAGCAGTAAATCATTCAGTTAGAGATTTGAATTCTCTTATTTTCTTATGATTAAAATATCTCCATTTGGAGTTTAGGGGCATAAAATATTTTTACATTCAAAAGGAAAATTTGGTAACTGAAAATTCGTAAATAGATCTCACCGCCACAGAAAACACCTTTGACTTAACGATTGCCACTCCAGATCGCTTAAATGTTCAAATGTTTGTAAAGTCTATGGGACTTAACTACGGGGTCATCAGTCCCTAAACTTACAAACTACTTATGAACTACCTACGAACTAGGACGGCACAAATATCCATGCCCGAGGGGGGATTCGAACCCCCAACCGTAGTGGCCGTGCAGACCGTGACTGGAGCGCCTCAGTCTCCTCGGCCACCGCGGCCGGCTGATCGCTTAACATATCTGTGTTACTCTCTCTGCCAACTGAGTGATGATAAAAATGAAGCTGCACCTCTGTCTTCTCGATGGCCTCTGTAAATCCTATCTGGTATGGATTCCATACCAGGTAACAATATTACAGCAGAGGACGGACAGGTTAGGTCCGCTATTGACTACAACTACAGCCATTGAATTAAGAATTTTTCAGCATCCGAGATTCGAACCCGACACCTCGTGGTTAATAGGCAGTCGCTTTTTCAACTTAGCAACCACGGCGTTACGGATAACGCGAGCGCTGGTAATGTCCTAAAGCACGTGTGCCTCAGGTACAAGGCATTAACGATCAATGGTTGGCTGCTATTCCGCTATTGGAAAGGCCCCGCAATGTTGACACGTGTTAATAGGGGAACATCGAGGTAGAATTGCAGTTTGTGTTGTTATGTAATGGTGGGGGACGTGCCCTAGGACATTCCGTGCATTTGCGTTATCCATAACACCGCGGTGGCTGATTGGATCCCGACGTGGTATCTCACACCACGCTCGGTCAGGAGGCCCGAAGTCCTCTATAATAATAATAATAATAATAATAATAAAGAAAAAACTGAGATAAGAACTCAACCAACAATCTCGAACAAATACGAACTAACGACGGCAACGAACCGACGTACCAAAAGAACTAGAACAGAGAAAAGATGGACAAAGCGTCAGCATGAGGTTCCATGTACGAACACCGGTTTGGAGCACAAGTTTTAAATAAATGCCGGTATTGCTATTCAGTATATTTGATACATTAAGACAATATACGTCTCTGGCAATTAAATAATTGCTTGATACTTATGCGCACTGTCTCTTTAGTGGATTTGTTGCATCTCCTAAGTGTTCTGCTAACAATGGACACTTGCACAGTCTTTGGTTTGTCCCTGAAATATTAATTGTGTGTTTTTTTAGTCAAATTCTTTCGTAATTGTAATTAGGTATTTAACTGAATTGTCAGCCTTGAGATTTGTGCAATTTATAGCATGACCGAAACTTAACGCGTATCCCTAGTTAATCATGAGGATGACCTAATTCTTTTCTTTCGTTAGTGACAAGTGCCACTCTTCCCGCCATATTTTGTCTAGACCGTTTTGCAAATGAAGTTTTCTGGTAAAATGTACTAGACAGTAACTGATCGCATCACACGCAAACAGCTTAAGACCGCTGCTCAGGTTATCTCATAGATGTTTTATATCTATTAGGGACAGCATAAGTTTTATGACACTCTGTTTGCAGAGCACTAGCTATATATTCTGTTTTACTTGATTGTTTTCCTCTTATTACAATGAAATGTGAAA
Source organism: Locusta migratoria (assembly GCA_026315105.1). Taxonomy (NCBI): domain Eukaryota; kingdom Metazoa; phylum Arthropoda; class Insecta; order Orthoptera; family Acrididae; genus Locusta; species Locusta migratoria. The sequence continues at coordinate 166,237,629 of CM048755.1, read as the reverse complement.
TGTTGACAGGAATTCACAGACCAAGTTACATACCTGAGACGAAACCTCATCGACTGAGGCGCTCCAGTCACGGTCTGCACGGCCACTACGGTCGGGGTTTCGAATGCCCCCTCGGGCATGGATATTTGTGCCGTCCTTAGTGTTAGCTAGTTCGTAAGTAGTTTGTAAGTTTATGGACTGATGACCCCGAAGTTAAGTCCCATAAGCTATACAAACATTTGACTTTTTTTTTTTTTTTTTTTTTTTTTTTTTTTTTTTTTTTTTTTTTTTTGAAACCTCATCGCTATGCAAATTAATTATCGGTCACGTGTGAGGAATAGCATCAAGAGCCTTCTGGAAATCTAGAAATATGCAATCAATTTGTCGTTCCATGTCGATAGGCTTACTTCTTCATGAGTATAAATAGCTAGTTTTGTAGTTCAAGGACAATATTTTGTGAACCCCTGTTGGTTATGTATAAATAAATTGTGTACTTCAAGTCGATTCCTAGTCTTCGAATACGGTGTTCGCTCCAAACTCCTACTGCCAATCGAACACAGTGATATGAATCTTGAGTATTGTTGTGACATGTGCAACTATCTTGTCTTTAGGTATGGACATTTTATCGAGTGAGTGGCCGTACATGATTTCTAAGGACGGAATTAAGTCACCTTACTCTGAAAGGTCCTAGTTGGTTTACCGTATGGCCAAGAAGACTTTCCTTTACCAAATGACTTGAGTTATTTGGCAACACTTACAGTATCTACTTTTATGCAGATAAGCGTCAGGCCTTTCCTGGCCCGCCACTTCTTATTTTTCTGATACGCAACTGTAATCAATCACCAAATAAATAACAGAACAGAAATAATATGTTTTTCCTGATATGAGAAACACAGATGTGATTGCGAAGCCTGATCAACTTCTCTTTTTAATTATATACTTATTAGCAATATTAGGCTATGTATAGTGAATTATTATTACCAATATAGTCACAGCAAAGCAACGAGAGAGACGGTGAACTGCGCACCAGTAGCAAGCTAGGTACACCGCCGACAGTTGACACTGCAGGCGTCTGTACTTGGCAAACGAGATGTAGGTATAGTGAAAGATAGTCGCATTCAGACAATGTGAGAAAGCGTTGTCCTCCATATGCACGGATAGGTACCAATGTTCAGGCAAGCAATGGAATTCGAGGAACCGCCAAATACATACAGCACCTGAATGTTAAAAAATATTCAGACCACCTCCTAATACCAACCATCGCGTCAGGCTGCCGCCAAGAGAGAGAGGGAGTTCAATGATTTGCTACAAAGTCACTCTTTTAGCACTTTACGTTTCCATACAACGCTATTTCTAATCGGTTCTCGAAATTTGTGGATGTATGACGCAAGTCACCAATTCGAAAATTTGTTGACATTTAGATAATTGAACTTCGCGTGAGGGAAGGAAATAGAGAGGAAACTACATTCCGCCCTCTATCTCTCTCTCTCTTGGTGGAATTCTGACGCTGCGGCTGTCATTAGACAGCGATCTGCTTGCACTTGCACTTGCTTCAGTGGTAGGAAATTCCACGGATCTTCAGATGTACCATTTCCAGAAGTTAGACAAATTCCTACCATTGGCGCGCGTTTTTTTTTTAACATAGCCAGAAGAAATGCTAATATCGTGGAGACAGCATGCCTTTCGAGAAACAGCCGTGGCAGTAGCAACTGATTTGAGGAATGGAAGCAAAAACATGGCACGCAGACTCACCATGACTGGCTCTAAAGGCGTCTTGCGTGGGTAATTTCTTTATCGTATTTGCAACTTTGCAATTACTGTATTCACACGACTACAATTAATTACTGAATTTTGTTTGGGAGTTGTTATTGTTGTGCGCCTCGGTCCGGCGACTGGTTTTATACAACTCTTCATCCAAATCTATCCTGTGCAACCTTCTACATTTTTTCAAAAAACGGCAACCCACATCCATTTAAAATTGCTTAGTGTATTCGGCTCTTGGCCCCCTCTGCATCTTTTGCCCTACACTCTTCCTTCTTTCCTCTAGTACAAAACCGACGATTCCTTGACGTCTCAGAATGTGTCCTACCAATCGGTCCTTTTTTTAACCAACTTAAGCTAGAAATTTCTTTTTTCTCCTTTTGTACTTTAGTCCTGTACGTTATTTACGCGATCTAACCATCTGATCTTCAGCACTCGTCAGTAGTACACATCTCAATAGCTTATGTATTCTTCCTGTTTGAAATATTCATGTTCTATGTTTGATGCTTGTTCACGGCTACACTCTACTACACAAATGCCTTCAGAAAAGGCTTCCCAAAACGCAAATTAATCTTCGGAGTTAACAAGTTTATCTTCTTCAGAAAAGCATTTCTTCCCATTGCCATTACACATTTTGTATTATCTGTACTGCGACTATCGTGAGTTACTTTATTGCCGAAGTAACAAAAATCTTCTAACGTTACTTAATTTCTTCAGCATCGACTGACTTTCTTAGACTACATTTCATTACCCTCGGTTTGCTCTTGTTAATGTTAATCTTAGACCACACATTCAAGACACTGTCCATTCAATACAATTGCTTATCCAAGACCTTTGCAACCCACGAGAGAATCACGATGTGATTGTCAAACCGCAAAGTAATTGTTTCTTCACCCTGAACTTTAATTACTACTTCAAATTTCGCTTTGTTTTCCATTACAGCTTGCTCACGGTACAGACTGGCCAAAATTGGGGACAGGCTACAACCCTGTCTTACTCCCTTTCTATACACTGCGTACGTTTCATGTCCCTCGACTTTTATAATTGCTGGCTGGTTTTTGTACAAGTTGTAAATAAACTTCCGTTCCCTATATTTTATCCTTGCTGACTTCAGAATTTGAAATAATGTATTTCAGTCAACATTGTCAGAAGTTTTTTCCTAATATACGAAAGTTAGAACAGTAGACTAACCTTTCTTTATTCCATCTTCTAAAATAAACCGCAGGGTTATTATTGCTTCACGTGGTCCTATATATAGACTGATTTATCCCATGGTCGGCTTCTACTACGTTTTTCATTCTTTTGTGAATAATTCGTCTTATATTTTTTTCAGCAATGCCTTTACACAGGTAGTTCATCAGTGTAATTCACACCATTGTCAGAAAGGTAAGCAAGATTCCTTTGTGTTGTTGTATGTTATTCCTGGAGATGTCTGCTGCTCTGTAGGCTCAGTTGGCTGACACTGGTATATGTTCAGTACGTCCTTTCGAAACGTTACTTATGTTATCAGCTGTTTTTGTTTGGATGAAATTAAAGTGCGGGAATATTTGAAATACGAAAAAAGTTTGCCAATGGGACAGCATTTCACTCACACTGTTTTACGCCACGTTATCCGAAGTCTTTGACTCAGTAAATGAGAATGTCGATGGAATTCCCAAAAACTAACCATTCCTGAACCAACTTAGATTTGCAGATGACACATGATCTGCAACCAACACGCTACGCGGCCTCAAAATACACTACACATACAAAATACACATAGGTTCGACTTAAAAAATGGTGGACGGGGGGGGGGGGGGGTGGGTGGGAGGAACACGTTGCGGACAAAATCGCCGTTATTTTCGCAAATATCTCTGAAATAATTTCGAGATATGAAAAAAAAAACATAACAGAGCAAAGTTGTAGTTAATTATATCCTCTACAAATTCATGTATTGAGTTTCCGTGACAGATGACTGGTTAAGCCGTTATTTTCATTTAAATTTCGAGCTGTCAAAAGACGATCGCAAAGGCCCATTTTTAATGTTAGTACCGTAACCTAATGAGGGCCAAGAAACTGAGCAAAATTCTCAACGAACAAACCAGAACGAACATGAACTAACGACGGCAAAGCATCGATATACCCGCAGAAAAAAAAAAATTAAAATTTAAAAAAAATCCACTGGCATTTGTCTTTTTTATCTAGTTTCCTAAAAGGATTCTGCACTCTCTTGTTAATTGAACACAACAATATCTTGCAAGATTCTGAGTTGTTCAAACATAACAGCGCTTTCTCTGAAAAGTGCATTGTTCTATTTTGTGAACCTATCATGGAATACGTACAAACGAATTGCAAACATAGACTTCTTTATCACATGTACTCAAAATGGGGAGATACTTTTAAAATGACTGTTGTAAATTACGTAATGATAATATAGATTAGGTACTAGAGCTTTGTGGAATTCGGTACTTTAGTGCTCGTACGGAGGCATATAGGCATTATATTTTTCCTCGTTCAATTTGGGAGTGGAATAGGAAAGGAAATGCCTAGTAGTGGTACAGTGTACCCTCCGCCACGCACCTTACGGTGAATTGCGGAGTATGTATGTAAATGTAAATGTAAAACATAAACAAAGTCACATGTGAACTACAGAAAAGGCAATACAATCTACGGTAAAAGCATCCATAGAAGCCATGCCAAAGAAAAATATTTTAGTAGACGCATTGATTCTAATTAATGACTTTCAACATATTCCATTAATAGTGAATAATAGCTTAGGAAAACAAACAGGTTATTTGTTGCAATGTATATACTTCCCTTCCGTTTCATTAAGCAACGGCTCTTGCTGCAGAAATTTAGAACTCCTTTCATACATGAAACTGCCATTATCTGCAGGTTGTTTAGAATCTTCATTATCACAGTATCCTCCCCGTTGTTGTCCAAATGCTTCAGAAGACCACTGTTCAATTCGATGTTACGTATTTCACGGCATGTTCACGAAATAGAACAAACGCACATTTTAGAGGGAGCACTCTTACATCTGCACAAATCTAACCATTGCAAAAGATATCTTTGTTTAATTAATAAGAGTGCCGGAAACCCTTTTAGGAGACAAGGCGAAAAAAATGGGTATCGAACTAGTGACCACATGCATCACAACGTAACGCACTACCGACTACACCACGGCGAAGAAGTAAAGAATTACCCATAAATTCTCTTACTATTGGTGGCAGTTGCTTACAGCTATAATGACACTTTCAGACACTAGATTATAATTTATCGTACTATGATCGACGTGCTTTTCTTAATTCTTCAGTGCGCCACCGTTTTGAAATGACAACGCCTGGCTCACGTAAAATGAAGAGTCCGTGTCAAATCGCAGTATTTTTTTTCAAATATCTCTGTAACGGGGCTAGTTACGAAAAAAAAAAAAAAAAAAAAAAAACAGAGAAAAATTGTAGAGAATTGTTTTCTCTACAAATCTGTTTATTCAATTTTCGTGTCAGATGTGCGGTTAAGCCGTAATTTTCATTTAAATTTCGAGCTGTCAAAAGGTGATTGCAAAGGCCCACTCTTAGTGTTACTACCGTAGCCTAAAGTGGGCCAATAATACACCTTTCTTTCGCAAGTTGCGTAACGGATACAGGATCTCTGCTGCATCTAGGAGAAATTTCGAATAATGGCTAACGTAGCCAAGAAGAACTTGAAATTTCTTGAGATTCGCCGGTGTGGGAAGATGGGTAATAGCCACAAGATGATCCTGTGTAGGCCCATTGCGACGCTTCGTCAGAATGTTGCCCACATTCTCGACTTCAGCATGAAAACGCGAGACTTCCGGAGGTTGCACTTAAGGCCTGCCGCTAGCAGTTTGGTGAAGAAGGTGCGAAGGTTATCAAGGTGCTTCTGTCGGGCCAGGTAATTAGCACAACACGGGACATGAGTTGTTCAAGGAAATGCTAAAAAATTGCAGGTGCACTAGCGTTGCTGAATGGCAAACGGGTATAACGGTATGGACCAAAGGGGGTGATGACCATAAACGTTTGGGACTCCGAATCCAGGCGAAGCTGTAGGTAAGCATCAGCCAAATCAATTTTCGAAAAACATTCACTGCCCGCTAGGTTTGAGAGTATTTCGTCGGTTTCTGGAATCGGATAGGAATCAACCACCAACTGGGCGTTAATGGTGGATTTGAAATCTCCACACTAACGGAGCTTCCCTCACGGTTTGCATATGACGACCAAGGGAGTAGGCACTGGCTGTAGATAACAGGTTCAATAATGGCCAGAGCTTGTAACCGATCAAGCTCCTCCTTAGCGGCCGATTTCAGGGCAAAGGTAAGAGCCCGATCAGAACAAAATTTGGGGACGGTCGATTGTTTGAGAGTGATGTGTGGATCGAAATCCTTTGCTGCCCCAACCAATGCGAAAACAGAGACACGATCTCAAGACATAGGTCGTCCAGCTTCGAGACCGGGTTACAGTTGTACACGAGATGTACAGAATCCTTAATATGAAAACCAAAAGATATGAATGCATCGAAGCCAAAAACGTTTTCCGGTCGCACACTATCTACCACTAAAAATGTAATCGCCATCATGGCAGACTGATATTCGACGTCGATCGTGAATTCGCCCCTGGTGGAAAGAGGTGGCCGACCCAGACGATGATATCTTTCCAGATTTACGAGAGAGACAGAGGCCCCGGTGTCGACTTAGAAAGGGATCGGTTGTTGTTGAAGCAACGGAGTAATGTACAACTACCTGGGAACGCCCGGCTCGTGGCCCTGCACAGATGTCACACTATGGATTTCTGGAAACTCCATGTCTGCATGCGAGGGCCGACCGCGCGGGCAGCGACGACAAACAGCGGCCACGTGGTCGTGTTTACGGTACGCCGCAAACACGGCACGCGCGCCGGTGTGGGCAGTGACGGCGTGCGTGTGCGTGAAAACACAAAGGATACGACTGAAACCCGCACCAGGCAACAGCAGGTCCGATTGCAAAAATCAAATTTTGTAAACATATGGGACGTAACTACTCTGGTCACCAGTAGGATAGGCTTACTGACTACTAAAACAAACTTATGCCAAGGACAACAAATGCACCCATGCCCGAGGGAGGACTCGAACCTCCGACGGCGAGCGGCAGCTCGCACCGCAGCTTTTTTTTTTTTTTTTTTTGGGGGGGGGAGGGGGGGGGGGTTTGGGGGCTGGGACCATAAAAGGAAAGGAAACTAAAGTGCCACCGCCACTTTGACCGTAATAAAAACAGAACCTCAACCTCTTCAGGCGTTGGCGCCTAACTAAAACTACCCCTGGAAATTAACTATATAAGGGAACAGAAAGAAAGAAAGCCGGCCGCGGTGGCCGAGGGGACTGAGGCGCTCCAGTCACGGTCTGCACGGCCACTACGGTCGGGGGTTCGAATCCCCCCTCGGGCATGGATATTTGTGCCGTACTTAGTCTTAGCTAGTCGATAAGTAGTTTGTAAGCTTAGGGACTGATGACCCCGTAGTTAAGTGCCATAAGTTCTACAAACATTTGAAAAGAAAGAAAAGGAAGTGGAATGTTTTCAGCTAGGCGCCTTAGAATGCTCGGACGCTCCACCCCGGCATCGTCGGATTGCGACACGTGCTAATTAGAGGAACAAGACGGAGGTGTCTGGGAATGACGCCGACGTGTAGGATTCAAAAAAATTCAAATGTTTGTAAATCTATCGAACCAAACTGCGTGGTCATCAGTCCGTAGCTTACAAACTACTTAAACCTAGGTAAACTAACCTAAGAACAACACACACACACCCATGCCCAAGGGAGGACTCGAACCTCCACGGCGAGCAACCGCGCACTCCGCAGCGAGACGCTTTAGACCGCTCGGCTACTCCGCCGCGGCAGACGTGTTGGAGAATAACCAACTGCCGAAATGTCCGTAATTTCCTAGAAACGTTTTGACGTGGCATGTCACACTTCAGAAGCCTGAACGACAAAGAAAACTATCTCAACTGTAGTATCTTCTAAACACAACGTCATCCTACTTCTGTGTCCGGAGCGGAACGTACAACGACTTTACAAGACAGGGAGTAGGCTTGCGACAATTAGCAAAAACAATTTACACATCCTACTAAGCCCATTGAGATCTACTTCCCACGCATAATGAGACTGTCCCGGCTTCTTGCGCCGCTGGTAGAACTGCAACCGGAAAACGATCACGTGTGTTTGCTTCAGATCATAAGCACGAAGCAACTAACGCATTTCATAAGCCAACAAAGCTACCGGGTCCTTAAGTGGATCCAATTTCCGAATCAAAGAAAAGTTTTTAGAGCCAGACGTGACAAGAAAAAGATTTTTGCAAAATACCATGAAATGTAGCTGCAGACGGCGTACGTAAATTTCACAATCGTCCTTCGCTTCCTGGAATGATGGAAAAGAGGATATTGAGCTGCTGTTGTTGATCAAGCTGCTGTTGTAACAATCGAACCAAAGCAGGTTCCACATCATTCCAGAGGACACGCGCAGGAACGAACTGCCTCGTTAACAGAGAATGCAGTATTGACTGTTTTCAATAACACAAAAGTTACATTGGTCGTGCACGACGTGCACAAGGCATAACACAGGACAATAAGTAGTAAGTTAAATACACAAGTCCTACTGTGGAAGAACTATATAGTGGGTGAGCCAAACGGATGGCCTAGTAAAAGTGAGAACCTAACGCTAGCACGGTCGGGACACAGGAGAGCGAGACGTAGCTGGCAAGCGATGGCGATGTCGCTGCCAGCTCTGGTTTTGTGAAGCCGCCGGACGGCGCTGGATACGAACGCCGTGGCCGATACGAGAACTTCCGAGAGCGCGTGGCCGCACTGTGGATTACTGCCAGAGAGGTTGCCGAAATCTCTAGACACTCTCTCGTACTACTTTGTCTCTACTCGTCTGTAAGTATTTGCGGTACAAACCAGGGAACAAATTTTTTGTTATTTTAGATATAGTGTTTACACTGTTTCCTTATCTTCAACTGTTATGCTATTGGCCCACTTTAGGTTACGGTAGTAACACTGAAAGTGGGCCTTTGCGATCGTCTTTTGACAACTCGAAATTTAAATGAAAATAACGGCTTAACTATTCATCTGACACGAAAATTGAATAACCGAATTTGTAGAGGAGAAAATTCTCTACAACTTTGCTCTCTTGTGTTTTTTTCATACCTCGTAGCGTTTCAAAGATATTTGTAAAAATAACGGCGATTTTGGGATGTAAGTCTGTCTGTCCGTAACGTGTTCCCTGTTTTTAAGACGAACCGTTCAACCGATCAGCACCAAATTTTACAGACATGATTGTAGGCCTCCAGAGACCAGAACCACCCTTTTTCAAATATTTCTGACAAAAAGTAGGGTAGTAATACAAAAAAAAAAAAAAAAGCCGTTTGTAATATAACTGTAATTGCAAACGAACCGTTCATCTGACACTAAAATTGAATAACTTAATTGGTAGAGGAGAAAATTCTCTACAACTTAGCTCCCTTACGTTTTTTTCATATCTCGTATCGTTTGAGACATATTTGGAAAATTAACGGAGATTTGACACCCTCCATTGAATTAACGAAAACCAGCCGTTCGCAGATGTCAGGTGACATTCCTCGTCCAGAACTCTCTCTGGCATCTTGCGTTGCTTATTTGATGAATTTCTTATTGTAACTTACACGTTGTCATTTCAAATCAATGGCGTACTGAAGAATTAACAAAAACAGTTCTTCGTACGATAATCTAGTGTCTACAAATGCCATATTAGCATTAGTTAACAACGGCGATCAATAGTATGAAATTAATGCACTTAGTTTCTGCTTGATAGCCGTAGTAAGTCTGCTTTCCACTGCGACGCGGCGAGGACACGCTGTTGTGTTCGCTGCCGCGGAGCCAGCGCTCGTGTTTGTTTACGCCGTACTCGGCCGTTTCCACGCGTGCCGGTATATTTACATAGATCAGCATGGCGAACCAGTACCGCAAATCGACGCTCAAATTCACGTTCCAAAACGAATTTGCAAGACCGAAGGCACTCGAACTAGAACGATTTATTCGAGATGAAGTGAAAATTCCGACGGCCGACGTTCTCGGCATACACCTGTCAATAGTGAGCAGTGTAGCTTATGTAAAGATCATCAATGAAGCAACATGTGAAAGAATTCTTCGGCAGACGAAACGAGAGCTTCGTTTCTGTCACTCTGATGGCAATGTCGGTACTGTGACTGTCGACCACGCTGGATTGGGACTTCGTACCATCAGGATCTTCGAACTCCCCTTCGAACTTCCAGCAGAAGAGGTCGTGGCGGCGCTCCGCCCCTACGGCACGGTGCAGAGTCACGTTGCTGAGAAGTGGATGCAGTTCCAAACGTACCCTGTCTTGAACGGCGTGCGGCAGGTCCGTATCAAACTTCGACGCCATGTTCCCTCATATATATCTATCGGCGGCTGTCGCGCTATAATCATATATGATGGACAACCGAAGACCTGCTCGGGATGTGGAAAAGAGGGACACCTCCGATCCGAATGCATGCAACGTCGGATCACGCAGTTGCCTTCGACGAACATAGTGCCTCCGTCGCAGCCAACGATACTTCCCGTGACTTACGCTGCCGCCCTCACAAATGATTCAAATTTGTCGACTTATCTGCCAGCTTCGAACACTGCAATGCACGACCCTCAGACACAGAGCGATGCGGCAACGCATACTCCACGTACTGAGGACGGCACCTCCCTCCACGACGGAGGAACAACCCCGTGACGCCAGCATGGCGATAGAGTCACTGATTTTGCCGACTTCGGCCTTTGTGCCGGAGCGTCGCGACTCGCTGCTGTCGTCGGATGCGGAAGGACACACCGGGAAGCAACGATCCCCGAAGCGACGCAAACGGAGGCGTAAGTCTTCCGCAGAAAAGATGGAGGACGAGACGCAGGAGGATGAGGACTCTGCTCACAATGACGACATTACCTCGGTGGCGACCGCCGCTGACAAGGTGATACAAGATACCGATCTACTTGCTTCACAGATGCCCGCAGTAGAACGCCTGAACGACGAGACAAGGGATGGACGCGGCTCGACCGGTGCAGGAGAGAACGCGCCCAATCTGTGCCCTGAGGACGCAATGGACGAAGACCCCCTCCGCGCTCCACGGCGTGGGCAGACGACACTGAAGACGACCATACGACACCGACGGAGTCCGTGTCGGTGACGGCGGCACACTAGGAATCGGTCCGGTAGAGGTGATGGCGGTTGGTGGCATTGTCGATTCTGCATGACGCTCAACAGACATTTTCCTTCTCATGAATAACGTAGCAACTGCAGCACACCAGCAAGCGTATTGGATTTCAACGATTAACCTTAACACGATAAGGGCAGTAGTGAAGTATCAGTTGCTGCGAGAGATGCTCCGGGCGTCCGACGTTGACTTTGCTTTGTTACAAGAAGTCTCCATAGCGACTCTCCCAGAAATTTATGGTTATAGGACGTACAAGACACCTGGTGAACCGAATGGCAGTGGAACAGCAATACTTATTCGTGACGGCATCACTATTGAAGAAGTGACATACCTCCCTTCGGGCAGAGGGGTGGCGGTCACTGCGTTGGGAACGCGTATAATCAACATCTATGCTCCCTCAGGAACCGATAAACGCCGCGAAAGGTCACAGTTCTACGCCGAGGAAATCACCCCCTCTTTCTTGGTCGTTACGATCACTGTATCCTTGGGGGTGACTTCAATTGTGTTTTACACAAGAAGGATCAGGTCCCACATTTCTCGACGTGTCCTGAACTTCGGATAATTGTAAGGGACTTGCTTCTCGTCGATACTTGGGAGCAGATACACGGGGACCGCCCAGGCCACACCTATTTCACTAGTCACTCGGCTAGTCGTCTTGACCGTATCTACGTCTCACGAGATCTTGGTCCACGAGTGATAGACGCCGAACGTTGGCCGCTTGCCTTCTCAGACCACAGCGCTTTCATATGCACGGTCACCCTTTCGAGGCAGAAAGTATGGCAAAGCCGTGGGCTCTGGAAGTTGAATGTGGCACACCTCCAAGACCCGGAATGTCGGGAATTGATTGCCGCGGCATGGGCGAACTGCGAGCGTCGGCTTCCAAGATACCGGTCAATTCTGGAGTGGTGGATAGAGTGTGCAAAACCGACCTGCCGTCGGGTGCCAACACAGTATGGAAAAGACGCTGCAGCATGGACCCGTCACACTTTGGACTTTTACTACACGATGCTTCGGGAAATTACCTCCCAACCCCCGTCCCTGGAAAGACAGATTGAAAGTCGCCGCATTAAAGCGAAAATATTGTCGTTGACGCGAAGAAGATTAGAAGGGGTAGTTGTAAGATCACGGCATCGAGACAGAGTGAGTGGAGAACCACCTACAATGCATCATATTGTGCTTGAAAACCGTCAACGCAAACGGCAGCTCATCACGAAACTGTCCTTGCCAGACGGCCAAAACGAAACGACTCAAGCGGCCATTGTGGAAGCTTCTGCAGCTCATTATCGACGATTCTACCAGCAAGACAACGGTGAGGAGGGAGACGAAAACGACGTCTTGCAATACGTCTCACACAACCTCGACGCCACGTCTGCGGCTTCACTTTTGGAGGAGGTTTCGCGGGATGACATCGAGGATGCAATCGATAAAGCTGCGATGAACAAAGCACCTGGGCCAGATGGACTGCCGATCGAATTTTATCGAACTTTCCGTACCCTGATGATGCCCCGTTGGACCAATATGTACCGAGAGCTGATGTCACCTGGCTTTCATATCCCAACGGCTTTCGTCGAAGAACTTCTTATCCCCATACACAAGCCTTCAAGAGGACAGAGGATTGAAGAATACCGTCCAATAACTTTGTTAAATTCGGACTATAAAATTTTCGCCAGACTACTAGCGGCACGTATCAAGAAAGTTCTACCAGTAGTCCTTTCCATAGAACAAACTACACGAGGAGGAGAGACCACCATGCAAACAGCCACTAGCGAATGTAGAGATGTGATAGGAATCGCCGCATCCTGTCATCTCGCGGCAGCGCTGATCGCCATTGATTTCGATCACGCATTCGACAGGGTACACCACAATTTTCTCATGGCAGTGATGGATCGAATGGGCTTTCCAAATGATTTTCAGAACATCATACTGCGCCTCCTACGCAACGCTATATCTCGTGTACTGGTGAATGGCCGTGTATCAGATCCTTTGCCAATTCGGCGTTCGGTTCGACAAGGATGCCCACTCTCCATGATCCTTTACGCAATTGCTCTGGAACCACTCATAGGAGGACTGAAAAGCAAACTCACAGGGATTACCCTAAGGGGTCACACCTTTCGCTGCAGGGCATATGCGGATGATCTTCTCCTGTTGGTACAATCTGGTGATGAGATCCGCTTAGTGATTGATTGGATTCAACAATATGGTTTGGTGGCGAAAAGCGTCATGAACGTCAACAAATCGGCAGCAATGTTCATTGGAAGAGGCTTACCTGAAGATTGTGTGGCCCCGTTTCCACGGGCAGATGACCTCAGGTACTTAGGAATCACTTTTACACGGGACATGCGCCGCACAGCAGCATTGAACTACAGACGATTACTGCAAGTCGTACGCACAGAGGTACGCCAAAACCTACTCCGACAAATGGACCTACTACAACGTGTCGAGTACCTTAACGTCTATGTGGCGACCAAGGTCATACACATGGCTCAGGTGCTCCCACTGCCGTCAGTGATGGCACGCAACCTACAGTCGGCCTTTGGATATTACGTCACTGCTGGATACATTTTCAAAGTCCGCTATGACACTCTTACCCTTCAACGGCATGACGGCGGACTTGGACTTATTAATGTCAAAGCGCGGGCCATGGCGCTGTTCCTGTCCACGATGGTAAAACTGTGGACACGTCGACATACCTCACTAACGGGCGTTCTGATGGATGAACTGATGCCTACGTCGATCCTGCCACCGGTTGCGATTAGACACGTCGCGCCCTCTCTTGGCCACATTGCGATTTTCATACTCGAATATAGCTACTTACATACTCAGCTCCCCAGCACTCGAGCCCCAAAGGCAAGGGACATTTACCAATTGTTGCTTAGGGCAGTCCCTCGAAATGTGATGGAAAGTAAAGCACCGGCCACACAATGGTCAACGGTGTGGAAAACAGTTCAACAGCCCTTCTTCCCTACAAGAATAAGAGCCACGTGGTACCACGTCGTCAATCGGAAATTTACGACGAGACACCGGCTGCACGCAATCAGGATGGTGGATTCGCCCCTTTGCCCAGAATGCCAGCTTATGGACAATGATGAACATCGTTTAACATGTGAATCTGTTGTCGAAGTCTGGACGCTAGTACAGAAAATTATTGCCTGCTACCTTCGCGTCCCGCCTAACGCGATAGACCCCAGGCTCCTGTTATGCCCGGAGGACATATTTTCCGGCCGCGAAAACACACGCTCTCACGTGGATAAAAGGCATGTCCATTTACTACCTTTTCCAAGAAGATGAGAAGTCGGTACTTGATTACTGGCAATTCCTCCATGAGCATCATCACAGACTCGAGACCACACCTCGATACCGACAGATCTTCGCCAATTACCAACGTAGTGTCTTCACCGACCCCCCTCGCAGCTGGGGAGTGCCGGATAGGGGAAGACCGCCGTAACGAACCTTAACAAACGATCAACTGCATACGACCAGAATCAACGAAAATAGTCCGCAAATGGAATGTAGTGCGGAATTTTCCTGTTTTATTTCTTTCTTTAGAGTGTGAGTCTTTTGTTATATGTTTAGTGTTCTGAAGAAATAAATGGCACGATTATAGTAACTGACTGCGTCAGGGTTCGCAGAAGTACACTATAGACTATGCATCTCGGGCAACCGAAGTCAGAAACACAACGTAATTGATAGAACATGGAACTTCCTGCGACAGCAGACATACGAGAAGACAAACCCTGAAACTGTCGGTGTACTGATATTTCGTGCAGCAACGGCCATCTGGGCAGAATGGGGCGTGAGTGTCGCTCCTTCATTAAAAAAATAAAAATAAATAAATAAATAAAGCAATCCAAGAAAAGAAAAAAAATAGCATAGTAGGTAAAGCGTTGGACTGTGGTGCTAAAGGTCGGTGTTTCGAAACCCACCACTACCTATATTTTTTTTTCCTAAAATGGTTTCAGACACTCTTATTAATTAATTTTTTATTATTTAGATTATTATTTTGGTCCAAAATGTTTGCAGGAACTTATAAAACTACAAATCTAAAGTGGGCTGTAAAACACGTCAGTGCGATTTTTTTTCCTACGACAAGCACTGATCATCTGCAACCATCCATCGCACTCTCTCGAGTGTGTCTGAGAATGCGCACTTCATAGTTAGACCGGATGGCGGCTTATTCACGACACTTTTAATTACTCCTCTATAGTGTAAAGTGATCAACAATTTGTATTCACTGCAGCATCGTCAAATACTTCCATTAGCATTCTCTGATTCGACGCTGCCGCTTTCCTTAAATTGAAACAAATCTGATGTTAATGAGTTGTGTCATTTTCGCTCCATTTTTCAATCGTAGTGCACTTCCCTAACTGACTCCATTCGCTTGGTAGTAAAGTTTACCAATGCTTCACTAAGATGGTTTCACTACGGAGCGCTATTTCACTTATCTTTCAATGTATGTTTGCGAGTGCCTGATCATAAGAACAGAGGTTTTAACATACGGGACCTTTTAACGAAGATTTTATATGTAGCAACTATTACGGAAAATGGGCAAATAAATACAAGAAGTACGCAGATAAGATAATAGTAGATGTTAAACATGTAGTCATAGATACAGTTCCTTTTTTATAGTTACTGAAAGCAACAAGCAGATTGAAGCTTAAAGAATTGAAGGGGAAGATAAAAAATAATTATATTTTAATGCTGCATTTAGATGTTAATTCCCAATATACATAAAGAAAGGTCTGCATTTACTGTATATTGTCAGTATTAACCAATAAAATTGTAACATGGACATTAAATGCCCAAACACTTAAAACACTGAGTGCTACTCAGTGAACAACGGCAAGATATATATCGGGCACAACAAAAAGTGACAGAAGATAATCAAATGGATAAAAGAAGAAACAGTACTTGAGGATGTTATAGAGCTGGTACGAAACTATAATGGAGAATATCGGCTATTTAGCGAGACTGATTGGTTGGAGACGGAGGAACAAGATTCTGTGTTGTATCTGCGTAATGAAACAGGGCCACGAGAACGAGCTGATACAACATGAACTGCCGGCCGCGGTGGCCGAGGGGACTGAGGCGCTTCAGTCACGGTCTGCACGGCCACTACGGTCGGAGGTTCGAATCCCCCCTCGGGCATGGATATTTGTGCCGTCCTAGTTCGTAAGTAGTTCATAAGTAGTTTGTAAGTTTAGGGACTGATGACCCCGTAGTTAAGTTCCATAAGCTTTACAAACATTTGAACATTTGAACAACATGAACTGAAGACCTGAAAAGTCCAAAGGCTGTACTTGTAAGCGATACACTGAAGATGGCATTGCACGGGGAGGAATAGAATAATTCTATAGCCAGCATTGGGTAAGTTATGGTTGCTGATGATGGTAATATTCACTTGAAGAGGAAGGAGAATCTAACGCGAAGTTCATGTGTTCCTTATTGTGGCACGAAAGCAACTCGATTCTGAAGCGCCACGCGCGAGTAGCCCAGCGGTTCTAGGCAGGTCCAGTCTTCCCTCGGACACTACATTTAAAAGTGAAGGACATTTTACTTTTCTGTCTTTGAACGAACGTAGATACTGGAAAACTACTTTTGGGGTCATCTACGTATAGCAGGGTCTTCTCAAAGGGTCTTCTACCAGACATTTCAAAACTTAAATAAATATTATTTTCAATACTATATCATATTTTTTAAATGGATATGCCATATGATATATAATGCAATCAATAGAATGAGAAATAGCGAAAGAATGGCGTAAGGAGCATCGCCATACGTCAATTACACCCCGAGAAATTATGAAGCAAATTTGTCGTTTGAAATAAATGAATTACACAGATAGTCCACTATTTCTGGCAGTCTGTACATCCCGCTTGAGTCTATGGACGTGAGCTAGTTACGCTTTTGTGCTTAATTCAACCGTCAACTTCGCTACGCAATTGTTCTGGATGTAACTGATGTAATATGATGTTACCAAAGCCATTATTTTTGCGTTTTTTAAATGTATTGATTGCGTAAGAAGTAGTGAATTAATTTGAAAAACATAAATTTGTGTTGAGAATAACATTTGTTTACCCTTTGAAATGTCTCATAGTACTTACTTTCATAAGCTCTAGCTACACGTACATGCCAGTGAAAGTTGTTTTCAATGTGTATTTTTGTTCCAGAGACATTTATCAATAAAAGTTTAAGTGGGATACCCTGCTCTTGAAAGAAACAAAGAAGTAGTTTGGTAAAAAAGTTATAGATAAATAAGGCGACTTTAAAACATCTATCGTTTCTTATGTCATTTTACTCATAACATTGTCCTTCATTTTCGCTTAATGGAAGAACGTATTTCCAAAA
Organism: Locusta migratoria; assembly: GCA_026315105.1. Lineage (NCBI taxonomy): Eukaryota > Metazoa > Arthropoda > Insecta > Orthoptera > Acrididae > Locusta > Locusta migratoria. The sequence goes on along the minus strand of CM048755.1, from coordinate 166,220,322 downwards.
CTATGCCATGTAATTTATCCGGAAGAACATCTTGTGCATTACACAGAGATAATAACTATGTTTAATGGTAAAAGGTAGAAATTTTCGGTACACAAAACAGAACTCAGACATCGAGGCTATGATCTCGACGTCTGCTGCTAGTGAGTGTAGTGTTAGCCGCGCGGGAATGGCTGCGCGGCGTGGGGAATGGCGGATCATGCTGCCGCTCACGTCGGAGGTTCGAGTCCACCTTCGGCCACGTGCTAATAATGATAGATTTATAGTGTGTGCAGTGACAGGGAGTGTAAAATAAATTTTCATTGTAACGCCAATATTTTACGTCATTAAATAATTTATTTAAATTGTTGTAAGTCAATAAAAGATACGAATGAAAATATACTAAAACGAAGTACTAGTAAGTGCAGAATAAAACTTTCACTCTGCAGAGGAGTGTGCGCTGATATGAAACTGCCTGGCAGATTAAAATTGTGTGCCGGAACCGGGACTCGAACCTGGGAACATCCCTTAGGCTGTGTCTAAGCCATGTCTCCACCATATGCTTCTTCCAGGAATGCTAGTCTTGCATGGTTCGTAGGAGAGCTTCCGTGAAGTCTGGAAAGTAGGAGGGGAGGTACTGGCGGAAGTAAAGTTGTGAGGCGGCATCGTGAGTCGTGTCGGGATAGCACAGTTGCAACTGCGGTGGAGTAGCCGAGCGATCTAAAGCGTCTCGCTGCGGAGCGCGCGGTTGCTCGGCGTGGAGGTTCGAGTCCTCCCTGGGGCATGAGTGTGTGTGTTTGTCCTTAGATTAGTTTACCTAGGTTTAAGTAGTTTAATTGCCGGGGCGCCGTAGAAAATGTTCAAATGTTTGTATAGTTTATGGGACTTAACTACGGGGTCATCAGTCCCTAAACTTACAAACTACTTATGAACTACTTACAAACTAGGACGGCACAAATATCCATGCCCGAGGGGGGATTCGAACCCCAGACCGTAGTGGCCGTGCAGACCGTGACTGGAGCGCCTCAGTCTCCTCGGCCACCGCGGCAGGCTGGGCGCCGTAGCTCAGGGCGCCCGGTCAGGGGGCTCAACGCTCTCTGTAACAAAAAAGCTGAGCCAACCATTCAACGAACAACCACGAATAAACTGAACGAACGACCGTAACGCATAGATCTCCCTGTAGGTTGGTAGCGTGCTTGCCCGCGAAAGGCAAAGGTCCCAGGTTCGAATCCCGGTTCCGGCACACAATTTTAATCTGCCAGGAAGTTACTAGTAAGTGAATTACGAAAGTATTTCATGCAGGGTCAAAAATGATATTTTTTATTAGTTTAGGAATGTTGGAAACTGCCTCCTTCTTGTGTTAATATTGCATTTAAAAATGAAAAAGGATGCATGTGGTCATCCTGTACCATCATCTTAAGTAGAGGCATTTTCGTGCGTAATAACATAGCCTACACATTAAGTTTTGTATCACTGTTCCTATTCTGTCAATCAGCGGATAATATAATTACATGCACATTATAACTTTGATTCGTACAGTGACTACACCAAGTGCCTTTTAACCTTCTTTATAATAAATCGGAATGTAATGTGCCAAGACCTGTTAACTGGCTGTTTTCTAATAAACTTTCATGTGTTTCTTCTACCGTTCAAATGTAAGATAATGAGAAATAAGGTTATGTGGCGTTTTTTCTCGGTATGGTTTTCACGCAGCGCGTCGACGTGAGACAGAAGCTACTGGCTGCACGCGGAGGCCGGCTGCGGAGCATCTGCCAGAGGGGCTAACACCGGTCAATAGCCTCCCTGTCAAGCAAAATTAGCACCATTAAAGCTTTCAGAAGCAAATTAAGTCGGCTGGCGTGGGTAAATTTGTAAACGCCAATTTTCACCGTGACAAGGCATCATTTGTTAGCGTTACGTCGAGCTATTTTCAGTTCAATAGTCACGATTCCCTCAGATTCAATGAAAATAACAGCCTTAAGCAACATATCTCTGTCAAGGATTGCAGTAACTGGGCACCAAATAAAATTTGATGAAACATAATTTTCCTGGAGGCCGGATTGTTACAAAGTAACTCCATTTAAGGAGGGAACTGGCCTATTAGTATAATTTGAAACAGTACTCTAGGTTACGAGACAAGAATGCTGGCCAGACTCTCATCGAATTTATGCAGTGGAACAACCATAGTTGAAATGTAGTTTTCTACACCCGGTTAAATATGACTGGTCCCGAAATTCCACCTCAGAAAATATTGTACATCACTTCCCTCTCTGAAGTAACGAACGTGACAACAGTAAACGCATCCGATCACTTGTTTAGAAATAAGAAGGAATTTTCGTAATCACATGAACATTGGGCATTATACTACAAGATTCGAGATTAGAAATACATCCAGTTAGACAGGCAAGTATTCTACATAAAATAGCCATAATTGGAAAAAAATGGAAGAAACTGAAAATTAATATGCAATAAAATAAATTGCTATGTTACGGTGGGAAAAAACAGTAAACATAGCTGGTAATTCGGTTGTAGGTGTATGTTCGAGTTCCACCGTTTCGGCCACTATTGCAGTTACGTTTGACTTAATAACTCATAGGTGCGTCTAGACCAGTGCAAATGCAAAATTTATGATCAACTGAATTATGGACAACTACCGCCTACCATGTCTTTCACCCTTAATGGAGAACTGCTAGGAAGACATCCCATTACACGATCATACAAAAGGAGCCCACGATTAGGTCAAGTATACATATTCGCCGCGGTGGAGTAGCCGAGCGGTCTAAAGCGTCTCGCTGCGGAGTGCGCGATTGCTCGCCGTGGAGGTTCGAGTCCTCCATAGGGCATGGGCGTGTGTGTGTTGTTCTTAGGTTAATTTACCTAGGTTTAAGTAGTTTGTAAGCTACGGACTGATGACCACGCAGTTTGGTCCGGTAGATTTACAACAAACATATACATATTCGCTCAATAAATACAACAAGGTCGTAACTTAAAAACTGTCACTTTACAGGAGGAGCATTTGGAAGTTTTAAAAGGTTGCCAATACAAGACCAAAATATTTGTAATTACCAAATTTGACTATTTGATACCTTAAACCATTGCAATAATTATCAGTGTATGAAAAATATTTTATTTGTTACCAGATGTGCATTTTTAGCCTTAAAGTAGCTTACATAAACACTTATGTCATTGTTGCTACAAACATTATACCTAAAGCGCGACACAAATCAAAATGTGACGTTCTTGACAGAAATTAAAATCATGTTGGAGACAATTATGTCATTCATGTCAACGGTTCCTTAAACACTGAAACAGCACCATCAAGTGCAACAACACATATATGTCAGTTGTGGAGCATCATAAGTAATCTTAAGGTAATTCCACTACTCATGAACCTAGCACTGAGTCTATAAAGACGTATAAATGTGTGTGTAAGCCTTTGGAATAAAATTCTTGGCCAGTAAATCTAGAAGGTCTTCTTTCTTTTAAAAGCTAACCGTGGTTTCGAAAGAAATACTTTCAGGATGATGTCTCCAGGTATTTTCTGTTTCTTAATTACAGTTACTTCTTTAAACTTTGCTATTTACAGCAGTGCTAGAACTGTCATCACTATCATTTCTACTCTCATCATTGGGAGAGTATGTTTTGTCATTTTGCGAGTGATCAGACTCTTCACAAAATGATGTGTTACCGGAAGAAGAAGAGCTAGAAGATGAACTCGAAGATGAAGATCTAGTAGGACAGACACAGTAGTTGCCCGACGCGCAGAAGACACAGATGTTTTAACTTGAAAACTCGAAGGTCTTGAATGAAAACAATGAAAGGAATAACTGTACTACTAATTACATTCCACATTTAATTTATTTTTAACTACAACACGGTGGACACTGAACTAGACCTATGAAGATTCTACATATCAAATGAGTACTTCGTTCCTCTAATGATGGCGAAACTGCAGGCTCATATTCCTTCAAACACTGCCCTCACTACTTTGACCCTCAGGTACCTTCGCAAATTTCTCTTTTGTTTCGCTTAATTTACTATCAGCTACAGCCAGCTGAACTATTACTTTGTCACGAAAAGATGTCGTGATCTGCAGAGATCAGGCAATAAACAGGTGTGTCATTAGACAAAGCAAATAATATTGACCTATCCCAGCATAGCATATATCAAATGTTAACAATAACGGAAGAACTAAAAATAATTCAGTGGCATTTCTTAAAAATTAGATATTCTTTGGAGCAAGAACGTCATTGTAGTATTTAGTACATAATTTATATTTGAAAATCTTTTGCTGATTTGTGGTAATTAAGTCACAAGTTGGAATATTACAAATAATATATCTGTTTCTCGGGGCAAGAATGGCATATTTCCTGATAGTACACACACAAGTGAGGCGACTTGTCGGTGCATACTTCACTAATTCTAGATAATAGGTTATTCATGTGAGATTCCATGAAATAACACACTTACTTACCCCACACCATGAGTGTCACAACCCTAAATATGTTACTCTTCAATCAAAACAGTTACATATACATAACACAGTGCCAAGACCACAACTTAAATGACACGGTATTGTGCATGCACAGTGAACAAAGAAAGGAGGGGTAAGAACGACACAGCTGCCCTCTGTGGCCTGATTTTTGGTCAACAGATTATGACGTTCTACCAGTTAATAGAGCATGCAATGGCCATTACACTGGTATACACAACTCAATAAGGGTTATTTTTGGGTTATGACGTTGTTGTATTTAATGAGCGAATCTCGCTCGATGGAGTTCCAGATGTGACTAATGGGGACGAGCTGAAAACTTCGTGGACTGGTGGCGACACTATTCTGTCGCGATTGATGAGTGATGGAATTGTGTATTGTGATGAACATACAGGTCGTAGTAGGATGCCGTGTGTGAATAAACGTATACTCATGATCAGGTAATAAGTTCATGTATTGTTTTCGAGTAATGTACGAGGGAAAAGGTATTAGGGCTTGCACTGTGTTGCATTCAATCATATGCATGAGCCGCGGTGGAGTGGCCGAGCGTTTTAAGGCGCCTTGCAGCGGAACGCCGTCGGCGGTTTGAGTCCTCTGTCGGGCATCGGTATTTGTGTTGTACTTAGTATAAGTTACTTTAATTTAGCTTAAGTAGTTTGTAAGCCTAGGACTGATGAGCAAAGTAGTTAAGTTCCTTATATTTACAAACATTTGAACTTGGAATTTCCATATGTATGGAAATAATAACACTGCTTATCTGAAAGTTACACTGCTGGCGAGCTGGATAATCGCAACATGTAGTTTCCGAACTACTTGTATACCTCCATGCAGGAGGACAAATCAAAAAGTCTTTGCCCCTACCTTTTCATACAAATTACGACAGTAAATGTGAAGTCAGCATATTCGTTGAACAAAAGCTTCAAAGGTTTGTTAAGCTTATGGGACTTAACTACGGGGTCATCAGTCCCTAAACTTACAAACTACTTATGAACTACCTACAACTAAGGACGGCACAAATATCCATGCCCGAGGGGGGATTCGAACCCCCGACCGTAGTGGCCGAGCAGACCGTGACTGAAGCGCCTCAGTCCCCTAGGCCACCCCGGCCGGCATTCGTTGAACCTCTCTTCCTTCAGGCAGGCCTTATATGCAGGTATGTCCGCCACACGGCGCCACTGACAGTTGTTTAAAATGGCGTCTGTGCGCCACACTTCCACGGCATTGGTTCAACGAAGTGTGGTTCGTTTTCTATGGAGCAATGGAGCAATGGAGGAACGTCCAAGGAGATCTGAGTTCGAAAACGGCCGATAAGTCTTGCATGGTAATGAGCGGTCCAGAAGGGAGCGTTCGTAGCTGAGTGACAATATTTCCCGGACCCACCATACGGTCCACATCTCGCCCCTAATTATTTTCATGTTTTCTGACTGCTGAAGGAGGCCCTGGTGGAACAGTGACGATAAAACCAAGACAACAGGTCGACAGTGCAAATGTTCAAATGTTTGTAAATCTGTTGGACCAAACTGCGTGGTCATCATTCCGTAGCTTACAAACTACTTAAACCTAGGTAAACTAACCTAAGGACAAACACACCCACCCATTCCCCAGGGAGGACTCGAACCTCCACGGCGAGCAACCGCGCGCTCCGCAGCGATACGCTTTAGGCCGAAAGTGGTTCCATAGTCAGCCACACGAATTCTACCGTACGTGCATCTCAAATTTATTGCTGAAATGGGGAAAATGAGTGAATCGGTGGGGGTACTATGTGGAAAAATTGTATAAGGACAATAAAATACGGATGTAATGACATGTTTGTACCTTATTTTTGTAAGTAAAAAATAGAGCAAATTCAGTCTGATTTGCCCTCATGTATCTACATCTGCAACTATACTCCGCAATCCAGCTGTTTCCACAGCTTTTTCACCTGTAAACCAATGTAAACTAAACAGTAGCATTTGGGTAAAATTTCAAAACTTTGCGACCTTTATTTCCCAACAGCACCATCTGCGAACAGCCGCTTTGATCTTTCTCTGTTTACTAGGAACTCTTCATTCTTGTCACGAACAAAGTCTGAAAATAAAATTGTTGCTCAATGGCCTACAGTATCTTCCAATTAGGCACCATTTCACCAAGGTACCAGATGTGGAATAGGAATGTTCGGCTTAACGTGGATTCCCAACTAGGAGTAGCTACTGGTAAATCTTCATATATTTGGAGGCACTTGCTTTAGGGCTAGACTACCAGTGTTTCATAGTTCCAGTCCAATTTTTATGTGACACTTTATAGTTTCACCGAACGGCATTTACCTAGTTCTAATTGTGTACTGCATATTGATTATCGTGGAGAAACGGACCGACCTGGGGTTCTCAAGAATGCCATTATGTTAGGAACTGCAATGACGTTTTTTCCAGTTTGTTCAACTGAGCTATTAATTATGTTACCTAAAAGATCATATTCGTAGTGCTTTATGAAGTTGCACGAAAAATAAGGACAAATATACTAAGAAAGCCGTGGCGGAATAGCCTTGCGCACTGTGGTGCCCAGCTATGGCGCACGCGGCCGTTCCATGTCGGTGGTTCGAGTCCTCCCTCGGGCATAGGTGTGTGTGTGCGTTGTCCTTAGGATAAGTTAGTTTCATTAGTTTGTATGTTTAGGGACTAATGACCTCTGCAGTTAGGTCTCATAACTTTACAAACATTTGAACATTAGACTAAGAAAACAAGGGTGTAATAGACCAATTTTTTTATGCATCAAGAAACTGATTAAATGTAACAATCATTTCCATTTCGAGAACTTCACTGGTATAAAGGAGACATATTTTCTACTAAAGTTTCCAGAGAAAGAAGGTATGTTGGATACAGCGAGACCAATGCTAAAGAGAATAATAAACTAATAGAATATACCTATAGATCTGTAGGTACTGCTTGTAGGCTTTCATGTCTTCAACGATTCAAAATGTACAAGTAGTGTATCCCCCAATAACTGTCATTAATGGCAGAAGATGGAGACAGAGTATATAATGCTAACTAGACTTATTTTGTACCACTTATATTGTTTTAAGTATACTGATCTGTCAAATAGACATGGCAGAGTGATGGCCCACCGCTCATAAGGTAATGCAGCACGATCTTTTCTCAACAAAGATAAACTTTTGTCAGAGATAAAGTTCTAAAATAAATAATTCAATGAAATATATCTTTGCAATACAACCACAAATATGCATGATATAAATTTAGATGGTGTGCCACACTTTACAACTTTTACTTATTCTGTTAAAACTTAGATAATTATGTACTGTACAAGCAATTTACACATATGTAACCACACAATTTAAACCAGATTCTGCTGATACTTGGGGGTTTCAAATCAGGCAACAACGGAGCAGGGACATATTTCACTCTACAATAAGGTACTCTGTGATACAGAAACTTGTTTATTACAACAAGGGTGGCTCTGGGTGAACAGTAATTGTTTCCTTCTACCGGCCTCCGAACTAAAATGATACATTGCAGAAAGGTTCAAGAAAAACTTGAGTCTAATTTCAGACATATACCAGACTCTTAAATTAATGCTAAGAGGTGATTTCAATTAACCCTTGATCTATTGGCAATTTTTTAAAAATTTGAAGCTACGCATAAAATATCGTACAAAATTGTTTTCAAGGAATTCTCTGAGAATTATTTCTATCAATTATTCCCTGAGCCCACAAGAAGAGTAAATGGATGTCAAAAGAAAAACCACCCGACCTCTTAACAACTAAGAATCGTTTAGAGATTGGTAAACACATAGCTGCCGTAGTGAGACCAAATATCGAAAGTCACAAATTAACAAAAAATCAACTAAAATACATCTATTTAGAAAATCAGAACTTGGTTTAATGTCTTCTTGAAAGACAGTTTCTACACTTTCCGAATTACAAATATAAAAGTAGACCGGATGTGGCTTAAATTAAAAAAAAAAGTATCAACAGCAATTGATAGATTATACCAAATAAATCAACAAAATTTAGGGCTGATTCTTATTGTTACACAAAACAGGCCAGAACAATCTTGCAGAAACAGCGAAATTTAAACGAACATAAAATCACCAAGACTGGCGCTTGGTTGCATCGCAATACGTCAATTACATATCGAGAAGTTGCGAAGCGAATTTGACACTTGAAATAAATGAAGCTCACAGCTAACGCACGTCCTGGGACTCAAACGTGAACTTCACGCTGCAGGTAATCATGATGTGATTGACGTAGTACGTCAGTGGAGTCTTAATGTGTGGTGTAGTATTGTATGACAACACATTATTGGCCCATATTTCATTGATGGAACTCTTAAAGGGGGATAGTTGAGACCCTTCGTGAGCTGTACCTTACTTGAACTGATCCACCTCTTATAATGTGGCAAATAATGCGCAATCACAATGATGGATGTCCTACGCATAAGTTTTATTGTTGCGAAATGGCAACTAGAGGTACAATTAGTGGTAACACACGGTTTCAAGTACCTAAAGTTCATACGATCTGAAATACGTGGCTTGTAAAGGATAGCAACGGTGTCACTGTTTCTGAAGTAATGCATCGCATGGGCCGCGGCGGAGTGGCCGAGCGCATTGAGACACTATGCTGCGATGCGCGAGACCGTTGCCCGTCGGGGGTTCCAATCCCCCCTCGGGCGTGGGTGTTTGTGCTGTCTTTAGTATAAGTTACTTTATAAGTAGTTTGTAAGTTTAGGGACTGATGACCCCGCAGTTAAGTCCCATAAGCTTAACAAACATTTGAACATTTTGAATGCATCGCATGTAGCACTGTGCTCAGAGCAGGGGTTGCCTGCACTGGCGCCTGTATCCTGCTGTAAACAAACCAATATAACCACGGCACGCTTGAACTTCAGAGTACAAGTGTCTCCTAATCTACTTTGCTGAACTACTCTCATAGTGTAACGTTATTCACATACGTTCCCTCATTAAAATCTGCTTCCCAGTGGCTTGTTACATTTACCGCCATCTAGTCGATATGTCGGCTTCAGTAATGAAGAAAAATAGATATTGTTTTAATTTATGGCGAATGGCACAGAAATACAACCGCAGCTGTGACACTGTATGCTGAACGCTACCCAAATCGGCGGTGTCCGTCACGTCGAACCATTGGTAACATCTGCCAGACACTCAGGTAACAGGAAGCTGGGCTCCCATAAAATTTCGACGTTCAACGCAAGCGACTGGGAATGGAAACGAAATTGCTGTTCTGGCTGCTGTAGCACAATCCTCATGTGGCTGTACGAAAAACTGCACGAGGTGTAGGTATAAGCCACGGTAGTGTGTGCAGAAACTTGTATCGGCATCGGTTTCATCCGTTCCGTATTTCACTGCACCGAGTACTGTAGGGAATTACTCTGCCCGCGGTGGAGTAGCCGAGCGGTCTAAAGCGTCTCGCTGCGGAGCGCGCGGTTGCTCGCCGTGGAGGTTCAAAAAAATGTTCAAATGTTTGTAAAGCCTATTGGACTCACCTACGGGGCTATCAGTCCCTAAACTTACAAACTACTTATGAACTACTTACGAACTAGGACGGCACAAATACCCATGCCCGAGGGGGGATTCGAACCCCCGACCGTAGTGGCCGTGCAGACCGTGACTGAAGCGCCTCAGTCCCCTCGGCCGCCGTGGAGGTTCGAGTCCTCCCTGGGGCATGGGTGTGTGTGTTGTCCTTAGGTTAGTTTACCTAGGTTTAAGTAGTTTGTAAGCTACGGACTGATGACCACGCAGTTTGGTCCGATAGAATTTACAAACATTTGAATTTGAATGACTCTGAATCCCGCGTTGCATACTGTGTTTTGCACTTCAGCAATTGCAAGGTAATCCAGTATTCCTAAGCAATAAGTTGTTTAAGGACGAGGCTTATTTACAAATAATGGAAATGTGAATCTTCGGAGCATGCACTACTGGTTCCTGCCAAATCCCCACTGGATTCGCCAAGTTGCTCATTAACGACAGTGGAGTGTCAATGTTTGGTGCGGTATCATTGCTAACTGTATTGTAGATCCCTATTTTTACCGTGGAATATTAAATGGACAGCGATATGTATCATTTCTTCAACACACTCTAGCGCTCCTCCTGGAGGATCTAGAACTGGAAACTCGTCTATCAATGTGTTTCCAACATGATGGATGTTTCGCACACAATGCAAAAGTTGACAGAGACGTCCTAGATGAGACATTTCCAAATAGGTGGATAGGGCGGGGAGGTACTGTGCGATGGCCAGCACGGTCCTCCGATTTGACATCATTAGGCCGTCCGCACACGGGTCGATTCGCACTCGTCGCGGATACGGCTCGTCCTCGAAGCGATTCCGTCCCCATGCGACTGTCCATATAAGTACATGGGATGCCGCCAACGGGTCGATTTGCACACCTCTCGTAATTGTCTCGAAGTCGTTGCGAGCGACGCTCGTTCCTTGCGACCTGCAGTGAACGGGAAAGTTCGATCGTGACGAGCGGATCGTACGTCATGGAGGTAATTTAGCATGATTTTTTTCTGAATTTCCAGTGCATATAACACTTTAGTGCCTATGAGATCTAAATGCAATTACTGTAATGAACTTTTAATTAATAAATAAGTACATAATATTTAAATATTTCCAGTATGTCGCGTCTTGCAGCTCGCAAATATACAAGAAGACAGCTTAATTTATATCGCATTCAGAGCTGCTGATGTTTACTGTTCTATTGGCGACTATTTTCGGGCATATCTCATTTTCTCAAGCCACCGTTAACACTCTTTGTGTCTTTCTTTTCTTACGCCGGTATCAATAAAACATCAAAGCGTCCCTCTCATCACTAGAACTGTAAATTTTAGGGTAATTATTGAAGGAAATAACCAAAACAGTGGTGTAGCTCCCTGGTGGTAGCCACCAGCTGAGTGAAGGAAAATGCGCCTGCGACGAGTGCCAATCGACCCGTGTGCGGACGACCATCACTTCGCGAGGTTCGCACAAGACTCGCGCGACGGGCGAGACGCGTGTCGCGCCCATGACGAGTGAGAAACGACCCGTGTGCAGACGGCCTATGGACTTTCTCTCTAGGGCGCAGTGAGAAACAGTGTGTATCAAGAAACCCCAACGACAGTAGATAATATGCAACGTCGTATTACGGCGGTGTGTGCGGCAATATCTATAGAAATCTACAAACTGTGCAACGTCCTCTCGTTACCTGTTTCCAAACGTGTATTGATGGAAACGGAAGGCACTTAAGAGCATATGTTGACGTGACATAGTTTCATTGGTCAAGATGTGGGTGTATTTTCTAAGCTGGATGTAATGCACAACAATACAGTTTCTATGGGCGACAGACACTGGTAAATGTATTTAGAGACGTGAAAACAAGTGTGATATCTCTAATTGTAGCGCTAGTTGTCATTTCGCTAGGGTAAACATACATTTACAATTTGAAAAACATAACTTCGCGTTGGAAGTGTTACTTGTTTATTTTTGTGGATTGTGCATACCTTCCAGTTCTGTGGTTCCCTGACACAATCTGCGTAATGTGCGCGCTTCAGTCTTAGGGCGTGCGCCAGCTGTGCGCTTCATTTATTTCAAGCCTCAAATTCGTTTCGCAACTTCTCTGCATGTAATTGACGAATTGCGGTGCAACCAACGCCATTATTTTTCTGATTTTTTATGCTGCTGATTGCATACGAAATAGTAGGGGGTGTCCATTTAAAAATACAAAGGTTTGTGTTGTAATTAGTTTTTGTTTACGTTTTAAAATTTCGCATAGTATTTAGTTTAGTAAGCTCCTGCCGTCCGTTCAAGCCGGTGAAAACTGTTTTTCAACATCTATTGTTTTTGCAGAGATTTTCACGTGGCAGAGTTAGGTGAGACACCCTATATAATCAGAAAATTAATAAAGTTGTAAATTTCATTTAAAACACAGTGCTTTCAACATAAATAGGTGTGGATACAGTACGGCAAGCGCCTTCCTCCTTTGGATTATGACTCATGTAGCCTGTTTTTGTTAGTTGCAAAATTTTCGAAGAGTCATAAAGGAATCTTTAACTGTTTAAGAAACTCGTTTTCACTACGTAAATATTACGCAAAATTTCAAACATTTTGATAGAACGATTGAAACATTATGCCATTAGCGTAATGTCAAAACGACAAAAAACTGGACTTCACAGTAAAACTGTGATAGTTAATCCGACACGGATGAACTTATTCCCATGGTTTTTGAAGATTTTTCCCTTACATCAGTCAAAAATAATACTTCGATACCGTCCCTCTACAACTACCAACACAACTGTAACTTTTTCTTGGTCACTCATATCATCCAACTTTGTAACAGAGCAGCAGATTTTAAGCTAAAGAGTTCGTTGGATGGATGTAAATTGGAGGTCGTGGGAAAATGGATGTAATGATGATCATTATGAAAATCGAAACGATTCAAGAGAAAATAAGAGGGGTATTAATGTTGGAAATAAGGGGTTCAGTTGGTCAAAGTTACAAACGATACTACGAAAATACCAATAGAAATGATGTTGACAGGCCAAAAAGAAGCCACAAAGGAGACAACAACAAAATGGAACACTAAGATAGGCGTTTTTCGAATTGAGACTCCATCACATATAACAGAGAAACCAGCTGCTATTAACAGGACATTAAAAGAAGACTATGGAAATGTTAGGGAAGTTCTTTTTATGGAAGACGAAATTGCAGTAACGTGGAGTATAAACCTATAATGAATGTAGATATTATGCACACTGACGTAGATTCTTTTGTTAATACAGGAAATATGCAGTAGCAGAAGGACGTTATAGCCAGTATAGGAAACAAAGAAGACGTACCAGTGTTTGCGATGCATAGAGTTCAAATTATAGGCGCTGTTGGGGAAAAATCTAAGGTGCTACATGATCAGACATTGTTCGTTGTGGAAAATGTGGGAGTTGTGTTGGAGGTTAGTGCAACAGTATTGACTGATCTTTGCATCGACTTAATAATAGTAACGTATTTATTGCTAGACGTTGCAGCTATGACAGATTGCCAGGAAGGTAAGCATGTCCCTTACGGCAAACGGTGCCTAAAGGGGCATTAAACTTAGAAGAATCGTTTGTTTTGAAGAAAAGCCACAAGGTAAAAATAATCTGCAAATATAGCACAAGTGTCATCAGTCGTAATAGGTGCTGAATAGAGTATTGTAAAACGGAAGGACAATTACAACAGGTAGCTTGAAACAAAGTCATTTGATGATGAAATACGAGCCAAAATAAGTAATATTCAGGGCATAGACCATTGGAAAATAGAGGTGAAAGAGTCACTGACGAAATGTAAGTATGTTTTAACAAGCAGGATTAATTAAGAAGAATCTTACGAATATATTTATGGTCAAACCACGTGAGCCATCTTATACATTAAAAGAATCTACGAAAACTAAATTCAGTCTGCCAGACCTAACTAACCGGCGGATGTCCTTCACTTTTGGTTTAAGCGAAAGGTATTCATCCACAGATTTGTCATCAAGTATTAGAATTTACATAACTCTCGCCTTCATTTTTCTATACTCAAACGCGATTTCCTTCTGTATATTTCTTATGGGAATGTCCTTGCTATAAACTAAAGTCAGTCGGTCAAGCCGTTCTATCCGACCGATTTTATTCATTTTTGCCTTAAACGAAAGGTATTCATTTGAAGATTTGTCATCAACTATCAGAATTAACTTAAGTCTCTCCATCATTTATTTTTATTCAAACGCGGTATCCTTCTGTCCTTGCGTTGAATATTTTAATCTGTTTGCTATACGATATCTTCGGTTCTGTTTAAGCTACGCAGTTCTTTTTGACCTAACAACACTCAGCGGATCAAGCTCTATCATTTGCGCTTTTATACATTTGCATTGATTGTTTCTGAAGAAAGCTGTGCGTGAACATTGATATTTACTTCCATTTTTCCCAAGTCTTTTGTCATTCCAATAGTTTATATTAAAACTACACAGGATACCCTCAGTAAAGAGTCGTTATTGCAACCCCTAGCATATATTATGGATCGTTCTGTGAGGGTGAGTTTGTACGCTAAGGTATTCAATAAGGTAATTGAACCTCAGAATGGTAGGTCAGAATCCATCGAGGACAATTAAGATTTCTAGTTCTGATTTTACAGCTGCATACTGTCAAGTGCGGTCAATACACGCCTTTTGTGTATAGAGACAGATTTTATCATTTCAAGGTACTGCCTTTGGGAATACATAAGTATGAGCATTCCATTTCGGTGGCGCTTCAACAGTCGACACATCTCACTTCCCCATGGCCCCCTGCTAAGGCAGCGAATGTCCTTTTCTTCGCACGACAGCCTACTTAACCCGGCAGTGGTGTGTCGTAGAGTTCTTACGCCAGTGGTGTGTGGGGTGTGGTACACCCCAGCTGTTTATTTATATTAAATAAGGCTGAAATTAGTTTTTAATCAACACTGAATTGTTACTAAGGCTCTAATTATTGTATATTATTGATAAATAATGTTAATACTATAGTAAAATTTTATTTATTAATTCTTTATCACATGCAAATTATGACTAAACACAATACTCAGATTCAAGTGTTGCGCCAAAATCACTTTCATTGAAATAAGTGAATAAAGAAAGATAACAAAGATTTCAATATAACATAGAAAATATAGAAACTATAAATTGCATTGCATACATTTACTTGTTGCACATTACAAGGTTACAACAAACAAAATATGATTCACGTACAGACAGTACAACAAAGTAATTATTATGAGAAAACAATTTCGTTTTTCAACATCTACTATTTCCTTACTGACACAGTCATTACACATTACAACTACACGGTCCATACATAAATATATGTGACACCCCTTGCAGGTATACTTTGTTTTACGGTCTTTTTTTCCTCGGAAATTTCACAAAGCGACCTTTTTTTGGGACTTTGTTCGGAGATTCTTGACATAATGGTTCTGTTGAATGTCATCGAACACTTGCAACTAGTTCTCTAGGGAAATTCACACTTTGTCTCTGATTCACTTGGCCTCTAATAAGTTCTACAGGGAAATCCTTCAAGAACTTACGACGTATATGATTGGTTTTGGTATTAGAATTATAAATTATTTGCGCATTAATTCCTGCACCATTCATCGAGGCGAATAACAATGTCAAAGGCCACCGTCATTTAATCCTGTCATCCTTTCCCAGTTGGCTCCTCAGCAAATACGTCATCGATCAATGATTTTTTTTTTTTTTTTTTTTTTTTTTTTTTTTTTTTTTTTTTTTTGGCGAGACGAGAGTGTTGCGTTGGCGTTTTACACTCTCCAGCGAGCTCAGTTTCGATTCAGTAACAACTCACGAAGTACTGTATGCGACTAAAGATAGAAAAACACAATAGCGGTAGTCCGCAGACACCCCGTGGGAGATACCGGGAACTACAAGGTGGTGTGACGTGCCATCTAGTAGTTAACTAGAGGAATACATCGTATGGGGTGTACCACAGTTGGGTGATTCCGATTTAAGGTAGACATTCGACGACCTCTTTTCTTCAGTTGGCGTCTTCTCTTCCCAGAAAGGGGAAGGTTCTACGTTACCGCAAAGAAAGGCCACGCGCAGACGCGCCTCGTGCCGCTGCAGACAAGCGCGAGGTGCGTTATTCAACCGTGCAGAGCCAATTATCGTGACCTGCGACGTCTGCAGCGACGTCGAGCAGTTAGCGAATCAGCGATTCGCGCCGCTGCGGATCGGCGGCAGCAGACACGCCTCGTGGAGCCGCGTCTCGTGCCGCCGCCCACCAGCGCCAGGTCCAAGTTCATCCGTCGCGGCCCCTCCTTACCCCCCATCTTTGCCAGCAGGTCTCGCTGCCTACGCAGAGCAGTTCGAGAACCCGTGTTTCGCGCTGTAACGTTTGCAGTGAATCACCACTCGGTCCACGTAGGCGCTACTAGATACAATTAGTATTGTGGTGCTATAAACCGGAAATGCGTCCAGTGATTCTCGCACGGATCTCTTTATTTGAATCGCAAACTTTCTCGATTGCGATTTACTTGATTAAATGTCATTTCTGCTATTTCATCTCAACGTTAATCATGACCAGATTAATAAGTACAATATTCTTTACTGCTGCTTATTAGCTTTATTTGTCCACTACAGCTGTTTCGCCGTATTTGGCATTATCAAGTGGTCTGCAATAGTTGAAATACATTTTTTGAAAATATTTTTTCGAATCAAATAGGGAGTTATACAGTTTTAAATTTATTACTTACTTTTCATTTGATGGTAAGACACACACAGCATCTGTATCTCTATATAATTTTTATAGGTACCTTTCTTAGAAAGTCGTTTTTTTTTAATAATGTTTAATGAAATGGCTTATTTGACAGCTGTTTTGATGCTATGTGTTTACAAAGATGTTATATTGCATTATATCTTTGGTAATGATTTATCTTCTCTGAGATGATTAATTTCGAATTTTGTGATATCTTTGAATGTCAATGTATTTACAGACGTTTTATACCCTGGATTTTGTAGTGTCTCCGATTATGAAATAGTGTGTCTATTTGGTCTCTGAGGTATTGCTTACCATTTGGAATTTTGTAATATCTTTGAGTATGAAAATGCGTTTCTCTGGTGTTTGAGATATTGTATGTTAATTGAAATTTTGTGCTTTCCTTGACTGTGGAACATTACATCTCTGAATTTAGCCGTTGTCAAGCCTAATTAGATCGATAAAATTTTGTAAATTGTGTTTAAAATCTGTGTGTTCATTGAGAATTTCGTTAGATGAAGCTTCCATGTGTATGTATATTTCTAATTCTTCGAGAATGTGCATTTCAGTGCCTTTTGAAATTTTGTGTAATATTTTTAAAGCTCTCTCGATGTTTGTGGAGCTGTGGTTTTCAATTTTTAAATGCTGGTAGAAAGTATATGGATTTGCTTCTGTCATTCTTGTGTGTCCTGCTGCAGGCCCATTTATGAAAAAAGTTTTAATGACACATGACCAGATTATTTTATTAAGTGGAGTAGGATATGTTTTAACTCAATATTACGGTAGAATTGTCGTAAAAATCAGTATTTATATAGCGGTAGCGGCACGAATCGCTGTTTGACTACTGCTCTGCGTGGGCGCGGAGATGTCATGGCGCAGGTGAACGATATTACAAGAAGTGTTAAAGGTTTTTCATGATTATAATGCTTCAGTTTACGTAATCGAATCTGAATTCGGAAAAGGCGAGATACAATAATTTTTAGGAGTAATTGTAGTAGGAAAGGGTACAAATTTGTTCTGTAAAAAGTAGACGCTATCGAAGGGTATCTCCAACCAAGAAATAATAAACATATACAGTCTTTCCTTCGCATGTGTGATAAAGGAAATGTGTGGATGAGCAGGTTTTAATTGCAATGCCGTTCTGTTGTCTAAATAAAAGGAATGTCCCCTAGATACGGACCTAGCAGGGCCAAAGGACTTCTGGTGACGTGTAAGAAGTTTTCTGTGAGGCTGGAAGTTATGAACTTATTAATAGGAGCACAGATTTTCCAATAATTGATAGGGAAAATGGAGTATGACAAAGGGCAATAAATCCTTCGTTTATCTAGTAGGTTTCTGATGAAGTGTGAGTGTAACTATACAGTTATAGAAAAGGAAGAATGCTCTTTCGAAAAGTTCCGTAACTATTCAATGGGTAGAAAGCTAAATTTATACTCCATCTTTTGTTAACAGCTGCAGAATGACGCATGGTAGACTTACCAGATGGGAAATTGCTCGAAAATAACAACAATACCACAGCACAAACACTGCACTAATTAAATTAACAGATGATCTGAAACATTTCATAGACAACCGGGAGGCCGCTATATTGATAATACTAGACAAAGCATAGTCTAGTGTTTGGGAATGAAAAATCGCACTGACGTGTTTTACGGCTCACTTTAGATTTGTAGTTTTATAAGTTTTTGCAAACATTTTGGACCAAAATAATAATCTAACTAATAAAAAATTAATTAATAACAGTGTCTGAAACCCTTGTATGGGAAAAACAGTCCAACACATTGCCCAATACGCTACAGCTAACAGTTATCAATTTCGTGCTTTAATCTCATACTATTGATCGGCGTTGTTAACTGATGCTAATATGGCATCTGTAGACACTAGATTATCATTTATCCTACGAAGAACGACGTCTTTTTGTTAATTCTTCCGTGCACCATTGCTTTGAAGTGACAACGTGTAAGTTACAATAAGGAAATCATCAAATACGCAGCGCAAGGTGGCGAATGCCAGAGAGAGTTCTGGGCGAGGAATGTCACGTGACATCTGCGAACGGCTGGTTTTCGTTAATTCAATGAAAGGTGTCAAAACTCCGTTATTTTTGCAAATATCTCTCAAACGATACAAGATATGAAAAAACCATAAGGGAACAAAGTTGTAGAGAATTTTCTCCTCTACAAATTCGTTTATTCAATTTTAGCGTCAGATGAACAATTTATTTGCAATTAAAATTACATTACAAACGGCTTTTTTTGGTATTACTAACGTATTTCTTGTCCGAAATATTTCAAAAAGCGAGGTTCTGGTCTCTGGTAGCCAACAATTATGTCCGTAAAATTTGGTGCCGATCGGTTGAACGGTTCGACCTAAAAAGTGGGAACACGTTACAGCCAGACAGACACCGTCAAATCGCCGTTATTTTTGCAAATATCTTTGCAACAATGCAAGATACGAAAAAACATAATAGAGCGAAGTCGTAGAGAATTTTCCCCTCTACCAATTAGGTTCTCTACCAATTAGGTTATTCAATTTTCGTGTCGGATGAACGGTTCGTTTGTAATTACAACTATATTACAAACGGCATTTTTTGGTATTACTACCGTACTTTTTGTCCAAAAAATTTGAAAAAGGGAGGTTCTGGTCTCTGGCGGCCTACAATTATGTGTGCAAAATTTGGTGCTGATCGATTGAACGGTTCGTCTTAAAAACAAGGAACACGTTACGGACAGACAGACATACATCCCAAAAACACCGTTATTTTGCACATATATATGAAACGTTACGAGGTATGAAAAAAACATAAGAGAGCGACGTTGTGGAGAATTTTATCCTCTACAAATTCCGTTATTCAATTTTCGTGTCAGATGCATGGTTAAGCCGTTATTTTCATTTAAATTTCGAGCTGTCAAAAGACGATCGCAAAGGCCCACTACCGTAACCTAAAGTGGGCCAAAATATCGCACTGGCGTGTTTTACTCCTCACTTTAGATTTTGCTGTAGTTTTATGATCTTTACGTATTGTTGTTGTGGTCTTCAGTACAGAGACTGGTCTGATGCAGCTCTCCACCCTACCCTATCCTGAGCAAGCCTTTTCATCTCCTCATAAGAACGACAACCCACATCCACTTGAATCTGCTTACTATACGCGTCTCTTGGTCTCCCTCTGCGATTTTTACCCCACACACTTCCCTCCAACGCTAAATTCACAATTCCTTGATGTCTAAGAATGTGTCCTACCAATCTATCCCTTCTTTTAGTCAAGGCATGCCAGAAATTTCTTTTCTCCCCAATTCGGTTCAGTACCTCCTCATTAGTTACGCGATCCACCCACCTAATCTTCAGCATTCTTCTGTAGCACCACATTTCAAAAGCCTCTATCCTCTTTTTGTCCACACTGCTTATCGTCCATGTTTCACTCCCATACAAGGCAACACTCCATACAAATGCCTTCAGAAAGGACTTCCTTAGGCTTAAATCAATATTCGATGTTAACAAATTTCTTTTTTTCAAAAACGCTTTTCTACCCATTGCCATTCTGCATTTTATATCCTCTGTACTGCGACCATCATTTGTTATTTTACTGCCCAAGTAACAAAACTCATCTACCTCCTTTATTGTTTCGTTACCTAATCTAATTCCTTCAGCATCACCTGATTTTCTTACACTGCACTCCATTACCCTTGTTTTACTCTTGTTAATGTTCATCTTATATGCACCTTTCAGCACACTGTCCATTCCGTTCAATTGCTCTTCCAGGTCCTTTGCTGTATCTGACAAAATTACTATGTCGTCGGCAAAACGCAATGTTTTTAATTCTTCACCCTGAACTTTAATTCCTTCTCCAAATTTCTCCTTGCTTTCCTTTATAGCTTGCTCAATGTACAAATTGAACAACATTGGGGAAAGGCTACAACCCTGTCTTACTCCCTTTCCAACCAATGCATCCCTTTCATGTCCTTCAACTCTGACAACCGCTGTCTGGTTTTTGTACAAGTTGTAAATAACCTTACATTCCCTATATTTTACTTCTGCTTGCTTCAGAACTTGAAAGAGTTTATTCCAATCAACATTGTCAAAAGCCTTCTCCAAATCTACAAAAGCTAGAAATGTTGGTTTGCCTTTTCTTAATCTATCTTCTAGGATAAGCCGTAAAGTGAGTATTGCCTCCCGTGTTCCTACATTTCTCCTGAACCCAAACTGATCTTCCCCGAGGTCGGCTTCTACCAGCTTTTCCATCCTTCTGTATATAATTCGTGTTAATATTTTGCAACCATGACTTATTAAACTGATGGTTCTGTAGTTTTCACACCTGTCTGCACCCGCTTTCTTTGGAATGGGGATTATAACATTTTTCTTAAAGTCTGAGGGTACTTCACCTGTCTCATACATCTTACACACAATGTGAAACAATTTTGTCATGGCTGGTTCTCCCAGAGACTTCAGTAGCTCTGACGGGATATCATCTATTCCAGGGGCCTTGTTTCGACTTAGATCATTCAGTGCTCTGTCAAATTCATCTCTCAGTATAGTATCTCCTATTTCATCATCATCTACATCCTCTTCCCTTCCTACAATAGTGTCTCGAAGTTCATTTCCTTTGTAGAGCCCCTCTATATACTCTTTCCACCTTTCAGCTTTCCCTTCTTTGCTGAGAACTGGTTTTCCATCAGTGTCCTTGATATTCATAGAGCAGTTTTTCTTATCGCCAAATGTTTCTTTTATTTTCCTGTAGGCTGTATCTATTTTTCCCCTATTTATACATTCTTCTACATCCTTGCATTTGCCTTCTAGCCATTCCAGCTTAGCCATTTTGCACTTCCTGTCAATCTCATTTCTTAGTCGTCTGTACTCCATTTTGCCTGTTTCATTTACTGCATTTTTATACTTTCTCCTTTCATCGATTAAATTTAGTATCTCCTGTAATATCCAAGGATTCTTTGTAGGTCTTGCCTTCCTACCTATTTTGTCCTCTGCTGCCTTCACTATTTCATCTCTCAATTTTACCCATTCCTCCTCAACTGTTTTATTTTCCCCTGTTTCTGTCAATTGTTGCCTGAAGCTCCGTCTGAAATTCTTAAGAACTTCAGGTTCCTTCAATTTATCTGGGTCCCATCTCCTTATTTTCCTACCTTTCTGTAGTTTCTTCAGTTTCAGCCTACAGTTCATAACCAACAAGTTATGGTCAGAGTCTATGTCTGCCCCTGGGTATGTCCTACACTTCAAAACCTGGTTCCGAAATCTATGTCTTACCATTATAAAATCTATCTGGTATCTCCCGGTGTCTCCTGGTCTCTTCCACGTATACAACCTTCTTTTGTGATTCTTAAACCAGGTGTTTGTTATAACTAAATTATGTACAATTAACAGAAACGGGGAGAAATAAAAGAGTAGAAGAGGAATGGGTAGCATTGAGAGACGAAATAGTGAAGGCAGCAGAGGACAAAATAGGTAGGAAGGCAAGACCTGCAAAAAAAAATTCTTGGATATCACAGGAAGTACTAAATTTAATTGATGAAAACGAAAAAAATATAAGAAGGCAGTAAATGAAACAGGCAAAATGGAGCACACACGACTAAGAAATGAAATGCACAGGAAGTGCAAAATGACTAAGCAGGAGTGGCTAGAAGGCAAATGCAAGGATGTAGAAGAATGTATAAATAGGGGGAAAATAGATACAGCCTACAGGAAAATAAAAGAGATAATTGGCGATAAGGAAACAGCTCTATGAATATCAAGAACACAGATGGAAACACCAGTTCTGAAAGGGGGAAAGAGTATATAGAGAGGCTCTACGAAGGAAATGAACTTGGAGGCAATGTTGTAGGAAGGGGAGAAGAAAGTAGATGAGGGTTAGAACATTCCACGCTCCGACCCGTAGAATGCCTGTTTTGTTTTTCTTGATGGCGATATCCTCCTGAGTAGTCCCCGCCCGAAGATCGGAATGGGGGACTATTTTACCTCCGGAATATTTTACCCGAGAGGATGCCATCATCATATGTTCATACAGTAGAGCTGCATGTCCTCGGGAAAAATAACGGCTGTAGTTTCCCCTTGCTTTCAGCCGTTCGCAGTAGCTGTGTGGCAAAGCCACATTAGCTGATGTTACAAGGCCAGCTCAGTCAATCATCCAGACTGTTGCCCCTGTAACTACTGAAAAGGCTGCTGCCCCTCTTCAGGAACCACACGTTTGTCTGGCCTCTCCACAGATACCCCTCCGCTGTGGTTGCACCTACGGTACGGCTATCTGTATCGTTGAGGCACGCAAGCCACCCCACCTCGGCAATGTCTGTGGTTCATGGGAGTGGTTTTACGTATATCTCTGACAAAAGGAAACAGTAGAGATATAATGTATTATAAAATTCCCTGTATAAAAATTATAATACCATATATATATATATATATATATATATATATATATATATATATATATATATATATAATTTTAAATCTTTCATTATTTACGTTTTTATTACTTTTTGTTCGAAATATTTGCAAAAGTAGGCGAAAAATAAGAAGGTATGATTTTTATTTTTAGAATATCTTTTACTTTTCTCCGTTTATGGAAGACCATTTCGAAGAAATTAAATTACGGCAAAAATTCATGTATCTCGGTGGCGCTTTCGGAAAGAAACGAAACGAATCCCAAAAATCATGAATGATGATTATGATACATGCCTTTCTTATAAATTTTTTATTTCTTTATCAAGGGCGAAAGCGAAAGTTTCTTGATTTACATTTTAAAAAACGTTTATTTGAAAATTTATCAGTGCGACGTGTAATAGCCGAGATGAGACTTAGAGCCGTTCTTTAAGTGTTAGTAACCTGAAGTGAGTCAAAATTGTCTTGGAAACACGTTTTCTCTGAAGAGCCACAAGGCCCAGTTTTAGGCTTGTATGACAATGAATTTGTCTTCTTGTAAATATAATTTCTGTGCTGATGACCTGCATGTATACGTAGGTCACACATGAGACAGATAAGTACTTCAATGTCCAGATGAATGATCATCTGTCTTCTGTGGTCGTATGGGTGAAATCCTGGGGCTAAAATTAAATGCGAGAAAATCATAAGTATTCTAAGTACGCGAGCAGAAATTAATAAATTCCTAATTCCGCAGCCAAATGCCTCCCATCCTACATTACGGCGTCGCCAGAGTAATCAGAAAGCAGTGAAAAATTTAGGTTTGGTTTTCGATGAGCAGTTAAATCTTCATCTGCCTCTATACTCTGTAAGCAACCTCATGCTTTGTAACGAAGGGTAACTTCGCGCATCAGTGTCACTTGCTTCTTTTCTTGGTCCACCTTGTATAATGCGCATGGAAGAACGATTGCAGCTAAGCCAACATCTTGGCTCTCACCTCTATAACCATATCTACATGTTGTTTCCGGGAGATATACAAAGGAGGAAGTAATATATTGATTGAGTCTTCTAGAGACGTGCGTCCTCGCAACTTTGACAGAAGTCCAGTGATGCAAACTGCCACTCCTACAGTGGCTGCCACTGGCGTTTGCCGATCATTTCCGAGATGCTCTCACGCTTGGGTAATGAACCAATAACCTACTGCTCTCCTTTGCATCCTCTATGTTTCTTCTATCAGTGCTATTCAAGTATTCGTCAAACGAATATTCTGTATACTTTGCTTGTAGTGGCCATTTGAGCAGTAGCTCAATACTATGTATTTCACTGTAGTATTTTTTAAAGGAGACGCCTTTTTCTACTGCAAATGAAGGGTTTTTATTTTTACAGTTCACACATGTGCGTTTCGGTTTTTTCACAAGGCATCATCAATCTGTGTCCTGAAATATTTACACATTTCTGTTTACATACATAGGTTAGGATTTTACATACGTAGAAAATATTTCGTTTCTGATTCAAAACATTTCTTTTTTTGGTATAAAATGGTGTACTTACAGCACTTGCTACTCCATAACTCCCTCTTTCTGCCAATCAGGTCGAAAAGGTCCACTACTTTCCGAACAACTTGGAATTTTCATAGTTACACTGCCATCTACCGCCATAACTGTGGTCATTGTAGTTTGTTTTGCAAGTGTTGCCAACTTTCCCCGCTTATTTGTAATTCAACTATTTCATTGAAAGTGTGTTGAAGGCATCTTTTTGTGTGTTTTTTATTTGTTCGCCACTTTTATATATATAATTTTTTTTTGGGGGGGGGGGAATTGTGGTTTTGTAATTATGTGTTGGGATTTGTATCTATCACATGGTCAATCAGTGAAAACAGTGATTCCTTCGTCAAGTTTATTTGGTCATTTAGTAGTCACTTTTTCTCAGTTATTGTTTTATATATATGATAATTTTATTGTAATGTTAGGAGGTGTTTTTCATTATCTATTCTAATTATCTTCATGTCGTTTTCTATTGTAGTTGGTTTGTGGTAATATTCTTTCAGATGTTCTGCAAAAGTGGAGTGGCTTGTCCCGTATTTCCATGCCCTGACATGTTATACTGTGAAATGAAATGATCCTCCACCACTCGCTGGTGGCACGCTAGGATTTACTTTCACATCTCTTCGTTGAAAATGTCTCTGTTATGTTGGCTAGATAATTCACAATCCAAACACACAGTTGGTCTGAGATTCAGAGCTTTCGTATTTTCTCCATTGTGTAACAGTGCAAAATAATATACAATGCCTCCCGTAACTCAAGGAACGCACCATTTACCTGAGAGCCTGTCTTAAGTGCTTTATAAGTGTCGTGCACGAACGGAGCTAGCTGTGTTTCAGTCGATCATTGCTTTCGTGTTCCAAGCTGATTCCTACAGAGGAGATTTTAGGTCTCCAGAAATCATATAAGACACGAACATAAAAAAATAAATTCAAAACTCTGTAGCAGACCAACATTACGAATATAGACCTATAGAATAATATTTTCACTCTGAAGAGGAGTGTGCGCTGATTTGTAACTTCCTGGTGGATTAGAACTGTGTGCCGAAACCGGGATTTCAATCTGGGATCTTTGCCTTTCTCAGGAAAGCGCTGTACGGACTATTTTTTTTTTTTCAGGTAGTCGATGCTTTCATGTTCGTTTTGGGTTGTTCGTTGGGCATTTGGCTCGGTGTTTTTATTATATATATATATATATATATATATATATATATATATATATATATATATATATATATATATATATTTATTTATACAGAGGGCGTTGAGCTTCCTGACCAAGCGCGTTGAGCCGCCGCGCCTGGCTGCCAACGGAACTGTCCCAACACACTTTATAATCCGTCCTGAAATCATTAATTCCACCAGTATAGACCTTTGGTATTGTTAATAACTTGTACGATCCTTCTTTAAAACAGCAATGATCAAGTTTCCTCTATAGTGTACCAGCAACATGTGCAGACAACAGTTTTAAGTTTAATTATTCATTGAAATTATCGATATACTGAGAGTGCAATCTGTTACCTTCAAACGTGACCAAAACAGTACACATTATAACTCTAATCCTTTAAAACAGATGAAGTAATTTTGTAGAAACAGTTTTGTTCAATGTAACACTACATCGCAATCACAGCACAAACTAGCCATTTTCATCCTGATTCAATTCTAATAATTTGTAAGAGGCAGAATTTTTTTACGTATTTCTCAAAAATTCAGTCAATATATCTTTGAAGTATTGAAACAGTACAGTCTCAGAGTAACCGCGTCTAAACACCGTAAATCAGAATAATCTTTTGTCACAATAGTAGTATAAATAGTTCCGCAGTATAGCTACTCGCTCTCTCAGTCTTTGTTTCTCCCAACGTTAACAGCTCTCAGAATTTGTTGCTCGTAACGATAAGATCTCACTCAGTCGTTTTGGTTGTATGTGAAATAGTCAGGTGCAAAAAAATATTCCGAACTTTTGGTTTACTATGATTGAATTTATTTGAAAGGCTTAATTAAATCAAACGCGAGTGCGTAAATAATATCTGTGGACTTTAATTCGGGATAGGCTACGTACTTAGAAAAATTCTAACGTATGCCTCAAATAAAATTTTACGTGCCTACTGAATCTTTATGTGAAGACGACGAAAGCTTGCACTACCGCTGATGTCGCTTCTATAATACCGAAGCACTACAATAAACCAAATAAATTTCCACCACCAACCAAAATATCAAATAGGAGGACGTTACATCAATTACATAATGGCTGAGATTGTTACTCCAAATTCATTATCACTATTTGGTACCCGATTAATCTCCCTGATTCGGAATACATTCGTTTCCGGAGTATTACAGTCTTTAAAATATTCGATGCTATTGTCTGTTAGATAAACACATGGTCAAACAAAAACATCTTCTCGGAGCTGCATGTTTCTGTGTCGCGAACTTGAAACTGTAGATGTCGTGAGGCACAGACTAGAAGGTGTGTACACTAGTGCGCGTTGATTGCTATTTTATAAATGACTCACGTGTGTGACAAGTCTCACAAGCGCGTCGAAACGTGACGATGTTAGAGCCGCTTTTCTAACTGAAATTTTCCTACATTATTTGAAACTAGCTTAAACCCGCGGCTTCGCTCGCGTATTGGTTGATGGTGATAGATAATGCGCGAAACGTCAAATCGTTTTTTAAAGTGATGTATTAAAATAAATTTCGGTTTTACTGATTTATTTATTCTTATATCTCATTCGTATGCTTATCCTTACCGACAAAGAGCTGAAGACATTGTAGCACGCATAGACCAGAGATATGGTCTGTGGCATCAAGTTTCGCTGCATGTAACCTCCTTGCTATATAGTCGCAAAAGTTATCGCTGGCCTTCAGTATTAACTTTTTTATAATTCGACGGCTTTAAACCACTATATCTTCCACCCCCTTATAGATATCGACATGGAACAACGGGAGACTTCGGACAACAATTACACACAGACCATTCGTTTGCGTTCTGTAGTTTTCGGTGCAGAGCGAAATATTAACCCATACACACGTAGAATTTTATATATACCGATAACTTTCCATCCCAATTTACTCCACCCTTTTAATATTATCAACCCTCAAGCAACAATCAACCAATAAAACCATTTTCAGGGAGTAAATATAATTTTCAAATAGTAATTATTGTGCCGCATTTCGCGTTATATTCTTGAAATTATTAATATCTATCAGATCGCTATAAAACCTTCCTCAGGTATAAATTAGTAACTATACAAATATTTAAGTCTCTGTGTCTTGTCGTTCGGGCGTGATAAGCGTACACCGAACAAACATTCACATTAATATATGTAGATAAATAGCTATCCGATCGCCATAAAACCGTGGCTAAAGCCTTCCCCGGGTAGACATTAGTAACTGTACAAATTTTTAGCTTTTTATGTCTTGTGGTTCAGACGTGATAAACGTACACCGAACAGACATTCACATTTATAGATATAGATTTCGTATCTGTAATAATTTCATTCCATATTTCTTATCGCCATCAAAAAGCCTCCCCCGTCAGTGTTTAGCCTCTCTCTGCGGTATACGTTCCAGAATGATTTTACAATTTCGTAACTACTGATCTGCTTTGAGCCACGATCTGTCCTTAGCACTATGAGGGCATCAACACCATATATAAGTGAGAGCAGATTTGTGAGACTCCCATGTTCACACACACATGTTTGCAATCCTATGTGACCAAACTTCGTTGGTCATCAGTCCCTAGTCTTACGAACTACTTAAACTAAGTTAAACTAACTTAAGGACAACACACAGATCCATGCCCGAGGGAGGATTCGAACCTACGACGCAGGAGGCCGCGCGATCCGTAACGTGGCGCTCCAGACCGCTCGGCTACTCCCGCGCGGCGATACTTGCATAGACAATTCTGCAGTGAACTATAACTAAATTAACATTTTCTTTCTCCGTTCTGATGGTCCAGTGCTGCCCTGTCCGGAATCAGCATGCGTCTCATAGGGCCTGAGGAGGGATTACTATATACCAAAAAACCATGTGCACTCCTCACGTACTCCGGCGTTTATTCTCACTCGAACTGGAATACGCACGTAGTTCCTTTACAATTCAGTATTTGTTAAAGAAATCGCTTGGCACAATACGAGCAACTGCGTTCAATTACCTCGTATTCGTTCAAGCATGCCGTGCTCGAAATGCCCGACCGTGTACTCTAAGAAAGGAGATACATCTTCTCCAATTTTCTTGTTTTAAATCGCTGAAAGGTATATAAGACTACGACACGTGGTTTTATGAAAGTATTTTCTCAAAAAAAAAAAAAAAAAAAAAAAAAAATATTTTCCTTGAGAAAATGATAGTTATTGATTTTTTATTTCGCGCAATTGTGTTTTATTCAACAATTTTTCTCAATCGCAACATCAAATAATGATATAAGAATAAATACAATGATCGTAGAATTGTAATCAACATAACGGCATAACAATAATTTGTATTCCATTATGTGATCAAATATATTCAAATAAGAATGAAGTACAATCGTATATGCATAAGATATTTTAAATATTAGTTTCAGTTGGCATGTGACTGCCAAGTCATTACGTTTATCATCTAAATAAATATGTGTAATATCGATATAGTTGCTATAAACGTTGGTAATAACTAATTAGATAAATTATTACAAAATATTGAATATGTGGTTCCATGGACACTTAAATAATCGGCTTGGTTTGCCATTAGATCTCACAACTTCTTTTTACGGTGGAAAGAATTCGTCACGAGAGTTGCAGATTTTGATGAGATTTCATGTCTTTTCGTACGTAGTCCTATCTTCCATCTTGGGTAACATCTTTTGTACATCAGCCACGGATTTTGTTTAAACTCATTCCACGACACTTTTGGCTTACCTCAGAGACTTTGATGTAACATTATTTGTAAAGTCTGAGTCACGGTCTGCACGGCCACTACGGTCGGGGGTCGAATCCTCCTTCGGGCATGGATATTTGTGCCGTCCTTAGTGTTAACTAGTTCATAAGTAGTTTGTAAGTTTAGGGACTGATAACCCCGTAGTTAAGTCCCATAAGCTTTACAAACATTTGAACATTTGAATTTTGTAAAGTCTCAAAAGTCGATTATATTGTTAAGGTTTAGTCCTTTCATCATGTTCACGTACCATACCCTATGGTGGATCACTATAAAAATATGAATACGTTAGTCTTATATTGCGCAAAACATTTCGTGAACTTCAGAATTTATGGAAGTCGCGGCTAAGGCGTGTATTCCTGCGTATCTGTAAGTTGTAGTTATTTTGAATCGTCTTTACTGAATGATCAGTTTATGACATACAGCAGTTAGTAATTCAAAATTAATTATTTTAGTCCATAAAAAGAAACTTTGTTTTTCAGTGTACACAATTGCATGGTATGAATATGGTTACATATAATTGTATAAATCTTGCTACTAGAATCAGTACACTTATGACTCAGAGAATTAAAGCATAAAAATAATTTCTTTCTTGAGAAAGCAAAGGTCTGAGAGTGTTAATAATAACTACTTAAATAAAAGAGCAATTCATTTAAATTTCATTATAGGGGGCTGAATCTGGAAATGCGTCTTGACAACAAGCTCATTTTGGCGTTTTGATTGAGTGAGTTTGCAGCTTAGTGTACCCAGCATTACTTCCGTACTTCTGATGCCACATTTTTTAAGATACTAACCAATCTCTCTCAATCTCTAGCCCTAATACTGTACCTTCACCCTCAATATCAAATCCGTATTTTTTCTTCTGTGTTCATGTGCTTCACAGAGTTATGATGCTATGTCAGTTGCTTTCATAAGAGAATTTTCTGGAACACACTTTGGAAAAGTTTCAAATGAAGTAGCTAAGTTTTTAAAGTCATTCTGCTCCAAAGCAGTTCTCATTTCTACAAAAGATGCTATCTGGTGTGTAAATTATGTTTCTGTTTTTCATGTACCTGATACATACGAGGGTTGGAATTTAATTAGTGGCAACACTGTTGTGGAGACACTATGCGACGGAATCTACTATTGTTGCTGATAGCATACGTATTTGACGTATCTACCTTACCTCCGAGCAAATGGACTCGCCCGTCCCACTTCACCGCCTTGCGCGCACTCGAGGGAAACACAGTCACTTGTGAGCGAGCGGTCTAACGTAACGGTGTCACTATGTTTTAAAAACAGGAACAACGGATTTTGATCAAGACTGAACGTGCTAGAGGTCCTACAGCACGAGAGTGTCATCAAGGTATTCAAGAGGCTTGCGGCGAATCAGCGTTGTCGTGCATAACAGTGGCACGTTGGTGAAAGCCTCCAACGAAGGTTGGCAAACTGTGGCAGACTTGCAACGGGCAGGTCGTCCTAGCGTCTCTGAAGAAGTGCATACTGTTGCCAAGTTAGTGGACATTGATCGACGCCAGTCGAAAGTGCGTCAGAGCCCCAGTGTGGTGAAAGTTATGTTTGATTCTCGTGTACGACTGTGAAGGTGTTATCCTGATGCATTACATTCCTCCACGGCAGACCATCAATGTACAGTATTACTGTTCGTTTCTGGAGCATCACCTGCGACCAGCTTTGCGTAGGAGCGGCGACATTTTCTGTGCAACGCACCCGTCAAAATGTTCAAATGTTTGTACAACTTATGGGACTTAACTACGGGGTCATCAGTCCCTAAGTTTACAAACTACTTATGAACTAGCTAAGACTAAAGACGGCACAAATATCCATGCCCGAGGGGGGATTCGAACCCCCGACCGTAGTGGCCGTGCTGACCGTGACTGAAGCGCCTCAGTCACCTCGGCCACCGCGGCCGGCGCGCACCCGTCATTTTGCACGACAATACACGGGAGCAAACTGTGCAAACTTCCCGGAGATAAGTTCTTTTGACTTTGATATGATTCCGAAGATGAAGGAACCACTTCGTGACATTCGCTTCAGAACTGTTCCAGAGAGTCGACAGGCAGTAGACCGCTCTATTCGCACCATCCACAGATCAGGCTCTGCTAATGGTATACTACGCCTTCAACATCGCAGGCAACAGTTTCTACACAATGCTGGTGACTACTGTGAAGGACAGTAACAGGTGGAAACATGTAACGCTTTTGTATCGGTTGTGAATAAATAGTTGCCACTGTTTAAGTTCCAACCTTCATATTTTTCATTCTTTGTGCTTTTCATAAAACTATTCACATTATCATCCATTTCACGTTCCATGTATAACACCAGTACCAGTATCTGCGATGAGATTTATTTTAATTTGTATCTAATTGTCTTCACGGCTGAATTATTTCCTCAAATGATGAAGAGCACATTGCCTTTATTCCATGTCTGCATCATGTACACTATGTTATATAGATAATGCCTCATTCGCTGACGACTTTTTCAAAACATCATTGTTCTCACATTACAGTAAGTAATTTTTCTGAATAATATTCCTTCAAGCGTTATGAACGTTCGACAACGGGAAGATATTTAGGGATGTTTGAATTTTTCCCTTCGTAGCAGTCTAAGCGCTATCAAATACGAAATTTGACGTTTGTATGTCTGATGGAAGTACCCTAAAATTTTAATATCGGTGAGTGAGTGAATAAATGAGAAAAGTAGCGATATTCGGCTAGCAATATTTCGCATACTATAGGCGTAGAATAGTGTAATTTGCAAATATCGCTATGTATAGTAGGTACTCTACGTCAACGAAAATTTAGGTTTCTAGCTTTATCCACAACGGAGATACAGGGCCGGCCGCGGTGGCCGAGGGGACTGAGGCGCTTCAGTCACGGTCTGCACGGCCACTATGGTCGGGGGTTCGAATCCCCCCTCGGGTATGGATATTTGTGCCGTCCTAGTTCGTAAGTAGTTCATAAGTAGTTTGTAAGTTTAGGGGCTGATGACCCCGTAGTTAACTCCCATAATCTATACAAACATTTGGACATTTTGGAGATACAGGTGGTCTAATGTGCCGTGAACGACTTCGAGAAGAGGATGGTACGGCTATGGGCGATCGACTTGGCACTGCCGTGCCCCCAGAAAAATCATAATACTTTCACAGGTGTTTGAAGGAAATACTAGTTTCTTAATATGCCATTTATACGTTCATAGTTCGTAACAGTTATTGTGAAATGACTATTTTTCTATCCTATGCGCTTGATTCTCGTATCTTGCACTGAAAAAGTGTGAGAACATGCAACTTACTGATCGCTATGACATATGTTATACATTATTGCAAGTGAAATGTAGATAAAACTTCAAAAGAGTTTTGTAAATGGTACTGACACTAACATCTCTCAGTATTTCATAAGTAAATACTTGTTATTAAATGGTGTCAATGCTGCGTCGGCGAGAGTTTGGCCATTTTTTGACATGGCGAAAAGATATCTAGCTAACCACTTGCGATATTCTGTAGCGTCTTTTTTTTTTTTTTTTTTTTTTTTTTTTTTTTTTTTTTTTTTTTTTTTTTTTTCTTTGGCTTTCACGAATGCCTGAAACTCAATTCATTGACACGTAAAAATTTTAGTGTACCTCAGTGAATAAATAGTTTTATTTCTGACTGGTCGAATCGCCCTCATCATATATGTTACAAACCATTATTTCCTTGCACACTGCAGGTTATACTGCATGAATGTAAGTATCTGGGAGAGGGCTCTTTTGCCTGTACCATGATATTGCTCTCTGATAGCTGCTGCATCTGTGTATACGCCATAGTTAATGTTCTAGCATAGTCGGTCATGCAAAAATCTGTACGTCTGACACTCACCTCATTTGCATATTTTCTACTATTTGCAATGGTTTTTTTTTTTCAGTGAATACAAGGGAGTTTTTCTTGCGACAAGCATTCTGATCATTCACGCACCGTTTGGCCACAATTCGCACAGGTTAGCTCAGCTGCACGGGATTGTTTTGTTGTGTGACCATTTTCGACGCACTTGAGACTTCTATGGTGTAGTTTTTAACACGCAGTAAGTGATACACCCTTTCAGCCCGGTGGAGTGGCCGAGACCTCTAAAGCGCCTTGCTGCGGAGCCCGCGGTTGCTCGCCGTCGAAGGTTCGAGATCTCCCTCGGGTATGGATACGTGTTGTCCTTATCATAAGTTAGTTAAAGTAGTTCGTAAGCCCATGGACTGATAACCGCAGCAGCTAAGTCCCTTAGATTTATAGACAGATACCCTTTCCCTTTGCGTCAGATGTTTGTATATGTCAGGAATGACTTCGAGGAGTTAACGGTTACAAATCTTGCGTCATTGGCGGGTTATGAACACGATCTTCGATTCCTGCTCTAGAGCATCTCTCGTTACATCTTCGCTGATTTTTAGTACAGAAATTCCTTGTCACCGATGGTGTCTGGGATGTGTCAAACCAGTGAAGTGCGCATCATCGGTCCTTTCTAACGTCGGTGAATTTGCATTTTCTGTGCTCTCTACCAGGTTTTGTTTTTTCCCTTGTTCCTTTTGGCAATCTCTGTTGAGAAGCTGTCTCAAACATCAGTGAATTCGATGTTGTCCTTTTGGTTTCGATAAAAAATGTTCAAATGTTTGTAGAACTTATGGGACTTAACTACGGAGTCATCAGTCCCTAAACTTACAAACTACTTACGAACTAGCTAATACTAAGGACGGCACAAATATCCATGCCCGAGGGGGGATTCGAACCCTCAACCGTAGTGGCCGTGCAGACTGCGACTGGCGCGCCGCAGAACGCTCGGCCACCGCGGCCGGCTTGGCTTCGATCCGTCATTTCTTTTTCTTGAGGTCATATGTTCAAATGTTAGTCCAGCTTAAGGAACTTAACTGCGGGGTCATCAGTCCGTAAACTTACAAACTACTTATGAACTACCTTATACTTAAGACGACACAAACAACCATGCCCGAGGAGGGATTCGAACCCCCGGCGGGAAACGGCCTAGCGTATCGTAGCATAGCGCCTCAATGCGCTCGGCCGCTCCGCCGCGGCCTTGAGGTCAATGCACGGATCATCACTAGTAGTTGATTTTAAAAATGAATGTTTGCCTGTTAAATCTTGGTTTGTTCTATTTTGATACCTCCCTTCGTTTTGTGTCTGTTGTTCAATGCTATGGCGTATGAGGGGATATTGCTGGGTTGTTCGTTTTTGTCTGTTTCTGTTTCGGCTTCAGTTTTGAGTTTGACAACACACAACACTCAATCCGCTGCCGGGAATCTAATGACCGACATTAGTCACTGAGCTATAGATACGGAAAGTGATGTCACACTAAAACTGAAATGTATATGTTAAAGAATAATATACACCGGGAATAAACTTCAACAGGAAACTGGAAAATTTAACCGACATAACATTTTAATTAAAATTCACAGTTTCAATCAATGAATGTGTTTGGCATTCTGCAGATAAACTAGCAGTGAAGATACAATAGTTATTTATTAATCTGTTCAGGTTGGACAGTAATCGAGGGACTCTCTTTGTCGACGTAATGTTCGGCGCTGCGTACAGCTAGTATGGCGCACGCGTTGGCCGGCGACGGAGAGGTGAGTAGCGTCTGCCGGTATCGTGACCGTGCGTTGCCGGCGGGAGCGGACGTCTGCGTCGGGGCGGCGGGAGATACGACCGATGTCATCGGCCGGAGTAGAAGTCTGGACCGGCGGGCGGAGATCAGGGATGGGCTACTCGCACGACGTGGGTTGCCCTGGATGGGCAGATAGATATCCCAAGCCTCATGCTCGTGTCTCCACGGAGGCAGGGATGCGACTCGGAGGCTCGGGGGCCTTAGCTAGAACATGACAGAGGTCGTACGTGGGCCTGCTGTGGTGAACATAGCAGTACTCGGCTGCTATTCCATACAATCCCCCAGGATGGTACTTAGGACGACGGAAATGTCGATGACTTGGACGATCAGTTCATCATTAAGCCAGACAGGAGGGATGGTGTCAGATCCGACGACTGATGCTCATACGAGCTGCGGATGAGTTCTCCTTCGCTGTCCCTGAAGTCAGTGTCACCAAGATTGAGAAGAAACCATCTTCTCTTCTCCCGTGGGCAGCCAGACCATAGTAAAAAATAAATACACAAGTAATAATGGTACAATGAAACCTTTGATGTTACTAGGGACCACCTGGAACGAGATCAATATCCGATTCTGGCGTAAGCAGGAGTAGGCCGACCAACTGCGACGATTGCGGACGTCGAGCTGTGGCTAAGCTCTCGACATCTGACGACACTGTCTGATACAGTTCAATTAGCAGCGGTTGTGTGTGGCTTGTAGATCTACGGCAGCGGAAAAATCTTCGAATGTATGCAACTCCTATGATCATCAATCCCTAGACTTACAAAGTACTTAAACTAACTTAACTAACTTATGCTAAGGACAATACACACAACTATGCCTGATGGAGGACTGAGACCTCCGAAGGGATTGGCCACGAAATCCGTGACATGGTGTCCAAGACAGCGAGGCCATTTGCGCGAATGGGGGACCGATTACTGCTTCACGACGATATTACCTGCGACAACGTAAAAGTAACAGACTCATGTGACTGGAGTCTAGTAGCGAGCTCCCTATAGCTTAGAATATTTTAAGAAGGCCACAACAGCAGTCATCGTAATATTGCGCGTAACGAGGGATCAACAACTGGGCAAGGCATTCAGAAACTTACCATTTATGGTGATAGGACTTGCAAAATGTTGTCATTTACTTACCTATCAGACGAAGCCCTAGCGTGTAGTTTTCATACGGGTCATCACCTCGGGAAAGCTATAGGGATTTTTAAGGTTTAGTAGATACCACGCAGTAGTTGTCTATCGTATATTGTTGAAACACAGTTGTGCTACACTCGATGTTACATGAAATACAGACGCAGATGTGAGCACTAGCCAATGGCTTCCGAACGGATAATGCCTAGTATTCATAATTGTCAGGTCTGCTTTTCTGCCTCGTCCACTTCAGACTATATCTTACTGGGACCAACATTCGAATCCTTAAGAAGTAGTTAGTTTGCAAATGATTCGTCTCGTCATCATTGTTCTTGTTTCCATCGTTGTTGTTGTAAATTAAATCAGTGAAGTTAGTAAGCTACACTAGAAAGATGTTGTGGCATTAATTTACCGAGGACGCTCTTCGTGATAATGTCAAATATTCACCAATTGTGGATCTCAATGTCTAGAAATCCAGAGCAATAGATATGGTTCATAAGTAAGTACTCAAATTAAATACATGGAAAACTCTAATACATAAAACAATATTTTATAAGCTTGTAACATTATAACAGCTGTAGATGGGAGTCGATGCAACAACGGCAAATTCCATTCACGAATCATCGCGCGACGAGGTAGAAAGAAGAACAGCGTAGAGAAAGATGTATGTGAAACCCCGGCTTGTGTAAACGGTGACGTGTGGTCTTGTAACGGCCGCTAATCACATTACATAATCTCTTTGGATGAGGCACTTATATTCGATACCGTTCATCGTGTGGCATGGCAATCTCCCATTTGTTCATTGTGTAGACTGTTGGATGAAGAGTATATAACACAGCCTATACAACCGCGTCTTATTGCAGTGAAGGCTACAGAACTCATTTGTGCTTGCCACCAGCAAGAATCAGTACGAACTAGTCTATCGGCTGGCAAGCAGAGAACGAGTGCTAACTGAAATTTCTAAAATAACGCCCTGTTACAGGATGACAGAGAGCGTGTGCCACTATGAAGTACCTTTGGTATTTCACGTTTCTCTCCTGTGATGGCGAATGACTGGCCTCATTACCCTGTTGTAGTGACTTCAGTGGTATCGTATAATTATCAGTGTATTTCTATATTCAGTAATTATAGGAGCATATCAAATGTGCTGCTACAGTCAAATACTAAATATTAACTAGGTAATCGCGTAAATAATAAGGAAGTACTGAACGGAATTGTTCGTCAATGAAAGGGATCGATTAATGGGGCACATTCTTAGACATCAAGGAATCGTCAGTTTAGCGATGGAGGTAAGTGTGTGAGGTAAAAATCACAGAAGGAGACCGAGAGACGAATACAGTAAGCAGATTCATAACGACGTAGGTGGAAGGAATAAAGCTTGGTGTTTAACGTCCCGTCGACAGATTAGTCATTAGAGCCGGAGCTTACGCTAGGAATGCTTTGGGTAAGGATGTGGAAGGAAATTGGCCGTGCCCTTTCAAAGGAACTATCGCGGCATTTGCTTGGAATGATTTAGGGAAATAGCGGAAAACATAAATCTGGATAGCCAGAGGTGGATTTGAACCACTGTCCTTCTGAATGCGAGTCCAGTGTGCTACTACTGCGCCACCTAGCTCGGTGGAAATGACGTAGACTGCCGTTCTTAATCATAGATGAAGAGGTTTGCACAGGACAGAGTAGCACGGAGAGCTGTCTCAATCTAGTATTTGGATTTAAGACTACAACAACAAAAGAAATGATTATAACTGATTTCCTCTTGTTACAACAGTCTTGTTACTTGCGTAATGCGGGTAAGATTCAATCATTACAAAACCAAAATAGGATCTTACATTTTTGATAGAATTAGCTGTTTTACGACCCATAAAAATTCTCAATTCCATTTCCAACTTGCTATTATCTTTTCGTACAATGATTCGTTAGGAATATCACATTAGTGTGTTCCAATTATGTAACACTATTTTGGGTTGTGAGTCAGAACATTACTTGTTTACTAATAGTATTTTATATTTAATGCGATTTTAAACATGATACCCGTAACAAAGTCTATCGGTGTAGTCAAGATAGTCAAAATAGTCTTGAGTGTCTTTTAATATCGTAAAATTCTGTTACCTTCGACTGGCAGAGTCCTTTGCTGTTCTTAATATATATTAATGACTTGCCATTCTACATTCACGAAGATGCTAAGCTAGTTCTTTTTGCTGGTGATACAAGTATAGCTGTCACACCTGACAAACAGGAATTAACTGATGAAATTGTACATGATATCTTTAAGAAAGTTATCTAGGGTTCTCTACAAATGTACTCTCATTAAATTTCGATAAAACCCAGTATATACAGTTTCATACAGTAAATGGCATAACTCCATTAATAAATTTAGAGTTTGAACATAAATCTGTAGCTAAGGTAGATTATTCAAAAATTTTAGGTGTTTGCATTGACGAGGGATTGAATTGGAAGAAACATATTGAAGATCTGCTGAAACGTTTGAGTTCAGCTACTTATGCTATTAGGGTCATTGCACAATTTGCTGATATACATCTCAGTAAATTAGCTTACTATGCCTATTTTCATTCACTGCTTTCATATTGGCAATTGGGTAATCTGGGGCAATTATACATTGAGTAAAAACGTATTCATGGCACAAAAGTGTGTAATCACAATAATTGCTGGAGCCCACCCAAGATCATCCTGCAGGCACTTATTTAGGGATCTAGGGATCTTCACTGTAGCGTCACAACATAGATATCCACTCATGAAATTTGTTATAACAATCCGACCCAATTCAAAAATAATAGCAATGTGCATAGCACGAACACTAGGAGAAATGGTGATATTCACAATTCAAGGTTAAATCTAACTTTGGCACAGAAAGGGGTGAATTATGCTGCCACAAAAGTTTTCGGTCATTTACCAAGTAGCATCAAAAGTCTGACAGATATCCAACTAGTATTTAAAAAGAAATTCAAGGAATTTCTGAATGGCAACTCATTCTACAATGTAGATGAATCTTTAGATAAAACTAAAAAAAAGTTATTAAAAATCCTTAAAATATTGATTGTCATGAATAGACAACATTTAATAAACTGACACGTTCCACATCATTACGAAATGTCGTATATATGATCTATGGAACAAGTGTTAATCTAATCTAATATAATCTGTACTTTTCATACGAGCGTCTTCACTTGTAACCGTGCCTTAATACGTTTATTTGAGCTGGCCTTGTAACATCAGCTAATGTGGCTTTGCCACACAGCTACTGCGAACGGCTGAAAGCAAGGGGAAACTACAGCCGTCATTTTTCCCGAGGACATGCAGCTCTACTGTATGGAAATATGATGATGGCATCCTCTCGGGTAAAATATTCCGGAGGTAAAATAGTCCCCCATTCGGATCTCCGGGCGGGGACTACTCAGGAGGATGTTGTCATCAGGAAAGACAATACTGGCATTCTACGGATCGGAGCGTGGAATGTTAGATCCCTTAATCGGGTAGGAAAATTAGAAAATTTAAAAAGGGAAATGGATCGGTTGAAGTTAGATATAGTGGGGATTAGTGAAGTTCGGTGGCAGGATGAACAGGATTTCTGGTCAGGGGAGTACAGGATTATAAATACAAAATCAGTTGGGGGTATCACAGGAGTAGGACTGATAATGAATAAGAAAATAGGAATGCGGGCAAACTACTATGAGCAGCACAGTGATCGCATTATCATTGTCAAGATAGATACGAAGCCAACACCGACAACAGTAGTACAGGTTTATATGCCAACTAGCTCTGCCGATGATGAGGAGATCGAAGAAATATATGAGGAGCTAAAGGAAATTATTCAGACAATTAAGGGAGAGGAAAACTTAATTGTGATGGGAGACTGGAATTCGGTAGTAGGAAAAGGAAGAGAAGGAAAAATAGTAGGTGAATACGGACTGGGCAGGAGGAATGAAAGAGGAAATCGCCTGGTAGAATTTTGCACGGAACATGATTTAATCGTAACAAACACCTGGTTTAAGAATCACAAAAGAAGGTTGTATACGTGGAAGAGACCAGGAGACACCGGAAGGTATCAGATAGATTTTATAATGGTAAGACATAGGTACCGGAACCAGGTTATAAACTGCAGGACATACCCAGGGGCAGATATAGACTCTGACCATAACTTGTTAGTCATGAACTGTAGGATGAAGCTGAAAAAACTGCAGAAAGGTAGGAAAATAAGAAGATGGGACTTAGATAAATTGAAGGAAAGTGAAGTTCTGGAGAATTTCAGAGGGATATTTAGGCAACAATTGACAGAAACAGGGGGAAATAAAACAGTAGAAGAGGAATGGGTAGCATTGAGAGATGAAATAGTGAAGGCAGCGGAGGACAAAATAGGTAGAAAGGCAAGACCTACAAAAAATCCATGGATATCACAGGAAATACTACAGTTAATTGATGAAAGGAGAAAATATAAAAATGCAGTAAATGAAACAGGCAAAATGGAGTACAGACGACTAAAAAATGAGATTGACAGGAAGTGCAAAATGGCTAAGCAGGAGTGGCTAGAAGCCAAATGCAAATCTGTAGAAGAATGTATAGCAAGGGGAAAAGTAGATACCGCCTACAGGAAAATAAAAGAGACATTTGGGGACAAGAAAAGCAACTCTACGAATATCAAGAACTCAGATGGGAAACCAGTTCTCAGCAAAGAAGGGAAAGCTGAAAGGTGGAAAGAGTACATAGAGCAGCTCTACAAAGGAAATGAACTTAGAAACGATGTTGTAGGAAGGGAAGAGGAAGTAGATGAAGATGAAATAGGAGATAGTATACTGAGAGATGAATTTGACAGAGCCCTGAAAGACCTAGGTAGGAACAAGGCCCCAGGAATAGATGACATACCCTCAGAGCTACTAAAGTCTCTGGGAGAGCCAGCCATGACAAGATTATTTGAACTGGTGTGTAGGATGTATGAGACAGGCGAAATACCCTCAGACTTTAAGAAAAATGTAATAATCCCCATTCCAAAGAAATCAGGCGCAGACAGGTGTGAAAATTACAGAACCATCAGTTTGATAAGTCATGGTTGCAAAATTTTAACACGAATTATCTACAGGAGAATGGAAAAGATGGTAGAAGCTGACCTCGGGGAAGATCAGTTTGGATTCAGGAGGAAAGTAGGAACCCGGGAGGCAATACTCACTTTACGTCTTATCTTAGAAGATAGATTAAGGAAAGGCAAACCTACATTTTTAGCTTTTGTAGATTTGGAGAAAGCGTTTGACAATGTTGACTGGAATACACTCTTTCAAATTCTGAAGTCAGCAGGGGTCAAATACAGGGAAAGGAGAGTTATTTACAACTTGTACAAAAGCCAGACCGCAGTTATTAGACTCGAAGGGCATGAAAGGGAAGCATCAATTGGGAAGGGAGTAAGACAGGGTTGTAGCCTTTCTCCGATGTTGTTCAATTTGTACATCGAGCAGGCGGTGAAGGAAAGCAAGGAAAAATTTGGAATAGGGATTAAAGTTCAGGGGGAAGAAATAAAAACATTGCGTTTTGCCGATGACATTGTAATTCTGTCAGAGACAGCAAAGGACTTGGAAGAGCAGTTGAATGGAATGGACAGCGTGTTGAAGAGTGCATATAAAATGAACATTAACAAGAGCAAAACAAAAATAATGGAATGCGGTCTTAGAAAATCAGGCGATGCTGAAGGAATTAGATTAGGTGACGAAACAATGAAGGTGGTAGATGAGTTTTGTTACTTGGGTAGTAAAATAACATGCGATGGTCGCAGTACAGAGGATATAAAATGCAGAATGGCAATGGGCAGAAAAGCATTTTTGAAAAAGAGAAATTTGCTAACATCGAATATTAACTTAAGGTTAAGGAAGTCTTTTCTGAAGGCATTTGTGTGGAGTGTTGCCTTGTACGGGAGTGAAACATGGACGATAAGCAGTGCGGACAGGAAGAGAATAGAGGCTTTTGAAATGTGGTGTTACAGAAGAATGCTGAAGATTAGGTGGGTAGATCGCATAACTAATGAAGAGGTACTGAACAGAATTGGTGAGAAAAGGAATTTTTGGCATACCTTGACAAAAAGAAGGGATCGCTTGGTAGGACACATTCTTAGACATCGGGGAATCGTAAATTTAGCATTGGAGGGAAGTGTGTGGGGTAAAAATCGCAGAGGGAGACCAAGAGATGCGTATAGTAAGCAGATTCAAGTGGATGTGGGTTGCCGTTCTTATAAGGAGATGAAAAGGCTTGCTCAGGATAGAGTAGGGTGGAGAGCTGCATCAAACCAGTCTCCGGACTGAAGACCATAACAAACTTTCGGTATTCCTTTGTGAATCATTTATTTCACGCTATAAAGACAGACAAGGCTTGTCGTTTGCGACGCATTTCGTGAATTGTGAGTACTTGTGATTCCACATCAGCGTTAAGTTATAACCGGCCACACCTATTAAGACCATATTATATGTAATGTATTAAAATGAATGTTTGTTGGTATTTATGCTCCGCCGTATCGTTCAGCCTATTGCAATGAAACTTTGTCAACGTATTTATTCCACTTTCGCAAAGGTTATAGCCATAATTATATCACTGTACGACACATAGATTGGGAGACATGACATCATGTTCAATGAGATGCGATAAAACTGCCGCATTATGAAGACGATTAAATTTTTTACTTGTTTTTAACTAAATATGTTCGCAACATATTCTGGAAACTGAATGCATTTCTGACAGTTAATGTACCTGCAAGATTATTTCATTGTACAACATTTAGTTTAGGCGATATCACGTCATTAGCATTTTGACCAGATACTAAAACTGAATACCTTAACATTGTTGTCACTATACCACTCACGAAACGCAGATGGTCGCACCTGTTTGTACATGTTGAATGGCCTTCTCAATGTGGTAAATCGCGTGTCATTATTTAAAAAAAATAATCAAATGTTTGTAGAGCTTATGGGACTTAACTCAGGGTCATCAGTTCTTAAACTTACAAACTACTTATGAATTAGCTAATACTAAGGACGTCACAAATATCCTTGCCCTAGGGGGGAATCGAACCCCCGACCGTAGTGGCCGTGCAGACCGTGACTGGTGCGCCACAGACCGCCCGGCCACCGCGGCCGGCTCTCATTATTCGGAGATAAATATCTGAATTAAACCATACAGTTGCAACGGAACTACGACATCTATTAGATGAACAGAAACTTCTCGTAGAATGTGCGCCACAGACACTTAGTAAGAGCCTCTAAGATGATCGGGAATTATTTCAACAGGAACAAAAGTCCATGACAAATACCCGTTGGAATCCTGTTGTTAATTTCATCTATTTAATATTCTGTGGCAAAATGAATTGACGAGATCACTGTCATATCAACGAAACGGAAAAAACGTGTATCAGATAGAAGGCTTGAATAGGTATCTTGCTTCATCTAGGTTCATTTCCACTCACAGTTTCGAAAGGTCTTTTTCGAGCTTTAAGCACCAGACATCCGACACTCCAATTTCGTTTTTCTAAGATACTGCGGTATGGTTAGTCACACCTCTGTTACAAAAGCAACAGAGTCAACGTATCAGAACTTAATTTGTCGGCATAAATCGCATCTCCCTTCCAGATAACAAACATTTGTTGGCGGTAAAGAAAAATGTGTAGCAAGTTCTTATTTTATACCGTAGCTAGAGATCACAGCACTTACGTGATAGATAGAAACTGTCCTTTCGTTTCTTGAGAAAGAATACGGCAATTTATGAAAATAATTTTATAGTATTGATATGCCTCAATTCTAGTCCTGCTGACAGTGTGACATCCGAGCGTCATTTCATGCAGATATTCTCTTTTGTCCATAATCTTCCCAAATTCCATCTGTCTAGAGTTTTTTCTTCCATATTACAGACCTTTGCTTCCTACATCCACCCCACTGTACTCCTCCATCTCTCCCCTTCATTCTCTCTCTCAAATATATATATATATATATATATATATATATATATATATATATATATATATATATATATATATATATATATATATATAATCTAAGGGACTTAACTACGTTGACCATCAGTCCCTAGGCTTAAAAACTACTTAGACTAACTTAAAGTAACTTATGCTAAGCACAAGACATACACCCATGCCGGACGTAGTACTCGAACCTCCGACGACGACCAACCGCGCACTGCGCAGGAAGACGCCTTAGAGCGCTCGGCCACTCCATCGCGGCGCTCTCTCTCAGCCGCGGTGGAGTGGCCGAGCGGTCTAAAGCGTCTCGCTGCGGAGCGCGCGGTTGCTCGCCGAGGAGGTTCGAGTTCTCCCTGGGGCATGGGTGTGTGTGTTTCTCCTTAGGTTAGTTTACCTAGGTTTAAGTAGTTTGTAAGCTACGGACTGATGACCACGCAGTTTGGTCCGATAGATTTACAAACATTTGAACATTCTCTCTCTCTCTCTCTCTCTCTCTCTCTCTCTCTCTCTCTCTCTCTCTCTCGTTTCACTATTTCATTCTCCCTCTATCTCTTTCATTCTTTCAGTTTACGGTGTGACTCATTGTTTCGTACGTTTGGCCTTGTTAATCACTGAGACTGCAGTTCACCTTTTTGGGGGGCTGCATGATACAGACAGCAGTAGCA
Source organism: Locusta migratoria (assembly GCA_026315105.1). Lineage (NCBI taxonomy): Eukaryota > Metazoa > Arthropoda > Insecta > Orthoptera > Acrididae > Locusta > Locusta migratoria. The sequence goes on along the minus strand of CM048755.1, from coordinate 166,175,427 downwards.
GCCTGAGGTAGAGCTTCAGATACTCAACACGAAGTACAGGCAGTGTTTAAAATGTGGCATATGATTCAATATCAAATTAATAGTTTTTAGTATATATAATTACAGAACACGAAGAAAATTGTTCAAAAGCAGTAGAGTCCCCTCAACAATTGGACTGTAGTAACTACACATCAGCAATTTATTGATATTATATCAAGTACAAGAAGCAAATGGTAAGTGTTTATTTAACCTTTATATATAAATCAGTGTGTCCGTGTGTTTATGTGTTTATTTGTGTGTACGTATTGCAAACAAATCTACAACTTTTGTTCCAATCTGTATGAAATTTCGCACATATAAGCTTCAATCAATGAGGACGATCGCCGTGAATGTAAGGATCACGTAAAACAAAACATATAGTTCACGAGATGTGACGTCATGAACAATGAGATGCGAGAAAAACTGCTACATCACGCGACAATGTTGCACATTTCCTCCTAAACCACTGGACCGATTTCAACCAAATTTGATACACATATTCCTTACCGTGAGGTAACAATTGGTACAGGCTTAATAATCACATAAGACACGTACTTCAGGAGATATGACGTCATAAACGATAATAATCGCAAAAAACTGTCGCATAATGTGACGTGACCTTATTCAAACACTCAATGAGAATGAGAGTACTTAGCGACTTCCAACAAACTTTAAAGATCATTTTAAACCCTTAATATATGTTTTCACGCTGACAACCACAGTAAAATGACGAAAGGAAAAACGTTTCTCGCTTACTACTTTTCCGTTGTTCATGGACTAAAACTACGGCATTCGGTATGACGTTACCATTTATAAATTCTACACTATAAATTGTAAAAATTGTTCAAATGTTTGTCAAGTTTATGGGAGTTAACTGCGGGGTCATCAGTCCCTAAACTTAAAAACTACTTATAAACTACCTTATCTTAAAGACAGCACAAACATCCATGCCCGAGGGGGGGATTCGAACCCCCCGACGAAGAGCGGCCCCGCATATCGGAGCATGGCGCCACGACTATAAATCGTGCCCCCAGGAAATACTGCAGGCAGTATATACACAATATCTGAATGTACCTTCGAAATTGTATCACAGTACAACACACAGTTCATGAGTTATGAGCACATAAACAGTAACGATCGTGGAAAACCGACCCATCACGCACCAAGTTTTAATCTATTACTTTTTTACAACTAATTTGTATTCACAACAGATTTTATAGACATACAGCAGTTATACAAATTAATATATACCTGAAAAATTATGCAACTGTACAACTTATAACTCAATAAATATGAGATCGTACGAATGTTACATGTCATTTGTATTTTGATTAGTATCTTCATTTGCTTGCATACTGCACTTACAATTTTGTACATTATTCAAGACATCCTTATTTTTATGTATTCTCCGATAAATATAACGTGTGTTTAGAAAAAAAGGAGATGGACAGACAGAGAAGGGATACGAGAATTACAAACCCAAGGCAGGAATAAATAAATAAATACCCGGGCAACATCCGGTTTTCAACTAGTCATTGATAACGACGCAAAATTATGTACGTGTGGGTGTGGCATGTTTCACGTCGCAGTATCTTTCTGATAACTTCGGGTGAATAGATGTTAAAAGCAAACGAACAGCGCACAGTATGTCACTTTGCTCGTTTAATTATCAAACTTATTTGCAAGATAGGAAAGGTAAAAAACAGTATGCTATCGAAATGAACCAAATGTGGCCTACTTTATTGAATGTTGACTTTATAATACATTGCTTTGATGTGTTTTTCTTTTGTTTCTTTATTCGGCGCACATATACAAACATGATCACGATGATAAGCTTCTGGAATACCGATATTTAAAGCAGTAATCCCAGCAGTAGTGTACCATGAGCATATAGACTTTTGGGCAATATATATTACATTGAATAATCACTGATCACTAGCGCATTCGTACCACCGCTGTGGGAAACAGCTGGCAATGCTGCCGTGTGCTATAATTGCAGGGTTTGATATCAGAGGTGGCACGAAACGCACATGACCTCCGGGGAAGACACTGATATAGCACGAATTTACATACAATACTAATGAGAAGCAGGACAAACATCTCTGTAGCAACGTGCTGCTATATCGCTAAAAGGTTGTGACTGTGTGTCTGTGCTAGGGGTGGAGGGTTACCGTGTGATCGAATTTATGTTAATTACAAAACATTTATTGGGCTTTACCATTTTGTACCAAACGCGGGAGCAGTCTATTCCTCAGTTTATACAGCTTGACTTTAGCAGGATGGCTGCATTTTTTTATCTCTTAGAGGCGCTCAAAATGCTATTGCGTACCATGAGAATAAAGACATTGTATAATTCAGAGTACGTGCCGAAAATGGCTGTCCATAAACAGCTGCGTTTTTCTTGTGAGCAGAAAGTGGCTGACTTAGCATATGTCTTTCAGCAAAAGTGTGGGGAACTGTTGAATGTGTGTGCTGAGAAGTTGGCGAGTTGTCAGTAAGTAGTGGTCTGGCATCATTGTGATCAACACCTATACATTATCATCACTAGTGCCCATTACGATGGGTCACGCATATACAGGGTGTTTCACTAAGTGTGTTTGCCTCTGTAACTTACAAAAGGTGACGGGAAAGTTTAATGCGGTAGGTCAACACAAGAAATGTTACACTTTCTGCGGAACTATGAACATAGTTTCTTGTATCATTTTCCAAAGAGTTACAGCACAAATATATAATTTTTTTAAATGGAACAATAGTTTTTTCTGTCGTGCATTGGATTCGTTGAAACCAGCTGCGTCCACATCAATTTAAACTACATTTCTATCACTGTTAGTTTGGGAGCTACAACCCTTCAAAGTTTAGGGGACGGAGGCTACGACAGCGTAGCTAACTGGCTGGTGGTCATGAGACAGTGGGCCATGCCACAGGGGATAGCCACTCGGCCAGTCAGCTACGCTATCGCAGCCTCCGTCCCCGGAACTTTGAAGGGTTGTAGGTCCCAAACTAACAGTGATAGGAATGTAGTTTAAATTGATTTGGACGCAGCTGGTTTAAACGAATCCAATACACGATAATAAAAACTATTGTTCCATTTAAAAAATTATATGTTCAAATTTTCAATTGTTTGTAGAGCTTATGGGACTTAACTACGCGGTCATCAGACCCTAAACTTACAAACAACTTATGAATCAGTTAATACTAAGGACGGCACAAATATCCATGCCCGAGGGGGAATTAAAACCCCCGACCGTAGTGGAAAAAATTATATCTTTGTGCTGTAATTCTTTGGAAAATGATAAAATAAACTATGTTCATAGCTCCGCAGAAAGTGTAACATTTCTTGTGTTGACCTACCGCATTAAAATTTCCCGTCACCTATTATTTTATAAGTTACACATTTAGTGAAACACCCTGTATATATGGTGTATCAAAAAGGATGGCGCAAACTTACACTGTTTCAAGTACACGATAATAGAAGCAAAAATGTCTCCGTAAACATGGGTCTGCTAACGAGCCATTTGCGAGATAATTACGGATGCATGGTTCCAAGCCGCCACTGACGGCAATGTTTGTAACATCGTACGATTGACCCGTTGTGCACTTGAGGCCGTCCGACGTTCGTAGTTAATATTTTTTAATACCATTAAAATTACATACAGCGCTGTAGAACTACTCACAGAATATCTTTCAAAATATTAATAAGAACCTGATACGATTTATTGTCAGTATTGTAATGTTTTAATCCTTTATTGTAATACCAGAAAGATGACTACAATTATTTTATTTTAGAAATTGACAAAGAATTGTGTGGCTAATTATAATTTTATATTTTTGGCTAAATTCATCCATGTAGTTTTTTCATTGGCTATCAAAGATGGGTGGAGCTGGCAAAGAGGCGGAACCTCAGCTATTTTTTGAGCAGCAAACCTTGCTCCAGCCATCAGTGACGCACTTGAAGGTTCCAAGCTTCCTGCCAGCTCCACAACATCAATGTGTATAACATCGTTTTATTTATCTTTATTAATTTAGTTTAAGTTTGACACTAATGTATATGCTGAAAGTCCTCTAAATGTATATATTTCAGAGCTATATTTCCTGAAGATAGTCTAAGACAAGACCGAAACTAGTCGGGAAAAAATATTTTTTTTGCACTCTAGACTGTTCTTAATATATAAATTTAATTAAGAATGCTGTTACCCAATAAATGAAACGCAACGGTCCATCATCGCATGAGAGAAAAAATGTTCAAATGTTTGTAAATCTATGGGACTTAACTTCGTGGTTATTAGTCACTAGCTTACAAACTACTTAAACTAAGTTAAATTAACCTAAGGACAACACAAACACTCAGTCCGAGGGGGGACTCGAATCCCCGACGGCGAACGGACGCGCGCACCGCAGCACGGCACCTCAGTGCGCACGGCTATTCCGCCGCGGCCGCGTGAGAGAACATGGGGGTATTGCACATGGCAGAGCAGGAGGTAGGCCTGCTCGCATTATGCCTGAGAATGATGATATGGTGTTGGAAGCAGTACAGAAGGAAGGAAGGAAGCTTAGGGTTTAACGTCCCCTCGTCATCTTGGTAATTAGAGACGGAGCTAAGGCTTGGAGTTTTGGGTAAGAACGTGGAAGGAAATCAGCCGTACCTGTAGTGATTTAGGGAAATCACGAAATACCTAAATTGGGATGGTTGGATGTGGATCTGAACCACCGTCCTCCCGAATGCGAGTCCAGTGTGTTACCACTGCGCCACCTCGCTCGGTGGAAACTGTACAGCTCTCTGCAGGAACCCGAACGAGAAAAATTGCTACACAAGTGCCCATACTAAGCCACATTAGTGTACGGAGTATTTTAAATCGCAATTTAATGTACCCTTACCACCTCCAACGAGTTCAATGTCTCAATGATGCGGACTTTGTTCCTAGAGTGATGTTTTTTCACTGAATGCAACAGCAGGCTTACAAACGAAGTAGGATTCACACGCCATAGTGTTTTTAATTATCATAATAACACATTTGTGGTGTAAAATAAAGCCATATGCTGTTCATGACTCACCACATCAGAAGAGTTTCTAACTGAATGTGTGGTTAGAGGTACTAGGTAATCAACTCACTGGTACACACATTCTTCCATCAAAACTTAATAGACGGAGGTACATTAGGTTTCTGCGGCGTCATCTTTCAGGATTGTTTGAGGTTGTTCCCCTTCAGCAACGTCAGAGTAAATGCATGATGGAGCTCCGGCACATTTTGCTGCTGCTGTGAAACGGCATGTAACACACAGATACGGCAAAAGATGAACAGTTCAAGGCAGGCTGTAGCTTGACCTCTGCCGCGGTGGAGTAGCCGAAGAGTGACAGAGAATATAACCTTGTACTGTAAAGCAAAGGGCGCAAAAGTAAATGACACAAAGAGTACTTTTTTAAAACTGCACGGAATGGCCAACGTACAGATTGCCTAGGCAAAATGCGTTGAGCAACACACTGCCTTGGGTCTCACCCTCCATAGTTGTCCTCTTCGAACTATAGCCTCCAATTGGAAAAAAAATTTTGGACTATATTCGTGGTTCCCTCATTTTAAATTATTTGAGGGACCTAAACATTAAGCAAAGAATTAAGATAATTAATTGTGCAGTTTTGTCAAAAGCAAGTTACATTGGGCAAATTTTGCCAATACCTAAAGAATTTGCAAAAGCTATCACGGCAACAGTTTGCCAATACCTCTGGCAAGGTCATATATTTCGAGTGGCTGCTGGAACAGTGACCCCAACTACCGCAGAGGAGGGACTTGGATTGACCGATATTCTAAAGAAAATCAATGTTCTGTTTATAAAGAGGACGTTGAAAGTTATTGAGTTGTATCCAAACAGTGCAACTTCTAAATTGTTCAAACTTTTTGAGCCTAACAGCCTTCGGCCACCAATCGACATCAGAATAATAAACTATAAATTGAAGCACATTCAGCACTTTTATTTCGAACTAAGTTAAATGCAATGCCTTGTATAGGATATCAACAAGAGGAACTGCAAAGACATGCTGCAAAAAATAAGATCACAGGACAACCTGAATAAGATGGAATTAAAATACCCTCATAGAAATTGGAAAAATATAAATAACAAAATACTTACATCAGAAGTACAGTCGACATGGTACAAAGTTGTAAATAATATAATTAGCACGAACGAGAAATTATATTTAATAGGACGCAGTGACACGAACAAATGCCCTAAATGCAATAGGACTGACATGTTAGATCACGTTTTCGTTTGTCAAGGGTACAGTTCCTTATGGCACGAAGTTAAAATGCAAGTTGCCTTCCTCAGACGCAGTGATGAGAGAGACATCAACCCAGATGTAATGTTCTTCCCGGAAGAAGTATTTTTTCCATCTCAGAAAAATAATGCCATCTTATGGTTAATCGGAAACTACGTTAACTACATTATAAATAAAAATGGTAAAGACAGTCTATTGGAATACAGAGAATATTTACGATCAGAATACTATAAAATATACCAGAGGAAAAATCAAATAAAAACGTTTGGTATCATGCTGCGAATTGTGTTTGAGAAACAAGGAGTGGGACAAATGGTAGATGCATGCTAAAGTATGGGACAGCTGCTGGGGGTGAAGTACGGTGGGGACTACGTGGGCCCCGTGGCCGCTACGGTAGCCGTGAAGGCCTCAGCAGAACCCTGAAACAGCATGCCAGTGACGACGAAGAAATTTACAGTTTGACGCCAAAGGACCCATACACATTCTCAATGTAAAAGTACTTACTAAGATATAAAGTAAATGAAATTCGTGTATATTGAATGGTGATAAAATTCAATTGCTGACGGAAAAAAGGAATAAAAAAAAAGGGTAAATTCCTTTGCAAATTTGCTTTTGTTCCGTATGCTTACGTTTCTGTGTACACAGAAATTATGATTCACAAATGAAACGCCCTAGAAGAGGGATTCACCTTTTAGTTGTTTTTTTTCTTTCATAATCTAGTACAATTTCACAGAGGTTCCTTTTTTTCCTTTCTAAAGTATTAAGGAACGAAATGTTGGTAAACAAGAAAATAAAAAAAAATATACATATAAAATAAAAAGACATTTACAAAAAGGTACTTTTCTGAACCGAGGGTTTCAAAGTAATGAGAAGACGCAATAGGGCTGATGATTAATGTTGATGAACGAAACGAAACAGGACAATCTAAAGATTGTGGAACAACCTGCATATGGCAGAAATCTACGAGAAGACGAACTTTGAAGCCTTCATTCGAGTGAAGTAGTGCCTCGACAAAATTCATCAATTTTTGTAGTATCCAACAGGTTGATAACGAGATCAGGAACAGGAACCAATAATCATGAACACAAAATTTATTTTATTTTACATTGATTTGCATTCTGTAATATAGTAATGAAGCTTTAGAGAAAAATAATTTACAACAGGCTGAAGTAAGCCTGCGCCGACGAAGGCGAAATATGCCGGAAAAAAAAGCGGTAAGAGATCGTATTGCTGTTCGTGGGTTCGATTCCGCCTGGCGGGTAATATTATTATGCTGCTAAAAAAAAAAAAAAAAAAAAAAAAAAAAAAAAAAAAAAAAAAAAAAAAAAAAGAGTGGGAGTGCACGGTTGCTCACCGTCAGAGGTTCGAGTCCTCCCCGAGGCACGGGTGTGTGTGTTGTCCTTAGGTTAGTATACCTTCGTTTAAGTAGTTTGTAAGCTAAGGACTGATGACCACGCAGTTTGGTCTGATAGATTTACATTTACCTTGACCTCCAACATCACCTGATCTAAATCATTTCGATTTTTGTGTCTAGGGTCACCTCAAAAGCGAAGTGTACAGCACACCCGTTAACATGGTTGAAAACGTGGAGCGAAGGGTTGTATACGCTTGTCAAGAATTACGAAATGATCCAGGGTTTTTCCAAAGAATTCGAAATTCGTTGCAGACGAGCACAGTGTTGCATGCACATGCAAGGAAGACCCTTCGAACACCTTGTTTAACAGTTAGCCCACACGTGAAATGTGAACTAAATGCGATGTAAATCTTAATAGTAAAATCTAAATTTAAAATTAATGTGTACTAACTAGAACGATATCTTCAATGGCGTCAGGAGCGGCTTGGAAGGAAAGAAGGAAGCTTTCTCTCCTTCCCTCCTCTCTTTACATCCATCTCTTTCTCTCTCATCTCTCTGTTCGTTTTCACCTTTCCCTCTCTCGGCAAAGTTTTCTGCAAGGTACCCTCTGTCATGTACCATACAAACATTTATGTACCCAGTGAACTTCCTCTTGGTGTAAAGGTCATGTGCGCAAAAATTCATAAAGATTGGAGCAAAACTAGGAAATTTGTAAAAAATGTTCAAATGTTTGTACAGCTTATGGGACTTAACTACGGGGTCATCAGTCCCTAAACTTACAAACAACTTAAGAAATAGCTACGACTAAGGACGGCACAAATATCCATGCCCGAGGGGGGATTCGAACCCCCGATCGTAGTGGCCGTGCAGACCGTAACAGGAGCGCCTCAGTCCCCTCGGCCACCACGGCCGGCGAATTTTGTAAAATTCCGTAAGTTAAGTACCCTCCACCATGCACCGAACTAAATTGTATACAGACGGTAACATTCCTCTTGTTTTGAAGGTCAAGCGTATGAAATATTGCGAAGATCGGAATGACACTGTAGATTTTATGAATCTGTAGAAGTATGCTTCGCCATGCACCTATCACAAAATACTTGCCGGCCGCGGTGGCCGAGCGGTCTGCGGCGTGTCAGTCACGGTCTGCACGGCCGCTGCGGTCGGGAGTTCGAATGCCCCCTCGGGCATGGATATTTGTGCCGTCCTTAGTGTTAGCTAGTTCATAAGTAGTTTGTAAGTTTAGGGACTGATGACCCCGTAGTTAAGTCCCATAAGCTATACAAATATTTGAACATTTGAACAAATATTTGAACATTCTTTTGAGAATTAAGGGAGACTTGCAGATAAAAGTAAATAGTAACATAGAAATCTCTGTAATGCTAACTTTATTTGATACATAGTCATGCCTGATGCGACAGTTTTACGGCAGCTACAGGGAAACTGTAGTGAGCGGTAGACTTCTTTTCGTTTTACTATTTTGTGGGGGGAGGGGGGGAGTCAGGTACAAAACGCTTCATAAACGTCCGAAATTACATGCAAACTTTTTTCAGGTTCCTAATTACTCCCATTTTCCAATAATTTACACATAAAACTGGGTATTCATTATTTATGACATCATATCTCCTGAGCTGTGTGACGTGCTCTTTTGTTTTTGGGTCAGGAACCTTCGTGGGCGTAACCCAAATTACTTTGTTTCCTCACACGCAGTACCGTTCAATCCTTCACATGTTTCATTACAGCGGGTACACACACACATGCATATTTGCCCTATCGTATTGGCAACATCGAAAATCCTCTGCGTAAGTTCGCCCACATTCTTAGCTTGCTAAGCACAAACAATATCCTTTATTGGCACTAGAAATTAAAACCCTGTGGAACAGCGAACACTGCAAAGTATTGGCTGCATGTCAAGATGGGCTGCATGCTGGCGATCGACGTGGAACCGAATGCCTGAACCATCGCCCTGGAAACCGTCTATCCAAAAACCTGCGTACTCTGTGACCATTGTGGGGTGGAGCATTATCGTGGAGGAAATGCTCAAATGTTCGTATAGTCTATGGGACCTAACTACGGGGTCATCAGTCCCTAAACTTACAATCTACTTATGAACTACTTACGAACTAGGACGGCACAAATATCCATGCCCGAGGGGGGATTCGAACCCCCGACCGTAGTGGCCGTGCAGACCGTGACTGGAGCGCCTCAGTCCCCTCGGCCACCGCGGCCGGCTATCGTGGAGGAACCACATATTATGACTTATGGCTAACGGAATGTCTTCTAACAACATTGGTAGCAATGTTTCCTCTAGAAACGGTAAGAGTTACCAGTCAAACGACGGGCTACAACTTGAGGCCCAATAATGTAATCATCGAGTACACCCGCCCACACATTTAAGGAAAATCGTCGCTGAAAGTGTGTTGCCTCTATGTGGCAAGGATTGTATACACTCCACGTATGCATGTTATGGAAATTAGTTATTCCGTTGCGAGTGAAACACGCTTCGTTTGTAACGAGTATTTTCTTGACCAAATCATGGTGTACACTGTGTAACAAAAACCACTGAAAATTCACGTCGTGGAGGGAAATCTTGTTATTCCAATGTTTGTATGTGTTGAATGTGTTAAGGCCACAGACACTCTTTCAAAGTGCGACGCTTCTAATACTCTGAGTAGCATCCTATGGTATGTGGTCCAGAATTCTTTCTTCAGTTTCTAATGTACGATCGGCGGGTTGTGGGCCTGTGCCTTTTGCGTGAGGCAGTAAAGAGCCAGTATCTTTCAATTTAAGGAAATTAAATTCGTACTCGTAAGTTTTATTCTGCGATTATGTAACAAAAAAGGGAAGCATATCAGAACAGAATATACGTTTCTCAAACAGACGAAAATTTAAAAACAAAGCTACAGTTAACAACTATACTGAGAACTACTTGCATTATAATCTAGTACGAGTAGAGAATGACAATGATACAAGACTTAGGTGCCTGCCGCGGTGGCCGAGGGGACTGCGGCGTGTCAGTCACGGTATGCCCGGCCACTACGGTCGGGGTTCGAATCCCCCCTCGGGCATGGATATTTGTGCCGTCTTTAGTGTTAGCTAGTTCATAAGTAATGAAACTTTCATTCTGTAGCGGAGTGTGCGCTGATATGAAACTTCCTGGCAGATTAAAATTGTGTGCCGGAACCGAGACTCGAACCTGGGACCTTTGCCTTTCGCGGGCAAGCGCACTAACCGACTGTGCTAACCCGACACGACTCACGTTGCCGCCTCACAACTTTACTTCCGCCAGTACCTCGCCTCCTACTTTCCAAACTTCACAGAAGCTCTCCTGCGAACCATGCAAGACTAGCACTCCTGGGAGAAAGGATATAGTGGAGACATGGCTTAGCCACAGCCTAAGGGATGTTTCCAGAATGAAACATTCACTCTGCAGCGGAGTGTGCGCTGATATTTCATTCTGGAAACATGCCTTAGGCTGTGACTAAGCCATGTCTGCACCATATCCTTTCTTCCAGGATTGCTAGTTTTGTATGGTTCGCATGAGAGTTTCTGTGAAGTTTGGAAAGTAGGAGGCGAGGTACTGGCGGAAGAAATGTTGTGTCGGGATAGCACAGTCGGTTAGTGCGCTTGCCCGCAAAAGGCAAAGGTCCCAGGTTCGAGTCCCGGTTCCGGCACACAATTTTAATCTGCCAGGAAGTTTCAGTTCGTAAGTAGTTCGTAAGTTTAGGGACTTATGACCCCGTTGTTAAGTCCCATAAGCTATACAAACATTTGATTTGAAACCTTAGGTGAACAGCGTCAAATGTCTCTCGTGCATGAAGTCGTGGTTGTGGGAAGCGTTCTCGATAAATTCGTGTAACTGCCCTCGCAACACATTATGCCTCGCCATAAATTAAACGAATATAGCATAGTTCAGCAATAGTAGATCTCTCTTCCATCCTAACAGTTAAAAGAGTTGCAATTACTTCTGCACAGGTTACTGGACGTCTGTCGTCGCTTGGCTTACTATAATGACGCAGCCACTCAATCCATAGTTGCCTATGTGTTCATGATTCACACACGCGGCACCAATACGCGCAGCGGACAATAACAGCAACCGATTGCTTATGTACACTTGACAGCAAAAAAAGTGGATCACCCCTGAATTCCTAAGTGGAGACCGCACCTGACGCTATGCAACCATCATTGCACAGCTGCGTCGCAGGTCGTCAAATCATTGCACAGTAAAGTTATTACCTACCCACAATAGGTACTAAGTAAGTCTCCTATTTCTCCTTATGGCATTCAGGCTACGTGAAAACTAATACTTTCGTACAACACATACTAGAATAAACGTCATTAGAGATGAGACAGTAACACTTGTAAATTAAATTTAGTTGCAATAAGTGAAAAGTCAGATACGTTATCACACTTGTTTAGTGACATGATATGTTCATGATCTGAATCTGAACGCACTGTTAAGCAAAAACAGTTGTATGCCTGATCGAGATGCGATTACAGGTCACGCTCTTTTTCGTGGCCCCTCTCTGATCGACGGAAGTCGGCTGAGCTCGTGTGTCAACGGAATGTTTATGCTCTCTACCAACCTTACCTCGTAACAGCATTATACACCGTAGACCTCGTCAATGTATTGTTGATTTGTGCTTCGTATTGATTATTGTCTTCCACTTTGTTATTTGCTAAAATAAGTCCACATACCCAGACGACTTCTTTTATAAGAAAGACGGCTGTCCTTGAAAGTGGTGTGAAGGATGTTAATTCTGATTTTTATTCTGTTACGACAATAAAAAGAGGCAGAGAGCGTTGTTACGCCCGCTTAATAAGTCCCTTTCAAATATTAACATTTCGTAGATATGCGTTCCACTTTTCTATTACTCAAACATTAAAGTGATACTTAACTTCGTGTTCCATCTGTAACGCCTTAACCCCTTACATGTTGTTTCTTTTAAAACTTGTCATCTATACGCCGTAAGCTGCCGGCACTGGGGGAAAGACGCGGGGCTTGTTCTAACAGCCAATCTGCTATCAGCTGAATACAAGCTTCAGCTCCCAACATTCTCCGCCCAGGGGCCACGTTTAAGTGCGCGTGATCTCTAGGCATAAATAGACGTAAAACACTGACATTTTCATTAGTTTCTTAGACCGATGTCTGAACCCAGAAATAAATGATAATCTTAGCACTGCACCAGGAGTTGAATGAAGCTCGTATTGTCGCTGAGAGGTAACCGCTGAAGATACGTAATATAGTGCAATTCACAGATGTCATACATCATAAAGTTGTGGAATAGAATACAGTGCATTGATGATTTTTTAACTAAGCACAATCAGATGTCACATATAAATATGTTCACAAATAGCGTTATACTGGTACCTGAAACGACGATACAATTAATTTTTCCCCGGCAGGGACTCGAACCCAGTACCATTTGCTATTGTATAATAAGAAGGAAGACTACTGATATATTTATTGTTTTTTTCCGGGCACTCCAACCCTGCACATACCGTCACTCTTGACCTGACACCATGAGGCGTCAACTAAGACATTGTCGTTCACCAGTAGTTAGCATCACACCGTCCGTAGAGACGTGGAAGGGGTTTGGTATTTTGCGAAAACTTTGTTTAATTTAGTAGCGCATGGACATGCGCAATTTTGATTTGATACAAGGCAGAGTCATGCGTTCTTTATTGGAGTTACTGGAGGTGTAGATGGTATTTTTGTGGCCGTTAAAAACTGTTACACCCAGCGGGAATCGGACCCATACCTTAGCTATTACAAGTTAACCTCATCCCGGCCTCCAGCGAATTACAGATGCGTTGTTATAATGCTTTGTCATAATGGAGTACTCATTAGACAGTACGACCAGTCAAAGAGCTCAGAGGTGTCTGGCTAGGTAAGACATTCCTGGCCTCACGGGATGGCCATGTAGTGTGAGGCGCCTTATCGCGGATTTTGCATGATATTATACTACGTTTTAGTATGCTACATTACGATTTAGTATGGATCTGTAATAAGCTTATTTAACTATGAGCTCATTATAATAAAGATTGTTGGGTGCTGTTGCCACGATAACTTGAATATTAGGCATTTTTATAGTTATGGGGAACGAGGATTATGCGTTAAAAAAATTTGAAATTCGGAAAGTAACTTCGTTTTGACATTTATTCACCACCTTCAGGAACACAAACAGACTTCGATGAAGGAGGTTTCTGTGATTTACTAGTATGGTCAGTGACAAGGCATCCGATAACTGGCAAGTGTGTCGAGCAATTACTCTTCACGGTGTGGTTGCCTTCAATAGTCATACTGAGGTTACAAAACAGCAATGTGGATTCTGATACAATGTCGAATCGAAAATGCGATTACATGCGAAGCATAATATCCAACTGGGAAGGATGGGGGAGAATTACAGTCTCTGCTATTTCAAAGCTTGGATACTGCTATTTGCCGGAATAGATGTCCATTTTAATGGCGACAATAGTGCTTACATGGTAAGGTTCAGTTGTCCATTATATCCACGTGCTTTTCGAAAGTCAATGACAGAGAAATAATGAAAGTGATTAAAAAAATCTGCCAAGCACAAAATTGTGAAAAGCACGGAGATGCAGGTAAATATTTCAAGGGAGGGGTAGCAGGAGGGAGGGCGGGATCTAGGAATGAACAGGAGTGCAGAACCGGAAAATAAAAGAGTGAAATGCTTGCAAAGTACTCGTTACTGATATATCACAGTTTGTTTTAGGGCCGAGAGAAAAGGAACGAATGTTTTACAGAACGAAGGATAGATCATCGGAGATATAAAAGAACACTGCTTCATAGAGAGGACCCATGGACAATAAAGAAAACAGACATTAAAAGAGACAGTATTGTTTTAACGGAAACCACATTTTTTACAGCTTTTTGGGGGAATAGACCAAAAGGGCAACTGAGGTTATAATGTAAGGGAGCTGACAGAGAGAAAGAGAGAAAGAAGGAACAATTAACAACGAATAAATACAAGACAAATTGTTTGCATATTTTGTTAACGACGGAGGGTGTATTAATGGATGGTGGGGAGGAGAGAGACGTATTTGAAATAACAAAAATTACTTTAACAGCGTCCATCTAAACTGATTACTCTGTATGCATGGAGTCTAGGTATAAATGAATAAAAATAGGATATTGAGTGAAATGAGAAGCATTGAATTAATATTTGTGCCACAGGCGGGAATCGAACCCAGACCTCCATACTTTCTTTTATTCAATGCTTTTCCTTTCACTTAATTTCTTTGACAAACTGACGCGGAAAAATGTCTCTAGGTATATAAATTTATAATAAAATAGGATAATAAAGGAACTGTATATTTGAAGAAAATCAATAAAAAGAAACATTTTAAAGTACTAATAATTTATTCAGAATCCCTCATATTTGTTTCTTTCATAATACATCTCAGCGTAGAATCTATAACGCCGTCAGGCCAGCTTCCCTTCAGTAAGAGCGATGACTCTATCTCGAGTTGATTGCTCACAGTGAGACGGCCTGATTTGTATTTCGGCTGTCTGCTTTTACTATGATGCCAGGAAGTAAACATTCTGTATTTACGTCAGAGCCCCACTCTGCGCTGTGCTGGGGGCTGTTGGGCATCACCGCGATCGCCAGCTTGCTGGCTTCCACCAAGCCTCGCCTTGGCACGAGCTGTGGTTGACAGGCCAGCCCATAGCTAATACAGGCACAGACCGCAAAACCAGGCTCAAACGTTTCTGCCAACCTAATCAAGTGTGTAGTATTAACTACCACAGCTAGAGCTATTTTGCTATAAAATGAGCAGCCACTTTATCTTTTGACATTTCATTCAAATATTTAACGAAGTGATAGAATAGAATCATGATAAACGCAGCTAGGACATAATGTTTCTCCTAGATAGCAATCATACGACACAGGAAACTATCTTTTCAGCGCTCTGCATTAGATTTAGACACAAGAAAATATGTATTCAACCTAGGAAACTACGTATGTTTTAAAATTAAGCAATTCTGGTGGGCCGGCCGCGGTGGCCGAGGGGATTGAGGCGCTTCAGTCACGGTCCGCACGGCCACTACGGTCGGGGGTTCGAATCCCCCCTCGGGCATGGATATTTGTGCTGTCCTTAGTTGTAAGTAGTTCATAAGTAGTTTGTAAGTTTAGGGACTGATGACCCCGTAGTTAAGTCCCATAGACTCTACAAACATTTGAACATTTGAATTCTGGTGGGAACAACACAAATATATATATATTAGTATATCATTCACGTTTTGTGCACTTATAAAGTGTTATCATTGTCTCTGAAACAATAAGTACTACGAAACAGTACCTTCTGCTGAGGCCCTTCATTTACACGATTGTTCTGTTATTCATAGTGAAGTGTTTCGTAATGGGTTCATAGGATCGCTTTAGTTTCTTGACTGTTCCACACTTATACGAAGAACGAGAAAAACAAGTGCCAAAAAGGATATATGCGAGTTCTAACTACCATTATATTATTCTTAAAATTCAAATCAAATATTCGAATGTGTGTAGTATGCTAAGTTCAACAGTCCCTAAACTTACACACTACTTAAACTAACTTATTCTAAGGACAACACACGCATACCCATGCCCCAGGGAGGCCTCGAACATCCTACGCTAGCAGCAGCCCGATCCATGACATGGCACCTTAGACCGCGCGGGTACTCTGCCTTCTTACAATTGTAACATACTTTGTACGGCAATGAGTACAAAAGCTCTTTGCATTTGTAGGAGAAGTTTGGTGATTGAAATCTCATAGAAGAAGCGTGCTACACTGAAAACTCTTTTAGTTTAATATTTTGCTTCCCCCTGCCGTCTCCGTCTCCGCCCCTTCCCCAACCTAATTAGTAAAACAAAAAAAAAAAAAAAAAAAGAAAATAGGGAAACACCTGAAACTTTTTTTCCGCTAATTCACTATACCGCACAATCTGATATCTTTCCCAACTTTTTAAGTGTCCCCCCTCTATACCGTCAGGTAATAATCGCACGCCGGCCGCGGTGCCCGAGGGGGCTGAGGCGCTTCAGTCACGGTCTGCACGGCCACTACGGTCGGGGGTTCGAATCCCCCCTCGGGCATGGATATTTGTGCCGTCCTTAGGATTAGCTAGTTCGTAAGTAGTTTGTAAGTTTAGGGACTGATGACCCCGTAGTTAAGTCCCATAAACTATACAAACATTTTTGATTTGAATAATCGCACATTACTCAGCAGTACTGCGGACGAGGTGGAACAATTTTAGGGTTTATAGCCTCCTAGGAAGACGTTTTAATCTTCTAATGGTTGTGTCAATAACAGGCGCTTGTTTTATTTTCACCAAAACATGTATATTTCGTAGTTAACGTTGTTTTCAATTGTACTCACCAGAAATATTTTTAGTTGTATAATTCTTAAATTTGTTTTGTTTATCGATTTCTCAAGGACTGAAGAAAATTTTCTGGTAATCATGTGGTGAACTATACGAATATTTATGTTTAGCGTCAATTGTCGAATTTGCATCGTGAAAATATAACTTCAATATCATTTTAAAAGTGGCTCTGCTTTTCTGACGTGCTTACTAGACAGCAGCATAATCTGCCACAAATATTTCTCAATTCAATATAGCAGTTCGTAGCTCTGTCAGAGAGTGGGTAAAATGTTACTCTCGCTCCTACTTATAACTGAGAGCTACTGCCTCTTAATCTTTAAAGAGCGTCGACATTTTCATGAAGGAAGCGAACAGCTGCAGCGTGAATCGCCTCCTCATTGCCCTTGTGAAGGCCGATGCAGATAATTCAGAAAGTAGGGATCGAGAATAGTTGTAGTTACTACGTGAAATTCATCACCCTTGTCTGTAATCATATATGTGATAAGTAAATGACACACCGAAGTTCAATTTTCAGACATTTTAATTGGAATACCACCAATAAGTGAATCTTGAAAGGTTCTTCTATTTAAATATATGTGTCGTGACTGTTCTTGCGAAAGAACAGACACCACATAAATATACATAATTAAGGAGAAGACGAGAACAACTCCAGCCTTCAGCGCAAATGCATACTACGCCTGAACTCTCGAGGTAATCGGAAAAGTGCCACGAGCAGTGAGTGCAAATTGGAACCGGCAACTACTTGAGCAGTGTGAGGAATTTTGAGTCTTGTGGGTGACGAGGGGGGAGAGGAGTGGTAGCCCGCACACCTGCGATGATCGTTGTTTTCCCGCTCGTGCAGTGGTTACCGTAACTGTTCACATAGCAGTAGGAACTGGACCCGGGGCACAACTGTTCAACTTCCCCAATGCGTGCACTCAGTGGCCACAAGCAGCTTGTGTCGGATTATTTCTTTTAATCTAGATTCTTCTCTGTCATTCCAGGAAGCAGTACAACTATCACCAGACATGATCCACCATGTTGTCATTTCACTACCATAGTCGTACCAGGAAGATCATTTGTCTACAGGCAATGTCTTTTTCGAGTGGTCCAACACCTTAGGAGAACATCTTGTGCACACATTATGCATGGCCTAATTACATCTCCTACGACGTAAGGTCGAACATTGATGTATTTATAGTGAGGGAGACGAATGGAATGTTGCACAGATATATAAAGAAAATAAAAGTAATCCACTGAGTTACAGATCCATTGTATTGATATCTACATGTAGCAGGACGTTTGAACAAATACTTTTTCCAGCGTTATGAAATATCTAGAACATTTAACATCAAACTGGCAAAGGTTTCTAATTCTTTACTCTTGTGAGACTTTGGCGATACTATATTTTCATGATCTACTGAGTACTCTCAAACTAATTTCATATTTATAGAGTGCCAAAACGATTTTTGGTATCTTCAACGCCGCAGTGGAATCGCCAAGCGCATTGAGGCGTTATGCTCCGATGTGCGAGGCCGCTCCTCGTCGGGGGTTCTAATCCCCCCTCGGGCATGGATGTTTGTGTGGTCTTTAGCGTCTTTAGTGTAAGGTAGTTCATAAGTAGTTTGTAAGTTTAAGGACTGATGACCCCGCAGTTAAGTCCTTAAGCTGAAAAAAAAGGAAAAAAGGAAAAAGCTATCTTCATCCATAATCAACTTCGAACCATATCACTTTCCTAAGTTGTACGACTGGACTCGTGATGTACTATCTGCAAGGTAATAGTTTGCAGTAACAGACGAGGAGTCATCTAGTGAAAAGGACGTGGCGAGTGTAATTCTTCCAGCAACGTGAAGTAGATGTCTCCTGATTCGAATATATATTCGAAATATTTAATGAGCAATCAGAATTTTGCTCTTAGATTTGAGGCAGTTAAAGCTGCCCATTAATAAACTCAGAAAAGCAAAGTCAATTGCGAAATGAATTTCAATTTGTATCTTCACGGCGCAAATGGCGAAAATTGACCTTTAACATCAATATGCATTTGGCTCTGAACATAAGTACTCAGAGTTTCGTCAGCATTCTAGATATCGATAAGCAAAACAAATTTTAAGGTTATACATATAACAAAATTTCTGGGGGTGCAATTAAAAACAATGTTAACTGTGAATAACACACGTTTTGGCGAAGGTGGAAGAAACGGTTTGTTATTGACGCTACCATTAGGAGATTACACGTCTCTTAAGGATACTGCCAACCCTACAATTGTTCCCCCTCTTATGCAGTACTGCTGAGTAGTGTGCGATTATTACCTGATGGAATAGAGGGAGGACGTGAGAAAGTTGAAAGAATATATCAGATTATAACTCGCACATACGCTATTTGGCACTTGTATTTATTATTATTATTATTATTATTAGTAGTAGTAGTAGTAGTAGTAGTATTTCGACCTTAGTATAAGCGTGGAACAGTCGAGAAACTGAAGCGATTATATGAACCCATTACGAAACACTTCACTGTGAATAACAGAACAATCGTGTAAATAAAGAGCCCAAGCAGAAGGTAATTTCCGTGGTTTAGCACTTATTGTTTACTGACACATTGAAAACACTTTATAAGTACACAAAACGTGAATGATATACATTTGTGTTGTTGCCACCTGAACTGTTTAATTTTACAACATGCTTACTTTTCTAAGATAACTACATATTTCATGACGTCTACATCTAATGCAGAGCGCTGAGAAAAGAGAATAATTTTCTGTGTTATATGATTGCTATCTATGTGAAACATTATGTGGTACTACGTTTATCATGATTCTATTCTTTCACTTCGTTAAATATTTGAATGAATTGTCAAAAGATAACGTGGCTGATCATTTTATAGCAAAATAGCTCTAGGTGTGGTAGTTTATAATACAACTTAGAGTAGGTTTGCAGAAACTTTTCATACTTCAAGGGTTGAGTCTCGCTGTATCAGCCGTGGCTTGCGAGCTACGGGCAGGCCGGTCAACCACAGCTGGTGCCGAGGCGAGGCTTGGCGGAAACCAGCCAACTGGCGGTCGCAGAGGCGGTCAACAGCCCCCAGCAGGGCACAAAGCGGGGCTCTAACGTAAATACTGAATGTTTACTTCCTGGCTTCATAGTGAGAGCGGAAAGCAGAAATACAAATCAGGCCGTCTCACTGTGAGCAGTCAACTCGAGATAAAGTCGTCGCATTTACTGAAGAAGAAACTGGTCCGATAGCGATATAGATTATATGCTGAGATGCATAACGGAAGAAACAAATAATGAGGGATTCTGAATAAATTATTAGTCCAAATGTTTTTTTAATCTCATCTCTATTTTCATATTTCGTAAGTGAGAGACTGTGGAAGATCTCTTGGCAACAGAAATAAAATATGTCTTTCTTTTTCCTTTGAGCTACCTTTTAATATATAGTTCTTTATTATCCTATTTTTTATTATAAATTTATATATGTAGTGACAGTTTTCCGTGTCAATATGTCAAAGACATTGAGTTAAGGGAAAAATATTGAACTAAAGTAAGTATGGAAGTCTGGATTCGATTCCTCCTTGTGTTACAAATTTTAATTCAATGCTTCTCCTTTCACTCAATATCCTATTGGCTCACTTCAGGTTACGGTAGTAACACTAAAAGTGGGCCTTTGCGATCGTCTTTTGACAGCTCGAAATGTAAATGCAAATAACGTCTTAACTATTCATCTGATACGAAAATTGAATAACCCAATTTGTACAGGAGAAAATTCTTTACACCTTTGCTCTGTTATGTTTTGTTCATATCTCGTAGCGTTTCAAAGATATTTGCAAAAATAACGGCGATTTTGGGATGTATGTCCGTCCGTCTGACTGTCCGTAACGTGTTCCCTGTTTTTAAGACGAACCGTTCAACCGATCAGCACCAAATTTTACAGACATGATTGTAGGCCACCAGAGACCAGAACCTCCCTTTTTCAAATTTTTCGGACAAAAAATACGGTAGTAAAACCAAAAACGTCCGTTTGTAATATAATTATAATTGCAAACGAAACGTTCATCTGACACGAAAAATGAATAACCTAATTGGTAGAGGAGAAAATTCTCTACAACTTAGCTCCGTTATTTTTTTTTCATGTCTCGTATCGTTTGAGACATATTTGCAAAAATAACGGATATTTGACACCCTCCATGGAATTAACGAAAACCAGCCGTTCGGAGATGTCACGTGACATTCCTCGCGTATTTGATTATTTTCTTATTGTAACTTACACGTTGTCATTTCAAAGCAACAGCACACTGAGGAATTAACAAAAACATATAATTCTTCGTACGATAAATGATCATCTAATGTCTACAAATGCCATATTAACATCAGTTAACAACGGCCATCAATAGTATGAGATTAAAACACGCTTGTTTTGATTTGTAGCGTAGTGGGCAAGGTGCTGGACTGTGACGCGAAAGTTCTATGGTTCGAAACCCGCCACTACTTACATTTTTTTTCCCTAAAAGGGTTTCAGACACTCTTATTAATTAATGTATTGTTTTTTAGATTATTATTTTGGTACAAAATTTTTGAAAAAACTTATAAAACTACAAATCTAAAGTGGGCCGTAAAACACGTCAGTGCGATTTTTTATTCCATTTATACCCAGCCTCTATGCAAAGAGAGTAATCTGTTGTTAATTTCTCTTCTGTTCTCTCTCTCTCACTCGCTCTCGCCGCTCTTGCATCATAACCTCAGTTACCCTTTTGGTCGGTTCCCTCACAATACAGTGATAAAATCTATTGGTTTCCGTTGACAGCATGCACTCTCTTTTAATTTATGCTTTCGTTACTGTATATCAGTCCTCTCTATGAGATCGTGTCCTTTCATACCACCTTACCTATAATAAATGCTTAGTTCTGTGAAATACAGAGCTCTGGTGTTTCGATTGACCTCCTCTGCTTTCATCCCAACAGACTATATCGTTACACATGGTATATATTTCCCGTTTTAGAAACCGTTTTCTAATGCGTAAACGACGCTCCTTGCTACTTTTAAGATGCATAATATTTCATTTATTATGGTAAGAGCTATGTTACATTCTTGAGCGCCGCGTACAGTAGCTGCGCGGTTTAAGGCATCATGTCTTGAATTGGACTTCTGCTCGCGTCGGTGGTTCGAGTCCTTATGTTAAGATAGTTTAAGTAGTGTGCAGACTGATGACGTTAGCAGTTAAGTCCAATAATATTTCACACACATTTTTCATACAAACTTGAGCGAAACGAGACTATAGTTAAATAAACATACAGCAAAATGTCATACAAAATCACCACAAAGCATGCTAAAACGTAGTATATTATCATACGCAATGCTACATAATTCTACATCCTGTATATAACTTTTTTGTTATGGTCCTAATGGACAAATCACCGGAGATCATTAGTCCCTACCTAGCCTTCCATGCTACTTTAATTAATTTACGCTAAGGAATACACGCATACACACACACACAACTACACATGCCCGAGGAAGGAGTCGAACCTCTGGCTGGAGCGACCGCAACTCCGCGACAAGATGCCTCAGACCGCGTGGCCAAGGAATTACTGTTACCTAGACAGATACCGCCGAACTATTTTACTTCTCGTACCGTGTGTTCTGCACTCCATTTTGACGAATAACATTATACTGCCACATCTGAAAATCGGTAGTTGATCGGGCTGATGCCATCTTGTAATGGCTAAGGTATTGTTTCATTCCTGCTGGGGAAACAGTTTTTAACAATCGCAAACA
Organism: Locusta migratoria; assembly: GCA_026315105.1. Taxonomy (NCBI): domain Eukaryota; kingdom Metazoa; phylum Arthropoda; class Insecta; order Orthoptera; family Acrididae; genus Locusta; species Locusta migratoria. The sequence continues at coordinate 166,152,658 of CM048755.1, read as the reverse complement.
CTCTCCTTTCCACCTCCAATAGCGGCAAGTAAGGAATTTAGGACTGTGGCGCCTTTCAAATCACATTACACATGTCCATCGCTACTGACTAGAACAAAGTTGGATTAGTTTTCGTTGTTTCTTCAAAATGCCAAACTCCTCCAGGTCTCTACGAACGGCGCGATCCTTATTACTAGTAAACGAGATTGGGAGAGTTGTTACCGAGTCATCTGAGGTCAACGCTGGCGATAGGCGCGGGGTTGGAGTGCCAGGCAGCAAAACGTTATTTATTGCGCTACTTGAAAATGTTTGTAAATCTATTGGACTCAACTGCTTGGTTATTGGTCTGTAGCTTACAAACTACTTAAACTAAGATAAACTAACCGAAGGACAACACAAACACCCATGCCCGTAGGGGGGACTCGAACCCCCGACGGCGAACAACCGCGCGCACCGCAGCACGGGGCTCCAGTGCGCACGGCTAATCCGCCGCGGCTTGCGCTACTTCTAGCCGAACATATGCACATCACGCAAATGATGAGAACAGTAACTATTTCATCTCTTTGCTTATATATAATAAATAGCGAATAGAGCCGGGGTTGGGTCCCTGCCGGGAAAGAAGTCAATTGTATCGTCATTTCAAGTTCAAATATAGCGCCATCTGTGAATTTATTTAATAGCTGACGTGTGATCGTGCTTCGTTAACGATTCATATAGGTACTGCGTTCTATTCCACAATTTTATGACGTTTGACACCTGTGAGTTTCACTGTATTATATACCTTTAGTGGTTACCTCTCAGAAACAATTTGAACTTCATGCCATTCCTGGTGCAATGCTAAAGTTAACCGAGTTCGGACATTGTCCTTGTAAACCGATACCAATGAAAACGTCAATGTCTTACGTCTCTTCATGCTTAATCTAGTCTCGATCAGAAACGCAAGCTTTTTTTGGTCAACAGTGCGTTCAAATTCGGAGCACGAACAAAAACTCATTGTGTCATTGAATGAGTTTGATAAGGTACCGGATTTGTCCTTCATTATAATTAAAATAATGATTTTACGTTGCTCTCTCGACTCTAATAACTTGTATTCTAATGTTTTTTTGTATGACGGTATTTAATTACATGTGGACCGACTGTCATAAGGAGCAATGTTCTCTACTGCTTCTTTGGTACCCATTGTGAATAGTCGAACGACTGTACTCTACAGGGGTTTTGAATGTGGAGTACCCGCAACACAGCTACGTTAGTTGGGTTGCATTCAGAAGTGATCCACTTTTTTTGCTGTCAAGTGTACGTACACTACCAAGCGTTTACTTTTCCAAAAACATTATCCTGAGATGATATTTTTTTTCCTGGGACAACCGTAGGAAATATGCAAACATGTAAACATGTTACTGGATTTTTTGTCAAGCACACCGAGATGTACCATCTGTATGATTTTGGCGGCTTATAGCCTTTACACCATATATTTGGTACTCTTTAATACCGAAAACTTATCTTTTGTGATTAGTAAAACTACGAGATAAAAAAAATTAAAAACCCTTATCAACTTCCAGTCGCTCATCTCACTTAAAGCTAACAGTAACTTCAAAAAACAGCACCCTTAAAAATTATTGTAATTCACACTTTTAAAATAAACAAACTTTATTTTGGATGTATCTTTTTTTATGGGACTTATCTACGGGGTCATCAGTCCTAAACTTACAAACTAGTTATGAACTACCTAATACTAAGGACGGCACAAATATCCATGCCCGAGGGGGGATTCGAACCCCCGACCGTAGTGGCCGCGTAGACCGTGACTGGAGCGCCTCAGTCCCCTCGGCCACCGCGGCCGGCGATGTATCTTTAATGGTGTCAGTAAGCTAAATAGATTCTGACCAATAATCGAATATTTACCGTTCGTTTACTATCTTCGAAGAAAAAGAAATTTTACAATATTTCGCAGTGTTCGCTGTGCAACTTGAATCTCATTTCGGAAGAATAAAAGTTGTAGACATGTTTGTAAATCTAAGTAATACGAAGCAGTAGCTCCGCTGGCAGGGAAACGTGGGAGTACTGGCCCGGGGTTACACCAAATGTAATTCAACATTCCAACTGTCTTTATTATTATTACAGAACAGCAAAGAAATTTTTCCAAAGACAATAACTGAGTTAAGCTCAAGTTCTCAAACAGTAACTTTCACTTCAAATATTATAGCAATTAGAAAACAATTCCATGAATCGAATGTGTTAAACAATAAATTCAAAAGGATTAACCCAAACAGGAATTCACACCCCAAAGTTATAGCAATTAGGAAACAATTCCATCAATAGAACTGTGTTAAACAGTACATCCAACAAGGATTAACGTAAACAGGAATTCACACTTCAAAATTATAGCAATTACAAAACAACTCCATGAATATAACCTCTCTCGAAATCAAATCAAGTCACAGTGCTAATCGGAATTGCTGGCTCACGCAAAATTTGAGTTGCACCAACAGAATCAAACTAGTTAGACCTTTTAAATTTCAACATTAAACCTGAATGCACAACACACTTACGCCACCCTGAAAAGGTGCCAAACATATTCTGCTCTACTAAACTTTAACAGTTCCACACAAAATTAAAAGGAACACTTTGCAAATGATAGCCGAAAAGTTAAATAATAAACACTGTCCATCCGAGTCTTTCAACCTTTTAAAAACACATTTACAGATAATTACAGGAGAAGTTTACGCAACTTAACGTGTTCTACTGGTGTACTACAGGATCTGCCGAAAATTCCAGTACTGCTTGGCCTCTGCTCCTCGTGCCTGTGTGCACGTATGCGTTGTTTCTGCGCCCTCACAGTTGACAGCATGCACGTGTGCACCAACACCCAACAGCCTCGTGCTGCAACAGACTAAAAGCGCGTCTAAGCATGCAGTTCATCACACGGACGCATCCCCTTTTCTGGCACCAAATCCAGTATGTTTCGACATGGAGCCCACACCAGTGTTAAAGTCCAATTCCAGTACTGACTAGTTCTCGAAACAACTCTGAAGATAACTAGACCCAAAGTAGCCAACCGAGAGCCTCGTGCTGCAACAGACCACGTAAATCCATCAGAGTAGTCACGCCCAGACGGTGGCAATTAGCCCGTCGAAGTCACGTCCGCACAGTACGGACACAGTCCTCGGAACCTTCCTCTGGGGCTACCAAAAGCAAAACTCCCTCCCAAACCAAAACCGCAGGCCCAGTACAGCTGCACGGCGCTCGCGTGGCGCCCCCTGCACACACGCGCGCCACCACCGAAAGGAGCGCGCCAAACGAATGAACGCTCCGCCAAACAGAGGCGCGTCGGACGATTCAAAAGGCGGCACGGCTCACTAAAGGGACTTAACTACTTTGGTCATCAGTCGCTAGGTTTACAAACTACTGATTACTAAGGACAACATAAACACCCACGCCTGAGGGAGGATTCGAACCCCCGACGGCGAACGATCGCGCGCACTACAGCAAGGCGCCCTAGTGCGCAAGGCTATTCCGCCACAGCTCGCAAGAACAGAATGACCGATAACTCAACATATGGTGATGGGTGGATATCGAATTCCACCTACACCTTCCTTACTAACCGTCCATTTATTTACATCATATTTATACCATTTTTTGGTGAACATTACCCATAGAGTACGATACCTTGACTGACTGCATTTTTCTCTTACTCTCCTTACATACACTGCACAGTGAAAGTCTGAGGCTTAATAGCCGTGGTGGAGTAGCCGAGCGGTCTAAGGCGCCTCGCTACGGAGCGCGCGGTTGCTCGCCGTCGGAGGTTCGAGTCCTCCCTGGGGCATGGGTGTTTGTGTTTGTACCTTAGGTTAGTTTACCTTAGTGTAAGTAGTCTGTAAGCTACGGACTGATGACCACGCAGTTTGGTCCAATAGACTTACAAACATTTGAACATTTTTGAGGCTTAATAGATCAAGACTTTTTTGTGGCTCTAATCTAGCCATCTTTAGCTTACTGTTACATAGTTTATATGAAGCCTCTCTCACCGATCTGACGTACCCCTCAACGGATTGATTATGGCAGGGTAACATTGTAAAGTATTCGATTGTTCTATGGCTGGAGTTGTCAGGTGTGAACTGTGTCCTTAGTTATGAATTCATATATTTATATATATTTAGGACAGCAATTATTTATCTTGGGTCGCCACCATATTTATCCAAAATATGGAAAATTAAAATGTTACTGATCAGCTATGATGTGATCATAGATTCAAACATATAATAAATATTCCTACTCTAATGCAATGTATCAGTTGTACCAATCAAAACAAAAATGTACTTGAAAAATTATTGGTAAACTGTGGAATTTCACTATTCTGTTTCCCCTCCAAAATAGTGAAAAAAGGAACGTTCTTAAATGAATGACGATCTGCTCAAAATCAATTTATTATAATTAAACATAAAAAAATTAGATGACATTTCGTATCATGAAAAGTAGATAATGGTATTCAGACAATCTTTTACAAATGTTAAAACATTGAGACACAAAAAATGACTGGCTGAGTCAAAGGTCGGAGGTTTTGCAAAACAGAATGCTATTGCCGGCCGCGGAAGAGGGGACTGAAGCGCTCCAGTCACGGTCTGCACGGCCACTACGGTCGGGGATTCGAATCCCCCCTCGGGCGTGGATATTTCTGCCGTCCTAGTTCGTAAGTAGTTTGTAAGTTTAGGGATTGATGACCCCGTAGTTAAGTCCCATAAACTATACAAACATTTGAACATTTTGAACAGAATGCTATTAGATAGGCTACACAGGGGGTAGAAATTAACGTGAGCCCTAAGCGCCCCAAAGTAAATAGGCAGATCTCAAAAGAATAAAATAAGGGACAGAAACCAACAAGTCTGATTCATATAACCCTCCAGCAAGTGAGTCACCTTACCCACACAGATGATCATTGACAGCAGCGTCTCAGGCTCCCAGGCAGCAGGCGGTGGGAGGGATGAGCTGAAATTTTTATCCGACCGTAATTGCTGCGATCTGTAAAGCAGGGTCGACATGTAACTTAACACAGCGTCACTGGCGTCGGAGTCGCTAAGGCAGTTGCTGTGCGATTCTATCACGCTAGTAGACTAATCAATATTTTGCATAGGTGACACAAAGGCCACTTGGCACAAATCGATCAGTCACTTGCGTAATAAGATCTGTAAAAACAATGCCCGATTCGCAAAGGCGCGAATGCTCAAATAGAGACTTCTAGCAAAACGAAAACTAAACTGTGGCCTCTCACAGCGTAACCACAGGACAATGTAACGACCGTGAAGTAAACACAAGTTCTACAAGGTCCGAAACTTCGGAATCACATACAAGTCTAACCAGAGGACCGTTTAAGACGATGTCCTCCCCGCGAATCTAAACGAGTATTCCGTGTCTCCCAAGGTCCGTACACTTCAGACGCTCAAACAGGAGACTAGCGAGGTCTGTACACTTCGGACGCTCAGACACGAGTCCTCGTACGTTCTCACGCTCTGCCGCAGCTCACGGCAAGTGACGGCGGCCACACCCACACGCGAAAAGACGCACCAATATCTGCTAACGGCTAATAGTCAAACCAATCGGAGGGCGTAGCGCCGTTGACAAATTGTTTAGCTGTCATACTAAAATACTCTGCCGAATCAGGACGCGTTCTCTGCAGCTGCCAAGAGGCTCCGCCCACGCCACCAACGCTTCCCGCGCATTTCACCGTTCCCAGGGTGAATGCTCTGCAAGGAATTTCACCTTCCTCCTAGCTACGGTCACACGACCTAAAAATGTTAACGTTGTGCTATAAATAGAGCCGCTGGAGCCAAACCCCTGCTTGGCTTTTCTCTCCTGCGAAACGGCCGAATGACTAAAAAGGCAGTCCCTGCTATCGCCCACCGTAAACCCCGGGCCAGCATTGTAAAGCATTCCACATACTCCGCCGCCTGTAGCGTGGCGCCCAGCAGGTCAAGCCAGCCCCTCTCGTCCTTCCCCGAAGGCGAGCGAAAGTTGGTGGATGGTGGAGACCCCCAAGAGCGTCTTTGCTCTGCGCGGCCTGGCCGTGCCCAACACGTAAAACCACTTTTTAGCAGCCAAGCTGCGCCAATAAACATTAAAATCCCGAAATTTTCATATAAACATAGAATGTACTACAATCCCAGGAGCCCATCACCCCTGATGTGTCCCCAAAGGCACAGAAATCAAAATAAATAAAGATCTACAGAGAAAAATGTTACATATTTCAATAATTAGCGTAAAGAGAAAGGTACAGTAACACAAGATTAGTATAAGAAATAGACTAATTACAGCCCCCGTCTCACAACATTTGCCTTTTTCCGATTAGCGTTCTGTCAAAAATATCGTGATTTAATATAGTCTTCACTTAGGCTAGAAGCACTGTGGGAGGATACACCACACAAGACCTCCAGTCTATAATCTCAAATTAATTAGTAGCTTGAAATTTTATCTACGGTGGTACGAAATTTCTAAACGCCTTCTTCTTCAGGATGGTTTGTCTTGCTTTCAATACCCTTATATAATCATGTTTCCGAATGCGTTGTCTTCCATGGACAATCATTGCCAACAGAACATTTTGTAGGTGAGCAGAAAATACATTTCGCTGTATTACTGGATCGACTGCCTGAAGAAATTCATTGGAGACAGACCGTGATGTTTGAATTTATTGAAAGAAAAGTTTTGGTTCTTCAGTTAAGTATTGTCTCTTTTATATGGTAAACCACAAAGTTCTGTATGATATTAAAATGAGCTGTAAATTTTCGGGCGGGTGTGATGAACTAACATAGAACGTTAAGGACTCGACTGGCTGTATTTTACAACCTGCATCGAGACAATGAGCAAGGTGCCGATTTGCCAAGTCTTCGGTACAAATCCCCGAGGTAATTGTATCTGAATTATCGTGAAGATGCTGTTTGTCTTTACTCAACAAATTTCCTTCTATATCAGGAATTGAACAAGTTATAGGTTCACAATGAACCACATAAGCAAAATTTTAGAACTGCACATTGCTGGTGTTTTTTTCCCTGTATAATTCATCGTCATTGTTCATTTGTAAATCTGCAAGTAGCGACGTCAAAAAGGGATATACTATCGAGTTTACAGTCTTATAAACTATCTTTAAATAGTGGTTTACCTTCATTGCGTTTATACGACTTTATTATTTTAATATAGTAATTGCAAAACAGATCAAAAAGTTCACAATTCGGCAGTCAGAAAACGAAGGAACGGACACTTCATCATGCAAACATTTCATTTGTTTCGCTACCGTTGAAGCTACTTTGCAACGAGTGAAAACCTCTTGCACCTGGCTTTAAAACACCATCGAAGAATACAGTCATAGTTTTGGCAGTTTATTTCAATGAAACCTCGTAGTTCATCATACATAAGGCAATAAAACTCCTTTTTAAAGTTGGCAATTACACTTCAGACGAGTAGAGTTTGTGATTCAATCATAATTATCTAACCTAGTTATACTAAATATTAAAGCAAAATTAACACAAAACAATACACAGTATTTCACAACGCACGGCATACACACAAAGCACAAATTTGACACATTTTCACTTCTGTACTATCAGCGAAAGACTGAAATGAAATAGGTGTCGGTCATGAGTAGCTCGCATTTGTGGACGGGGAGGTGCTGGAGAGGTGTTGCATATGGAGGGATTGCGTCACGCTTAAATCTACATCAAACCATTTCATACCAGTTCAATCAATTTCAAGTCAGTATGGATCTATCGTTCAACCAAGTCGTGCGAAGAGTTGCACAGAGAAAATACGGAATACTGATAAATTTGGTTCTTTAAATACGTCGCACACTCAGAAAGTATTATAGCAGAATCCTGATTTTAATTTATTTAGCTGGTTTCAACCATGAAAATGATTAAAATATTTCAAAGAAGGCATGATTTTTCAATTTTCCATTATCTTTAAGTACGTCGCACCTTGAAGATGTTAATCGATTTTAAATTTCTCAATGGCGTTTACCTTCTTCTTACAATATGCAACTTTATCACACACAAGCATTTCGTGGGAAAAATGTTATTTTTTTTTGGCCTATCGTAGTATCAGTTCCTATCTATGTACGTAATATTTTTTTTTTTTTACTCTTTTTTCGACCCCATATCTCTTCTGGCTGATATCTATCACAGCTCGAATTTTTTAAGGGTGATTTTGTTTTTATGTTATTTAGTTACTGTAGCTAGGTTTATCGTAAATCTCGCGTCATTTACACTATTCACCGGTCATCGTAATTGTATAATTTTTTTGAATGGTTGAGTGTGCACAATAAGTATAAAATCTTTCAGTTTTCTGCAGTATCGACCAGTTTTTATTATACCATCTCTATATGTTCCGCACACACACACAGTGGACGTCTCTGGGACGGTACAGAGCAAAAATGTACGTTTCAAATACTTTTTTGCACTAAATTCATTATAGAACCTGACAGAAGTTATGAATGTGTGTGACGCCGCCAAACGATCTTTCGAATACTTTTACATATGTATTATAAAAAAAATGTAGGTTTTGAATGTGTGACAACTTGTGTGTGTGTGCGTGTAGGATATATGTGTATTTGTATGTGTTCGTATTTGTGTGTGCGTGTGAGTGAAACAATTATGAACGTTAACGAGATGTGCCACGTGTACGACGCCGCGTGGGAATACAGCGCGCGGTCTAGATTAGATTCGATTCGATTAGATTAGATTAATACTTGTCCCATGTTACGCATTGCGCGGTCGCTCCAGTCGGAGGATCGAGTCTTCCCTCGGGGATGGACGCGTGTGTTGTCCTTAGGATAAATTACACTCCTGGCCATTAAAATTGGTAGACCACGAAGATGACTTGCTAAAGACGCGAAATTCAATCGACAGGAAGAAGATGCTGCGATATGCAAATGATTAGCTTTTCAGAGCATTCACAAACGGTTAGCGCCGGTGGCGACACCTACAACGTGCTGACATGACGAAAGTTTCCAACCGATTTCTCATACACAAACAGCTGTTGACCGGCGTTGTCTGGTGAAACGTTGTTGTGAAGCCTCGTGTAAGGAAGAGAAATGCGTACAATCAGATTTTCGACTTTGATAAAAGTCGGATTGCAGCCTATCGCGATTGCGGTTTTATCGTATCGCGACTTTGCTGCTCGCGTTGGTCACCATCCAATGACTTAGCAGAATATGGAATCGGTGGGTTTAGGAGGGCAATACGGAACGCCGTGCTGGATTCCAACGCCCTCATATCACTGGCAGTCGAGATGACAGGCATCTTATCCGCATGGCTGTAACGGATCTCACAATTAAAAGCTGTAACAACAAACATAAAATTGCAATATACCGGAAATGTACTATTGTAGATAATATTATTAATCCAAAATCATGCCACCCAAAAGCACACAAATATGCCTACTTCAATACCATGATAAACAGACTGATAAACTTGCCGTTAGAACATGACTCAATACAAAAGAAATCGAAATACTAGAATACATAGCTCAGAAAAACGACTATGATCCACAAATTGTCACTCAAATATATAATAAACGTACCACACCAACAAAAACTCATATCCCGAAAAGAAATAACACTAATAAGGGAAACACTAACAAAACAGAAATTTAAGTACGTAAAAACCACATTTCTAGGCAATATTTCGAACCAAATTAACGCATTACTAAAAGACACAAACATAAGATTTGCTTATCAGACACGACATAACCTTTCGTCACAATTAAAATCTAGTAAAACTTATTTCTCACTTATCTCGAACCCAGGAATATACAAAATTACATGTAGCAACTGCAGTAAATTTTATGTAGGCCAAACAGGCAGAAATTTCAATATTAGGTACCAGGAGCACACCAGACAAAGCACAAATAACACATCTACTTCCTACCAACATTTAAAAACAGAAACGCACAAAGCGGGATAATATAGAACAGGCAGTCGAAATTTTACATGTAACACCCATAGGACAAGTTATGGACATTCTAGATGAAACCGAAATATATTTACACTCACTACAAAAAAAAAAAAAAGTTCAAATGTTTGTTAAGCTTATGGGACTTATCTACGGGGTTATCAGTCCCTAAACTTACAAACTACTTATGAAGTACTTACGAACTAGGACGGCACAAATATCCATGCTCGAGGGGGGATTCGAACCCCCAACCGTAGTGGCCGTGCTGACCGTGACTGGAGCGCCTCAGTCACCTCGGCCACCGCGGACGGCACACTCACTACACCACCACTCTGAAATACTAAATGAACAAGTCGACTTAAAACACAAATACTACATAGAAAATTTTATTGATTTCGTACACCAAGAAAATGGGTAAAAAAAGTTTGGACCATCATAGATTACACACGAACGAAATTTCAGTAGCAAAGATTAATAAATTTATGATACAAAGATCACACATGTCAATGACGATTTGGCTAAGATAACAAAATTTCTCGACATATGCAAAGACATATATTAACCAACCTCTCAAATACCGGTAGCAAAAATTATCTTAATAATAAACAATCAGTATGTAACCATATTACATCTCTAGTTATCAAAAAGCTGTCATATCACAACGTAAATGATAAGTCATCAGAAATATTGCAATAATTAAAATTCAGAGCAATAAATAAATGACCGACAGCTATAAAACCATCGTTGTATATGTATGTCAGGACCAACAGACGTATGTAATATTTCTTAATAGTATTTATGTGGTGTCACACAAGTCCAAAGTGCGCGCCACCTACTTTCGCCGCGCGCCGCCATGCACGCACGGCGCGGCGTTCTTACGACGACAGCCACGAGCGCCCTCTGCTGCAACTCCGCTCGTGGCCACCACTGAGCGACATCGTGCACTTGGGACTGAGATAGCAACCAGTTAGGACCTTCGGAATCAGATAGGCACCAGTGAAGACTTGGCTATCGTATAGGCACTCGGCAGGCCTCTAGCTCAACTGTGTATCAACATTCTGCAGTACTATGTAAAAGTTAAGTATTGTATAAATTCTGTGCAATATATATCTCGTTCTAATTTACTCGAGTGTTTCTAGTTTCTGGCTGCTCCCCTCCGTACCTGCACCAGCGTGCTATCTTTATTCCTGTGTCGGTCTCATTCCACTCGGCCACCAACGCCAACGACGGAAACGAGACACAAAAGCGGCGACGAGGCTGGGACACAAAAGTGGCGACGAGGATGGAATACAAAAGTGGCGACGAGGATGGGATATAAAAGTGGCGACGAGGAGTGATAGACGAACCTTGGACCAGCCCGCTTGCAGCAGCCAGACAGCAGCAGTCGGAGCACGCAGAAATTGCTCCCGCCCACCCACCCTTATTATAAGAATTTTGGGGGAACATTTTCAGTTACGTGTTTTGTGGACTTTGTTGCAGAGCGTCTTCTTTCATATTGCATTTGTGTTTTGTTATAAGTTACTTGTATGCGCGGCGCCTAATCGGTCAGCATGGCCATTACCCCGAATCCAAACTTAATGGAAATTATTCAGTTACAGACGGCGCAAATCACACAACTCCTGCAGGCAGTGTCCCAGCTCACAGCGCAAGCAGCTAACCAACAACAACAGCCGCCGCTTCAGCAGCCCACACCTGCCGCCGCAACGCTTCCTACGTTTCGCCAGTACAACGAACGTGAGGAAGAATGGAGCGACTATTTCGCGCTGTTTCAAGTTTCGCGCAGTTTCAAGAACTCGTCGCGGCTCATCAAATTACAGGTCAGAGAGTGAAGAACCTTTTCTTATCGATTGTGGGCCCCCAGACCTTCGTATTACTGCAGAAACTATTCCCTCACGCATCTCCTCGTGATGTAGACTTTGAACAAATTGTAGATGCACTGAATGCTCATTACGAGAGAAAAGTACTCGTAGCCGCTGCACGGTACCGATTTTTCAGACTAAAAAAATTACCGGAGCAGTCACACCAGCAGTGGATAAATGAATTGAAGGGCTTAACCCGCCAATGTAAATTTACTTGCTCTTGTGGACTTTCTTACAGTGACGTGATGTTGAGAGACGCTGTCACTCAGAACATTCAGGACCCCAGAATTAGGGCAGCAATTCTAAAACAGTCTGACCCCTCATTAGACAGTGTACTGCAGCTTATAGAAGCGCATGATACCTTTGACTTAGCAGAAATAGAAATGAAAAGCCACAGTGTTAATTCAGTGCGCCGCAACGGACGTTTTCCTAACCGTAGTTCTCAGTCTAGCCCTAGTGATTCTTATTTTTCTCCGGCCGTGCTGAACAGACAGTGAACAGTAGCTAGTGTAAAAGTGCGACACAGAGGTCGCCACGTTGTGTTAGAAACAGTGATTTGAATAACGGGCGCCAACGCTCATTTCAGAAAAATGTTCGTAAGTCTTGCCCCCAGTGTGTATCTCGCCACAAACGTGCACATTGCCCTAGTCGCAACGCAACCTGTTATCAATGTGGCAAATCGGGACATGTGCAGTCTGTGTGTATGCAAATTAAAAACTCGAATAGTAACGTTAGAAACAGTGCTTCGCCGAGTGCACGAACAGTTCATGCTGTCAATGTCATAGACGCTATGGAATTGAACAGTGCTTTACTTAGTTCTCAACTGCAAAAAAGTTCTTCTGCACCTACTGCAGAGCTATGTAGTGAGCCACGTCGCAAGCGCCGACGAGCGCGTAAAACTGTGCAACAGAAAAGGGTTCGGGACAAGCAAAATGACTGTGTACAGTGCAATCCTGTAGTGAAACTAGTGCCTTCTGCAACTGCTCCTTGTAAAAGTGCCCAGTACTGTGTAGATAGTGACAGTAGAGTTGATGTAGCTACTCAAAGTAATTTTAGTGCAGCAGCCTCGCATTGCGCGGACGCCGATTCGGCGGTAGTGCCATCTAGTGACAGTGTTGTTAATCCGCTGCGTGCCAAGTCTGCGCCGCTTCCTTCACTACGCAGCCCGCGCAAGCGCAAGCGCATCAAACACGGCGTAGCAGACGTTGCCCACATTCGCGCACCTGTCGAGCGCCACAAGCTAAAACTTTTTGTGAATCTCTCTATAGAAGATAAGACTGTGCAATTTCAGCTTGATACTGGTTCCGCTGTTACATTAATTAATAAAGACACATATGAACTTCTGGGTGCGCCAAAATTGTCACCGTCACAACAAGTGCTAACGGCGTACACAGGACAGAATATTCCCGTGCTAGGAACGTGTAGCCTGCCTGCCTCTTTTCAAGGTGTAACGAAAACAGTTGCTTTTCTAGTTCTTCAGGCTAAATCAACACAGAACATTTTTGGACTAGATGCTTTTGACTTGTTTGGTTTATCAATTCAACGAGATGTGCTTCAAATTTCGTTAGTAGTGCCTCAGGACAAAATCAGTGCATTGTGTGAAAAATATAGTGACTTGTTTTCGCCGGAACTCGGTTGTGCAAAAGACTTCGTGGCACATGTAACTTTAAAAGAATCTGCAGTTCCAAAATTTCGTAAAGCTCGACCAGTGCCTATCGCAATGCGTGGTACAGTTGCCGAAGAACTTAAACGTTGGCAAGATAGTGGGGTGATTTCTCCTGTTTCTGCGAGTCAGTGGGCCTCGCCTTTAGTGATTACACCCAAGCCGTCGGGAAAACTTCGTCTCTGTGCGGACTTCAAATCAACAGTGAACAGTCAAACAATTGTAGATACTTACCCCCTGCCCAGACCTGAGGAACTAATGGACAAATTAGGACAGTCTCGCTTCTTTTCTAAGATTGATTTAGCAGAGGCATACTTACAAATTCCGCTTGATGACGAGTCAAAGAAGTTTTTCGTCATTAATACTCACATGGGCCTTTTTCAATTTCAACGCCAACCCTTTGGCAGTTCTTCCGCCCCCGCTATTTTTCAGCGCTTTTTGGAACAGCTGACAGTTTCTGTACCGTGTTGCTCGAACTATTTAGATGATATTGTGGTATCCGGACGTACAGTTGAAGAACATTTAGCAAACCTGCAGTGCCTTTTCTAAGTGTTGACTGCAGCAGGTCTAATTTGCAATAAAGCAAAGTGTTCGTTTTCTCAAACTGAAATAGAGTACCTAGGCCGTGTGATTAATGCCCAAGGAATCCATCCCTTACAGTCACATCTTAGAGCAATCAAAGACTTGCCTCCTCCTAAGAATGTGCATGAATTGCAAGCAATAATGGGAAAGCTTAACTACTATTTCAGATTTATTCCCCATGCCTCTCAGATTGCAGCTCCACTGCATCACTTACGTAGGAAGAATGTTCCTTTTGTATGGTCCAAAGATTGCGAGGTTGCCTTTGAACAATTAAAGTCTGCACTACTCAGTGATGCATGTTTGATTCCCTTTGACCCACAGAAGCCTGTAGTGTTAGCAGTCGATGCCTCGTCGTACGGTCTGGGTGCAATTTTGTCACATCGCATTGGATCTCACGATCGACCTATTGCCTTTGCGTCCAAGCTACTGACGCCAACGCAACAGAATTACAGTCAGATAGAAAAGGAGGCCTTAGCAATCATTTACGGCGTCACAAAGTTTCATCATTATCTCTATGGCAGAAAATTCTATTTGTTGACAGACCACAAGCCTCTCACGTCGTTGTTCTCACCCACAAAGCCAATTCCGGCACGAACGACACAAAAGCTTTAGAAATGGTCCTTGATACTGTATAATTATCAGTATGAGATTTTGTACCGACCTACCTCTAAACATGCCATCGCGGACACACTTTCCCGACTTCCGGTTGGCCAGGATGTGTCATTTGATTCTTCGGAAATGGCATGTTGTCAGATAGACTTCAGAGATGCTTCCGCTGTCGCAGATTTCCCTTTGAACTCTCGTCGGGTTGCACAGGAAACAGCTGCGGATGCAGACTTAAGTGTGGTAACACGTTTTGTTAGCTTTGGTTGGCCTGCCAGAGCCAAAGACATTGAGCGGCCTCTGGTTCGACGTTATTTTGCACAACGTCATGCATTATCTTTAAGTCAGGGTGTTCTGTTGTCACATACGGACAACGACCAAACAAGAGTGATTGTTCCTCGTTCCCTGCAACGTGAAGTGTTACGCCTCCTGCATCAAGGACATTGGGGTATTGTTAGGACAAAGCGACTGGCCAGACGTCATTGTACCTGGGTTGGTATGGACGCTCAGATAGAGAACATGACGTCACAGTGTACTGTTTGTGCGGAGCATCAGGCGGCTCCTCCGCAAAGTTTCTCAGACTGGCCACGCCCCAAGGGACCATGGCAACGTTTACACATTGACTTTGCCGGACCTTTCTGGAATACGCGCTGGTTAATTGTTGTAGACGCTTTCAGCAAGTTTCCTTTCGTGATTGCCATTAACTCAGCGACAGCGTCTAGTACAATCAGTGCCTTAACATCAGTGTTTTGTATCGAAGGTTTGCCTGAAACTATCGTCAGTGACAATGGACCTCAGTTTGTTAGTGCGGAATTTCAACAGTTTTGTCGTGTGAATAGCATTCAGCATATCACCACCGCACCTTTCCACCCTCAGTCCAATGGTGTAGCAGAACGTTTCGTTCGAACATTCAAGTCACACATGGAAAAGATGAAAGGTCAGAATTCCAGGCAGCAAGCGCTTCAAATTTTCCTGTCTACGTATCGGTGCATGCCACGTGACGGCCCGTCTCCTGCCGAGCTGCTACACGGCCGCCGTTACTGCACTCTCCTTCACCTGCTGCAGCCTCCCACGCACCGAGTCGGTTCGTATGGCGCTACGCGTTTTCAGGTTTCTACGCCGGTGCTGTACAGGGTGTTTGCTGGAAACAAGAAGAAACTATGGATGCCGGGCACCATTCAGCGCGTGCTCGGTCGCAATATGTATGTTGTACGTTCTTCCACAGGGTCGGAGCTGCGGCGCCACGCAAACCAATTGCGCCTGCACAGGCCACGCGATCCTGTCTCGGGTTTCTTGATTCCAGACCCAGTTCACCGCCAGGGAGCAAAGCCACATCGTTCGTCCCCGGACTACGAGATCCCTATGGACGTCGACGCACCTCCGACGCAGTCGTCGCCGCCGCTGTCGCCGCCGCAGATGACAGCGTCACCAAGAGGGACTCCGGGACCGTGCGGGCCCCCCCAGCTGAGGCCACGCACCTCAGAAGAAGATGACCTGCTCCCTCTGGGCTGGGGTGAGCGCCCTTCCCCAGGTTTCGGCGGGTTTCCTGGAGGATCGCAAGGCGGATGCCGGGGCGCGGACGGCGTCTCGATCCCAGCCTCAGCTACGGCGCCCGTCCCACCAGTAACGCCCCCGCCCAGGCCCTCCTCCCAGTGCCGTCGCCGTGGCCCTCAGCCCTACGCCACGACGGCGCGGCGGTTTGGGGGGGAGGGGTGTGGTGTCGCACAAGTCCAAAGTGCGCGCCGCCTACTTTCGCCGCGCGCCGCCATGCACGCACGGCGCGGCGTTCTTATGACGACAGCCACGAGCGCCCTCTGCTGCAACTCCGCTCGTGGCCACCACTGAACGACATCGTGCACTTGGGACTGAGATAGCAACCAGTTAGGACCTTCGGAATCAGATAGGCACCAGTGAAGACTTGGCTATCGTATAGGCACTCGGCAGTCATCTAGCTCAACTATGTATCAGCATTCTGCAGTACTATGTAAAAGTTAAGTATTGTATAAATTCTGTGCAATATATATCTCGTTCTAATTTACTCGAGTGTTTCTAGTTTCTGGCTGCTCCCCTCCGTACCTGCACCAGCGTGCTATCTTTATTCCTGTGTCGGTCTCATTCCACTCGGCCACCGACACCAACGACGGAAACGAGACACAAAAGCGGCGACGAGGCTGGGACACAAAAATTTACAATTACGATAATCATAAAATTTGATGCTTTTATAATGTAACATTTTTCGCAGATCACCTGACGATGGCGCTAAAAGCCGAAATAGACCTATAGTGTAATAAAAATAATTATATTTAAAGCATCATTTAGGATTTATTGCATAAATATTTAACTGTTTGAACAGATGTGAGGGAAAGCAGCCTTTGCTGCTTACAGTGACACGTGACCTGAAGGTAGCTTGTCTCTTCATCGTAACAGATTCATTTTGTTACAATCATTCAACATTGTAATTAGTTACTTACTGTGTTTTAGTGTTCATGTGCATATTGATATTTTCTTGGTGTTTCTCATCAAAGAAAAATTAACAACGTTCAGTATATTTTAGAAACAAGCTACTCAGCTTTAATCTTGGAAGAGAAATGTGAAATAAAGAAGCTTTGTAAGCCGACGCCTCTCGCAGAGGTGCGCCAAATCGCCAAACTGTCTCTTTGGACGCCGGGGGGAGGGGAAGGCGTCGAAACTTCGACGCACCGAGCGGGGACGGGGCGGTGGTCTGGCTCGACGCCACTATCAAGATCCGGCACTGAAAGAAGTGAACCCCGGTAATCTGAAGCACCAGCGGCCACTGTACTGATATTAAACCTATATCCGAGATGCGTTTCACTGGGTCCTCATCCGTAGATCAGCCTCATGGCTAACGCCAGTGTCTGCCGTTTCCTCGAACCTCCGCGGCAACGCGGAAAAAGCCTGCCGTTGTCGCTGCCGCGGTCTAGTGGCAACAGGCCCAAACTACTCGCGTCGGCCGTAGGAGCGCTCGGGCGTGTAACTGTCGCGGAATGCACTGCTCTGCTTGTTACGTCTTCACATCGCTTAATTACAAACATATTTACGAAAAATACGTTACTCCCAAGCAACTTGGCGATACTAATTTCCGCCGGCCGCGGTTGCCGAGGGGACTGAGGCGCTCCAGTCACGGTCTGCACGGCCACTGCGGTCGGGGTTCGAATCCCCCCTCGGGCATGCGTAAGTAGTTCATAAGTAGTTTGTAAGTTTAGGGACTGTTGACCCCGTAGTTAAGTCCCATAGACTATACAAACATTTGAAACATTTTGAATTTTTGAATGCGATTGCCGTGATAAGAGAGGTGATTACATGCCACTGAACCACATGTTTCTCCACTAGTACAAATGTTCAAATGTCTGTAAATCTATCGGACCAAACTACGTGGTCATCAGTCCGTAGCTTACAAACTACTTAATCCTAGGTAAACTAACCTACGGAAAAACACACACATCCATGCCTCAGGGAGGACTCGAACCTCCACGGCGAGCAACCGCGCGCTCCGCAGCGAGGTGGTTTAGACCGCTCGGCTACTCCACCGCGGCTCTCCACTAGTAAATGATGTCATGTAGTATATAAGCAGTGCTCGGAACATTTCCATTTGAAGATGATAATGCAGCGTAGCATCAACGAAGCCCGACTCCGATGAGTGTAAATGAGCACCCACATGTGGGCAATGAGGTAATGTAACATCCGTGTTTTTCTGACGTATATTTCGTAAAAGAGGAATCGTGAACTACGGTGATGTTGTTACCACATGCGTCCAAAGAAGTCCAACATGCTGTCTTCCTTCCCCCCTGCTGCTGACAGACAGACACTGGCATACATCCACAAGAAAATGAAGAAAGTGTGTGGGATAGAATGTTAGTTAATTACCACCCATGGTGTGCTTCATGATAACGCAAATGTAGTGACACAAAGTCTGCAAACAGCAGGAGACACCCGAACACCTGCTGTATCGCTTTATATCTCCTAATGGGATATCCAGTTTTCTATCGTCTAGGAAAAGGTATTGCAGGGAACATTATACGTGTTGGTTGATGAGATGCAGCAGGCAGTTATGTACTTCCTCAAGCAGCAGGATACGCTGCTTTACCTGACGGCTTACATCAATCTTGTGCACAACTGTGATGATTGCATCAATAATCATAATGACTTTGCGTGTTTGGAATGTACAGCGCTCAAACAAAGTCATTTAATCGCCCATACAGTCCCTGAATCAAATACAGCTCCTTGTGTGTCTTCTACGTCTCGTATAATTTTATTCTACGGTTTTTTCATTAGTATTTCGAATGATAAATTTAGATTATCCTTCTCGTGTCATACGTATCTTTGAAAAATTCTGCATATAGGTTTACCTTCAGTTCTCGAGTTCGAAAGCTCTAAGCAAAATAGCTTTCATGTAGTTACTGTATGTTCTTAGCAGGTGTTCATTTTCTGTCTACTGTTTGATGTAGTAAAGGATATGAAGCCTATAATAAAGCCCTGCTGCTTACGCTGTTAAAGTTGTTAGATGATACCTCAAACGGATGTCGCTTCAAGTTGACCTGGAGCAACTATTACATAATCCTCCTACTTTCTTGAAAATTTGTTGCACTTATCCTGATTTTGTTGAGGATTAGTTTCCTCGGTAATACTTCTGAAGTGCCTAGGGCACCTGTCGGGTGCAACTAACGTGAGAGGGCAGCACGACTCTTGGCTGCCTCGTTATTTGCAGGAGAGTGTTACGAAAATGTAAAGTTTGAAGAGGACAACGCTCTACGTCTCGCTAAATCCTACTTAGCAGTTTCCAAGAATGAATTTTCAAGGTAGAATTTGCAAGCAGCGTTAAGTCCTCTACATATACATCCCGTACGTTACGATAATATGACGTGACGGTTTTAACATTTAGTGAAAATGCCAATAAACAACTTGTGTTTTCATGTTATGTCTGTAAGCTTAACAGAAGAGAATTTACATATTCAGAGTGCTTCATAATTCCTAGTATAAGTTTCTTTGTGTTGTAGCGGGAATTTATTAGATTATTTTTTCTAATGAAACTGATATTCTACAATGTACCATTAAAATTAAAATAACTGTATGCATCGTATCTTGTTCAAACCGCCCCCTTCACTGCACGTACAGTACGGAGAAAATGAGCTCTTATATCTGTGCTACACATGAGCCAACCATTTCATCGGAATATTTCGAGTCCGCGTTCCCTTCTGCGCACGAAAGACGTCAAGCGGGAATCAATGAGAGGAAAGCGACGTTCTTTCCGAGAAACACTGTTGTGGAAATTTATGTCCGAAGTTTGAACTTGACTGCAGAACGATTCTTCTACCATCAAATTACATCTCATGTAAGGACAACAAATGTAAGCTGATAGAAATTACAGCTGATACACAGCCATACAAGTATTTGATTTTTCCTCGTTCTGTCTGGGAGTCCAACAAAAAAGAAAATGACTAACAGTGTTACGAGGTACGCTTCACCACACACCTTTCGGTAGATTTCAGAGTATGTATGTAGAAGGGGTTTAAATGGGGGTAATAAAGTGTGTGACGATCTTCCCATCTTGTGACACGAACATGGTAGCGTTGGGTAACATTGTCATGATATTTGTTGCAAATTTAATATATAAAAATTAACGTTTGTTTGTCTTTTCGTTCGTATTTTATGCACGGCCATACCGTACATCAGATTCCGATAAAACTTTGTCAACTCGCGCGAAGGTTATAGACATATTAAAATTAACTTCGTATGGTGAATGGCTGAGGGTGCTTTACAACTAGTTAATTTCTTTTCCACGCCTTTACGCTGAAATTGCTGGACGGATATGAATGATATTTGTAACGGAGGTTGCTTATACCATGACTTTCGGAAGCCACCGTATGGGGCGTGGCAGAGGGTACCTTACAATGGGTAAAACGTTTGTTTCTCCTCACGGTGAAAAAGCTGGAAGGATTTAAATGAAATTTGGAATGCAGACAGCTTATACCCTGAATTAACGAATCAGCTACCTTCTGGAAGCGACGGTACGGTGCATGGCCGAGGGTACTTTACAATGTGTCAACACGTTTGTTGCTCTTCCTACTGAAACGGCTGGACGTAATTGAATGAAATGTGACATGAAGATAGCTCATACCCCGAATTAATACATGGGCTACCTTTTTTAAGCCTCCGTAGGTGCACTGCGAAGGATACGTTACAACAACCATCCAAATTGTTTGACTGGTCATCATGAAAGTCAGCAAATAAATTTATGTTTTCATGAAAGAGATTTTTATAATATGTAAGCCAGTGAATTTAGCATGGCCGAGGGTACCTTGCGGCTTTGACACCGTTTGACCTGTCGCTATGAAACTTGGGTATATATATGTATGTTTTCATATACAGGAGGGAGAGGAGTGGGTGGAGGAGGAGACGGACAGAAAGGGAGGGAAGAGATGGAAAAAGAGTTGGGAGAGGAGGAGACGGACAGAGATAGGGAAGAGAAGAAGAATGAGATTGGGGAGATGGTGACAGACAAGTGAAAGGAGATGAATGGAGGGGGAGGAGGAAATGGACAGAGAAAGGGACAGGAGGAGTAGGTGCACAGAGAGACTGGAAGGGAGGAGATGGAATAATGGAAGATTGGAAACCTCATATATATTTGTTCGTATTTTATGCGCTGACATAAAATTCATCTGATTGCGATAAAATTCAACATACTTCTTGCTCTTATGGGAAGGTTATGGACGCAGTACAGATAACTTACAGTAGTTGGCGCGCGTGTCGTACCGGGACATGTATTTGAAGGGAGAGGAAGAGAAGGATAGAGAGAAGAGAGAGAGAAGAGGGAAGGTAGGTGGAATGCGAGAGTCTAGAATTAATAAATAACCGGCCAACGGCGGGTTTTCAGGTAGTATACTATAATTAATCCACTTTACAACTCACACGAAATTCTTAGCCCTGGCCTTTTGCCTCATTTATCGACATAGTGTTGTTTGAAGCCTTGCTGAGGCCGAAGGTGACATCGCAGGGCGCCATGCTTTTTCACAGTTACGAAGGAATGACGGGAGGTGTTCTAGTCCATGCAGTGAGGGTACGCACCTATCTGGATAGTGTAACGGACAGCATAAACGCTTATTAAGGAAGTGCTCGAACTCCAGTTAGGCACAAATCTTTCAGCTTTCTCCTGTCATATAATTCAATGCCAACTGGCAGCTATTGTCACTAACAATGTTATGTCTCGATTAACAATGGCTGCCAGATCCAAACAGGTGTCTCTTCCTTCGGACAGTTCCGAAAGAACGTGCGCCACACACATATTAGAGATGAAATGAAATGAGCGTATGGCTTTCTTGGCCGAGAGATCCCTTGCGGGATTGTTCGGCCACCTTAGTGTAAGTCTTTTTAGTTGACGGCACGTGGGCGACTTACGTACCAATGATGATGAGATGATGATGACAACACACAATACCCAGTCCCCTGCGGGGAATCGAACCCGGGCCTCATACGTTATAGTCCGCGACGGTACCGCTGAGCTACGGAGGCGGACATATTAGAGATAAGGATTGTAGGCAGCTTTGAGCCAAATTCCTTACTTATAAATCGAAAAAGCCCTAAACTGCGTGGTTTAGAATAAGTTTTCCTTTTATTCTGTAGCGCATTAAGTTCGCTCAAGTATTACTTCAAACTTCTAGCATGGTCAGATCTCACAAAATACTCTTTTTAAGCATTTGTTTGGTACGCGACATTTGGAGTACCGTCTGCAGTTGGAGTTAGTTACGTATCTTCGTCAAGTGCTCAGGCTGATTCAACGAATTAATGATGAAACTCATGAGGTAGCTCTCCTTTGAATGTTATCAATATCCCATACACGGTAAAAGCAGAGAATATCCGACTGTATTAAAAAGTCGGACTATCGACCCTTTATACCCTAGAAAACTGTTATAATTACATTTCCTGTTTTGAGATGGCTTTTTTTATTAAATCGACGAAGGCATGTATTCTAATTTTGTTTCAGATTATGATCCAATTGCTCTTCCCGATCCTTTGCAGTCTCTGAAAAAATGACTGTCATCGGAAAACCGCAAAGTTTTTATTTCTTCTCCTGAACTTTAATGCCCTCTCCAAATTTCTCCTTGCATTCCTTCAGTGCTTGCTCAATGTACAGATTGAATAACATTGGGGAAAGGCTAGAACCATGTCTTACTCCTATCCCAACCTCTGCGTCCCTTTCTTGCCCTTCAACTCTAATAACTGCTGTCTGGTTTTTGGATAGGTTGAATACCTCTTCGCTCCATGTATTTTACCCCTGTTATCCGAAGAATTTGAAAGAGTGTATTCGAGTCGACATTGTCAAAAGCTTTCTCCAAGTCTACAAACGCTAAATACGTACGTTTCCTTTTCCTTAGCCTATCTTGTAAGATAAGTCGTAATGTGAGTATTGCCTCCCGTGTTCCTACATTTCTCCTAAATCCAAACTGATCTTCCCCGAGGCCGGATTCCACAAGTTTTTCCATCCATCTGTAAATAATTCGTGTTAGTGTTTTGCAATAATGACTTTTTAAACTGATAGTTCCGTAATTTTCACATTTGTCTGCACTGTCTTCATTTGGAATTGAAATTACAATATTCTTCTTGAAGTCTGAGGGTATTTCCCCTGTCTCATACATCTTGCATACCAGATGGAACAATTATTTCATGACTCTCTGTCCTAATGATATCAGCAGTTCAGACGGAACATCATCTACTCAAGGGGCCTTGTTTCGACTCAAATCCTTCAGGGATCTGTCAAATTCTTCTCGCAGTATCAAATCTCCTATCTCATTTTCCTCTACTTCGTCCTCCATTTCTAGACTATTGCCTTCAAGTTTATTTTCTTTTGTATAAGCCTTCTATATATTCCTTCCACAGTTCAGCTTTACGAACATAGGTTTTCCGTCTGAGTTCTTGATTTTCATACATCGGCTATTCTTGTCTCCAAATATCTCTTTTTATTTTCCTGTAGGCGGTATTCATATTTCCCCTAGTTATACATTCTTCTGAGTTTCTGCATTTGTCCTCTAGCCACTCCTGCTTAGCCAGACTAATAAAAGATAATTACCCAAGTTGCTGCAATTTTTTCCCCACAACGGCTGTTTCGGCTTATGTCATTCTCAAGTGATGCCTGCAAAGAACCTATGTTCGTTGTTTTGTTCTGTATACACGATTTTATAAGTTTGAAAGTTATGTCTTTTAGGCAACAGTACTTACATTACATCGATGGATATCTCATAGTTACGAAAACGTCTCTCTGCGACCTATTTTCAGCAACATCGGCGCATGACATACCCCACTGCACAATATCTCAAGAAGATACTGTCACTATATGTGGGTAAACGACACACCACATTCGGAATTCAGAGGAATTCCTACTACGGCTAAGGCAGCTGCATACCGTGGACTCTGACATCATGGTCAGTTTCGTTGTGGTGTCGCTCCTTACACGAGTGCCACTCACTGATTCACTCGATATCATTGGAGAGAAGTTCGATGGTGACCAGCTTGACTTGTTCAAACATGTACTGACCTCAACAAACGAGATGCGTGATCGCGGCGAGTGAGGCGTCCATGCTGTCGATGTCGGGATCGGGTGCCGCGTCGATCGTCTCTGTCAGGTGCACCCGGAAATGGTGTAGGTCTAACGACCCGAAAGAGCTCCTACGGCCACAGATGGTGGCCGAACCGGGTGCGGACGTCCGACAGAGCACCATGGAAGGGACAAAAGCTTACTAGCAGCGCCAGTGCCTGCTAAAATTTACACATAAAAAATTTTCTGTTGTGGTTTTGGTTACAAAATAACTTGACTAAGCAATGAGACTTAGTACCTTCCTTTGCCCTGTTAGAATAAATTACATCTGACATGAAATGGAATGATCTTACGTATATGTGGTTTGTTTGATGCACAACAGATAACACTTTAAATTGTACAGTAGTTAATAAGTTAACAGTAATTCAATTACAGTAGTTAATAAGTTAACAGTAATTCAATTCGTAATTGGTCTACACATTAATCTCGTTTGTGAGAAACAATACGAGCAAATGAAATGTTCAGATCTGTTAGCGTGCACCATATGCCAGTAGCCAGACTATACATGCATAATTCGACTGCGAGAGCCAACAGTGACACGCTTGCCCGCCCGCCCCCCCCCCCCTCCCCCCCCACACACACATACTACCTTTAGCATTCGTACAAAACACACGAAACACTACTTATATCTGGCGACCCTGCCAGGATTCGTGCACATATGTGGAATTTGCTGATTTTTGTAGTTAGCTTAAGTTGTACTGTCAGTTAAATACTTTGGCTTCATTATAGACATGTAGTAACAATAGTGATTTTGTAGTTGTATGTTGAACTTGCTTTGTTGTAGTTTGCATCTGTAGGATTGTATATGGTGAATTTTGAGTGTATATTTTAATTTTGTATTTATGGTATACTATTTTTGACGTGAACTATTGAGTATTGTCTTTTGACTGTTTTATTAAGAACGTGTGAACCCTGTAGCGAACATTGTCTCAATTGAAACTTCTTGGCAGATTAAAATTGTGTGCCGGAACCGGGACTCGAACCTCCAATTATTATCTTGCGTGACTTCTCACATTCATGTTTTCATTATTGTGACTGTTAAAGGCTGCAGTCTATACAAAATTTGTATGGTACACATCACGGTAGCTCAATAACTACAATGCTTAGGACAATTAGAACCCGATCTGAAACTAGGGAAATGCCAGATAAAAATTCTGTCGAATGTGCAGACAGAGAAGAAAATAATGAAATGAGGTCTTCTCGCTGCACACAGTTAACCGAATGTAATTAACAAAGTAGTCGTTCCACATCTGACATGGAACGTGACACAACTGGCGATTCTGCCGTGGGCAGTGAGCTCACTGGAAATAATCCACGAACACAATTAGCCGTAATTCAGAACACGGGTACCGCACCTGCTGAAGTTATTACAATGGAGTGAACGCTTCAACTAATTAGTTCACAGCTCGAGAGTGTCCGTTCATAAATAAAATGTAGTAAAGAAAAGGTTAAAGAAAATAATTCACGTCTTGATAAGATCGAAGAAAGTAACAAACCCATCGAGGAAAATTGTAATGCATGTTTTAAAAGTATCAAAGAATGTATTGAAAATGTAAAAGAAGACAAACACCAACTGCAGTAGTTCAAATACAGGCTACCACACATAACAATAGAAAAATACAAGTTTTAACTTATTTGAGACAGATTAATTTCCTTAAAAAAATTACAATCTGCAGACTTGGTTTAAACTTTCCAAACTTTTACTCTTCGAGTCTAACACACAGACAGACTAACTCGACTGTTCCCTGACTACTACTCATCGGTTCAACTCTACTATAATCACACAACGACTGCTCTCCAGGAGTCACACATCGACTCTTCTGCACGAAGGTTACACATCCACTCTTTAAACGCAACAACTTCGAGTGCAACACACACTCCAAAGATAAAACAAAGTTTACAGCAAGATATGAATATAAGTACAGTATGTTATATCGATTAATGAAATGATACAAAGTATAACATAAATTTGTTTTCTACATAATTATAGCTTAGGTTTTTATAACAAAACATGCTCAAGACTGTATGACAGGAAAAATTAGGTGAAAAATGTATTGCGTACTCCTTTCAACGTCTCTCCAGTATTTTGAAGCGAATTGGGTGCCATTGTCACTAATAATTTTCTCGGGTTTTCCTACCTATTTTACCTAATCATTTTTTTTTTTCTTTCTGTGACACAGTTTTAACTGTAGTTCTTTTCAGTGGATACAATTTTAAATTCTTCGACGACAAAAACTACAAAAATGTAATGTACCCTCTTTCTGTAGTTGGAAGGGGCCCAAACAGGTCAACACATATTTTTTTTCTATTACCTTGGAATAATACAATGCATTTACACCTTGTTGTTAGTGTTGAAGCCTTGGTTTTCTGACAGGTAATAAAATGATTCAGGTTTTTGCGAATCATCTTCTTTATGTTATTGAAATAACAACTCTTTGACTCTATTTCGTAGCACCAAAGTGTTCATACGTGAGATGTATGAACAACATATGCGTCTCGCCTGCATGGTCTGGTCAATAAATATCCCATTCGTTTTTATCTTGGTTGTTCCTACGATATAGTATTTTCCCATGAACGACATAATATTTCCTCACCCTATCATTGGTATTCCTGATCTGTTCTGCCTTGAATATTTTTATTGTGTCGTCTTTATTCTGCTGTCTCCTCATGTTCTTTAATATTTCCTTTATTTTGTCCTCACCCTCATTTGTCATATATAACATTGAAAACTCTTTTTGACGCGAGACATTGAAATCGGCATCGTTTATGCCTACTGGGCGCGTACACAGAGCGTCTGCTACTGCATTATTATCTCCTGGTAAATATTTCATTGTAAAATTATATTCGTGGAAAGCTGTAGTCCATCTCCTTAACCTGTTATTCGTAAGCCGACTATCCAATAAAAATGACAGTGCCTTGTGGTGTATATAATTAGAGATAATGTCAAAACTTCTTAAAGGCCCAAACAATGGGTGGAGCATTCTTCTCTGTTACTGAATACTTCCTGTCCCATCCCTTCAAGATACGACTATTAAAACTGATAGAACTCCTTTCCACGATTTCCCCGTTCTCAACAAACTGACAAAGATGTGCCACTAAACCATATTCTGAACTGTCTGTAAAAAAAAAAGTTCAAATGTTTGTAAATCTATCGGACCAAACTGCGTGGTCATCAGTCCGTAGCTTACAAACTACTTAAACCTAGGTAAACTAACCTACGGATAAACACACACAGACCCATGCCCCCAGGAGGACTCGAACCTCCACGGCGAGCAACCACGCGCTCCGCAGCGAGACGCTTTAGACCGCTCGGCTACTCCACCGCGGTGTAAAAAAAAAAAAAAAAAAAAAAAAAAAAAAAAAAAAAAAAAAAAAAAAAAAAAAAACTGAAAGGTAAATATACATCAGAGTGTTCCAACACATTACAGTTAAACAATTCGTCTTTAATTTTCTGAAATTCTTTATCACATTCTTGAGTCCATATCTAAGTCCCATTTTGTGTTCAAACACCCGATTTTTCGCATATTTGCGATTGAGACCAACCGACACCGAAAAAAGCTTTAATTTGTTTCTTGGTTTTAGGTCTAAAAATTTCTAACGGCATCAAGCTTTTCCGAGTCTGGTTTGATCCCATCAGTTGAGATTAAGTGTCTTTCTTTCTTTCTTTAAAATCAAATTTATCTAGGTTTGCAGTGATGTTATTTTGTTCAAAAGCAGACAGTAGCTCTGTAAGTATACTATTGTGTTAGTTCCAGTTATATGTTGCTATATTGAGCCTACACCATAATCTTGTCCAACAATTCTTCTCATAACACCTGATCCTGTATGTAGGTGAATGCAGCTGTGGAGATTTTCAACCCAAACGGCATAACTCAACTGATAGCACCTACATGCATAAACGAAGGCAGTATACTATGTAAAACTTTTTTCCAAAGGGACTTTTTAATATTTTAACCCCATGGAATGGAACTTTCGTACCAGCTCTTCAAGCGACTCAGGTTGGTCTGTTTGTGGTATAAATAATTTATTTATGGCTCTTGCACCAAGTGTGATACGCACTGAGCCGCGGCGGAGTGGCCGAGCGATCTAAGGCGCCTTACTGTGGAGCGCGCGTTTCCTCGCTGTCGGAAGTTAGAGTCCTTCCTCGAGCATGGGAGTTTGTGCTGTCGTTAGTATAAGTTAGTTCAAGTAGCTTGTAAGCCTAGGGACTGATAAACGAAGCAGTTGAGTACATACGATTTAAAAACATATGAACATTTGATACGCACTGAACCATCACATTTTGGAACAACCAGAATGGGACTTGAATATTAATTTTGTGATTATTCAATTATTCTCCATTCTAACATTCTTTTTATCTATTTATCTACAGCCTCCGTTCTAGACAATAGTACTATACGTGGTTTAGCTCTAAAAGCATCATTTGGTTTAACTTGAAAACAATATACATAACCTTTCATAGACCGTGGTCTTTTGGAAAATGCTTTGTAATGTTTCAAAAGTACTTCCTCTAATACCCTTGCCTCGGATTCGTGTGGACATTCTCTTTTGGCCCTATATTCCAGTGCATCTGTTGCCTTATTATTCTCAGTCTGCTCTTTGTGCTTCTATTTCCCTTAAATTTACATAACTTTTCTTCACCTCTTCCTTTCATTCTCCACCATTAGCAAAGACTAACACAGCTCTGTTTGCAATCAGACAGTCAGTCCCCAGAATTAAATTAACACAAAGAACCAGCCCAACCACAGCATTAAAAGAAAACTCTTCTTTGTATACTAAACTTTAAAGGAATTAGCCTTTTAATTAATTTACTTCTGCTTCCACAAGCAGTAACAACCTTAACACCTTGTACTGAGAGCTCAGCAATGTTCACATCCTGTTTTACCTTTTCATATAATCTATTACAAGCAGAACTTATCTTATTATCCATTTCTAGCATTGTAGTTGTTTTCACATTTTGTATACAGACTTCAATGGTAGGCTCAAATATTTCTTTTACCTCATATACTTCTTCCATTACCTCACTTTTTATTCCGGCTCGTTCTTCATGTCCCATAAAATTTATCAGTGATCCTTCAAATTTGGTTGTTCACGATCGGACCATCTACATACATACTCTGCAATCCACCCAAGAGTGCATGGTGGTGAGTACTATGTGTCAATACTAGTTACTTCCTTTCCTATTCCACTCCCATATAGAACAAGGACAATGATTGCCTTATGTATCGGCATGAGCCCTAATCTCTCCGATCTTATCTTTCTAGCCTTTATGCGAAATGCAGGTTGGCAGCTGTAGAATCGTTCTGCAGTCCGCTTCAATTTCCGACCGTCTAAATTTCTTCAACATTGTTTCTCGAACAGAACGTCGCCTTCGACCCAGCGACTCCCATTTGACTGCCCGAAGCATTTCAGTAACACTCGTGCATTGATCGAATCTACCAGTTAAAATTCTAGCCGCCCGTCTCTGAACTGCCTCTATGTCTTCCTTTAAACCGATCTGGCGGGGATCGCAAACACTTAAGCAGTACTCAAGACTGGGTCGAACAAGCGTTTTATACGAGATCTACTCTAAAGACGAATAACAGCTTCCCAGAATTCTCCCAACAAACCGAAGTCGACCATTCGCCTTCAACACGACAGTCCTTACAAGCTCGTTCTATTTCATATCGCTGTGCATGTCCGAATCGCGATCTAGTTTTCCGAATACTCACGAATTCTCTCTCTTTCGGGTGCATGCGCTCTGTTTTGATTGTCGCAGTTACTATATATTGTGAATTGAGCAGAAAATAAATACAGCTCACAGAGTGTATTTGTGCTTAAGAAATAACAAAAATTCCCTCCTTGGGTCAATACAAAAATAACAGAGTTCACTGGATAAGACTTGATTTATAGTTTCTGCAATTGTCTCTGCTTTAAGTAAAACAACTAAACTGTTTTTTCTTGAGGTAGCCTCCTTACAACCTCCTACGAGGCTCTACACACTGTAAAGAGAAAGTGTAGCAGGGTTGCGTGTGTGCGGGCACACAATACTCAGCAGGAACACGACGGCAGCGACCAGAGGCCGGGCCAGGGGGCGTGTACAAGTCCGACGGTCGGCGGGGCGCGGCTGGGCAGAACGGCCACCTCCTGGACGGCGTAGACGTCTGCGGCGGCTGGCGGCTTCTCGGCGTGGTCCGTCGATGTCTCAGTGCTGTCGGTTTTTTTCTTTATTGTGGTTTCAATTCCCCTAAAAAAAAGGGGCGGGCCGGAGCGCTCACTGGCGCTCTTCAGCCTACAGAAGTAAAATTTGACAGCGGAGAAACATAAAAACACAAAGGAGATAACACATACATAAAACGGAGATTTAAAAATTTAGATAAAACCAAGTACATAAAATGGAGGAAAACGGTGGTGACATAAAACATTTGGAACGGCGAAAGTGGTGAAAAAAAAAAAAAACAGTTGCTCGAATGTCAGTGGCACATACACAATTAAAATGAGCATAGGGCGGCGGCTATGTTGAGACCGTCAGCTATTGTAGAGTTAAAACAAAAAACACAACACACACTCGGAGAAATACACAAGTTAAAACTGACGGTGGCGGCTGCGGGTTGGCCGTCCACTGTTGTAAAATAAGACAATGTAGCTAAAGCACACCACACTTGTCGAAGCACAAAGGAGGTTCCGTAGATGGTGGGGCACTGACAGCATTGAAGATGTGGTGTGGGGGGGGGGGGAAGGGGATGAAAGGAGAGGGAGAGGATGGGGAGGAGCCACAGAGCCGGTAGGAAAGGGACGGGGGGGGGGACGATGTCCCAGGAAGCCACGGGGAAGAAGGATAGGGGAGGGCGGTAAGAGGAGGATCCGGAGGATCGGGGGACGGAGGAGGGGAGAAATGACGGGAAGGGAGTGATAGTCGGGGCCCTCAGGGAGAGAAGAGGGAGAGGGAGCAAGGAGATGGATCACAGCTGGTATGAAGGGTAGATGTCAGGTCGGAGGGCATCATCCGGGACGGAGAGGGTACGGAAGTTGCCACGGGAAAGGATCCGGAGGGTGGACAAGTGGAGAGCAGGCGGAATACAGTGGTGGAGGCGTGGCAATGGACCAGGTGCAGAGAGGAGGGGATGGACTAGAGGATTAGGCGGATCGAATTTGCGGGATATGTAACGGAGGCGGATATGTTCAATAAAGAGAACGAGTCGGGCGAAAGGAATGAGATCATAGAGGATCCGCGTGGGGGGGGGGGATAAAGGGGGATACGGAGTGCTGTCGGTCCTTGTGCGGGCTTACATACCGTCGCTGCGTAGGTACACATTGCCGCGATTGTCTGTCTGCGGGCACTACATCGCTGCAGAATACAGTGGGTCGTGTGGCTGCGCGTGCCTCAGCCGGGTGCCTGTGGTGTCCTCTACCTCCCCTACTGCTGTCGCGAGCTGCGGGAAGACGTGCTGGCCGAGCCGGAGACCGTTTGTGGGCGCGACACGGTACAGCAACAGTACGCGCCCATTCCGCTTCTAGACGGGCTGAGGCTACCTTGCAGCTGCCTGTTTCCTTGCCTGTCTCTCCTCCTCTCCGTTCACCCTACTATTGCTGTTTCTGTCGCTGTCATTATGGCGATCTATTCATCACCTGAATGAAACTTCACTCCGCTGCAGAGTGAAAGTTTCACTCTGGAAACATCCCTTAAGCAGTGGCTAAGCCATGTCTCCACCATATCCTTTCTTCCAGGAGTGCTAGTCTTGCATGGTTCGCAGAAGCGCTTCTGTGAAGTTTGGAAAGTAGGAGGCGAGGTACTGGCGGAAGTAAAGTTGTGAGGCAGCATTGTGAGTCGTGTCGGGATAGCACAATCGGTAGTGCGCTTTCCCGCGAAAGGCGAAGGTCCCAGGTTCGAGTCCCGGTTCCGGCACACAATTTTAATCTGCCAGGAAGTTTCAGATTCACCACCTGTTTATCCTCTACCCTTCATGCTCTTGTCTGTTACCTGTTACGGCTTCTAGACGTTCTAGAACTCGCAAGGGATTATTCACATCATAATAATTTACATTAATTAATTTTTCTTTTATAGACATGGTAATGCCAGCATAATAATTTCTATTACGTCAGACTCTCTCAAGGAATTTGTTAAAAATTGCTGCTTCTCCCAAGAATGCTGGAAAAACTCTTCATAACTACTACAGCCACTAATTGTGAAGCTTTTAACTTAAAATACTTCGTTACCGTACACTATTTTGCGTGCTGCATGACCAGTATGGGTCTATAAATGCTTGTACAAATTCTTCGTAAGTTTTGCAACTGTTAATTACAGTCGTGCCCCATGAGATTGCAACCCCTTCAAATCTATTAGCATCCATGTGAATTTTCTGTTGTTCTGTAAATTGTGGAGGCAAGTTATTCTCAAACTGTCGAATGAAAGCAACAGAGTGCAAATATCCTTTACTTAAAAGCGTGAGATTTGCCTACATTGCTTGTGTCACCTACTGTAATAATTTGGCAACCCGCTTTGCTTACTTCTACAGTTTCCTCTTTTAGTTTAGCAACGTCATATGTGACCGTTTCAATTTCAGGTATCACCTTAAGATGAATCACATTTGTGTTGTCTTTACATTTTAATTCTTTTTCTGTCATTTTAGTATTTATTAAGTTTTGTTTACTTACGACAAAATCAAATGTTTGTTAAGCTTATGGGACTTAACTGTACGGTCATCAGTCACTAACTTTACAAACTACTTATAAACTAACTTATACTAAAGACAACATAAACATCAAGCCCGAGGGAGGATTCGAATCCCTGACGGGGAACGGCCTCGCGCATCGGAGCATAGCGCCACAATGCGCTCGGTCAGTCCGCCGCCGCGTTACTTACGACAGTGTGTAACTGTGTCGTTTGTTGCTGGTACCAATACTTATGTGATTTTGTATTGTGTGCATATCATCTAAATTATCAACTTGTTGTGTTATTTGACTAGCAGCTGTGCACTGACTCTCCACATTATCATCCAACCTTTTTTATTTTATTATCAACCTTTTGAGTTATTTAAATCTTACAAACTTCCAATTTCTTCCCCAATTCCACTGTTTCATGACTTAGTTTGTTGAGACACTCATCAGTGTCAACTTAGATGTCGTTAATCGTTTGATCAAAATCCTTAAATTTCTTATAAAAATGTTCATTTCTAGCTCCAACACTTGTTTTAACTCTGTTTACCCAGTTTCAAATTTCTCAAATTTACTTTCTAATTACATATTTATTCTTCTAATTAATCCTTTGTCTCCCTCTTTAGCTCAACTTTAATTTCTTTTTGCCCTTTGTAAGTTTCATCAGTTTTTGTAATTACTGATTGCACCATTGCTGTTAAACATAGATTCTGAACTTGTTCAGCGGTTTTATGCTGAATAATATCTTTAGTTTGTAACGTGTCTGCTGAACCCGTTCCATGACTTAAACTACTCAGTCCTCCCACTAAACCACTTAAATTGTAAACTTCAGATTCAATATTTCTCGCGTCTTGGCTCAAATCTAGTGCGTCAGATTTGTTTTGTATGTCAGAATCCAGATTTTCGATGTAATCATTTATAAAATAATTAAAATTGTAATTAACAAGGCTTTCAACATTATTGCCGCGGCTGATCGGCCGAGCGCATTGAGGCGCTATGCTGCGATGCGCGAGACCGTTCCCCGTCGGGGGTTCGAATCCCCCCTCGGGCATGGATGTTTGTGTCGTCTTTAGTATAAGGTTGTTTGCAAGTTTAGGGACTGATGACCCCGCAGTTAAGTCCCATGAGCTTCACAAACATTTGAACATTTGATTTCAACATTATTATCTACCATTTGCGACTGATCCAAAGGATTAAATTCATTGTTATTGGTGTGCAAATATTACTCGATTTAATTGACCACCATTACTGTCGTCTACCTGATCCTTATTTCTGCATCTAACAAGGAAAGTACTTGGGCTCGAACAAACACAAATATAGCATAATCGTGCGAGAGATAAGGTAGAGGTCCCTTATTGCACTAGTGACATTCTCACATCTCCAAAACTCTGCAGTCGCCCATTAGAGGCCTTTGCGTGTGCCACGCCGCATTGCACTTTTATCTGCCGGTACGCCAGTCTGGACCAGTAGGGACAGTGAGGTGTGCCTCTGAAGTTGCGCTTTGTGACGTTATTTGTGTAGTGAAGCGTCAGATGGGTCGCTGATTGGTAATCAATCCTGCTAATGTATTGCGATTGGTTGAGATGAAATTCCGAAGAGCCGTTCTTCGTGAATACGGTCTTGGTGTAGAAGATTAATCATTCACATGTTTTCTGGTATATATTATAGTGCAGAAATATGAGTATAGATTAAAAACACCATAAAAGATACCAGGTAACATGCGAATGATTCATCTTCTGCACCAATACCATTTACACGAAGAAGGTTTCTTCGTAACTTCCTCTCAGCCAGTCACACTATATTAGCAGGACTGATTACCAATCGGCGATCCATCCGACGCTTCACTACACAAATAACGTCACAAAACGCAACTTCAGAGGCACACTGCACCGTCACTACTGGCGTAACGGCAGGCCAATGTGCAACGCGGCATGTCACACGCAGAGGCCTCTAATGGGCGACTGCAGAGTTTTGCAGACGCGGGAGTATCACTAGTGCAACAAGGGACCTTTACATTATCTATCATACGATTTTGGTGTATATCTGTTTGTTCGAGCCTAAGTACTTTCCTTGTAAGAGAATACGTTTCCTCGCTATTGCCAGCCATTTTACAGTTTGACAGATTTACAAGTATTACACAGACTCTAGTTCAAAACTGTATTATGGCTTGAATATACCGGGGTCTGACTGGTCATAGAGTCAGGGTGGCATTTGCCTGCCGGGCCCCACCCTGTCCGGGCCCGCCGGACCCCCTGCCATACACTGGATGGGCTGAATATTTGAGCAATGTCAAGTGCGCGGTAAATGGACCCGCCGCTGTGCCGCACGAGGCAGACGCAGCAGCAGCAGTCCATAAGGGGGGGGGGGGGAGGGAGGGAAGGGGAGGGGAGGGGAAGTCGGCGGCCGCAGAATCTCGCCTGCCGCCAGACGCATCGCCCACAGTAGAGATGGGCTAAACTGCGATTTTCCGATATCAGTGATTTCTGTGACTGCTACTTTTAGATATCTGTGATTCTTAGTTGCGATTTGTCACTGTTTACAATCGCAGTGTACAAATCCTCGACATCTACATCTACATACATACTCCGCAATTCACCGTAAGGTGCGTGGCGGAGGGTACACTGTACCACTACTAGGCATTTCCTTTCCTATTCCACTCCCAAATTGAACGAGGAAAAAAAGAATGCCTATATGCCTCCGTACGAGCCCTAATTTCTCTTATCTTGTCTTTGTGATCTTTACGCGAAATGTAAGTAGGCGGCAGCAAGATCGTACTACACTCAGCTTCAAATTACGGCCCTCTAAATTTACTTAACAGAAATTCACGAAAAGAACGTCGTCTTTCTACCAGCGATTCCCAATTGAGTTGCCGGAGCATTTCCGTGACACTCGCGCATTGGTCGAACCTACCGGTAACAAATCTAGCTGCTCGCCTCTGAACCGCCTCTATGTCTTCCTTCAAACCGATCTGCTGCGGGTCCCAAATACTTGAGCAATACTCAAGACGTGGTCGCACAAGCGTTTTATACGCGGTCTCCATTACAGGTGAAGTACATCTTCCCGGCTGTCTGCCTTACTCACAACTGTCCTTACATGCTCGTTCCATTTCATATCGCTCTGCAATGTAACGCCTAGATATTTGAACGACGCGACCGCATCAAGAAGCTCACTACTGATGCTGTATTCGAACATTATAGGATTGTTTTTTCTACTCATGCGCATCACCTTACATTTTTCTACATTGAGAGCTAGCTGCCATTCTTCGCACCAACTAGAAATTTTGTCTAAGTCAACCTGTATGCTATTACAGTCAGTTACCGACGACACCCTCCCATACACCACAGCATCATCAGCAAACAGCCGCAAATTACAACTTACTCTGTCCATCAGATCATTTATATAGATAGAAAATAATAGCGGTCCTATCACACTCCCCTGGGGCACGCCTGACGATACACTCGTCTCTGATGAACACTCGCCGCCGAGAACAACGTACTGCCTTCTATTACTTAGGAAGTCTTCCAGCCAGTCACAAATCTGTGAACCTATTCCATAAGCTCGTATCTTCGTTAGCAGTCTGCAGTGTGGCACCGTGTCGAACGCCTTTCTAAAGTCGAGAAAAACACAATCCGCCTGTTGCCCTTCGTTCATGGCTCGCAAGATGTCATGTGAGAAAAGGGCAAGCTGAGTTTCACATGAACGATGTTTCCTAAACCCGTGCTGATTCATGGAAAGAAGCTTTTCCGTTTCAAGGAAATTTACTATATTCGAACTGAGAATATGCTCCAAAATTCTACATGAAACCGATGTCAACGATATTGGCCTGTAATTGTATGGGTCAGTTCTCTTTTCTTTCTTATACACGGGAGTCACTTGCGCTTTTTTCCAATCACTAGGAACTTTGAGCTGAATTAAAGATTCGCTATAAATGCAAGCTAAGTAGGGGGCCAATGCCGCAGAATAGTCTTTGTAAAACCGAACTGGTATTCCATCCGGACCAGCAGACTTTTTCGTATTTAGCTCTCCCAGGTGAAGGTCGGGGTGAGAGTTTAAAATAGGGAAAGATTAATTTTTGAAACTCACAACCACCAGCTGCGAACCAAATTCCTAAACATGCAAAAACACTGGAACTGTTATTGCGACTGTTTGACTCGTTTTCTAGGGGATGATATCACACGTTCGCAGCTTTCCTTCCCTGCATATGATTAACACAACAAATTCATAATAAGTTCAAGTTCATGAGAGAAAAGGGTGTACTAACTACTATTTTAGAAAACACGTGAAAGTTCACTTTATGTTGTTTATTTCACAATACTTGAACCCTGTGGCTGTCGCGTCTGTACGTCGGTAAATGTACCAAATAAAGTTATAGCTCGTGAGCCCCCAGACAAAATGAATATTTGTCGCGAATTGATTTCACACCACGTGGCTGTCTCAAACACCGTTTATGTTCATGCCTATGCGACGACACTTGTTACATTAACAAATCACAGTCACTTTAATTTAATACGATGCACACCTTGTTGCACCGGCTAATTATTCACAAACACACAGTAGCACTCGATTTAACTTGGTGCAGTCTACGACGAGCAACCACACGTGGCGATTGCCACACACAAAACTCAAGTCACCACCTCGAGATCCACATGCCGACTGAGACAGAGCGACGCCGCCAGGCCAGCCACACCACGTGGTCTGGAGTCCTCACTTCCTGCCCTCGTGCGCGCGCACGCCAAAACTCAACTGCCGGGGTTTTTTCCCCTACGTCATCAACTTCCCCATGTGAGCTGTTGTAACCGATTTGCCAACGTACAGCGCTCAGCCAATACATTTCTAAAACTTTACTTAAAATCAAAATAATTACACTACACATTAAACAAATATTTTCTTACGTTTTTATATTAATATAAACATCCTTTGTACTGTTTATCATAATTGTGCAATTTCTTATACCACAGATAAGTGATTTAACTGAATACTTCAAGATAAAATACAAAAGATTAATTGAAAAAAAAGAGAAATAGTTAATATATTATTTTTTATAAACAAACATTGCCATGCTAGTTGTGTAACTGTCTTGTCTTCGTTGGTAATGTATTACTTTTCATTGTCAATTAAACATATTACGTTAGATGTGACTATATCAGCTAATGTATTGTTTATTTATCAACAGGCTATTTTGTAATGAGGGCCTTAAAGGTTCCTAACTGCATCGTATTACTTCAAATGCCAGTAGTATTACAATATTTGTGCACTGCACTGTGCCTGGCACTCGCCATTGTCCCTCTCTCCCCTCACCGGAAACGAACTGTAAAATCCTAAGTTGGAACAAGCCACCAACATCGGCCTGCTCGCTGGCCTCCCGTCAGCTACAAGCACACAGCAAATCTCAACGTGGAGAATTTCTACCTATGGCCTAACTAAAAATGTTGTCACCCAACTGTGTACATACATTGCTACCTTAATAAGATTAAAATTGTGTAACATTTAGTGCATTGGCATGGTCAATGTTTGCAGTGAACTTCATACTGTTTAATTATCAAATGCTATTAATTACCAGTATTTCTATTGGGGCGGTAATCTCACATTCTCTACACCGGAAATACCTATTGCTATGTCCCCCATTTCGGAATTAGTACTTTGATCAAATGATGGTATATTTGTGCGGTCCTCCTGCGTGAAAGATTTCTTAAAGGTTAAATTTAGAACTTCAGCTTTCCGTTAGCTTTCTTCTATTACTGCCCCGGAATGATCAACTAGTGACTGGACAGTGGGCTTTGACCCGCTTATCGATTTTACATAGGACCAGAATTTTTTCGGGTTCTCGGAAAGATCTTTTGCTAAGGTATGGCTGTGATAATTATTGTATGCTTCACGCATCGATCTTTTTATAGACGCACGAATCTCTACTAACTTTTGCCTGTCATCATTTGCGTGTTCTTTTTTGAATCGAGAGTGCAACAGCCTTTGCTTTCTCAGCAGCTTTCTAACATTATTATTATACCACGGTGGATCTTTTCCATCCTTAATCGTCTTTACTGGCACATATTTCTCTAACCCTTCATTAACAATGCACTTAAATTTAGAACACAATTCCTCTACATCCATAGTCCCAGAATTAAACGATGCTCATTCATTTTCTAAGTGCGATCGTAACATTTGCTTGTCGGCTTTTCCCAACAAAAACACGCTCCTAGCCTTCTTGACTGGTTTATGAACTTTGGTCACCATCGACGCTATGACGATATCATGATCACTAATTCCTGTCTCTACACAGACATCGTTAATAAGGTCAGGCCTGTTTGTGGCTATAAGGTCTAGAATATTTCCATTGCACGTGGGTTGCCGGTTTAACTGCTCAAGACAGTTTTCGGAGAATGTGTCCAAAAGTAGCTCGCAAGACTGCTTGTCTGTACCGCCTGAAATGTAACTAGCGAGGTCCCAATCTATACTCTTAAGGTTGAAGTCACCTCCGACTAATATTACATGGCCCGGATACCTATGCACTACCTGGTGTAGACTTTCCTTGAATGATTCTAAAACTGCTACAGCAGCACTGGGGGGCCGGTAAAAACACCCAACTATTAACTTTACTTCTTTTAGACCTGTTATACGTGCCCAGATAACTTCACAGTTACTTTCAACCTCGATCTCAGTAGAAACAATATCTTTGTCCACAGCGATGAACACTCCTCCTCCAGTTGTATCAGATCTATCTTTCCGATATACATTCCACGCTTCGCTAAATATTTCTGAACTTGCCACATCATCATTTAGCCAGCTTTCGGTGCCTAAAACTATCTGAGCGCAATAACTTCCATGCAGTGCCGCAAATTCGGGAACTTTGTTTCTAATAATCTGTAAGTTCGCGGCTAATATTTTTATGTTCGAATTTTTGTTCCGAACGTGGCCTGAATTCGCTGTTTGAATGCTGACAGGCGAGTGCTCATCAGAGTTAGCGCCTAGCCTAAAAAAAACCCATGTGCACTCCACAAGTACTCTGCTACCCGAGTAGCCGCTTCCTTAGTGTAGTGCACCCCTGATCTATCTAGGGGCACCCTACAATTCCCCACCCGATAACGCAGATCCAGAAATCTGCAGCCATGACTGTCACAGAGTCGGCGAAGCCTCTGGTTCAGACCCTCCACTCGGCTCCAAACCAAAGGACCCCGATCAACCCTGGGAACAATGCTGCAAATCGACAGCTCTGCTTGCACCCCGCGTGCGAAGGCAGCAGCCTTCACCAATTCCGCCAGCCGCTCGTAGGACCTGAGGATGTCCTCAGAACCCAAGCGACAAGCGTCGTTGGTGCCGACGTGAGCCACGACTTGCAGTC
Source organism: Locusta migratoria (assembly GCA_026315105.1). Classification (NCBI taxonomy): domain Eukaryota; kingdom Metazoa; phylum Arthropoda; class Insecta; order Orthoptera; family Acrididae; genus Locusta; species Locusta migratoria. The sequence continues at coordinate 166,112,463 of CM048755.1, read as the reverse complement.
GACTGCACCCCGCACCCTCGATAGCCGCCGGCAAGGCCGCCTCCACATCTCGTATGAGGCCCCCCGGCAAACACACCGAGTGCAAGTTGGAATTCCTTCCAGATTTGGACGCTATCTGCCTAAGGGGCTCCATCACGCGCCTGACATTGGAGCTCCCAATAACTAATAATCCCCTCCCCCCGTGCACCTGCTCGGACCCTGCTGAAGGAGTGGCCACACTTCCACTCACAGGACGAACGGGCGCGGACGGACGTCCAGCCTCCACATTGGCCTTCCGCCTCGAGCGACGCGAACGCCGTACAACCCGCCACTCCCCTTGCGGAGAAGGCGGCTCGACGACGTCCGGTACACCTGAAGGTGCCTCGGTAGCAGGGACAGAGAGCGTAGCGTGAGACACCTGAGGTGTCCCACTCGACGCACCAGACTCCCCACCATCGCTGCACCCCGAGACAGCAGCTTGAAGACGGCTGACCGTAGCCAACAGCACGCTCAGCTGTTCGCGAACCGCGGCCAACTCCTCCTGCGTCCGCACACAGCAGGCACACATCCTATCCATCCTATCGATACAATTAACAGCAATTAACAACTTTAAAGAAGCCTAGTACTCTAATAAAGGCGGCTGGCTGCTGACTGAACTGTGGTCAGTGGTAACTACACTGTCGAATCAACAAAACTGAGTCCGGCAGCTTAGCGCTGTTAACGATGCGGCACTGGTGACAGCTGGCACTGGACTGACTGATAACGAGCGTAGTAACGGTCTCTGACTTGTTTTGAAATACACCGGTCAAACACGAAGACTAAACACAACGGTATTTATCAAATACGATACAATAAACTATTAAAACAGTAGTACAAACAAAATCTGCAAGTACGCGGGAATAAACCTCTTAAAACAGAGTACTAACGAAAATGAACTAGACTGGCAAATTAAATTTGACACAAATTAAATTCAGATACTTAGCGCTGTTAACGCCGCGGCACATGTATCCTTCCGCACTCAAACTGCGAATTCGGTGACTGAATGCTACTTCTGTGATTTCTGCTACTTTCGTGACTTAGGCGATGTGTGTGGCAAATCCAAAATATACCATCCATAACAGATTCCTCGTCCTACATGTAAATATATACAAAAAAAGAATATTGATGCTCTATTTGCGTGTAATGTTTGGATTATTTACACATCGACAGATGTCAATTAGTCTTCTACAAGCTATTTCAGTGTTTGGTGTGTAATGTATACTTAAAAGTGAGGTTAGTCGCAAGTAATGTGTAACAGAAATTGGCAAGTAGGCCTATAGTCTAACTTAACAGAATCATTCGGCAGATTAGGAATACAGCAACTGTGTCAGTGCAACAAAAGTGCTATGTTCTTGCCAGTAGAATGTATGAACAGATGTTTTTTAACATCGTGTGATATAAGTCACTTACCAATTTGAATGGGATAAGTAAATATGAAATACACCGTGAGTGACTTCTGAAAATTCTATTTTTCCTTTAAAACCTTTCGGTATCACTACATATTCTGCCAAATAACTATAGATAAGAGAGTGTGTTATATTTTACTAATCGACGTGCCGACCTAGTGTGCTAATGTTGGCAACTAAATCTTCATTTTATAAGAATTTTTAATTTAATGACTGTACAGGTCTAGAAACAAGAAACCTTACAACCACAGATTAAGAATAACATTAATTATTTATTTTATGATAAACAAAATATTATTTCCATCATTCTATGTGATTTAGATTTCTAGGCTCATTCATCGGTCGTTGCCAACATAAGCACACTATGCCACCACTGCAGTAAACAAAAGTTTTAATAATACTGAAGGACCCGATACCAGCCATCTACTTTCACTCATCTCATCACAGGACGGAATATACAAAAATGAAAAAGACGGGAAACAACATTCCTAAACCTGAAACAAATCTGACATAATAAAACTTTCCATTACGCGAAAAACTTGTTTATTTTCAAGTGTAATATTTTATAGAATCCTCTAAGATACAAGTTTACTCCTATATCGCAGTACCTAACACAGTACACACGGAAAATGGAGTTGGCCTACTATTAAACATTTCGTAAAATTACTTAGTTGACCACTTGATACCACCCCCTTGGAATTTTCTTTTATATACTATGTATAATGTATGCAAAAATATTCGTCGAAACCAGATTTGCAATGTAACATGCGTATTCTGAATTCGCATAATAGTTGTAGGTTCTATGACGAAAAATGATTTTAAACAGGGATCAAGTCTATAATGCAATAATTATTTGGCATTCACATTTGTTGTCTTAACCAACTATAACCTAAAAACATACATGCAAGGCTTTGCTTCACAACATGTAAATGCTGCCGCTAGGTAAAATAGTGCCATTAAGTGTAAACATTTTCACAAAGATAATTATCTTCTTGCTTATTAATTCGACAACATCCCTAAACAACACACGAGTGAAAGTACGACAATTGGCTAACAAGTAGCACAAGGTGGAATATTAAATGCTATTCTCAGTTGCTAATTGCGACTCTTAATCGCGACTTTTCACTGAAATCGCAGTTTGGACCAGTGAGGACGTTCGAGCTCACTGGTTTGAGCCGACGGCGTTCGACCAACACATACACAAAAATCCACACATACACGAGGCAGACGGCAGTAAGCTAAAAGTACCAATTTCGGCCAACAGATGGCAGCCGGCAAAGTCTAAACTGCGCCTCTTAGTTGCTACTTGCGACTCTTAAACGCGATTTGTCACTGAAATCACAGGCAGATTCTATAGCCTTCCCAATGCAAAGATATTAGTACAAACTTCGACCAACAGATGGCAGAGTGCAAACTGCTTCTTGCTACTCTTAGTTGCGACTTGCTACTTTTACGTGCTACTGCGCTTCTAAACTGCGACTGAAATCGCAGTCAGATTCCGTAAAGTTGCGACTGTGAAAAATGCTACATCTAAATCACTGTGACTCTTAACAGATACGCGATTTTCGACCCATCCCTAGCCCGCAGTGTGACGCAAACTGCGAGGCAGCAGCCGCAGTGCTGTGGGCGTCTGGCATCAGGTGGGCAGAGCGGCAGGCATGCAAAGTGGGTGCTGCTCGGTGACAAGTGCTGGCTCGCAGCAGCCCTGCACTTGAATTTAAGTCGCACTGACGTGTTTTGCGACCCACTTTAGATTTGTAGTTTTGTAAGTTTATGCAAACATTTTGGATCAAAATAATAATCTAAATAATAAAAGAATTAATTAATAAGAGTGTTTGAAACCCTTTTAGGAAAAAAATTTAGATAGTGGCGGGCTCAGAACCACCGACCTTTAGCGTCATAGTCCAACGCCTTGCCCACTACGCTATTTTTTCCCTATGGGTAGTTCTCTTCGTTGCGGACGCTGAGCGTTTTTTTTTTTTTTTTTTTTTTTTTTTTTTTTTTTTTTTTCGTTCTTGTTCGTTTTGTCGTTGGCTCAGCTTTTTTTATTACAGAGAGCGTTGGGCCCTCTGACCGGGCGTGCTGAGCCACCCACGTACGCTACGGCTGTCAATCAAAAGATGGGTCCTTTAATCTCATACTATTGCTGGCCGTTGTTAAGTGATGCTAATATGGCATTTATAGACACTAGATTATCATTTATCATACGAAGAACTATGTGTTTTTGTTAATTCTTCAGCGCGAAATTGCTTTGAAATGACAACGTGTAAGTTACAATAAGGAAATCATCAAATACGCAACGAAAGATAGCGTATTCCAGAGAGAGGTCTGGGCGAGGAATGTCACGTGACATCTCCGAACGGCTGGTTTTCGTTAATTCAATGGAGGGTGTCAGATATCCGATATTTTTGCAAATATGTCTCAAACGATACGAGATATGAAAAAAAGATAAGGGAGCTAAGTCGTAGAGAATTTTCTCCTCTAACAATTAGGTTATTCAATTTGCGTGTCAGATGAACGGTTCCTTTGCAATTACAATTATATTACAAACGGCTTTTTTTTATTTCTACCGTATTTTTTGTCCGAAAAATTTGAAAAAGGGAGGTTCTGGTCTTTGTTGGTCTACTATCATGTCTGTAAAATTTGGTGCTGATCGGTTGAACGGTTCGTCTTAAAAACAGGGAACACGTTACGGACAGACAGACCGACAGACATACATCCCAAAATCGCCGTTATTTTTGCAAGTATCTTTGAAACGCAACGAGATATGAGAAAAACATAAAAGAGCTAAGTTTTAGAGAATTTTCTCCTCTACAAATTCGGTTATTCAATTTTCGTGTCAGATGAATAGTTGACCGTTATTTTCATTGAAATTATGAGCTGTCAAAAGACGATCGCAAAGGCCCACTTTTACTGTTATTACCGTAACCTAAAGTGGGCCAAAAGACGCGATAGTAATAGATATTACTGAGTTACTGCAATTTTAGACGAGATAATTTTCAGCTTAATTATTAGAATTCGCGTGCTAACATCTCCATGGAAGTTATATCGAGTCTCAGGTTCGTGTTTCATTTTGCAAAGTGTTTATACATTATAAGCGTGCAATATACCTTAATGCACTGGAGCTTAAGAAAGAGGAGTATTTGAAAAATTTTTTACTTGTCGTAACTCATTTAAAAAAACGCAATACTGACGTTGTAACAGCGACCTTCGGTGTGTTTCCCTCTTTTATGAAAATTATTAACCCTAAAAACATCACTACTGGACCCTGTGCAGCATCTAACCTACTAGAATAAATAAATAAATAAAGGAAATATTCAGATGTGACTTTTCAAGCAGTTACTATCAGTCTCGCCTTGAAGTTCAAAACGTTTGCTTAGCTTATGGGACTTAACTACGGGGTCATCGGTCCCTAAATTTACAAACTACTTATGAACTAGCTAATACCAAAGACGGCACAAATATCCATGCCCGAGGGGGGATTCGAACCCCCGACCGTAGTGGCCGTGCAGACCGTGACTGGAGCGCCTCAGTCCCCCCTCCCCCCTCCTCGCCTTGAAGTACTGACATCTACCACCACCTGAAGATGTCGAACAGTTGCGTCGACGAAATATTGTGGGAGATTCACAATGTCATCCGGCGGCAAACCCGCGAAGTGTATTTGCAGGGAATATTCAGTTTTCTTTTTAGGTCTTGTCGATTGTATGAACTGAACTTTTGCCTTAGAACGTACCTCGCTCTACTAGAATAAAAGATTTATATTTTCATTGGTGTCTTTAATATCTGTTTCCACTGAATCACAAGATATAGTGTTTTTAGGCCGGCTTTCTTAATTTGTTAAACATTGTTTAGGGCAATAGATGCTGAATATCTCGTCAGTAAACCTGGTGCTGGAAGCAAGAGAAATTACGTTTGCGTATCTTATTTTAATGAAAAACTTTTAATGCAATGTTAATATCAAGTGTAGTTGTGACCGACTTCATTAACGAAAGAGAACGAAGGTACAACTCCGCATAGTGGACGGCGGCTTAAATCCATCTCCAGCCATGCAGACTAATGTTTTCCAGGATTTTCTAAACTCCACGCAAATTCCGCGATTGTACTTTTAAAAGTGCATAACCTATTTCCTTTCCCATTCTTACCCAAACAATGCGACCGCGAGTTCAGTCTGTAGTGAAAACGCTGTTGACGGGACGTTAAGCGCAAATATTCCTTTCTTCCTTCCACACAGTGAGTGGCCATAAGAGCGAGTATGAGGTTTCGTAGCCCGTAACGATCAAGCACAAAATATAACTAAACGTTCACTGAGGACAATTTCAATATGTTGGCTTCATTTCGTACGCTGTAATGTAGGACCTAAAATGTACGAAACGTAAACTGGTCAGCGAGCAGATTTTACACTGCATATGTTTCAAAATAGGTGCTGTGCTGTACATTATTGTTAAGTATCACAATAAATGTGGGAAAGAACAAATGCAATATGTTTGAAAATAATGTATTTTTACCGAATAATTTCCGCACAATGGAGTGATATAGCGCACGGCTATTCCCGCACGGCAGGTCGCAACTCTAATAGGCTATTGCCAGTCATATTCAATCAGAACCGGGTGTAAGTGGAACTCCAAAACATTACTGCACTTTCGACGGTTCTGATCGCAACTGGAATGAATCTAAAACCAACCAACAATCTTTCTTTTTATAATTTGAACATTTGTCAAAAACACATGAGCATTGGTTGAAAATCTTATCATATTATTAAATTTCAGTTAACGACGTGACGGCGTTAAAAGCTTTCGGGATATCTAAATATGGACACTAATAATATTACCATATGTACGTCTACGATATGGTCGTTCTTCAGTTGTAAAAGCATGATTGTGCGAACAGCACACTTTTATTCTTATTCCCCACAAATATTTACCCGTTTACTGCTCAGTTTTTTATATTTTGCTCTTTTTTTCTTCATAGTTCCACACAACTTCTTCCAGTTTTCTCGACTGATCTGTCTTCAGTTTTTCATGACCTACCCACTGCGCCACCTTATAACTAAATCTGGGGGGGGGGGGGGGTGAGATGGGGAGGTTCCCTTGTGAGATGGGCACGCTCTCGTCGTGGGCTGTAGTGGCATACTGTTTGGCTGCTGTACTGGCTCGCTGCGTCCACTTCTCCGTCTGCATCTGACGTTGTGCGTTGCCGCGTGTTGCTCCTTAGTACCAGACACGCTGCATTTTCCTGTACTGCGTGAAATGTACTTTGCCAATGAAATAAGGAATTCACAGGACCGCGCACACGAGATTTGCAACGTGCGTTATATACGAACGCTAACACAACCTAGGTTCACTTGTTACACCTCTCAATACCATTTGAATGTTCCCGCATAGCACACTTGAGCCACACTTCCACAGTTCAGACGCTATTCATAAGTTTTAAGAAAAATGTTCAAATGTTTGTAAAGCTTAAGGGACTTAATTGCGGGGTCATTAGTCCCTAAACTTACAAACTACTTATGAACTATGTGAGGGGGCTGACATGGAGCCATTTATTTCGCATCTCAATGTATTGGGTGTTAAAGAAGTTTTCTTGGTTGGAGTTGTGAAGTAACAGAAAGGGTGAGAGAGAGAGAGAGAGAGAGAGAGAGAGAGAGAGAGAGAGAGAGAGATAGTAGATGAGCTTGTATCCCGTGGTAAGGCTCCGCCCCTATTGCAAGTTGAGATCTGATTGGCTCCCGCCTATACTAGTTGTACGCCAAAACTTTAAGCTTCTTTTATTAATATTTAACTTTCCTATGTCTGTTAAAAATTATCTGTATACTTTCTGTAATGCTTTTGTGCTAAGCTATTCAAATGTTCAAATGTTTGTTAAGCTTATGGGACTTAACTACGGGGTCATCAGTCCCTAAACTTACAAACTACTTATGAACTACTTACGAACTAGGACGGCACAAATATCCATGCCCGAGGGGGGATTCGAAGCCCCGACCGTAGTGGCCGTGCAGACCGTGACTGAAGCGCCTCAGTCCCCGCGGCCACCGCGGCCGGCTGCTAAGCTATATTTCGGTTAATTCAAAGATTTAATTATTTGTATATTTTGTAATAAGTTGAACAATGTTAGTCTAGAAGTTTCGCTTGGTGCCAAAACGGTGGCTTGTGGCGCGCAGCGAGAGGCGGCGGCAGTCAGTCGAGCGCCGACCTCGATACCTTGCACATTCATGTTAGTTCAGTGCGGGTCAGGGACAGTTTATTCGTTATGTATCGTTTATATATTTAATATGTATATTTGTATATTTGTGCTTGGATATACACTGGCATTTCTTCAGTAAAAACAAGCACTTGCATCCTACAACAGCTAAAGTTAATCGTAGTGCAGTACTTCCTAGCCACATTTCAACACCTCTTTAAGCATCACTTCAGGTACAACGGATGCGCGACCTGTGTGCTTCACTTGCGCAATGGGACATCAACTACGACAGAAGACACAAGGTTAGTAAAAGAGTGATATTAGATATGCACTGAAGTTGCATATCGACACGGCACCTCGCGTGCAGTGCTGCCCTGTTTACAAACCAGGGCACTGGCATGAAGTGCGTTGGTGACATCGCCGAGGGAAGGCATGAAAATGGGGACGTGTTTTAGGAACTTTGTCAACTATGCACTGACCGACCCTCCCTGCCTTTTAAAAAGATGCCCCGCCGTAACTACCTTATACTAAAGACAACTTAAACATCCATGCCCGAGGCGGGACTAAACCCCCGACGGCGGACGGCCGCGCGCACCGCAACACGGCTCTTCAGTACGCGCGGCTAATCCGCCGGGGCCAGAAGTTATATTCCACAGTTCGAGCACAGCTCTAGGTCAGTTTGTACACAAGTTACCTGTGTTTTTTTACTGTTCACAAATTTCACCACCAAGTTCAAGCCTCACTTTTGTTCAAAAAAGGTTACACTTTGAAGATATACCCGCCAGGAATGGCATGTACGGGGGAAAGAAAGAGAAAAACATGGAAGTAATGTCATTAAAGTTCGAGAAAGTTAATTATTTGAATTGAGTACGTAAGTTTGTAACTTTCCCCTTCTTTCTACCCTTGGTCCTGTTACCAAGGAACTGCATATGAGGAGCCACATTGCTTAGTACCTCATCAGAGTACGAAGATGAGAGTTTCTTTTCATTAACTGACATCCCACCCCCATGAACCACAGACATTGCCGAGGTGGGGTGGCTTGCGTGCCTCAACGATGCAGATAGCCGTACCGTAGGTGCAACCACAGCGGAGGGGTATCTGTGGAGAGGCCAGACAAACGTGTGGTTCCTGAAGAGGGGCAGCAGCCTTTTCAGTAGTTACAGGGGCAACAGTCTGGATGATTGACTGAGCTGGCCTTGTAACATCAACTAATGTGGCTTTGCCACACAGCTACTGCGAACGGCTGAAAGCAAGGGGAAACTACAGCCGTTACTTTTCCCGAGGACATGCAGCTCTACTGTATGGAAATATGATGATGGCATCCTCTCGGGTAAAATATTCCGGAGGTAAAATAGTCCCCCATTCGGATCTCCGGGCGGGGACTACTCAGGAGGATGTTGTCATCAGGAAAGACAATACTAACATTCTACGGATCGGAGCGTGGAATGTTAGATCCCTTAATCGGGTAGGAAAATTAGAAAATTTGAAAAGGGAAATGGATAGGTTGAAGCTAGATATAGTGGGGATTAGTGAAGTTCGGTGGCAGGATGAACAGGATTTCTGGTCAGGTGAGTACAGAATTATAAATACAAAATCAGTTGGGGGTATCACAGGAGTCGGACTGATAATGAATAAGAAAATAGGAATGCGGGTAAACCACTATGAGCAGCACAGTGATCGCATTATCATTGTAAAGATAGATACGAAGCCAACACCGACAACAGTAGTACAGGTTTATATGCCAACTAGCTCTGCCGATGATGAGGAGATCGAAGAAATATATGAGGAGCTAAAGGAAATTATTCAGACAGTTAAGGGAGAGGAAAACTTAATTGTGATGGGAGACTGGAATTCGGTAGTAGGAAAAGGAAGAGAAGGAAAAATAGTTGGTGAATATGGACTGGGCAGGAGGAATGAAAGAGGAAGTCGCCTGGTAGAATTTTGCACAGAACATGATCTAATCGTAACAAATACCTGGTTTAAGAATCACAAAAGAAGGTTGTATACATGGAAGAGACCAGGAGACACCGGAAGGTATCAGATAGATTTTATAATGGTAAGACATAGATTCCGAAACCAGGTGATAAACTGCAAGACATACCCAGGGGCAGATATAAACTCTGACCATAACTTGTTAGTCATGAACTGTAGGCTGAAACTGAAAAAACTGCAGAGAGGTAGGAAAATAAGGAGATGGGACTTAGATAAATTGAAGGAAAGTGAAGTTCTGGAGAATTTCAGAGGGAGATTTAGGCAACAATTGACAGAAACAGGAGGAAATAAAAAAGTAGAAGAGGAATGGGTAGCATTGAGAGATGAAATAGTGAAGGCAGCAGAGGACAAAATAGGTAGAAAGGCAAGACCTACAAAAAATCCTTGGATATCACAGGAAATACTAAATTTAATTGATGAAAGGAGAAAATATAAAAATGCAGTAAGTGCAACAGGGAAAATGGAGTACAGACGACTGAAAAATGAGATTGACAGGAAGTGCAAAATGGCTAAGCAGGAGTGGCTCGAAGCCAAATGCAAATCTGTAGAAGAATGTATAAGAAGGGGAAAAGTAGATACCGCCTACAGGAAAATAAAAGAGACAATTGGGGACAAGAAAAGCAACTCTACGAATATCAAGAACTCAGATGGGAAACCAGTTCTCAGCAAAGAAGGAAAAGCTGAAAGGTGGAAAAAGTACATAGAGCAGCTCTACAAAGGAAATGAACTTAGATACGATATGGAAGGAAGGGAAGAGGAAGTAGATCAAGATGAAATAGGAGATACTATACTGAGAGATGAATTTGACAGAGCCTTGAAAGACCTAGGACGGAACAAGGCCCCAGGAGTAGATGACATACCCTCAGAGCTACTAAAGTCTCTGGGAGAGCCAGCCATGACACAACTATTTAAACTGGTGTGTAGGATGTATGAGACAGGCGAAATACCCTCAGACTTTAAGAAAAATGTAATAATCCCCATTCCAAAGAAATCAGGCGCAGACAGGTGCGAAAATTACAGAACCATCAGTTTGATAAGTCATGGTTGCAAAATTTTAACACGAATTATCTACAGGAGAATGGAAAAGCTGGTAGAAGCTGACCTCGGGGAAGATCAGTTTGGATTCAGGAGGAACATAGGAACCCGGGAGGCAATACTCACTTTACGTCTTATCTTAGAAGATAGATTAAGGAAAGGCAAACCTACATTTTTAGCTTTTGTAGATTTGGAGAAAGCATTTGACAATGTTGACTGGAATACACTCTTTCAAATTCTGAAGTCAGCAGGGGTAAAATATAGGGAAAGGAGAGTTATTTATAACTTGTACAAAAGCCAGACCGCAGTTATTAGACTCGAAGGGCATGAAAGGAAAGCATCAGTTGGGAAGGGAGTAAGACAGGGTTGTAGCCTTTCTCCGATGTTATTCAATTTGTACATCGAGCAGGCGATGAAGGAAAGCAAGGAAAAATTTGGAATAGGGATTAAAGTTCAGGGTGAAGAAATAAAAACATTGCGTTTTGCTGATGACATTGTAATTCTGTCAGAGACAGCAAAGGACCTGGAAGAGCAGTTGAATGGAATGGACAGTGTGTTGAAGAAAGCGTATAAAATGAACATTAACAAGAGCAAAACAAAAATAATGGAATGCGGTCTTAGAAAATCAGGCGATGCTGAAGGAATTAGATTAGGTAACGAAACAATGAAGGTGGTATATGAGTTTAGTTACCTGGGTAGTAAAATAACATGTGATGGGCGCAGTACAGATGATATAAAATGCAGAATGGCAATGGGAAGAAAAGCATTTTTGAAAAAGAGAAATTTGCTAACATCGAATATTAATTTAAGTGTAAGGAAGTCTTTTCTGAAGGCATTTGTGTGGAGTGTTGCCTTGTACGGGAGTGAAACATGGACGATAAGCAATGCGGACAGGAAGAGAATTGAGGCTTTTGAAATGTGGTGTTACAGAAGAATGCTGAAGATTAGGTGGGTAGATCGCATAACTAATGAAGAAGTACTGAACAGAATTGGTGAGAAAAGGAATTTTTGGCATACCCTGACTAAAAGAAGGGATCGCTTGGTCGGACACATTCTTAGACATCGGGGAATCGTAAATTTAGCATTGGAGGGAAGTGTGTGGGGTAAAAATCGCAGAGGGAGACCAAGAGACGCGTATAGTAAGCAGATTCAAGTGGATGTGGGTTGCCGTTCTTATGAGGAGATGAAAAGGCTTGCTCAGGATAGGGTATTGTGGAGAGCTGCATCAAACCAGTCACCGGACTGAAGACCATAACAACAACCTGATATCTTCCTTCGCTGCTTTTGTTCGCTGTGTAGAAGCAGCACTCAGGTCGTAGATCCGTTGTTTCTTGATGTGAGGCTTAAATATTAGTGTAATATGGCTAGGTTTCAATAATTATTGTTGATCCGTTGTTTCTTGATGTGAGGCTTAAATGTTAGTGTAATATGGCTAGGTTTCAATAATTATTGTTGATCTGTTGTTTCTTGATGTGAGGCTTAAATATTAGTGTAATATGGCTAGGTTTCAATAATTATTGAAACCTAGCCACATTACACTAATATTTAAGCCTCACATCAAGAAACAACGGATCTACGACCTGAGTGCTGCTTCTACACAGCGAACAACAACAGCGAAGGAAGATTATAATCTACAATAACGTATGTCGCACTAAATTTTGGGATGCCATAGCTTTTTTCTTTTAGCCACAACTGTATGACGGAAATTCATAAATATTTAACGATGTGATGATACATTTCATGCGTTACAGGCTCTCGGTTGACATAGGCGTTACCCGTCTGAAGCCCTTAGATCGACTGACTGCGGCAGGAGTAACACTCTGCGCCAGTGGCTACATTTTGGAGTCAACTGAACTTTCTAGAGCCTTACATCTGTCATATTCTTGTTAAATAAACATTTAAGTAACTTTTTTAAATAACAGAAACATAGCTTAACACAACATGATTACATAATACAAACAGAGATACTTAAATAAATTGCGATATATTAAATATTAATAAAAGTGTTGGAGTGGCTTGGTAGACTGAGACTACTTGTAAGAGCCAACCAGATTTTCGACGGAAATATAGTCCGAGTTTTCCCACGGGATACTTGTTCAACGGACCGTATGTTCTATGTTTTACTCTCACCACATATTCAAATGTTCAAATGTTTGTTTAGCTTACGAGACTTAACTACGGGGTCATCAGTCCCTAAACTTAGAAACTATTTATCAGCTACCTTATTCTAAGGACGGCACAAATATCCATGCCTGAGGGGGGATTCGAACCCCCGACCGTAGTGGCCGTGCAGACCGGACTGGAGCGCCTCAGTCCACTCGGCCACCGCGGCCGGCTCACCCCATATATTACGTAATGCTCTTCCCAGCATAGTAAAAGATATCTTACGGAATAAAAATATGAAAGAGCAATTAAATGGCTTCTTATCAGCCCAATCACAAACAGAGAAGATTAACATAGTGATAGTTGCCTGTAGGAGCGTCTGTGGAAACAGTCCACAATTGCCCTCACTTTTCAGATAGTCACAATGGCCACATAGTACTAGGGACAGAAAGCTGGCTCAAACCAGACGTCAATAGTAGTGAAATTCTAAACCAGAGTCCTTCACAGCGCTGGTTTCAGCTCGCCCAGCCCATGAGTCATAGCCTGGCCCGTACGGGCCGAGGCCAGCCCGTTTTGCTGCAGGGCTGATCTTGGCCTGGCAGGCTGGTGGGCTGAGTGCAGCCTGGCGGGTCAGCCCGTCCGAGTTGACGTAGCCCGCCGCTCCCCCAGCCCGTTGTTCGCGTGTCCTTGTGTGTTTACAGTCTGGCCGCCCACCAACACGGAGTGATAAGCAACGTGACACATGTAGTGGAAGTGACCAACAGTGCTACACCTGCACTTGTACTCTGAAATCCACTACCCAGTGTGTGGTGGAGGGTATTTTTCGTAGCATATCATTTCCTTTTTACTCGACATTTTCTTCTTTTTTTGAGGGGGGTAGGGGTGCCATAGGACATTTTTTTCCGAAATAATGGGAAAAACTTTTGCGAACGTCAGTTATGTACCCAAATAATCCAATTACGTAATTGAAAACATATTATTTGGGAATAAAAAGGTTAAAATGCCGCAAACGAGGAGGCGCCACAGCACATGTAGGGTGCAGTGGTGAGTGAGGCGAGCAGAGACGGACTGCGGAGTGGGCCGGCAGGCCGACCGGTGGCACAGACAAATATATACAGACGGGAAACCTCCGTAAGGGCCCGGTCCTAAGCTCAGGGATGCGGGGAGGGAGGTTTTCAGCAGTTCCGTAAGATGTTCCATGATGGCGCTGCGGTCTGAATCAACTGGCCAGAGCAGGCGGCAGGTAGCGGCTGTCCCCACCACCACCTCCCCTCAAACGCCGGCACGCCGGACACAGCCGTTGCCTCGTGGCAGGCTGCACAAGCTCTCCCCTCAGCCTCCCCTCCACGCTACCCTCTGACGTGCGAGAGGCACCCTAAGGCAGCGATCCGCCTGACACCTGCTAGTATCTTACGGAACTACGAGGACAGCGTAGGACAGTGGTGTAGGGGTGGTTTCTTCTCTGTATATGTTACTCTGTGCCGGTGGGCTGGTGCGCTCGCTGTAGGTGGTCTGGCAGGCTGCGCTCAGCTTGGCGGGCCACGTTCAGCCCAGCCCGTACTGCCAGGCGAGCTGGGATGAGCGCCGTGCAGGACTCTATTCTAAACTCTGGCTGTAACGTATGCTGCAGAGATAGGTTGAACACTAACGGCTGTTAGGGTACGGGTGTTTGTAGTGTTAAAGAATACGAAATGTATTCGGTGAAATTTGTACTGACTGGGAGTGTGAAATAATTTGCGCGAAAGTCAGCATGCAAAGTACTACAAATATGATCACTGGAAACAGTTATAGACCACCTGGCTCAGCAGCAGTAGTGTCAGAACAGCTATGGAATAACTTGGGAAGTATATCCCATAGATTTTCTAGTCATTATATAGTTTTAGGTGGAGATTTTAACCTACCAGGTACAAAGAAGGGGAGACAATTTTTTAAGACAGGTAGCAGGGACAGAGCATATAGTCACATTGTTCTAAGTGCTGTAACGGAAAATTACCTCTAGCAGTTAAACAGAGATCTGACTCGCATAGATAACATATTAGATCTGCTGATGACGAATAGACCCAAACTTTTCGATTCTCTTAGCGGAAATCAGGAAATCAACGATCATGAGGCTATTACAGCATCAATGAATGCAGCTACAAATAGAATTATCAATAAAGGTATCGAAAAGGGTCCAATTTCAGAGCACTTGACTGCTCAAAATGATAGTTTCGTCCCTAACACTAACTGCGTTGAGCAATTGTGAAGACGTTCGAGTGCACCGTACAATATGCGGTAGATAGTATGTACCAAAAAAATTATGAGAGATGGGAAAGATTCACCATGGCTCGACAACCAACTTAGAAAGCTGTTGCAACGAGAACTTCACTGCAAAGTTAACCGTATTCAAAGTCATGCAGACAAGAAAAAATTAAATGATGCTAAATTCAGCGTAATGGCTACCAATCGAGAGGCGTCCAACGACTTTGAGAGCAATGTTGTGTGTAGCGATTTGGGAAAAACCCTAAGGTATATTGATCATACATCAAAGCAATAAACGGGTCCAAACCTGATATCGAAATGCTTTGCGAGCATAATGGTGCTGAAACAAACGATGACACATAAAACACTGAAATATTAAATGTCTTTTTCCAAAGCTGTTTCACAGAGTAATGTTTCACTGGAGTTCCTCGTCTAAACCACCAGACGAACGGCAAAATGGCAGATATTTAAATAAGTATCAGAGGGATAGAAAAGCAATTGAAATCGCTCATCAGAGGAAAGGTAACTGGACCTGATGGACTACCAACACGGTTTTTCACATAATATGCGAAGTATCTTACCCCCTTCTAGCAGCAGTGTACCGAAGGTCTCTGAAAGAGCCCCTCTATTCTAAGATTTGCAAAAGATTCACAGGACATTCCCATTTACAAGAAGGATCTTTAATCAGATGCTCACATTCGTAGGCCAATATCTCTGACATAGGTTAGTTGCAGAACTTTAGAAATATTTCGTGTTAGAGTATTATGTCACTTCTCGACATCTCTGTTTTGGTCCGCAACGAGGTCGGAAGCCATCGCCGGCCACATTCTATCTGGCCACTCTGTGCTGTGCACAACATGTGTTTGGTTTCGCCTAACGCCAAAATTAAAAAAAAAAAATTTAAAGAACCTTGACGATAGGTTTTCTTACTAGATGGTTTATTTTACGATGATGAAAAATATTTACATAATCTGATGATGCCTCAAAAGAGCGAAACGCGCCAGTGAAATAAAGAGAATTTTGCAACTGATACTGATTTTTGAGATATAAATGTTCAAATGTTTGTATAGTCTATGGGACTTAACTACGGGGTCATCAGTCCCTAAACTTACAAACTACTTATGAACTACCTACAACTAAGGACGGAAAAAATATCCACGCCCGAGGGGGGATTCGTGAAGCGCCTTAGTCCCCTCGGCCACCGCGGCCGGCTGTTCGCAAGACAATTACTGTGTAAACTGAATACAGTGCAGTAATATGAAGAGAATTAATCCTACGGATGTGGTCCAAATATTACGGACCAAGTTGCGACGTGGAAGTGGCATCGGGTACGACTATCTGGAGTCCGCGGATATATTATAGAATACAATAATTCAGAAATATAATAGCGCCTACACAATTTGCTGCACCTACGTATAAGCCGATGTTGCAATATGCTTGGTGAAAGTCAGACGTACCAACATCATTTGACAATTTGTGGATTTAGATATTGAACTCAGTGAATGCGAAAGTGATTTGGAATGTTATAACGTGGCTTTAGTGAGATGTGCACATTGTTCTCTCCCACATTGTTTTAACACCTGTACCGAAATCCCGCATCTGCACTTTGAGGACTAGTATAATCACTTTCAGGTGTATGGTACTGCCGTATATGTGAGTTTTGCACTATTATAAGTACTTTAACCAGAAAGTTTTTGGTGCTGGTGATTGAATATGTAATGATACAACGACGCCATTAAATTACATATAATTTCATTCCTATGGTATTGATATCCTGTTACTTTGTTTCTCTCTGTTAAAATGTTACTTGAGGTACAAAGCAAGGTTTAGCATGAAAGTGACGCACACCACTATCCTGTTTATAATTGACTGTTACTCCAAGCATGATTTCCTGCGGCTCCGAGGGTTCGAGGTCGAAGGTGTCACTTGTCAGGGTGATTGTGTGTTGCGGTAAACCACTGATGAATTCTTAGCAAATGACTCTATCCTGTAAGTTGCAGAAGTAATGGAAGTGCCTGAAACTTGAAATTTGCAATTGCGTCTTCCGGCGTCGTGGAAGATTTTCATTTTCTGTCAATTTTACATCTCTTGCAGATGGGATGCCACTAGTCTTTGACATTTCTGGCATCATATAAATCTGTAATTAGTCCAACTTGAATGTCGTGTTAGTAATCACATCGATTTCGAATGACAAATTCGAACAAGCTTTAGTATTGATCTGTTCACCACTCGAAATCACGGTATTCTAGTTTGAAAAAACTCCCCCTTCTGGTGAAAAATGCTCATTAGGGCCAAAGCATTTAGTTACTATAACTGCTAGGAGAGCGTACACAATCCTAGGCCTATGAATTCTGGTTTGCGCCACCCCACCCCCCTACCTCTCCGAAATTTTGAAGAAAGATGCAGTTCCGTAATGTCCTTGGACGTATTGGCATATTGATATAGTGTATATTGAAACACACTACTGCTGCGGTGGAGTAGTCGAGCGGTCTAAAGCTGCGGAACGCGCGGTTGCTCGCCGTGGAGGTTCGAGTCCTCCCTGGGGCATGGGGTGTGTTTGTCCTTAGGTTAGTTTACCTATGTTTAAATAGTTTGTAAGCTACGGACTGATGACCACGCAGTTTGATTCGATAAATTTACAAACATTTGAACACACTACTACGATTGGCCCCTTCTTCCTTTGACAGTGAGTATAAATCTAGGAATGGCAAGTTTCAACCTTTGTTGTGAAATACATTACGTGTCAGTTGACATAACTACAAGAATAACTTATAATATGCTTTCAGTCAAAGGTGGGCACTGAGGGATGATCGCTTTCTTTACGTATATATGTTGATCCCTGGAGAACATTGCAGAAATGTTTCGCCCTTTTCTTACATCCTGTCCTTCAGCTTCGGCTACAGTTTTTGCCACAACGTTGTGAAATGGTGACTCTAGCTCCATATAAAGCACGTCGCAGGGGCAACAGGTATCCAATTTTTTATTTTTTTATTTTATTTATTTATTTATTTATTTATTTATTTATTTATTTTTTAGAATGGTTCAGTATGAGTTTACTTGTACTTTTGTACATCAGCAGACTTCGCATTTGCGGTAACATTTTTACGAATTGGTCACCTGGACATTTACTAAGCTGTAATAATTCCGTAACATGGCGAATTCTTCCATCACAGTTGAGACCAAACAGATGAATAAAAGCCTTCTGACAAATTTCCTTGCTTGATTCATTGATGACGTGAAAATAGGGCTATGCTTCACCAACTACTTTCATTTATAGAACGTTTGCTCTGCATAAGCTGTCATTTTAATAATACTTGGGCAATGTTAGCAGGACAATGTGATAACTCACTCGTCCAGAATTGCTGCAGAGAGTCTCCAGAAATGCTCTTCCTGGAATACCTTCCCTGGCCACCAAACTCTCCGGACATGAAAATTATTGAGCATATCTTGGATGCTTTTCAACATGCTGTTCATATGGGTTAACTACCTTCTCGTTCTATTAAGGATTCGTTGGATATCTCTGCAAGAGGCATGATATAAATTCCTCCAGCACTAATTCAGACATTAGTCGAGACCATGCCACATATTGTTGCTGAACTCCAGTGAATAACATTTCGTTTGTGGACAGTATGTATAGAGAAAGTCCAACAAATATTACACGTATTTTGCTGTCCTTATGTTAGTTTAAGTAGTATTTTATATCGACTTTGAATACAACGAACACGAATTAGTATAGTGCACCATTTAGTTTAACGGAATATATTAAGAAGGAGTATACAACTTGAAGAACGGTCACTTACCCAAATTTCCAAATTAAACCTTGAAGTGTTGTTGGAAGTCGGTTACTGGTACGCAGAATGACGCACTTTGCCCGCGACACACCAGATGGTTGAGTCTGTGAGGAAGACTTGAATTCCATACTATTTGATGGACTTTCTGTAAAAATGTTTTGCCTTTAATACAAATTTACTTTGGTCTCCTCAATGTAGAAATCTATATTGTACTACATTTGAAGTATTTGGTTTGATTACCGCCAATCTGCAGCGTCTATGTAGGTGACATGTTTGAAAAAGGTAAGAAATATTTATTAACAGATGTAAACCAGGTATACGTAAAGATTTTAGTGCAGCTTTCTAAACTGATAATTATTTTGCAGTTCAATTTGAATAGCAGAGTTTTCACGTGACATAACCCTTCAATCATGGTCATTGACGCTTAGGTAAACTACTGTTATAATGAGAATAGTCAGCCTACCCATATAGCATTACAACTCTATACAACTTAATAGAAATGCCGGAAGAGTAGGATAATAAGTATCAGTACCTCTTATGCAATCGTGTAATTTTGCTATGGAATTACAGCACCATGTAGAAATATATGTAGTTGTAGAGGCTATGGGACTGAACTACGGGGTCATCAGTACGTAAACTTACAAACTACTTATGAACTAGCTAATACTAAGGACAGCACAAATATCCATGCCCGAGGGGGGATTCGAACCCCCGACCCCAGTGGCCGTGCAGCCCGTGACTGGAGCGCCACAGTCCCCTCGGCCACCGCGGCCGTCATGTTGAAATAATTCAAGGACTTAATCGACGATGGAAGAGCACAAAGATACAACAATCCATGTGCCACATATGCAAGCTACAGGTACGAGATGAAATTGGTGGCCGGCCGCGGTGGCCGAGGAGACTAAGGCGCTCGAGTCACGGTATGCACGGCCACTGCGGTCGGGGGTTCGAATCCCCCCTCGGGCATGGATACTTGTGTCGTCCTAGTTCGTAAGTTGTTCATAAGTAGTTTGTAAGTTTAGGGACTGATGACCCCGTAGTTAAGTCCCATAGACTTTACAAACATTTGAACATTTTTGAAATTGGTGGTACTAATAGTTTTCATGAAATTGAACTAAGAGCGTGGAGACTTTACACAGAGTGAACAAATAATTTTGCAGTGAGAGGCTCTCATGCGATTCAAGAAAAACAGTTACCTAGTAAAATAAAATTGGGTGAATTTGGTAAATACATGCATGAGAGCCGGCCGCGGTGGCCGAGGAGACTGAGGCGCGCCAGTCACGGTCTGCACGGCCACAACGGTCGGGGGTTCGAATCCCCCCTCGGGCATGGATATTTGTGCCGTCCTTAGGATAAGCTAGTTTATAAGTAGTTTGTAAGTTTAGGGACTGATGACCCCGCAGTTAAGTCCCTTAAGCTTAACAAACATTTGAACAACATGCATGAGAACGAGGAACTAAAATCATTGCCACATCGTGCAGTGCCTCGGAAAGTACCGGGTGATCAAAAAGTCAGTATAAATTTGAAAACTTAATAAATCACGAAATAATGTAGATAGAGAGGTTAAAATGGACACACACGCTTGGAATGACATGGGGTTTTATTAGAACCACATCTACCGTTATTGGGCCTTTTTTCTTCGAGGAACTGCGTGATTCTGTTTTGTAACTGCTACCATGACGGGTGAGAGGTAAGCCGATATGTTTATCATCCACAGCCTGGCTGATAAACACCTGCTGGAACATACGATTTTTATGCAGGATGGTGGTCCACCCCACATTGCTAGATGCGTGAAAGATCTCTTGCGCGCGTCGTTTGGTGATGATAGACCTCAGTCAGTACGATTATTGGCGATTACCTGAAGTCGCAAGTGTATCGTGATCGACCGACATCTCTAGAGATGCTGAAACACAACATCCGACGCCAGAGCCTCACCATACCTCCGGTATTCCTTGACTTCAGCTATGTTGAGGAATGATGGTGAACATATTGAGCATTTCCTGTAACATCATCTTCGCTTTGTCTTAATTTCTTATGCTAATTATTGCTTTTCTGATCAGATGAAGCGCCATCAAATTTATACTGACTTTTTGATAACCCGGTACATTGGAACGTGTAACATTCTGCACTAACATACTGCTGTCGTAGCTCACTAAGTAGTCTGTCAGAACATCAACGTAACATTGGCAAAGTAGCTACTGTCTCGATCCTCCTCAAGTTCATTCTTGATTTTTTTAACACATTCCCGTAGATGGTGTTACTACCACCACTTTTTCATACAAGTTGTTTAAGTTTTTGTCGCTTTATTTCTTTTTTTTTCCACAATGCGTTCAACTATGTTCATGAATCTAGATTAATAATCGCATGTCAAACTCCAAGTAGGACATTTTTTCTTGATCTCTACATATTACTGCAAAGAAAGTTGATTAGGTGAAGGTCCGGAATATTTTTCTATTTCAAAGCAACTATTCTTGTATAGGAAGGAGGAAGGATAGAAGGGATGGAAATTGAAACATCTAGAACAGGGGGCAGACCTCCTATTTTTAATGTATTTAACTGCATTCAACAAACAGCGAGAAAGTTGAGAAAACATTATTTCTGATATGATGGGGATGCAGTTAAAACAAATCTCATCGTAGAACGGACGAATTGTGACGAAATCACTGTATGGTTCTCTAAACGTGAGGTCTGAGGAATTCAATGTGGCCTTGAAAGAATTACATGCTAGTTTTCTAAACTTTTGTGGACACTTACAATCACACAACGATTTTTAAAATCGTTCGTTGTTGCATTTGGGAAGTTCACCTGTGCATTTATGAATGGAATGGATTGATAGATACAACACTTCATGTTTAAAAGACAATTTCTTTTAGCTCCTGTTGAATGGCCGAGCACTCTAACGTGCCTACTGCAGAGCGCACGGTTGTACCCCGTCGGAGATTCGAGACTTTCCTCGGGCCGGTGTGTGTATGTGTGTGTGTGTGTGTGTGTGTGTGTGTGTGTGTGTCTGTGTGTGTTGTCCGCGGGTTAGTTTAAGCTATTTAAAGCATTTTGTATACCTAGCGACTGATAATCAATGTAGTTAAGTACCATAGATTTAAAAACATAATAGTTTTGAGTGGAATACTTTTCCACGATCAGATACCATCACAGGTGGTGCTCCATGCTTCAAAATAATGTCTTCTACAGGGAATTTTGCGATCTCTGGAACTTCTGCAATTGGCACAGGTTTGGTGACAGCGTAGCGTGAGAGGTAGTCAGTGCAGACTATTATTCATCGGTTACCGGCTGTCGACTTCGGGAACCTCTCTAAAATGTCGTATTCAATTTGGTGGAATGGAGCTACTGCAGGTGGAATTAGTACCAGATGCCCTGGAGGTAACTGCGGCACAAGTTTCTGTAGCTATCACCTTTTCAGCACCTTCCTGAATTTGCACAAGCACTGCACCTATCCCATACCCGCTAGAGTCAGTGTGACGTTCGGTTTTCGCGTTCTCGTCCTGTAAGGTTAGAACTGGTGCGGAAGTTAGAGCGTCCTTAAGTGCCCGGAAAGCTCTTTCTTTTGTCTCACCCCAGTTGAACTTGGCGCCTCCCTGCAGATGCTCTTGCAATGGACGTGCCTTGTTACACAATCCTTTTATGAAACGTCTGTAGTATGAGCACAGCCCGAGGAAACGTCTCACATCACGAATGTGCTGAGGAGTTTGAAATTCTGTGACTGCCCTTGATTTATCTGGATTAGGACGGACACCATCACAGTTGACTAGGTGTCCCAGGATTTTTATCTCTTTGGTCACAAGCCTTGATCATTTCAAAACCGCCGTCACGATTAATGAGATGTTGTGCCAAACGTATTTCCACAGAATCTTTAAACAGTGAATCCCAAAAATTTCAAGTCCTGGCCAAGATTTTTGTGACTGAATAGTACATAGAGTGTTCTGTTAAAATACAGTGCTCGGCGATGGTCGACTTAATGGGCTGCGAAAGATAGGTGTGACGTTCATTTTTCATACTTTTTTATGTACTGTGCGCGTCATCTGACCAATGTTGGTTTTGCCTCATTCGCGGGGCATTTTGTAGATTCCAGCTTTCCGCAATCCCTAATTATCCTTAACGGAACCGAGAAGAGCACTAACCTTCGCAGGTGGCAGGAATATTACTTTGACTCGTTGGTTTCTTAGT
The DNA here is from genome assembly GCA_026315105.1 of Locusta migratoria. Taxonomy (NCBI): domain Eukaryota; kingdom Metazoa; phylum Arthropoda; class Insecta; order Orthoptera; family Acrididae; genus Locusta; species Locusta migratoria. The sequence continues at coordinate 166,089,518 of CM048755.1, read as the reverse complement.
ATCCAGCCCAATTTCGACGAGAGCTTACCGACCTATGGACCTGAAAATCTCTTTATCCTCCTGATGCTGTGGGTGATCACGTTTCTTCTTCATTAATGCTGTGATAATCTGACTAGGAGAATATCCATTATCTTTGAAGAAGGACTGTAGATGTTCTAACTCCTTAGTGAGGCTGTCTCCTTGTGACACGCATGTGTCCGATGCACCAATTTTCATAGACTCCGGTAGTTTGTGCAGGTGATGACAACTCAACGTTTGCAGATAGGTGTCCGAATGTGTGGGTTTCCGATAAACGGAATGCCGCACTCACCCTTCCACTTTCCTGCTAAGTAAGACTTTCACAAAGGGTAAGCATGCATCCTTCTCTATTTCCATTGTAAATTGGAGTCGCGGCGGATTATCCGTGCACACTGGGGCGCCGTGCTGCGGTGCGCCCGGTGGGGGTTCGAGTGCCCCTTCGGGCATGGGTGTTTGTGTTGTCCTTAGGTTAGTTCATCTTAGTTTAAGTAGTTTGTAAGCTACGGACTAATAACCTAGCAGTTGCGTCCGATAGATTTACAAAAATTTGAACATTTTGTAAATTGGATATTGACGTGAATCGAATTCGGATGTTGCAGAAAACGTGATAATTCTTCCCCATGGGGCCATACCAAAAACTGCCATTTACACATAACTAGAAAACTGTTGGAATAAGTTTTGCCGAATCAATTGTCCTTTCGTCAAAGTCTTCCATAAAGAAGTTTTCAGCCAGAGGGTAGATAAGCCTGCCCATGACAACATTGTCAGTTTTCATTGCGGAATAAAAATTAAGTTGAGGATAGGACATGTTGAAAAAGTGCTGTTATATCGGCTGTGAAATTTCTGCTGATGAGTCCATGAGAGAAACTTTAGGAAAGGGTGAGGCGACATTAAAGCTCACTAATATATCAGATTCACAAAGTTAAAGTGCCTTTAATCTATTGATAAAGTCTGCGCGAACTCTCGCTATAAAGGCGTCGCCGTGAACTAGCACTCTGCAGTGGCTGACACTGACCTAAAGGTTGCTGCGCGATTGTCAGCCGAAATATCGTGCCAGGAGGTTGAAGGTATCCGGCTGTATTCCCGAAAATTTTTCGAATTTGCTGTACTCTAAAACTTTTCCTACACACTTAGTTGAAATGTACCTATTTTCATTTTTGGTATCAACGTGTTACATAAATTTTACGAAGCTGAAATTTACGTAAATATTTTTCAGATCATTGTGAATGCTGCCAACGTTAAGTGTCATCTCACGGATAAGCCACCATTGAAACACGTTGTCTTATTTTCCGTCTGTAATGACCACGTTGTCGACGAGAAGTTAAACCATAACCTTCCTTGCCTCTTCTTCTTCTTGTTCTTCTTTGAGGAACTCCATATTTCATCTGATGGAACTTCCAAATGATTAAGTCATAAGAATGGATCACTAAATGTTTCCTAGCAGAGAATCTGAATGTAATTACGAAATGTAAGCGTAAACGATTGTAATTACTACTTCTACTGTTGTTATTGTTTGAACGCAGTACCCAACTAAGATTCAGAGCAGAACAGCAAGATTCATGGCGAGAGAAATGCCTGTAATTTACATCTGAGTAATAGAGCGCGTCCTTCCACACACTACAGACAGCCCGACTGCGCCTCGATGTTGATGTACGTGGCAGTTTATTCTGGACTTGACAAAGGAATATGTGTTTATTACAATTACTTTGAAGATAACTGTTCAAAAAGGTTCAAATGTTTGTGAAGCTTAAATGACTTATCTGTGAGGTCATCAGTCCCTAAACATACAAACTACATATGAGCTACCTTATACTATAGATAGCAAAAACATGCATGCCAGAGAGGGGGGATTCGAACCCGACGGGAAACGGCCTCACGCATCGCAGCGTAGAGCCTCAATGCGCTTCCGCTCCGCCGCGGCAAAGTTAACTGTGAAACGTTTTCTAAATTAACTGTTAAATAACTTTTGACCGGTATGTCTTAATGGATTTGAGAATGTTAGGGAAATCAGTCACAAAATTTTTAACTTTCCATGAAATGTATAATCGCGAAAGGTACATAAATCTACTTCACTGCTACTTAAATATACTTCACTGCCTACCCTATTCGTATTTATTACAAATGGCTCCATTCAGCAACACTGCAGTGCAGCAGATTTGTAGTTGACTTTTTCAACTCACGTAATGACAGACGTGTTGTAATCGAACTGGAAGTACGAAAATTTGGTCGTCAGGTCTTATGGGGCAAAGAGAAAGAAAATGTTCCTGTAGTGTAATTAGATTTTATTTTAAACTGTGAATTTACTTTGAAATGACTGTACTTTGCAATAAATTTACTTTTAACTGAAAATATACCTGACACAAATTCAAAAAAGTCGCTTATAATCAAGACTCCTCAAGTTGCCTACAGCAATATCCGGAGCATTTTGACTCGATAGTCAATTTGACTTTAAGTAAAATTTGACTTTCTCCGTTTACGTATTATAATACTGATTTAAATTACTATGACACAAGACGGGCGTTTCTAATTTGAATCATTAGAGAAGCTTTTATGCAGCAAATTTCAGCACCTTTAGCATACACTTTACGACAGATAATCACTGTAGTACTATTTGGCACCTTAAAACATTGAAAACTTGTTATGAATAATTATGACAAGGAAATGGGATGCCGGCCGCGGTGGCAGAGCGGTCTGCGGCGCTCCAGTCACGGTCTGGAAGCCACTACGGTCGGGGGTTCGAATCCCCCATCGGGCATGGATATTTCTGCCGTCCTTAGTATTAGCTAGTTCATAAGTAGTTTGTAAGTTTAGGGACTGATGACCCCGTAGTTAAGTCCCATAAGCTCTACAAACATTTGAACATTTGAAACGGGATGTAAAATGAGTTTTTGAAATTGATTTTCGACACAAAGGTTTGATTTAAATGCATGTAGTGAAAATATTTCACACATACGTTCCCAAATATACTGACGGTAAATCCCCAACAAACAAATGCATAAAATTACTAAAACTTCTTGCTTTGTGAGGAGTGCATTTTGAAGTGCTGATGATATAACTTGATGGTTTATTCTTCACTTGCACGCATCCAATTATTCACGTAGTTACTCCATCCAGATTGAAAACATTCTCTGAGTTATACTCGTGACTGTACATTGTTTGTACGTACTGACTAAGCTATGACGTACTAGCGAAACATAACTATGGACGGCTCTGCTTAAGAAACATGCCACGATGTAGTTTGAGACTCGAACCGAATACGTCTGCTTTCTTGCCCAGAAACTATATTAGCTGCATATAGTACCTTGTACCAGTGATTGTACTGACAAAAACCCTGTAATACGGGTATCATTTGCGAAAATAATAATTATAATATAAAGATAAATGACTAATTTTAAATGAGATTCCGTTATAAGGTTTGCAAATGATGTAGACAACGCCAGATAATTCAGTTGTATACTGTTTATTCAAACACATATATAAGAGGTCAGCCTACAGAAACAACACTAAGAATAGAAATAAATCTTATAAAATTAGCATAACACTTGCGTTAACTACGTTATGAAATTGATAGCAAAATCCCCATTTAAGTAATAATCGATGATGCTCAGACACTAAGACGATTTCGCGATCATACAACAGAAAATAATCGACAGCTCAAAAGAGTTCAAATCATATTCCCAAGAATAACATATCAACACTCGTAAAATTTCGTGTAGAATTAGACACACTGTTGAGCTACAATTCCGGAAGGAAATAGTAAAAAGTTAAAGTTCTTAAACCTGCACTCATTAGTCCTTTCCATAAATAAAGTGCTGTCAAAACGGTCCTATCTAATGGAAGATTTGTAAACATCCAGTCACCATTGGGCTATTTAAAAAAAAGTCACATATTCGTAAATCTAAAGGATTTAACTGCTGCGTTTATCAGTCCCTAGGCTTACAGATCACTTAAACTAAGTTAGGCTAAGGACAACAAACACACCCATGCCGAGGAGGAACTCGAACCTCCAACGGTGAGCAAACGCGCGCTCCACAGAAAAGCGCCTTAGACCGCTCGTCGACTACATCGCGGCTTGGGGCTATTTATCAGAAGTATAAGAAAGTATTAAATAAGTAAATAAATAAACAATCTTTCAGGAGCTTACCAGGTCATGCTACACAATATTTATGTCAAGTTACTAGAAAAATTGACAAATATTCATTAAAAAGTTACACGAATATGAGCACAAGGGAATGCTTGCAATTGTTGAGTTACTGTGGAGGATACGATGACCTGACTAGTTCCACAACAAATTTATACAACAAGTGTAATAAATAGATATAAGTTTGTTTCTTTCAAGATCACAGCTTGAGGTAATTAGCTTTCACCTAAGGTGTAGTTTGCTGAAATTGCAAGACATATTCAAAAGTTGGTAATTTTATATTTAGTTTTGCTGTAGTCAAATATGGTGAAAATTAAGTTTTGTAGTTTTAAAGATATTAAAAATATTGTTAGTTCATGAGATGTGCCAATTTTTTCTGACATCATAGACGCCTACAGAATTGTTGGGAACGTGACAATATGATGTATTATTTAATTATAAGTTAAGATAGTGTCCATATTTTAAGTATCCACATCTCCCTGTCGCTCCAGCTCTGCTTACAAGCACGTGATTTACCCATTTTCGGTGGTTCGCCATTGTTTATCAGTGTCTTATCTGTCTGAAGCGGTTGCTGGGAATAAACTGAGAACTACCCAAATGGTGGCCTGACCATCCAAAACGAAATCTTAACGCCTCGCCCACCTTAATGACTGCCGACCAGCCTCACAAACAATTCCATTAATTTCGATAATTAAGTGACATACAAAGGATGTATCTGTTATGTTACATACGTCCGAGAGTCGACATTGACTTGTAGAGAATAGGGCGACACGAAATATAGGTATTGTGAGAAAAATATCAATTTTCATGGTGTACCTCGATACTCGTAACTGTGAGAAACTTTCCAAAGGCGTCATCGGTCTAACTGTCCATGACCTGGATCCAGATTCGAAACTCCAGCATGGTAATTTTTAGTTACATTTTTTATGCTTTTCATAATATTCTGATATTTTAATACCGTTTCTTGCCTTATATTGAAGTAGAGCTCTGGGAAGTGTGATAAATATTCAATTAAGTGTGTTATTTATTTATTTACCGCTATTTTATTTGTGATACACTACGCAAAACAATAAAAATAAGAAATATATAAGATAAAAAACTTCTAATGTATACTATTAAGTAATTACAATTACAATCCGTCTATTCGTCAGAGTTTTCACCGCCAATAGCGTGACATTCATCGTAAAGACAACTAAAACATACATATATCTCACACCGTGTAGAACACACGAAAGACATATTGCCACAGTCACATGTTATCGTAGATATCGTTCGAGGAAAACATGCTTGATTTATAATATTATATTTATTGCCACAGTCACATGTTGTCCTAGATATCGTTCGTGGAAAACATGCTTGATTTATAATATTATATTTATGATATTATAGCATATTTTGAAAGACAGGCGTGGACATCCGGTTATGGACCAAGGCAAGAATTTCATTAGCATCTGCTCTATCATGAAATTCTCTGCACTTGTGTGATTTGGCATGATTTTGAATTCTTGTGATAAAATTCTTGTCCTGCCGAAACAATAAAACGTCACAAGATAAAAAAAAAAGAAAGGTGCATTTCAGCGGTACCAATTTAACAGTGCAGGTCGGTTGAGCGTTATCATCGACAAAAGTCCTGCCGTAGACCGTCATGTCTGTCTGACCACCGCATGAATCTAATTTAAAGTAAACATTTTTTCTCTGCACATAAGGTGTGAGCAATATTTTTGTTTTGTTGTTTGTATGACAAGTTTCTTTCTACTGGCTGTGAGAACGCTGACGAACAGATATATACTATAGAATATACTATATAATTCTATGCAGTGGTGCCAGAAAATTTAAGAGGTGCAACAGGGGACGGTTGGACGAAAGAAGTATGATAGACTCCTAAATGTAGTCCCTATGTCCGTTGTGGAAGACTTGCTTGAGTTAGCTTCTCTCATGCGACAAATTGTGAGAGAAGAATTACAAGTTTGCGCTCGCCATGACTGTTGAACCAAGCGAGTACCAGATTATGGCCGTGGTTGTCAGTCCTGTTCGTCATGAGGAAACCGACACTGCTGAGGAAGACGGATTTCAAACATTATTGCCTGTCTGTCCCGCCAGACCTACCCGACGTGAAGTATGGCCTCGCCGTACTATGACTTACGCTGCAGGCGCCAAACGGCAGCCTAGAAACCGACCGACACGGCCACAACCAACTCCCTGGCAACTATGACTGCCCCAGGTAATAATCCTCCCTGGACGACAGTCACTAAGATTTCGGGAAATCTCATTGAAGATATCATCGAGGACCAAATTTTCGGGACTGGTCGATTCAGGTGCTTCCTTCTCTGCATTGTCGAATAATCAACGCCGCAAACTAAAGAAAACAATGTTCTATGATACTAGAGTAACTGTGCTGAAGGTCGCAAATGGAAAATACGTCCAGCCAGCAGGAACATGTGTCGCAAGAGTAACTGTCAACAACAGAATACAGCCATATGAATTTTTCGTTTTAACAGAATGTAGCCATAACGCCATCCTCGGATGGGACTTCCTTCGGGCATCCGAGGTTGTCATTGACTGTGGAAGAACAAACTGAGGAAGCTGTTCCGACGAGTACACGTAACAGGTACTACCCGGAGGGGTTATGTGATTGTTTGCTGTTGAGAATGTTGAAATCCGCCGATAACAATGAGAAGAGTTGCAGTCAGGAGCCGAGATGACCAACTGAAATGTGAAGTGCTTGACGATCGCAAAAAGCTAATTAATATAACGAAGGAAACCTACATTCCAGCGGCTATAATGAGCATTATAAGTGATCGGTGAGAGTTTTGGATCACTAATTTTCATGAACAATCGCAACTCTTCCTTAAGGGAATGTGTCTTGGAACAGCTGAACCAGTCCTGGACGGTGAGGTCAAGGTCATCGACGAAGTCTCACGATCAGCTGTTACTGCTGAAAACGCACTAAAGGAAACTACTATAGAATTGCATATAGGGCCCGGTCTGACCCAGGGTTAATGTCAGCAGCTGTTGACCATACTATACAAATGTGTAGGTGCATTCTGGGACAAGCAGAAGAGTCAAATGAAACGGCTCACGATAAAACACCATATCAATACTGGCGATCGTATACTGTTCATAACAATTGTCGCCAGCAGAAATACGGATGTAGCACGATGACATTTTTCAACCTTCAGAGAGTCCTTGGTCGTCTCCAGTGGCCTTTGTGAAGAAGAAGGATGGCACATGGCGTTTCTGTGTCGACTATCGGCGGCTGAACAAAACCGCAAAGAGCGATGTCAACCCATTGACGCGCATTGACGAATTCTTAGACTGCTTCTTAGGACGTACAGATTTCTCAATCATGGACACGCAAAGAGGTTACTGGCAAACAGAGGCTGACAAAGCTGACTGGGAGAGCACTGCATTTATTACACTTGACGGCCTCTGTGAATTGAAAGTCTTGCCGTTTGGACTATGTAATACCCCATCCATATGCGAACCCATGCTAGACAACTTGCATAAACATATGAAACGGGCGACGTGTCATTTTTATCTAGATAACATTTTCGTTTTCTCAGGGACATTTGCGGTACATCTAAGCCGGCTGCCAACCGTATTGAAGTGTGTTCAGACCGCGGATATCTGTGCTTAATCCCAAAGAAGTGTCTCGTCGTCACCAAAGAGTTAACAAACCTGGGGCACCTAGTCAACAGAGATGGTGTTCACCATCATCCAGATAAAAAAAAGTGCAGTCACAGAATTTCCAACTCCTCAGCACATTCGTGACGTGAGAAGTTTTCCCGAGCTGTTTCATAAAAGTTTTTTTTGTAAAAGACACGTCAATTGCAAGAAATACTGCACGGAAATGCCAAGTTTTACTGTGATGCGGTGAAAGAAAGAGCTTTCCGGGCAAGAAGAAAATGCGGAAACCGCACTTCACACTGACGTTTAAGGCTATGGGATTGGTCCAGTACTCGTACAAATTCAGAAATTCAGGAAGGTAAATCAAGGGCACTCTCAAAGTCTGAAATAAACTACTCTACAACCGAGAAAGAAATCCAGGAGTATGATGTCACAGTGATGTTAAAAAACGGGCGCCAACTCAAGGACGCCGACTGCCTATCGAGAAATCCATTAGCGGAACACAACAGCATGGGTGATATGTCAACCCATACTGGGTTAGGTGACATTACAACTCAACAGAGGGAAGATGCAGCTTTATTAGAAACCATAGAGGCATTGGACAAAAGAGAACGGACCAAAGGAGAGTTTCAACTGATAAACGGGGCATTATATAAGAGCAACTTTGATCCAGTGGCCCTCAAATAACTACTGGTGGTTCCAGCTTATCACCTGCCAGCTATTCTCAAGGATTTACACGATGCTCCAATATCAGGCCTTCTGGAATTCGTGAAGACCCTAGACAGAATCAGCCGCAGGTACTACTGGCAAGGTCTCTATCGATCAGTTAAGCACTATGTGCGTCACTAAAGGATTGGCAGCGATGCAAGCATGAGCCGCAATTACCTCCAGGGCATCTGGTACCAATGCCACTTGCTGCAGGTCTATTCCACCGGATTGGAATCAACCTTTTAGAGAGGTTACCGAAGTCAACAACTGATAAACGATGGATAATAGTCTGCACTGACTACCTCACCAAACCTGTGCCGACAGCAGAAGCTCCAGACATCGAAAAATTTGTTGTAGAAGGCATTATCTTGAAGCATGGTGCACCACGTGTGATGATATCTGATCGTGGAAATGTATTCCAGTCAAAACTAGTATCAGAAGTAATATCACGTTGCAGCAATGTCCACATAATAACAACTGTCTACCATCCTCAGACAAATGGTGTTACAGAACCGATTAATAAGACGTTACGAGATATGCTATTGATGTGCGTTTTGTCGTGACATTTGCTTATAATACAGCAAGACAAAATGTCACAGGCTTCACACCGTTTTTCCTCCATGGTTCTGAAACTGAGTCGACCATGTATACGATGTCCCCTGTCCAACAGGGTGACACTCAGGACGAGTATGTGAAACGGCTGACCACCAGGGTCGAAGAAGCAAGATAGCTGGCTGGCATACGGACACTGGATACCCAGGAGAAGGAACATCAGCGATATAATGACAATCACCGACCTGTTGTGTTAGCCAGGAGATATGGTAAGGATTTTTACCTTGTACGCAAAGTTGGGCTATCAGAAAAGTTACTGAAGCGATACTTTGGTTCATAGTGGGTTATATGCCGCCTGTCAGACGTCACATACGAAATCGACGATTATGAGCCGTCATCAGAACGAAAATGATGAAGTGGCCTTGTCCACGTCCTCCGTATGAAGCCTTACCACGATCCCAAAGAGCTGACAGATGGAAACGGAATCTTGTTCACGGACTATAAAGACCATTATAATGATGACGCCACGATAGGAGGGTCTGTCAGCGGTCATCGTCACTGCAAGGAAGGCGTACAAACAGAATGGAAGGATGCTCCGGATCTGCCACACAGAGGACCCATGACAAAATTAAGATCCAGGACACTGCAGCCGGCTCCAAAGGGAGCCTTACACCTGGTCGCTCTTTATTCAGAAAGGGGAGCAATGACGCGAGTCTTCTGTCGGGAAACGTGGTGCAGTGGTTGTTTTGCTGGGGGTCCTTGTATCAAATTTCGTCTCTACCAAATATTTTTTTTTAAATTTTTATTTACTATTTCTAAAATGTTATATTCGTTTCTTATGATTGATGCACTTGTAAGTTCCAGAAAGTTCTATGTATAAATAGCGGAGTAGTCCAATCAGGAGGCATTCTGTTATGAGTGTACGCTTATGTTAACAACAAACCTGTTCCAAGTGTAAAGTGTTGTGCTCTATTAACGACCCATTCTTCGAATTGCAGTTTCAGCGTGACAATATTTCGAAGGTCATGGACGTCATGTTAGAGTGAGAGACTGCTAATGCTTAGTCTCGTCGAACTGATGGTACTATGTTGTGGTGTCTCTAATAAGCCATATGAGAAGACTCGTCAAAATCACGTAGAATAGACTAGGTCTCACAACCATCAGAAAATTGAAATAATTTGTAACATTGTATCACAAAATAGTAAGGGAAAGTGAGAAATATTCCTATTTTTAGCATACAGGAACGGTAGAGTGGCAAATAGTTCTGCAAGTCAGCAATTGCCATTGTACATTGACTGTTAGAATTCCAAGGATTACAGTTACTCTGCCGGCCGCGGTGGCCGAGGAGACTGAGGCGCTTCAGTCACGGTCTGCACGGCCACTACGGTCGGGGGTTCGAATCCCCCCTCGGGCATGGATATTTGTGCCGTCCTAGTTCGTAAGTAGTTCATAAGTAGTTTGTAAGTTTAGGGACTGATTACCCCGTAGTTAAGTCCCATAAGCTTTACAAACATTTGAACAGTTACTCTTTATAGGAGAAAGTGTTAAGATTATGTCAACATTATAAAGTCACTATAGATGTGGACACAATTGTTAGACTTTTATTTATTGGATAGCAGCGCGGCTGACTGAGGTAACGAGGAGCGGAAGCAGAAAATACGAGTTATTCCGCTGCCATCCCTAATTTATGCTGCACCGCCGGAGCTTCTGAAGAATGCCAGCGGCTCTTCTTGAGCGCAGACATCAAGCCCGACAGCGCCACTTAGCGAAAAGAATCAGACTGTATAATATAATGGCCTGGAGTCCGCAACAACACGAGGGCGCCGCTCTAATCAGCTAATAGCACTGTATAAGACGAATGGGATAAAAACAGTGAAGATAAATAAAGTCTTGGGCACAATTCTACCAAAAGGAATCCAAGAGTAAACTGCACCAGAGAACTTCAACAGACGGCCGTGTTTAATATCGATAAAGCACAGTATACCGCAGAAATGACCACTAAGTACTACAGAAGGGAAAAGATAATATGCTGTAGGAAAAAGATCAAGAGAATGATGTATGTTATGTTGCAGGGAGCCACTTAGTCATTAAATATAATATAAAATAATGAAACATAGTGCCCTGAAACAATAGAATTTGTTTCTGAAAATTTATATTTTCTGATGATTTTTTTCATAAATCTACAGAATCATTTAAAGTATAGTTACATTTTAACTATCGACATAGATATATTGAGCGTAGTAAAAGCTCCTTTGTAATCAGATCGGTGTGCCTTAAGCAAAATTCTGTACTTCTTTTTAATTACCGATGACGTTTTGCCTTAGTCGCATCTTCAGAAGACATTTATTCCTTTCCACTGAACAAAAGGAAATCATCTGTATGGCTTGTATTGCATTAATTATTCTAAGGTCGTATTAGAAAATTAGGAAGCATTCAATATCTATGTACTATGGTACCCCCCTCCCTAACCCTCCCCTCCCCCTGCAAAAAGACACTATCTGAACGACTGCCATTGCGTTCTGCCTGATATGCACGCATCCCATATCACGTCCCTGATTTTGTGCTTTCTAATCGCTTCACGCTAAAGTCGTTCGCCTATTCAGAATAGATCCAGTACAGTCCAGCGGCCTAGGAGTGGCTGTGCACTCTAAGGTACCTCACTCTGGAGGGTGCGTCTGCTCCCCATCGGAGGTACAAATGCTCACTCGGCCATAGGTGTGTGTATGTGTTGTCCTTAGAATAAGTTAGTTTAAGTAGTTTGGACTGAAGACTACTACAAATTTAGACCCATACCTTTACAAATATTTGAACTAAAGTGACTATAGAAAGCTAATCTTTATGTAAATTATTCAAGATGTAAATCAAAGCCTCCAGCAATTAGAAGTACTTTTCCTCTCTGAAACGTTTTCACACAACTGAGAAAGGTACTTCCTGTGGCATGCAGTTGTGTATAAACCGGTTATTGAATTAACAAGATAGTGGAAACTCAATTAAAAGAAGCAAAAACTGTATGGAAATGTAACTATTAACAAATGTGTGGAATAGTGGAGTTTTCACCACAAGTATCAGTTCGCAAAACTGAAGAAGAAACAAAATTACTTCCTTTAAATGAAACAGGAACGCAAAAAACACCCATAGCCCACACTAACAAATAACAAAGTGACTTAATGAAAAATCCTAATACCCAATTTGATGATAAATAAGTAAAGTCAGACCTATTAGTCTAATTTGTTCACTAGCAGTGAGATTTTTGAACCTTTATCTGGATGTAAGTATGCTATGCCTGATCAGGAATAAACCCCAACATCCATTCTGTTCATGAATAGACTTCAAATCTCAAATGTTAAAAGAATTGAGGATGTCTGCATGCCTGGCTAGAAACAAGGGGACTAATCATTGTTATTGGTAATGGATGAGGACACATTAAAAATTAACTTTCACTAGGAGTATCGTGTGGTTTGTGTAGGGCATCAAATGACATACTGAATATTTTTGTGCTGGCAGAGATTCAAATGTATATATGTGCTTTCCATGGGGACTTACAGGAATCTGCAGTTTCAGAGGAAGTAACGAAATTATCCGACTATGAGGTTCTGAATGGGCCGTATACGGCGAAAGAGAAGGTTCGAATTCGAACCTTAGGCCTGCATTATAATTTTCTACATCTCAGGTTAGAATAAGAGCCATATGACCTTAAATAACCATTGGTTTGTGAAGTAAAATGTAGTTCTGCAATGGGAGGAAAGCTTTCTGGCGATGGAGTTGCTGCTGTAGTGGAGCGGCAGAGTGCATTAAGGCACTACGCTGCAATGTGCGAGGCCGTTCCCCATCACGAGTTTGAATCCCCCTCGGGCATGGATGTTTGTGCTATCTTCAGTGTAAGGTAGTTCATAAGTAGTTTGTAAGTTTAAGGACTGATAACCCCGCAGTTAAGTCCCATAAGCTTCACAAACATTTGAACACAGTTACTGATTCCTGAGTATTCCACCTGTTACTATCAACAACAAATCAAATATCTACTAGTACTTAGCGAAATGGTTTTTGTTTATTTTGTACTATAGTGTGAGAGATGCCGCTATTTTCACACCCTCTCATTAAATACATTCATACTCCAATACACCCACTAAATTAATTTAAGGTTTGTTTTCAGAGGTGTTATGCAGTGAACGATAGTACTTAGCTTGGTTTTGGGAAATTTTAGTGTGAGGAGATGGGCTGCTGGTCAACAACATGTTATTTACTTCTCAAAGCACGGTTTGTTAGTGAAATCGGAAAGCCTGGAGGGCATGTTGCCACAACTTAGCACAGCTTAGTCCTCAGTCGATGACAGCGTTCTTAGTACAAAGAAGTCTGTAATGGGGAGTGTCTGTTCAGAATATACGTCTGTACATTCTTCGCGAGCGACGGTCTGGCCCCACTGTCGCTTGAAACAGGCACCACACTGTGCCTAGAGGCCTACAGAGACTCTGTGTCTGCGGCTCAGTGACAGATTAATCCCTTTAGCGACAGGTGCAGCTTATTCGCCAGTCTTCATTTGGAAGTGGAGTGAGTGCTTCAGCGAGGACTGCCACTTCAGACAATCCGCCAGTGGCGACCTCCAAATCATACACACAGGTGTTCAACATCGATGAGAAGAGTAGGTGCAACAATCGCTTTACAAGCAAAATAAGACACAGTGATTTCATCTGTTAAAATGCCATAGAAACAGTATTACTCCATGTGGACCTTACAGGAACGCTTTTAAGAGAAGGGATGTAGAGGCGACCGCCACCGATTCTCATGGACAGCATGTAGGGAAGTTTGGTCAGCGTCTAAACTTCAAGAGGAAACCTACACTTAGGAGTTACAGTTTATAATCTGGAGAGCAAACTTGTCTTTACCTTCGGCAAAGCGAGACTTAAACATTGAAGTTCTCTCTGGTCTCCATAGTGGGAACCAGCCGTGCTTAACAGTTTCAACTTTGCTGCCACACAACGATCATCATGACAGAAGACAACCCTCAATAGCAGCATCATGGCGTGCTACTGAGACGATGGGCAACAACCTTGGTGACGTATCAGCAGCCTCAGCTGGTAATTACAGTCTGTTGACCATGGTTCGTTGCCTAGTACCTAGTAAATGCATGTTCAATTCCGTATACTGTCGTAACATCTCTTATAACGTGAAATAACGAGTTACTTGGTTACTAAAAGTGAACGCTTTGCATTATCCTCATTTCTCCATTTTGCCATGTACAGACTTTGTACATAACAAATCTCTATTAAAGCTTATTGTTTGGTGATAATTTACATTCATGTTTCTTTGGTGTCAATAAATGTGTTCTACAGTCTCTTTAAAAAAAATCTGTTTTCAAGAAAACTCATTATTTCAGTTAGTTTATAAGTTTTTGGGTGGGTGATAAATTATTTGATGAGCACCATTGTGTCCAATTCCATCTTTGAGTTCGAATTAGGACAGCTCCATTCTTTCATATACACATTTTACTTTATTTCTCGTTCATGCAATATCTGATGCCAACATCACTTTTAAGAATTATACAGGCCTGTTGCTCATATGTGACACCAATTGCTATAAATTCATACATTCTTTTTAAATACCCCTTCCAAATGAAACTAAACATTCTTGATTTGGCGATGGCAGAGGTGATATTGATATCACATACTGAATCAATGTTTAGAGGCATATTTTCTATCTCCTTCAATTTAATATCTGTCAAATAAAATTAATACGATCATGCTTGTCAAAAATATACATGTGAAGGGGGGAATAAAAGCCACATATCGCATATATCAAACTACATGTGATCCACCAGATTACTATGGAAATAAACATCAAACTTGTGATGGTTTTGTAATGTAAGATGTGCTTAGCATACATACTAGGGGTGATGAAGAAAAGGTGGTATTCAATGAAATTAGATTGACGATAACCAACCTTTTGACACAATTATACTAGTCTGTAGTCAGTGGAATGGAAAGATTACTCTAGTCATCATATTGTGATGAGAGTATGTTAAGAATCATTATTATCTAGAGGGGCTGGTGGTACATGTATGCTAAAGAACATTTAAGGCATTTTACTCATTTTTAAAAGAAGTTTCCGAAACAAGCTACAGTGCTGTTCAACATCATTTTGGCGACTGTTCTAACGTGGAACTCGTTAATTTTAAATGGTACAAAACCACTAATCTACTTGAGAACTATCGGACAGTCTCCGATAATATGAAAGAATGCCTTCCTGGAAGTGGGCAAAGGCACAAGGAATGGTCATGTGTTTTAAGGCATCATGCTACAGACAGGTCTACCATTCGCACTGGAGGTTTGAGTCCATTGGAGATTTGTGTGTGTGTGTGTGTGTGTGTGTGTGTGTGTTGTCCTTAGTATAACTTACTTCAAGTATTTTGTAAGTCTAAGTACTGATGGGTATAGCAGTTTGGTCCAATAGGTTTAAAATCATTTGAAGATTTGAAGCTCATTAATACCATCTGACAGAGTAATTTTGTAAAGAATTCCCTATTGATTTTCAATCTGGGGAATTGCTCTCTGTCACTGAATAGCTAAAAAATGTACCTTCATCGATATTGGCTTCTCAGCCAAATGGAAATTCACATGCCAACACCAAGCCCTAGTCCAAGAAAATACTTGTGGTATAGGGCTTTTTCTTATTGCCACAATAGTTTTATGATCAGGTAAATCGAAATGTAACAGTTGAGATGAGGAATTGTTATTCCATGACACAAAAATTAGCCCCTTAAACCCTATTTTAAAACTATTTTTAGATCATTTATTATCAAAAGCAGTTATTGTCAATATTTTCAAAATGATAGCACCAGGAAAAGGTTTATGCACAAATGACACACTTTTGTATTATTTACCCCACTGTGACATGCGCAATGTTTTACCTCTAGTACACATATGTTGACTGAGAGTCCACATTGCATTCTATAGCATTTTCGTGAAGAATTCTGACATTACACTTTGGAAATATAATATTTTCGACTCTGAATAACATAAATAAGACACTTAATTTGTACACATAATGTATTTGAGCATCACTAGTGTACATAAAATATTTTATCTCAAAACTGTTAAACAAATGAGAACACTAACTGTACTCTCTGAAATTTATGTTCATTCGGTTTCTCATTTTCCTAAAAATGCATATTAACCAACAGTTATCATAATGTAGTTCAGAAAACTATTCTGAAAACTCAAGTGTTGGCTTCAATGTGATTTCAGGTGAATCATTCATGGTGGTTGCTATTTTAACTGTACTCACTGCACACATATGCACCGACATGTTCCAGGTATACAAATTTTATTCCATGGACTGCAGGAAAATATCTTCAGTCTGATTTTATTCCTGTAAGTTGCATCTTCTTCAGGTTGTTGTTTGTGTTAATGTAGGAAAAGCTTTAGCTGCCGATAATTCTAAAATTTCGAGATACTATTCTAGATGTTCACTGGAGTATTTAGAAACTTGATGTACATTGCCATATAATTATGCAACAATTCTTTGGGAATAAATTTTACAAAGTATTTTCTGGGAATTGTTGAATCAGATTGGGTCTTATAAATTACATGTCCATTCATGACAGAAATATTTATAAGAGACGAAAAATTATAAATGGCCATCTTCTGTTAGTTCCTGTCACAGATTATGTACATATCATCTCATCAACTTTATCTACATCACATTTAGTCTCATTGTAAACTGTTATGCATTCTGGCTTTCACTTTTTCAAAGCACTTTCTATACTGTCATCATTATGTGAAGTACACTGTGCCAGAACAACCTCATCTCTCTTACCTTTATATGAACACAGTGTCACATTCTTACTAAATGCATAAATACTGGATTCCACAGGACTATTTTTTGCTACTGTCATAAATGGAGGAATTTTATGTTCATCTTTCCGAATTGTTCCAACTGTTGGTAGCCTGTCATTTTCCAATTAGTAAACTGCAACTGGAATTGAAAATCAATGATTCCATTGAAATGTACTGATTGATTCCATCAATCGCAATTTGTCTTTTACCATCATTTGCACTCAAAGCTACTCTATTTAATTTTACTGTGTATATCATATTTACAACTTGTAATTAAATTTGTTGATCTATATAATTCACTGTTATTGAATGAGCATCCATTATTATCGACAATTAATACTTTATTCATTACTACTGATTTCTTGTTATTTCTCTTTTTCATGAACACACCGCACATGTATTGTGGCCCACAATCCTACAATTCAGACATTATTTAACCATTATATTAAACTTTCATTTCACCCAAAAATATTTTATTCCTTAGTGGTATATTGTATATGTTGTTACATGGATAACGACTAGTATCATAGTGCTCAGTCATATTTTGTGTAACTTTATAAATGTCGTCTGTTTTTATATTTATACATAATGATCAGTATCTTGATAACACAATAAATATTTGTATCACTTTTGGTTTCTGTACATCATAATGGAATTTCTAAATGAATTATTCTCACAAATCTAATATACTCATAGCAAAAAGGTTATTTATTAAATGTAATTTTCCTTTTACTCATATGAACAGGTACCACATATTTACTTGAAATTTGGTTTAGCTAATAATTTATCAAATATTGTACCATTTGATGCTAATATTATATTTACTCTATGAAGTATATTTTCTATTATTTTCGCAAAGAAATTCTTACACATGAGTTTATAGAGATTTTTCTCAAAATCATTATTCTCCTTCAGACTCAGATTTGTATTTAAATCGATATATATATCGTTCAAGCAATCACTTTGCCTTAATTTCAGAGGATGATGTATATTACTTAATTTGACTCAAACTGTATATATTATATAAATTTGTAAAATAAATTAAATATTTGTATTTACCAATTAATGTTTTTAATAATTGAAACCCTTTTCAGGTGCTAATGGTTGATCTTTATGTTTGTCTTGTAAATCAGCTGCATACTCTAAATCAGCTTTAAATATATTTCCATATTCACAATTACATAATATTATCATCAGATATTATAAGCATCTAAGTACATTGAATAGTTTAATTCTATATTTGAATCGTTTCTCTAAAATTATCAGATACATCTGCCACCAATTGTACATTTGTTTTTAAATATTAATCACGGTATTCATGCATATTCTAAATTTAAAATTTTTCCCAAATTAATTATGCATGTAGATAAACTGCAGTAGTTATATCTTCATAAGTAAATTTACTATTTAATACTTTTTTAAATATTAATTGTATTTTATTGGTTCAGTTCTAATTATCCTTAAAATTGTTACATGGACAATTATTTGTATCATAGTGCTCAGTCATATCTAGCAAATCTTTATAAATGTCATCTGTTTTAATATTCTCTATGTAATTATCAGTATCTTGATAACACAATCAATATTTGTATCACTTTTACTTTCTTTACATCATTATGTGCCAACAGTCTCAGATTAGCTCCATCTTTCTGCATCAGTTCAAAAGAGTTACCCTGCCCTTAGCGAAAACCCAGTCCCACATTCATTTCTCCAATCCTGCCTAAACTATGGAATCCCTCTGAATGAGCTAGACATTAATATTCCTTTTTCTGGATGCCATACGTCCTTTAACAATGACCTTCTCCTTTTCAGATTCCACTAGTCCTTGTCCCTCACACCATGGCCTTGGCCGAATTTAAGTTGTGAGGGTTTTGTAATCTTTTATTGTGTATGTCAGCAGCTCAGGGAGCATCTTTACGATGAGTTGTTATCTATCCTCCATTATTAACGTATCCTAGTAATCAGACTGATAAATTCCTTTTCTTGCAACTACATCTTTATCTTTGCAAAAGAACACTTTTGTATTTTTTGTTGATCCCTCATCACATAAAAAGTTAGGCATTAATCGAAATGTATCAACGAATATCATTTTTATGTTTTATTTTGTTTACAATAAGTAATTTATTTGTCTCTATTATTCGGTATAAACACTATTACTTCATCATTTTATCCAAGTTCTCTTACAAACAATTGAGAATCATAATCAGTTAGGATGTTGGTAATAAGGCATAACTTTTGGTAACAGATAATTGAACTTACAATAGCTATATGCAACTCCTCTAAATAGACCCATTAAATGATCATAGTTGAAAACTTTTACAGTATTTAAAAAAAATTATTTTGATCTTCTAATGTCATATAATCATATTCGCATATCTCTTTATATTTTTGCATTTTCTTTTATCTGTGTTGTTTCGACTTCTAAATAACCACAACTGATCATTAAAATCATGTATATACTTTTTCAAAATCATGTTTAATGTCATAAAATTAGTAGCTTTTTCATATAACATACCTTCACCAAATTAACATTAGAATATGCTCTTCTTTCCTCTTATGTTAATGGTTTTGTTAGTTCTCCTTCTGAGCTTCTATTCAATCTTTTCTACTTCTTCCATAATCGTCTTAATATATCTGATTTTAGAATGAACACCTCTTTACACAACTGTATCTATTTAACGTCCATAAACATACTTTATACAGTAGCAGAATACACATGTTTCATGATTCAGATACTCATTGTATGTGATTCATCAAGATTAGATTTACATGTTTTAATTTTCTGTGAAACCTCACAGTAGATTTCACAGAATGAACTTTCCTTATATGTTTACAATTTTAAATTTTATGTATTAATCTTTATTAGCAAATGTCATGTTAACTTATGTGTTTTGGAGCATACTTGTATTCGTGTATTTAGATAAGCTTTCAAGTTAAAGGGTTTTCACACATTTTTACATTATTAATTAAGTATTACCATGATGTAATGTTTCCTGAGTTGTAAATAAAGTGATCATCCCTTCAACACTAATGTATTTATTCCTTGCTTTTTTCCCTAAGGACCTAGAACTTACATAAACTTATAACTTTCCAGTAATGAGAAATAGTTTAAAATCACTTTTAACCAAGAGTCTATTTTAAAATAATCTTTTAATAGCTTTTATATAGGAGGTTTAGTTGATGTCATATTGAGTTGTTGCTCTTTAAATTTGGATGTTGTTTTCAATATTAGGTGTTTGTAGCCTGTTTTGAAATATATTTTTAATTCAATGATGATTCTGAGTTTTTCTTTTATAAGCTTCTTTCAATATATCTGCAGCAAATGGAAATAATGTTTAAATATTTTGAATCGATTCTAACAAATTGGTGTCATTTTATTAAGAATATCTCTATGATTTAAATGTTTAAGTAATGCTATCTACATACATACTCCGCAATTCACTGTAAGGTGCATGGCGGAGGGTACAGTGTATCACTACTAGGCAATTCCTTTCCTATTCCACTCCCAAATAGAACGAGGAAAAAGAATGCCTATATGCCTCCGTACAAGCCTTAATTTCTCTTATCTTGTCTTTGTGATGTAAGTAGGTGGCAGCAAGATCGTACTACACTCAGCTTCAAATTCCAGCCCTCTAAATTTACCCAACGGAAATTCACGAAAAGAACATCGCCTTTCCTCCAGCGAACTCCAACTGAGATGTCGGAGCATTTCCGTAACACTCGCGCATTGGTCGAACCTACTGGTAACAAATGTAGCTACTCGCCTCTGAACTGCCTCTATGTCTTCCTTTAAACTGATTTGCTGCGGGTTCCAAACACTTGAGCAATACTCAAGACGTGGTGGTACAAGCGTTTTATACACGGCCTCCTTTACAGGTGAAGTACATCTTCCCAAAATTCTCCCAATAAACTGAAGTCGGCTGGCCGCCTTACTCACAACTGTCCCTACATGTTCGTTCCATTTCATATTGCTCTGCAATGTTACACCTAGATATTTGAACGATGCTACAGCATCAATAAGCTCACTACTAATGCTGTATTTGAACATTATGGGATTGTTTTTCCTACTCATGCGCATCACATTACATTTTTCTCCCTTGAGAGCTAGCTGCCAGTCTTCGCACCAACTAGAAATTTTGTCTCTGTCATCCTGTATGCTATTACAGTCAGTTCAAGACGACACCCTCCCATACACCATACCATCATCAGCAAACAGCTGCAAATTACAACTTACTTTGTCCATCAGATCATTTATATAGATAGAAAATAATAGAGGTCCTATCACACTCCCCTGGGGCACACTTGATGAAACACTCGTCTCTTATGAACACTCGCCATCGAGAACATTGCACTGCGTTCTATTACATACGAAGTCTTCCAGCCAGTCACAAATCTCTGAACCTATTGCATAAGCTCGTATCTTCGTTAGTAGTCTGCACTGTAGCACCACGTCGAACGCCTTTTTGAAGTCGAGAAAAACACAATCCGCCTGTTGCCCTTCATCTATGGCTAGCAAGATGTCATGTCATAAAAGGGCCAGCTGAGTTTCACATGAACGATGTTTCCTAAACCCATGCTGATTCATAGAAAGAAGCTTTTCCGTTTCAAGGAAATTTACTATATTCGAACTGAGAATATTCTCTAAAATTCTACAGAATACTGATGTCAACGATATTGGCCTGTAATTGTGTGGGTCAGTTCTCTTTCCTTTCTTATGAACGGGAGTCACCTGCGATTTTTTCCAATCAGTAGAAACTAGAATTAAAGATTCGCGATAAATGCAAGGTAAGTAGGGGCCCAATGCTGCAGAATAGTCTTTGTAAAACCGAACTGGTATTCCATCTGGACCAACAGACTTTTTCGTATTTGGCTCTCTCAGCTGCTTCTCTACACTGGAAATACCTATTGCTGTGTCCCCCATTTTGGAGTTAGTACATTTTGAACTTCATAAACACTTATTGATGATGGATCTTTATTTTCAACATTCAACATTATTATATTCATCATCAAATGACTCTGTAGAATATGAAAACACTGATTGATATTACATACACTCCATTAAATCACTAGTAACTAGTTTAGAGTAATGATTCAGATTTTAGCTTTTAAATGTAGCCGTTAGCTTAATAATCTCCATTGTTGTTAGCCTCTTTTATTATATCAAAATATAAGATTTTCTTCTCCATTTATATGGATAATACTTAGTTGTTTTTGTAAAGTAGACCCAGTTAAATGAAACTATAAATACATATAATTATTATTGACAATATTTACTAGCTGTAAATAATCAAACATCTATATATTAAGAAAACAACAAATATTATTCTTTTTTCTAAAGATATAGACAATACTTAGTATATATATTTTCACAGCTAAATACTCTCATATTGTGTATATATATATATATATATATATATATATATATATATATATATATATATATATATATATATTGTTTAGAATATATATTATTCAAAATAGTCATTACAATATATTGCTAAATAATGAAATTGTATAGATGTCCAATTATTAAGAGTACGTTGAAGTGAAAAAATTATGTCATTTCGTAAGATTAAGATAAATAATTATGAAGTATGATATATTGTAAAATAAGATTACAATTGTTTTATTCTAAAGTAAAATTGTGTTCTGTATATAATATTTTGATCAATTAAGATATGTATATTATAAAGTATGGTATACTGTAAAAATATTAAAATTCTGTATAAAACTGAAATTCTGGTATTATATAATTTCAAAATATTTTTCAGATTATGACATTAACTACACATTTTGGTGTCACCTATTTAGAAGGCATAACTTCTAAAACCTGGACCTTTTTGTCTGATCCACCATTTCTTTATATCCAACACCCCACGAATGACAGTATTATTGTGTTATTTGTAATAAAAATATAAGGATTCTTGGTATCATAACAAAATCCAATATCAAAATATATTTTCCGTAAATTAAATGTTGCTTCTGTTACTTGTAATGCTATTTTAGATTTCCTCTGTTCCATTTATACACATTAATACTACAGCAACCAAATAAGTCTGTCATACCACATGTAAACATTTTTATAAAATTCGATGTATCTTCACAAAATTCACCATAATAATAACATTAACACTTCTGTAAATACATAGTTACTCACTTGAGTATTTTGATTCTCTGGTTATTACAAAAAACCAAAATCGTCTAAATATATCATTGTTTTACTTGCATCACCCGCTTCTCTTGTTTTCACTAATAAATGCAATAGAAGTAGCTTCATTTATACCCTTAAAATCAATTTATAATAGTTATATTCTCAACACTGACACATAAGGTGGAAGGATGGAGGAAGCTTAGGGTTTAACATCGCGTCGACAGCGTGGCAATTTGGGATGGAGCTTATGCTAAGATCTTTGTGGAAGGATGGGGGAGGAAATTGCTCGTGCCTTTTGAAAGAAACCATCCTGGCATATGCCTAGAGCGATTCAGGGAAATCATTGAAAACCTAAATCAGAATGGCCAAAGGTCACTGATACATAAATATATGATTGTAAGTGAAGAAAATTCCCAATCATCATATTCATCACATAAGGTAACTGATTCTTTAAAATTAGACATTTCTTAGCATTGTCATTGTAAAAAATAATTATATATATTGAATAAATTTCTTTTAATTGTATGTTACGATATCTACAATTATTTCCAATTAGGAATATATGTTCTAGTGTTAAAGAATGGTTAAGATATCTATTAACATCATTCATTAATAGCAAAGTCACCACTTATTTGTATTGATCTCTATTGGCTTGGTGCAGGTTCCTTAGCCTTTGATAATTTAACAGTCACGTGATTTATCCATTATGTTACTCCAAATTGAGTACAAGTAGCCACCACTAAATTATAGTGATTTTTAAAAAAAGGTTTGAAAAAATTATAATTGAAAAATGCATGTAACATAATAAAATGTCATTGATGTTGAAGAACATTATGATAGAGTTAACGATGAAATAGGTTACCTGAAAAGTTTTATATATGTAAATGACGATAATTCCAAATACATCAAATTTGATGATGATATGATATCTATAATTTTGATTCATAGTGACTACACCAAACAAGTGTGTGTTATTGTTGATAAAATTATCCATAAATGCACCACCATGGATATAGCAAAAGAATAGAGGAATCTGAGGTGTCAACTTCTTCATATATATTCTTACAAGCACTTCAATATAATATAAACCTGTATAATTTGTTATATGTGTTTCCTTTTAATTCATATGTAATTGGATCTGAAAAGATAATTTCCAATTAATTAGCAGATTTCCTTTTTAAATAGTCCTATTAATTTATTTATTCACACTTTTTTACCAATAGCATATTTTGTTTATTTGCATACATTACAGTTCTTATACGTCTAAGATTTTGATAGTTAACAATAATCATTGTTATTGTTCAATGTATCACATTATTATATTCATATACTTATGTTGAAACCAATTCTATAGACTTTCAATATCCTTCAATAGGTGATTTCTATACTCTTATTTTAACTTCCTATTTATTAATTCAACAACAGCTGCTTTTAAGTCAGTAGATTTGGTATAATAATGTATATAACATATTTTCATCAACTGTATTAAATTATTATTGTAAATTTCTTTACCAGTATCAGTTTATCATTGTTAGTGATCTAATTTAAAATATATTATCGAATGCATTACAATATTTTCATCTGGTTTGTATTTTATTGGAATTGCTAACATATATTTAGAAAACACATCAATAACAGTTAAGAAATATTTATATAATAATCGTACTTTTGATAATCCATTTACTTTTCTGAAAACATTTCTAATATTCTGCTTGCCATACATCATTTGTTCCAAATGGTTCTGCTTTTCTCCTACTATAATTTATCCTCTTTGCATTATGTAATTTATTAAATATTTTTAAATGAAAAATATGTTTTATGCATAACCTATAAAATATGTTTAAGAAGTATACTCATCATAGATTCATGTTGGATCATAAAATTTCAATCCTCTCTCTTCCATATTTAGTTGTTAGTCTCTGAAAATAATTAGTTTCATTAATATTTTATGCCTTCTGCATTAAAGATGTTTTCCCAATTATACAGATACAAAAGCATTTAATTTTAAAATACTGGTTATTCCTTACATCATATTTTTAATTCAACTACAATGCACCAAATATTTTTTTAATTATTCTATAACTGTTTTACCTTGTTGATTTACAGATACTAGTATTTTAACTATTTGATTTCATGTACATTATCTAGATGATTGGTATCTATTTTTTGAACCCTATCATTAAATCTTTATAGCTCTTCTGTAAAATTATCAGGGAATAATTCAACATATATAATTCTAAAGATTCAATTATTTTCCTAATTTTTACATCATACACATTCTTTTGTTCCAAAATTTCAATGCCATTCATAACAGTAAATTCTATTATTTGTTCACCACAGACATTATTTTGTAGAGTATTCATTAGATTTATTTATGGTGACAAATAATACTTTGAGAAATAATCTGAAAAAGCTTATCATTCTCTTGGAAAGGAAAATTATTAAAATTACTAAATTCGCTGCTGGACTGATGGCATATTGTTTTATTAACACATTGTAAGCTCTCATTATTACAGCATAATTCCCAGATTATTAACTAGTTTTTCAGCATATTTCCACAAAATGAATGAAACACAAATTGATGTCATTATTTTTAAAATAACATATCTAATGATACCAACACATTCTGAAGTTTCTAAATTAATTATTATATATCAACAATTTTCTGTGTATTATGTATTTCATCAATCATAAATTCAACATGTAAGTGTTTAATTCGTAATTGTTTAGATAATTTATCTATATCAAACTTAATGAATTACGGTAAATATCAGTTATATTATGTAAAGATTTTTACCGTGTACATATTGTTTCCTTTTCCAAATTATGCCTCCTTCTTTCATCTAATTCCGCATTATTTCTACTTTGATTCATAACAGATTTTCCACCAGCAATTCTACCCATAATGGTTAAATAAGGTAATGTAGTTACTAATAGTGTTAGAAAATCATCTTCATCTTGTGTTCATTCATTATCTTCTCTCTTTTTCTTTAAATATTGGATAATATTTTTACAAAAGAGTTACCAAATGATTAGAGTAAATTTCCAGAATTTTCCTTATATCATCTCCTCTATTGCGCATAGTTAAGAATTGATCAATAATATGTAAATGATCATTATTGATTTAATATTTAACTGATTTTGCCTCCACAGTGACTACTAAATATATATGGATTAAAATGTAGTGTTAAAATGCTAATCCATCATGATACAGTGCCAAGTGAGGGGAAAATCATAGTTAAGAATATTGAAATTAGGGTGGCTGTGGACTTTTGTGTACCACACAGTTGCACTTTATTTGAAGCAATTAAAAACTCAGTCACAGTTGGAGGTCTACGTAGATGTGACTTTGTATGCAAGGGATGAAATTCACCTGACTGGTTGTCACAAAGTTTTAAGAGAGAATTACTGTCCAAAGCATTAACTACATCTACAGTGGAATCCTGCCTGGCTGTCTGCTGTGAGAAAATTAATATTGTGCACTTGCGTATTTGATCCATGCTGCTGAGTTTGCTGTCCACACTGCTTTTTCAAACACACATGCAAGGAACGACCTTCCTTATTGCCAAAGGAGCACTGCCCACTGCCTCGTAGCAGCCAGCCAGTCAGCTGGCTGTCACAGCCTGGTCTGCGTGACGTGACATTAGAGATCTGCATTTCACACTTTGCTAAATCCATTGTGTCTTGAGCTTCAACCAACTATAACGCTGTATCTAAAGAAGGATCAGGCTGTTTCAAAATTGCAGCCCAAATTCTGTCAACACTAATATTTTGCGTACTTGCATCTCATAGCATAACATCACTATAGGCTTGTCCATACTGGCACCATAATTCTCAGTGTCTTGTTAAACCTAGTAAATCCACTATCCACAGTTTCCTACCAACTGTAGACAGGAAAAAAGCTTGACGTTTGGTACGGGGTAACTGATGAGGCTCCATGTTGTTTTGTAATTTAGCCAAATACTCGGACCATTCCTCCCGCTTGACGTTAAAACTTAGAAACAGCAGGATGGCTGCTGGAGGCGGTGGCTGATGTGTTACTGACGCCAGATGTTGTTGTTGTTGTCCTAAGTGCTGCTTCTATTGCTACGTTAGTCACAGTAGTCAGCAATGCTTGTATTTGCTGGACCTGTAACTTAAAACTCTGCATTTGGACCCATTCTGTGCTGCAGAAGCTATGAGTGAAAATAATTTCATTACGCATGAACGTAAATCAAAACAAGCGTCTCATTGAGCATCAGGCCCATCAAAATCTATTCATATTGAAAGTTAACACATGCTGAAATAGAAATAAGGGAGGGTGGGCAGGAAAAACAAATGCACTTATTTCCTGAAGACACGTATATATACGACAGCAGACACCAGTCGAGTATCAAGAAGTAGGTTTTGTAAGTTGTGTCTGCGGTCTGGAGAGAAAACCAGACCTCCACTCTCCAGTGTATATGCCAGATGACGGCTGCCAATCGCGGTCCTTGCAATTACCAACAATTTATGTTTTTCAGATTACTAATTTGAGACTGCAAATGGCCTACTCCAGACAAAATTGTGAGGCCTGGCAGGAGCCTGGTTCCAATACATTTGATGACACAGATGTCGCAAAACTCAGAAAAGGTCTATTTGTGGACTTTTGAGGAGGTTCACTGACCCAACTCACTGGCGAGGCGACAGGAATGTCGAAGCCCTTCACTTAACACGAAGCAAGAGATTGACAGTGTGGCACTGTTTAACCAGTGTTCCCTACTCTGTAAAACCAGCCCTCGTTTGGCACCTCATTGTACCTGCAGCCAGCAACTGTGTTGGCTTCGCTGAATTCTTTTTGAATAACAAGTTTACAGAGAGTTATGGACAGAATCCTGCCCAGCAAGAAAGTTTTCAGTATTACCTAAAATAAAATTAGCTAACATTAATAATATTGTCACCAGTTTTCAGACGGAACGCATGGTGCAAAACACGTCAAACCAAACGAGAAAATAGGATCATCAGGTACCAGGGACAGAACTACCCATACACAAAAAAAAAAAAAAAAAAAAAAAAAAAAAAAAAAAAAAAAAAAAAATTGGTTGTATTTATTAATTGTATAATGTTCTACGTGTTTATTATGATAGATGTACTTGTAAGTTCCAGAAAGTTTTTTCTATGTATAGACAGTGGAGCACTCCAAGCAGGAGGAAGTCTGTAGTGACTGTACGCTTGTGTTAGCAATAAACCCGTTCTAAGTGTAAAGTGTTGTGATCTACTAACGACCAGCATTCGAATTCCGGACCACCTAGTGACCTTCCTATCGGTACTCACCAATAAGAATTAGGCAATACATAACTGAGGGTAGTAAAAGGCTTATGGCTCGTTGTCTCTGTTTGTAGGGGTAAGTTATGTATGTCAGCTTCTATGCCCTAAATAGCTACCCAAACTGTTTAAATAAGATCAATAATTAATCTGTGGTTTAACCAGTCTATCTATCTGCAGATGATGGCGTGAAAAGTATATTTAAACAAACATAAATTAAAGCTCTGAGTAACAAAAAAAAATGGATTCTAAGAAAATTTGCAGAAAAAATTCACAAACGAAGTAATTTTTTATAAATGGAGTTTATTACAATTTTTGGAAATGATAATGCGGGGGTGGTCCTGCTTTATTCATTGGTAAATAACTGAATATTTCCCCAAATATTGTTCATGAGAGCCACAATAAATACCTCACGCACTCAAGAGTAAAAGTTCCAAATTATGACTCGTATAAATTAATCTGCCATTCATTACAGTATTTGTTAGAAAAACAGTTTGTTATCACATGAGTACAGGATTGCTGAATTATCACAGTTCCACAGCCCTACTACCGTCCATAGTTTACCACTTTTCAACCATAGACTAAGTTCTTCAGTAATTTTCTTAGTCAACACATGCCTTTCTCTTCAAATCACAAGTTTGTAATGTGGCTTCAGACCGCCAACAGTAACAACGTCTCACCACCGCGTCAAATTTACGACTCCCCTCCCAAGCGTTCGAAAGCGTGCTCTACCTGCTTTCAAAATTGTATCCTTCTGCTCATCCTAACGCCTCATCATTAAAATAAAATTCCCTTCAGTCTGCAGATTTGTTTCATGTAGCTCTCCATGCTACCCTGTCCCGTGCAAGTCTCTTCATCTGAGAATACGTTCGGTAACCTACATCCTTTTGAATCTGCTTACTGTATTCGTCCCTCAGTCTCCCTCTACGATTTTCAACCACACACTTCCTTATAATGCGCAGTTGATGATTCCTTCATGTCTCAGAATGTATCCCACCAACCTATCCATTCTCTTAGTCAAGATATGCCAGAAACTCCTTTCCTCCTCAATTCATTTAAGCACCTTTTCAGTGGTTACATGATCTACCCATTACATTTTCATCATTCTTCTATAGCACCACATTTCAAAAGCTTCTATCATCTTTTTGTCTGAACTCCTTATCGTCCACGTTTCACTCCCATACAATGCTACAATCCAGACAAATGCTTTCAGAAAGGACTTCCTAACATTTAAATTAATATTGGATGTTAACAATTTTCGCTTCTTTAGAAACGCTTTTCACATAGCCATTCTGCATTTTATATCTTCTCTACTTCGGCCATCAGAAGTTATTTTGGTACCCAAATAACAAAACTCATCTCCTACTTTTATTGTCTCATTACCTAATCTAATTCCTTCAGCATCGCCTTATTTTCTGACATTCCATTCCATTAGCCTCGTTTAACTGTTGTTAATGCTCATCTTGTATCTTCCTTTCAAGACACTGTCCATTACATTCAGTTGCTCTTCCAGATCCTCTGTAGTCTCTGACAAAATTACTATATCATCGCCAAGCGGCAAAGTTCTGAGTTCTTCTCCCTGAACTTTAATTCCATCTCCAAATTTCTCCTTGCATTCCTTCATTGCTTGCTCAATGTACAGATTGAACGACATTGGGGAAAGGCTGCAACCCTGTCTAACTCCCTTCCCAACCTTGGCTTCCCTTTATTGCCCTTCGACTCTAATAACTGCTGTCTGGTTTTTGTAAAGGTTAAATATAGCTCTTCGCTCCCTATATTTTAACCCTACTGCCTTCAGAATTTGAACGAGTGCATTCCAGTCGACATTGTGCTTTCTCCAGATACTAAAATTTGTTTTTGCCTTTGCTTAGTCTATCTTCTAAGATAAGTCATAATGTGAGTATTGCCTCCCATATTCCTACATTTCTCCTAAATCCAAACTGATCTTTTCTGTGTTTACATTTAACAAACAAATATATATTTAACAATAGTAAAGTTGGTTGAGACTGAAACTCTTTCCTCAGGTACCTATTAAGCGTGGCATCTCACTGTTCAAATATACTGCCACCGTCTATATACAGATACACAATTAATATTTAATTTAGCATGGTTTTTTATGCAAATATATTCAGTTCTTGTCCACAAATATATACAATTGTTTATGTATAAATTACACTACTGGCTACTGAAATTCTTACCCCATGAAGAATTGCAGATGATAAACGGGTATTCATTGGTAAACATACTAGAACAGACATCTGATTACATTTTCATGCAATTTGGGAGCATAGATCCTGAGAAATCAGTGCCCAGAACAACCACCTCTGGCTGTAATAACGGCATTAATACGCCTGGGCATTGAGTCAAACAGCTTGGATAGCCATTCAGATTCAACATGATACCACAGTTCATCAAGAGTTGTAACTGGCGTATTGTGACGAGCCAGTTGCCTGGCCACCATTGACCAGACGTTTTCAATTTGTGAGAGATCTGGATAATCTGCTGGCCAGGGCAGCAGGTATCCAGAAAGGCCCATACAGGACCTGCAACATGCCATCGTGCATTATCCTGCTGAAATGTAGGGTTTCGCAGGTATCGAATGAAGGGAAAAGCCACGGGTCGTAACACATCTGAAATATAACGGCCCTTGTTCAAAGTGCCGTCGATGCGAAAAAGAGGTAATCAATACGTGTAACTAATGGCACCCCATACCATCATGCCGGGTGATACGCCAGTATGCGATGACGAATACACGCTTCACCGCGATGTCGCTAAACACGGATACGACCATTATGATTCTGTAAACAGAACCTTGATTCATCCAAAAACATGACTTTTGCTGTTCGTGTACTAAGGTGCAGCCATCATGGTCTCCGAGCTGATAGTCTATGCTGCTGCAAACGTCGTCGAACTGTTCGTACAGATGGTTGTTGTCTTGCTAATGTCCCCATCTGTTGACTCAGGGATCGAGACGTGGCTGCACGACCTGTTACAGCCATTACGATAAGATGTCTGTCATCTACACTGCTGGTGATACGCGTTGGGATCTAGCAGAGCGTTCCGTATAGCCTTCCTGAACCCACCGATTCGATATTCTGCTAACAATCATTAGATCTCCACCAACGCGAGCAGCATCAACAACGTTTCACCAGGCACAGCCGGACAACTGCTGTTTGTGTATGAGAAATCGGTTGGAAACTTTCCTCATGTCAACACGTTGTCACGTTGTAGGTGTCACCACTGGCTCCAATCTTGTGTGAATGCTCTGAAAAGCTAATCATTTGCATATTATAGCATCTTGTTCCTGTCGGTTAAATTTCGCGTCTGTAGCACGTCATCTTCGTGGAGTATCAATTTTAATGGCCAGAAGTGTATCTGCCGTATATCTACTATATTTAGTCGGCCATGAATTATTTAAGCGGCAGTGTACAACATAAAACGAACGTTACTAAGAAGAATATTAAATATAATAAAATACATATATAAATGTAATGCGCTTTGCTGGGTTCATGTTTTGTGTTTCTGTGGTGGAATCTATGATCTGACACAAGAATATTACTACCTCAACGAAAAGTAGAATAATGCCCGGCTTCTAGAAAACTACAGTTACCGTCCTTTTAGGTATCGTCATGTTGTAATTTGACATGCCAGATAACTTCCTTGGGTTTCTTGTAGCTATTTCAACGATCGTTAGTTAACTGCGAGATAACTACTCCTTCTGTCGATGCTAATTGTACGTCTCAACAGATCACTGATGCCACTACTCACGAAACTCACAATTACTGGAATTTTATCGCTTATTAACGGAGAATCGAAGACGCGACATAGTTTGTATAGCCGTTACGAGTTTTCTGTTGGTGTTTTGGAAAGCAATGGGAGACAAGCGAGGAACAAAAATTACTCTATTTGAGAAAAACAGCGATGACAGGGTTAGTAAACGTCTATTTTTATAAATTTGTTTTCATATTCCCATTGTTCTGTGAATGTGGCATGACTTATTACAACAGAAACTGATCAATTAACGTCCACCCATCCATTTACCCCTGCCACATGTTTTAATAATAATAATAATAAAAACCTACTCACTTGAAACATTGATCGATCTAATGGCAACTGCATGACAGAACACTATTGCAAAGGGAATTATCTTTATGCTTAATTGAAAATTGTATAATGAGAGCATGATTTTGCCATTCGGATGGTAAAATTTTACATACAGATCGGTGATCGGGAGATGCAGCTAATGCACACGTCACCCGTTGCCAACATTATCCCTCGCGAACGCCAACCGCGATGTAAAATTTAACCCGGAATGTCGTTTTTCCCCGACAATGACGTGATTGGTCATTATTTTATTTTATTTTATTTTTGTTTTGTTTTGTCGGAAACGCATATGAAATTCGCTCTTATTATACAGATCAAATGGTCGTGTTCTAACACGAAAAACGCGTCGTTGTCTTTCGATAGTGCCGAGTACAGCTAAGTTTTCCTCTTCTGAAGAACTGTCCGTAGCAAATGTTCAAATGTCTGTAAATCTATCGGACCAAACTGCGTGTTCATCAGTCCGTAGCTTACAAACTACTTAAACCTAGGTAAACTAACCTAAGGATAAACACACACACACACCCATGCCCCAGGGAGGTCTCGAACCTCCACGGCGAGCAACCGCGCGCTCCGCAGCGAGACGCTTTAGACCGCTCGACTACTCCACCGCGGCTGTCCGTAGCATCAGAAGAAAACGGTGACGACGACGACGACGAAAGAATATCCGTTCTTCAGTTTCAAAACTTCTGAAATTGTGCTGAATTT
Organism: Locusta migratoria; assembly: GCA_026315105.1. Classification (NCBI taxonomy): domain Eukaryota; kingdom Metazoa; phylum Arthropoda; class Insecta; order Orthoptera; family Acrididae; genus Locusta; species Locusta migratoria. The sequence goes on along the minus strand of CM048755.1, from coordinate 166,056,400 downwards.
ACACGAAATCAGTCATAAATATAAAAACAAATAACAACAGTTAACTTCTGGACTTGCATTTGGAAGCCCACTAGCGCTACTTAGCGGATATAGTTCAAACTAACGTTAACGCGTAGGTAACCCCAGGGAAACGCGCAATTATCTTTAACGGACAGGTAACTACGGCTGTGACGGTAACTGATGTCTCGGAAACCCATTTTGAAGTTAACGTTCAGTTAAACCACTATGACGAGACAGGTAACTACTGTTTCGGAAACCGGCCATAAGGGTGTAAAACAAAGTTCATTGAGGGAATACGGAAATATAGTGGTGCGTTTTTTAAGATAGGTAGCGTGGTGAAATGTTGCTCATTTGCTTCTTAAACTGTTACTGGGCAACACTACGTATCAATAATTGTAAATATCAGTCTTATAATACCATTATTATAGTACTGCAATTTATCAGCTTTTTATCTGTAAGGGATATTGAAATCGTTATTACGGCGTTTGATTCTCCCAAGTCTCCTGAATCCATTCGTTTAATTATATTTGCCATATTTCCCTGATTTTATATGGATTTTTAGAATAATGTGTGTGGCTATTTTGTACTTCATTTGCAATCTGGGATAGCCGCCCTCGCTAATCCAAGACCGCCGTTTTCTATTTCCATGCGGATTAGGGTTTTCCTAACGACCTGTATTCCATTCACTAGGTCCAAACTGTCAGCCGGCCGGCTGCTTCCTACTCATGTTATAGTTTTAGGTGGACATTTTAACTTATCGGATTTAGATTGGGAGACAAACGTATTTAAAGCATGTGGCAGGAACAGAGCATCGAGCAACTTTGTTCTAAGCGCTGTATCCAAAAATTACCTTGGACTGTTAAATACAGAGCCGACTCGTGGAGATTACGTGTTAAACTTGTCGATGACAAATTGAGCCGAACCGTACGATTCAGTTAACGTAGATCATGGAATCAGCGATCATAAGGCCATTACAGCATCAATGAATACTGCTTTACATTGAAATATCAAGAAATATATCAAGTTCTTATTTAGCAAAAGCGAAAAAATCAGATTTTATAGTACTTAACTGCTCAACATGATAGTTTCGTCTCAAACACTGACAGTGTTGACAACTGTGGACGAAGTTCAAGAATACTGTACAAGACGCGTTAGGTAATTATGTGCTAAGTGGAAAAGTTCCACCTTGGCTCAACAACCGTGTTAGTAGAGGGTTAAAAAAGCAGAGAGAACTTCACAGCAAGTATGAATATAACCGAAGTATTAGAGGCAACCAAAATTTAAATGATGCCAAATTAGCGTAAGGCCTTCCATACGAGAGGTGTTCAAAGACTTCTAGACCAACGTTTTGTGTACCGACTTGGCAGAAAATGCTAACAAATTTTAGTCCTACGTCAGATCGGTAAACGGTTCGGAACCCTATATCCCGGACACTCTGCGACCATAGTAGTGTAGAAACAGAGGATGACACAGGAACGGCGAAAATACTGAATGTCTTTTCTCAAAGCTGTTCCACACAGGGTGATTGCACTGTCGTACCTCCTGTACAACATTTCACGAATGATAAAACGGCAGATATAGAAATAGGTATCAATGGAAAAGAAAATCAACTGAAATCGCTTAACACAGGATAGGCCGCAGGACCTGATGGGATTCAAACTGGGCTTTACAAGCAGTTTAAAAAGGAACTTGTTCCACTTCCAGCGGCGGTGTACCGAAAATCTGTAAATGAACAGAGTGTTCCCATGGATTAAGGGAGCGCAGATCATTACCGCTTACAAGAAGGGACGTCGATGAATGCGCAAAGCTATAAAACCATATCCCTGACATTGATCAGTTGCAGAATTTTGTAACACATATTACGTTCGAATATTAGATTATTTCTGGAGACCGGAAATCTCCTCTGTAGGATTCAACATGATTTCAGAAAACAACTATCATGTAAAGCACAACTCGTGCAATTCATCACGATATCTAGAGGGCAGGGAGTGAGGATAAGATCAGGGAAATTAGGGCTCACACGGAGGCATAGAGGTAGACGCCGTCTTTCCTGACTTCTCCAGGCGTCCGATACCTTTCTGCATCGTCGCCTAATAAACAAAGTGCGAGAATATGGAATATCCGATCAACTGTGTGACCGATTGAGGCGTTTGTAGCTGACAGAACGTAGTATGTCATTCTCAACGGAGAGTAGTCTTGAGACGTTAAAGTGGCCTCAGGCGTGCGCAGGCGAGTGTTATAGTACTTTTTCATCTCATAGCGTATATAAATGACCTCGTAGATAACATCGGAAGTACAAAGAGGCTTTTCGCGGTTGATGCTGTAGTTTATCGAGAAGTCGCAACACTGGAAAAGGGTAGCGAAAGGTAGAATGATCTGCAGCGTATTGACGTGCTGTGTATGGAACCCAATTTATGTTCAACATAAACAAATGTAAAGTGTTGTGTTTACGTAGAAAGAAATTTCCTTTATTACATAACTATGTAATAGCACGACACGCACTTGAAGCAGTTACTTCCGTAAAATACCTGCGAATAGACATAAGGGGCGATCTGAAATGGAGCGACCATAGAAAATCAGTCGTGGGTAACGCAGATCCCAGACTGAGATTCATAGACAGAATACACAGGAAGTGTAGTCCGTCAAAAAAGGAAGTAGGTTACATAACTCTGGTTCGGCCGTCGCTTGAGTATTGCTGATCAGTGTGGAATCTGCACCAGAAGGGTTAGTTGAAGACATAGAGAAGATCCAACGGAGAGCAGCACGCTTCGTTACGGGCTCATTTAATAAGCAAGAAGCGACACAGAGAAGATTAAGAAACTCCAGTGGCAGAAGCTGTAAGAGAAGCGTTCTGTATTGTTGTGCGCGCTTTTCTCAAAGTTCCAAAACCGAACATTTTATGAAGAATTCACCACTATATTGCTTCCTCCTACGTATATCTCTCGAAGCGACCACAAGGATAAGATCAGAAAGATTAGGGCTCATACGGAGGCATAGAGGAAATCAGTTCTCCCGTGAACCACGCGCGACAAGAATAGGAGGAAGTGACAATGGTACGCAAAGTACCCTAGTACCCTCCCCCACACATCGTGAGGTGGCTGGCTTTCAGCGTATGAATGTAAAAATAGTTATCTTATATAAAATAAGTACGACGACGACAGAAATATTATATATATATATATATATATACAGGGTGTTTCACAAAGTGTGTTTGCCTCTGTAACTTATAAAAAAATAGGTGACGGGAAATTTTAATGCGGTAGGTCAACACAAGAAATATTACACTTTCTGCGGAGCTATGAACATAGTTTATTGTATCATTTTCCAAAGAGTTACACCACAAAGATATAATTTTTTTAATGGAACAATAGTTTTTTTCTATCTTGTATTGGATTAGTTTAAACCAGCTGCGTCGAAATCAATTTAAACTACATTCCTATCACTGTTGGTTTGGGAGCTGCAACCCTTAAAACTTCCGGGGGCGGAGGCTGCGATAGCGTATCTGACTGGCCGAGTGGCCATCCCCTGGGGCACGGCCCACTGTCTCATGACCAGCAGCCAGTCAGTTACGCTGTCGTAGCCTCCGCCTCCTAAACTTTGAAGGGTTGTAGCTCCCAAACTAACAGTGAAAGGAATGTAGTTTAAATTGATTTGGACGCAGCTGGTTTAAACGAATCCAATGCACGATAGAAAAAACCATTGTTCCATTTAGAAAATTATATCTTTGTGCTATAACTCTTTGGAAAATGATACAATAAACTATGTTCATAGCTCTGCAGAAAGTGTAACATTTCTTGTGTTGACCTACCGCATTAAAATTTCCCGTCACCTATTATTTTATAAGTTACAGAGGCAAACACACTTAGTGAAACACCCTGTATATAAAAACCAGACATATGGAGAAAAGTAGCTAGTTCTTCCACTGAAGATGGATGTCTACAAGTAAGTAAAATTGTTAAGGAAAAAGTGTAGCAAATTTTAAATTATGACAGCCGTGCAGTTAAATAATTTTATTTGCGAAACAATTGGATGAAATGCAATAATTTTTGTTGGGTGTACTTCTACCATAAAACTTTATCTTATGTAAACGTTTAATGTCTAGTGGGACAGTGCTTTCTGAAATGACACCGTTTACTTTTGTCAAAATAGGGTGTTTAAACTGTACTATAAAGATCTCGAACATTTATATACCTTTGTAAATAAAGAACAGTCTAGAATGCACTAATTTATTTCATTCTACTAGTTTCAGTCTTATGTAGACCATCTTCAGGATTTTGTCTCTGAAATATATCACAGTCACATTGATATATTTCAGAGACAAATTCCTGAAGATGGTCTACATAAGACTGAAACTAGTAGAATGAAATAAATTAGTGCATTCTAGACTGTTCTTTATTTACAAATCTAAATAGAGTGCTGTTTACCCAATAATATAGAAACAAAAATGTTTCCAAAAATATGTGATTTATATACCTTATTGATAAATCTGAAGCATTGAATTAAAATTTGTGGTGCGGCCGGGAATCGAACCCGGACCTCCATGCGTACTAGGCAGACGTCTTAACAGTTAGACTACCACACCACTAACGATTAAAGCACCTTGGAATAGTCTATATACGATTTCCCTCCACATCACGGAAGCTGAATTAAAGTTTGTGACGTGGAGGGAAATCGTACATAGACTATTCCAAGGCGCCTTAATCATTAGTGGTGTGGTAGTCTAACGGTTGCCGGGCGCCGTGGCTCAGCGCGCCCGGTCAGAGGGCTCAACGCTCTCTGTAATAAAAAAGCTGAGCCAGCAACACACCGAACAAGGACGAACAAAAAAAACGTATAGCGTCCGCAACTACCCATAGAAGGAAAAAAAAAAACGGTTAAGGCGTCTGCCTAGTAAGCATGAAAGTCCGGGTTCGATTCCCGGCCGCACCACAACTTTAATTCAATGCTTCAGATTTATCAATAATGTCTTTGACATATTTGAGACGTAAATCCGTCTCTGGGATTGTTTATTTGTATTAATTTATATACCTGTTGGAGAACATCGTTGTCAGAGACGAGAGTAAGAAAATTCTTCGAATGGAAAACATATACCCACCAGAAGTAAATTAACTACAAATTGCCTATTCGACGAAATGAAACTTAGCATGTCTTCGTTGCTTTCCACGAATTCATTCATAGCACTTAAAATTCATTAAAACAATTACGAAACGTGATAAAGTACTTGAGTAATTCGTAGCGATATTGAAGGAGATTAAAAAGACTGCCATTAACTGTAGAGGTTGAAGGGGCTACCGTGGAAATTGATAGGGACGGACGCTTGATGGGGCTGTCGTCACCCATGGAGACGCGGCTGTCAACAGAACACTTTATTTCACTGTCAGGTCGTCGCGAGGTAGCGACCACGCCCCCCTGCACGTGGAAAGGGCCAGGTGAGCCGCGAGGTGACATCCGGCTGGCTGGCACATTCTGAGTGCGTGGCACGCTACCCCCCGTTGCGTGAGTCACGCCACAAGCACTTCGTGTCAGTGGCGCACGGAGAGGGCTGGCAATCTCGCTGGCCAGCCATCTCGGCGATGAACGCCCCTGTGGCGTTGACGTGTCACCCCGTGGCTCCCACGCCACGATGAACGGCGGCTGCCGTCCCCGGAATTTAATCTTTTGCACCTGGACAGGAGTCCGGCTTTCAGATACAGTTAACCTGGTATGGGCTGCTGCGCCTGGGCACTATTTCCGAAAGGTGGACTTAATGTAGGGAACAGGTTTCACGACGGAGGCCACAAATCGTGACTGATGTTGCCTTCTTTATTAATTGCGTCGCCCGGCGTATCCCACTCGTTGACCTGTTTCTCGGAAAATGTGAGGTACCACAAAGTGGCAGGAATTTATATAGGCTTGCTGCGAAACTGCTTTGCCAGTATGTTTCTTGTAGTCACGGCAGCACCTATGTAAGGATAAATTAAAAAAAAATGTTCAAATGTTTGTTAAGCTTATGGGACTTAACTACGGGGTCGTCAGTCCCTAAACTTACAAACTACTTATCAACTAGCTAATACTATTTTTTTTAACAGCAAAAACCATTTGAAACCAGCAAACATGACATCCTCCGTTTGAAATGTGACAAACGGCACTGAGCTTCCAAACCAATACATACAGAATGTTAAACAAAAACACCACTTCTGGAGAGGGGAGAGGAGCGCGGCCTGCCGCGGCTCTGGTGGCCAGCAGCACTACAACAGCCGCCCCCACGACCCACAGTTACTATATACATATCAACTTTCCTCTTTTTTTTAACATGAAATTAAAACAACTGTATGTAAACAAACGTGGAATAAACAGCAAAAACCATTTGACACCAGCAAACGTGACCTCCTCCGTTTGAAATGTGACAAACGGCACTGAGCTTCCAAACCAATACATACAGAACGTTAAACAAAAACACCACTTTTTTTTGTTGGATAATATTGTATTGCTGTTTGTTTACATTTTACCAGGTTTGCTTATATTTCTCTTTTGATTTACATGTTGTGCCTTTTTTGGTGGCACTTCGCAGTGGATGCGTCTTGATTATGTTTCTTTATATTTATCCTATACCATGCCTTTCGAAAGCAATACCGAGCATATTGACGAATTTCTTTCCCCTCGGCCACCACGGCCGCTGGAGAAATTCCCTTGGCTGCACAGCAGTAACTGTCCTTTTACTCTGACCTGCCAGGTTTCACTTCATTGTCACTTTCTTCTCGCAGGTTTAACGTCACCCAAATACTACAGCACTATTACTCTTATCGAAATGTCACACACGTTCGCCAGTGACTCATCACATAATTCCACAGATTTGCCCAAATTAGCAGAATCACTACAAAACAACCTGAAAATTGCCAGTTAGTGTATTTTGGCTACGATAGCTATGGTATTCATAAGAAGATAAATTGGGAGCACCTGAGATTGCAACAGTATGTAGGTGATGCAATTAATTGTGTGAAGTACCAGTTGCAGATAGCCTGGTCAGTATTCTTGTCTCTGGAAAGGCTGCCTGAAATGCGATTGCTCTTTGTTTTTGGAATACAAGTACAACGCCAAATCACGTATGGATAAAATTTCTTTGTAAATCAAACAATGGCGTCTCTCAACACTAAGTTATGGGCCACTTATTTCAGAAGTAATATTAGCAAAACAGTAAAAAAACAAAAGTTGAACTAAAAGGCATACAAAGCATTTTGTGTATCCTCAGATCTCGTGTAAGTTGAGTGCCAAAGCAAAGGATTCGCGGTATCTGATCACTGCGTACCTGACTGTACAGAAATGAGGCACCGACCGGTTGTCTGGTGTGGTCGGTTGGCAGTGCCTCCACAGGAAATATGATTTTCTTTCTCTTAATACTCATGCGAAGATATTATTGTGATTGCTGTAAGCTATTAATCTTCTATTCGTAAATCAGAACTATAAATAATCTTTGAAGAGACCACTATAAATAACATCCGTGACGCGAAATGACGCATATAATAATCCTCAACTCACAGCAGTTACGCTAATTACGATACTTTCACGGTAAAACAAATGCAACTTCCGTTGTCAATTGTTTTGAAGCAGAAAAAACTATGAGGTCGTTTCATAAAAGAGAGTTTTATTTATAGGCGCCCTATCGAGTATACTCGTAGTTCACGCTATCAGGATGATGGCTATTTATGTCCCACTGACAATATCTGCTTTCAGTTATATTCTTGCGGAACACTACGTAGCAAGTGATGTTTCAAATTTAACACGGCTAGGTAATTGTCAAACTTTAATTCCCCAGCTTTATTTTATGACCGGGTGTAAAAATCTATGGTAAGACTTAGGTTTCTTCCAAAAAGTATAAGTGACATTTGGATATTCACTGCTCTCTGACTTATTCTTGGAGTTTTTCACAAAGTAAATTTTTATAGAAATCGAATCACCATTACAACACTTCCGGATCCCATGAACTATAATTTCTAACTTAAAATACCTTAATTACAAGATGGCAGAGTTGTTATAATTGGCAACCAACTTGGGTGTAGTACCAGATTAAATATTTCCGTGATACAGTTTTTTTTTTATTTTATGTGCTAGATATTGTAATTTTTTATGTAACCGAAAATAAGGGGAAAAATATCAAATTAAAGAACAAAACCAAATATGTGAAATTCAAGAACTGGAAAAAGACACCAAGAAACTGAACAAACAGACCAAAAGGCACAATTTACAAGACATGTGTAAACATTCGAAGTTTCCTATCGCCGACGGAAAAGCGCGGTGATAGAGGTAACAGGATCACTAGTGTTGGTTTCTCTTTACTGCCCAACATAATTTTTATTTTAATCTGTAGACAAGTCAAGATAACTTACTATTTCAGTACCTGTTATCTATGCCCCTGGTTCCATTTGAGGTAAGTGCTAAGGCTAATCAGGTTTCTTTTTTCACTTTAATCATGTTGACGTTGTAGTAGCTATCTGAACAAACGAAACAACAGCCTACATAAATAAAATAGGGATTTTACCAGTTCCAAACAGATTTATCTGCAAAATTTGACACTACAATATAAATGAAGTTATCTAGGCGATAAAAGTAGAAAAATTAACGCAACACAGGGCCGGTGCAAGCTTAAATTCCACCCTGTGTGAGTTGCAAAATTACCACCCCGTTATTAAACAGAAAATAAGAGACAAAATCCTTATGTAACGTTAAAATCTATCCGTTTTTTTCTTTAACACGTCTGCTGTCACATGGTTTCACAAAAAAGTACCTTTGAAGGTTGTATTAAAAGTTTTTTACCAAAAATCTTCAAAGGTTCTTGACATATTTATTATAAATTGTTACACCACACTCTGATGAGCATTTCGAAGGAGATGAGCTGTAAATTATTGAAATATAAATAGTTTTCGGAAATTCCTGTTACAAATTTCGATGAGTCGTGTAGGAGAGTGAGTACATATTTTGATAAGGACCTCTAGTCCGGAAACGTCATCCAGTGATTCTATTAGCTTTTCTTCATTTTTTCCTCTGTGAAACTAACACCTTCCACTCTTTCCATAGTTTTTGAGCAGGTAGCGAGAACCAAAAAAAGAATCTACTAAACATGGACTATACAATAAATAACTTAAGAGCTATGAGCACTTGACCAGTAGAAGAGACTTGTAAACAGAAGACAAAGCACTAAGGTATGCATTTAAAGCCCATTGTTAGTAGACATTTTGTTCTTGTTTTGGTGCATACAACGTCAGCCTAAAATATGTAAAGCAAAGAGCTTCCAGAGTATGGACATTTTTCAGAGTGTCAAAAATTAAAGAAATGCTCATACTGTCAATGAATGTTATTCCCGGACATGGGTTCCTTATCAAATTATAATCAATTAATTCCCCTGTGTAACGGTAATTTCCGAACACACTGTATCTAAGGGAAGAGTAGTTACGACAAATCAGGAAAAGTCCTTGATCGATATAGTTCAAATTTTTACATGATACTTCACTGAACATTCAGTCAGAAATAAACATAGAGACGGGGTAGGAGATTATGCACAGTGAGGTGAGGGAAGGATGTTATGAATGTTGGAGGGAGCGGATGAGAAGGATGGAAACATTGGTGTCGCTTGAGCTAGTCACTTCAAAAAGCTGTATTTCAGATTGTTTGTAAATGTGTTTATCAGTCGCGAAGATGGCGGCATTGGCTTGAATGATTCGTCTAAAAATAAAGACAACATTTGAAAAAGTTGTTGTTATAGTCTCTCCTTCCCTGCTTCGCCTTGTCCGACACGGTCGGCAGGCCCGCCACTGCTACTCTGTGATGCGGCCCGCTAATGTGCCGCCCTATGCGGCCGCACATTCGCACGTGCCTCTGCGCCGGCCCTGACACAACATCAGTCTAAGACAAATCGAACTAACAAGTTTGACATACAATTATACACAAATGATGCAGATAAGTAACCACTAAGGTCTGAACCCCTCCACCTTTTACATGTTACATCCCGTAACCAATAATACACAGCCAATGGGGAGGTGTCGTAGCCATGTTAAAACATACCTTGTAGCAAAACATGTCAAAAATGAAAACCGTGCACTAACAAAAAGCTAAAAAAATACCGATTTAAAATGTACCGGTTACTGGATTCGAACTCGCGACATTCACAACGTTTTTCTTGCTTTGAGCAAGGAGTGAGTGCAGCAAAAAAGACTTACTTCACACAGACAGGAATAATTCATTGTTTTCCTTAAGTCGCCTTTACGGTTCTCGTCCTCTCAGTTAAATTATACCGCGCACTGTTCTGTATTTCCTCATTCCAAAATCAAATCATATTTTTGTATAGCTATAACGGGGTCATCAGTCCCTAAACTTACAAACAACTTATGAGCTATCTAACACTAAGGACGGCACAAATATCCATGCCCGAGGGGGGATTCGAACTCCTGACCGTAGTGGCCGTGCAGACCGTGACTGGCGCGTCGCAGTCTCCTCGGCCACCGCGGCCGGCTCCTCATTCCTTTGGAACACAAGCATCATATCTCATCTTCACTTCAGGTTTCACAGCCAACAGCGGAACAACGATCATTTCTTTTGACTGTCCTAAATCTCTTCAAAGCAATATTTACTCCTCAAAATTGTCGCGAAGGTCTAATGTTATCGTCAACGACTGGCAGACAAGCCGTTAATTTACTTAAATAGAACCGACAGAAAACGTGCAAAAGTGCAGAAGTGCCTACCGTAAAACAACCTGTGTATGACTGTACAGTGCAATCGCTGTCAGAAATATTGAAGACCCTCTACAGGACAGAAAACTGTAAGTTTAAAAGTGGTACTAAAATGGTACTAGTGCAGGTTATGTTAATGCTCTGATGCAAAAGAGTCCACAATGTTGCTGCAAATGCTATAGTGACATTTAACTAACATCACTAACAGGCAAATTACTGATTAAACTTAATAGGGTTATTTTTTACGTACTGTGTTATTAATAGTGAGAGGAAGTATAAATATCGCTTTTTGTGCATACATTCTGTACTACAGTGATATTTGGGTTGAAAGGACTTATTTATTTAGCATATTGCTGGGTCTGAAATTTTGCAGGGAAAGACAATTGTAAGTTTAAGAGTGGTACAAAAATCGTAATAGGCACGATTTCTTGCAGGTTATGTTAATGCACTGATGCAAAAGAGCGCATAATGTTGCTGCAAATGCTATAGTGACATTTAACTAGTGTCCATCCATCCATCCACATAGATACTCTGTAAATCACATTTAAGTGCCTGGCAGAGGGTTCATTAACCACTTTCATAACTTTTCTCTACCGTTCCATTCTCTAATATCGCGCGGGAAGAAAGAACACCTAAATCGTTCCGTTTTCGATCTGATTTCTCTTATTTTATTGGGATGGTCATGTCTCCCTAAGTAGGTGGGTGCTAGCAAAATATTTTCACATTCAGAACTAAAAGTCGGTGATTGAAACTTCGCAAACAGATCACGCCGCAATGAATAACGTCTTTCTTTTAATGATTTCCACCCCAATTCGTGCAACATTTCCGTGACGCTCCCCCCCCCCCCGTAACGTGATAAAACAAAACGAGCTGCCCTTCTCTGAACCTTCTCAATATCTTCCGTCAGTCCCACCTGGTGAGGGTCCCACAAGGGGCAACAGAACTCCAGGAGAGGACGCACAAGTGTGATGTAGGCAGTCCCTTTGGTGGAGCTGGTGCATCTTCTAAGCGTTCTGCCAATGAAACGTAACCTTTGGTTCGCCTTCCCCACAATATTTTCTATGTGTTGTCTCCAGTCAAAGTTGTTCGTAATTGTAACTCCTAGGTATTTGGTAGAATTTACGACCTTAAGGTTTGACTGATTTATCGCGTAATTGAAGTTCAGCGGATTTCTTTTAGTGGTCATGTGTATTACTTCACACTTTTCTTTATTTAGTGTCAATTGCCAATTTTCGCACCAAGTAGAAATTTTATCTAAATCGCTTTGCAGTTGCTTTTGATCCTCTGTTGACTTCACTAACCGATAAACGACAGCATCATCCGCGAACAGTCTAAGGGAGCTATTCAGATTATCTCCTAAATCGTTTATAAACACGAGGAAGAGTAGGGGACCTATAACGCTTCCCTGTGGAACGCCAGATATCACTTCTGTTTTACTCGATGGCTTACCGTCAATTACAACGAACTGTGTCGTTTCTGATAGGAAATCGTGAATCCAATCGCACAATTGGGGAGATATTCCATAAGCACGCAATTTCATAAAAAGCCGCTTGTGGGGTACAGTATCAAAGGCCTTCCGGAAATCCAGAAATATGAAATCGATTTGAGATCCCTTGTCGATGGCACTTAACACTTCATGTGAATAAATGGCAAGCTGTGTTTCGCAAGAGCGATACTTTCTGAATCCGTGCTGACTGTTGGTTAATAGGTCGTTCTCTTCGAGGTAGTACATAATATTCGAACAAAGTATATGTTCCAAAAACCAACTGCAAATCGACGTCATTGAGATAGGCCTGTAATCTTGGGGTTCACTCCTATTGCCTTTCTTGAATATTGGAGTAACTTGGGCAACTTTCCAGTCTTTGGGTACGGATCTTTCGCTGAGTGATGGGTTGTAAATTATAGCTAAGTACGGAGCTATTGCATCAGCATACTCTGAGAGGAATCTAGTTGGTATACAATCTGGCCCGGAAGATTTATTTTTGTTTAGTGACTTAAGTTGTTTTACTACTCCAGGAAAATCTACTTCTAAGTTTCGCATGCTGGAAGCTGTTCTTGGATTGAATACTGGAGTGTTCACTTCGTCTTCTTTGGTGAAAGAATTTCGGTAAGCTGTGTTTAGTAGTTCTGCCTTAGCAGTACTGTAATCGGTAGTATTACCATTACTATCACGTACTGAAGGTATTGTTTGTGTTTTGCCGCTAGTGTACTTCACATATGACCAGAATTTCTTTGGATTTTCTGCAAGATTACGAGACAGGATTTCGTTGTGGAAACAACTATAAGATTCTCGCATTGAAGTCCGCGCTAGGTTGCGAGTTTCAGTAAAAGATTGCCAGTCTTGTGGATTCTGTGTCTTTTTAAATTTTGCATGCGTTTTTCTTTGTTTCTGCAACAGTGATCTGACCTGTTTTGTGTACCACGGGGGGTCAGCTCCCTCTTTTATTAATTTATTTGGTATAAATCTCTCGATTGCTACTGATATTATGTCTTTGAAAGTAAGCCACAACTGATCTACACTCGCATTTTTAGTTTTGAATGACTGGAGACTATCACTCAGGAAAGCGTGAAGCGAATTTTTATCTGCTTTATTGAATAGATATATTTTTCGTTTATTTTTGGTGCATTTGGGAATTTCGATATTCAGTCTCGCTACTACAACTCTATGTTCGATAATCGCTGTATCTGTTTTGATGCTCTTTACTATCTCGGGATTATTTGTTGCTAGGAGATCAAGAGTATTTTCGCAACCACGTACTATTCTAGTGGGTTCATGAACTAACTGTTCGAAGTAGTTTTCAGAAAAAGCATTCAGAACTAGTTCGGACGATGTTTTATATTTGCCCCCGGTTTTGAATACGTAATTATGCCAACATATCGAGGGTAAATTAAAGTCGCCACCGATTATAACAGTAAGCTTCGGATACCTATTTCAAATATGATTCAAGCTTTCTTTGAACATTTCTGCATCCGCATCGTCCGAGTCAGGGGGCCGATAAAAAGATCCAATTATTAATTTATTTCGGTGGTCAGGTATAACCTCTACCCAGACCAATTCACAGGAAGTATCTGCCTCAATTTCGCTGCAGGATAAACCGTTTGTAACAGCAATAAACACGCCACCCCCTGTTTTATTTATTCTATCCTTTCTGAAGACCATTTGGCCCTTTGAAAAAATTTCGGTCGAATTTATCTCAGGCGTCAGCCAGCTCTCAGAACCTATAACGATTTGTGCCTCAGTACTTTCTATCAGCGCTTGGAGCTCTGGAATTTTCCCAACACAGCTACGACAATTTACAACTGTTACACCAATGGTTTTTAGGTCTGCTTTCTTCCCGTGTCTGACCTGCCCCCTTTGAGACTGAAACCCATTTTGTGTATTCCCGAGGCCATCTAACCTAAAAAACCGCCCAGTCCACGCCACACAGTCCCCGCTACCCGTGTAGCCGCTTCCTGAGTATAGTGGACTCCTGACCTATTTAGCGGAACCCGAAAACCCACCACCCTTTGGCGCAAGTCGAGGAATCTGCAGCCCACACGGTCGCAGAACCGTCTGAGCCTCTGATTCAGACCCTCCACTCGGCTCTGAACCAAAGGTCCGCAGTCAGTCCTGTCGACAATGCTGCAGATGGTGAGCTCCGCTTTCATCTTGCAAGCAAGACTGGCAGTCTTAACCACTTCTGATAGCCGCTCAAAACCAGAGAGGATCTCTTCCGATCCAAAGCGACACACATCATTGGTCCCGACATGAGCCACCAAGGAGCCGTTCCACATCCGGAATGACTCCCCCCGGTATGCACACGGAGTGCACATTGGAATTCTTCCCCTCCCTAGTAGCCATTTTCCTAAGGGGCTCCATTACCCGCCTAACGTTGGAGCTCCCAACTACCAACAAATCCACCCTCTGTGAGTGCCCGGATCTTGAAGGCAGAGGGGCGAGTTCAGGACAAGCGACACCATCCGCATCACCATCACGAACATGGGAAATCATTCAGTAAACTGAATAGGATTTTTTGTTTTTTGTTTTTTACATATTGTGTTATTAATAGGTAGAGGACACTTTTCATGCTAACAAATTATTTCCACCTTACGCGTAGAATTAAAGCTGTTATTCAGCAAGGAAAATGGCATCATAGAACAACTTCTTTTATTGAGGTGATATGCAGTACCTTTTTTCTAAATTCTTGGTTGTATAATCTCGACATATCGATTATAGCAATGTCTTTGGTGTTACAGTATGACTTCTCTGTGACTTACTGTCTTAGGCAAAGCAGCTATTTGGAATCAAAACTTTATATACCATGTGTGAAACTTCTTAATTGATAAGTAACACCCTTCCTAGCAATGAGTGCATCCTATTTACCAACCTAAAGTCATATATATCGTTTTTTTAGTGGTTTATCTGCAGTTATAGGGCCTAAAAGGTTAGTTTAGCAGTCTTGTGATATTTATATATACTGCTACTTACAGTATTTTGTTTATTTACTGCTATTTACAATATTTTCATCGTTTCATAGCTACATTAAGTAACTGAGAGATACTGAAGTTAGAGGTGTGGGCATTGATTTTACGATATTCACAATATAAAGATGATGTTATTCTTTACGAAAACATTTCGTATTTTGATATAATGTCATCAGACGTGGAAATTAGGTCAATAGGCATGAGCTATTGCATAGGGAATTCTTCCTTTTACGTGTGACATAATATATTTCTCATCTGAATAGCAGTTAAAAGGTCATGTAGCAACACCACGCCAAATGTAGACTATTGGCTTTTAATATTAATTGTATCATAGCTGTTTTCATCTATTTAAACTAACGTTGGGCTCCTGGTGAATGGAAATAGCTGGAGGAAGTTTGCGTTATGGGTGAGAAAATTGCAGGATTAATGTTTTTATTCCCATTTCTGAGCTAGGTTCTACTTTCCTTTTTTTACCATGAAGATGGCTTTTCTGCTTGCATTCTGTACTAGTATGTTATTTAGGATTTATGATTCAAGCCATAAACCTATGACAAAAGAAATAGTGTAAAATATTCCGATTTTAGGGTAAGTTAGATTTTACTTTGTTTTACCATGAATACTGCATTCTACTATCTCATTTTGGTGAGGAATATACTTAATTTTCACGAATATGCCACGAAAAAACACCAGAATTCAATGTAAAATATTCCGATTTCTTTGTTAAGTTTCTTTTCATTTTTTTCTTTTCATAAATTCGCTTTTACTGCATACATCCTACACTAATATGTCGTTTGGGTGATGGACATACGTAATGTTCGCGAAAGTTCGCCGAAATAAGACCTGGGTTTAATTTAAAATATTCCGATATTTTGTTTGCTGTTGTGGGCAAGGTGCTTAACTTGATGAGTGCTCGTTTTTGAGATAGATATTTTATCACTACAGCTGTTTATTTTCCATTGTTATTAACTTCAATAGAGCATGAGATCACGTCCTTTATTTAGTTTATGGGTATTAATTATATAACACCATTACAATATCGGTTGATGACCTATCTTGCTTCTAATAAAGTAGTCACTTCTATGGTAAACAACAAGAACTCGTATTTCACAATTGTGAGTTTTTCCAACAGTATTTAAGGTTAAAAAAACCTGAAATTAGTTGCATATTACTATTGCCTTGTTCATATTATATAAACAACACTTGATTCAGTTATTTTTACATATTTTGTTTTCCTCTCACTGCAGTGTTAGGTATGGACAGTTATATAGCCATCATTCAATTTGCTTTAATCCATCTTTCACATCACTACTGTCACGTTACTTTGTGCGATGTTTGTTGTGTTTCTGGTTTCGCAACTCGTTTTTCGTCCGTTGCTGTGCTCTTCGTCGTCTGCAGACGTCTATCCGTGTAGTCTGCCGTGGCGAAGTGCCGTTGCCGCCGTCCGGCCGACTCGGACTGCAGTACGTCGTGTCGACGCCCCATCGGCGTCCGACGCCCCCTGTTGTCTTCGCTGCAGCCGCCGCTGCGGCTGCCGTTGTCTCGCACCGGAAGGTGTATCCCCGGCCGACGCCGGGTTCGCCGCCGTCCAGCCCGCCGAAGCGCGTCCCGCCACCGCCGCCTCCCCGCGTCGCGGCGCTCCCGCCCCTACCTGGGCCGCCGGGAGACACGTCCGCCGCCGCCGCTGCTCCTGCCGCAGTGCTCTGCGCTTAAGGTGACTTTTCGACGACATGTCGACCTTGCCCCCCCCCACTATTATATCACACAGAATCATATTTACGTCGCCACCCCATGCCCCCACCACCATCTCCTGGAGCACTTCCTCCCCCCTCCTTCCTGCCACGATTCCATCCCTCCTCACCCTCAACACTGTGAGATTACCGCCCAATAGAAATACTGGCAATTAATAGCATTTGATAATTAAACAGTATGAAGTTCACTGCAAACATTGACCATGCCAATGCACTAAATGTTACACAATTTTAATCTTATTAATTATGGTAGCAATGTATGTACACAGTTGGGTGACAACATTTATAGTTAGGCCATAGGTAAAAATTCTCCACGTTGAGATTTGCTGTGTGCTTGTAGCTGACGGGAGGCCAGCGAGCAGGCCGATGTTGGTGGCTTGTTCCAACTTAGGATTTTACAGTTCGTTTCCGGTGAGGGGAGAGAGGGACAATGGCGAGTGCCAGGCACAGTGCAGTGCACAAATATTGTAATACTACTGGCATTTGAAGTAATACGATGCAGTTAGAAACCTTTAAGGCCCTCATTACAAAATAGCCTGTTGATAAATAAACAATACATTAGCTGATATAGTCACATCTGACGTAATATGTTTAATTGACAATGAAAAGTAATAAATTACCAATAAATACAAGACAGTTACACAACTAGCATGGCAATGTTTGTTTATAAAAATAATATATTAACTATTTCTCATTTTATTTTCAATCAATCTTTTGTATTTTACCTTGAAATATTCAGTTAAATCAGTTATCTGTGATATAAGAAATTGCACGATTATGATAAACAGTACAAAGGATGTTTATACTAATATAAAAACGTAAGAAAATATTTTTTTAATGTGTAGTGTAATTATTTTGATTTTAAGTAAAGTTTTAGAAATGTATTGGCTGAGCGCTGTACGTTGGCAAATCGGTTACAACAGCTTACATGGGGAAGTTGATGACGTAGGGGAAAAAACCCCGGCAGTTGAGTTTTGGCACGCGCGCGCGCGCGTGAGGGCAGGAAGTGACGACTCCAGAGAGCACGTGGTGTGGCTGGCCTGGCGGCGTCGCTCTGCCTCAGTCGGCATGTGGATCTCGAGGTGGTGACTTGAGTTTTGTGTGTGGCAATCCCCATGTGTGGTTGCTCGTCGTAGACTGCACCTAGTTAAATCGAGTGCTACTGTGTGTTTGTGAATATTTAGTCGGTGCAACAAGGTGTGCATCGCATTGAATTAAAGTGACTGTGATTTGTTAATGTAACACGTGTCGTCGCATAGGCATGAACATAAACGGTGTTTGAGACAGCCACGTGGTGTGAAATCAATTCACGACAAATATTCATTTTGTCTGGGGGCTCACGAGCTATAACTTTATTTGATAAATGTGCCGACGTACAGACGTATCAGCCACAGAGTTCAAATATTGTGAAATAAACAACATAAAGTGAACTTTCACGTGTTTTCAAAAATAGTAGTTAGTACACCCTTTCTCTCATGAACTTGATTTTATTATGAATTTGTTTTGTTAATCATATGCAGGGAAGGAAAGCTGCGAACGTGTGATATCATCCCCTAGAAAACGAGTCAATCGCAATCACAGTTCCAGTGTTTTTGCATATTTAGGAAATTGGTTCGCAGCTGGTGGTTATGAGTTTAGAAAAAAAATTAAACTTTCTCTATTTTAAACTCTCACCCCGACCTTCACCCTCGCATTCAACACTCCCTCAGATGTCACTCTCTCCGCTGCCTCCACACAAACTGGTGCCTTCGTCCCCCACTCTCTTGCCTCTTCCACTGTCCCCCCACTTGATTCCTTCCCACCCCTCCACGACTCCCGCGGTGACCATGCTGCGGTCCGCACCAGGCAGGCCGCTGTCGACTCCTCAATTTCCCCATACCATGAAAATGTCGCTGCTGCAGGGCCGGTTCCGCGCCACCTCCCTGTCACGCCCGTCTCCCAGACACTCCTGAAACCCAAGAAAACGAAACGAGCGATCATAGACGCCATCTCCTCAGCCAGAAAAAAGCACGCCGCCTTCTCTTGCCACTGGCTCTCCGGTCCCATTGGAAGCCGCCCCTCTCTTCCCTGCCCAGCTTGCACCACCACCCCAGTCCCCCCTGCTCTCCACAATTTCGTCCTCAATAACCCTGACCCCATTTCCTAGACTGCCGTGCTCTCACTCTCCTCTTCCGTCAATATGCCCCCTCTGCCCCTATCTCCCAATCATTCTCTGGAGGGACTCTGTCTTCCTAAAATCTACCGACCCTGACCTCCACAATCTGATCCTACAAAAAATACACCGCATCCAGTTTGGCTCCCATGCTACCCTCCCCCCCCCTCCCCCCTCCTGCCTTCGCCGACAACCCCGCAGTTCAGTTCCATAAGCTTATCAAACATTTGAACAATTTTAGATTGTTGTGACCTGTGAGCAGTACAACTGTGGACAAAGAAGGACATTAATTTGTTAATGTAACCGTGGTAATTAAAATGCAGAATTTTGTGCAATGGACAGAAATTGTATTTTGTTGAGGAGAAAAATAGCATCGCGGACTGTGACACACGTACGAAGAGTAGTCAAAAATAGTGCCAAATTGTAGAAACTGTTGTCGGAAAATCACTGTTGTGAACTGTGGCCGTGGATTATCGGTGTAAACGAAGATGACGGACGACGGCAGCGTCACCACGAGTAGCAGAGGTGGCAGTGGCGCCTGCAGAGGGCGACGGGCAGGAATGGCGACGGCAGCAGAAGAAGCAGCGCCTCGGTGGAGTAGCCGAGCGGTCTAAAGCGTCTCGCTGCGGAGCGCGCGGTTGCTCGCCGTGGAGGTTCGAGTCCTCCCTGGGGCATGGGTGTGTGTGTTTGTCCTTAGGTTAGTTTACCTAGGTTTAAGTAGTTTGTAAGCTACGGACTGATGACCACGCAGTTTGGTCCGATAGATTTACAAACATTTGAACATTTTTGAAGAAGCAGCAGCGCGTGGAGCGGACGGCGGTCAGCGTAGAAGGCAGCGTCAGGACTTCTACAGAGCTTAGCAGAGGGGAGAGGCGGTGCAGCCCGGTCTCAATGGCGGTACGCCCGGAAGCAAAATGTTCAAATGTTTGTAGAGTCTATGGGACTTAACTACGGGGTCATCAGTCCCTAAACTTACAAACTACTTATGAACTACTTACGAACTAGGACGGCACAAATATCCATGCCCGAGGGGGGATTCGAACCCCCGACCGTAGTGGCCGTGCAGACCGTGACTGGAGCGACTCAGTCCCCTCGGCCACCGCGGCCGGCACGCCCGGAAGCAGCGTTTACGTTAGCCAGCACATGGGTGACTCCCTGGTAGTTTCTGCGCGTATGTGGCGTCGCGATGGCGTCTGGACGTTGTGTTAAATAAAATGAGTTGCACATTTTGATCTGTCATTTCAGTGATATTGTAGTAGGATTAGACAATAGTGCTTATTATTGTGTACTAGCTGAAAACCCGGCGTTGCCCGGGTATTTGTTTATTTATTCCTGCCATTATTCAGGTATATATTTATTTGTGTAAGGGCTGTTTGTCTGTAAAATCTCTTGGGAATACAATTAGTAGTAAAGAAGTAATAGATTAAAATTTGTTGTGTGATGTGGCGGTTTTCAATGAATGCTACTGTTTATGTGCCCATATCTCGTGAACTGTGTGTCGTACTGTGATGCAATGTAGAAGGTTCACTCAAGTACATGCGTGTATATTGTCTGTATAATTTCCTGCGGCTACAATTCGTAGTGTAGAAATTATAAATAGTAACGTCATACCGAATGCCGTAGTTTTAGTCCCTGAACTAGCGGAACGTTACTGTTTACGTGCTCATATCTCATGAACTACATGTCGGAATGTAATACAATTTAGAAACTACATTCAACTATATATGTGTATACTGTCTGTAAAATGTCCTGTCGCTACAATTTGTAGTGTTCAAATTATAAATTGTAACGTCATACCGAAAGCCGTAGTTTTATTCCATAAACAGCAGAAAGGATGCGAGAAACTTTTTTCCTTTCATCATTTTACTATGGTTGCCAGCGAGAAAAATTTTAATAATGGTTTGAAATTATGTTTAAAGTTTGTTGCAAGTCGCTAAGTACTGTCATTCTCACACAGTGTATTTCGAAAGTCTCGCCGCATTATATGGCAGTTTTTGCGATTTTTATTGGTTATGACGTAATATCTTTTGAACCATGTGCCGTATGTGATTCTTAACCATGCAGCAATTGTTACTTCACGGTAAGGAATGTGTGTACCTAATTTGGTTGAAATCGGTCCAGTGGTTTAGGAGAAAATGAGCAGCATTGTCGCTAAATGCAGCAGTTTTCCGCGCATCTCATTGTTTATGACGTCATATCTCGTGAACTATATGTCTTACATGATTCTTACACTTACGGCGACCGTCCTCATGGACTGAAGCTTACGTGTACACAATTTGAAAAAGATTGGATCAAAACTGTAGATTTGTATGCAACACGTACATACATACGAACACTCTGCTTTATATATTAGATTAAACCATTTGTATTTAAATTAAATTACAATAATGAAATGAACGCTTCCATTGTTAAATATGATAGAAATAATAATGACAAAAATGAATGAGAGATGGAATTGTCACTCAAGATGTGGTTAATAATGGAAACAGATATAAAATTGTAGTTCAGGCTGAAGTCTTGCATGTTGAAAAAATAAAAAGGAACGAAGATTAGAGTTTAACGCCCTGTCGACTGCGTGGTCATTAGAGACATAGATTACACTCTTATTGTTTGGGACAGGAGGGGGAAGGAACCATCCCGGTATTTGCCTGGAGTGATTTAGGGAAATCACGCAAAAACTTAATCTGGCTGACCAGAGGTGGATTTGAGTGTGAGTCCAGTGTGTTACCACTGCACCACCCCGCACCGTTTGCATATCGAGGACAGTGATAGTGGTCTGATGGGTAATGAAACACATTATCATAAGTGAATCACATGATGTAGCTAACGTTGAAACTGCTGAGATGAATGTGGAGCAGGGGGTGAATGAGAATGCAAGTGATGATTCTTTCTAGGTAACAGAAACGTCAAGTCATGATAGTGACGTTGATATGGGTACTACAAAAAATTGCCGTTAGTGACATAATACACATATTGTGTGAAATGGCAAACAGTAATCATAAATATCTAAGCCAGCGGTCTCCAACCTATGGGTCGCGTCCCGCAAGTAGGCCCCCTGGAACTGGCTCGTCTAGAGTCGAGGACGAGATAAAAATTATCAGTGGATTCATGGGTTTCACTCATCAGTTGCCAAGGTCATCAAGTAAAATATCAAATTTGAGTCCTTATATCCTATAGATCCAGTATCACTCTTAAGAGAACGGAGCATTTTGCCATTCCGAAATTTACCTCAAAAGAAACAGCTAAAACATGCTGTTAGTGTATCTTTTTAATGTCGCATGCCACGAGGCGGTTGGATGTGTACACCCCAGCAGTCTGCCCAACAGCGCTGGCAGCTCATGGCATAACCACACAATTTTTCTCAAAGTCGAACTCAACCGTTTGTGTCACAGAAGCCATGGAGAATGAGTACATAATTGCGTTCATAACTACAGACTTTGTTCTCGTTTTTGTTCCTCATTTCCTAAGCGTTACGTGTGCTAAGCCTCTTGATGTACAGACATCTATCCTTCCGTTTGTCTACCCCGGTGAACACGTGATCGGGCAGTGCGCTACCCTTTTGCGGAGAAGCCCAGCGCGTCACATTGTATGCCCGCTCTGTCTCAATTAGGAGAAAGGAGTATAGTCAGTGATGGTGCGTTCTATCGTACGGTTGTGTCTGCTTGGTTACTGTTACTTCACCTGAATACGGATGCTTGGTTATGGACAGGGTCTTGTCGCAATATGAAGCATTCAAGTGACGATGACCCCAAACAGCAACAAAACAACAAGGAAGACTAAAACATATTTTCGTAAATACAATCCTGACTTCCTGAAAGTCGGGCTTTTTTACTCTGGCGTTGAGGAATGACATGTACCACAATGTGTGATTTGTTTCGAAAAAGTATCCAATGAATGTATAAAACTGTCTAAACTTGAAAGGCATTTATTAACTAAACACCCCGAATGCGTAAGAAAGTCTCTAGATTTCTTTCAAATCAAGAAAAGAAGTTGATCTATGACTAAATCTGCCAGGGAGAAGTCTTCGAAACAGAATACACTATGCACCAAAGTTTCGTATGAGCTGTTTTTGTAAACTGCAAAGAAGAGTGCAGCTCACAGTGCAGAAGAAGAACTTATACCTGCAGCAAAAGTGATAAGCACTGATCCGTTTGACAAAAATGTACAGTTATCACTGAGACGAGAAGAATCGGAAAATGTGAAAGAAACTGCTATTACTGCTTTGAAGCAAAGCGAATGTTTTGCGCTGCAGCTTGATGACAGTACAGACTTTGCTGCCTATGTTAATCTATTTGCTTCTGGTCGCTTTGAAGAAGAATTGTTCTGCGAGTCCTTGCCGACAAAAACAAATAGCGAAGAGATTTTCAAATGTATGGAGAGATTCATGATAGAAAATGATGTAGATTTGTGAAAAATGTGTAGGTTTGACAACTGATGGGCACGTGCCAAGTCTGGTATTCATACTGGATTAGTTGCCAAAGTTAGATGAATCACTCCTTTGGTTCAGTGGACACATTCCAGCATACATAGCGAGGCTCTTGTAGTAAAAAGTTTGTACGAATATCTGAAACAAAAATAAATAAATAAAATCGAGAGTGTTTGGTGATTTGTGTGATGAAATGGGGAGTGGACACAAACAGCTTACACTTCTGTCCGGAGTTTGGTGGCTGTCAAGAGTTAAAGTATTGTCAAGATTATAAAACGTAGGATTTCACGACCGGTGTCTTCATTAATTAAAACTTCCGGGATAAGAAGCTGTGGCCCAGCTATAAAACCTCTTACTCCCGATGTTTCCTTGGCTACTGCAAGTCGACGACTGGTGTTAGGCGATGAACGTCCTGCTTATATAGAACGCATAGAGGGCACCACCACTTTTCACGTGCCACTGACTTTGAAGCTATCTGTGACCAGCGTCCTCTCTGTCAACTACAAATAACGTTTAAAATCGGTCAAAGATGCAAGACACCCCATTGGAAAGCCTGGAGTGTATAAAATTCCGTGTATCGGTGGCATGGTTTATATTGGAACAACGAAAAGAAGTGTTAATATCCACTTAATGGAACATAAAAGAAACTGTTGACTGGGACACATCAACAAGTCAGCTGTAGAGGAACATGTCTTTTCAAACGGTCATCATGAAATAAAATGTAGAGAAACGAGTATGCTAGTGAGGACCTCGTACTATTATATACGCATGTATAGAGAAGACATAATGATCCAGAAGCATCACAATAATTTCAACATAAAAGAAGAAGGTTTAAAATTGGATAAGATATTACGGTCGACTGTGCACCAACGATGAGACAAGAGTTTATTTGTAATCGAGAGAGATAACACTTCTTAGAGATAGCTTCAAAGTCGGCAGCACTTAGCAAGTGGTAGCGGCCTGTAAGCACTCTGTATAGTCAAGACGTGCATTGCCTATCAGCCAGTAGTCGACTCACATCTGAAGATGTTGCACACAGTAGGCTAAGAAACATCGGGAGTAAGACGTTTTATAGATGGACCACGGCATCGTTGCAAGGTATTATCCAGATAGTTTGGAATCCTTAACGAAATATGAATTTTTATTATGGATGACACGATTAGCTTATTTGGTGGACATTTTTGGTGCTCTCAACATTCTTAACTCTGGAGTGCAGGGATGTTAATAAGTTTTTTGTATAAGGTAAAGCGGAAGCAATGACAGTGAAACTTCAACGACAGCCTTAAAAAAATTGAGCAAGATCGCTTTGACGCATTTCCAATGTTACATTATTTTCTGGAAAACAACAAAGTTAAGATTGATAAAAGAACAGCTGCAACCATGAAAGATCACCTCAAATCTTTGGCCTCCAACCTCTAATTTAAAATTATATATTTTCATAAAGTTTATGCAAATATTTTGAAAGGCCTAATTGTAAACATTAATTTCCTTTAAGGAGTTAAATAATTCGAAACAGCTATTTTTTCAAACACTATTATTTTTAAAACCAATGATTGACAAATTTAATAACTCAGGGGCTCCCAGACAGTGTTACATTCCAGAACATTTTAGAGGGTGTGCATACAGCTAAACAGGACAAGTACTGTTATAAGTAAAACCATTATCTTACGTTATTTATAAAATAAAATGATAACGAACTGACTGATAAAAGTAGCGTTTCTACAATTGTAAAGAAAATAGGTTTATCGGGAGGAATTTTTTCCGACTGTACACAGAACTCAGGATGATTTGATTATACCCTCCCTATGCTCTATTCATTAAACTTTGCTGCTGTGGCAGGAGTGATTCATTTTGTTTTGTCGTTGGCGATATTTTGATCGACTCTAGTGTGTGGTTATTCGAAACTTTTCATGCCGGTTTCCACCTGCTGCAAACTTGTGTTGTGCCCTGCAGTAGTCATTATCCCGTGATCAATTTGTTGCTCTTTTGCCAGTTTGTGAGGTGTTATATTAAATGGTATTGTGATAATGAAGGAACCTTCCTTCCAGCACCGGAAAGAGTGTATTATTAATGAGCAGGTTTTGACAACTAGGTGCAACAGTGATCTGAAGTTTGATTTGATTGTGTGACTTACATGATATTGTGTATATAAAAGAAAGAACTCGTAGTTGATGTATAAATATGTCTTTCGTGGTATACTGTTCTTTGTGTCGTTGATTGTTTTAAGATGTATGTGGCGGTATTACGAGCATTAATCGATGGTAACGAATAGCATTACGAAGAACGTGCGATGTCATGCATAGTTAGGTCTGTTCGTTTTGTAGCTTACTTAATTGTCTATGTGGACTTGAGCTAATGGATGGGTTGAGTCAGTCATGAAAAACGAATTTGGATTTAGTGTTCACACAAATCTTTCCTAGTAATGTGTTGGTACGTGATCTGATGCTCTTTCTCTTTCTTTCTCTTTCCCTGGCCCTGCACACGCCGTGTCGGCTTTGGTTATTGTGATTTGGTGTGTTGGCCGCGGTGTAGTAGCCGAGCGGTCTAAAGCGTCTCGCTGCGGAGCGCGCGGTTGCTCACCGTGGAGGTTCGAGTCCTCCCTGGGGCATAGGTGTGTGTGTCGTCCTTAGGTTAGTTTACCTAGGTTTAAGTAGTTTGTAAGCTACGGAATGATGACCACGCAGTTTGTTCCGAGAGATTTACAAACATTTGAACATTTGATTTGGCGTGTTAATAAGGATGGGGTGGCCGAATGCCCTTCCTGTCGCCACCCCCTGTCCCCCGGGAGGAAATGTGTACCCGAAATGTCTGTGTATAGTGTAATACGTGGGAAAGTGTAAAGTGTTATTAAATGTTGCGAATCGTGCAACTGAGGCGGGACTTGGGGACCAGCCCGGTATTCAGCGCCTAAAAACCACATCCAGGCTGGCCGGCACTCCGACACCGTTCGTTAATCCGTCGGGCGGATTCGAACCGGGGCCGGTACGCCTCCCCGACTCGAAAAGCAGTGCGTTAGACCACACGGCTAACCGAGCGGGTGTTACGTGATATGACGCTATGGTGCAGAAAATTCACCGTAACTGATAGCTGAAAATTCGTAGTTCATTTAAAGAGCTCCTTGACTCTTCAAGAATACTTTGCTCACATCTTGGAGGAAGATGAAGAAGGAGAAACTGTCGAAATATCCGACTTCATTTGTATGTGATGGCGACAGAAACTGTTTGGTTAATGGTCATTTCGTCAGGATTTTAACTTTGTATTGAGTAATGAGTGTCAGTTTAAGAACTTTAACTCCCCCGGTTTTGAATTCAGTTTAATACCTCGGAATTTCAATTACGATCAACTAAAAATGGAAAGATCACATAAAAATATCTTACGTTTCATTGGTACAGCACTTACAGGATGGAACAGCTATACTGAGGAAACTGCATACATTACAATTGTGCCTCTTATTTTGGAGTTTTATTGCGCACTATTGGAACCCGAACTAATGGGACTGACTGACAATTTAGAGAAAGTTCAGAGAAGTGCAGCTGGTTTTGTATTAATGTGAAATAGGGGAGAGAGTGTCACGGAAATGATGCAGGACTTCGGGTGGAAATCATTAAAAGAGAGGCTTCATTCGTTGCGGTAACATTTATTTGCGAAATTTGTTTCACCAAAGTCCTTTTCAGAATGCAAACATATTTTGTTAGCATCCTCTTACATAGGGAGACATGATCATCGCAATGTAATAACTGACATCAGATAGAAAGCAGAAATCCTTTTATCTGTGCGCTGGAGCATTGATGTCTTTTTGATCGAAATAGGCTAATGATTTCCATTTGTTTGGAGTATTCATTTCGAAGAGTGTAGTGTAACTTTGTTCTGAGATATATCAGGATGACAGCTTGCATATTAACAGGGGGTATTTTGACGATTCTTTGGAAAATTCAAAGTGAAAAGCGTTTTAGTTCCAATAGTACGGTGTAAAGTTACGCCGAGGTGTGTGTCGGGTCATCGATTGTGTGATCAATACAGGCTAGTAATTTCCTTGGCAAATGTTTTGATCATTAGAGACGTCCGTTTTTCAAAGTGTTTGGAGTTTAATCATTAGTTTGGAGCGCGTTTATGTCGTTAGTTTAACGATGGACTTGCTGTTATGTGGATTGGGTGATGGAAATAATTATTATATAAACATAGAGTATGTTGACGAATGTTTGGAAATTTCAAACTGTATGGAGTTGTAGTACGATTTGTACAGTGTCATGTTATTCCTAGATGTGCCATTTCGACGACTTACAGTCGTAAATAAAACGCGACTCTCTGGTGCGGAAAACGTTTGCTACTCGAGTTTAAATGGCTGTTTGTCTTCTAAAATATAAGTGAGAGACACTTTACAGAGAAGATAGCGAGTGTAGGTGTGTTGATTGTGAGTCAAAGTATTTACCGTATCTAATATTGTGATAATGTATCATCACTACAAGGATAGAGATTACTAAAATTCAAAGTGTTTGGAAGTGATTAATAATTAGGTTTGAAGAGTAATTTGAGAGCGTTTTTATCGGTAGTTCAATTATTTACTTAAAGTCATCTGGAAAATGTAGTTATTTAATCTAAATAATTTTGGAAATAAGAGAGCGAGGTTCATAAAAAATTGATGCTCGAACAGATACACGCTTCGGCACTGCTACGGGATTTTGTAAAATAATATACGGCACAGTTGATAACTGTGATGTTGTTCACGAGCGCCCACAAAGTGCAGGTGATCTGAGAGTGTTTGGAGCGCTTTCTCTCTCTGAGAGAGAGAGAGAGAGAGTTGTCACAAGTCTGTCTATACAACGGAGCAGGTAGGCATGGGCGTGTCTGTGTACTCAAAAGCTTGCAGTCGGATGGGAAATCCCGGTGGCTGCAAACGGTCGGAAGCACGCTTTCCAAGATGCACCCGGTGTTGGTAGAGACTACATATTCTCGATGCCAGGGCCGAAATTATTTTCAGGCACTGTGTCACCTGTAGAAATCATAATGTATTATGCCTTTCTTGGGTGTCTATACTAAGAGAAAGCATTAGCGTATGTGATCTCACTTAGAGATGCAGCAGTTAAATGTTATAATGTGTAATGTTGAATTTTTTTGGAGTGAGAATGCTTAAACTCTTTGCAATGTTTATCAAATGGGTTGTAAGAAGGTCTATGAAGCTTGCTGATGGTAGAACCACTTCGTAGCATGAGACTAGGGTGGACTCCTGGTCGACGCTGCCATCTCGGTCGACGACGCTCCCTGGTCGCCGCCGGCCTTCAGCCCTGCCTGCTGGCACTGCTGCTGCTCCATCTTGTAGCCGTTGTTGCTTTGTGTCGAACTGCCACCGTGTGTCAGCGTCCTCTCCATTCCTTATCCCAGATTCCTTGATAACGAAAACCGTCTCCCTTGAGATACGAAAGTACCTCTTGTCGGCCCCTATCTCCCAACTCATCCTCTGTTGGGACCACATCCTAATTATTCACCCATCACTGCATTCCACACTGATCTCCTCATGGGTCCTCTTTGTTTCTCATGCCCCATTAACGTTTGTATCCTACCACATCCTCCCCTCACAAACCCAAATTCCACACTGCCTGCCCACCCTGCCATGATCACAAAGTTCAGGGATCACCGAGGGTAAGGTGTTCGAGCAACTGAAAGACTAGCCGGCCGCGGTGGCCGAGGAGACTGAGGCGCTCCAGTCACGGTCTGCACGGCCACTACGGTCGGGGGTTCGAATCCCCCCTCGGGCATGGATATTTGTGCCGTCCTAGTTCGTAAGTAGTTCATTAGTAGTTTGTAAGTTTAGGGACTGATAACCCCGTAGTTAAGTCCCATAGACTATACAAACATTTGACCATTTGACCAAAAACTGAAAGACTACCCCTGCTTGAAATTCGCTGCACCAAGAGGATCCACAATGCTACCGGCCCTACCTACCTTATGCATGTGTTCACCATATGCGCTCCTTCTATTGACCTCCTTAAGGAGGCGGCAAAGATCTATGAACACAATTATAAGGTCATTCCTTCCTGATCCCCAACCCAATCCTACTGCAGACAACGTTACCTTCTGTATAATGACCACATGACTGATAATTGTAAACGCCTCCCACCTGCAATCACTGCAGAAACCACTAATTCCTGAAAGCCTGTACTAACCTTGCCGGTCCTGCCACCAGCAATACCAGCGGATAATTCCACCACACCTGCTCCTAAAAATTTAAAGCTGGTTCTTCACCCATCAACCTGAACTCACCATCACTGTGCATCCCATTGATCCCCCTATGGACCCAAACCACTTCATATTTCCTCCACTTCCCAAACCGACCAAGAAAATCATCTGCTTCGGGACCCCCATCCTGCAGTATATTGATTCCATCCAACGACCCCACACCTTCCACCAGATCGCCCTCGCCGCCCACTCCATTTTCCAATTAGTGAGGTTCGCCACATTTTCACGCAACCAAGCCCATTTCACCTTCTCCAACCAAGATATCTTAGTTTAAAGAGACCCTATTCCATCCCTTTTAGCGTGGTGTACATCACTTAATCTTTATCCCGTGTATTATACCAAAATTGTTCAACCAATTTCACTGCTGTACAAATAAGATGGGTTGGCAGCGTTGACAGGATGGAAGGCGAATTGGTGAAACTTTGTGGGCGCCCTAGGAAGAGGTAACTGATTGATACATAAAAAATAGGATTCAAGTTCATATGGGCTATTTGCTGACATAGCAGGACTCGCCCTGAGATGGGATGCAATGAATAAGTGCCAGTAAAGTTAGCGGATTACACTGCTGGCCATTAAAATGGCTACACCACGAAGATGACGTGCTACAGACGCGAAATTTAACTGACAGGAAGAATATGCTGTGATATGTAAAGGATTAGCTTTTCAGAGCATCCACACAAGGTTGGCGCTGGTGGCGACACCTACAACGTGCTGACATGAGGAAAGTTTACAACCGATTTGTCATACACAAACAGCAGTTGACCGGTGTTGCCTGGTGAAACGTTGTTGTGATGCCTCGTGTAAGGAGGAGAAATGCGTACCATCACGTTTCCATCTTTGATAAACGTCGGATTGTAGCCTATAGCGATTGCGGTTTATCGTATAGCGACATTGCTGCTCGCGTTCGTTGCGATCCAATGACTGTTAGCAGGATATGGAATCGGTGGTTTCAGGAGGGCAATACGGAACGCCGTGCTGGATCCCAACGGCCTTATATCACTAGCAGTCGAGATGATAGGCATCTTATCCACATGCCTGTTACAGATCGTGCAACCACGTCTCGATCATTGAGTTAACATATGGGGACGTTTACAAGACAACAACCATCTGCACGAAAAGTTCTACGACGTTTGCAGCAGCATGGACTATCACCTCGGAGACCATGGCTGCGGTTACCCTTGACGCTGCATCACAGACAGGAGCACCAGCGATGGTGTACGCAACGACGAAAACGTCATTTTTTCGGATGAATCCAGGTTCTGTTTATAGCATCATGATGGTCGCATCCGTGTTTGGCGACATCGCGGGCAACACACATTGGAAGAGTGCATTCGTCATCGCCATACTGGCGTATCACCCGATGTGATGGTATAGGGTGCCACTGGTTAAACGTCTCGGTCACCTCTTGTTCGCATCGACAGTGGCCGTTACATTTCAGGCGTGCTACGACCCGTGGCTCTACCCTGCATTCGATGCCTGCGAAACCCTACATTTCAGTAGGATAATGGACGACCGCATGTTGCAGGTCCTGTACGGGCCTTTCTGGATACCGAAAATGTTTGACTGCTGCCCTTGCCAGCACATTCTCCAGATTTCTCACCAATTGTAAACGTCTGGTCAACGGTGGCCGAGCAAATGGTTTGTCACAATACGTCAGTAACAACTCTTGATGAACTGTGGTATCGTGTTGAAGCTGCATGGGCATCTGTACCTGTACACGCAATCCAAGCTCTGTTTGACTCAATGCCCAATGCCGATATTACGGCCAGTGGTGGATGTTCTGGTTACTGATTTCTCCGGATGTATGCACCCAAATTGCGTGAAAATTTAATCACATGTCAGTTCTAGTATGATATATTTGTTCAATGACTACCCGTTTATCGTCCGCATTTCTTCTTAGTGTAGCAATTTCAATGGCCAGTAGTGTAGAATACGGAAAATGTAACAGTTACGGTTCACACAGTTGGTGGCTGACACCGAACAGCCGCTAGGCGGGAGCAGACAGCTTGAGGCCGTTCGCCTCGCTCAGAGGCTGAGCCTCCGGATTGCGACTGTTCTGAACGAGAGCTAGAACGGATACGCGCAAAGGAACTGAGTCTCGCACCTCAGAGTCCTTCAGCAGTAGCACACGTGATCAATTGTGGGTATCTGCTATTTAGAAAATGTTTGTAAATCTATCGGACCAAACTGCGTGGTCATAAAAAAATGTTCAAATGTTTGTTAAGCTTGTGGGACTTAACTATGGGGTCATCAGTCCCTAAACTTACAAACTACTTATCATCTACCTTATACTAAAGACGGCACAAATATCCATACCCGAGGGGGGATTCGAACCCCCGACCGTAGTGGCCGTGCAGACCGTGACTGGAGCGCCTCAGTCTCCTCGGCCACCGCGGCCGGCGCGTGGTCATCAGTCCGTAGCTTACAAACTACTTAAACCTAGGTAAACTAACATAAGGGCAAACACACACACCCATGCCCCAGGGAGGACTCGAACCTCCACGGCGAGCAACCGCGGGCTCAGCAGCGAGACGCTTTAGACCGCTCGGCTACTCCACCGCGGCTGTCTGCTATTTGCTCACACGGTGGCATCGAAACATCAGTAGATTCAGCACAGACGCCAGAACGTCGGCGTGATTTTAGAATAAGCAGTCAATACTGGTTATGACCCGCTCTGTTCTACAAGGTGGACAGGCGTGGTCACGTTGTCACTGCAGATGTTGCGTTGAGAGAACAGCTGTAAAACTTAGGCGAAGGTTTGAAATAAAATTTTTGTATTCTGTTCCTAAACTATTTTAGACTGGCTGTTCACCCTGATTAAAGAGTCCCTATTCTGTCCCTTTTTATCATGTCAAGCCTACCCTACTGCCGCCTTTATCACAATATCCACTCCACACCCACCAATAAACACCTTTTCTTGCATTCCATCGCTTCCCACCACGTAGTCGCTTTCTTCCTTAATGAAACCAACCTCAAACCCTACCATTTCATCAATAACAATCCTTACACCCTCCACCAAACCGATAGCCTGGCCCTTTCACCTACGGCTGCAACCCCTTCTTAATGACCCAATCTAACACATTATCCTCATTTTGTTCCTTCCATCACTCACCATCACCTGTGCCACCATTTACATCAGTCCCAACACCCCAGTCCCAAACGACTTCCTATCCCATAACTATCAGTCTTTCTCGGGCAATGTGGAAACTGCCGACCTTAACATCTTCTCACGTCACCTCGCCAAGCTCCAGCAGTGGCATGAGATCCTTACAACCCTTTCTGTGCATGTGTTAGCAGTACTGCTCTACCGACTTCCATTTGTTTTCTGCAATATCTAGCTTCCGCCATTCGTTTTCTGTTGGTTTTATGTTATTTTCGCAACAGTGAAGTAATTTTCGGAGAATTAGATAGATTAAAATTTGGCGACAAAGGATTGCATGAAATTCACAGAAACTATATCATTATAACAATATGAATGTTTTGTTTAAAGATGAATATCTTCAAATATTAACAATGGTCATATATAACTTCACTTGAGCTTTGTTTTAAACATGTACTGTTGGGGAGTCTCCTAAGACTCTATGAACCATAGTTCACTGTGTCCCAACTGACACACCAGAGTAAAATTTGTTACAAGGCACAAAAAAATCCAAATAAAAAGTCAAATCGGTATCTTTATGAAAAGGAAGCTGATGAAGAAAATATTTATGTTCATTATGAAGAGAGAAATGACAACCTGTATGAGTCTGTTAAATATGTATACAATTTTGAAAAACTTGATAAATTATCAGAAACAGATTATTTCGTTTTGACCAAATGCGAACAAAATACAAAATTTCAGTTTACTATGTTGTAAAAATTTTGAAACCAAGGGACGACGCTGAGGCCACCAGGTTTCATTTTTGAGGAGAGGTAGGGGATGAAACTTTTGTACTAGTTAGCTACATTCTTTACGTGCTTCCGAAACCAATTAATGATGTTGTGAGAAAGAGGTAAAATACATATTTCAAATTTGGAATTAGCTTCCAGTCCATTGATGTTCAGTAATTTCAATCCAAGACATACGACTTTGCGCCTACAGATGTAATATTTTATAAGTGGAATATATGTAAAAATTAATATAAAAATGCATTTAAAATTTACTTTGTATCCTAAACATGTTCTTCAAACTAAATAATGAAAGTGGTACATTTTACCCAGCATGTGGGGCTCTATTAACCATTAAATAACTGCTCTTCAAAGACATGAAGCTTCAAACAAATTACTCATAAGGCAATCATACAAACACATTTGATACTTGAATGATTAAACTGTAAATACTGAAAATCACAATTATTGGATGAGCAACACAGAGAAATAATTTTTATGGTTGAATGTGCCCCACTCTTCCCTAAGCATAAATCAATCACGAATTACAAATTCTGAAAATACTGCAATATTATTTTTATCTCTACCGATATTCCTGAGCAAGTGGTGAATTAGATTTCATACAATTGCTTTTTTTCCAACTGAGGAACATTAATTAAGAGCAATTCATGCAGGATAAGTATCCAAGACTTATGAGGTTTCCGTCCAAAGTTAACAGAAATGCACTGTAGACGTAGATTTTTACGTTCTATAATCTGTAAGCTACACATTTTTTCAGTCTTACCTTTTACTATAGTTCCAGACAAACAAAGGAATAATGGGAAGCCTGTAGTGTCTCTAGTCCTTCACGGAAAAGATGCGCTTAGCGCGAGTCAGGCACTGCCAAAGGAGTCGCTGAAGCCTCGTATGTTCTGCCGCGGTTATTTCTGTGGGTCTCTATATACTAAAACTGTGCTCGACTCGCCAAGCGTTTCGTGCTCACTTCAAGTTGATTGCACACACACTAGTTTGGACGGTCGGTAAAAATCGGCCGTCCACAAAACAGTAGTGAACCATAGGCGGGCATAGGAGCTTGTCACTGGCCGGCCACGGACCGGAGCGCGATACAGCGGGGCAGCAGTCGGCCGCTGCGAACTGAATAAGGGTTTCGAGGAAATGGAGAACAAAGAAAAATATACTACGGTGCCCACATTAAAAATAAAATTGGATACTCTTATATTAATGATGTTTCTGTTTTTAAGTAAATAATTTAAAAAGTGCATGTCTTTATTTAAATTTACAACATCCGGCACTTTCATTTAGAACTAGATGCCTTCTACTTTTTATTTTATTACTATAATTTTTGCGTCCAATCATGGCTGTAGATTTATGGATCTGCGTAATCGGGTGGGGAATTGTACGGATCCCCTTGGTAGTTCAGGGATGCACTACACAAAGGAAGCAGCTAATCGGGTAGCAGAGTACTTGTGGAGTTAATGTGATTTCTTTTTAGACTAGGCGATGGTTATAATGAATATTCATTTATCAGTATAAAGACAGTGAAATCAGAAGGTCTCTTCAACTAACAAAATATTACCGGTTAATTTTCAAAGTGTTAGAAACAAAGTTTCCGAATTTACTGCATTGCAGGTAAGTTGTTGCGCTCGATTAATTATCGAGACTTAGAGTTGGCTGAATGCCGACGTTGGAAGCTCTGAAATATTTAGTGAAGAATGGGATGCATATCGCAAAGACAGATCGGGTATAATTGGAGGGAGAGAGGTGATGTTCATTGCACTCAACAAAAATATTTCTTCAATAGAGGTCGAAGAGGGGCTGACTGTGGTGTTATCCGGACACCTATAACATGTATAGTAGAAATCAAGTTAATTATTAGGTGCTTTTAATTGCCACCCAGTTCCACCGTCACAGTGCTAGTCATTCAAAGAAAGTTTACGATCAGTAGCGCGAAGGTACCCGAACCATGCATAATTGGACGGATTAGATTAGATTAATACTTGTCCCATAGGTCAGAAATACTACATTATGCAAGGATGTGGAACGCGTCAGTTTAATAAATGGTGTCTGTACTTGACCCTCAGTATTTTAACTATGTATTTTTTTTATTTATTTGACGTAGTTGAAAAAAACTTACACCCACCTTGCCGTAGTTCTTCAAAATAATATAGCATTTGATACGACTATTCAGCAACTACATTGAAACAATCTGTTTGGGATTAATTTATTTCACTGCTTTTAATCTCCCATTCACACTCTTTTGTTCTCACAGGAGCTGTCAGTAATTGAAATGTTCATAATTTTGTGTGCTACCCCCATGAACCACAGACATTGCCGAGGTGGAGTGGCTTTCGTGCCTCTACCATACAAATAGCCGTACCGTAGGTGTATCCACAGCGGAGGGGTATCTGTGGAGACGCCAGACAAACGTGTAGTTCCTGAAGAAGGACACAAACTGTTCAGTAGTTACATGGGCAACAGTCTGGAAGATTGCCTGAACTGGCCTTGTAACATCAGCTAATGTGGCTTTGTCACACAGATACTGTGAACGGTTGAAAGCAAGGGGAAACTACAGCTGTAACTGTTCCCGAGAACATGCAGCTCTACTGTATGATGATGACATCCTATTGGGTAAAATATTCCGGAGGTAAAATAGTCTCCCATTCGGATCTCCGATGTCGTCATCCGGATAGACAACACTGGCATTCTACGGATCGGTTCGTGGAATTTTGGATTCCTTAATGTGGTAGGGAGGTTAGAAAATTTAAAAAGAGAAATGCATAGGTAGAAGTTAGATATAGGGGTGATTAGTGAAGTTCGGTAGAAAGAGGAACAGGATTTCTGGTCAGATGAGTACAGGATTATAAATACAAAATCAGTTGGGAATGTTGCAGGAGTAGGTTTGATAATGAAAGAGAAAGTAAGAATGCGGGTAAACTACTATGACCAGCGCAGTGATCGGATTATCGTAGTGAAGACAGATACGAAGCCAACACCGGCCACAGTAGTACAAGTTTACAAGGCAACTAACTCTGCCGATGGTGAAGAAATCGAAGAAATGTATGAAGAGGCAAAGGAAATTATTCGGACTTTTAAGGGAGAGTGTAACTCACTTGTGATGGGGGACTGGAATTGGGTAGTAGCTGTATACGTGGAAAAGTCCAGGAGACACCGTAAGGTACCAGATATATTTGTAATGGTAAGACATAGATTTCGGAATCAGGTTTTGAACTGTAAGACATACCCAGGGTCAGATATAGACTCTGGCCCTCTTGCCATATCTTATTGGTCATGAACTGTAGGCTGAAACTGAAAAAAAGTGCAGGAAAATAAGACGATGCGACCTGGATAATTTGAAGGTACCTGACCTTGAGAATATCAGAGGGAGCGTTAGGCACCAATTGTCAGAAACGGGGGGAGTAAAACAGTAGAAGAGGATTGGGTAGCATTGAGAAATGAAATAGTGAAGGCAGCAGAGGACAAAATAGGAAGAAAGGCAAGACCTACAAAAAATCCTTGCCTATCACAGGAAATACTAAAGTTAATTGATGAAAGGAGAAAATATAAAATTGCAGTAAATGAAACAGGCAAAATGGAGTACAGACGACTAAGGAATGAGATAGAGAGGACGTGCAAAATGGCTACGCAGGAGTGTCTAGAAGGCCAATGCAAGTCTGTAAAAGAGTGTATTAATAGCGGAAAAATAGATACCGCCTACAGGAAAATAAAAGAGACATTGGGAGACAAGGAAAGCAGCTGTATGAACATGAAGAACTCAGATGGAAAAACCAGTTCTCAGCAAAGAAAGGAAAGCTGAAAGGTGGAAAGAGTATATAGAAGGGCTCTACAAAGGAAATGAACACAGAGACAATATTGTAGGAAGGGAAGAGGCAGTACATGAAGATGAGTTAGGAGATACTATACTGAGAGATGAATTTGACAAAGCACAGAAAGGCCTAAGTTAAAACATGGCCCCTGGAGTGGACGACATTCCCTCAGAACTACTGAACTCTCTGGGAGAGACAGCCATGACCAAACTATTTCACGTGTAAAATGTATGAGACAGGCGAAATACCTTCAGACTTAAAGAAAAACATAATAATCCCTCTACGATTGAAAGCAGGTGCAGACAGAGGAGAAAATTATAGAACCATCAGTTTAGTAATGGTTGCAAATTACTAACACGTATTATTTACAGAAGGTTGAAAAATCTGGTAGAAGCCGAACTTGGGGAAAATCAGTTTGGATTCAGAAGAAATGTAGGAACACGGGAGGCAATACTCACCTTATGGCTTATCTTAGAAGACAGATTAAGGAAAGGCAAACCAACATTTCTAGCTTTTGTAGATTTTGAGAAAGCTTTTGACAATGTTGATTGGAATACACTCTTTCAAATTACGAAGTCAGCCGAAGTAAAATATAGGAAACAGAAAGTTATTTACGACTTGTACAAAAACCAGACATTGCTTATCAGAGTTGAAGGGCATGAGATGGATGCAGTGCTTGGGAAGGGAGTAAGGCAGGGTGGTAGCCCTTTCTCCAGTGTTATTCAATTTGTACATTGA
This sequence comes from Locusta migratoria, assembly GCA_026315105.1. Classification (NCBI taxonomy): domain Eukaryota; kingdom Metazoa; phylum Arthropoda; class Insecta; order Orthoptera; family Acrididae; genus Locusta; species Locusta migratoria. The sequence continues at coordinate 166,018,247 of CM048755.1, read as the reverse complement.
GCAAGCATTTCGTGGTAGTTTGAGGAAAGTATATGTCCTAAAATCCGTAATTTTGCGGATCACTTCTGTTGCCTTTCTTGAATATTGGAGTGACCTGTGCAACATTCCAGTCTTTGGGCACAGAACTTTCGCAGACCGAGTGGTTGTATGTAAGAGAAAGGTATGTCGCTATTGCATCAGCTTTCCGAACCCAACAGTCTTCTAGACTTGAAGACTTGCATTTGTTAAGTGAGTAACTTTGTTTTAATATTCCAGGAATGTATACTTCTAAATTACGCATGCTGGCGCTTGTTCTTGATTAGAATTCAAGAGTATTTGCTTCGTGTTGTTTCGGAAAGCTGTGTTTAGCAATTTTACTTTAGCATAGCTGTCATCCGTAGCGACATCATTGCTATCGTGTAGTGAAGATATTGATTGTGTTTTGCCGCTAGTATACTTAACCCCATCAGTCCTGAATTACTTTAAAAATGGAATAAAACATATTGTTGCATTTTTCCATATCCATAAGACCCTATCTATTGTATATTTGAGCGAAATTACAATTTTTCATACTTGCTATCCATAATAAAAAAATGTCAAATAAATTAGACACCGAGCCTAGATGGCACTTAAGGACGTGAAATAAGAATTCAAAATTTATACATTTCTCGTCATATTGATTGTAGAACTTATGTCGCAAAGTGGAATTTGTGCAAAATTCATACATTTATATGTAAAATAATTTTAACTTCTGGTATCAAGTCCGACGCACTCCGCAAGGGGTCCGCTATGTTCACTACCGTCTCTACCATAGGGGCACAAGGGGCACAGGCCCGGAGGCCCCAGCCAGATGGGGGCCCCGAGATACTCGTTCCTTTCTCCCAGGCAATAACTTTTTTTAAATGAATTTTTGTCGCACTTAATTCATTATAAAGACCAAAAAATTGTCTCGAAACATGTCATATATGGTGTGGCAAGTGACTTGGTTTGCTGTCTGCATGCAAAATCGTAGTTATTATTGCGGGCCGTAGCTACAGAACACACGGCGACACTGTTGTAGTAGACCCTGTTGCATTCTGCTTCAAATATAACTTGGCGGAACATTGTATCCAATAGCGGCCTTCACACGACGAGAAGTCACACAGTGCTGTAAACTAGAGACGGGCAAACCCGTTCATTTATGAAACCTAGTTCACTGATGATCGTTTCCTTTTTGGAACCGTACCTTTTCACTCGTTCACCGTTCCTTTATCTAGTTGTCAATATCTATGGTTTTCATAGCAGCCGAAATTGCAACCATACAGCATTGGCTTTGTGCTCACCAACTCCGTTTTACACATTTTACAAAAGTGAATTCCCTACAATCGATGGAGCACCGGTATAAATCGCTGTTTCTTACATAACAATGAGCACGCTGCTTCACCGTGGTATTAATAAACCAGCTTATATGCCCGTGCTTCGCAACGGTTGTTACAGAGGGACCTGTTTTACCATGGTACTTTGGGTTCCGGACGTAGGTTAGCAATAACACAATCCTTATTGGATCGCTCTGTCAATAAACTCAATTCTCCTAGCCAAGATGTCAAATGGAAGTAGAAGTCATTGCCGTAAACGATGAATGTTCATAAAGTTTTTCATACTAAGAGTGAAATTAATTTAATTCCGTACTGCGGAACGATGTAAATTCAATGTTAGGTTGTGTTCATAAAGTTAAGAATGTCTGTTTGGCGAAAACTTCTGAAAACACGTCTATCGCTGAGATGAAAACTAATACTAATTACAGCGCCATGTGTTGGTTCTATGGTGTAGTACTAAACTGTTTATCTCTAATAGTATGTGAATGCTGAAGTATTAGTATGTTGCAGTATTGCACTCGGGACAATGTAGTTATTCTGTATGCAGTGCTCCTTATTATCGAAAACTCGGCGAATGCTGAAAGTCTGGTAATTCAATCAACAGAGCAGTTTAGGTCTGTTTAAATAAGACGTCATGGTGGTGGCAATGTGCGATAAAGTAAGTCTGGGTAATAGTAGAAGGAATGGCGTCAGCTGATCGTCTGTATAGAACTTTCCTTAAATATAGTATTCCCAGTGAATTGTCTTGACTGTGTTAGCAGCATCGGCCACTCTTTCAACTAATACATGCCTCCACGTCCTTCAGTGACGACTTCGTTAAGCACGAAGTTGAAATCGATCTTGTGTAACAGAACTATATATTCAGAAGTCGGAGTAAAACTCTAAGTAGAATTGTCTCTGAAAAAGAAGACGTCTTTCTCTATTTTAATGTAGTCCGCACCAAAAGTAAGTAATTACAAATGTAAATCACAATAGTGTACCGAACAATTATGAGAGTAGAGAGGTTTCTGATGAGTTTGTAGCTCGCGTGTGTATATTATCTCTAGTGGCAGCCACAGAGCAGAAATATCTCTGGCGTGAGCATTCGGATGCGCAGAATAGATTTTGTGTTCTCAACATTAAGGTGGAAATGGCACGTGATATCAGGAAAAATATGCTAATCGCTGACTTCATCTTGCTCCTTTTTTTGTTTGGTTAAGACGGGTGACTATGTGTAAATGGCCTACTTAGTGACGCTTCCTCAACTTTCTTGTTGCTTCTGTGACACATTTATTTAGATATTATTTCATCTTATGTGGTTATTCTGCGAAAGGGAGGTGGGGCTTCCTTGCAACCAACGCGGTACAAACCAATCATAAGAGCAAATAAATGTGTGGAAAGAGTGGATATTTTCATCATTCTACATGACTTATTTTAGAAAAAGCATTCAGTGGCCGTTGCCAACATTAGCATACAATGCCGCCACCGTAACTAAAATTGTACCCCTTCTTGTCGTGTATTACACCATATTTATGAGAATGAGAATTACGCAGCAACGTCATAATTAGTTATTTGGTGTACTAAGAATCTAACGTCATCTCACTTTGTCGTTTCTTGTACTATGGCGTTTTTGATGCATTCCTAAACAGAACGCACTCAAAATGTAATGAGGATACACCGAAATCAAAAAGGTAAGTACAATAATTGGATTTTCCTTGCAAAGAATTCTTATGTAAATTAGAGCATCGATAGACGGGAAGGAATATCGTTATATGTTAAATTCAAATGTTCCCTGTCAAAAGAATTAAACATATGTCGTTAAGCTGTGAATATACAAAGTGTAATCAGCAACTCGCTGTTCAATGTTAGTTCGTATTTGCAGATATAAGATTGCGGTTCATAATTCAAAATACTTCTGTTACTAATGGAATACACACACACGATCATGTATTGTTTCTTTGCAGCACTACAAAACCAACAATTCTTAGTAAATGATTTTTTTCTTTTATTTTTGTAGGACATGGGTTAAATTTTACTTGGAGTGGCAGCAGTTTACTATGTTAACGTTGGCAACGAAATATTCGCTTTAGGGAGATCATTAATTTACTGATCGGAACAACATTAATTATTTATTTCATTATCAATACAACTAATTATTCCATCCATTGTACATTACTGATTTTTCAAAAAGGATTCAACGGCCGTTGCCAACATCAATACACTACACCGCTGCCGTAAGGAAAGTCGTAGGGCTTGTTACACACCTTAGTTATGTGAATAAAAAACAAAGATCTTGGTCTATGTATACTACGTACTAACAGCGCCTCTAGCGGATCTTTGCTGTACTACGCTGCAATTCAAGCTAACACACACCAGAACCTACAAATTACGATATCTTTTCTTCCCCTGATCCGATTTTGATGAAATGAAGCCTATGTTACTCTCCAAACTATTCTCAATTTACCTGTGGAAATCCATGAAAGTTCGTTTCGTACTTTTGGAGATTACCTTCAACAAATGGACATACAGGATGGCTTTTAAACAAATGATATCTTTATTTTGTCCGATCCGATTTTAATTATTGAAGCATTTATGTAACCGCACGATATGCGCAAGCTAGTTGTGAAAACCCCATGAACATTCGTCAAATAGTTTTGGAGATAAACGTGTTCAAAGAGAAAGACAGACTTGACGGTCGTAGATAAAAAATTTCAATTCACGATATTCATTCTTTCCGTGATCCGATTTTTATGAAATGAAGTCTATATGATGTCCAGCGTTACGCTCAAGTTACCTTTGAAACCCCCATGCAAATTCGTGAAGTAGTTTTGGAGATAAGAGGTTTTTAATAGTTGAAAAAACAGTCACGGCGTTACTAGAAACACTTGAAATTACGATATCTTTTTTTTCCCTTTTTTTTCGTGATCCGATTTTGATAAAATTATGCCTATATGTTGACCCAAACTTTTCTCCTGTTTCCTGTTAAAACCGCATGAAGATTTGTCCAGTAGTTTTGAAGCTTTTAGGGAACAGCGACAGGCATACATTTACAGATTTATTATTAGTATAGATAAATAAAAAAAATTGACAGCTCTATACTGAGTTGGAACTGCAACTTTTGACCGAAAAGGGAACGGCCGCATGGCCATCCTGGAGCTGGAACGGGAACGGCCACGCGACTGGGACCGCCGAAGTGAACGTTCTTTGTAAACAGTTCCTCGGTCCTTCCGTTCACTTTTGTGAACCGTTCCTTTGCACCCGTTCGTTCGCGAACGACCCCTCTCTACAGTGAACAGAGCAGTGGCATCTGATGGTAGAGCCAGTTATTGGAACTAGGACTCTTTTTGTAACGGGTGAACTCAAATATTTTAGAGCGCAGTAGTTTCCAATGAACAAAACGAACAGTTCATAAAAAATGAAAGATGATGTCTTTCCATGCAACGGAACTGAGGAAGTGCAAAAGAAATCCTAGTAAGCAACGCAAAGGGTCTCATTATCTTATACTTTACCGTAACTACTATCCTTGCCAATGAAACACACATAAGATCCAAATCTTTGAGAACCGGGCCAAACAGTGAGAAAGGAAGGATTTCAGATGTGGAATAATGCCTACAGACTTGCTTTTGACAAAAGCATGCAGCTAACAAACCTATTTCGAGCGCAGTACTGAAAGTTTCATTTTAGCATTAATCTCACTTATACGTTTACTTTAGCATACCCCTATAAAAACGTATAAACGAGGTTTCACTGCATACCATTGTGATTTCCTGGTCACATTGAAAATTATGAGCATTTAGCCAATATGGCATTTCATCTTTCCCCCTATGTATTATTTGCTGATTTGTCACACCGAATGTCAACTACAACAACGGGGTCTGTCGGCAAGTTTTATGTCAGTTTGTTCTGGGCACCTGATAAAATGGATGTATAATAATTATTTGAGTGTACCTCAATCAGATAGTAAAAGATAAAACAATTGACTTGAAAACTTTGCAGCATTCGTCTCTTCTTTTAGCTCCGAATTTGAAAATTAAAAATTTATTTAGCACAAGAACTACTACATTTAATGAAATGTAATAATTTGGTACATGAACATTTCGATCAATTTTTATTAACGCATTTATAAAATGTTTGTGGCCATTGAAAGTAAATTAGGTTTTCTTACCTGCTCGTGCTCTAATTAGACGTTGTACTACACTCACAGGGTGTAGTATGTGAAATGCCCAAATATGTGTCATTGACATATACCATATACCTACCCTGTTCACAGTATATTTTTACTTTACTTAGTCAATGCATTTACTACATACATGTAAACGTTACACAACCACAGTACCGTTTTTTGTTGCTTTGAGCACAGCTGGGCCGGCCGCGGTGGCCGAGGGGACTGCGGCACTTCAGTCACGGTCTGCACGGCCACTACGGTCGGGGGTTAGAATCCCCCCTCGGGCATGGATATTTGTGCCGTCCTTAGTAGTAGCTAGTTCATAAGTAGTTTGTAAAAATCAAATGTTCAAATGTTTGTTAAGCTTATGGGACTTAACTACGGGGTCATCAGTCCCTAAACTTACAAACTACTTATGAACTACTTACGAACTAGGACGGCACAAATATCCATTCCCGAGGGGGGATTCGAACCTCCGACCGTAGTGGGCGTGCAGACCGTGACTGGAGTGCCTCAGTCCCCTCGGCTACCGCGGCCGGCCAAATAGTTTGAAACTTTAGGGACTGATGACCTCGTAGTTAAGTCCCATAAGCTCTACAAACATTTGAACATTTTGAGCACAGCTGGTAAATAACTGAAGTGTTACTTATAGTAAGATTTCAACGTGTAAACAATAGATGGGCATTAAACAAAATGATCTGACGTATCTGAAGTCTATCTTGTGGAGTAGGTACTTCACTTAAAAGACGTATTTTCTCTTATTCCGGGAGAAGTGATTTATTGTGGGACGGTGCTTGTCATGTGGAAGTTGCGTGTCAGTCTCTCCGCAAACGTAAGAACTCCTTTATTCCGCTTTGTTCCCGGAATAAGGAAAAAAATCAGCTACCGACACCCACTTTTTCTTCCACTTTCTGTACTCTTCATATAGTCCGAAGTCAAACCCCAGTAGTAACTGGAAATTTACCAAGAGAACTCTTTTATGCGATTTTATCCTGTCTTTTACGTCTTACGACATAAACTCAATTACGTTATGCACAATATTTCGTATCTGGTTATGCAGAACCCTTCCTGCACCAACTGGTGGAGACTGCAATGCCGCACTATGTATGAGAGTTTGAGTCCGACAGATTTACAAACATTTCAAACATTTGTATGACAGTTTCTATTTTTTTTTATTTGACTTTAGGCAGAGCCCATTTAATCAGATACAACTCTTTAACATATAGAAGCAGTAACACATGAACTTCGATAACTAGAAGGGTCTGAAGCAGACTGATACGGCCTCCCCTTATAACAAAGTAAAGGAGCATAAGAACAGTTTTACAGCACAGGGAATCAATAATGAATTATGTTGCAATAAGGAAAATTGTTGGAAGAGTTGATACTGGATTGCTTTCCCAGTTTAATGCTGAGGTCAACTATTGGAGGAGCATATTGAAAAGAATGGTTGCAGTTGTGTAATTTTTGGCGTCAAGGGGACTATGGTTTCGTGGAGAAAATATTTTCGGGTCTCAAAGCAGTGGAAATTATTTGGGATGCTTAGAATTAATAAGCGAATTTGATCCTTTCCTTACTGATCATATACAAAACTATATAGCATTAGTCGCAAAGGAAATACATCATATTTGTTATCAAATATTTGCAATAAATTTTTAATGTAATTGGACAGAACGTGTTAACGACAATTGTCAAAGAATTAAAATCAGCCAAGTACTATTCAATAAGCCTGGATTCCTCGCCATATCTCTCTCATGTTGGCCAGCTAACTTTCATCGTTCGGTACGTAAAAGATGGATAGCCTGTTGAGAGATTTTTGCAAACTTTGCCTATGGAGGAGCTTAGGGCTCAAAGTATAGAAGATACTGTTATGACGTTTTTGGATAGTTTTGACATTTCAATAAACGATTGCCTCGTACAGAGCTATGATAATGCTGCAAATACGGCTGCAAAGTATTCAGGTGTACAGGAAAAAGTAAAAGAAAAACGTGAATTTGCTACTTTTGTACCATGTGCCACACATTCACTGAATTTTGTAAGTCTTCAGGCGGCTCCATGTGTTTCTTAAGCAGTAGCATACTTCCATTTTGTCCAAAAATTGTTCACCTTCTGCTTCGAACAATCGATGGAAAGTTTTGAGAGATGTTTAGGTGCAAATAAAGTCCTGAAGTCTCTCTGTGAAACCAGGTGGTCTGTTTGTGCTGGCGGTCTTAACGCTTTGCATAACACAGATCAGCCAGTGGAACAATAAATGAAGCTCAATGCCTTTGCAAGAAAATGGAAAAACTCGAGACCATTCTCCTAACAGAGATATAGGATGACCTTTTAAGAACTATCAACAACACAAATGTAACTTTAAAAAGTAGTACCGTCACAATAGACGTTGCAACAAAACTTTTTGCATCTATTTCCCATTTCATCAGATCTGCACGCCGTAGATTCTATCAGTATGAATATTCAGCCAAAGAGAAAAATCAAAGTGTTGACTATAAGGGTAATACCCAAAGGACGAGAATTTGCAACAAGCATATCACTTTTTCCGAAGATTTGTCAGAGGCTGTCCAGCTGAGTGCCAAAGAAAAATTTCGTGAAGTAGTTTTTCTGCCTGTAATCGACACATTGGATTCTAATTTGAAGCGACATTCAGAAGTTAGGTGAAAGTTAGCAAACATTTTAGTTTCCTTTCTCGGATAAAACAAATCGATTCTGAACAGTTGAGAAACAGGTGCAAAGAATTCGCAGAATTTTATCATTTAGATGTTAATGCTGATGAACTCATATCAGAATGTTTTCCTTTAAAACAATATTTGAAAAACATTCCAAATGAATCTCCAGAGCTAAGTATATTTTCATTACATTCTTTAATAGAAGCAGATAAAACAGAAGAAACCTTTCCGAATGTAGAAGTTGCTACCCCGATATTTCTTTGTCTCATCGTAACCAATTGCAGTGGAGAGAGTTCATTTTCCCCGCTAAAGAGAATCAGAAATGAATTACGAACGACTACGCTACATCAACTACATACTAAGTTGTCAATCATGTGGGTAGAAAGTGACGTCTTTCAACAGTTGGACTTTGAAGATATAATAGAAGATTTTGCATTTCAGAAATTCTGAAAGAAACCTTTATCAGCGGACTAAGTCCAATTTGCAAAACAATAATCACTAGTATTTTATTTGTGTATTTCTAACCATAATAACCAATAAATTCACTAAACAAATAAGTGTACATCATCCTGGTGAGTTCATTCAAAGGAAAATTCTGTTTTGTTGCAGGGTCCCCTAAGCTGTTTGCCAGTCATCTGCACAGAAAGACACATACTCCAAAAACTGTATGTTTTGTACTCTGGAAATATTTAAAGAAATCATTAATCAGAATGAAAGACAAATTTGTGGAACTAATCATTAGTATTTGGTTTGTAATATTTTAACCAATTAAGTCACTAAATAAATGTACACCATTCTTATGCATTCATTTAGTTTTTTTAAGGACCCCAAAACACTGAGTGCCCAGGGGCCCTTACAGGGCTTAAGACGGCCCTGGCTATGTTCACTTTTTTCATTGTAGCACGCCATTCTGGTGACAGATGAAAGCAAGACGCACGAAACTAAAAGTGACAGATGTCCAGTAAACAGAGCACTGTGTCTCAATGTAAAGCGAAATCGTATAGTGTTCTAAAATTAATAAAATTTCGGTGTCCAATATATTGGACGCCAGGTCTGAAAGGGTTAATTGCGACCAGAATTTCTTTGAATTTTCTACCAAGTTACGTGACACGATTCCTTTGAGGAAACTACTACAAAATTCTCCCACTGATGTTCGAGCTAAATTTAGAGTTTCAGTGAAATATTTCCAGTCTTGGGGATTTTGTGTCTGTTTAAATACGGCATGAAATTTTTCTGTACTTTTTCAAGAGAGATATAAACTGTTTTGTGTACCACTATGGGTCAACCCCGTCTTTTGTTAATTTATTTTGTATAAATCGCTCAATAGCTTCGATATCATCTCTTTAAATGTTATCCACGTCTAATCTACACTGACTTCGTTAGATTTGAAAGACTGGATATTCTTACTCAGGAAAGCCTTAATGGAATTTTTATCTGCTTTATTGAATAAATATATCTTTGTAATAATTTTGATGGATTGGAGAATTTCTGTATTGTCTCGCTACAACAACTCTTGAGTTCATGAATCCCTGTGTCTTTTTTTATGGTCTTTATTAGCTCCGGACTATTTGTTGCCATGAGGTCAAATATGTTTTCACAACCACTTACTATTTAGTTGATTCATTAACTAACTTATCGAGGTAAGTTTCGGACAATGCGTTCAGTAGAATTTCGGACGATGTTTTATGCTTGCCTCCGGTTTTGAACAATTATTTGTGTCAACATATCGAGGGGAAGTTAAAGTCATAACCAATTAATATTGTCCGCTTACTGTACGTTTTTGGAATCTGATCCAAACTTTCTTTGAATATTTCAGCAATGGAATCATCTGGGTCGCTGGTCGGTGAAAAGGACCTACTATGTACCATGTAGTACTGATTCTTTGACAATGAACTGAGTTCCCATAATGTCTGAACTATTTTCCTGTCTATAAAACAAATTCGTGTTATATACTAAATAGTTTTTTATTCAAAATGTTTTTGTAACTATTTTTTGATAAAACTAATTATTAGTTAAATTTCTCTTTATAATTATTCATTTACAGTAGAGCAATAACGTAAGTGACAATGAACTATTTAGTACAGTATTGCAGTCTGGTACAGGGAGCTAGCTGTAGGGACGGCATTTCCTTGTCGAATCGTCACATTTATTGATGCCAGTCTTGTGGATCCATACGTATTGAGAAACCCATCTTGCTTCTCTGCAACGGCCGCTACAGTGGTGCTTATGTCTACTGGACCGAGAATTAATGGAACTGTGGACGATGTTATTCGGGGCATTTTAAGCAGTAGCCGTAGACTAGAACTGCTAATGATATGTGTGGTCATTCGAGTGGACGAGTTTCGGAAACAATAGAAACTGAAATTGAAGATGTCTGCATCAGAATGCAGTAGTAACTTTGCAGCACCCGTGAGAGCACAACAGCCTCGGAATGGTCAGTGGACTATGTGTGCCACGTGTAATATATAATGACCATTGCAAATTACCTTCTGACTAGAATAGAAAACATACATCTTTCAGGTAGTGAAGCATTGTGAACATTTAAAACCGTGAGATACTTGTTCGTACCTTAATTTTACCCTTTTCACGTAACCACATTTCTCTACCAGTGACTTGACAATGAAGGACATTCTTACAGTATGGTACTTAATATCGATGAACTATACAAATATCATTGACGATCCATAACGATTTGACGAATGCTTATTGCTCAACAGATAAACATCTCGACCTACAAAAAGCTATTGGAGATTGAGTTTCAATTAGTTCGACATTTATAAATGTTACATATTTTATTACATGCCTACTGTACTTAGCTTTGTTACTCATATTTGATTTAGAAGCAGCACAAACTAAAATGTGCAATATTGACCAGTTTAATTTCACGTTTTAAAGGTTTCGCTCAATAAACATTTATACTCAGTGAGCTAGCCTATAGTATGTAGTGTCGGGTACGTCGTATATCACTTTCATTTTCTCCACTTCCGTTTCATTCGTGAATGCTATTTTTAGCGATAAATCTCACCATGACGCACTCGGCCCCTCTGGTGCGGTTTGCAGTAGAGTTGGGTGAGTATCTCCGGCTTTATCATTTACTGAAAGAAACGCATTGTTCTTGTATAAATACTTTCAACTCACGTATTAACTAATATTGGAGGATCAGTGAATACATTTTTTGATGATACTTCATTCTCGCAAGAATTAAATCTATTTCAGTTAATCACATAAATCTCACAAAGAGACCACATGGTTATCGGATTTTATAATTTCTTCAGACATATGGTACGTGAAGTTTGGAACTTAAATAACAATCAGCCAAAGCCATTCGACGCAACTCTAAAAAATTCTGGAGAAAATAGACTTTGACGTTTCGCGAGTACACATAAGTAGCAATAACTAAAACATTTGTAGTGTCTGTCGGTGTAGCTCAGGCGCCGGGCGCCGTGGTTTAGCGAGCCCGGTCAGGGTGCTAAACGCTAACGCTCTCTGTAACAAAAAAAAAAAAAAAAAAAACAACGACCACGATAGACCTACAAAAAAAAAAAAAAAATCGATGTCTCGAATCCCGCTGAAACGTACATTTTCTTTTAATTCAGTTATATAACACATTTTTGGATCTCTAATTCCACGTGTCGTGTCAGTTTCTGTTTATGTTTATGTAGACGAGCTGAACACCTTATCGTTACCTAAAGCGATGGTTGAGTAGTTTAGCTGCTTGGAAAGCCATTAGTAACTATGGAGATGACATTCCAAAAACAACATCGTAGCTCTTCAAAAACTGAACAGTCAAAGACTACAGTCGCCAAGTAAAAGTGAAGCCAAAGCTGTAAGATATGTAGGTAATTAATGTATTTTTGATTGAAACCATCATTATTAAGAACCTTTTAAAAATATAGAAAATTACGAATATACAAAAGCACGTGAATTATTCGTAAAAAAATATCATTAGTTATTAAAATTATGTAAGTATTCGAACACAACAACAATAACAAAAATAAATAATAAAAATAAAATAAAAATAAAAAATAAGTCCCAGTAGAATACAAACCACCAACCCTATGGTTCTAAGGCAACAACGGTACCATCTGAGCTACATCGACAGATGCTGCAACTTATTTCATTATTGGGACTTACGTATACTAGCTAAACTTCAAAGTCGATTTTCTCCATAATTTTTAGGGCTGCGTCGAATGGCTCTGCTTGATTGTTATTTGAGTTCTGAACTTCAAATACCGTAAGTATCAAACATTTTAAAACCCGATACCCATGTGGTCTCCTTGTCAAAATAAATTGCTTGAAGTTTAGGTCTATGTGCCCATATGCACGAAACAGACCCATCATGCTGCAGTACCTCAATATTTTGCCATTTCTACTTTCCTATAAATCATACCATGGTACGCGAACAGGCTCTCATAACTATATTCGTTGTCTTACACATCATTAATGTATATCGACAACAGTATGGCTACAGTAACTCTCTCATCTTTTTGCGACTTTACATAATCTGTTTGCCGGCCGCGGTGGCCGAGGGGACTGAGGCGCTTCAGTCACGGTCTGCACGGCCACTACGGTCGGGGGTTCGAATCCCCCCTCGGGCATGGATATTTGTGCCGTCCTAGTTTGTAAGTAGTTCATAAGTAGTTTGTACGTTTAGGGACTGATGACCCTTTAGTTAAGTCCCATAAGCTTTACAAACATTTGAACATTTTGAACATAATCTGTATGAGTTTAGCAAGGTATACTGTATTGGCAAAAAACAACTTACACGTGATGGGCTCTGTACGGTTCGTTTCATTTAATATGGCTGAATGTAGCTTCAGGGGTGAACCGTACACGACTGCTTTCATGCACGCACTAAAATAGCTGCAAATAATACCTTGTACCTGTGATCCTGAAGTAAAACTTTCTATGCATAGGCTATCACTTGCAAAATGAAAATGAAATATAAAATAAAGATAAATGATTAATAAATGTGCAAATAAAAATGATCAGAATAGGAAATATATAAAAGAAGCCCGAAAGAAACCACAAAAAGCTCCCAAAAAGACCAAAGCACAATACATGAGAGATCAGCCAGCGTCAATAGATTCAAACTTCAAACGGAAATTGTTAGGGACATTTACAAAATATTCAGTAATTTAATGAAATACTCTTCATCAAGTTTACTTTTTACAGACCCAAAAACGACAAAAACTACATGTAATAGCTCACAGAACTGCAGAATACTTGCGGAATCTTTGTAGAACTACATAACTCTGATCCACCGAAAGAGAAATTTTATTTCGTTAATATGAAGCCAATACCACCGGAAGTAAAGTCACCAACAACAAAAGAAATGAATGAACTTAAAAATAACAAATCATCCGGAGAACATAATATAGTTGCTGAACTATGTTAACACTGCCGTGACAACAAGATACTATGTTTAACAGAAACATTTAAAGATATTTGGTAAACACACAGCTTACCATCAGAATGGACATCTGCATAAAAAAGGGAAGATTACTGACCCTGACAACTGGATGAATCTCCCTCATACCATTGCCCTTGAAGATCTTGTCCAAGGCACTTCTAAAAAGAGCAGAATAAATACTTGACAGACAACTATGATAGTGTTAGGCAGGATTTATAAAGGAAAGGTCATGCGAAGAGCAAATATTAAAACTAAAGAACATAATAGAAACAACAAAGGCGGGAAATTTAAATATGTAATTACTTTTGTGGATTAAAGAAAATCGTATGATTCGACTGACAGAAATGCACTGATTGATATCAAAAAGGAATTAGGACTCAATACTGAAACAACTGAAATAATTAAAGTAACTTGAACAAGTACAAGAATTAGGGGAACACTCAATTTGTTTGGAATAAAGTCAGGTGTGCGATAGGGAAATAGTTTGTCACGTCCGCTTTTTAATTGTTTAATACAGACGGTAATTCGGAAACGGAGGAAGGCTATCAAAACTAGAGGGATTTACTTAGGAAGAAATCCAAACAAGATGACTATTAACTATTTAGTTTTTCAGATGACATAGAAATATTTATAGACTAACTAGAGAATTCTCAAGTACATATCAGAGAATTACAAAAACAAACTGCAAAAGCAGGGTTCCAAATATCATTTGAAAAAACAAAGTTCATGAAAAACATCCGTGATGCTCCTCAAAAAATCATCATTCACAACCTACTACGCAAAAATGTTGCTTTAAACACCTTGGTGCAAGGCAAGAGAAAAAGACAGCTATAGAAACTAAAGTGCACAAAATGTAAATGGTGTTTCATATGACATAAAATGTTTATAACAAAAATGCCTGGCATGGAACACAAAATGAAAACATTAACAAACTGTGGTCACACCCGAAACTCTGTATGCGGCCGAAACACTTAAGCTGACTAGAAATGGAGATCTCTAGAAAACAGAGTAGGTCGAAAGGAAAATTCTGAGGAAAATACTGGGACGTAAGAGAAACAATAGTGCTGAATAAATGTTAAGACTAAACTGAGAGTCATGCTTGAAAATTGAAAAACTAGCTCATGTAATGAGGAAGACTACAGCTTTTTGGTCAAACCTACAGAATGGATAACAAAAGACTAAGCAAGCACATCTTTAAATTACTAAAAGAGTTACAAATCCAAGCTCAAAGGATTCACTGAAATTGTAGACGACATGGAAAACACTGGAATTAAAACAGATACAACAGAAACGGGAACACATTTAAGAAAGGTGATTCAAAAGGCAATATTTCAGTAGAGAAGAAAAAGAACTAGACGAAAGTGGACCCAAGAAGAAAGGATACAGCTGATGAAGGAAAGTTGGAAACAAAGATAATGGAAAGCAATGAAGAGCAGACTAAGTCGAGTCAGCGTATCCTCCGAATGAGTTATTCGAAAGAAGAAAAGAGGTGTTATTTTAACTTTTGGAAATGAATTACGCAACGCCAGATAACTCAGCTGAATAATGGTTATTCAGACACATGTTTTAAACAACAGGAAGTTGTCATACTCAAGCAATAGTGTTGAATAGAAATTAACCTTGTAAAATTAGTAGAACCAATTCGTCAACTGCATATATGAATGGTATAAAAATACAAATCTCAGTAAACGTCGACGATGTTCAGACATTAAGTTCATTTATCGATTACACGACACGAAATAATCGTCATCTGAAAATAGTCCAAATCTTAGTTTGACAAATAACGTTTCATCACTAGTAATATCTCGTCTATATTGATATACACTGTCACGTTACAATTCCGCAATAGTTTCGTTAAAGACCAGGTAACTATCGTTAAACAGGCATTCATTAGCTCTTGCTATAGTTAAAATCCCGATAAAGAAGCCGTCTGCCGCCTATCTTCCCACACTGTCACAAACGAACCGCTTCACCTATCCTCTGCCGGCCGCAGTGGCCGAGGGGACTGAGGCGCTCCAGTCACGGTCAGCACGGCCACTACGGTCGGGGGTTCGAATCCCCCCTCGGGCATGGATATTTGTGCCGTCCTAGTTCGTAAGTAGTTCATAAGTAGTTTGTAAATTTAGGGACTGATGACCCCGTAGTTAAGTCCCATAAACTATACAAACATTTGAATCACCTATCCTGGCAGGTTCCCAGGCGAAACACAAAGTCCTTTAATAATTCCAAGGAGGTCTCCTCATGAACACTCCGAGTGTTTTACTTGACCGCAGCAGTTTTCTGCCTTATCCAGTCTCTCTATGTCAGATCGCCATCCCCTCCAAAAGTAGCAGAGCTTTTAAAATGAAGGTTTGTTTTGTCATAACTTTGACCACTTGCACACCAACTTAAGATTTGGACAATATTAAATAGAAAACATATAACGATTCAGTCATCTTGGGAATATTTATCAGCAGTACGATTATGTATAAAACAAATAATAATCACGCCAGCTTATATGTGCTTGTTCGCCCACACTACTCAATTTTTACGTAAAGTTACTGACAAAATATAGACATACACAATAAATTGTTAATCAAACATTAAGACACGAAGGACGTATCATACAGGTTGCTATTGCTTAGTCACTATGGAGGATACGTTGTTCTGACAATATTTATCATAAATGAATGTAACAATTCTAACAAATGTTTAAATAATTAGATACAAATGTGTTTCTTTCAAGATGATGGCTTACGGTAATAAGCCATCATCTAAGACATAGTTTCTTGAAATCGCATAAAGCATTTAAAAGTTGGTAATTTTAAGTTTAATTTTGCTATATTCTGAAATTGTATTAAAATATTTTAAAAGTCCGAGAATCCAACTTTGCGTAGTATACTGGAAGGTTCACAGGTGGTGTGTAATGAACGTTCCATTAGATGTGATGGACAGCTGCGAATACAGATGGACCAGTCCCGAACCAGTGGGAAATAAAACCAAACCTACTTTGTGTCTCTTTTGTAGCAAGCGGAAAACTAGTCATTGTCTGTTCAGCACTGGTGCAACTGAATTTTGTATTCTGGAACTAACCCTTCGAGTCTTAACAATCAATTCTCTCAATGAGTCTACTCACTCGCACCTAATTACAGGTACAGTTACAACAAAGCATTTAGATAATCACAATATTACTTCTGGTTGTCAATCAGCGGATCAGTTGAGATATCTAGGTTCTGTGGTATTGTCATCGACAGAATGAACTAATATTTATTATTAACAACTGAGACTCCTCATTGGACACGCAAGCAGATTTAATGGTAATATGGTCTAATGGTTAGCCTGTCGAAAACTGAAAGCAGATCAAGAGTGCATACAAGAAAACTGTTTACGGAACTATGAGATAAGAAGCAACATGGAAACAGTGAACGGACCTCACTCAATACTTGCGACATGAAGCAAATTGAAAGATTTGAGGTGCCTTGGTTACGTGTTCATGGTATCGGTTTGCAAGGCGAGAGATCTGTGTTAAAATTTCATGTGTGTTCTGTTTTTGGTACAATAATATTAATTGTCATCTATATATCTGATTGCTTTATTCGGTTTTGTCTTTGTCGTGGTGTAATACCGAT
Source organism: Locusta migratoria (assembly GCA_026315105.1). Lineage (NCBI taxonomy): Eukaryota > Metazoa > Arthropoda > Insecta > Orthoptera > Acrididae > Locusta > Locusta migratoria. Next base: position 166,001,085 of record CM048755.1, on the reverse strand, counting down.
CTGCAACAGCGAGGTCTAAGGATGGAAGCTAAACTTTGTTCTAGACAAGTACCACAGGTTTTGACCCATATGAACCGTTTTGAAGGTTTCAGCCCTTTTCTCCTTCCTTTGTTGTAACGTAGTGCACAGACCATATATTTGTTGTTTTCATATCTGTACCGCATTTTCCCCGCTCTCCATGTTCAACACGTTTACTTGCGATGGTAACCAATCAAAACAATTAGGGGACCAGTTGAGATATCTATGTTCTGAAGTATTAAAATGGTTCTACGTCCTTCTGTCGGTTCTTAGAAGTGGAGACGACATTATGACGTCAACTGAGATAGTGGTAATAATAAGAAGTTGCTGCTGAGGTAGTTGGACTTGACTTGTGTTTACTTTACCAAACGAATTACACAAGAACTTTGGGTTCAGATTTTGTAGTGAGCAATGCACAAACAACGTGACTTAGCGAAAGCTATGGCAATGACAGCCATAGAAAGGTTGGAAGCGCAACAGACACAGAGGAAAGTGGTTGCACCTACTGGAGAGTCCCAAAGTGTAATTTCCAGGACATTACGCGATTTCAGACAACAGGAACCGTTAAAGGAAGGCAAGGTCATGGTCGTCCACGGGTAACATCAATAAGAGATGACCCTTATTTCCGGATTACAGTCCGTCGAGACAGGAGGCTGAATGAATCTCAACCGCCGTGGACTTATCGAGCGTTCTAAGGCGCCTCGCAACGGAGCGCGCGGTTGCTCGCCGTCAGAGGTTCGAGTCCTGCCTCAGGCATGGACGTGTGTGTTGTCCTGAGGTTATTTTAACTTAGTTTAAGTTGTTTGTGAGCCTAGGGACCAAACAAGGTAAGTCCTACAGATTTACAAATATTTGAATATTTTTTTGACTGCATCTCAGCTGCACCCTCCAGGCAGCAACAGGACGCGCAGTAAAACACAAACAGTCCGAAATTGCTTTCGGGAATGTGGCTTCTACGCACGAAGGCCAATGGTATGTGTCCCATTAAAACCACGACAACGTTCAGACTGCAGAAACTGGGCAGAAGAACATCAGGATTGGAGTCGTAACGAATGGCTCCGGTTTCTGTTCACATATCAGTCAAGATTTTGTGTTCAGCCAATCAATCGTCATTCCTTCATCTGGAGAGAACTTGGAACTTGTGGTGAACGATAACGCTCGTCCCCACACGGTTACACTGGTGGAAACATGAGTTTAGCTCAGGGAACTGAACGAGTGGATTGGCCAGTTTTTTCACATGACTTAAATACGATTGAGCATGTCTGGAGTGCACTTTGTGTTTCTCATCGTATAACTCATATTCCATAAGCTACTTATAACATGACAGTTGCCAAGACTTCAGCAGACATGTCAACGAGCTGACAGCCAGTACATACATTTGTAAATAATAATAATAATAATAATAATAATAATAATAATAACACTACGGAAATATCAGTCCAGCTCCGTGGCCACATAACCACGACGCATTGGGTCTTCTAATTATTTCCATGTTGCATATATTTACCGTGGACCGTTCTCTTTCTATTTTGTTTCTAATTTCACAGTGCCTACTTCCTCATAACTGGTAATTTCTTAAAAGGCTATATACTGGGCCACCTTAGAACGAAATGAGGGGTGGGCGAGTGTGCGATCTGGATTTTCTCCTGTTAGTAGATAAAACAGGCGGAGAAGATCTACAAATTAAAATAAAGGTAGCCTGTTTCGTGTTTTTTTTTTTTTGTTTTTTTTTTTAACTTATGGGACTTACAAACTACTTATGAACTACCTTATACTAAAGACGGCACAAATATCCATGCCCGAGGGTGGATTCGAACCCCCGACCGTAGTGGCCGTGCAGACCGTGACTGAAGCGCCTCAGTCCCCTCGGCCACCGCGGCCGACTCGTGTTATTCCACTTAGGGAAGAGAAAGAGCCACACTTAATTATGTTAAGCGAATTACTTTGATAGTCATAAGAAAATAAAGACCACCATCAGTGCAGCGAGATGTTTTCAGAAATTTCAGTTTCCATTTTCTTCCGGATGCCAAGATTTATTCTGGTAGTGGATTTACGCTCGATCTGTGAATCACTTACGTATATGTTACAGAGTATGATGTAGAAGTAGATAGGAAGACCGATTGTCGTGGGTAAACATGGATGAATTTTAAATGATTCGTGTGGCAGCAACGGAATGGTGCTCTCATTAAAGAGACGAAATAATGAGGGTGCACAGGATAGCGGCGTCTGGACGTTGTGGCTGCTGCTGGTTCAGAAGTTACAGCCCTCTCTTGCCAGAAGGTACATAGCTGGCTACATTCGACATCTCATTAAAGGCTCCTGACATTCACACCTGTCACCTCCATCTCCGTACTTCTGCGTGAGCGACCACAAATGATGAAACATTCAACTTGCACGCTCGCTATGAGAAACTGTGGCAATCGTTTACCTGAAAAGCTGTCGAACTCCCTGACGTCAATTTGCTCGCTCGCTAATATTCAAGACTCTCTGATTTTGTTGCAATATTCAAGACTCTCTAATTTTGTTGCAGATAGGAAACCTACATTTTTTCTTGCGGGAGTATGAAGTACAAGCAGTAAACTCTATTAATAGATCTTAAGACAGAATAATCTCACTAAAGCTGTGGTCACAGTGGCTCCGATATCGGTGGGTTTTGCCGACGACAGACATCGGCAGAAAACGGCCGATGGTTTCCAATTAGTACTCTACGGTCACAGAGTAGCCGATCTCATCAACCGAACATAGAGACTTCGGACGGCAGTCGGTGAAATTCAAATCTGTTTGTTTTCTTCGCTCAAATCCACCGACGTTCTCGCACGGGAGATATGGACAGTGACAAACTGATACGCTTAGTGAAAGACAGAGATTGTGGCACCCAGAAGACGATAAATATCACAATCTGGATATAATTCGGAATCTATGTTCCGATATCACAGTTTATAGGAAACCCTAAGTTGGTTAAATCCATTATCAGAAATTTTAGGCGAAAATTATAACATCAAACAATGTGTTCAATTCGGGATTGTGGCGTATCTTAATGCCATTGTAGTAGCTCTCTTACGTTGTTTTGCACTGTGATAATCGGTTATTAGCTGTCCACAAACTATTGTTACTGGTTCTGGCGTTCTTTAGCAAGGTGGTGAGTCTGTTCTCTGAAGTGACTTGTAAATGTGGTGTCGGCCTACGTGTGCTTCCACATTTCAGTGGTTTCTGTGTTCCAAATTATACTTAATTTCGCACTTGTTATTCACAAATATATTGACTGACAATCATTGAAGTTCAATATAACTTCATTTCGTTCATTATAATCGGATGTTTCTGTGTTCTTTATGGATTTAAATACTGAAAAACTTCACCCATTATGTATTTTTATGCTTAGCACAACGCATTTCGATATTTTTTCTCGCTTTTTATGCATTTGTTTACATAAATACGTCGTGACGTTTCCATGTATGATTTTTTGCAGCTCTTGCACAGATGTAGTCTTTTTGAGGTTACTGCAGTGAGGGAAATCGTAGCCCACATAATAAAATCTTGGCAACTTCTCTACATTCTAAATAGTGCATTATACATTTAAGCAGACATAAAAAGTTGTGGTTTCTAATATTAGGATAAAATACACACCCTCAATATTTATTGTCTGATTTTCCGAACTTCAGTAACCTAAAAGACAACTGCAGTGCAAGAGTGTCAGAAAATCACACACTGAAACGTTGAAAAAGTAACGTACTTATGTAAATAAATGCACTAGAAGATGCGAATAAATCCTCGAATTTCGTTGTGGTAAGCAATAAACTCCCCTAACTGGTGTAGTTTTTCATTAATTAAAGCATGGAGGTTAACTGGAATATGTCTGCACAACTTCAAATAAATTCAGTAACACTGTAATATTGCTTGTCAATGACACCACGAAATATCACAAGTATGTAATAGAAATTTCTCCTTTTAACGGTACGTCACGGATTCGTAAAGATTGTCTGGGAGTAGCAATAACTGAGGACAGTACACAATCCTCGCCACTTTCTTCTTTCCAGACAGGTGTAGCTCAATCCTATGCGTTAAAAGTTTTTGTTAATAACAAAAGCCGCGTTGTAGCACTAATTTCGAAGCATAAACATGTCGGTGGAATCCATTGCACCCCAGGGAATTGCAATTTAATATACTTCAGACACATAATAGATTATAGTCTAACCTTATCCTATAACCTGACCAAGTGACGAACTATATCGAATGCAGTGTGACCACGTCGTCTATCGATGTTTACAGTCGAACTCGGTCGATGGCGTCTGACGACGGTCTGTTGGTGCCATCGTGAGCACAGCCTAAAAAGAATGTTGATGCATTGAATTACTTCAACATCCATGTACTCGGAACCTTACCAATAGGACAGGCAGATAAAGCGATAAAGCGACATAAACCCATTTGCTTCAGTAAACAGACTCATAAAACTCGGTCTTCCTTCTGTGGTACCGAGACTCGTTTCGATTCACCTTGCTGGCATCTTTTGCTTTTCCTTCGTTACCCAGCTACCAGCTACCTCCATTTGCACTTTGAATTTTCAACCACCCTTTAACAATAGACAGAGTATTATATTCTCTCTTCCCAAAGAAATTGCGTCAAATTTCAGATGCATATGTCTGCAGCTGTCCAGTGGTTAGGTAACGGTACCGCAGTAGTTGTCTATGGGAAACAGAAGCAGCTTCTGTAAGTGCCCACCTCATGATTTTTCCAGTTGTTCCTCCAATTGACTACGGTCATCAGTGTCTTATTAGGAGCTACATAACTGACATTATGTAATGGTCTTCGGTTCACGAACATATGTTGCATAACAGAAGTCTTACTGCAGTGATCTATCTTAGCCTCTGGTGCAACTCCTTGGTTGTTTCCGACGAGTGTGAAAACTCAGTGCAATGTGAATTCAAGTGGTTCTTACACGTCATCAAAGGGACCAAGGGTCTGTGATGACAATACACAGTTTTTTTTAGAGACTCGTGTTACACGTCACTTCCTCCACAACACAAATATACATACATTAAAAATTTTCATCACTTTCTTATGCCATAAACATTTTCCTCACGGAACTTCATTGACATGATTCGAGAAACTTACCCGTTTGAACTTTCATAAATACCTATAGCTAAATCTCTCAAAACAATATTCCTTTCGTTGTATGTAGGTAGGTAGTGACATTCGTACCTTCACTCAGTACACGGTTAGGAACAGAATAGGGCGTTCGTAGGCACTGTGTGGAAGTTATCCAATTGCATGGAGAAAAATATTAACTTTTGATCGCATACGAATAGTTGTTTTATGTCAACAAGGCATTTCATCACTCTAGTTGAAAGACCAATAGTCGTGAGTAGGAGGAATGTGGCACAGACCTCGAATAGTTTCTAAGCTGCAGGTAGTCATCGTGATTTGCTCCGTACTGGTTGTCATACGGAAACAACTGCAGCAGACGATTAGCGACATCTCTCAAGAGAGAACCCCTGCTGGACTGACACTATCGTAAAAAACGAATTATTTTTAGGACACGTGGAGAAAATTGTCAAACCAGACTGTAACAGAAAGACTCCGCCAGTCTCTATATTCTAAATCGTCATGTAGACGTCCAGCCCGTAAAACCAAAACCAAAGCTGCTCGTTATACTTGGGCCAAGAATCATCGTGAATAGACAATGGAAAATTGGCTCACACTTGTAGTCACAGATGAATGTCGCATATGTCTGATACCGTCGGCAACTTGTGTGAAGAAGGAAGGAAGCTTGGAGTTTCACGTCCCGTGGACAGCGTGGTCATCAGAGACGGAGCTTACGCTCGGAAGATTTCTTTAAGGATTTGGAAGTGAATCGGCCCTGCCCTTTGAAAGAAACCATTCCGGCATCGGCCTGGAATGATTTAGGGAAATCACGGAAGACCTAAATCTGGATGGCCGGAGGTGGATTTGAACCACCATCCTTCCGTATGCGAGTCCAGTATGTTACCACTGCACCACCTCGATCGGTAGCTTGTGTGAAGAGAAAATGCTAATGCTGCGCGCTAAAGCCACGCCATCAATCGAATACAGCAAGGTAGCGGATCCGTGATGTATTGATAGGGCATCATTGGGGTTTTCTTTCCCTTCAGCTGCAAGCTCAAGGCACCACAACGCAGAGATAATATCCTCCAACCTATCATTGAAATGTTTCAACAGCATTTCGGTGTGAAGGATTAGTATTTATTACGACAGCTCGTGACTCCACACGAATGCATTGATCGCAATTTCATTTATCTCGCTTGTATTTCCCAAATAATTTAGTCTGCATCCTTCCGCAAACTGTAGATATCTTTGCAAGTCACTCCTGATCAATCACGAAATTACAGAACTAAAGCAGGACTATCATCGAACATTGGGACAACTGAGACAAGTAGCGATTAAATGAACTCGTGCGCAGTATGTCACGTAGGGTGCACACTTGCATTAGTGCAAGGGGTCGTACAGCTCTTTATTGAATGAGATTGCTACCCAATGATATTACCACAACAAAACTATTTTACGTTATGTTTGAATACAAAAATAGTGAATACAAAAATAGTGGGTTCTGTTTGTGACTAAGTAGGAAGATATGTTATTTTATAAATACGAATTCAACATAGTATAAAATACCATGGAAATTCTGTTTTGTGGGTGATTCAAAACTTTATCTATTGTCTAACAATGGAGTTGCTGTAACAATAGGCGTACTTTGTGGAATGACAATGTGTCTCCTGTCATGCCACAAGTAAAAAATAAAAATAAAATGTTGGAGTGACACTAATCTCACTTGATAGCTCCTTATTCAACTCTACATTGCTTCTTGAAAGACAGCTTCCACTCGTTTCTAACACTAAACGTAGGTGTAGACCAGATGTGGCTCAAATTGAAAGAAGTGGTATCGACAGCAATTGAAAGTTTTATACCTAATAAATTAATAAAAGAAGGAGGCGATCCCCCTTGGTATACAAAACAGGTTAGGACACTGTTGCAAAAGCAAAGGAAAAGGCATACTAAATTTAAACGAACACGAAATCCCCAGGATTTGCGATTGTACTCAGAAGCTCGAAATTTAGCGAGGATTTCAATGCGAGATGCCTACAACATTTATCACAACGAAACTCTTTCTCGTAATTTGACTGAAAACCCAAAGAGATTTTGGTCATATGTTAAATATACTCGGGGAAAGTCACAAACAATACCTTCACTACGTGATAGTAAAGGCGATCCTGCCGATGACAGCGCTACTAAAGCAGAGTTACTAAACTTAGCTTTTAGAAACTCATTCACCAAAGAAGACGAAACCAATATTCCAGATTTCGAATTACGAACAGATGCCGTAATGAGTAACATAGAAGTAGATATCATCGGAGTAGTGCAGCAACTAAAATCACTTAATAAGCACAAGTCTTCTGGTCCGGATTGTATACCCATTAGATTTCTATATGATTATGCTGAAGCAATAGCTCCTTACTTAACAGTCATATACAACCGCTCTCTCATAGAAGGATCTGTACCAAAAGATTGGAAAGTTGCACAGGTCACACCTATATTCAAGAAAGGCAGTAGGAGTAACCCACTAAACTACAGGCCTATTTCATTGACGTCAATTTGCAGCAGGGTTTTGGAACATATCCTGCATTCAAATATTATGAATTATCTCGAACAGAACGATCTATTGACCCAAGGTCAACACGGATTTAGAAAATATCGTTCATGCGAAACACAACTAGCTCTATATTCACACGAAGTGATGGGTGCTATCGACAAAGGTTCGCAAATCGATTACGTATTTCTTGATTTCCAGAAAGCTTTTGACACCGTACTTCACAAACGGCTTTTAATCAAATTGCGTGGTTATGGTATATCGCCCCAAATTTGCAATTGGATAGGGGATTTCTTGTCAGAGAGGACACAGTTCGTAGTAATCGATGGTAAGGCATCGACTAAAACAGAGGTGATATCGGGCGTTCCACAGGGTAGTGTTATTGGTCCTCTGCTATTCCTTATTTACATAAACGATTTAGGGGAAAATCTAAGTAGCTCTCTTAGGTTGTTTGCAGATGACGCCGTCATTTACCGTCTAGTAAAATCATCTGAAGATCAAAACCAACTGCAGGACGATCTGAATAAGATATCAGTATGGTGTAAAAATTGGCAATTGACTCTAAATAATGAGAAGTGTGAAGTCGTCCACATGAGTACGAAAAGAAATCCGTTAAACTTTGTTTACAACATAAATCAATCAAATGAGAAGGCCGTAAACTCCACAAAATACCTAGGAATCACTATTACTTCAGACTTAAACTGGAAAGAACACGTAGATAATATCGTGGGAAAGGCGAACCAGAGACTGCGTTTTATTGGCAGAACCCTTAAAAGATGCAACAGAACTACTAAAGAAACTGCATACACTGCGCTTGTTCGTCCATTTTTGGAGTATTGCAGCCCAGTGTGGGATCCTTATCAGGTGGGTTTGACGGAGGACATCGAAAGAGACCAAAGAAGGGCAGCTCGTTTCGTATTGTCACGATACAGGGGAGACAGCGTTACGGAAATGATACAGGATCTGGCATGGGAATCATTACAACAACGGCGCTTATCGCTGAGGCGTGGGTTACTTGCGAAACTCCAATCGCCAACATTCTCCTCCGAATGCGGAAATATATTGTTGACTCCCACTTACATAGGTAGAAATGATCATCAGAATAAAATAAGAGAAATCAGAGCTCGAACAGAGAGATTCAGGTGTTCTTTTTTCCCGCGCACTATTCGAGAATGTAATGGGAGATAAATAGTATAATTGTGGTTCGATGAACCCTCTGCCAGGCACTTAAATGTGATTTGCAGAGTATCCCATGTAGATGTAGATGTAGATGTAGTAACTCACATGTATGCACTGAGAGGTATGTAGTTATTTAATAATAGTCGCCATACATCTCGTATCTCAGAGGTTGAGTTGTTGACAGTATCGTGTGAAGACTTCGGAATATGCACATCAAAATTACCTCGTGTCCTGACTCCGTAATAATTGTTCAACAGGCCTTGCAGTTACCAATCACTGGGGAACGATCGACTATTTCCTCTCCTGCGACAGCATTACGAGTATGATTTATTACGTTGCTAACATATATCTTTCATACTTCTGACGTTGGGTACGATCAGAGTCCATTCCTTTAAAATGTGAGGAGTACCATTCAGCCATCAAACCTCGGCGTATGTGTCCTCAATGTCCAAATGACAACTGCAGTGAGCCTCTCATCATTTTGATCTGTTGGTCGTGGGCTGGAAGGATGGAAGGAAGATATGAAATTAGCCTCTCCTCGGCAATGTGTTCATTTTAGGCGGTGCAAGGAATATAGTTGCTTTCGCTAAGGAAATCGCCCGCTCCCTTAGAAAAGAATACCTCGGCTTTTACCTTCAGTGATTTAGGGAAATATTAGTTAATATTAATTTGTTTTGGAATAGTTTTCGTTATTTGAAGTCAGTTTTTTTGTTAAAAATTTTCTTTAGTTTTCTATTTTTAGTGAATGTGAAGTACAGTAATTAATTTTTTCTGAGTATGGGTAGACCTACTAAACGTGCTGCTCATGTGAGAAAGCGCCGTTTAAATGAAGCAAACGAAGTCAGGGAGAAACGCCTATCTCAATAGAGGAATTCTACTTCGAGGACAATTTCAAAAGAGACTTGCGAGGAGCACAAAAATAGACTTTCAAAAATGCGGTTTTACATGAAAAAAAGTTTTGAACAGGGAAAATATCGAAAAAAGTAATCACCGTTTCGGCTTGATTAACGATCATCTATCGAATGAGACAGAAGAGCAATGTACGCACCGACTCAGTGTGAGCCGGCCACAAGGGCCGAGCGGTCTGCGGTGCGCCAGTCACAGGTTGCACTGCCGCTACGGTCTGGGGTTCGAATCCCCCCTTGGGCGTGGATGTTTGTGTCGTCTTTAGTATAAAGTAGTTCATAAGTAGTTTGTAAGTTTAGGGACTGATGTCCCTGCAGTTGGGCCCCTTAAGCTTAACAAACATTTGAACATTTGACTGAGCATGAGACACGATCGTCTATCCAAAGAGACAGACGAGCAACGTGCAAACCATTTCAGCTTGATCCACGATTGCTTATCCCAAGAGATGGAGGACCAACGTGCCCACCATCTGAGCTTAATCCACGACCGTCTATGTAATGAGACGGAGGAGCAACGTGCCCACCGACCTGGATTGATTCTGGACAGCCTATAAAAGATTCAGCGAACTATCGTTAATTTGCTCCAAAGAATTGAAGAGTTCCGTAACTTTGTCATGGATCCCATAATCAGAATATAACCCAACTCTCATCAAACTACCCTTTCGGTTCAAAGAAGAACACGCAAATGATGACAGGCAAAAGTTAGAAGTGATTCGTGTGTCTATAAAAAGATCGATGCACGAAGCATGCAATAATTACCACAGCCATACCTTAGCAAAAGATCTTTCCGAGAACCCAAAAAAATTCTGGTCCTATGTAAAGCAGATCAGAGGCCACTATCCAGACACTCGTTGATCATTCCGGGACAGTAATAGTAGAAAGCAAACGGGAAGCTGAAGTTCTAAATTTAACCATAAGGAATCTTTCACACAGGAGGACCATACTAATGTACCATCATTTAATCAACGCGCTAACTCCCATAAGGAGGACATAGTAATAGGTATATCCGGCAGTGTAGAGAAGCAACAGAGAGAGCTGAATACAAAAAAGGCTCTTGGTCCAGATGGAATATCAGTTGGTTTTACAAAGAAGAGTCTGCGGAATTGGCCTCTTACTTAGCTTGCATTTATCATGAGTACGTACGCTATGTCGGTTTCACCTTTTGACCTTGACCTTTACCTTGACCTATCGATCAAATCGATAAATCAACCTATCGATCAAATCGAGCTATATCAATCGCCAAATCGACGAACCAGGTGACAAAGTGCTTCCACCTTACATTTATTCTGTACCAAGCTTCCAAATTTAACTGCATCTTTTTAATTTACCACTGCTTGGTACTCTCATGCCTCATTAGGCTGGCAGCTGTGTATATATTTTTATTAATGCATCATCCTGTTAATAATTTTAATTAGTTCAACAATAGTATTTCAAGAGTGCATAACTCTATTTTATGCTTCATAGTAACCATATTCCCTTTTACTGCTATATGTTACACCTGTTTCAAGCACAGTTATCGCCTCCCCCAATTTATTTGGTGTTTGGGGTAAATCTTTGGGGAGTTTCGGTCCAAGTCTTGTCCTTAGGCTAGCACGAGTGCCACTCTTAGTGGCGCATGACTGTTCGATTAATTGTGGTTCTGTCACAAGCTCAAGAAGGCATACTTAATGTCCAAAACATCATCAATAGGGTGCATGGATTGTTGGTCAAGTCTGGCTCAGTTATACAAATGGTCAATATACCGAAGCTTCCAGAGCACGCTGTGACTGTGTCCATTTGATTAAACGTACGAACCTGTCGCCAATCCCATTTACTCCTTTAAATGCCAGTGCCTTTGGCACACCACTGAACGATGTGTCAATCCCATGTACTCCTTTAAATGCCAGTGCTTTGGGCAAACCATTCAAGGAATTAGCGGAAAAGCCACCTGTGGAATATGTGAAAGACCATCCTTGATGGCGACATTTGTGCTTCACCTACACACTGTGTAAATTACTCTAGGAACCACGACAGCAATAGGCATGGAAAACCAAATGAAAAGAAGGGCCAATGTCATGAGAAGAGAGTGTAAGAAATAATTAACAAATGAAAAACTAAGGTCATAGAATATAGTCGAATAAAATCGGGAGATGATGTAGGAATTAGATAAGTAAACGAGGCAGTAGAGGTAGTAACTGAGTTTTGTTATTTTGGCAGTAAAATTAATTTGATGATCAAAGTACAGAAGAATTAAAATGCAAAATGCATATGGGAAGAAACGCATTTCTGAAGAAGAAAAATGTGTTGAAAAAGGGTATTAATTTAAGTGTTAGGTAGTTTTTTCTGAAGTAATTTGGTTAGAATGTATTCTTGTATCAGACCGCTTTGTGGATGATATGCAGTTCAGACAAGGGGAGGAATAAGATTTTGAAATTTTTGTTGTACAGAAGAAAGCTGACGATTAGTTGGGTAGATTGTGCAAATAATAAGGAGTTGCTGAACACAAATGGGAGAGAAAGAAATTTGTGACTTACCTTGCTTTAAGTAAGGTGTTGTAGTGGTTGCTTTATAACACTCAACATCGTGGCCATCAGCAGCTGTACAAAGGATATAAGAGACCAATGTGAGACTAAGCAAGTTGCTAGTAAGTTAATAACCAAAACTGAATCTTGCTTGCTATTATTATCCATAAATGAAGAGGCTTGCAGTTATATGGTGAGCTGCATCAAACTAGTCTTTGGACTGAAGGCTACAAAAACAACAACTCAAAGCAAAGAGTGGGAATATAAATAAATATTCTTTTGTGGATGGTGTTTACTAGTGTCGCATTCATACACTGTTGCAGGGAATTTAAAAGCCCTTGTAATTTTTGCAGACAATTGAGCCGCATAGAATAATAACAGCAGAAAATATGAAATCTGACGTTTTCTGTTCCTTTCCACAATGTGGGAAGTTGTTAATATTAAGACTTGATATTTAGAGGGTCTTTAAAATAAAGGCTTTTGAGTCTATTTGCAAAAGCTTGAACCATGCAGCTCTATATCCAAAACTTCACATTTTTACTCATCAGCGATACCTACGTGAAGCAGATTTCATAGAATTCAAGGTTGATGAGTGGTATATATTTCAATAACTTCATCAGTTTTTATAACTTACAAACTGAAATTCGTGAAACTTGCACCTTTTTTCGTGTCTGAGTAGTCTATCCTTTTTATATGCATTTCGAGGTTAGCGTTTCCGTATTAAATTAAACACATAGGTATTCTCCTTTTTATAACAACTAAGCCACTATAACACCACTTAAAATAAATCCTTCACGTCGTGAGACAAATATTGAACACTCAATATCAATTAGGAAGGTTACAGCATTTATCCAATTTTTCATGTTTTTTCTGGAACCAGTATAAAAGTTTTTGTTACAATCGATTTGCTGTTATTTCTGCATAATATCTTAAATTTATTACGCATTAAGTTTACTTTCGCACTCGTTTCATTCCTTATTTTGGAGATTTGGGAGTAAAACAGCCGCGCGGGCGTAACCGATCGGTCTGGAGCGCCAGGTTGCGGATCGCGCGACCTCCCGTGTCGGAGGTTCGAATCCTCCCTCGGTTATTGATGTTTGTGTTGTATAAATTAGTTCAAAAGTAGTTTGTAAGTTTAGGGACTGATGAACTCGCAGTTAAGTCCCATAAGCTCTACAAACATTTGAACATTTTTTAATTATTTATTTTTAATTATTTTGTTTATTTATTATTTTTTATTTATTTAGTTTTGTTGAGTAATAAGACTGTGAACATGTAGCGGGCAGAAAGCAAACTGGGATTGTGATATTGCGAGCTTACACAAGAATTTTTTTTAAAAAACAAACTGTAATGAATTTAAAAAACTGTTGTGTGCAGGGTGATGAAATTTTACACAAAGTACTCAGTTACTTCCTTCAGTTGGCTCCGGCCCCCAGTGCTACAGCTCGAAATAATTCACCCATTCACAGCCTGTGTTTCCTTGGGGCTCCGTGAATTGCTGCTGTAAACCCTATTTACTATATAAACTGGCTGCGTTGTGTCTAGGGATATCAGCCACACCTGCTGCAATGTCCCAAAATGTTTTACTTTAAATGCAGAGAGGAAGAATAAACACACAAACGAGACATTCACTTTAACTAAACTGAAGTTTATTTCGCTTAATAACCACTAGTCATGACGCAAGAGTAACCACTGAGATCTTTAAGGCTGTCATACAAATAAATGGAAACTTAACTAAATCGTCTCACAGTCGCTGAATAAAATTAAAATCCAGCAAAAATCTTGAACAATTCTACTTTCCACTGTCGCAGATTAAAGTTAGAGTTCATGAAGCACTACTGACGCCAAATTTAGTTAAAGTCCACGATGCACTACAGAACAAATTTTCTAAGTTCCACACTCGAACACTTTGCAAAAAATTTACAAGTCTTCAAGTGACTCCCTAGTCGCCCATCGTAATGCACACGTTGTGTCTATCTGACCAACACTAACTGATTGCCCCCAACTAAGCAAAATGGCCGCCTTAAATACCTTCGCTGGTTTACTCTGAAGTCAAATCAGTGTCTTATTTCCACCAAAAATACCCCTTTTTCATATATGAATGAGACAAATACATGTAATGATAGTATTTAACGGAAATTTTCCGCTGAAACAGAGTATGGCATCAAGATATTGAACATATCTTAGTTTTCACATAATAAACATATTAAACTTTTCCGTTATAATTTTTGGTATTTAAAACACAGATCATTCACTAAACTATTGATATTATTTCATTATCATTTTACTTAAGTCTAGTTTATGGTACTACTGCTAATACCAATATATTTCTTTTATTTAAAATCAAGATTTTAAACCTGGAAACAACGTTTTTGGCCTCTTATTCAAATTTACTGAATATGCGCAAAAAATCAAAAATATATCTCACCAGTACTCACTTAGATCTATCAATTGACACCTTGTATGTAGTATTTGGTTAAGATGTTATCAAGATATATCATTTACAAAATTGTTATTTTACAATTATTTTTGATTTATGATAACGTAAAAACTAATGCAGTGACAGGAGGCGCATTTATATGAGTGGGACTGTCTAATTGACAGTTTTAAAATGAGCCTGGGTGCTCCTTAGTACCATATATGGACCAATAGTTATTAATTTTTAAATATTTTATTGCATATTTATCCAAGCCCAAACGGGCTTCTGCCAACCGCCATTGAGTTCATAACCGCCTGGCTTTTCCAGTCACGTCCCTATACACAAAGCGAGCGGCCAGACGTTCGTTTGACAGATGAGAGGTGCCGCTAGCTATTGCCCAACCCCTGAACTACGACGACTCAGTAGCTGTCAAAACAAATCACGTTTCCCGCCAATGTTTTTATCACAGAATTGCAGACTTCAAGTGTCCACACAAAGCTGTTCCCTTACAATATGTCATTTTTACTCTGAGAATGCGTTCGTTTTCAGTACAGAAAAAATTGAAAAATAGAAAATGAGAGCTGTGGAATATTCCAATTCGTTTGATATTTCCTTGCATGAAAGTTAGATAGCAGGTCAGTTGGAATCAGCCATTATCACCCTGAGCGACTCAAATGGTAAAACAATGATTAATGGTATGCTACAGATTGCTGCTAGAGGTGGTTACTTGTTCTTCAAGTGAGTCAAAGCTCCAGATGGGTGATTCAAAAATTAGGAGTAATAGTCCACCTCATCTGATCCGATATGTTACTGTGGTAACGGGTACTAAAATGTAACACCCTATCATGCCAAAGACATAAGTATTTCTCCAGGATACAAAAATAAATGTGCTACATACAATGCGCAGGTTATATTTCCTTACCTTACTAATGCATTAAGCTTTTCTGTCGTGAAAAGAAACAGAAGCACGACTGAGGCATGGCTGCAGAAACAGTTGCCATTGGCGGCCTCCGCATTTTGTCACAGTGTACTGGAATACCACAGGTTACAACATATTCCTACGACGACAAGACGTAGTTTAAAACACAGTTTAATGTGAAACTTCCTGGCAGATTAAAATTGTGTGCAGGAACCGGGATTCTAACATGCGGTTTTTGCCTTTCTCGGGCAAGCGTCTACCGTCTGAGGTATTCCGGTATGCTTCTCGGTCCGTCCTCACAACTTTACTTCTGCCAGTACCCCGTCTCCTACTTTACATACTTCAAATACTCTGTTTAACATGTCAAAGGACCCGATGGGAAAGACAATTAGCAACTACTTCGCCATATTCCAACGGAGAAGCAGCGTCGCTGATGATCTGGTAGGAAATGTTGGACCTAGGCACATTGTACATACTACTGGTTTTGGAATTATTTAGCAAAATCCAAGAAAATACGTCCGAAGCTGGTTTCAGGTGTTCCAGCACGCAGAAAATAGTGAAACAGAGCCTACAGCTGTTACCACTGAATATCCAATGCCACCAGGCCATACCTCTACGAACAAGGCTGTCACAGTTGTTGATAATGAAGGATTTGATATTGAATGCATCTGGTTCACAGCTGAAGCACATTTCCACCTGTATGAAGCGGTGAATAAGAAAAACTGGCGATTTTGATGTCCTGGAAATCCCCATTCGAGTGAAGCAAAACCTCTATTTTCTCCAAAAGTTACTGTGTGGGCTACGGTATACAGGAAAGGTATTATAGGCCCTTTTTAAAGCGAGAAACAATCAGATCACTAGACAACGTTATAATTTGTGAACAATTTGTCGCCATACAAGTAGCGTGGGTGTGTATATCAGCTGCCGAGTTGTTAATGTAAGATCTTGCTAGACAGGTCTTTCATTTGGTTAATGAAATGTTGAAATGTTTGTATAGCTTATGGGACTCAACTACGGGGTCATCAGTCCCTAAACGTACAAACTACTTATGAACTAGCTAACCCTAAGGACGGCACAAATATCCATGCCCGAGGGGGGATTCGAACCTCCGACCCTAGTGGCTGCGCAGACCGTGACTGGCGCACCACAATCCCCTGCTTGCTTAATGAATACCTCGTAAATGTCATCATAGCGTTTGATTATTCCAAATTTACTGGCGCACGGATGGATCGTCCTCAATATTCGGCCGACTGACTTCTTCTCACTACTTTTTGTGTGCACATTGACAGTCAACGGGAACCATCCCATGAGGCTGGACAAGCTCGAATCGGCAATATGCGAGGCATCCGACTCCATTTACATTTACACACTACAAAATGTGATGGCAAATTTTATTGTTCGTTTGTGCCACCTCTGTAGTACAGTTGGTAGACACTTACCAAAGACTTTGATGTGAATGGAATGAGGGCATGCGATGGGCGAGTTTAATTGTGTATGCTAATACCATAGGAGCCACCTGATATCAGCTTTTCGAACAATTTTTATTTTTTTGTGAGCTATTGAGTCAAAGCTCCAGATGGGTGATTCAAAAAATAAGAGTAGTAGTCCACCTCATGTGAGCCGATATGTTACTGTGGTAACACTACTAAAATGCAACAGCTTATCATGCTAAATATATGTTGTTTTTTTCTGTTAAATGTTTACTTACCTACTCGTCTATCGATCTTCGGTTTAGAAATCACGGACTGTTTCGCTGAGCACCCTGTATTAGCTAAAGCCTAAGAGCTGCTCATAGTAATACCTGCTCTTTCTCTCAATGACTGAGTACCAAGCAACACCGTCTGAAGGCTCGGACATTGCCAAGAAGCACTTCTCTTGGCGTAGTTTGAGGTGACCCTGAAAATCTCACATTTCTGAAGTCAAATGAGGATTACCTAGTTTCGAATGAGCTGCGTCGTAGCTTTTAATGTAGCAACACATTCAGATGTAGCGCACAAGCTTCAACATGGAGCCACCTCGCACGGAGCGGGCAGCCTATTTAGGCTACACTACCATCCCGATGGTTCATTGCGCCCTGCGACTCTCGCCAAGCAAATCCTGCACCGCCTTACTGACTCGGTGTTCTCCACTATTCTCACGGAAGCGGATCCTAAACAGCCTCACGTGCTCATCACTTTCGGTCACCTTCTTGCCGACTCACCGCTCTCCACTACCGTTGAGGAGGTGATTCAGACACACTTCTCACAGAGCATACCTGAAAGCGACTCGGCGCGTCATTTTTTTTCTCTGTGTTCTGGGTTCTCCGATACTACTTGCAACTCACTTTCTTGACTAAGCACATTTCCATCCATTCTTGATTTCTACCCTACAACCACCAAGAATGAATAAAAATTATCTGTACATTTTTCTATTTATTTAATTTAAGTTGTCAACACAACATAGTAGTGCAAAAATAGAAATTGAGTCGTCAAAAAGGAAAACCGACATAAAACAGTACTCTGTTTCCATTTTTATTTTATTTTATTTTATTTATTTTTTTTTGGGGGGGGGGCGGTGGATGACCCAGACGAAATGCCCACGACATACCTTACAAAGGTACTAGGAGATGGAAACTGTTTACGTTCTAGAGTGTATGTGCATAAGTGGAATGAAGGGAAATCAACCGCCAGGAAACTGTGTCTCTATGAATTAGGCTTTGAACTTCTGAAACGATATACAGAAGAACGGTCCAAGGACTTGAAAGGGCTCCAGTTGCCTATTATTTGTACAATGGGAGAGATTCTTAGAAACTGAACAACAAACTAGGAAACTTAGATGTTACGCATATTTGTACAATCCAAATAACCTGAGACAACAGTACAAAACCAAGTTAACATGTGGAAGTAGTGATCTTCGTGTGTATGAGACACATTCAGAATCATCCGTTTCATGTACAGGTAGTAAATGTAATATGTAAAAGAGAATATTCTCTCCAAGTGAAGACTGTTTCTTTGAAACTTAACAGTGTACCATAACCTATATTTGCGCAAGTGTTTATTTTCTGGTTTTGAAACTTTCCACGAAGGACAAAACGTTATTATTTTGTCATTAGATATAAAAATGCACAGCAACTTTGGACATCCTTTGTATTCAATGCGGGCTTTATGTTTCAAGTTTATAGCTACTACCGTTGTCAAATATTTGACTACTGTTGCATGTAATATTCACTATGCATATCAAAAATTTCATATTCAGTAATATTGTTATCTTTTCGTATTAAATTGACCTTCAATTGGATATACAGATATTCACAATAAATACTTACAGAATTCACTGCTTATTCTAACATGGGCAAAGTTAGCCCATGGTTGGGGGTCTGTGTTACCTGAAATACATTGGTGCTCCTAGGGTTAATGCTTCTTTTACATCACACCACAGTTTTCTAATACCTAAACTTATTACATCACAGTTATTTAATCCTCCTGGTACCACTGGACTCAATACGACCCCACAAGCTCTTTTGAAATATGTATCATCCATGTCTTAGAAACCATTATTTAAGAAAGTTATGAATTTGTCCGTGTTAGCTGTATGCAATGATTTTTTTGTGAAGCTTTGTATTTACAACACATTAAAATGTATTCATAGGTTTTGTACTGGGTACACTGGGGTCAATATCACCCCAAACTAATTTATTTTTTTTAAATAATAAATTTCCAGCATAGTGTAATATAAAATACTTATTCAAAATTATTGGAGATTGATTTCGTTCAAATGAATGAACATTATCAATGCAGATTAGAATCCTAAAGACTCATGTACAATGCATGACAAATGTTAACAGTCAAAACCATAAAATATATAAATACAATGGCCTCTCACTGCATATATGTTTTTTGGATTTGACTATTAACATCTATTAAGTGGTATACATGTGTCCCCAGGGCTCTAATCTGCACTGATGAGGTTCAATCGAAATGGCTGTATACCTAATGGGCCAAATTACTAAATTACTATGGTCGTAAGTCCATAGAGTTACCAAATATTTAAACTAACTTACACTAAGCACAACACACACACGCATGCCCGAGGAAAGACTCTAACCTCCGCTGGGAACGACTGCCCAGTCCGTTGCATGATGCCTTATACCATGCGGTGAACCCCGCGCGGCGATGTTCAATCATTTGAACGATATCGATATGCGCCATTTGATGTAAATATTTTATATCACACCAACAAGCTAGAAATTCGTTAATTTTGTTATAATATTGTGATAGTATGGCACACAATCCGTTATGGAGTCGACATACAAGATATTTTTTTATGTCAAGCAGTTACGTTGAACAGATGTTATATGAAACACCTGCAACAATGAAACTAACATTTCCCGCTTATTAAGTGGGCTTATTGTTATGTTTTCTTGCCTAGACTGCCGTGTGCTGCCTCAGTTTCTCCTCAGGGATGGTATAATTACATTATTAGTGGTGTGGAAATACGAGAAATTTTGAATGAAGAATCATCTGATGACGATGAAGAGATTGAAGGTATTATTTCTGGAAACAGTGAATCCACTGAATATTCTGATCCAGATTTGGAAAATAATGTTCCAGAAGTTGATGACAGTTTAGATCACAACGTTTTCAACTAAGTAAATATTGCATACCATAGGTTTATAAAGGCTATAATGATCATACGATTGATGATTATAATAATATGTAAGTAATTATGTAAATTAATAATCTCGTTGTTTTCAGGTCGAGAAATAGAAAAGAAATATGATAGAAAAATCCTGTCAGATTACATGAGAGACAGCAAGCACGAAATAAATTTAAGACGCCTCCAAGTCCCATGAGAAATGTTCAAGAAATGTAAGTAGTGCACAGTCAGCATTTGCATTATTTATGAAGCCCAGATATCTCCAGATTATTTTGAGGTTGACGAACATAAAAAGGCAACATTACTTTCGGTCTCTCAACCTTGCACTTGCAGGAAAGTTCGAAGGTTAAAATGAGGACGTAGTTAATTTATGGAACTAAGACCACGGCCGAAGTAGTTTTAATTATCCTACGGCTACGAACTGATTTACAGAAATATCACTCCATCTTCCATTAGATGATGCATAGAAACGGTGACAGAGTTGTATTCCTTATAAACTGGTTCCGATAAGTGATATGTTTAAACAGTGGGAAAGCACTTTACATGACGTATACGAAGTACACGAGAACATTCTAGTTAATGAACAAATGGTAATTTATGGAATATATTGAAATTCATTAATTGGAAACAATACATCTACTAAAATGTTTGTCTTTGACATGGTTGCTATGGACGCATTTAACGTAGATGGTATTACATTTACTCTAGTTCAGATTTGACTACGGTTATGTTACTTCGTTCGGCGCTAAAATAAAGAGTAAATTTGCTATTTAAAACCGTATTAACGTTTTCTTTTACAGCTAAAATCACAAATGGAATAAGTGTGTTAATGAATTCATGAATTCCACATAAATCTAGTAATTAATATATATATACAAAGTTAGCACTATTATTACGTCATTTACAACAGTCATTGTAACAGTATCTTCCCAGTTTATGTACATGTTTACAATTTGTTGTTCAAAATAATGTTTGTTAAGCTTATGCGACTTATTTGCGGTGTCATCAGTCCCTAAACTTAGAAACGACTTATAAACTAACCTATACTAAAGTCAGCACAGATATCCATGCCCGAGGGGGGATTCGAATCCCCGCCGGGGAATAGCCTCACTCACTGGAGCATAGCATCTCAATGCGCTCGGCCACGCCGCCGCGGAGCAATTCGTTGATATGTATTACATGGCATGTTCTCGAAACAAAACAAATGGACTTTTTAGAGAAACCGCTATTACCTTGGAACACCTTGGAATATTGGAGATTATTATTGTTCAGTTAACAAGTGTGCGATAACCTTTCTGGAAGCAACAAAGAAAAAATTATCAGTGGTGGTTATATATACTCTTCAGGGAGGGCGATACTTTGCGGTCGTTTGTTCATTTTCGTTCTGGGTTATTAGTTGAGAATTTAACTCAGTTTTTATTACAGATGGCGTTGAATCAACACCGTCTAAAGAGAAGGCCTGTGAACTGCCGTGCCACGCCACGTCATGCAGAGTAGATCCGAGGCCTTCGAGAAAGACAGGCTCCAACGCAGTCGCCATTCCACGTAAGCGAGATAGTTCCGAGCCGGCGCGATCGCTAGCTCAGTGGCTGCCCGCTATGATGCAGTGGGCAGTGCCCCGGCAGCAGGCCAATATAGGTATGGGAATATCATTTTCACCTTAAAACCACTGATGTCTACTGTCACTATTTTACATGCCGATCCAATTACTAATTTTGTGTTAAAGGCGCATTTCATTAGAAAGTTCATCATACCATTGTTCTCCTTACAGGTAAAGAAGATAAAATGTGCATAAAGTTTTTTTCGTAGTAGCTGTATTTGTTTTCGTCGCACGTTAAATTTCAGATAGAAAAAAGTAGCCCACAGATATACATATTGTCTCTAGCTCAACCATCTACTGATATAATGGATCACCACTGTCTAATTGTGTTTTATTTATATTACGACTGAAAGTGGGGAAAAAAGAAATACGCGACGTATATGAGAGTGGTTATACAAAACTGTCTGTTGCGCCCTGGGAGCTTAGGTATAAATAACAGTTACTCTTGACGAAACAGAGTTTCCGTACTTGGTTAAACGGTACAGATGTGCTACACGCCCCAGAAATACGTCACACTTAGCACCAATTAACAATGACACGTATAATTTCTTTAGTTTCATGTTTAGCTATTGCTGTGGTCTTTGTTATTTACAGGGAGTACAAATTTCAGTAAATAACTTACATTAGTATATTCCTTCTCATAATTTTTCAATAGTTACAATATCAAAATTTACTTAAATTGTGAGGATGAGTTACCGTAATTTTTTTACGGTTGTCATAACTGAAATATAAGCATTTATTTTTTATAAAGGTACAAATTAGCAGTATCTCAAAACTTACTGCGAGAATTTGTGTAATATTATTGATTTATGCAGAAATTAAACTAAGCAAAAAATTCAGCACCTTAAATGAAGAGTACACAAATATTTCCAAATAAGAAATTATTTAACAAAAGCACTGTGGCAAACAGAAATACGTCATACAAGTATATCACAATCCAAACTTATGCTAATCTCAAACTGAATAAGGCAAAAATTTCAGACAAGACTACAGACAAAGTAAGGACTTCAAACAAAAGATAATAGAAACATGAGAAAATTAATTGATTTAAGTAAAAGATTTCTAATATGACTTGAAGAAGAAACGGGATTCTACATTGGACATAGAATAGAAAATATTGAGAATACAAATGTGTAATGAAAATTACTTAGACACTTCGTTCGTTGTACATCACACAGTGTAAGTTAAAATTAAAGGTGACACACTAAATAATATTTTAAATGTTTTCATAGGTCAAAAATGAGTTTGAAAAACTGATAATGTAGAGTGAAATTAACGAGATTACAAAACTAATGGATAATGAGGTGTACACAGGCTTTTAGGTGCCGGGAATTGAAGTTATTTCTACGTAAATAGCTAATGCAGGCGATATAATAATGTGAAAATAAAACCTGGAAAAGCGTGCATAGGATGTCTAAAAATTCACTTAAACAGAAAAAAATACTCTACATGGGCGGCACAGATAATTCTAAAAATATAAGACGTGAAAATCTGTAGACGTATCAACCATCAAGCTTCAGGCAAAGTAATAGAAAATAAAATTTTTAAAGTGTTTACAGGTTGTGTGCCTAACTCACCTAACCTTAAAGTAAACACTAATTTCTGTTGGGAACATGCACAATTGTGTAGATCTAGAAGCTTCATATCGATAACGTATATGCATATCCGTAAGTTTCATGACACTCATTCATGTTATTATCAAGCGAAAGGCCGACCGCGGTGGCCGAGCGGCCTGCGGCGCGCCAGTCACCGTCTGCACGGCCGCTACGGTCGGGGGTTCGAATCTCCCCTCGGGCTTGGATGTTTGTTTCGCCTTTGGTATGAGGTAGTTCATAAGTGGTTTGTAAGTTTATGGACTAATGACACCGCAGTTAAGTCACTTCAGCTTAAACTTTTGGACATTTTGATCAAGCGAAAAGCAGTAGGAAACTATATTTTGTCGAAGAAAAATAACAAACAACTTTGGAAACGATTACAATACAATGTTGGCCATTGAAATTGCTACACCAAGAAGATATGCAGATGATAAACGGGTATTCATTGGACAAATATATTATACTAAAACTGACATGTGATTTCATTTTCACGCAATTTGGGTGCATAGATCCTAAGAAATCAGTGCCCTGAACAACCACCTCTGGCCGTAATAACGGTCTTGATACGCCTGGTTATTGAGTCAAATAGAGATTGTTTGTATAGCTTATGGGATTTAACTACGGGGTCATCAGTCCCTAAACTTACAAACTACTTATGAACTAGCTAATACTAAGGATGGCACAAATATCCATGCCCGAGGGGGGATTCGAACCCCCGACCGTAGTGGCAGTGGCCGTGCAGACCGTGACTGGAGCGCCTCAGTCCCGTCGGCCACCGCGGCCGGCGTCAAATAGAGCTTGGATGGCGTATACAGGTACAGATGCCCATGCTTCTTCAACACGATACCACAGTTCATCAAGAGTAGCGACTGGCGCATTGTGACGAGCCAGTTGCTCGGCCACCATTGACCAGACGTTTTCAATTGGTGAGAGATGTGGAGAATGTGCTGTCCAGGGCAGTAGTCGAACATTTTATGTACCCAGAAAGGGCCGTACAGGACCTACAACATGCGGTCGTGCATTATCCTGCCGAAATGTAGGGTTTTGCAGGTATCGAATGAAGGGTAAAGCCACGAGTCGTGACACATCTCAAATGTAACGGCCACTGTTCAAAGTGTCGTCGATGCGAACAAGAGGTGACCGAGACGTGTGACCAACCATACCATGACGCCGGGTGATACGCCAGTATGGCGATGACGAATACACACTTCCAATGTACGTTTACCGCGATGTCGCCAAACAGGGATGCTACCATCATGATGCTGTAAACAGAACCTGGATTCATCCGAAAAAATTACGTTTTCGTCGTTGCGTGCACCATCGCAGGTGCTCCTGTCTGTGATGCAGCGTCTCCGAGCTGATAGTACATGCTGCTGCAAACGTCGTCGAACTGTTCGTGCAGATGGTTGTTGTCTTGCAAACGTCCCCACCTGTTGACTCAGGGATGGAGACGTGGCTGCACGATCCGTTACAGTCATGCGGATAAGATGCCTGTAATCTCGACTGCTAGTGATACGAGGCCGTTGGGATCCAGCACGGCGTTCCGTATTGCCCTCCTGAACCCACTGATTGACGGAGGACATCGAAAGAGTCCAAAGAAGGGCAGCTCGTTTTGTATTGTCACTATACAGGGGATACAGCGTTACGGAAATGATACAGGATCTGGGATGGGAATCATTACAACAACGGCGCTTATCGCTGCGGCGTGGGCTACTTACGAAACTCCGATCGCCAACATTCTCCCCCGAATGTGAAAATGTATTGTTGACTCCCACTTACATAGGTAGGAATGATCATCAGAATGAAATACGAGAAATCACAGCTCGAAAGGAGAGATTTAGGTGTTCTTTCTTCCCACGCGCTATTTGAGAATGGAATGGAAGATAAATAGTATAAAGGGGTTCGATGAACCCTCTGCCAGGCACTTAAATGTGATTTGTAGGGTATCCCATGTAGATGTAGATGTTGATAATCTAATGTCTCAACATATAATTGTAGCAGTAAACACCTGCCACCAATTGTACGAGAATTGCGGATAATTGTCGCAGAATTGAAACAGAATATTTGCTCTTTATTTTAGCGCAAAACAAAGTAACATGAACAAGGTCACATCTAAACCGCAAAAAATGTAATTGAATTTACTTTAAAAGCGTCCATAGCAACCATGCCAAAAACAAACGTTTTAGTAGTCGTATTGATTCTAATTAATGACTTTCGAACATATTCCTTTAATAGTGAATAATTGCTTAGCAAATCGTACTGTCGTGTTTTTTCAACTTTTACCTGTTTAAACTATTATTTTAATATCTCTCCCATATTTTAATTATCTCTTTCCGTTAAAATATCATCACCTGTTTTGGTTTGGTAATTTGTTGTAAGTGTATAATCTTTGTCTGTACTGGTTACGAATGACTATAGCCTGGAAGGAACGTAGCGTACATTTGGCGTTCAGAAATCAGTCAGGTGACATCCTTCGCCCGAAACTCTCATCTCCAAATGCTATATTGCTTCATGTATTTTATTATTTTCTTGTTATAACTCAAGTGTTGTCATTTCAAAATAATGACGCAGTGAAAATTCTCAATAACACGTCGTTCTTAGGACAATAAATTATAATCAAATATCTAAAAATGCCATGTTAGCAGGTAACACCTGCCATCGATGGTGCAAGAATTACGGATTACTCTCGCAGCTGTTCCGCGCAGCGTAATGGGTGGCGAATTAGTTTTTGATGCACGAATATATTAGATGGCGGTTCGAAACTTGCCGAGTGCGGTGGCTCAGCGTGCTCGGTCAGAGGGCTCGACGTCCTCTTCAACGGAAAAAAAACGATGAAGCGATCAAAATAAAACAAAAACCAACTTCCACAAAGGACCGATTAAACCGAAGAACCAATGAAAAGAGAGAGAAAGAAAAAGTACTCACTGCCATCTGTAAAAAGAAAAAAACGTTCAAATGTTTGTTAAGCTTATGGGACTTAACTGCGGGGCCATCAGTCCCTAAACTTACAAACTACTTATGAACTAGCTTATACTAAAGACAGCACAAACATCCGTCACCGAGGGGGGACTCGAACCCCCGACGGGGCGCGACCTCGCGCACCGGAGCATGGCGCCTCAATCCGCTCGTCCTCTCCGCCGCGGCTATGTAATAAGACACTGAGCAAAATTCTCATCGTACAACCCAGAACGAACATGAATACACTCCCGAAAAGCATCGATCTACCAGAAGAACACAAAAATAAAAATAAAAAGCGTTTACTGGCATTTCTCTTTTTCATCTTGATTCCTAAAAGGTTTTCGTAGACTCTTGTTAATCGAACACAACTTGTTCAAAGGTAACAGTGCTTTCTCTGAAAAGTGCATTTGTTCTCTTATGAGAACAAAGAGAGTTGTGGGCGAGGAATGTCATGTGCCATCACCGAACGCCTGGTTTACGAAAAACATAGTGACGGTGTCAAATCGCCGTTATTTTTGCAAATATTTCTGCAACTGAGAGAGTAAAGAAAACAACATAGGAGAACAAAGTCAAAGAAAATTTTCTCCTCGATAAATTTTGTCATTTAATTTTCTTGTCAGATGAACGGTTTAATTTCAATTAATATTATATTACATACTGCTTTTTTATTTTTACTAACGTATTTTTTGTCCGAAATATTTGAGAATGGGAGGTTCTGGTCTCTGGCGGCCAACAATTACGTCTGTAAAATTAGGTGCAGACCGGTTGAACGGTTCGACTTAAAAAGTGGGAACATTTTATGGACAGACAGACAGATGGACATCGTCAAATCGTTATTTTTGCAAATATCTCTGAAACAATACGAAATATGAAAAAAGAGAGCAAAGCTGTAGAGTATTTTCTCTTATGCAAATTCGGTTATTCAGTTTTCGTGTCAGACGAACGATGAAGTCATTAATTTCATTTAAATTTCGAACTGTCAAAAGATGATCGCAAAGACCCACTTTTAGTGTTACTACCGTAACATAAAGTGGTCCAAAAATGAAGCAAGATGATTTGTTGCAATATGTACACTTCCTTTCCGTTTCACCTAGGAATGTCAGTTGCTAAAGAAATTTATGACTTCATGTATATATGAAACTGCCAGTATCAGCACATTGTTTAGAATATTCACTAAGACAGTAGCTCCCCATTTTATATACATATGCTTCAGAAGACCATTGTCTAATTCGTTGGTACATATCTCACAGCATGTTCACGAAATAGAACAAACACACATATTCAAAAATGTTCAAATGTTTGTAGAACTTATGGGACTTAACTACGGGGTCATCAGTCCCTAAGGTTACAAACTACTTATGAACTAGCTAAGACTAAGTACAGCACAAATATCCATGCCCGAGGGTGGATTCGAAACCCAGACCATAGTGGCTGTGCAGACCGTGACTGGAGCGCCTCAATCCCCTCGGCCACCGCGGCCGGCCAAACAAACACACATATTACAGGGAGCACTCTTACATATGCACAATCCTGAGTATTGCAGAACATAGCTCTATTTAATTAATAAGAGTGCCCTAAGCACTTTTAGGAGCCAAGACGAGAAAGAAAAGTATGGTAGCGGCGTGTCTGCTACAGGTTCTACTTGCTGTACGGAAGCGATTCTCAAATCTGAATATGATGGCGGAAGGCCAGAAATATTACAAGGTACTCAGAATTAGCTAACCACCCGAAATATGGACAGTTTAATTGAAGTTGATGACCCACATCGTAATTTCCTGGATCTCAAAACCATAACAATAGCGTTGACCTTAAAAGGTCCTAGCTCCTGGGGCTTCTATGTCATTGCTCTACTGCTTCTGAGGGTTCAGCCTGGCAGAACATGGGTGGAATATAGACTTTTGGCCCAATTAGGATACGGTAGTAACTCTAAATTGGGCCTTTGATAGCTCGAAATTTAAGTAAAAGTAACGGCTAAACCGTTCATCTGACTCGAAAGTTGAATAAACGAATTTGTAGAGGAAATATTTCCATAACTCGAATTGTTTCAGCGTGATTTGCAAAGATAACGGCGTTTTGAGAGTCTCACTTGATTTTACGTAAACCAGGTATTGTCAATGAACTACCGTTATTTTGTATGGATTGAGTTTGAGTCTATGCGTAGCTGTATTAGCAAATTTTGTTGGCACACCAATCTGAAGTGCTGAACGGCGTATTGATTTTGTCATTGTCCCTCTTATATCGGATTATAAAAATGTTTAAATGTTTGTATAGCTTATGGGACTTAACTACGGGGTCATCAGTCCCTAGACTTACAAACTACTTATGAACTAGCTAATCCTAAGGACGGCACAAATATCCATGCTGGAGGGTGGATTCGAACCTCCGACCGTTATGGCCGTGCAGACCGTGACTGGAGCGCCTCAGTCCTCTCGTCCACCGCGGCCGGCATCGGATTATATATTTTCACTTTAAAAACTGTTTCTGTAGGAGTAGGTATGTCTAATAGGGCCCCAATCTCTAGAAATTTCTCAAATTTACATGTCAATATATTACTGGAGAACGCTCACATCGGAAAATTTTCATGTGAATGCAAGCCGTCGTTCCATGTAAGACACTGATTTCGTATATTTGAGCACAAGAAACAATCGTTGACCCATTGTGCATAACATAATGAATGGAAAGCTGTAGAGAAAGCAGCCGTACAGGCGCTCAGTGCAGCAAGCACGTGGGCACTGTTGCTGCCTAGGGGCGGGACGGGCAGCGCCTGTGCGCAGTGCCACGCGAGGCCAACAGCCGGCAAATGGACCGCGGCCGGGGCACGTCAAACAGCCGCTCCTACTCTCCTGTACAAACTGCGTTTTTGCAAACATGGACAATCTTGGAAACTTTACATTAGATTAGACGGACGTATCGTTTCAACTGACTCATTGTAAGGACATCCCCTTAAATGTAAGCTATGTGAAAAAGGTCGTGCGGGAATCGTCCTGTGGTCTGCAGCGCCATGTCACGGTTTACGCAGTCGCTCGCATCCGAGGTACGAGTCCTCCCTCGGGCATCGGTCCTTAGCGTCAGTTGAAGTAGTTTGTAATTCTAGCGTGCATGACCTCAGCAGTTTGGGCCCGTAGATTTACAAATATTTGAATCATGTCAGAAACAATACACAATAAATACTCACAAAATAAGAATAGATATATTAGTGTACATTCCAGAGATCCCGAATGAAACTTTCCTTAAGGACATGGAAAAACGTGCTTTTTACGATTAAAATTACATATATACTTGTTACCAGTCAATATACTTAGTTTCATATAATTCTTATTCTATTTCGGCCACCAATAGAAAGCCGTTTTACAAAACGTATTTACATTGATAGCCTTACAAAACAACTTTTCTACAGAAGTCAGAGTGTACACAATATGCACATTATTTGATATTATTAACAACAAACACGCATTAATCGGTTAAGCTAAGAAATCGATCAGTGAAGTCAACGGAGTAAGCCACGAATAAATACTATTCACTATCCTTAATCTCAACTTTATTATGAGTTGAACTTCTTATGGCTGTTGGTATGTTACTGAAAATGTGTACTGCTACATGGTGGACGCCTTTCTGTAGAAAAATAAGTGACTTGAAATCTTTGTTTAAGTTATTAATTTTAGTATTGAATCCATGATCTGAGCTGTTGGTTTAAAAACAGATATATACTTAATGACACATTTCATTCAGAAATCTGGATGCGGTAGTTACAACGCCCTTACTTGAGAGACAGCTTTTTAAAAGAACAGATTTTTGAATTCGTTTCTAAATAGGTACTGGAAGTAATTCTTTGCAATCACGGGTTGAAACAGCGTACGAAAGGGTTCGTGGAAACGTGACGTGTGAAGTCGTGCAATAATCCCAAGCACTAATATTTTACAGCAACCGCTTTTATTGTAGAAAAATAATTTCGCTAGGTAATTAGTGAACAGAAAATACTGGTAATTCACCCTGCAACTGTCAACTGGAAAAGTTCAGTGGTACTACTTGAATCTGTGCTGGAAGGGATTCAAGAGCTTTGTTTCATACTTTCTGAGAAACATCATTCTCAATTTGTGATGACAACATACCGTGCTTAAGAGATCAAACACTATCCATGGACTGTTCCATTAAAGAGCTTATAGTGTTTTCTCTCTCTCTCTCTCTCTCTCTCTCTGTGTGTCTCTTTAGGGTTTTCGACGTAGAATTTAAAACATCTCAGTCCGACACGTTATGCTATTCAGAAAATGACTGGTGCCTTACTATATATACCGTAGCTTTACTGTTCTGGTCAACTAGTTGCGAAGACTGAACATTTTTGTCACAATACAATGTTAAAGGAACCTTTCAATCACCCGACTCTTAATATTTCAAGAAAAACAAATCGATAGGAAATTCGTACCTCTAGAATGTCAGTAGAGTGCTGCACTACCTGACTTTGTACAGTGTAGTGTGATGAAGAAACAGAGACGCGCTTCATGTCTGCGACTAGCGTTTCGAACGTATTGCAAATTGCTGGAGCAGAATTACTACTGTCATTTTTTACGAGGTGATGTTTATTTTAAGTTGTTGTACAGAAGAAATGTTGCATTATTATTATTATTATTATCATTCCGAGGCGTATTGTCCTCTGAGAACTTACTGAGAGAAAGTTGCAGGAAGGAAGGAAGAGAAAGGTTTAACGTTCCGCCGACTCGTAATCTTATGGCTGGAAAATAAAGGATCGGAATAAAAACCAACGCCACAGCATGGGATGGCATCACTTGCATTCGCTATTGCAGAAAAGAGCTAAAACAGTGCGATCAGATCTGAAATGAAATGTCTGTAAATCTATCGGACCAAACTGCGTGGTCATCAGTCCGTAGCTTACAAACTACTTAAACCTAGGTAAACTAACCTACGGACAAACACACACACCCATGCCCCAGGGAGGACTCGAACCTCCACGGCGAGCAACCGCGCGCTCCGCAGCGGCTAATCCACCGCGGCCGAAAACTTGTACTAAACAAAAGTGAGAAAAGACGAAGGAAAATTACGGTTCTTAATTTCGTGGGCGCCAATGAGCATAAATTTGTGGTAGGGAAAAATGGGAAAGGAATTTGGCTGTCCGTTTCAAAGAATGCAACCCGACATGGATCTGAAGCAATTTTCGGAAAATACGAAAAATATTTCGTTTTAGCCAGAGAGGGAAATACGTACTGGTATCCTACCAAATGTGGTTCTAGTTTTCAGCCGCTACACCTGATGCGGCAAAATTTTAGAAACCTTATCATATGAAACCTTCATTTTGCATATACTCATTTCTTGCTTTTTACAACCATTCGTCTCACTGGACCATATTTTTGCACTAAAAGTATAATCTGCGAAAATATTTTTTTTTCCAGAATGAAACTTTCATTCTGCAGCGGAGTGTGCGCTGACATGAAACTTCCTGGCAGATTAAAATTGTATGCCGGAACCGAGACTCGAACCTGGGACCTTTGCCTTTCGCGGTGCAAGCGCACTACCGACCCTTACTATCCCGACACGACTCACGATGCCGCCTCACAACTTTTCTTCCGCCAGTACCTCGCCTCCTACTTTCCAAACTTCACAGAAGCTGTCCTGCGAACCATGCAAGACTAGCATTCCTGGAAGGAAGGATATGGTGGAGACATGTCTTAGCCACAGCCTAAGGGATGTTTCCAGAATGAAACTTTCACTCTGCAGCGGAGTGTGCGCAGATATGAAACTTCCTGCCGCGATGGAGTAGCCGAGCGGTCTAAAGCGTCTCGCTGCAGTTGCTCTCCGTGGAGGTTCGAGTCCTCCCTGGGGCATGGGTTTGTGTGTTTGTCCGTAGGTTAGTTTACTAGGTTTAAGCAGTTTGTAAGCTACGGACTGATGACCACGCAGTTTGGTCCGATAGAATTACAAACATTTGAACATTTTTTGAAACTTCCTGACAGATTAAAATTGTGTGCCGGAAACCGCGACTCGAACCTCGGAGCTTTGCCTTTCGTGGGCAAGCGCACTACCGACTGTGCTATCGCGCCACGACTCACGATGCCGCCTCACAACTTCACTTCCGCCAGTACCTCGCCTCCTCCTATCCAAACTTCACAGAAGCTCTCCTGCGAACAGTGCAAGACTAGCACTCCTGGAAGAAAGGATATGGTGGAGACTTGGCTGAGCCATAGCCTAAGTGATGTTTCCAGAATGAAACTTTCACTCTGCAACGGAGTGTGCGCTGATATGAAACTTCCTGGCAGATTAAAATTGTACGCCGGAACCGGGACTCGAACCTGGGACCTTTGCCTTTCGCGGGCAAGCGCACTACATTGTGTGCCGGAACCGGGACTCGAACCTGGGACCTTTGCCTTTTGCGGGCAAGCGCACTCCGGTAGTTCGCTTGCCCGCGAAAGGCAAAGGTCCCAGGTTCGAGTCCCGGTTCCGGCACACAATTTTAATCTGCCAGGAAGATTCTTATTTTTTTTTCGGTTTATGGAATAGATAAAAAATCGATAACCATATACAACATACTGTGAGTCACCCTGTTTGTTGCCGGTAATACACTGATAGATATCTTTTACTAAAAAAAATATTAGGCTATTTTTTGTTCAATTTTTTTCCAAATATTCAGAAAGGGTTATTAGACTTAGAGCGTGCTATTCGAGGAAAACTTTGCAATGAGCCTTACGAGCCTAGTTGTTAGGCGTTTAAGACGTTGCCGGAGGCTGGTAGAAGAGGAAAAAGAGGGTAAAAACGGGAGTGAGATAATGGAGTGTATCGGGAGCGGTGTGGCGGCTGACTTGGCAGCGGATCAATACGGCGCCGGTGGCTGCCGGCTGCCGGCTGCCGGCTGGCTGCTGGTCTGGTCTGGTCTGGCTGCTGCCGCGGGCGCATCCACCTCCTAGCCGCCGCCGCTCACTGACAGCTGCAGCCACGCAAGCGGCCGTCTAGAGTCCGCTTCTGCACGCAGTTTAATATTGCCTTCAATATTTTATTGGTTATTTTTTAAAATATCCCACGCCTGTCTAAAGCGCCGACCGAGGCTGGTCACGCCGGCCGCGGTGGCCGAGGGGACTGAGGCGCTCCAGTGTCGGTCTGCACGGCCACTACGGTCGGCGGATCGAATCCCCCCTCGGGCATGGATATTTGTGCCGTCCTTAGTGTTAGCTAGTTCATAAGTAGTTTGTAAGTTTAGGGACTGATGACCCCGTAGTCAAGTCCCATAAGCTCTACAAACATTTGAATATTTTTTTGAGGCTGGTCACGTGGTCTTCCAGTCAAACAAACCAGATGACGAAAAATGAAATGGCGTAACCACATGCTCTTTCCAATGGAACAGTAATAATACTCTCGACGATTAGTATGTAATTGAAAGACGTTTAAATAATTAAAAAAAACCGTCTATATCGCTAAAATTATATTTATTTATTAAAACGTTTCGTCATCTGCCATCATGAGCTCTGCAAGGTGAAGGAACAAGTGTTCGTTGTACAATCAAGTTTCATAGAACGTTTTAAATATAAAAATATAAAACGTTGCCGGCCGCGGTGGCCGAGGGGACTGAGCCGCGTCAGTCACGGTCTGCACGGCCACTATGGTCGGGGTTCGAATCCCCCTTCGGGCATGAATATTTGTGCCGTCCTAAGTGTTAGCTAGTTCATAAGTAGTGTGTAAGTGTAGGGACTGATGACCCCGTAGTTAAGTCCCATAAGCTATACAAACTTATGAACATATATATAAAACGTTTTTTCAAGGATACAATTTTACAATCACCTAAAAACCTTTGAACTTGCACAATAAAGTTCAGCGTCAGTGATAAAATACCTACCTAGTAGGTACGTCAACTGCAGTCTTGAATAAAATTTACACATATATCAAAGCATTTTTAGCTGAGAGGTGGTGCTAGTGTAGAATATTGCCATCGTTTTTTTTACATTTAACAAAAAAAAATGTTCAAATGTTTGTATAGTCTATGGGACTTAACTACGGGGTCATCAGTCCCTAAACTTACAAACTACTTATGAACTACTTACGAACTAGGACGGCACAAATATCCATGCCCTAGGCGGGATTCGAACCCCCGACAGTAGTGACCGTGCAGACCGTGACTGGAGCGCCTCAGTCCCCTCGGCCACCGCGGCCGGCTACATCTAACATTCTATCTTTACAGTCACATAAAAAAAGAAAGATTGATAAAATTTAAATTTAAAATTATACGCAACTAAATAGTTTGATTTTTCAAAAATTCGTATTAAAATAATTAAGATGGCAGCGCCTACCAAAATATTTATATTTAAATAAGGAGTGATTTTGTCTTATAGATTACTTAATACAGGATACCACATTTTATTGCAATCTTTTAAGAATTTTATTTACAATGTGCTTTGTTTTGATCATTATTTGTGCGTAATTTTAATATCAAACCCTGCTTTTTATAGCCATTATATCTGACCAAATTGATAAATGTTTAATACGGAAGAATCAGTTCGTTTCCGCATTGATTTTATTAACAACTCCAATGAATGTTATACGTAATTAAAACAGTTTTTATGCTCACACTTTTAAGTAATGAAAGCAGCAAATGATTTTAATTAATTTAACACGAGTTTTTGAAAAATCAAACTATTTGGCTGCGTAGAATTTTAAATTTAAAATTTATTTATTTATTTTTATATGATTGTAAAGGTAGAATATTAAATGTAAAAAACTATGGCAATGTTCTACACTAGCGCCACCAAACAGCTACAAAAATTTTGCATATGTGTAAATTTTATTTAAGACTGCAATTGACGTACACTTGACAGCAAAAAAAGTGGATCAGTGCTGAATGCAACCCAACTAACGTAGCTGTGTTGCGGGTACTCCACATTCGAAACCCCTGTAGAGTACAGTCGTTCGACTATTCACAATCGGTACCAAAGAAGCAGTAGAGAACATTGCTCTTTATGGCAGTCGCTGCACATGTAATTCAATACTGTCATACAAAAAAACATTACAATACAAGTTATTAGAGTCGAGAGAGCAACGTAAATTCAATTTAATTACAATAAGTGACAAATCGAGTACCTTATCAAACTCATTCAATGACACCATGAGTTTTTGTTCGTGCTCTGAATTTGAACGCACTGTTGACCAAAAAAAGCTTGCGTTTCTGATCGAGACTAGATTAGACATGAAGAGACGTAAGACATTGACGTTGTCATTGGTATCGGTTTGCAAGGCCAATGTCCGAACCCGGTTAACTTAAGCATTGCACCAGGAATGGCATGAAGTTCAAATTGTTTCTGAGAGTTAACCACTAAAGCTATATAATACAGTGCAACTCACAGGTGTCAAACGCCATAAAATCGTGGAACAGAACGCAGTACCTATATGAATCGTTAATGAAGCACGATCACACGTCAGATATTAAATAAATACGGCCACTACGGTCGGGGGTTCGAATCCCCCCTCGGGCATGGATATTTGTGCCGTCCTAGTTCGTAAGTAGTTCATAAGTAGTTTGTAAGTTTAGGGACTGATGACCCCGTAGTTACGTCCCATAAGCTTCACAAACATTTGAACATTTTTGTTTGTGTTGTACTTAGGTTAGTTTACCTTAGTTTAAGTAGTTTGTAAGCTACGGACTAATAACCAATCAGTTGAGTCCGATAGATTTACAAACATTTACAAACATTTTGAAGAAGCGCAATAAATAACCTTGTGCTGCCTGGGACTCCAACCCCGCGCCTATCGTCAGCGTTGTCCTCAAATGACTAGGTAACAACTCTACAATCTCGTTTACTAGTAATTAGGATCGCGCAGTTCGTAGAAACCTGGAAGGGTTTGGCATTTTGAAGAAACAACGGAAACTAATCCAACTTTGTCAGTAGCGAATGGACATGTGTAATGTGATTTGAAAGACGCCATAGTGCTAAATTCCTTACTTGCCGCTATTGGAGGTGGAGAGGGGGATGTTTGCGATTGTTAAAAACTGTTTCACCAGTAGGAATCAAACCATATCTTAACCATTACAAGATGGCATCAGCCCGATCAACTACCGATTTTCAGATGTGTTAGTATAATATTTTTCGTCAAAATGGAGTGCAGTACACATGGTACGAGAAGTAAAATAGTTCGGCGGTATCTGTCTACGTAACCGTAATTTCTTGGCCTCGAGGTCTGAGGCGTCTTATTGCGGAGTTGCGGTCGCCCCAGACGGAGGTTCGACTCCTTCCTCGGGCATGTGTAGTTGTGTGTGTGTGTGTGTGTATTCCTTAGCGTAAATTAATTAAAGTAGCATGTAAGGCTAGGTAGCGACTAATGACCTCAGGTGATTTGACCATTAGGAGTATAACAAAAAAGTTATATACAGTATGTAGAATTATGTAGAATTGCGTATGATAATATACTACGTTTTAGCATGTTCTGTGGTGCTTTTGTATGTCATGTTGCTGTATGTTTATTTAACTATTTCGCTCAAGTTTGTATGAAAAATGTGTGTGAAATCTTATTGGACTTAACTGCTAACGTCATCAGTCTGCACACTACATAAACTATCTTAACATAAGGACAACACAGACACCCAAGACCGAGGAACGACTCGAACCACCGATGCGAGCAGAAGCCCCATTCAAGACAAGATGCCTTAAACCGCGCAGCTACTCTGCGCGGCGGTCAAGAATATAACATAGCTCTTATCATAATAAATAAAATATTACGTATCTTAAAAGTAACAAGGAGCGTCGTTTACGCATTAGAAACCGGGTTCTAAAACGGGAAATATATATCATGTGTAACGATATAGTCTGTTGGGATGAAAGCAGAGGAGGTCAATCGAAACACCAGATCTCTGTATTTCACAGAACGAAGAATTTATTATAGGTAAGGGGGTATGAAAGGACACGGTCTCATAGAGAGGACTGATATACAGTAACGAAAGCATAAATTAAAAGACAGTGCATGCTGTCAACGGAAACCAATAGATTTTATCACTGTATTGTGAGGAAACCGACCAGAAGGGTAACTGAGGTTATGATGTGAGAGTGAGAGAACAGAAATTAACTATTAATAAATGCAAGACCATTTGCGTATTTTGTGAAGGACAAAAGGTGTATTAATTTATGGAGGGGAGGAGAGAGACGTATCTGAAATAACAAAAATTACTTTGACAGAGTCCATCTAAACGGATCACTCTGTTTGCATGGAGGCTGGGTATAAATGTAATAAAAATAGGATATTGAGTGAAAGGGGAAGCATTGAATTAAAATTTGTACCACAGGGAGGAATCGAACCCAGAACTCCATACTTAGTTTAATTAAATGCTTCTTCCTTCACTCAATGTCTTTGACATATTGATACGGAAAACTGTTGAAGTAAAAATTGTGTCATGGGCGGGAATCGAACCCAGACTTCCATATTTACTTTAATTCAATACTTTTCCCTCACTCAATGTCTTTGACATATTGACACGGAAAACTGGCACTAGGTATATAAATTAATAATAAAAATAGGATAATAGAGGAACTGTATATTAAAAAAACTTCAATTGAAAGGTAGCTCAAAGGAAAAAGAAACACATATTTTATTTCTGTTGCCAAGAGATCTTCTACAGTCTCTCACTTACGAAATATGAAAATAGAGATGAGATTTAAAAAAAAAAAAACATTTGAATGACTAATAATTTATTCAGAATCCCTCATTATTTGTTTCTTCCGTTACGCGTCTCAGCATATAATCTATAATGCTATCGGACCAGCTTCTCTTCAGTAAATGCGACGACTCTATCTCGATCTGATTGCTCACAGGGAGACGGCCTGATTTGTATTTCTGCTTTCCGCTCTCACTATGAAGCCAGGAAGTAAACATTCTGTATTTACGCCAGAGCCCCGCTTTGTGCCGTGCTGGGGGCTGTTGCCCGCCACCGCAATCGCCAGCTGGCTGGTTTCCGCCAAGCCTCGCCTCGACACCAGCTGTGGTTGACCGGCCTGCCCGTAGCTCGCCAGCCACGGCTAATACAGCGATACTCAACCCTTGAAGTATGAAAAGTTTCTGCAAACCAACCCTAACGTGTATTATAAACTACCACACCTAGAGCTATTTTGCTATAAAATGAGCAGCCACATTATCTTTTGACACTTCAAAAATGTTCAAATGTCTGTAAATCTATCGGACCAAACTGCGTGGTCATCAGTCCGTAGCTTACAAACTACTTAAACCTAGATAAACTAACCTACGGACAAACACACACACCCATGCCCCAGATGTTCTAAAATTAAACAGTTCTGGTGGCAACAACACAAATGTATACATGTAGTATATCATTCACGTTTTGTGTACTTATAATGTGTTTTCAATGTGTCTGGCCGGCCGCGGTGGCCGAAGGGACTGAGGCGCTCCAGTAACGGTCTGCACGGCCACTACGGTGGGGGGTTCGAATCCCCCCATGGGCATGGATATTTGTGCCGTCCTAGTTCGTGAGTAGTTCATAAGTAGTTTGTAAGCTTAGGGACTGATGACCCCGTAGTTGAGTCCCATAAGCTTAACAAACATTTGAACATTTTTGAACAATGTGTCTGTAAACAATAAGTGCTAAACAACGGAAATTACCTTCTGCTGGGGCTCTTCATTTACAGGATTGTTCTGTTATTCACAGTGAAGTGTTTCGTAATGGGTTCATATAATCGCTTCAGTTTCTCGACTGTTCCATGCTTATACTAAGCTCGAAATACTACTACTACTAATACTACTACTACTACTACTACTAATAATAATAATAATAATATTAATAATAAATACAAGTGCCAAATATCGTATGTGCTACTTATAATCTGATATATTCTTTCAACTTTCTCGACGTCCTCACTCTATTCCATCGGGTAATAATCGCCCACTACTCAGCATTTTTGCATAAGAGGAGGAACAATTGTAGAGTTGTCAGTCTCCTTAGGAGACGTGTAAATTTCCTAATGGTAGTGTCAATAACAGACCGTTTGTTTCACCTACGCCAAAACATGTGTTATTCACAGTTACCATTGTTTTTAATTGCACCCCCAGGAATTTCGTTATATGTATAACCTTCAAATTTGTTTTGCTTATCGATATCTAGAATGCTGACGAAACTCTGAGTACTTATGTTCAGAGCCAAATGCATATTCAGCTTAAGGGATTTAATTGCGGGGTCATCAGTCCCTAAACTTACAAACTACTTATGAACTACCGAGGGGGATTAGAACCCTCGACGAGGAGCGGCCTCGCGCATCGGAGCATAGCACCTCAATGGGCTTGGCCACACCATTGCGGCGTTGAAGATACCAAAAATCGTTTTGGCACTGTATAAATTTGAAATTAGTTTGAGAGTACTCACTACACCATGAAAATATAGTATCGTCAAAGTCTCACAAGAGTAAAGATTTAGAAACCTTTTCCGGTTTGATGTTAATTTTTCTAGATATTTCATAACGCTGGAAAAAGATTTGTTCAAACGTCCTGCTACATGTCGATATCAACACGGTGGATTACTTTTATTTTCTTTATATATCTGTGCAACATTCCATTCGTCTCCCTCACTATAAATACATCAATGCTCGACCTCACATCGTAGGAGAGGTAATTAAGCCATGCATAATGTGTGCACAAGATGTTCTCCTAAGGTGTTGGACCACTCGAGAAAGACATTGCCTGTAGACAAATGATCTTCCTGGTACGACTATGGTAGTGAAATAACAACACTGTGGATCATGCCTGGTGATAGTTGTACTGCTTCCTGGAATGACAGAGAAGAATCTAGATTAAAAGAAATAATCTGACACAAGCTGCTTGTGGCCACTGAGTGCACGCATTGGGGAAGTTGAACAGTTGTGCCCAGCCGGAATTCGGGCCCATTCTTACTGCTCTCTGAGCAGTTACGGTAACCACTGCACGAGCGGGAAAACAACGATCATCGCAGGTGCGCGGGCTACCACTCCTCTCCCCCCTCCTCACCCACAAGACTCAAAATTCCTCACACTGCTCACGTAGTTGCCGTTTCCAATTTGCACTCACTGCTCGTTGCACTTTTCCGATTACCTCGAGAGTTCAGGCGTAGTGTGCATTTGTGCTGAAGGCTGGAGTTGTTCACGTCTTTTCCTTAATTATGTATATTTATGTGGTGTCTGTTCTTTCGAAAGAACAGGCACGACACATATATGCATATAGAAGAACCTTTCAAGCTTCACTTATTGGTGGTATTCCAATTAAAATGTCTGAAAATTGAACTTTGGTTTTTCATTTACTTATCACATATATGATTACAGACAAGGGTGATGAAATTTACGTAGCAACTACAACTATTTTCGATCCCTACTTTCTGAATTATCTGCATCGGCATTCACAAGGGCAATGAGGAGGCGATTCACGCTGCAGCTGTTCTTTTCCTTCATGAAAATGTCGACGCT
This sequence comes from Locusta migratoria, assembly GCA_026315105.1. Classification (NCBI taxonomy): domain Eukaryota; kingdom Metazoa; phylum Arthropoda; class Insecta; order Orthoptera; family Acrididae; genus Locusta; species Locusta migratoria. The sequence goes on along the minus strand of CM048755.1, from coordinate 165,960,318 downwards.
CCTTAAAGATTAAGAGGCAGTAGCTCTCAGTTTCAAATTGGAGCGAGAGTAACATTTTACCCACTCTCTGACAGAGCTACAAACTGTTATATCGAATTGAAAAATATTTGTGGCAGATTATGCTGCTGTCTAGTAAGCACCTCAGAAAAGCAGAGCCAATTTTAAAATGATATTGAAGCTTTATCTTCACGATGCAAATTCGACAATTGACCCTAAACATAAATATGCGTATAGTTCACCACATGATTACCAGAAAATTTTCGTCAGTCCTTGAGAAATCGATAAACAAAACAAAATTTCTGGTGGGTACAATTGAAAACAACGTTAACTACGAAATATACATGTTTTGGTGAAGATAAAACAAGCGCCTGTTATTGACACAACCATTAGAAGATTAAAACGTCCCCCTAGGAGGCTATAAACCCTACAATTGCTCCACCTCTTCTGCAGTATTGCTGAGCAATGTGCGATTATTACCTGACGGTCTAGAGGGAGGACACTGAAAAAGTTGGAAAAAGATATCAGATTGTGCGGTATAGTGAATTAGTGGAAAGAGGGTCTCGGATGTTTTCCGGTTTTTTTTTTTTTTTTTTTTTTTTTTTTTTTTTTTTTTTTTTTACTACTTTGGTTGGGCAGGGGGCGGAGACGGCAGGGGGATGAGGTGGAGAAGCAAAATAATAAAACAAAAGAGTTTTCAGTGTAGCTCGCTTCTTCTATGAGATTTCAATCACCAGCCTTCACCTACAAATGCAAAGAGCTTTTGTACTCATTACCGTACAAAGTATGTTACGATTGTAAGAAGGCCGACCAGAGTACCCGTGCGGTCTAAGGTGCCATGTCATGGATAGGGCTGCTGCTCGCATAGGAGGTTCGAGTGCTCCCTCGGGCATGAGTATGTGTATGTTGTCCTTAGAATAAGTTAGTTTAAGTAGTGTGTAAGTTTAGGGACTGTTGAACGTACCATACCACACACATTCGAACATTTGATTTGAATTTTAAGAATAATATAATGGTAATTAGAACTCGCATATATCCTTTTTGGCACTTGCTATTCTCGATCTTCCTATAAGTGTGGAACAGTCGAGAAAGTAAAGCGATCCTATGAACCCATTACGAAACACTTCACTATGAATAACAGAACAATCGTGTAAATGAAGGGTCTCAGCAGAAGGTATTTCTGTTTCGTAGCACTTATTGTTTTAGAGACAATGAGAGCACTTTATAAGTGCACAAAACGTGAATGATATACTACATATACATATTTTATATATATACAAGTGGCGTCTGTTCCGAAAGAACAGATGTCACTTCTGGTCCTGCAGTTGTTATTATTTAATAATATTTATATTATATACATATACATACATACATATACATATTTGTGTTCTTCCCACCAGAATTGTTTAATTTTAAAACATACGTAGTTTTCTAGGCTGAATACATGTTTTCTTATGTCTAAATCTAATGCAGAGCGCTGACAAGATAGTTTCCTGTGTCATATGATTGTTATATAGGTGAAACATTATGTGGTAGCTGCGTTCACCATGATTCTATTCTTTAACTTCGTTAAATATTTGAATGAAATGTCAAAAGATAAAGTGGCTGCTCAATTTATAGCAAAATAGCTCTAGCTGTGGTAGTTAATACTACACACTTGGGTAGGTTGACAGAAACGTTTGAGCCTGGTTTTGCGGTCTGTGCCTGTATTAGCCGTGGCTCGAGAGCTATGGGCTGGCCCGTCAACCACAGCTCGTGCCAAGGCGAGGCTTGGTGGAAGCCAGCAGGCTGGCGGTCGCGGTGATGCCCAACAGCCCCCAGCACAGCGCAGAGTGGGGCTCTGACGTAAATACAGAATGTTTACTTCCTGGCATCATAGTAAAAGCAGACAGCCGAAATACAAATCAGGCCGTCTCACTGCGAGCAAACAACTCGAGATAGAGTCGTCGCTCTTACTGAAGAGAAGCTGGTCTGGGCGTTATAGATTCTACACTGAGATGTATTATGAAAGAAACAAATAATGAGGGAGTCTGAATAAATTATTAGTACTTTAAAATGTCTTTTTTTTTAAATCTCCTGAGTGAGACTATAGAAGAAATAAAATATGAGTTTCTTTTTCCTTTGAGCTAACTTTAAATTGACTTTTTTTAAATATACAGTTCCTTTATTATCCTATTTTATTATAAATTTATATACCTAGAGATTAGTTTTCCACGTCAGTATGTCAAAGAAATTAAGTGAAAGGAAAAGCATTGAATTAAAGAAAGTATGGAAGTCTGGGTTCGATTCTCGCCCGTGGCACAAATATTAATTCAATGTTTCTCATTTCACTCAATATCCTATTTTTATTCATTTATACCTACACTCCATGCATACAGAGTAATCAGTTTAGATGGACGCTGTTAAAGTAATTTTTGTTATTTAAAATATGTCCCTCTCCTCCCCTCCAAACGATTTGTCTTGTATTTATTCGTTGTTAATTTTTACTCCTTTCTCTCTGCCACCTCCCTTACATTATAACCTCAGTTGCCCTTTTGGTTTATTCCCCCAAAAATCTGTTAAAAGAATTGTGGTTTCCGTTAAAACAATACTGTCTCTTTTAATGTCTGCTTTGTTTACTGTCCATGAGTCCTCTCTATGAAGCAGTGTTTTTTTATATCTCCGATAATCCATCCTTCGTTCTGTAAAACATTCGTTCCTTTTCTCTCGGCCCTAAAACAAACTGTGATATATAAGTAAGGAGTACTTTGCAAGCATTTCACTCTTTTATTTTCCAGTTCTGCACTCCTGTTCATTCCTAGATCCCGCCCTCCCTCCTGCTACCCCTCCCTTAAAATATTTATCTGCATCTCCGTGCTTCTTTTCACAATTTTGTGCTTGGTAGATTTTTTTAATCACTTTCACTATTTCTCTGTCGTTGACTCTCGAAAAGCACGTGGATATAATGGACAACTGAACCTTACCGTGCAAGCACTATTGTCGCCATTAAAATGGACATCTATTCCGACAAATACCAGTATCTAAGCTTTGAAATGGCAGAGACTGAAGTTCTCCCCCATCCTTCCCAGTTGGATATTATGCTTCGCATATAATCGCATTTTCGATGCGACATTGTATCAGAATCCACATTGCTGTTTTGTAACCTCAGTATGACTATTGTAGGCAACCACACAGTGAAGAATAATTTCTCGACACACTTGCCAGTTATCGGATACCTTGTCACTGTCCATACTAATAAATCACAGAAACCTCCTTCATCGAAGTCTGTTTGTGTTCCTGAACGTGGTGAATAACTCTCAAAACGAAGATACTTTCCGAATTTCAAATTTTTAACGCATAATCCACGTTACTCATAACTATAAAAATCCTAATATTCAAGTTATCGTGGCAACAGCTACCAAACAAACTTCATAATAATAAGCTCATAGTTAAATAAGCTTATTACAGAATGCCATAGCAAATCGTAATGTAGCATACTAAAACGTAGTATAATATCATGCAAAATCCGCGATAAGGCGCCTCACACTATGTGGCCATCCCGTGCGGCCAAGAATGTCTTACCTAGCCAGACACCTCTGAGCTCTTTGACTGGTCGTACTGTCTAATGAGTACTCCATTACGACAAAACATTATGCCAACGCATCTGTAATTCTCTGGAGGCCGGGATGAGGTTAACTTGTAATAGCTAAGGTATGCGTCCGATTCCCGCTGGGGGTAACAGTTTTTAACGGCCACAAAAATACCATCTACACCTCCAGTAACTCCAATAAAGAACGCAGGACTCTGCCTTGTTGCAAATCAAAATTGCACATGTCAATGCGCTACTAAATTAAACAAAGTTTTCGCAAAATACCAAACCCTTCCACGTCTCTACGAACGGTGTGATCCTAACTACTGGTGAACGACAATGTGATAGTTGACGCCTCATGGTGTCAGGTCAAGAGTGACGGTATGTGCAAGGTTGGAGTGCCCGGAAGAAACAATAAATATATCAGCAGTATTCCTTACTATTATACAATAGCAAATGGTGCTGGGTTCGAGTCCCTGCCGGTGAAAAATTAATTGTATCGTCGTTTCAGGTACCAGTATAACGCTATTTGTGAACATATTTGATATGTGACATCTGATTGTGCTTCGTTAACAAATCATCAGTACACTGTATTCTATTCCACAACTTTATGATGTATGACATCTGTGAATTGCACTATATCACGTATCTTCAGCGGTTACCTCTCAGCAGCAATAGGAGCTTCATGCAACTCCTGGTGCAGTGCTAAGATTATCATATATTTTTGGGTTCAGACATCGGTCTAAGAAACTAATGAAAACGTCAGTGTTTTACGTCTATTTATCACGCGCACTTAAACGTGGCCCCTGAGCAGAGAAGCTGAAGCTTGCATTCAGCTCATAGCGGATTGGCTGTTAGAACAAGCCCCGCCTCTTTCCCCCAGTGCCGGCAGCTTACGGCGTATAGATTATAGGTTCTAAAAGAAACAACATGTAAGGGGTTAAGGCGTTACAGATGGAACACGAAAATAAGTATCACTTTAATGTTTGAGTAATAGAAAACTGGAACGCATATCTACGAAATGTTAATATTTGAAAGGGACTTATTAAGCTGGTGTAACAACGCTCTCTGCCTCTTTTTATTGTTGTAACAGAATAAATCAGAATTAACATTCTTCACACCACTTTCAAGGACAGTCTTCTTTCTTATAAAAGAAGTCGTCGGGATATGTGGACTTATTTTAGCGAATAACAAAGTGGAAGACAATAATCAATACGAAGCACAAATCAACAATACATTGACGAGGTCTACGGTGTATAATGCTGTTACGAAGTAAGGTTGGTAGAGAGCATAAATATTCCGTTGACACACGGGCTCAGCCGACTTCCGCCGATCAGAGAGGGGCCACGAAAAAGGGCGTGACCTGTAATCGCATCTCGATCAGGCGTACAACTGTTTTTTGCATAACAGTGCGTTCAGATTCAGATCATGAACAAAAACATATCATGTCACTAAACAAGTGTGATAACGTATCTGACTTTTCACTTATTGCAACTAAATTTAATTTACAAGTGTTACTGTCTCATCTCTAATGAAGTTTATTCTAATATTTGTTGTACGACAGTATTGGTTTGTACCTTGCCTGAATGCCATAAGGAGAAATAGGAGACTTACTTAATACCTATTGTGGGTAGGTAATAACTGTACTGTGCAATGATTTGACGACCTGCGACGCAGCTGTGCAATGGTGGTTGCATAGCGTCAGGTGCGGTCTCCACATAGGAGTTCAGGGGTGATCCACTTTTTTTGCTGTCAAGTGTACCTACTAGGTAGATATTTTATCATTAACGCTGAACTTTACTGTGCATGTTCAGAGGTTTTTAGGTGAGAGGACAATTCTATCCTTGTAAAAACATCGTATATTTTTGTATTTCAAACGTTCTATGTAACTCGATTGTGCAACGAATACTTGTTCCTTCATCTTGCAGATCTGATGATGGCTGACGCCGAAACGTCGTAATATATAAATATCATATTTTGTTCTTATTGAAAAACGAAGATCGCGGACACGTACAGGAAATTCGTTTCCTTAAAAAAAGAAAAAAAAAAAGTTTAAATGATCGAAAGCTTTAGTTTCCTTTTCTTCAGTAATATTATAAACTTGGTTTTCCCGACTATTAATCTATCTATACATAATTTTACAGTTCTTAGAAAACACTGCTTTAATGTAATGTACCTACATAACAGAGTAATTGAGAACAAGCAGTCCTACTAAAATTTCCTCTTTTGTTTGTCTTTCTGCTGCCGACAGTTAATTGTAGCTTTTGTGTCCTGTTTCCGCCGGTTGTCCTGGGTGTCCGTGGCCGAGAGGAGAGAGACCGACACAGAAATAAAGGATGCACGTGTGTGCAGGTATGTAGGTGACCAGCCAGTGGGACGGCAGAAACTAGAACACTAGGCTAAATTAGAACAAGATATATATTTCGTGGAGTCTTGGTAATACTTAACTTTTACATAGTTCTTGACTGCAGAATGCTGATACATAGTTTAGATAGAGGCCTGCCTACTGATGATTCCTAGTGCCTTTCCGATAACCAAGTCTTAACTGGTGCCTATCTGATTCCCAAGTGAACGATGCAGCTGTCGTGGCCACGAGCGGAGTTGCAGCAGAGGGCGCTCGTGCCTGACGTCGTAAGAACGCCGCACCGTGCGTGCATGGCGGCGCGCGGCGAAAGTACGTGGTGCGCACTTCATACTTGTGCGACACCACAATAGCCACTACTTTAATATATTTTCCGAGGTATCTTAAGTTTTTTGATACATCTACATATCATGTCATTATTATCAGTTACAGTATTTAAAGTGACCATCAGACAAGAACTAGATCTTGAGCCAGTTCCGACTGCCGCGTGCTGCCTACGAGTCCTTACGAAGCGTGATCTGGGTCATTCCATGTCAAATCACCCAATTTAGGAACAATTTCCTGTTCGATTGTCACGGATTTTGTTGAAATTTTATGTGAACATTCGCACATACCATGAATGAACATTGGTAAAATTATTTAATTTACTTCAACGCCTCTCCTTATATTCAATATATTTGATAAAATGAGACCATATTTGTCTATGGGAATTGAACTGTCATAGATATTTACCTCACCCTTGCCTTAGGCAGAAGGCAGGATTGTTTCCATTCACATTCATTGCTGCCTTGCTATTCTAATATTCGAGTCCTTGGCAAGTTTGATGCTTATTTCACAGGGGAACACTGAGGCAGAATTAGCGTGTGTTGTGGAGGGAGACATGCTTAAAGACAGTTTGTGTGGCAACATTATCAATAAGGCTGTGTTAGCTGAGTGGTTCAATCATCTACCTAGTCAGCAGGAAGTGCCTAGTTCGATTCCCTGCCGCAGCAGAATCCCGGCCGCCTTTCCTAATATTCAATAATCAGCTGTAATATTACGGGAAGTATTTTGTTGAAAGATAGTAAATTTGTCCATTTTGTACAATTTTGTGCATACTGCTAAGAATAAGAATAAGTAGAATTTTACAAGTCTTTACCAGCCACAATACTGTCGACAAAGTCGACCGGAGAAAATAATCACCTGAAAAAATTTCAAAATTTGGCGTCTTATATCTCGAGCTTCAGTGATACTAAAAACGCAAATCCTTACATGTAGTAACCTAACAATGCAAGGTTCTCAGATAGAATGTTTCATTAATATATCACTTTCGAATGCCGAATCAATTAAGTACAAAATTGAAGATTTTGCAGTATAGTGCACGCTGCATTAGTTCCGTACTTCGATCCACACAATTTTGTGAGATACAAATCAGTATCTTCTATTTCAGAAAGGCATATGGGCCAATACTGCACCTCCACCCTCAATATTAAATCCATAATTCTTTCTTCTGTTTGTTCGAAAAGAAAGAAATAAATAAATAAAGAAAACAGAGACCATCTCAATATCGGTATTATGCCCCAACAGGCAGTGACACTTTCAGTGCGAACACAGTAATACATTTGATTCTTTGCGGGAATCCAGTATAGGTGGCGAGCGAGAGAAACTAATAGGCAGGGGGCAATATAATCGTAATGAGTTGAAAATTTTGGGTTGAAGGGAAGCGTGCCTAGATTGCTTAATTGGTATCCGGGCGTGGTGGTAAGAGGGCTCAAATGTTCAAATGTTTGTAAATCTATCGGACCAAACTGCGTGGTCATCAGTCCGTAGCTTACAAACTATTTAAACTAAGGTAAACTAACCTGAGGACAACATACACACACCCATACCCCAGGGAGGACTCGAACCTCCTACGGCGAGCAACCACGCGCTCCGCAGCGAGGCGCCTTTGACCGCTGCTCGGCTAAGAGGGCTCGACGCCCTCTGTAGAAATAAATAAATAAATAAAAACTCAGTCAACGACAAAATGATGAACATAGAACAGATCGAACCAATGTCCGCAAAGGAACGATCAAACCGGAAGAAAAAAAATCTGTTAAGACAACTGCTAGCCCGAAGCGGGATATCTGTGTTCTAATCCCGGTCCAGCACAAATTTTGAACTTTGCTGTTGGATTTATTTCAATGCCCTAAAGCGGTCGTAAAGTTTTAATATTTCGAATTCGTAAAATTACGACCATTAATGTGAGTAAATGGTGTCTGTTCATTCGGTCATGTTCGCAAAGAACAGACACCATAATGTTTCTTAAAAAAAAATAACTTTATCCTATCCTGCACCTGCCTTCTATTTGAGGGGCCTCCAAAAGTGACGTATGACTCCTCATTAGGGAATGAAGGAGTGGATAAATATTTGGTTATTTATTTTCGAACTTGTGGCAATTTCCGAGTGTTTGGTTACTTTATAAGACATGCAACAGTTTATAATACAATATTGTCCCACAAGGAAACCGTTCGTTTGTAAAATTGGTAAAATCCATGAACTAATTGCATTGACCAAGCTGAACACTTCTGCAACTGTGAACGGATATAGACGTCTTCATTGGTAACATTTAGTTTAAATTGCTGTAATTGGAAGCAACACCAATGACATCTTCATGTTAAAAGTACCGTGTTATTTCTTACGAGTTTGTCAATATTTTAAAGGATTTAGTTAAGAAAGAATACGTATCTGTGGACAGGAACCTAAGAGTAGAGGATATATTGCGCCGAGTTAAACTAGCGTCAAAAACATCTCTAACCTATATCGCAAATCACGCAGCCTGGGCCTATATTGTGTTTCTCAAAAGTAAGTTGCTTCACTATTTTTTACGAATATGCCATGATTTTAAAGGGCGTAGTCAGGCATGTATCAACAAAGAGACAGAAAGGTAATAAATAACAAAGGATTGCATGTCAAATATTCTTCAAAAGGATACCTTGAATGTAGGATAAGGTGGGCGATGCACAGCGACGAGTTTATGTCCGAATCCCTGGGCGAGTTCATTCCTTCGTTTGGAAGGGGAGGCCTGGTCAGTCCACTTCCTCTTGCCGGCCAGTGGGCTGGGCACTTCCCCTCCAGCGCTCGCTCACTGCTCCGGCCGCTACCCCCACCACTAACACTCTCCCCACGCTTGCTCAGCGGTCTGCGCATATACTGGCCAACTTATCCTGTGTGCACTCTAATATCAGAGAGTGCATCATTTCGGGTTCTGGACTGCAAAATTCAGATTTTCTGCAATGGAAGGTATTTAGTCATACAGTGAACTGTGATGTTTCGATAAGAAAATCATCAGATAATGTGGCAGTATGTATATGTTGCAGTGTACACGATGCGTGTCTTGGAACAGTAGTGTGTAAAGACAGGAAGAAGCAGACAGCTTGGTCGAATGACACAGTCAAGGCAGCCTGTAAAAAGAAAAAGAAGGAATTTCAAAACTGTCTCCATTTTAGAAATCAGACAGACAGATAAAGTATAATGCTATGTTGGAAAAAAGAAACAAAGCCAAACGGATGATTGCAGAATCCAAGCAGAAATCATGGGAAGACTTTGGAAATAAGCTAAAAACTATGGGTCAAGCTGCAGGTAAACCATTTTGGAGCGTAATTAGCAGTCTTCGAAAGGGAGGGAAGAAGGAATTAACAAGTGTTTCGGAAAGGTCAGGAAAGCTACTAGTGAATACTGTGGATGCCCTGGGAAGATGGAGGGAATATTTTGAAAGAACTACTTAAGGTAGGTGAAACTTTCAATGATGTGTCTGGTTTTGAGGTAGAATGGGTAAGGAATTGTTGAATACTTGTCGTCATTTGTTGTATCATCCTCATTGCTATTTGTTGAGTTCTCGCCCAGATCTAGTTGTCACGAAAGGTACGGTTCAGGATTCGTAGTCATCTAGAACAACTATTCATATTAATAACACAAGATTTATTTGCTGAAAAATACAATACTCATCTTCTATCTGATATTCCCTCTTCTCGCGTCGTCGTCTTCTGTACGATGCTAGCTGCGCTGAGACCTAATTACTGCCTAGTTCGTAGCCGAGTTCTGACGGGCGTCCAGACGTATGTCGGCCTAGATATAGCTGCTTGTAGAGTGCGTGCGTCTACGGTTACACCCTCCAAGAGAAGCGGCGCAGCGTGCGATAGGCTGTCGGACGTCATCCGCTGCCTTCTCCAAGATCGTTCTCTTGCATCTGGCGCCTGGCGCTGATTTCATGCCACAACATCCCTCCCCCCCCCCCCCCCCCCCGAAAGTGCCGAACCGTTGTCGTGTAGGGAGTCGACAATGGGGGAAGAGGCAGGCTCGTGGACGTACTGATGGACCGCAGTCTATAGCTGCAGAGGACGTCAGGCGACCGGCCGGGAGAACGTCCTCCGGGGAAACATCCGAAGGGACCACGCCCACGACCTGTGGCCGAGGTGATGACGTAGACGGTGACGACGTAGGCGTATGAACTGTGAACTGTGTGGTGCGCTGGTCCAGTTCCATCGGTGTGTTGAGGTGAGGCGGAGGCGGCTCGAGGTCCGCCTCTATGACGTCGGGCTGCGGGGGCGACCGCCGAGGTCGCGCGGGCGGCGGTGGCCGCGCGATCTGCGTGTTGCGTGAATCTGCCGAAAGAAACACAGAAGGATCACAGGGTACACTACAAAGGCGAATTTGATTGCGGTGCCTGCATACGATGCCATCAGGTACTGAAATTTCAAATATGTGAGCACCGCGTGTGCCGGCCGCGGTGGCCGAGGGGACTGAGGCGCTTCAGTCACGGTCTGCACGGCCACTACGGTCGGGGTTCGAATCCCCCCTCGGGCATGGATATTTGTGCCGTCCTTAGTTGTAGGTAGTTCATAAGTAGTTTGTAAGTTTAGGGACTGATGACCCTGTAGTTAAGTCCCTTAAGCTTAACAAACATTTGAACAGCACCGCGTGATGCAACACGTGATGATCTCGCCCCCCTGCCACCGTCTGCGACCGCTGAAAACTCTGTAAAAGACTGCGATACTTCCGTGCCGGCCACTACTGCTCCGGGCGGCGCGGTGGGTGGAGCAGATGGTGCGGTGGCGGCGGCCGTGTAGAAGTGCGGCCGGCGATGATCCTTCTCGTGGATGGCAGCGGTAGGAGGCGAGGTAAAGTTGCAAAGTTGTCTCCCGTGAGTGCTCCGAACGAAGTTTGGACATCTGCTGCTTAAATTTCAGGACGAAGCGTTCCGTAGCGCCGTTTGACTGCAGGTGAAAAGGTGCACTGGTAAGATGCTTAATTCCTTTGCGTTCACAAAAGGAGCGAAATTAGTGCGATGTGAACTGGGAGGGGGGGGGGGGACCTTCCAGACAAAAATTAGAAAACAACGCCCTAATCGTGCTACTAGAAGTCGTGGAAGACATTGGCACTGCAAATGAGTAACCACTAAAAGCATCAACCTCAATAAGCCACTTAGTGTTCCAGAAGGGACCAGTATTGTCAATATGTACTCATTGCCATGGTGAATCTCATTTTGGCCATGCAAAAATTTCTGTGGTGGGGCGGACTGGTTGGTAACGCATACTGAACAACGTGTCTTCATCTGTTCTATTTCGGCGTCCATACCCTGCCAAGTACAGTGTCGTCGTATCAACTGCTTAGTGCGAACCATTTCCCAATGTTCTAGGTGAAGTAAGTTCAATACTTTTTTTCTGCAAACGTCACGGGATCAACACACGTGATTGTCCATTGTCATTGGAAACTAGAATTACACATCTATGTACTGAAAGTTCACATCTTCTAGCAAATTAGCGACGCACCAGAGAATTTTCAATGTTACGTTGTGAACGAGGACATTTTGTGCGAATGTAGCGCAGCAGAAATCGTAAATCGGGGTCTGTTTCTGTGGGCCGAGCAATTTTCCTAAAGTCCAACGGGAAGGATTGCAACGAACTATCTTTCTGTGCCTCTATCTGACAACAAGACGTTCCAGAGGCATAAAAGTCTTTGTCAGGACCAATCGGAAGACACGAAAGTGCGTCGGCATTTCCATGGCGAATTGTAGGTCTGTACACAATCTCGTACTGATACTGTGATAAGAGCAGTGCCCAGCGTTGCAATTTGTGTGCCGTGCACGTAGGAATCGGTATGGCTGGATGAAACAATGACTGCAAAGGCTTGTGGTCAGTGACTAAATAAAATTTTCTCCCATACAAATAGTGATAGTATTGTCTGACATCATAGACTATTGCTAAAGCTTCCTTCTCAATTTGAGAATAACGGCACTGTGTGTCTGTCAAAAGTTTGGATGCAAACGGTATAGGATGGTCCGTATCCCCATGTCTATGTGACAGCACTGCACCTCGACCATACGATGACGAGTCAATTTGCATAATAACTGGTTTATCTGGATTGAAGAGCACCAAACATCGATCACTGAGCAATGCATATTTTAACTGCTGAAATGCGCGTTGGCATTCTTCTGTCAAAAAAAGAAAAAAAAAAAGAAAAACGAATATTCTTACGGCGTAGCCGATGCAACAGGGCTGCAATTTGTGCTGCATTGGGTATAAACCTAAAATAGTTGTTAACTTTCCCAACCCGGAGTGTAATTCTTTCACATCCTTTTTTTTTTTTTTTTTTTTTTTTTATGGCTGGTTGCGAATGGCAACACTTAAACGTAAAATGGCGTCTTTTCATGTAGGTGTCGATGTCAATGTATATGTAGGGCAATGATACCGGATTAAACTTAGGGATTTTACCATCCAACTGTACTAATTTTTGTTGGCAGTAAATCACACCTCCTTGAGACAAAACTCATCTATAAAAAAGCTACATTAATAAATCGAAACCTGATATCTTGACGGACAGGTAGAGGATATCTTCAATGAACAAGATGTGGTACAAATTTGCTACTTGTATGTCGATTTGCTTCACATTCTGTTTTATGAGTCCTAGGTCACTGTTACTCTACAGAATATATATTACAACTGTCTTTAATGTGCACTCTTTAACGAGAAACAAGGCCGGCGTTCGGACGCCGCTGCGCCTAAGTTCGCACCGAGCGCGACATAAGACAACAAACATCACCACGCTGATAGGCTCTAACTCTGGCTATCTGCACAATCTGGTAACACTGTAGAATGCGACACTTCCCGCACGAAGTCTTATAGTGAGTTATGAGAAGCATAAATAAGGTGAGCCCCTGGTCTTGTGGTAAAGTGCGTGACATGCAAGTGCCACTGTTCGCGATCGAAACTGTTACTTGCCTAAATTTCTTTTTCACGCCCCTCGCCCCACGCCTCATGCTGATGCCACGAGTGTAATGGGAGCTTATCCATAACACATGTAACTTTGCGACACTCTGGTAGTAACATTTCGGCTCAATAGCATTGCTGCCTCTGGACGCAGCACGTGGCAGAGCTCTGCGTTGCCCACTCGCCGGCAGCTGCCAGCAGCAGCGGTGGCGGCGCTACGCTACCTCGCGTCTGCCCAAAGCGCCTGCTGCCGCTCATAGCACTGGACGGTGGTCATTGCTTTACCGTTGTTGACTACAGATCCACGATAAAAGTTACGTTTAGTATTTCACTCTCGATGTCAAAGGAGCAGACCACTGGTTTTTTTTTTTTTTTTTTTTTTTTTTTTTTTTTTTTTTTTTTTTTCATTATAGTAATACACAATACATTAGAGAGGCAAAAATGTCATAGTCGTTGATCCAATCAAAGAGCAAACTACGGTGGCCAACACTGTTATTTGTAGTTTAAATCTCCTTCCTTTTCCATTCAGAAAAGGTCTTCGTGTAATTTGTCATAGTCATCAGTTCATATGTTTTCATCAATCCACACTGGGTAAACTACTCTATAATGTTTAGTGTCGTTGTTTGATTCTTTACGGTAAATGCATACGATAAATTATGTTAATACCTTTCAGTGACTGCTCTAAGGCAACACCGACACAATGCAAGGTTCGTGTCTTTGTGTCTCATTTCTACGGCAGATATAACGCATGAAGAAACTATATTAATCATTATGTTCACTTCCTCCTTAAGTATCCCCCTAACATGTGGGTCCTAAGGGAGTATAATAACATTCCTATCGAGGGAGGTCAATTCGAATATCTGCAAAGGCGTTTGTATGATATCTACGACCAAGTTCATAATTTGGAGTCGACCTTTCGGTAAATTAATAGTGTAAAGGTTTTTTTTCTGATTTCGTTAAAATACGTTCCCCAAATCTTACTGTCTCCCGCAAGGATCTGAACTGCCCACTCAAACAAGGCTTGCATCACAAGGCTCGCGCAGGACCACACAGCCAATAACATGGTGCTCAAATGTTCAAATGTTTGTATAGCTTATCGGACTTAACTACAGGGTCATCAGTCCCTAAACTTACAAACTACTTATGAACTAGCTAACACAAAGGACGGCACAAATATCCATGCCCGAGGGGATATTCGAACCCCCGACCGTAGTGGCCGTGCAGACCGTGAATGGAGCGCCTCAGTCCCCTCAGCCACCGCGGCCGGCTCACATTCAGTGCTAAGCCTGTAACGCATCGCGAAACAACCTGAAATGTCACATACATGAATAACGGCATTCCTTGAGGCAAAAATCACATTTCTGTCTCAAATATCACGTCAGCTTTATACAGCGTCAGTCATGGAAGTGGAAGAAGAATGTGAAATGAACTTAGCGAGACAATTCAGTACTATTTGCGGAAGTAATTGCACTGTCACAGTTGTACTAGGATGACCTGTGTAGCGATAAGCGACGCGAAATCGCGACCGCCTCATACGCCATTCTGGAGGGTAGTCACGGATTTTGGTTAATATGCGGTGATATTCCTGATCTTTTCCAAAGTCATATCTAGCCAGTAGATATTTAAGTCGTCCTATTAGACCGAAAACAGCGTTTAGATTTTTTGAATCTCTACGGCGTTATGATATAACTATAGCAAATAAGTAGGGAAGTTTGTGATACTGATTTTGTACTTGCAACATATGGCAAGTCAAAGATTGTGATGTAATTATAATCTACCATCGCGATTACATTATCCACAAAAAACAAAAGAATGAAACAGTTTCTTTATTATTTTGCGACAGAAGCTAATTTTGGTTTCATGAAATGTTACTGGAAATTAACGTTGCCGCATCTATCACGAAACAGTAAGGTATCATACACTTCGCATCTTTAAACGGACTGCGTTCCAAATGCAGCCTTGTGCCGTAAACGTAAACGTGATTACAGATTTGTGTTGGTTTGGATGAAAGTCAGAAGAAACACAGTAGTCTGTTCAATTGAGGATTTAGAACATAGGATACTTAAATTACGTCCAATAACATGGAAACTAAACTACGTCGGCAATGTGCAATTATTCGGTTTTTCATCGGTTTTTAATCTATAGACTACTAACCACCTTATTTATTACTTTCACAGTGTAAAATGTTGTTTGGCGCACAAATAATTATGAGAATCCAAACACATGTCTCTGATGGAGTCTTCGAATGTTACCACCTACGACTTGAATGTTTTGTTGCTTAGTATGCGCCGTATCTATGTAAAAATATCAGAAATTATTACAAATTTTTATTTGCGTCATTGGCCTTATGTCGTCGTCTTTTGATTTACTTTATCCTATTGTCCTATTTTCTGTCAAACCACCCACTCTTCCTGATCCATTGGGCAAATGGAAAGGAACGCTTTTGGAGCTGAATTAATTATAATAATGATAGTAATAATGAAAAACTAATAATGAACGATGTTAATGGCATTACAACAGAATGACAACGACTACAATATGAATAGAAAATGCCGATCTCTTGGTTGGCACACCGCAATGATTTTTGTGTTTTTCTTACTGAATACCGCTTAGGACTTTCTTCAGAGGAGAAAGGCCGGCCGCGGTGTCCGAGGGGACTGAGGCGTTTCAGTCACGGTCTGCACGGCCACTACGGTCGGGGGTTCGAATCCCCCCTCGGGCATGGATATTTGTGCCGTCCTAGTTCGTAAGTAGTTCATAAGTAGTTTGTAAGGTTAGGGACTGATGACCCCGTAGTTAAGTCCCATAAGCTTAACAAACATTTGAACATTTCAGAGGAGAAAAATAGAGCTGACGGCACATACATCGCTAGTGCAACGATATATTATTAATCTACTATGCTTGCTTTAGATCACAAGACGAGAATGGCGTCACAGAATATGACTGTGCTGATTCAGCTGTCTTGATATTTTTCTCTATGTTGGCAGTTAATACAGACAGTAGCGACATAAAACACAAAACTGTTTGCAACTAAGCAGGAGACGACCTTTACTTCGAAAATTAAATTCAGGATGACAGTGTCATATAAATGCAATTTCGAATCTCATTTCCTCGAGAAAGTTGGAATATTACTCATCACGAATGCTGGAAGTTAGTGATCGATCACAGAGTTGCCGTCGTCGTCAGTAATACTGGCAAGCAGTAGGAAGAACTTCTTGGGCAGCCCACAACATCCTCACTCCTACAAACAGCTTGCCTCGGCTGGCTTTTAGCCATGCCGCGTTACCAAACGCCTTTCTAAGCAAAGGCAACAATCAGGAAGCACACCATTGAAAAATGCAGATGAATTAATAACTTACCGTCATCAACAATCAGCGAGAGATTCTTTTAATAAAACGTAAAAGTAGTGGGGAACGATCACTTTCTCCAACGATACTATGCAATGTTGTCATAAAACGCACTGTATCTACGTTCAGTCTTCTGTCATACGCGCTTAACATTTGTGGAATATTGCCAAAATGAGCAGCTGCTTTGTAACGTCGTAGAGCAGCTATTAGGCAAGTTTTGACCGATAATCATAAAACTGTGTGGATGGCTTTCGCTGCAGAATAAAATGCCTTCAATTCTTTTCCGATGAGAAACTATTTTCTTCGTATAGTGATCTCCCTGTTCAAGTGAATTACAATGTTACTGTTTAATGGTGATTCAGAAGGAATATGTCTTTATATTTGAAGTAGGTTGAAAGTAATGTTATTAATTATTTTCCTTTCAAATAACTTCATTAATTTGATCCATTATTTGTAAAGTTTTGCTACCGCCAAGAGTGAAATTGTCCTATAAAGCAAACCGTGTGGTTACTTTAGGTGCATTGTCCACGGGGAGAACCCTTTCATTCGAAATATCTTCACGAAAGGCAGAGAAGCGGACGGCTCTCTGTCAGAGTATAGAGCTATATCTCGGTTAGGAAAGCCGGTCGTATATACAGAATAGATGGAATTCTTAAGTCAGAGAGATACAATAATATATTGAATCCATTATGAATCCGAGTATTGACTAATTGTACCCAGAGAACGTAAGATATTTTCTGCAGCTATGTACAATGGGAAGTATATACCAGTTTCAATTACTATTAGGTTCACCATAAGTCTTTTAATTACTTTCATTACTCTCCTCGTCGAAATGTCTATTATACTATGTCATTTCTTTTCTTTTTTTCTCCACTTATATTTGCTTCCTGTTCTTACTTACATAGCTTTGTCGACTATTGTCCTTAGTTTCTTCTATATGTCACTTTTCACGGTAAATTTTTATGTTGTAGGAAGAAGTCATTTCTATCGACTTACCTACTAATTCCATTTCCTTCTGACGTTATATCAGAACACTGTGTTTCCTATTTTTCTGCAAGTAGCTACCTTCGTCGTTTCCCACCGCATTAAATTTCGCGTTTTCTCTAGATGGATCATGTCCTGTCTCTGCCGGTCTCGGCACTTACGTGCAAAGAAAAATGTGATCCACATGGTACATTTTGCAGGTGACGGCCGTATTATTACCATTGAATATTGTTCGTCACCATAAATCGTTTGCTCGTGTTGTTCTTCTCCTTGCTATTGTTAAACACGTGTATTTCCCTATAATCCTCCTCGTGAAGTAGATGAACTACTGCTATTTCAATGTTGAACTTTGAATATTTAATTTTTCATTACTGTTACGTATGTTTGTTCGATTTGTTTCACAGTACTGTTAAGCCTTTTAGAGCTAATGTGTATTGGTAATTTTTGTCTTGTTTTATCCACAAAACTTCCTTTCAAACTGTGGAACACCTCTTGTAACTCCCTGTATTTGAAACCTATATGTAGGCAGAGGACATTCATGCCTTGCTCATTTACGACCATCTTAATCTTTTATTCCATTTACAATGATAATTTGGATCAGATTTATTTACAAATTACTGAACCCATTAATTTTTTTTAAATTGGTAAAATTACAGCCTAGTAGCTTCTACGGCAACAGTTCAAACTCAACGAATACGCCAATGAGTTTATTTACTATCTTTTAATAAGCAACAATGTAATTGCTTTTCTTATTACTGTTTTAAACCATGCCAAAATTCACCGATCCATTTCAATTTTAATCGTTGTAGCACGTGTTTATTAGGTTGCTTTATTGTCTATTGTGAGTTTGGTACAAGTTTTACAATTGGTTTTAAACTAACTTTACGATGAGCTAGAAACTTGAAAAATTAACGTAGCTCAGAACCGGATGACACTGCAGTATTTACGCACATTCGTTTCTTGAACTGAGCGAGTTGGCGCAATGTAACACTGCCGATTTCCTTACCCATCCTATTTTAATAACAATCCCAGCTTTGCTTCACTCTATGAACTCGTTGTCGAGGGGAAGTTAAATCATAACGTTTCTTCTTTCCTTCGTGTCTCCTGTGTGGTAGAGCATACTTTGTTTGTGTGTCCGTGTGTTGGTTCAAATTTTGCTGTTGATTTCAAAACAACTTCCCACTGAAGAAGAGTGTTTAAACTTTCAACATAAATTGGAAATGGATGACACTACTACATTAAAGCCATGTCTTACTTGGTGGGTGATGGAGGTCACTTTCTATAACACTATTGTTTCTCTTTCAGTCGTGAATGTTGCGCCGTTAGAACTGTTTTTGGTAAGCCTTAGTGTGAGTTCATATTACCCTTTTACCTTTGCGATCTTTCCGTGAGATATACGTAACAGGGCTCAGGTGAAATATAAATAAAAATATTTATTGAATGTTCCTGTTGTAATCTCATAAAACAGTTTGAAATTTAACGAAATATTTCAAAAATACAACATAAAAAGTGTAAAGACTATGACGTATAAACTAATTTTTGTCCACACGAAAATATTTGCGAATTTTTAAAAGCTATTCAGTCATCATATCAACACCGAAACATTTTTTTTGCAACATTTGTAAATCCAACAGTATCGTTTAGTTGCCACTAACTTGAAGAGTAATTTATTTCATTAACATTCTGAAGTCGACACGAGGTGAGACGCGGCGGCTTCACACCGAACGCGAAAAAGCGTGCGCGACAGGAAACGGACAAGGCGGAGCGCGCCTGCTGGAGAGAAAGGATAGTTGTTATGAATAGGCGAAGCCATTAAAAGGGGTGTAATAGAAGTTCCGTAGACTTCCCAGAACTTACGCATTTTGACTCAGACATTAAAAATAAAAAAATGAAAAATCACGAATTGTATTGATCACAAGACATTAAACAGGCCAGCCTAGCACCAGACATGTTACACTAAGTCACTATTTCATTGGACAGTAAATTAATGTCGTCTGCTTTCTGTAGACGACTCCGATCGAAACATAATCTATCGGTGAGAGATACCTGGCGCCTAAAAGTCACCATTAATTTTGCATTCTGAAACCCATCAGGCCATCAGACTACGTAACACTTTAAGAAATCAAAAAGGCAGGCAACAGTAAGACACGTTCGGAATCCTTGGAGAACTTACCAAGGAGAATGCTCAAAATTAGATTTGGAATCAAATGGAACGACATAACGTAGCAAGATGTTCTATCAATAACAAGTCGCTTGAAATTTCCATACTAAGCTGCTGATATTTTAGTTTATCAGGAAGCAAACTCGAAGAAAACTAAACAGCATTTAAGTATTTAGGAACACTTTTCTGCAACAAATAGTTAGCCTTACTGTTATTTAATCCCTTAAAGTAAACATAAACATAGGACATATCTGGGTTTCAATCATAAACCTAGTCACAAAACTCGGAATAACGCTCAATTAAGTATTCATTGAATGTTTTTACTCTTTTAAAACAGCTGGCCACGTAACATATATGTAATAGGGAGAGCACAGTGTCTCGCACGTGATTAAACTTCCGGAACCTAACATGCAGGATTCCAGCAACAAAAGCTCTTTCTTCAGAGCACCGACGTAATCAAATTTTTCCAACGTCGTAGGTATTGTTTGGTAATTCTAGGATCATATAGGTGTCACTCTGATTTGTTATTCTAAATTCGTATGACTGTTTCTTGTCACCTCGATTAACTATTCTGAAAAATTCACATTTGAATATACGACACTGTAGCAGGTAACTGAATTTGTTTGTGTTGAAGAAGGTCGTTTCATACATTAGCTACTCCTATTCTCGCGTTGGGAGAAATCGACCTCATCAATGTGTAATTCAGTGAGGTAGGGTTTACAGCAGTAATGTCTGGCTGTATAAGGGTCAGTTTCTAAAAACGTAGCTCATTTCGAAATCAGTTTCAGTTTTGTTACAAAAACAGTACTTACGTCTTTAATTCATCCGGTTACTGTCAAAGCAAACCCCTTCGGGTCAACTGTTTCTTGCCAACCCCAAAGCAGATGTCGTAGCCATCTACTTCAAGAATATCAAGTTATATAAAAAAACAAAAACAAAGAAAATCTCTGCAGAGATTCGAAGTAACTTGAAAAGAGGCGGATTTGTATTTATGTCGTCATCTTCAAATCAAGCATTACAGCAGGGCGAAAAACTTGTAAATGAGCACAACTACCCACTTCCTCTCTTTTGTTTCAGCATCAAAAGAACTAAATTCAAAACATTCTTGTGATTACTGGGTTTGATTTGATACACAACTGAATCGGTGCTTTGGTATATTTTACATTATAGCTGCTCACTTTGGTAATATTCCTCAAATGTGAGGCGCATATGACAGAAGACTGAACGTAGATACAGCCCGTTTTATGACAACGGCCGTAGTATCGTTAGAGAAAGTGATCGTTTCGAACTACTTCTTCGTTTTATTAAAAGAGTCTCTCACTGAAAGTTGATGACGGTAAGTCATCATTTCATCTGCAGTTTTCGGTGGTATGCTTCCGGACTGTTGCCGTTCCTTAGTTTGGTAGTGCTGCCTGGCTAAGATCTAGCTGAGGCAAGCTGTTTGTAGGAGTGAGGATGTGGGTTGCCCAAGAAGTTCTTCCTATTGCTTGGCAGTATTGCTGACGACGCAGGCAACTCTGTGATCGTTCACTAACTTCCAGCAATATTGCTCAGTAATATTCCAGCATTCATGAGGAAATGAGATTAGTCACTCTATTTATATGCCATTGTCATCCTGAATTTAATTATCGACCACACAATGGGCGTCCTCTGCCTAAATTGCATACAGTTTTGTGTTTTATGTCACTACTGCCTGTGTTAACTCCAAACAAAGACAAAAATATCACGACAGCTGAACAAGTACAGTCATATTCTGTGATGCCATTCTCGTCTTGTGATCTAAACCAAACATAGTAGATTAATAATATGTCGTTGTACTAGCGATGAGTGGGGCGTTAGGTTTATTTTTATCCACTGAAAAACGTCCTAAGCGGTATTAGTAACAAAATCACAAAAATCATTGCAGTGCGCCAACCAAGAGATCGGCATTTTCCATTCATATTTTAATCGTTATCATTCTGTTATAATGCCATAAAATCATAGATTATTAGTTTGTTCATTATACCACCATTATTATCATTAATTCAGCTCCAAAAGCGTTCATTTCCATTTGCCCAATGGATCAGGAAGAGTGGATGTGTAAACTATATCGGTAACCTATGGCAGGAGTTGCTAAGAGTAAACTATGTCGTTAGTTAGGAATATATATATATATAGGACAGCAGTTAATAATCTTGGGTCGCCACCATATTTCTCCAAAATATGGAAAATTAAAATGTTACTGATCAGCTATGATGTGATCATATTTTCAAACATATAATAAATATTCCTACTCTATTGCAATGTATCATTGCACCAAACAAACAAAAATGTACTTGGAAGATTATTGGTAAACTGTGGAATTTAACTATTCTGTTTACCCTCCAAAATAGTGAAAAAAGGAATGTTCTTCAATGAAAGACGATCTGCTCAAAATCAATTTATTACAATTAAACACGAATAATCCTATCTTGACACAAAATTAGATGACATTTTCTATCATGAAAAGCAGATAATGGTATTCAAACAATCTTTTACAAACGTTAAAATATTGAGACACAACAATGACTGGCTGAGTCAAAGGTCGGAGGTTTTTCAAAACGGAATACTATTAGATTGGCTACACAGGGGGTTGAAATTATCGTTAGCCCTAAGCTCCCCAAGGTAAATTGGCAGATCTCAAAAGAATAAAATAAGGGACAGAATCCAACAAGTCTGATTCATATAACCCTCCAGCAAGTGCGTCACCTTACCAACACAGATGATAATTGACGGAAGCGTCTCAGGCTCGCAGGCAGCAGGCGGTGGGAGCGGATGAGCTGAAATTTTTATCCGACCGTAATTGCGGCGACGTGTTAAGCAGGGTCGACATGTAACTCAACACAGCGTCACTGGCGTCGACGTCGCTAGGCAGTTGCTGTGCGATTCTATCACGCTAGTAGACTAATAGATATTTTGCATAGGTGACAAAAAGGCCACTTGGCACAAATCGATCAGTCACTTGCGTAATAAGATCTGTAAAAACAATGCCCGATTCGCAAAGGCGTGAATGCTCAAATAGAGACTTCTAGCAAAACGAAAACTAAACTGTGGCCGCTCACAGCGTAACCACAGGACAATGTAGCGTCCATGAAGTAAACACAAGTTCTACAAGGTCCGAATCTTCGGAATCGCCCACAAGTCTAACCAGAGGACCGTTTAAGACGATGTCCTCCTCGCGAATCTAAACGGAGTATTCCGTGTCTCCCGAGGTCCGTATACTTCGGACGCTCAAACAGGAGTCTTCCACATCTGTACACTTCGGACGCTCAGAGAGGAGTCCTCATACGTCCTCGCGCTCTGCCGCAGCTCACGGCAAGTGACGGGCTGCCACACCCACGCGCGAAAAGACGCACCAATATCTGCTAAAGGCTAATAGTCAAACAAATCGGATGGCGTAGCGCCGTTGACAAATAGTTTAGCTGTCATACCAAAATAATCTGCCGAATCAGGACGAGTTCTCTGCGGCTGCCAAGAGGCTCCGCCCACGCCACCAAATCTTCCCGCGGATTTCACCGTTCCCAGGGTGAATGCTCTGCAAGGAATTTCACCTTGCTCCTAGCTACGGTCACACGACCAAAAAATGTTAACGTTGTGCTATATATACAGCCGCTGGAGCCAAACCCCTGGGGTGCCAGACGGGCAGAAAGATTTCCTCTCAACATAATCATTTGTCACACTAACTGTGTTCAAACTCTGCTGCTTTCTAGGAAGTTTTTTTAGATAATGCCTAATGGCAATACGTCTCCATAAACAGCCCGGGCCCCAGAGCACTCTGCTATTGTTTGTATCCGGCAAATTCCTCTCTTGCGAAACGGCCGAATGACTAAAAAGGCAGTCCCCGCTATCGCCCACCGTAAACCCCGGGCCAGCATTGTGTAAAGCGTCGCACACACTCTAAAAAATTCTGCCAGGTATACTCTGCCGCCTGTAGCGTTGGCGCCAAACAGGTCAAGCCAGCACCTCTCGTCCTTTCCCGAAGGCGAGTGAAAGTTGGTGGGAGGGGGAGACCCCAAGAGCGTCTCTGCTCTGTGCGGCCTGGCCATGCCCAACATGTAAAACCACTTTTTAGCAGCCAAGCTGCGCCAATAAACATTAAAATCCCGAAATTTTCATATAAACATAGAATGTACTACAATACCAGGAGCCCATCACCCCTGATGTGTCCCCAAAGGCACAGAAATCAAAATAAATAAAGATCTACAAAGAAAAATGTTACATACTTCAATAATTAGCGTAAAGAGAAATATACAGTAACACAAGGTTAGTATGAAAAATAGACTAATTACAGCCCCCGTCTCACAAGTGGTTTGAAAAAAAATAGGACAATAGGAGAAAGTAAATCATAAAGATGACGACATGAGGCCAATGACTCAGTTGAAAAGTTGTAATAATTTCTGGCGATTTAACATATAGACGGCAGATACTAAACAACAAAACATACAAGTCATGGATGACAACATTCGAAGAATGCATCTGAGACATTTTTTTCGATTATCATCATTATTTGTTGGCCTAACAAGGTTGTAACACTGCAAAAGCCATAAATAGGTTGGTTAGCAGACTATAGATTATATGTATACTTTCCAGAAGAAAAACCAAAGAATTGCACATTGTCTACATAGTTTAGTTTCCGTGTTACTGGCCATAATTTAAGTATCTTGTCTTCTGAATCCTCAAATGAACAGATTACTGTGTTTCTTCCGGCTTTCATCCAAACCAACACTAACCTGTATTCACATTGCAGATATGAAATTTTACTTGTAGGCACAAGGCTTCATTTAGAAACGCAGTTGGTTTGAAGATGTGAAGTGTATGATACGTTACTGTTTCGTAATGGATGGGGCAATATTAATTTCCTGTAACTTTTCATCAAACCAAAATTAGCTTCGGTCTCAATCTAACAAAGAAACTATTTCATTCTTTTGATATTTTGGGGAAACTGTAATCTCGTTGGTAGATTATAATTACATCACAATCTTTGACCTGCCATATGTTGCCAGCACAAAATCAGTATCACAAACCTCCCTATTTATTTGCTATAATTATATCATAATGCTGTAGAGCTTCAAAAAATCTTAACGCTGTTTTCGGCCTAATAGGGCGACTTAAATATGTGCTGCCTAAATATGACTTTGGAAACGATCAGGACATAGCACCGCATATTAACCAAAATCCGCGACTGCTCTCCGGAAAGGCGTATAAGACGGTCGCGATTTCGCGTCGCTAATTGCTACACAGATCTTCATAGCACAGCTGAGAACTGGCAACGTCGTTGCTAATATTTGGCAACACTGTGACAGTGCAATTACTTTCGCAAGTGGTACTGAATTGTCTCGCAAAGTTCACTTTGACATTCTTCTTCCACTTCCATGACTGACGCTGTATAATCATTATGTGATATTTGAGACAGAAATTTGAATTTTGCCTCAGGGAATGCCGTTCTTCGTGCATGTGACATTTCAGGTGGTTTCGCGATGCGTTGCAGGGTTAGCAGTGAATATGACCGAGAGTGAGAGGAACAGGAAGTACCCTGTTATTGGCTGCGTGGTTCTGCGCGTGCCTTGTGATGCAAGCCTTGAGTGAGTCGGCAGTTCAAATCTTCTCTGGAGACAGTAAGATTTGGGAAGGTATTTTAACGAAATCAGAAGAAAACCTTTACACTATATGTTTACCGAAAGGTCGACTCCAAATTATGGAATTGGTAATAGGTATGTTATTATACATCATACAAAGATACTAGAATTGACCTTCATCGATAGCAATGTTATTTTACTCCATTAGGACCCACATCTTAGGGCAATACTTATGGTGTAAGTGAACATAATTATTAATATTGTTTGTTCATGCGAAATATCTCCTGTAGAAATGAGACACAAAGACACAAACCTTTCAAAGTGTCTGTGTTGCTTTAGAGCATGCACTGAAAGGTATTAACTTAATTTGTCGTATGCATTTACCGTAAGGAATCAAACAACGACACTAAACATTATAGAGCAGTTACCCAGTGTGACTTGATGTAAACATATGAACTGAGACAATGACAAATTACACGAAGTGCTTTTCTGAATGGAAAATGATCGAGAATTAAACCATAAATAACAGTGTTAACCACCGTAGATTGCTATTTAATTGGATCAACGACTATGACAATTTTTTGCCTCTCAGATGTATTGTGTACCAGTATAATAAAATACTTCAAATGTTTGTTAAGCTTATGGGACTTAACTACGGGGTCATCAGTCCCCAAACTTACAAACTACTTATCAGCTAGCTACAACTACGGACGGCACAAATATCCATGCCCGAGGGGGGATTCGAACCCCGTAGTGGCCGTGCAGACCGTGACTAAAGCGCCTCAGTCTCCTCGGCCACCGCGGCCGGCGATAAAATACTTATCATTATAAAACGAGTGATCTGCTCCTTTGACATCGATCGTGAAATACTAATCGCGACCTTTCTCGTGGATCACTACTCAACAATAGTAAAGCATTTTCCACCGTCCATTGCGATAAGCGGCAGCAGGCGCTTTGGGCAGACGCGAGGTAGCGTAGCGCCGCCACCGCTGCTGCTGGCGGCTGCCGGCGAGTGGGCAACGTAGAGCTCTGCCACGTGCTGCGTCCAGAGGCAGCAATGCTATTGAGCCGAAATGTTATTACCAGGGTGTCGCAAAGTTATATGTGTTATGGATATGCTCCCATTACGCTTGTCGCATCAGCATTCACGAGGGGGGTGAAATAAAAAATTTGTCAAGCAGCAGTTTCGATCGTCAATACTGGCACTTGCATGTTCCTCACTTTACGTCGAGACCACAGACTGAGCTAACCTAGGCTTTTTGTAACTGAATACAAGGCTTCGTCCATGAAGTGCCGCATACTGCAGTGTTGCCAGATTGTGCAGATAGTTGGACTTAGAGCGTATCAGCGCGGTAATATTTATTGTCCCAGATCGCATTTGTCACGGACTTAGACTTGGCGGCGCCCGGCCGCCGGCCATGTTTTTTTGTCAAAGAGTGTACATGGTGACAATAGCCTGCAGTATATGACTTAAGTTCAAATGTTAAATGTTTGTTAAGCTTATAGGACTTAACTAAGGGGTCATCAGTCCCTAAACTTAAAAACTACTTATGAACTACTTACGAACTAGGACGGCACAAATATCCATGCCCGAGGGGGGATTCGAACCCCCGACCGTAGTGGCCGTGCTGACCGTGACTGGAGCGCCTCAGTCACCTCGACCACCGCGGCCGGCGACTTAAGTTCTATTGCTTGTTTCTTCTGGCATTTATTTTCATTCATTCTTTGGCAACATATAATTATTTAGACGTTGTAGATGTCGCTCGGTGATTGACCTATGCACTCTCCAAAGCAACACCTGACCACTGTTCCTCTCTCGGTACAAAAGCTTTTCGTAGTCACCGCTTAAGGCTTATGACACACACCAACCCTTCGTTTCACTACCTAATAACGTCTAGCACCAGCGGCGCGTTGACACACTGGACACATATCCGACTCTGCCTATCAACCTAATGCGTTCGTGTCCATCACCCTTCTTGGAATTAGACACTTTACGGCATTGGTAACACCTGGGCAGGACCACATGTGCACTTTATCACCATCGGCATTCAGCAGCGGATACTTGGTACGAGTCGACGGCGACATGTATGGCGATACTTTACACAACGTAACCTCACACCGGATGTTAATGGCGAACACGGCGTCTCGCGTCGGTACGGCCTTCGTTCGACCATATCATATATGCAGCAGAGTGTCCGTATGTTTGTTGTACGTGTTGCATACAAATCTACGGTTTTGTTCCAGTCTTTGGGGACACGCCGGCTTCACTCCGTGGGGACGGTCGCCGTACGTGTACGGACCACATACGATATATCGTTCACGATATATGACGTCATAGACAATGGGATGCGCGGGAAACTGCAGGATATCACTGTAACCTATTGCCCTCAATAGCTCCCAATCGGTACCTTGCCACATCTATCAATTTTCTGATTAATTCACAACCGATGTGGTCTGATTTTATAAGTTCAGCTTTTTGTCTCCATTAATCCCGAGCAACCCTTGTATCTCAGTCTTTTGCTTTCTGTTGTAGTTTTTTTGAGCGATCTTTTTAATTTTTGTACGATTCGAATACTCTGAAGAATGAAGTGTAACTATCGAATGGCAATAGCTCCAACTATTTATCTGAAAAAAAAAGAAAAACAGCAGTATTTATTTCTGAATGTCTCGTCAACTAAATCATGCTGTTCGTCAATATTATTGTAAATCAGTGTTCATTTTAGTGTTTATGATACCCTTGTCAAGTAGATCATTGACTACTCTTAGTTCTCCTCATACTCACAGCTCCCGCTTCAACAGCTTTATCTGACTCCCTCCGTCGTTCCGGGCTGCTGCTAACACCAAGAACGACGACGGCGGAATACTCCAACGGACAAGGTATTTGCTGATACTGCAGCCCTCGGTATGCAGAGAAACATCCGCGTGCCGATTTTGTCAAGTGTTCCTTCTCATTTACTAACTCGCCATGATGGTACAGACTCTACAGTGTAATGTTATAAATATTGAATAACCTGTTACTGGAGACTACTTGAAATAAACCGCAGCTTATGAATTCATTAGCTAAATACCGCCCTCTATATAAATGGATTGTACCCATAAACAATGTCAGCAACTCACTTCGAGTACATTAAGGGTTTGCTTAACCGTATGCTAGCACCCTGCTGTGGTCTGCAATGTGTGGTGCGCTCACGTAACTCCTCTTGTATTACCCTCAGCGTAAGCGGTTCGCATAATTTTGGTCGCTCTTGACATCGATCTCGCTGAATCGTTTCCCTTACGGTATGTTAACAGAAGGCATCCCAGAATTTCCCGGCAACACGCTGGCATAGTTAGACACATATCTGCTAACAATATTGTGTGAACAACGAGTCTCAGAGGGAGGAACCAATTACTTAGCACTCGACCGGTTAATAACATTTTCAGCGTAAGGCTATCTCCATATAGAAATGCTTTTGTGGTATGGTATTGAAAACAGGGAGGGTCCGGCAAAAGGCAACATTATTCCTCCGACTTCCGTTACATTATTCCATAAAAACTATTGGAATATTCCACTGAATAGTTAACTTAATTACATAACAACGGCATTCATGCCCACACCTGTGGATGCAGAGTCACTAAGTGACACATACCACGTCATTACGAAATATCGTATTCATGATCAATAGAAATAGAGTTAATGTAATACAGTTAATGGAACTAAACTGGGAATAGTTGTTATTTATAGGTCCCCTGACTCAGATTTTAAAATGTTTCTGCCCAAGCTGGAATTAGTTCTGGGTTCACTGTATAGAAAGTATAAAAATTTAATTGTGTGTGGAGATTTCAACATTAATTGTGTAGGTGATAGCTCAAGAAAAATTCAGCTGTTAGATCTATTTAATTTCTATAACATGATGCAAACAGTATTTTTTCCAACGAGGGTGCAAGGAAATAGCAGTTCTACCATTAACAATATTTTTGTTCATTCTTCATTATTAGAGAGGCACTCTATCCGCCGAATAGTAAATGGCCTATGAGACCATGAAGCGAAAATTTTAATTCGAAAAAGTATTTGTTCTCAAACAAATGTTAAACATAAATATCAACTACTCCGAAAAGTTAATCCAGTTGCAATTGAGACCTTTTTAAGCCTAATTAAGGAACAAGAATGGCAGGATGTTTATAGTGCTGATAATGCAGATGACAAATATAATGCTTTTCTGAACACATTTCTTATGCTGTTTGAAAATTGCTTTCCGCTAGAACACTCAAAACAGGGTACTTCCAGTAACAGACAGCCAGGGTGGCTGACAAATGGGATAAGAGTATCATGTAGAACAAAATGTTAGAAGCAGTCAGAATGAAGATGCAGTGGCTCATTACAAACAGTACTGTAAGGTTCTGAAAAATGTCATTAAGAATGCAAAAACAATGTGATATGCAAAAATAATAGCAAACACTCGGGATAAAATTAAAACTATCTGGTCAGTCGTGAAGGAAGTGTCTGGTCAGCAGCAGCAGGTAGAAGATATAACGTCAGTACGTAGTAGAAATGTTTCTGTTAGTGACAAGTTAGATATATGTGCAATATTCAATAACCACTTTCTGAATATAGCAGGGGAACTAAACAAAATCCTAGTTTCTACAGGTAATCATATAACATTTTTAGAAAATGCCTTTCCGAGGATGTTGCCTGAAATGGCCCTTAATGATACTTCCATAGGGGAGACTGAGTCAATAATTAAATCATTAAAGACTAAGGACTCTTGTGGATATGATGGGGTATATAGCAGAATTCTAAAGTACTGTTCTCCATATGTTAGCCCAGTACTAAGCCATATTTGTAATCTTTCCTTTCAGAATGGTCAGTTTCCTGACAGATTAAAGTACTCAGTAATGAAACCACTTTATAAAAAGGAGAAAGGGATAATGTAGACAACTATAGACCTATTTCTATGCCATCGGCTTTTTCTAAAGTTATTGAAAAGGCTGTATATTCATGATTAATTGATCATTTCAGTTCACATAATTTGTTGTCAAACATACAGTTTGGTTTTAGAAGTGGTTTACCGACTGAAAATGCTGTATTTTAGTTTCTCTGTGAGGCACTTGATGGGTTGAATAAGAGGCTACGGACATTAGGCGTCTTTTTGATTTAACAAAAGCGTTTGTGTTGATCACAAATATTGTTGTAGAAGTTGGAACATTATGGAATACGGGGAGTAGCTCACAACTGGTTCAGCTCTTACTTTAATAATAGAAAACAGAAGGTAATTCTCCGCAGTGTAGAAAATGGCTATGACGTACAATCCCAATGGGGCACAATTAAGTGTGGGGTGCCCCAGGGGTCTGTTTTGGGACCATTGCTGTTTCTTATTTATATAAGTGATATGCCTTCGAGTATAACAGGTGACTCTAAAGTTTTCTTACTTGTTGATGATACCAGCTTGGTAGTGAAGGATGTTGCTCGTAATATTGACACAATATCAAATAATGAAGTTCAAGAGATAAGTTCATGGCTTGTAGAAAACAAGTTGATGTTAAATCACAGTAAAACTCAGTTTTTACAATCTCTAACACATAATTTGACGAAATCTGACATTTTGATGACACATAATTGACATATGATAAGTGAGACTGAACATTTCAAATTTCTAGGTGATCATATAGACAGTAAGCTGTCATGGTAAGCCCATGTTCAGGATCTTGTTCCAAAACTAATTTCTGCTATATTTACCATTAGAACAATATCTTAAATAAGTGACTTTTCAACACGAAAAGTAGTCTTTTACGCTTACTTTCACTCACTTATGATGTACGGCATTGTTTTTTGGGGTAACTCGCCTGATGCAAAACGGATATTTGTGGCTCAAAAATGGGCGGTTCGAGCAATATCTGGTGTAAGTTCACGAACGTCATGTCGACCCCTTTTCAGTACTCTGAATTTTGACACTGGCGTCACAATATGTTTTTTCTTTAATGTCGTTTGTTGTTAATAACATCAGCTTATTCCCATGAGTTAGTAGCTTTCGCTCGGTGAATACTAGACAGAAGTCGAATCTACATTTGCATCACACTACCTTGACACTTGTGCAGAAAGGTGTACAGTATGTTGCGGCATCCATTTTCAATAAGCTGCCACAAGAACTAAAGCATCTTAGCACTAATCCACCTGCTTTCAAATCTAAATTGAAGAGTTACCTCATGGCTCACACATTTTATTCTGTCGAGGAACTCCTAGAAAAGTTAAACAATTAAGCTAATTCATTTTTTCTTTATTGATTCTTTTCACTTTGTTTTAAGATTGTCGTGTGCAAAGTACTACCTAAAAATTTTCTATTACCATTCTTGTGTAACAATTAATGTATTGACTTGTTCCATGACCATGGAGTCTCACTCCTCAGTTGGGTCCTATGGAACAGAAAAAAAAAAAATAAATAAAAATAAATGTAATGTAACTCCTGTAATGCACAGGTTGTCGTCTCATAGGTATCGAGATAAAAACCAATAGCTTATGCGTAGGCTGCCACAGAAGTAATGACTGTTGGTATGTTTTATATTGCACTACTGTTGTTATTTTCTTCTTTCTATCTTGGAACGTAATGTACAATACTGCGACTTCACACATCTTCTGGTGTTGACCTAATTAAGCTATATTGGCCAAGCACAAAATAGGCAACGTACAGCTCTGTAAAAGATATATGGCTCGATGTAGTCTTAGGATCGAACTTTACATGTCTACTTTCATGCCCAACAACTGTAATAGTTACAAACAGTACCTTGTAGCTGTGATCCTACAGTTAAACTATGCATACGCTGATATTTGCGAAAAATTACGAAATACAAAATAAATAAATCTACATAAATACTCTGCAAGCCACACTGAAGTGCATGGCAGAGGGTTCATCGAAGCGCTTTTATGTATCTCCTAATAGCTCGCCGGGAAAAAGGAACACCTAAATATTACTGTTTTAGATTTGATTTCTTTTATTTCATTTTCATGATCATGTCTTCTTATGTATGTGGGTGCTAACAAAATATGTTTGCTTTCGGAAAAGAAGTTGGTGACAGAAATTTCGCAAATAGATATCGTCGCCACAAATAACGCATTTCTTTTAATGATTTCCATTCCAACTCGTGCATCATTTCTGTGACACTCTCTCCCCTATATAGAGATGATACGAAACGAGCTGCCCTTCTCTGAACTTTCTCTAAATCGTCTGTCAATTCCAATTGGTGGGGATCCCACAATGAGAAACAATACTGCAAAACAGGACGCACAACTGTAGTGAACAAAATTTTGAAATGTTTGTAAATCTTTCGAACTCAACTGCTTGGTCATTAGTCCGTAGCTTACAAACTACTTAAACTTAGGTAAACTAACCCAAGGACAACACAAACACCCATGCCAGGGAGTCGAACCCCCTGTGATATTACAGATACAGGGGGAAGCTGATTGTTTCCATGTGAAAGGCGGGTTTTGCAAAGCTGTTGGGTTCCCCAGCAGGCCAGCTAACAGTTTGGACCTAGTGAATGGGATACAAGTAATTAGGGTTCTCCTAATGTGCTGGGAAACTGGAAATGCTCTTGGCTGAGCGAGGGCGGCTATTCCAGATTGCAACTGAAAGACAATATAGCCACTCACTTTATTCTCAAAATCCATAAAAAATCAGGGAATGATCATACGGCAAATATAATTATACGAATGGATTCAGGAGACTTAGGAGAATTAAACGCCGTAATAACAATTTAATTATCCCTTACAGATAAAAAGCCGATAAATCTCAGTATAATAATAATAATAATATTATAAGACTTATAGTTAGAATTATTGATACGTAGTGTTTATCAGTAACAGATTAAGAAGGAAATGGGCAGCATGGCTACCTATCTTAAAAGACGTACCTCGTTATTTCCATATTCTTTCAATAAACTTTGTTTTACTCTCTTGTTCTGCTTTTAGTTGAGGTAATACTATTCTTGTCAGAACATAGATTCCACGACAGAAACACAAAACATGAACCGAACAAAGAGCATTACATTTATACACGTATTTTATTATATTTAATATTATTCTTAGTAACGTTCGTTTTATGTTGTCGGCTGCCACTTAAATATTTCATGGCCGACTAAAATAGTAGATATGCAGCAGATAGTTTATATGTAAACAATAATAAGTATTTGTGGACAAGAACTGAATATATTTGTAAAAAAGCCATGATAAATTAAATATTAATTGTGTACTACATTTCGACGGCGGCAGTATATCTGAAAAGTGAGACGCCACGCTTAATGGCTATCTCAGCAAAGAGCTTATGTCTCAACCGCTTTTTAGCATTGTTAAATATATATTTGTTTATTAAATGTAAAACTTTTGTAGGAAGGTGGTCAAAGCAGTTAATTCTGTGATATTCAAGTGTATAATAATTTGGAAGGGAAATCGTATTTTAAAGATGAGGCGTTAGAATGCGCGGAAGGATACAAGTTTGGGAGCAGGTAGAGCACGCTTTCGAACGTTTGGGAAGGGACTCGTAACTTAGAAGCGGTTGTGAAAGGTTGTGACGCTGGGTGGTCTGAAGCCGCGTTACGAACTTGTGATTTGAAGAGATAGGCATGTGTGGACTTAGAAAATTTACGGGACTGTGACTGCAGAACTTAGTCTCTGGTGAAAAATGGTAAACTATGCACGGTAGTATGGCTGTGGAACTGTGATAAATCAGCAATCGAGTACTTGTGTGATGACAAACTCTGCTTTATAACAAATACTGTAATTTATTTGGAACTGCATTGTTCGATTCACTGCACTAATTTACGAGTGATAATTTGGAACATTTACTCTCGAGTTGTGTGATATTTATTGTGCCTCTCACGAACAACACTTGGGGAAATATTCTATTATTTACCGGTATATAAAGTAAGACCACCTCCGCATGTACATGTCCAAAAGTATTAATAAACTTCATTTATAAAGAATTACTTCGTGAGTGAATCACTTCTTTATTTTAGAATACATTTTTTTTTGGTTATTCAGATGTTTAATTTATGTTTGTTGAAATATATTATCACGTCACTGCATATGCAGATTGATAGACGGGCTAAACTACAGATTAATTATTGATCATGTTTAAACAGATTGGGTAGCTGTTTAGATCATAGAAGCTGACAGACATAACTCAGACCTATGAACAGAGACAACGAGCCATAAGCCTTTTGCTACCCTGTGTTATGTATTGCCCAATTATTATTCGTGAGTACCTATAGGAAGGTGGCACCCCGACGGCGAACGGCCGCGCGTTCCGCAGCACAGCGCCCCAGCACGCACGGCTAATCCGCCGCCGCAACGTAGTTTAGGCAGTTTCTTTAGTAGAACTGTTGCATCTTCTAAGTGTTCTGCCAACAAAATGTAGTCTTTGGTTCTCTTTCCCTACTATACAATACAAACCATTAATTAATAAAAGAGGCTTCATTCTACCGTTTACAAATGATGTATTGACCCTAGATAACAATATAGCAATACACCTTTCATGCAAGATGCATTAACTGCGTTATGAGAGTTTTAACAAAATTTCCAACTAAGTAAATGCTAAGTAATGCTCCGTTATTAAGTCTGTTTCGCCATCAAACAACACAAAGTTATTGTTAGCTCAATATTGTTCAAGTTTTAGTCTGACACATAACATACCAACAGTCGTAAATGAGCGTGTACAATCACATACACATTTGGGTTACAATTCCGAAATGAAGTACGAGTAAATTAAAGTTCTTAAACAGGCACCATCACTCCTTGCCAAAGTTACAGTTCCGAACAACGCGGCTGTTCGCCAGTACAGATTCTAGCACTGTCGCAAACGAAGCACTTCCTCTAACCAGACTGGTCCTCCGTCCTCCAAGACGAGACAATGTGTTCTTCTTCCCTCAAATAGCCGTCCAAAGAAACCGTCCAAGTAGTGTACTCATTGGCAGATCACTAACCCCTCCTAATGTAGCAGAGTTATTAAAAGAAAATATTGGTTTTGACTTTATTTTGACCACTTCCACACTAGCATAACAATTGACAATATTAATTAGAGATGTTATAAATATTCAGTAACCTTGTGACTATTCATCAACAGTACAAATATTGAATGAAATAAATAAATAAATAAACCGTCCTTCATGAGCTTCACCTGTGATACTAGACAATATTTACGTAAATTTACTGACAAAATATATAAATATTCATTAAAATGAGACATGAACCCGATGGCAAGAGATGCATATTATTCTGCTTGCAATTGCTGAATGATTGAGGGGTGTACGATGATCTGACTATATTTCATAATAAATTATTACAACAACTGTAATAACTCTCTCACTGTATAGTTAAAAGTGTGTTGTTATCAAGATGGCAAAATAATAAACTACCATCTAAAACAGTTTTTTTAATCAGGTAATGCATCACAATATGCTAATTTTAAGATTAATTTAGCTATATATAGATATTGTGATCATTAAATTTTGTGAGTTTGAATATATTAAAATATTCTTAGATCATGTGATCCGCCTATTTTGTTTGAGTTCGTCAGTATATTTTGATTTGATACAGGACCATAGGTTGAATTATTATTGAATTTTGTCACCCCAGCCGCACACTGCCACCTGCTTTCGGCCTTCTTGCTGGGAGGGAAAGTTCCTGTTTTGTCTTTACTACATGATAATGATTCCCCGGTATTTCTGTTAACTTACACACCTCCACTTCCTATGGCACATTTATTTGCTAAGTTGACATATAAAGTAGCATCAAATTTTACTGTTTACACTTAATAAATAAATATAAGATATGTTAGGTTCCTCAGACAAATTGTTTAATTAATACTGTGGTGGTGAATGAAGCAGTATGAACGTCCCAAGATTTATATAGACATATTTGAGAACTACCAAACTATAAAAATAATGCCATATTGAATAAATGTGAATAGTGTTTCGTAGATTAATTTACGTCACTTTGTTACACTCACGTATATTAACAATTAAAACGAGTCTGCACACGTTATTCACTTCACTGCACTTTTCACTTGGGTGTCGTCCGCAGCCCAGCAGCCCTGACGGAACTCTGCACCATCGCCATTTTAGCACCATGTCGGCTTATGCGTCAATCTGGAACCACCCTCAGTTTTGAAAGATCAGTGCTGCCAACATACGACGGCGGCATAGCTAACAGTAATCATCTGTACGAACAAAACCCCATAATTCAGGCAATGAACAGCTTTCCCAGTGGAATCAGTCCACTAACAAACAAATACAGCAGTGCAACAAATTGTAGTGTGTATGATCTACAGATTACGCAATCTCTACGTTACTTACAGTTTGTCCACGTTTGTATAAGCAAACACGTATACATCTTTAGCAACATCGGTCAGCAACCAATTATTCATGTTTGTTTATCATTTATAGTCTGATTAAAATCCTTGAACTTTAACCTCATATCTATCTAAACAACTTTATTGCCCTTTATCTCCTGCCGTGCAACTCATTACTTACTGAATGCAAAAATATTTACCCGCTAATACAGCCATACAAGTATAGCCATACAAATTTCTCCCAAAAATTTTTCGTCATCAGACTACTTAAATTCCCTTCCAAAATTTCATATATTAAATCACTGCTTGGCTGTACCATACAAAGTTATCTCTCAATAAATTCGTTAGATTCTCAGATCTCACATTAAATTGTGTTCAAGCAGTTAATCCACCAAATAAATGCGCATCATGAACATAAAACTTCGCCCACTGATACGTACATTTGTAAAATAAACCTACAACATCAAAAGTATGTTGTACAAATTAATTTTGATCCTGTTTCACTTAAACAAATAATCGACGTTTGATGACCTCTAAGCACCTTGTCTTTTTGCACCAGTTAATCTCAAAGTTACACTCTTCCATAAATAATAATACAAAAGAATAACATCCAAAGTTTTCATTTGATGATATTTTGGACTATTCTCTTCCCCTCTTTCCGTCATCAACGTTGAAAGTAGCTTGTTAAATTTTCTGTGTAAGATCTCGGGCAGTAGAGGTCTGTAATTGCAAGTTAAAATGCTCACTGCTGCTCTAAATTACTTTGCCAGTGGCCACAGTACTTGCACAATGGAAATTTATCTAACAGCCAACGTTTTAACAAACACAAAATTAATGTTGAAAAGGAATAGATAATTAAACATGGGATGGGGAGCATGAAATTATAAAGCAGAAGTTTGATACTTTAAATCATCATCTATTCAATAAAATGAACAAGGAAATAAATGTGGGGAGACCAAATTAAGCACAATAAAGCACACACCTTGTACATAAGTGAATTAAATCATAAAGATGATGGTTTAAAGTATCAAACCTCTACTTTATAATAAAGCACACACCTTGTACATAAGTGAATTAAATCATAAAGTTACTGCCCTTATTAAAATTGTTTCTGCCCTTGATGAATATGGAGGTAATGTGGGAGGAAATTTGCAACTGCACAATGGATAAAGGAAAGCATATTCGTTCACTCACAGACATGCACATAATGCTTATGACACATTACTCATATGGCAACACTTGATAGCAGAGGCGAAACGAAGTGTCAGCGGCGTTTTGACGAGATGGCGGGTGTCTTCAAGCACAAATTAAAATCAACTATGCACCAAACGAACTCATGTGTGGGAAGGCAGCAGCATTCTATCCTTAAGTACCATGTGGTGTGATACCACGGTGAATTACATAGAATTTACACAAAGAAATTAATTTAGAATAGGCAAGTAAAACACACGCGAAAATTCATATAGAGAAGAAAGCTAGTATCAGTAAAAGCATGGCTGAAGGCCGAAGTAATGACCGTTACAAAAGCACATTGTGCAATCGGTTATACCAAGACAGGAAAGATGGAATCAATCAGGAAAATCTGAGAAATATTTAGCATACTTGCGGATATAGACACGATGTGAAAATGTTAGTAAAAAAATGGAAACAGCAAGGAAATTCAAACATACTAAGTTTACACAAAGGCTGAAGGCCACACACGTGAATTCTAGCTTGAGAAAACCAGACACAAAATCATTAATTAAATTACTCGAGTTATGTAAATTAAGAAACACTTCACCTCACATAGCGAAAAAATTATTCAAGAAAAACTATCACTGATAAACCAAGACTGCCTGATCACAAAGAAAGAAAAGTTCTAACAGCATGCCATCCCCCCAGCATGATTCGACGATTTACTCACTACGGCGGAAGCGGCGAGAGTGAGCTCTCAGGCCACAGGAAAAGCCTTCCCCTCCACGCACTGGATGTAGGGCGTGCTAAAAGCGATGCAGGGCGCGTTCAGATCCTACTGTCTATCAACCCTTGCTATCTGAATAAGATGATACCATTTGCTAGAGATCCAGAGAGGTCTCTTTTGTCACCTCTTTCGACCATGATTATGTTGGTACTACACTAAGAACAGGCCACCTCGCCATCTTGCAAAGTAAGCTTGTACCTGGCCACCCAGAAGACGCAGTGCAAACGACATACGAATCCATGCGTTCTTAATTAAAGTAAACGAGGCCTAAAGCGCGAGGCGGCGACTGTAGGCCATTGCGCAGCAGTCAGTCAATAAGAAAAGCAACTTTCCACATTCTTACGAACACACAAGTTCAATCACACGGGTGGAAACATACATAAACGTGGAGCATTGATCATTAATAAAGGAATAAAATAGTTGACATACAAATAGACAATATTAATGGCGGAGAAACACTTTAGAGTAATAAATAATACAAAATGGAACACGACCACACATTCAGTGTGTGTGTTTCAACGCATAGGCGATACATTGGTCTTCCGTTAACAGGTTATTAAATTTCACTTTCCGTCTCGTCCCCTCTAATTCAAATTCAATGTACCTTTCAACACAGTTCATAGAAGTCTTGTATTTGCACAAGAAATCGGTACCTATCACAACACATTTGACAAGACCACTTACCACCAAACTTCTTATGTTAATTTGAAAACCATTACACTTAAGTTCTAGTAGCATTTCATGCCTTAGTGGTCTGCTCGTTCCACTCGCAGCAATCTTTGTCTTTTCATTATTAACTGGGAACACCACTAGTTTTCTGTCTTTATCCCTCTCCAGGAAACTTACAGAAACAGCAGACACATTACTACCCACACTCGAGAAGGACACTTATCTTCTCGTAGCCTACCTCGATCTCTATTATGGGCAGGAGATAATTGTTTTCTTTACTCCTCTATGGAAAATAATTTTCAATATCTCTCCCCTTATTTTCATATCAACAGAACACAAACTTTCTGGCCATCACTCTATTTTGTCACACTCCTAAGTAATTCACTAAGTACCTTCTTCGCCCCTTGTTCAGCCTTTGTCCATTTCAGCTCCCTTGATATTTCAAATTTCTCCTTCGTCCACCAGTGTGGTAAATATGAGTTCGTAATTTTCCCATACCATCTCCAATCATCAACAGATAACTCACTTTTGCGTTTACCAAATCCGTCAGTATTCAACTCTGCACTTAATCCTCCATCAGTTTCGCTGTCTTCGTCAGAATGAAATACACATTGATATACTGCTAAGATAACGGTATCAGTAGCTGCAACGACATATTTATTCACGTAATTTAAAATTTCCTCTCCCTCAGACAATTTATTATTTATATCTCTTGAAGCATCACAAACTTCATCACAATTACTTCATAAACATCTGTCACTTTACTTAAAACCTCCTTACATTTAACACCGTTTGTATTTGAAGGTTCATCATATGACACACATAAGGTGCTATTCCGAAAACGGCGACAGCGACCCACCGCAACTGCCGACGACAGCAACGTTGCCGTCTGCTGTCGACACGTTGCGGAACAGCAGCAGACGAGCAGTGCGGTCACCGGTGAGAGGCAAAGCGTCTGCTGACTGCCGCGGTTATTGCGCTGTTGTTGGAGGAGAAAGACGATGACGAGACGAAAAAACGTTCAAATGTTTGTAAATCTATCGGAACATACTGCGTGGTTATCAGTCCGTAGTTTACAAACTACTTAAATTAAGTTAAACTAACCCAAGGACAACGCACACATACCCATGCCCTAGTGAGGACTCCAACCTCCGACGGCGAGCAACCTCGAGCTCCGCAGCGAGGCGCCTTAGACTGCTCAGCTACTCCACCGCGGCGATGACGAAGACGATGACATAGGTTTGTTCCATTCCAAGAAAAGACGAAAGCTGGTAATACCGTTATGTCAAAGTAAAGCTGCCGATGGAAGTTACATACCGTTCATTAAAAAAGTTGTGGGGCTGCATCCCCCCTCTCTCCAGGCACCTCACAAAGATTTCTTACTTTTATTATTTTATATTTTCATTTTTTTAAACAGGTCGGCACCGGAAATTTGAAATAGTACACATGTAATAAATCAAAACGTAACTATAATTTGCCAAGCACAAGTGAACGAGACAATGGGTCGCCAACATGATGCCGCCACTGTGAGCGGTTATACGGCTGCCGCGACCAGCTTTGATGCTGCCGCTATTGTTACTGCTATGCTGAAGCTACGAGCCGATTGTTCATATTCGCGACCCGCTGCTTAGTGATAGTGTTATTTTAGTTCAGTTATTACATATAGAGTCTCATGTTAATTAAACTGTAAAGACCTTTCTCTTTGGCTAGTAACACAGAAGCTGCTTAATTATTTTACGAGTTGATTATATACACTCAATTTCTACCACGTTGCTCCTGTTCCACTTTCAGATTAATGCGAGCCTACTCATTTTATTTCTTGTGCAACTTATTTCTTAGTATAATTGTTTAAATTATAAAATATGTAAAAATAAGTCATATATTAATAAATGCAATAGGCTTTATTTTTAAGAAATGAGCCCCCCCCCCTCCCTCAAACCCTGCCTGCGCCACTGACTGTGCTCACTGTATTACGTTTCGTTTCACGATTTGTATTTTATCCTGCTCTGTCAATTCTCTCACAAAAGCATCTCTGCATACGGCCAGAAAATGAAGGGGGTGATATTTTCATCATTCGCAAAACACTTTGTGATTCCCACAGGTAGCCATGGTACATTTACAACTTTATTTATTTGATTAGACACTAAATCTCCGTGTGTACATCGTCGATCTGCTGTCGTAGTTGTACACTTACAGTCTCTATTACAAACTTCATCTGTTCATTATTTTTTATTATTATTATTATTATTATTTTTTTTTTTTTTTTTTTTTTTTTTTTTTTTTTTTTTTTTTTTTTTACAATCCACTACCCTAGCAGTCAAATTTCTTATAGAATTAGTGGTTACTATTTACTGAGAATTTTGCCTTTGTAC
The DNA here is from genome assembly GCA_026315105.1 of Locusta migratoria. NCBI lineage: Eukaryota > Metazoa > Arthropoda > Insecta > Orthoptera > Acrididae > Locusta > Locusta migratoria. Next base: position 165,918,760 of record CM048755.1, on the reverse strand, counting down.
ACACAGAACTACGCTACTGCCTATTTTGGTATGTTGCTTTACCACTTTTTCCCCGCTATGATTTCTTAAAGAGCTGACTTTTTCATTCACTAAGACAACCTATTCTCAAATGTTTGCAACATCTGAACTAATGCCTTCTAATTTTGTATCTACTACTCCATGTTTTTCAGATCTTACCTTCTCAATCTCTGATTTTACTCCATCAATATTTGTGCTTGATTCAAACTTCATATTACCTATATCTGTTTGAACAATATCAATATATTTACACTACATATATCTGTCTAAACACTGTCAATCTTGAACACATTACACATATCTGATTTCATATTACCCACATCTATTTTCACAATTCACAAATGTTTTCATATCACCCATATTTGATCTCACTCCTCCAATCATTCGCATTACCTGTACCATTGCATCCTTCATTTTTAAATTATCTCCCATTTATCTAGGCTACCTTTGCCATTTACAGTTTCCCTATTTTTGACACCCCTTTCAGATTCAGTGCTAACAGGGCAACTACCGTTTTTAGACGTACACACACAAGACAACTTAACCACTGGCGATTCCAATGCTGACGGCATTACGTATATTCAAACATGTTTACACTGACGACGTCAGTACTTAACTTTGCAGCCACGTTACTGCCTCTGCTGCTCTAGATTCGTGGACGCGCCGTTGAAATCTGCCGCCGCACAGACGTCGTCCGTGTCCATTGTCGACCGCTTAAGCACCGCGAGTCGCTATTTTGTGCCCGCCGATATCTTGCCGTTACCCACCGCTTACGTTACGCGCCAATCTCACTTCCTAATTATTGCTGCCAGTTCTCAAGACGCAGCTGCTGGAAGAATCCTAAGGTCAGAGCCCCCACGCAAATCGGATATTACGACATAGATTTGCGAGCTAGATCACAAATAATAGTAATTTGTTAGCATTACAACCGAAACTTTAGAGGTAATGACAGTGGTGGACTAAGGCTGTCGGAGGCCCGGGGCGGCGGCAAAACAAAAAGAGGCCCCCCATTCCAGTTCGAAATCCATATATGACTGTAGAAAAGTTAGTTTTGAGATTTGGAGGCCCCCCAGGTAGACAGGCACGGGACAGTCTAAAGAGAATAGCTTTCGAGATTTGTAGGCCCAAGAACGAAAACGAGGCTAAAAAAATTTATAAAAAATAAATAAAAAAATAAAAATAAATAAACCGCGTCTAGGGGTGAACGGTACAGGTTTGCTTTCATGCCCAGGAAGTACAACAGCTACAAATATTACTGTGTATCCGTGATCCTACTGTCCTACACGAGGAGCACCGCGGTTAAAACCTCCACTGGCGCGAGAGCTGCGTTCGCAACCACGTCATCGACGACCGATTCACCGCCAGGAGGAGCCTGGAGATCCGCCTACAGGGTAGCAGCGCCGCTGCTCGCTCTCATGTTGTGACAGCCGAGAAGACACCAGCTGGTCGTCGGGATGGACAGAGTCCGACGTCATCCGGGACCAGACAACGCGCCTGGCAAGAAAAGTTGCGGATTGAGAGTCTTGGGAATGTACGCTGGACGAGGGCAAGTTGTCTATGTACTTGATATACGGCTTAGTCAGTTAAATGGTTCGCTGGAAATATTCTATAACTGTATTTGCTGACATGCTGACTGCCCATTAAAATTGTTCCACCAAGAAGAAATGCAGACGATAAACGGGTATTCATTGGACAAATATATTATACTAGAACTGACATGTCATTACATTTTCACGCAATTTCGGTGCATAATTCCTGAGAAATCAGTACCCAGAACAACAACCTCTGGACGTCAAACGGCCTTGATACGCCTGGGCATTGAGTCAAACAGAGCTTGGATGGCGTGTACAGATACAGATGCCCATGCAGCTGCAACACGATACCACAGTTCATCAAGACTGGTGTATTGTGCCTAGCCAATTGCTCGGCCACCATTCACCAGACGTTTGGAATTGGTGAGAGATCTGGAGAATGTGCTGGCCAGGGCAGCAGTCGAACATTTTCCGCATCCTAAGGCTCGTACAGGACCTGCAACATGCGGTCGTGCATTATCCTGCTGAAATGTAGGATTTCTCAGGGATCGAATGAAGGGTATAGCCACAGGTCGTAGCACACCTGAAATGTAACGGCCACTGTTCAAAGGGCCGTCGATGCGAACAAGAGGTGACCGAGAAGTGTAACCATCACGTCGAATGATTCGCCAGTATGGCGATGAAGAATACACGCTTCCAATGTGCGTTCACCGCGATGTCGCCAAACATGGATGTGACCATCATGATGCTGTAAACAGAACCTGGATTCATCCGAAAAAATGACGTTTTGCCATTCGTGCACCCAGGTTCGTCGTTGCGTACACCATCGCAGACGCTCCTGTCTGTGATGTAGCGTCAAGGGTAACCGCAGCCACGGTCTCCGAGCTGATAGTGCATGCTGCTTCAAACGTCGTCGAACTGTTCGTGCAGTGGTTGTTGTCTTGTAAACGTCCCAATTTGTTAACTCAGGGATCGAGACGTGGCTACACGATCCGTTACAGCCATACGGATAAGATGCTTGTCGTCTCGACTGCTAGTGATACGTGGACGTTGGGATCCAGCACGGCGTTCCTTATTGCCCTCCTGAACCCACTGATTCCATATTCTGCTAATAGTCATTGGATCGCGACCAACGCGAGCAGCAGTGTCACGATACGATAAACCGCAATCGCGATATTCTACAATGCGACCTTTATCAAAGTCGGAAACGTGATGGTACGCATTTCTCTTCCTTACACGAGGCATCACAACAACATTTCATCAGGCAACGCCGGTCAACTGCTGTTTGTGTATGAGAAATCCGTTGGAATCTTTCCTCGTTTCAGCACGTTGTAGGTGTTGCCTCCGGCGCCAACCTTGTGTGAATGCTCTGAAAAGCTAATCATTTGCATATCACAGCATCGTCTTCTTGTCGGTTAAATTTCGCGTCTGTAGCACGACATCTTCGTGGTGTAGCAATTTTAATGGCGAGGAGTGTAAGAAAGCTTAGTGAACTGAAAGTTAAGAGTCAAACTGTGGTCTGCTGTGAGGCGCCTGTCCGTATTTGTGACTGTTTGTTCCTTCTGGAAACTTCTCGCTTAAATGTTTGAGTGGGATTTGTCCTGTAACTGTTTGGTTCCGTAAGAAATTTCCACTTAGATACTTCAATGTTTGAACAGAATCATGACAGCTTGGTTTTTAAAGGAAAGTTCTTAATAGGAAGGTTAACGCTTGCGCATAGTTTATCACGCTTGGTTCTCTTTAAATGAACTTTGGTATGTCAAATTGTAAAGTGTGATGCTTTATGCAACTTGATAAAAGGGCTCGCAGTTGAAGAATTGGGTAAATTTCGATGTGGGGCTAGTCAAAGCGGCTTGCCTGCCGTATTAGTAATTTTCTTAGTAAATTGTTAGCTGCTTAGTCATTTTGGTGTGTGTATGTTGTGTTGTTAATCGAACTGTATTCAGCCTGCCAGTTTTGAGAGATAGTATTTTTATTTTGGCGCTGAAGTGTTAAATCTGTTGCTGATAAATTTTAAAGTAAATAAAGTGTTTATTTGTGATGCATTTGTGCGGCATGACAAGTCGTAGTTGAGACGTTTTTTCTGGAAGCGGCATTAAATTGGTTTCTCCGTTTTGAACATAAACCACTGTTTTGTTTAATTTTAACTTTAACAGTTAAGTATTGAGGAAACTGCACTAAGTAGCTACAAAAATGAAGAAAAACGTGTTATAAAATATTACTGAGTGTAGCTTCCACATAGTCTCATTCACTTCCCTGATATGCCACGGCAAACATTTACAGGAATACATCCGTAATCATAATTAAATAGTTAATAAGAATTTACAACAAAATTTCCGACTGATTAAGCACAGTTCCCGGCCTATAACACATTTATTCGTGAAACGTAATAACTCTTCTTCCCTAGGGACAAGGCAGTGATATCTTTTGCTTTTAGTTGCATTCATTGCACATTGCCGTTATGTCCCTATAACTCAAAACCGAAGAAATCTGAATTTTCAGTTACTTTATGAAGAATGTTCATATGTTGTAGATGTAATGGACTTAACATTGCTTGTCTCCCATCCCGCAATCACCGCTTTCACATAATCGTAGTCCTGGCTATCACACTATGCATAGGCTAACATATGCGAAATAATGATGACATACAAAATAAAGTGCCAGCTGCCACCAGTGCCACATCGTAAACAGCGCTAACTATCTTAATTTAATTTGTGTCAAATGTAATTTGCCAGTCTAGTTCATTTTCGATAGTACTTCTGTTTTAAGAGGTTTATTCCCGCGTACTTGGCAGATTTCGTTTGTACTACTGTTTTCATAGTCTATTCTATCGTATTTGATAAATACCGTTGTTTAGTCTTCGTCTTTGACTAGTGTATTTCAAAACAAGTCAGAGACCGTTACTAAAGCTCGTTATCGGTTAGTCCAGTGCCAGCTGCCACCAGTGCCACATCGTAAACAGCGGTAATCTTATATTTCCGCGCGTTTGATAACGGTGTATTCCACAGATATTCTTGTTTATTTTGAAAACTGCCGGACTCTGTTTTGTTGTTTTGACAGTGTAGTTACCGCTGACCACAGTTCAGTCAGCAGCCAGCCGACTTTATTAGAGTACTAGGCTACTTAAAAATTGATTATTTAGTTTTCTACTTTCTGCAATTAATTGTATCGATAGGATGGATAGGATGTGTGCCTGCTGTGTGCGGACGCAGGAGGAGTTGGCCGCGGTTCGCGAACAAATGAGCGTGCTGTTGGCTACGGTCAGCCGTCTTCAGGCTGCTCTCTCGGGGTGCAGCGAGGGTGGGGAGTCTGGTGCGTCGAGTGGGACACCTCAGATGTCTCATGCTTCGCTCTCTGTCCCTGCTACCGAGGCACCTTCACGTGTACTGGACGTCGTCGAACCGCCTTCTCCGCAAGGGGAGTGGCGGGTTGTACGGCGTTCGCGTCGCTCGAGGCGGAAGGCCAATGTGGAGGCTGGACGTCCGTCCGCGCCCGTTCGTCCTGTGAGTGAGCGTGTGGCCACTCCTTCAGCAGAGTCCGAGCAGGTGCACGGGGGGAGGGGATTATTAGTTATTGGGAGCTCCAATGTCAGTGGCGTGATGGAGCCCCTTAGGCAGATAGCGTTGAGATCCGGAAGGAATTCCAACGTGCACTCGGTGTGTCTGCCGGGGGGCCTCATCCGAGATGTGGAGGCGGCCTTGCCGGCGGCTATCGAGGGTGCGGTAGACTGCAAGTCGTAGCTCACGTCGGCACCAATAACGCTTGTCGCTTGGGTTCAGGGGACATCCTCAGGTCATATGAGCGGCTGGCGGAATTGGTGAAGGCTGCTGCCTCCGCGCGCGTGAAACAGAGGCTTCGCCGACTCTGTGACAGTCATGGCTGCAGATTTCTGGATCTGCGTTATCGGGTGGGGAATTGTAGGGTGACCCTAGATAGATCAGGGGTGCACTACACTAAGGAAGCGGCTACTCGGGTAGTAGAGTACTTGTGGAGTGCACATGGGTTTTTTTTAGGCTAGGTGCTAACTCTGATGAGCACTCGCCTGTCAGCATTCAAACAGCGAATTCAGGCCACGTTCGGAACAAAAATTCGAACATAAAAATATTAGCCGCGAACTTACAGAGTATTAGAAACAAAGTTCCCGAATTTGCGGCACTGCATGGAAGTTATTGCGCTCAGATAGTTTTAGGCACCGAAAGCTGGCTAAATCATGACGTGGCAAGTTCAGAAATATTTAGCGAAGCGTGGAATGTATATCGGAAAGATAGATCTGATACAACTGGAGGAGGGGTGTTCATTGCTGTGGATAAACATATTGTTTCTACTGAGATCGAGGTTGAAAGTAACTGTGAAGTTATCTGGGCACGTATAACAGGTCTAAAAGAAGTAAAGTTAATAGTTGGGTGTTTTTACCGGCCCCCCAGTGCTGCTGTAGCAGTTTTAGAATCATTCAAAGAAAGTCTACACCAGGTAGTGCATAGGTATCCGGGCCATGTAATATAAGTCGGAGGAGACTTTAACCTTAAGATTATAGATTGGGACCTCACTAGTTACATTTCTGGCGGTACAGACAAGCAGTCTTGCGAGCTACTTTTGGACACATTCTCTGAAAACTGTCTTGAGCAGTTAAACCGGCAACCTACGCGCAATGGAAATATTCTAGACGTTATAGCCACAAACATGCCTGACTTTATTAGCGATGTCTTTGTAGCGACAGGAATTAGTGATCATGATATCGTCATAGCTTCTATGGTGACCAAAGTTCATAAACCAATCAAGAAGGCTAGGAGCGTGTTTTTGTTGGGAAGAGCCGATAAGCAAATGTTACGATCGCACTTAGAAAATGAATGGGCATCGTTTAATTCCGGGACTATGGATGTAGAGGAATTGTGGACTAAATTTAAGTGCATTGTTAATAAAGGGTTAGAGAAATACGTGCCAGTAAAGACGATTAAGGATGGAAAAGATCCACCGTGGTATGATAATAATGTTAGAAAGCTGCTGAGAAAGCAAAGGCTGTTGCACTCTCGGTTCAAAAAAGGACACGCAAATGATGACAGACAAAAGTTAGTAGAGATTCGTGCGTCTATAAAAAGATCGATGTGCGAAGCATACAATAATTATCACAGCCATACCTTAGCTAAAGATCTTTCCGAGAACCCGAAAAAATTCTGGTCCTATGTAAAATCGATAAGCGGGTCAAAGCCCACTGTTCAGTCACTCGTTGATCATTCCTGGGCAGTAATAGAAGAAAGCAAACGGAAAGCTGAAGTTCTAAATTTAACCTTTAAGAAATCTTTCATGAATGAGGACCGCACAAATGTACCATCATTTGATCAGCGTACTAATTCCGAAATGGGGGACATAGCAATAGGTATTTCTGGTGTAGAGAAGCAGCTGAGAGAGCTAAATACGAAAAAGTCTGCTGGTCCGGATGGAATACCAGTTCGGTTTTACAAAGACTATTTTGCGGCATTGGCCCCCTACTTAGCTTGCATTTATCGCGACTCTTTAATTCAGCGCAAAGTTCATAGTGATTGGAAAAAAGCGCAGGTGACTCCCGTTTATAAGAAAGGAAAGAGAACTGACCCATACAATTACAGGCCAATACCGTTGACGTCAGTTTCATGTAGAATTTTAGAGCATATTCTCAGTTCGAATATAGTAAATTTCCTTGAAACGTAAATACTTCTTTCCATGAATCAGCACGGGTTTAGGAAACATCGTTCATGTGAAACTCAGCTTGCCCTTTTCTCACATGACGTCTTGCGAGCCATGGATGAAGGGCAACAGGCCGATTGTGTTTTTCTTGACTTCAAAAGGCGTTCGACGCGGTGCCACACTGCAGACTGCTAACGAAGATACGAGCTTATGGAATAGGTTCACAGATATGTGACTGGCTGGAAGACTTCCTAAGTAATAGAACGCAGTACGTTGTTCTCGACGGCGAGTGTTCATCAGAGACTAGTGTATCATCAGGCTTGCCCCAGGGGAGTGTGACAGGACCGCTATTATTTTCTATCTATATAAATGATCTGATGGACAGAGTAAGTTGTAATTTGCGGCTGTTTGCTGATGATGCTGTGGTGTATGGGAGGGTGTCGTCTGTAACTGACTGTAATAGCATACAGGATGGCTTAGACAAAATTTCTAGTTGGTGCGAAGAACGGCAGCTAGCTCTCAGTGTAGAAAAATGTAAGGTGATGCGCATGAGTAGAAAAAAACAATCCTATAACGTTCGAATACAGCATTAGTAGTGAGCTTCTTGATGCTGTCGCGTCGTTCAAATATCTAGGCGTAACATTGCAGAGCGATATGAATGGAACGAACATGTAAGGACAGTTGTGAGTAAGGCAGACAGCCGACTTCGGTTTATTGGGAGAATTTTGGGAAGATGTACTTCACGTGTAAAGGAGACCGCGTATAAAACGCTTGTACGACCACGTCTTGAGTATTGCTCAAGTGTTTGGGACCCGCAGCAGATCAGTTTAAAGGAAAATATAGAGGCGGTTCAGAGACGAGCAGCTAGATTTGTTACCGGTAGGTTCGACCAATGCGCGAGTGTCGCGGAAATGCTCCGGCAACTCAATTGGGGATCGCTGCAAGATAGACGACGTTCTTTTCGTGAATTTCTGGTAAGTAAATTTAGAGGACCGGAATTTGAAGTTGAGTGTAGTACGATCTTGCTGCCGGCTACTTACATTTCGCGTAAAGATCACAAAGACAAGACAAGAGAAATTAGGGCTCGTACGGAGGCATATAGGCATTCTTTTTTCCCTCGTTCCATTTGGGAGTGGAATAGGAAAGGAAATGCCTAGTTCAAATGTTGAAATGTTTGTAGAGTCTATGGGACTTAACTACGGGGTCATCAGTCCCTAAACTTACAAACTACTTATGAACTACTTACAACTAAGGACGGCACAAGTATCCATGCCCGACGGGGGATTAGAACCCCCGACCGTAGTGGCCGTGCAGACCGTGACTGGAGCGCCTCAGTCCCCTCGGCCACCGCGGCCGGCGATGCCTAGTAGTGGTACAATGTACTTTCCGCCACGCACCTTACGGTGAATTGCGGAGTATGTATGTAGATGTAGATGAAATCAAAATCATTAATTATTATTAAAAGCGGTTTTATTCAAGCGTTCGAAAATTATTTAGCAACACGAGTAAACAGAGCTGAATAATGTTTATTCAAACCCATGAATTATTCTCTTGAGAGTAGTTCTACACAAACATAAGTAATAAATGAGAAATAAACCTTTTATAGTAATCAGAACAGATGCGTAACTGTGTTGTGAGAATTTTAGCAAAATCGACAACTTAGAAATCAGATACTAAGTGCATTTCGTTATCATACAACAGGAAATAATCGTCAGTTAAAAATTGTTCAAATCTTTGCCTTTTGGGTATGATCTGCCTTGAGCAAACACAATTGTTTCAGTTTTCTCAAACATGTTTCGCAGGCGTTGCAGCAGCATCATCAGTGGGATTTTTATTGTATAGTGTCTTAATACCACATGTCGTTGTATTTGTGCTTCTTCATCTCACAATACATCTCTATATACTTTTGACAGTTGGTCATTTTGATGTATTTGCGGTGTTTTTCACGTTCTGAAGAAACACTTTTACACTTTAACTTCACCCATTGTTTACGTCACATAAATACAGCGACATGTGGTTTTAATACACTATACAATAAAAATCCCACTGATGATGCTGCGACGCCAGCGAAACATATTTGGGAAAAACTAAAACAATTTTGTTTGCTCAAGGCAGATCATATCCAAGAAGCAAATTTATTTATAAGCAAACACTGAAGAGCTATTCATACCTCAAATCTTAGTTTGACAAATAAAATATCTACACTCGTAAATTCTTGTGTACAATCACGTTGTTCGGTTACAATCCACGATATGTAATCAAAAAAAAAATTTAAAGTTCCTAATCTGGCACATATTAGCTTTTCCCCGGTTACAGTTTCAGACAACGCGGCCGTTTGCGTGCAAATTCTAACACTGTAACAAATGAAGCACCTCAGCTAACTGGACAGGTCCTCCAAGGCGAGATATAAAGTGTCTTTTAGTCCCCAAGAAGCTCTCCACATGAACTGTGCGAGCAATTTACTTGTACATAGCAGCCTTCTGCTGTCCCATCCATATGTTGCAGTTCTTAACAGAAAAGGTTTGTTTTCATTCACGTTTGTCCACCTCCACACTAACATCACATTTTACAATATTAAATACAAAAGTTATAATACTCAGTCACCTTGTGACCATTTATGAATAGTACAAATAATATGTGCCTAGATATATAAAGATGTCAGCCTTCATGAGCTTCACTGGTCAGATTACACAATATTTACTTAAATTACTGGCAAAGTAGACAAATATTCATGAAACAGTTATACAAAAATGAGGTCAAGAGGTGCACATAATGCTGCTTCGAAATGCTGTGGTACTGTGAAGAATACGATGATCTGACTATATTTCATTATGGATTATTATAATGAGTGTAATTGATCGTTATATGTGTATATGAAAGTGTTTTGTTTTAAATATGACAGCTTGAGGTAATACGCTGTCACATCAGACATAGTTGTAAATTCGCCTTATGTGTTAAAATGTTGGCAACTTTAAATTCAATTTTCCTATATTCATATACTGTGAACATTAATTTTTGTAAATTTGAAAATATTAAAAATATTGCTGGTTCATGATAGGGTAAATTATTACTGAATTTTGTATTTGCAAGTACATCCATATTTAAACTCGGTTCCATTTCCATATTGACCGCCATCTTTGCATATACTGAGAGTGGCCCTGCCCGCTCAGCAGCATCGTCGATATGTTATGGGGTTATCTAGGGATGGGTATCTGTGAAAAACCAGAAGGAAACCCCCAAAGCTGCACACTGCCACAAGTTTCCCTGCATGCTTGCTGGAGAACTATGTTCCTCATATATCTTTAGCACAAAACAATGAATCATCGGTATTTCTGTTACCTTACAGTACAATAATGGAATTGCTAGAAAGGTAAATTTCTGTAATTCTTTTTATTTAGCTTAACGGGTAGCAAGTAAGGAGGTTAAAATATAGGGAGATGGGGTTGTGTATGCCAAGCACAAACGTCAATTGAAGCCTGTCCGCCATCTTGGTGAGTTTTGGAATGGCATTTCTCCGTTTTAAGACTATGCGGACAGCAAAAGTCAGTGACTGCGTATGAAAATCTTTTATAAAAGGAGCTGTAATGAAAGAGAGAATCAGGTGCACCAGCAGTCGCAGCATGTCGTTACCTGAAAAGGCGCTTTTAATGAAGCTGTGTTATCAGAATTGGCAATGTGCTAGTTCAGCGTTACGATCCTATCGCCAAAGGAAGGGGATTCGAACGGGTAAAGGCCCGTTGACAAATGCAGCTGTGGCGAGAATGATTTCGAAGTTCGAAGCCACGGGTTGTTTAGGAGATAGACCCCGTAGTGGCCAACAAAGCACAAGGCGTAATGCTGCTGAGACAGTTCAGGAAGAAATGGAGACTGTAGCGGGTTCGTCTATGCACGGGGAAGTCAGCGCTCGTACAGTCGCACGTCGCACCGGCATTCCATACACTACTGTTTGGTTGGCACTTAGGCGCACCCTCAGATGCTATCCTTTCAAAATCATGAACCGTTACCTGGCGATTTAGTGAAGCGGAGGGCATCTGCGGCGTGGGCGTTTCAAAAGATGGCGGAAGATGACGATTGGTTGAGTAACGTGTTGTGGACCGACGAAGCTCATTTCACGCTCCGAGGTCTGTCAACGCCCACAACTGCAGAATTTGGGCTACCGAAAATCCTAGAACTGTCGTGGAAACTCCATTGCACGACGAGAAAGTCACGGTATGGGTTCGATTTACCACATCTACCGTTATCGGGCCTTTTTTCTTCGAGGAACTGCGTGATTCTGGTTTTGTAACTGATACCGTGACGGGTGAGAGGTACGCCGATATGTTACAGAATCGCATCATCCCCAGCCTGGCTGATAATCACCTGCTGGAACGTACGATTTTTATGCAGGATGGCGCTCCAACCCATATTTCTAGACGCGTGAAAGATCTCTTGCGCGCGTAGTTTGGTGATGATAGTATCATGCTTGGCCTCCCAGGTCCCCGGACCTCAGTCCGTGCGATTATTGGCTTTCAGGTTACCTTGAAGACGAATGTGTATCGTGATCAACAGACATCTATAGGGATGCTGAAAGACAACATCCGACGACAATGCCTCACCATAACACCGGACATGGTTTACAGTGCTGTTCACAACATTATTCCTCGACTACAGCTATTTCCTCTAAAGTACATCTATATTGTTGCCCTTGCTTAGTAAGATACCATAAATGTTAAAGTAGATTCCGCGATTATATTTTAGACAAGGAATTGATGGTACCGAATATTTTGAATTTGAAATAATTTAGTTAAAGTACAGCACAAAATGAACATTAAAGCAAATAAACCGCGGATTGCATATTAAAGTTGGGCACCACACAAGCACGTTATAAGACTTACGGAAAGCATCTAGCTGGATCTTGCACTTCGTATTGTAGAAGCTGGAAATGATAACTTTTTCTTATTTAATCTGTGAATGTTGGAGATACTTTCCGTAGGAGATCAATGTTCAGACTGTTCACTTCGCTTTTCATTGTTGTGTGACCATGGGTAGAACATGAAGTTACTGGTAATGATAAAGTAATTTAAAAAATGATCGGACTTCGTGAAATTACAAAAGAAATGACTGCAGGTTCTAAATTCAAGCAAAGTATAGTATAAGGATGATTGATTGATTGAAATTTTGCAGACAATGCGAAGCGATTGTAATGGCGTCTGAACATTAAACTATTACGTTTGACGAGGAGTTGAAAAACATCAAGAAATTAAATATTTGACGTGGAGGAGTTTGATTTAAATGAAACCCAAGGAGAGGGAATGCTTTTAAATTTAAATAATATATTTTCAGCAACAACTTGCATCATTCTTCCTACTTACATAAGTGGATACAGGTATGAATGACGTCTTGTCACATCAGATACCGACCAGAGAGTGAGTAAAACTACTATCACGGTTCCGTCTTCTCGCTTGTTTGGGAGTAAAAAATGACGAACGAAATTAAATTAATTGCATTGCGAGTCAGAGGGAACCGGAGGAAATAAGCATCGCTGATCAAAGATAAAAAAAAAAAAAAAATTAAGTGTATCGTTACACTTGCCCCCTCTGGCTTTGTGTGGGGCAAATGCAACCTACACAAAGACATACTAGTTCGGTATTATTATTTTTGTTCTTGTTGTTGTCGTTTTTTTATATTTTTAAATATTAACATCATTTTGTTATTTACATTTGTTTAAGTTTCATGTATACAATTTAAGTAAGTTATTTTCTTTATAAATATATTAATGAAATAAATTATCGTAGTGACGTGACGATGAGGAAGCCGAGGACGGTGAGGACAGGTGCGAAAGGCGCGACAGGTAGCGATGACGTCAGACGGGAGCCCGGCGGCGACGACAACGGGTGGCTGGATGGTGTGTGACGTCAGCGGGTGGGAGAAGCGTGACGTCACGGCCAGCGGCATTCGAGCAGGGTGCCTCTCCGTCCCGAACACCGATCTTTTGGCCCTCGGTACGGCGCTGCATCGCGCCTCCGATTGTGGTTAACATTGAAACAAAATCATGTACACAAAATTACATTATGTTTTTTGCATAGACCTTAGATTTCCTTCTGAAATATGAGGACACTTTTGCATGTTATTAGTGTGCGTATGTTTGTTTGGTCATTTGAATTTACATTTGATGTGTTTCAGGTAAGAGTGATGCAAGCTGTACGGCTATCTTTTTGACATGAACTCATACCGTTACATAATTTGACATTTAAAAATAATCTATCTACTATGTACATTTGTTTACAGACATATGTTCATTTATTCATTTACGTGAAGTAGTTATTTTAAAAATTGACAAGTTAAAAAAATTAACAAAATATTTTTATCATAATGATAATTTCTTAAGTGCCGTAGCACAGTCTTTGAGTTTCCGGATGTTTGTAAAGTGCAGTAGCACAGTCTATGCATTTTTAACATGTTTAATTTGATGGTAGCACAGTGTGTTGATTACATCATATATATATATATATATATATTATATATTATATATGTGTGTGTGGGGGGGGCTGCGTGTGCAGACAGTTCAAACAATACTATTACTTGTTCGTCTTATTTTTGTTTTGAATAATTTTTGTGTGTTCACCGAATTTCACTTCTTAGGTTCATAAGTTCGCAACGCGCAAGCGTCGCAGTAGCGGTTAGCTTCAACAATCACGGCCGGGCGGTAGTCGGTCACGCGCTCTGTCGGTGTCAGTCCATATTCAAACATTATTACTGTGCGGTTGCTCTCCGCTTTCCGACTTCCGTGAATCGTAAATTGTGATTTCTTGCCGTTTTTCCGTTTGTGCACTAAACACTGGATTATAGTTCTCTGCAAGATCCACCGCAGCTCGGTAAGTACACTTTGAGTCTTTTGCGGCAGCTCAGCGTTTGGTTTAACGTCCGTGCAGTTTATTACACCGTTGTGAGGGTGTGCACTTTAGCACCGTGACTATTACGTATTACGTTCAATATCACTTCATACTGTCTATTCACAGGACAATTTATCGGTTCATGTGGTTTTATTTGCGCGGCACAAAATAGTCTTTTAATGCAATCATGTGCAGTTGTCCATAATACATTGTCTATGTACCACATTGTCTTTGGGAAAACGAGCGGCACTGGAGTAATGTCCCGTTCGTCGTTTCGATTAAAAGGTTGATCGTATCACACGACACTTGTTTTATCGTTAACTAAATAATGGTCACTTGCTACCTTTAGTCCGTCAAAGTACATTGTTCGACTTAGTAGCTATTACTGACAGCACAATGGTTTCTATCACTTGCAATGACTAGTTCGTTCATAATGTGTTCTATTTGTCACTTGTAGTTATATACAAGTGGAAGGAAAACACAGTGGATACTGAAAGTCGCTGATTGGCGTCCATTCACATCCGTTCACTGTTTTTCGCGTTCGTTCGTACGTGCGTTGCACTGCTCTAATAGTCTTTTCAGTTCGACACACGCAATCGTACATACGTTCAATATGATCATAAATATAGCTAATCTCAGAACGGCACGTGCACTTTTACAAAACAAATATATAAATAAACCATGTTTAAGTCTGGTGTTGGTACTAACTTTGAAAGTTTTCGTGACGCATTAATCACGTATTTTTGTTTTTTTTACAGGGAAGATAATTACAATCTCTTTCTTTAGAACATTATATATATATATATATATATATATATATATATATATATATATATATATATATATATATCCGTTATTTACAAAGTTACACAAATTTATTTCGTGCTGTGTTCAAGTCAGCTTAGAGGAGAATGTTAGCAAAAGGTACTGGCTGTTTTCAGCACCTCCGTATGATCTACATTACCAAATTTGGTAACATTTCGTCTCATGACATTTGTTTACATATGTTATTGGTCTTAATGTCATCAGTTTTCGTCATATTTCCTCTCGTGATTTCTTACTTAAATTCATGAGTGTCAAGTTGTATGTTATTTTGTACATAAAAGAAATTAACCATTAAGTATTCTAAAAAAATGATAGCAATTACTGTAAGTCTATGACATTTATAATAAACATAAACAATTACTATGAAACTTTGATACAGGCAAAGTCAGACCAACAGGTATACTTGGTGCAGGAGGGCTTGCACTAAAGCATGCGGAAAGATAAAGATTAAAATTGAAAAAGAAGGGTTCATTACATAAGACAGAGGGAGAAAAGCATCGTTAAAATAAGCATACGCATTGCAAACTCAGCATTACAGTTCCTAACCACATGAAATACTACTGTCACAGTCATAAATTACAATAAAATTACAATACCAGTATCAAGTTTAAATAAAAGCATCGCGTTCTCTCGCTCCTCCCTCGCGGTACCTCTCTGCATCCTACACGTTCTGTTGCTATCGTCTGACTAGTGTGAAACTGCTGCGTACAATGTGTTAGGGAGAATATCCTGTGTCAACCTTACGAATGTTCATGTCGTTGTCCAGTCCATGTTTGTCTGTTTGTCAAGGATTAAAATTTTTCTCACAGTACAGTAAGCAATACCAGATACTACTAGGTGTAGTGTGTGTGTGTGTAAACATAAACAGGTAACCAGCTGATTCTATTTACATCTCCCATTCCTAGGTGTTCATGCACTTTCGTGGTTTCCGAAGTCACGTATTGCTGTTGTACGTCACTCTTACATGTTATTCTTATAAAAGCTATTTGATAAGCAGATAAATTCATAATGATTCTTGTCATGTGTAACAAAGGTTTCTACAGAATATATCTGTGTTATGCTTACGTCAAAATATTTGTTGCTTGATCTACAATGACATTCTTGCAAACTCTTCCATTCACTCTCTCACACTTACAAACTAAACATAAACAATATAAATTCATTACGCTGTAGTGGGTTCCCTAACAAAAATAACAAGAGTGTGCT
Source organism: Locusta migratoria (assembly GCA_026315105.1). Taxonomy (NCBI): domain Eukaryota; kingdom Metazoa; phylum Arthropoda; class Insecta; order Orthoptera; family Acrididae; genus Locusta; species Locusta migratoria. The sequence continues at coordinate 165,902,646 of CM048755.1, read as the reverse complement.
TGTGCGCTCCACCCGCATAATAATAATAATAATAATAATAATAATCATCATGTTTCCCAACTACTAGCCATAACAAATTGTTTCTTATATTAAATCTTCACATAAATAATAAATGATGCCATTCATTCAGTTGCAAAGTTACACCACCCATTTAAAGAAACATTACTTAGTATATTTGTCACACAGCATAAATGTAGATAAGTTATAGTGCTCAGAGGCTTCTCTGAAAAGTGTTTATTATTGTGTCGGTAGTTAAAAGTGGTATTTGTCAATCACTGAGTATTTCAAACATAACAGTACATTCTAGGAAGGCTTATGATACACATTAAATCATAGAATCAGCTTACTAACAGTTTATGAATGATATTTCTTAAGATCTTTGTGTGGATAGATTCCTCTAGGTCGTGTCGTGTGTACAGGAGACAATAAATAACTTCCTTCGTGAGGAATCTGTAGTATTCTGTACGGTCCGGAATAAAGGTATTGGGATTTTTTGTTTCTCATTTGGACAGCTGAAGACTTTGGATGTACCCTTAACAGTACCAAATCATTAAGTTTGAATGACTGGGTGCGTTTTAATTGTTTGTCGAAATAGTTTTTACGTTTGAAAGCTGCGTTCGTTAGTGCTGTTAAAACTATCCTTACCTTCTCTTCCAGCGATGGCTACTCTCGTAGGAGTTTTGGTATTGGGTTTACCAACTCATTGTTTTCTTTAGTTTGCAGAACTAAGTCAGTTGGTGTGTATGGTGTGGACAATAGGGGTAAATTGTTGACTACTTGTTCGAACAGTCCTAGGTATTCTAGCCAAGTTGTTTGTTTTGTGGCCGCATATGTGCGGATAAATCTATTCAATTCACGGAACATTCGTTTCATGGGGTTTGCATCAGGGTTAAATCTTGAGTTTAAAATATGTTTGACGCCATGACGACGTATGAAACTCGACCAAGTATGACAGGTGAATATTTTTGCATTATCAGATAAAATACTGGTTGGTTTTACATAGAACGGGGAAAAAATCATTTTCAAGGCGGCAGATGACTGCCGTAGCGATGGCGGTCTTTAAAGCATAAAGTTTTACGAATTTTGAAAAGATATCATAGATTCCCAATATATATTTAACACCACCTCGACCACTCGGAAGAGGGCCGGAAAGATCAATTGCCACAAGGTTTAGTGGTTCACAAGGTAGAATAGTATGAAGAGGCATTTTCCTTGACTGAGTGTTTGGTTTGCACTTTTGACATATTAAACACGACTTAATAGTGTGGTCAATTTTCCTTGACATATTAGGAAAGTAACAATACTGTTTACGTTTTCGTAGGCATTTAAGAGCGCCAAGGTGACACCAGACTTTGTGTGTATGCCATATAAGAGAATTTTCATGCGAAGAAGGAATGCACACGCACCAAATTTGAGACTGTGGGTGTCTACGATAAAACAACACTCCTTGGTGTAATTTGTACCTTTGATGCAACGATGAATCCGAATCATGAATCTTTGTGATGATTTTTTGACCAACGCTCATCTGCCTGTTGCAATTGTTGTATGTCACGACAGATATGGACATACTACTGTCTAAATTCAAGGTCTTTCATCAGCATGACTCTGAATTCCGTGTTAGATTCAAGGTGATCCACAAATTCAGGAATACCTTGTGGAAGTCTGCTCAATGTATCGGCAATCTGATTGTCGGTGCCTTTTATATGAATAATTTCGAAGTCGTATTCTTGTAGCAACATTGCCCATCTAGCAAGGCGGTTGTGCAAAAGACGACATGACACTAGAAAACTTAGGGCTTGGTGGTCACAAAAGACTCGGGTATGTTTACCAAATATAGTGGCGGAACGTTTTGAACGCCCAAACTATTGCAAGAAGCTCCTGTTCGGTGGTCGAATACCTACGTTCACATTCTGTGAGCGTATGGCTGGCAAAACTGATAACCTTTAAAGATTGTGGGTTTAGATTTTTAGAAATTTGGAAGAGGCAGGCCCCAAGGCTGTAAATTGACGAGTCAGTAGCAATACAAAAGTCTTGTGTCATATCGGGATGATGTAAAATGCTCTAATTCACCAAAGCCTGTTTGATTTCATGAAAATCTTTCTGGCAACCTTCCACCCAGTTCCATGGGGTGTTCTTTCGTAGAAGAGCAAGCAGATTATTGCTGTTTAAGAGTTGTTTTGGTACGATTCTCCTAAAGAAAGAACAGAGCCCAAGGAAGGATTTCAGTTGTTTCCTATTGTGTGGGCAAGGACAATGTTCAATTGCTTTAATTTTCGCTGGATCAGGAACAATTCCTGTAGGTGAAATGATGTGTCCAAAAATTTGATTTCTGTCTTTGCGAATTTTAATTTCATCAAGTTGACGGTAACACCAGACGACTGAAATTTTGACAATTCTCTTTCAAGAAGTGATAAATGCTCTTCCCAAGTGCTTGTAGCCACTAGGATATCATCAACGTATACAGTGACTGAATCCAAAAGTTCAGGGCCAAGTACTGTATCAAGTGCTGTGATGAAAACACCAGAGCTAACGTTCAGTCCGAACGGAAGAATTGTGAATTGAAAAGTGCGACCTGCAAAAATGAAAGCCGTGTATTGTCTGGATTCCTGCGTAATAGGTACTTGCCAGTATGAGGCGCGTAAATCACAGCTAGATAGATATTTAACACCGAAGAATTTTTGTAATTCTCAGGTCGTGTCCTTACCGGGATTGGATTTTGGTTATTGCTCTCGCGTCTAACACAAGACGAACTGAGCCATCTGATTTTAATACAGCCAACAATGGACTGGAATATGGGGACAAGGAAGGTTCAATTATATTCCATTGTAACATTCGGTTGATTTCAGCTTTGACAGCAGCCTGTTTAGCCCACGGGATAGAATAGCTATGTTTACAATATGTTTCATGGGGTTTTACCTGCATGTGGTACTGGTATGTATTTATTACACCTGGTTTCTTATTAAACACCTTAACATATCGGTATAGAATCTGAATAAGATGTTGCCTTTGTTCAAGTGAGACGTTGGTGGTTTCAGTTACTTTCCTCACTATGGATTCATAGGTTTCATCGTCACAGTCAATATTATTTGGAAAATCCTCAAAGCGTACGTTTGATACTGGAAATTCTTTCCTAATTGCATGGTTCGGTCACGGTATTCTTTTTCCTAACCAGATTTACAATACAGACTCGTTGGTTTACTATAAGTATGCACTTATCTTGCTGGAAATCAGTATTTGCTTCTCGGGTTTGTAAATACTCCAGACCAATAATGCAGTTCTCAATTAATGAATCGACAACTAAAAATGTGCAAGTGTCTCTTTCACTGCCTAAATATAACTGGACTTGTGTCTGAATTTTGATAAATTTTGATTTAGATCCTACAGCATCAACAATCCTACAATTTTGCACTGTAAATGTAGGTAATTTCTGAATTTGGTTGATTTTTTGTAACAAACTGTTTGATAGAACGTTCACTGCTGCACCTGTGTCTATAAGAACAGTCGTAGGTATTACTCCTACATTTATTAATATATTGTCTTGGAAAGTGCCAACACGTTGGCTTTTGTTTACTTGTGTGTCAGCAAATAGTTCTTCCCGTATGTCAACACCATCGTTGTAACGCAATAAATTTATACAGTTACGAGATGTGCCCTCACTAGTGTCATCGCTCAACGTCGGAGGGCATGAGTTGAGGGCAATTAATTTGTTTGAGTCATTTCATTCTGTCTTGGCGATGGAGTAGTGCTGTCTGTCACGTCAGTAATTGTCACAGTCGATCCGTTTTGTGTGTAGTGTGTGCTTTGCAGTGGGCGGTTAATTTTCATCGTAGCCACAGGGACGTTATGAATTCCACTGTTATTGTTTGGAGGGGGCTGTGGATAAAAGTTCTGTGCAGGTTGGCCGCTCCCGTTACTGTAAAAATTACGGTTGCCACCATTACAGGGTTGACCACTGACATTAGCATTACGCCACTGATTATTTCTATTGTTACTGAATTGATTACTGTTGTTGCTGTTGTTGTTGAAGTTGTTGAAGTTGTTGAAGTTTGCTGTTTGGTATGGGACACTGTTACTATTTTGGAAAAAAACCTGGATTAAATCTGTTGTCTTGTCGAAGGCGATAATAATTCCCGCCATTAGGTGCATTGCCTGGCACATTTCTGCTGCGCGAATCGCTCGTCAACTGTTGTGTCTGTTGCTGGCCAGAGGTGTTAACAAATGCTGGCTGCTGCGGCTGAGGTGGGTGTGGCATGTTTTGTAAATATTGGGCTGGGGAGTAATACGGCACAAGCTGGCTATTACCATTATTATGAATGTTACGGAAGTTTCCGTTCTGATTGTTATTCTTGAAACTTCTGAAACCATATTGGTTTGCACGCTCGTTACCAAAATGTGCACACCTATCTTCAAAAATTAAATCCAACTTGTCCACATAATTTAGAAAACTTTCTAAATTGTGCTCGGGAGCATGTGCGAGTTCCAGTCGCAGGTGTGTTGGCAATTTTGCCATTACTACCCGAAGCACTTCTCAGTAGCCCAGAGGTTCATCGAAAAATTTTGATTTATTTATATACTTTTCAAAATACTTCCTGAGACTACCATTGCTTTCGTTAAATGGCTGCGGATTGTAAACTTCATTCCGCAGGCGCTCTTGCGTAGCACGGGACCAAAATTTCGCAAGAAATTCTTGTTCAAATTCTTCTACAGTTTCACAAGTTTTGGAAGCCTGATTTGTCCATACTTTGCTCTCACCTTGTATATATCCTGTGATAAACCGTATCTTTCGTTTTTCTGACCAAGATTCTGGCAAAATGTCTTGGAAGGATTGAATAAAAACAACAGCATGTACACTTTTACTGTCAGCCGCGAAAATCTGAAACTGATGATGTTTGATCATGTTTTCGTCCATCATGACGTTACTGATATTGATTCCGTTATTAGGCACGGAAGGTGAGTGCTGTGGTGACATCAGATTCCTACTACCGGACACGGTAAAATCAGGGAAATTGTCACGTGCGTTTTGCATGTCACGCAGCGGACACGTGTGTGCCGCCTGACTCGGACGTGACCGCCCACTATTTATGTCTGTTTGTCGGTCTTTAAAGTCACAAGTCGGTTTTGTTTCCTGTCTGTGGTTTACGTGTGTTACCGGTTTTTGTGCTTTAACTAAAGGTTTCAGTTCAGTCAAGTCATCCTGCATTGCTTTCACAGTCGTACCGTGCTTTTTATAAACTTGTTCAGTAACATTACTTATAACAATATTCAGCTCAGAGTCTATCTTTTCATTAAGCTCGATTTCTGTTTTTGTAAGAATTATTGTACTTGATTCTCATTGTCTTTAACAACAGCTTCAGCTTGACTAGTTATTTGTGCGATAACAATTTCAAAGCTCTCTTGTTTTTGTTAAAGTTGCGTTACGTCGCGTATAAGTGATTCAATAACCGGTGGAATAGTTTTCACAGACTGGCCTAGGGTAGCAACTTCTCCGACAACAGAGGAAATTGTGCCATTCATTTAGTAACCTTTCCTTGTATATCAGCGAATTTACTGTCAATAGCTCGTTCAAAACTTTATTTGAGCACTGATTTGCCGAATAACTTCTTCAGATATTAAAGTAGGCAAATTTTGTTGCACTTTGTCTAGTTTTACAATTTCCTCCTTTGTCTGCTGTTGTTGTAATTCTACTCGTTCAAGGTGTTGAGTAAGAGTAGAGGACAAAAAAAAACTTTATTCTTTTGATCATTTATCTGCTGTGTAAGGTTTGAAGACAAAGCAGAAACTAGATTGTTTTGAATATTAATTTGTTGTGTAAGATTTGATGACAAAACAAACTTCGTTATGGATCTGTTGTGTAAGACTTGAGGACAGAGTAGAAGTTTGATTCTTTTGTTCATTAATCTGCTGTGTAAGATTTGAAAACAAAGCAGTAATTTTATTATTCTGATCATTAATTTGTTGTGTAAGATTTGATGACAAAGCAGAAACCTGATTCTTTTGTTCATTAATCTGTTGCCTTAAATTCGCTGACATGTTTATAAGTAAAGCTTCAAATTTCCTTATCCAATCATCTGGTGGATTGTGTGAACTGTTCCCGGGTGTAGAAATGTTATCGGACGCGATAGTCGCGACCGATTGCTCTGTGCCGAAATTTTCTGTTATTAATTCCGCCGGCCGGTCCGCCATACTGACCTCTGCGGACGGAACTAATTGTTGTATTTTACTTCAGTATTCATTGCTGGGGTTTGGCTACGGGTTTTGACCATACTAATTGTGAATAAAATGAGAGAAATTGATTTCTGTCTATCTCACACGCTCAGTTAATTTTAAATAAATTAATAAATATCGTACTGTAATGGCGGACTTGATACAGAACGAAGGACAGCACACGGAACAAGCGACAGTCGCGAAGCTAATATTTGCGCACGGCAACCATGTTTGTGCACTTCTAGAAGTTTCCTAACAATGAACTCGCTAACTCTAGAATAATTTGGAAAAAGGACAATATTGCTAAAAGAAATGCTGAATAGAAATGCGCATTCAAGCGACAGATAGGAGAATCTATTAAAGCACCAAATAAGCCAAATTGCTGGTCCGTCCTTACCTATTTGATGTCTTGTTACGCGACGTGACGGCTCCAGATAATACAAAATTTTCTGGGTCGGTCTTGCAATCTCGTTTTCTTTAAAACATCGGTTCAGAAACGGCTCGTACAATATTGTAGTTGTAGTACATGAAATAAAATTAAAATAGGATTAGACACATACAATGGTGGGATGAAACATTGGTAACAATATTACGTAAATCTTAATTATTTTCAATTACTAGCTAAAATTCGCAGGGTGTAAGTAATGAAAAGGAAACTATTTTTTTTTTTACCGACATCCAGTCCTGTTGCAAAGGGAACCAATTATAACGTTGCCCTTGCTTAGTAAGATACCATAAATATTAAAGTAGTTCCGCGATTATATTTTGGACAAGAAATTGATGGTACCGAATTTTTTTAATTTGAAATAATTTAGTTAAAGTACAGCACAAAATGAACATTAAAACAAATAAACCGCGGATTGAATATTAAAGTTGGGCACCATACAAGCAACAGCACGTTATAAGACTTACGGAAAGCACCTAGCTGGATCTTGCACTTAGTATTGTAGAAGCTGGAAATGATAACTTTTTCTTATTTAATCTGTGAATGTTGGAGATACTTTCCGTAGGAGATCAATGTTCAGACTGTTCACTTCGCTTTTCATTGTTGTGTGACCGTGGGTAGAACATGAAGTTACTGGTAATGATAAAATAATTTAAAAAATGATCGGACTTCGTGAAATTACAAAAGAAATGACTGCAGGTTCTAAATTCAAGCAAAGTATAGTATAAGGATGACTGATTGATTGAAATTTTGCAGACAATTCGAAGCGATTGTAATGGCGTCTGAACATTAAACTATTACTTTTGACGAGGGGCTGAAAAACATCAAGAAATTAAATATTTGACGTGGAGGAGATTGATTTAAATGAAACCCAAGGAGAGGGAATGCTTTTAAATTTAAATAATATATTTTCAGCAACAACTTGCATCATTCTTCCTACTTACATAAGTGTATACAGGTATGAATGACGTCTTGTCACGTCAGATACAGACCAGAGAGTGAGTAAAACTTTTATCACGGTTCCGTCTTCTCGCTTGTTTGGGAGTAAAAAAAATGACGAACGAAATTAAATTAGTTGCATTGCGAGCAGAGGGAACCGGAGGCGATAAGCATCGCTGATCAAAGATAAACAAAACAAAAATTAAGTGTATCGTTACACATCGTCTTTGCTTTGACTTAATTTGTTATGCTAATTATTGCTTCTCTGACCAGATGAAGCGCCGTCTGTAGGACATTTTTGAACAATTTATATATATAAAAAAAATCCCTTATCATTCCAAGCATGTGCGTCAATTTTTAGGTACTTTCTTGAATAAATAGTAATAATTACTCACCATACTATATTTGAAAAACAGAATTTTTAATGATAAGTTGCACTCTTTTAACACCTTGTGTATCACAGAAAAACCAGCGGACGATTAATTACTGTTTTAATTGCCATACAACATCAGCTCTACAATACGAACACTTCTCTAAGAATTAGCAATATGACGGAGGCAGGCTTCCCTTTCTCAAAGTTAGGTCGTCTCCCTGTATTCTATCCTCCTCGGTAACAAACAATCTTTGATACCCCAGAAATGACAAGGGAGTTTAATCAATGACCGTTCGTCGCTATGTTGATCGAACAGCGTATGTAGTGCGAAATTACTTAACACACATAAACTTAGTGGAAAGGTGAATATTAAAACATTTCATTGGATGCGATATATATGTAATTAATAAAGAATCGCACTGACGGTGTTTTACTGCCCACTTTTGATTTGTAGTTTTATAATTTTTTTGCAAATTTTTCGGATCAAAATAATAAGGTACATAATAAAAAATTATGGTGATACGATTACGACTCCACTATTGTGGTAATATCTATGCAACCAACACACGATATTTTTTCTGACCGTATTTTAACAAACAGACAAAATTATTTGATATTTGAGTTTAGCTTTGACAAACATACTCTTTTTTGAATTTTTACATCTTTGAACTATCATTTTAATATCTCTCCCACATTTTCATTATTTTTTCCGTTAAAGTATTATCACCTGTTTTGACTTGCTAGTTCAAAGTTAATTTTCCTTGCCTGTACTGTTTAGCCTGGAACGAACGTAGTGTACATTTGGCGTTCGGACGAGTGACTATTGCCTGGATGGAACGCAGCATATATTTGGCGTTCGTAAATCAGTCACGTAACATCCCTCGCCCGAAAATCTCTTTTGCGTACGCCATCTTGCTTTCTCTACTTGATGATTTTCTTATTATAACTCAAGCGTTGTCATTTCTAAGCAATGGCGCACTAAAAATTGTCAAAATCACGTCGTCCGTAGGACAATGAATTATAATCTAATGCTGATTAGTTAGTTAAAACCTGCCATCGATGGTACGAGAATTATGATTTAATCTCCCAGCTGTTTTCCATAGCGTAATAGGCGAAGAATTAGTCTGTGATATACCAACATGTTAGACGGTGGCGCGCGGCCGTTCCCCGTCGGGCGTTCGAATCCCTCCTCGGGCATGGATGTTTGTACTGTCTTTAGTGTAACGTAGTTCATAAGTAGTTTGTAAATTTAGGGACTGATGACCCGTCAGTTAAGTGCCTTAAGCTTTACAAACATTTGAACATTTAGACGGTGGCTCGGAACTTGCTAGAGCACGGTGCTTCATGTCGCTCGGTCAGAGGGTTGCCGGCATGGTAGCTCCACAAAATACCCGTTCAAACCGAAGAAACAATGGGAAGAGAGAAAACGAAAGACGGTTCAACTAACATCATCGGAAGAGAAGGCCTGTGCGCTCCTGTGCCACGTCACGCATAGTAGGTAGCGATCACGTAGCTCTTTGGCTGGCCGCTGTGAAGCAGCCACCAAGTGAGCTACACGAATGAGACCTACTCTACGTGACGTGACGTGGCACGGCAATGCACAGGCATTCTCTTCAGATGGTGTTGGTTCAACGCCATCTTCAATAAAAAACTGAGTAATATATATACTAGCTGAAAACCCGGCGTTGCCCGGGTATTTATTTATTTATTTATTCAAGCCCTGAGTTGTTCTCTAGCACCATCTCCCCTCTCTCATTCTCCTCCTCACCCCTCTCTCTGTCCATCTTCTCCACCAACTCCTCTCCCTCGCATATATGGAAACATACTTTTATGCGCCAGGTGTCTAAGTCGCAATGCTAACTTCACTGGTTTGCTGATTGTAAAAATCTCCTTCGTGAAAACATACATTTATGTGCTGATTTTCAAGGTGACCAGTCAAACAATGTTTAACATTCCCTCCGTCATGCACCTAAGGAGGCTTACGGAAGGTAGTTCATGCGTTAATTCAGGGTATAAGCTATCTACATTCAACATTTTATTCAAATCCTTCCAGCTGTTTCAGCGTGAAGGTGTAAGTAATGAACTAAGTAATTGTAAAGCATCCTCTGTCATGCACCATAAGAAGTTAATTTTTAGTATGCCTATAACTTTCGCGCGAGTGCAAGCAAGGAATTGACAAAGTTTTATCCCAATCAGATGTACGGTATGGCCGTGCATAAAATACGAACAAAAAGAAATCAAACATTAACTTTTATACATTAGATTTATGTATTTATTTTCAAATTTGCATTAGTACCATACGTTGGTAACAAATTCCTTCTGCTGATGATTTTCACCCCAATGATTCGGTACGATTGGTACGCATCAAAGCTGACAGCCAATGCATAGGCATTTAAAAATCTGAATGAAGTATGCTTTCCACTGAAGCATATTTTTAAAAACTTTTCTTACTTTAAATTGCTTACATAAAATTCACATGGTGTAAACAATATTTGTGTTTTCAATGTTTCTTTGATGATTATCACCTTGAAAAATGTACGGTAAGTTACAAAGAGAGCTGCTAGAATTTTCAGAAATTTTATTTTATTCGAAACTTCACCAAAATCTGAAAATTAACTGTTTAGTCAATCATATTTAAAATTTCATCAGGATCGGAATACAACTGTAGAATCTGACGAAGTCCATATGTTAAGTATCCTCCGTCATGCACCATCCACAGTTTTATGGGACAGTGACCTTCCTCTTGTTTTGAAGGTCAACTTTTCAAAATGTCATAGAGATTTTAGGATGAATAAAGTGTCCTTATTCGCACGTCGCATGATGCCACAGGTTTTCAAACATATAATTGTTTATGACGTTATATCTCCTGAACTACATGTAGTAAGCAGTTCTTAGCCCTACGTAAATTGTTACATCATGGATGCAATCTGTGTACCAAATTTCAAATGTTCAAATGTTTGTAGAGTCTATGCCCGAGGGGGGATTCGAACCCCCGACCGTAGTGGCCGTGCAGACCGTGACTGGAGCGCCTCAGTCCCCTCGGCCACCGCGGCCGGCGTACCAAATTTGGTTGAAATCGGTACCCTGGTTTAGAAGCAGACGTCGCATGATGCAGCACTTTTCCGCGCATTTCATTGTTTATTACGTCATAGCTCCTGAACTATTTATCGTACAGTCATTTAATGGTGCCTATGACCTTCGCGAAAGTGCAAGTACTATGTTGACAAAGTTTCAACACAATCGGTTGAACGGTACGACCGCGCATGAAATACGAACACACAAACGTTCATTTTTGTATATTAGATAACTATCACTTCCAAATTTGTTTCCTTTTGATTCATGAAAGGTTTCGCACACTCTTGTTAAATGAACACAAGTATATTCTGCAAGATTCCGAGTAGTTCAAAGGTAATAGCGCTTTCTCTGAAAAGTACATTTGTTCTGTTTCGAGAACATGTCATGAAATACATAGCAACGTATTGTGAACGTAGACTTCATCACATGTGCTTAAACTGGGGAGATGCTGTTACATTCACTGTTGTAAATGACGTAATGATAGTACTCAAATGTTCAAATGTTTGTAGAGCTTATGGGACTAAACTACGTGGTCATCAGTCCCTAAACTTACAAACTACTTATGAACTAGCTAATACTAAGGACGGCACAAATATCCATGCCGGAGGGGGGATTCGAACCCCCGAACGCAGTGGCCGTGCTGACCGTGACTGGCGCGCCTCAGTCCCCTCGGCCACCGCGGCGGGCAATGATGGTACTAACTTTGTATATGTATTAAGTACTAGAGTTAATTTGTAATTTGTAGAGGTAATTTGTTGCAGTGTATACACTTCCCTTCCGTTTCATTAAGGAACTACAGTTGCCACAAAACTGTAGGCTTTCATTTATATACGAAACTACCAGTATCAGAACTTTTTCAGAACGGTCATTGTTACCGTATCCTCCGAGTTTACGTACATTTGCTTAAGAAGTCTATTGTTCAATTCGTTGTTAAGTATTTCACGGCATGTTCACGAAATAGAACAAACACGCATTTTAGAGGGAGCATTCTTACTTATGCACAACTCTAAATATCGAAGAACATAGCTCTATTTAATTGATAAGAGTGGCCGAAACCCTTTTAGGGAAAAATTTTTGAATAGTGGCGGGTTCCAAACCACTGACCATGTGCATTACAGTCCAACGCGCTGCCCACTACACTACGACTAACAATTACAAAATGCGACGTTTAATCTCGTACTATTGATGGCAGTTATTAACTGATGCTAATCTGGCATTTTTAGACACTAGATTATCATTTATCGTACGAAGAACGACGCGTTTTTGTTAATTTTTCAGTACGCCATTGCTCTCAAATTACAACGTGTAAGTTATAATAAGACTATCATCAAATAGGCAACGCAAGATGGTGAATGCCAGAGAGCGTTCTGGGCGAGGAATGTCACGTGAGATCTGGTTTTCGTAAATTCAATGGACGGTGTCAAATCTCTCTTAATTTTGCAAATATCTCTCTAACGATACGAGATATGAAAAAACATAACAGAGCAAAGTTGTAGTGAATTTTCTCCTCTACGAATTCGGTTATTCAATTTTCGTGTCGGATGAAAGGTTGATTTGCAATTAAAATTACATTACAAACGGCTTTTTTTAGTACTAACGTATTTTTAGTCCGAAAAATTTGAAAAAGCTTGGTTCTGGTGGCCAACAATTATGTGTGTAAAATTTGGTACCGATCGGTTGAATGGTTCGACCTAAATAATGGGAACACGTTACAGCCAGACAGACATCGTCAAATCAACGCTGCAACATATGACAAAAAACATAAGGGAGCGAAGTTGTACAGAAAGTAAAACATTCCTCTTCAACTGTTTTATCTTCCCCAGTTTCTGTCAATTGTTGCCTAAATCTGAAATACTCAAGAACTACAGGTTCCTTCAGTTTATACAGGTCCCATATCGTTATAACCCATTTATGTGGAGTCTCTTCAATTGCAGTGTACAGTTCAAAACCAATACGGCATGGTCAGAGTCTGTAACTGCCCTTGGATTTGTCTTACAGTTTAAAACCTGGTCCCGAAATCTATGCCTTACCGTTATAAAATCTATCTGGTACCTTCCAGTGTCTCCTGGTCTCTTCCAGTATACATCCGTCTTTCATGATTTGATATGATTTAATTATGTTTCGTACAAAATTCTACTAGACGGCTTCCTCTTTCATTCCTTTTTCCCAGTTCATATTGTGGTTGGTATCAGCTTCGTATCTATCTTGACTACGGTGTGATTACTATGCTGGTCGTAGCAGTTTACCCGCATCCCTATTTTCTTATTTATTATTAGACCTACTCATGTAACACCCCCAAATGATTTTGTATTTATAATCCTGTATTCGCCTGACATGAAATCCTGTACCTCTTTCCACCGAACTTCACTATTCCCTAAAAAATATAATTTCAACCTATCCAATTCCCTTTTTAAATTTTCTACCCCCCTACCTGATTAAGGGATCTAACATTCCACGATCTGATCCGTAGAATGCTAGGGTTGTCTTTCCTGATGACGACGTCCTCCTAAGTAGTCCCCGCCCGAAGATCCGAATGGGGGACTATTTTGCCTCCGGAATATTTTACACGAGAGGATTCCATCGTCATATTTTCACACAGTGGAGCTGCAGGTCCTCGGGAAAAGTAACAGCTGTAGTTTCCCTTGTTTTCAGCCGTTTCCAGTAACTGTATGGCAAACCACATTAGCTGACGTTACAAGACCAGATCAGTCAATCATCCACACTGTTTCCCTGGCAACTACCGAAAAGGCTGCTACCCCTCTTTAGGAACCACACGTTTGTGTGCCCTCTTTACAGATACCCCTCCGCTGTGGTTCCACCAATGGTACGGCTATCTATATCTTTTAGGTACGTAAGCCACGCTACTTCGACAATGTCTATGGTTCACGTGGGTGGCACGCAAAATTATGAACACTTGCTTTGCGTAGTTGTATTGTCAGTGAAAATGATGCTTATATACCTTCATCCTAATATTCTATTCCAGGTTATATTATTTCATAATGTAGGACCAAAACTTGAGCAGAAAATGTATTCTATTAATTTATTTTGTATTCTAAATATTCATCACACTGGCGTCAGACGAGAATAGTGGGACGGGTCCGAGAGGAAGTAATATGCATTGAGCATCTGCCAAATACAGTGACAACTACTGTGATTTTGTGAACTACGTTAGTCTTGCGTTTCGCCTGTCTCAGTATTCTATTCGTATAAAAGAATCACAGCTACAGTGCACACATAATTTTTTCCAAGAAACTCCGTAGTTGTACAATTTAACACTAGATAAATATTAGAGGCAGCCAAGAAGTTATAACTATCTGAAAAATAAATTAAACTCTGCCCTCCAAGCCTCAAACTGCCGCCCTGTCATCGTCCGCACGATGGCGTCAACGAATAAGGTTTGGAGGGTGACGTGCTCAGCGCTTACTACTCACCGCCGTTAGCTCGTTCTTCACGATAGAAACTGCTACGTCTCAGTCAAGTAGCTCCTAAATTGCCCTCGCAAGGGCTGAGTGCACTCCGCTTGTCAAGAGCGTTCGGCAGACGTGGACGGTGACACATCCAAGTGCTAGCCAAGCCCGATTAAACGTAACTTCAGCAACAGCTCGGTGGTTGGCTATATTTTAATTATCACGTAGAAAAATGTAGGGTTACAAATTATTACGAGTTAGAAATCCAAGCCAACCCATATTCTCAACTTCTAGCCCCCTTCCTAATGATTTCGCTTGTTGGCATCCTATACTGGATACCCGCAAGGCTTGAAGCGTTTCATTGAGTCTGCATTGAGATTGCCAACTGTCTGTTGGTGGCATATTTTACTATTATTGATATGGTGTCTGTTGTTTCCGACATGCGCGCCGGAGGAAGTGCAGACTGGCTAAGCAGGAGTGGCTTGAGGAGAAATGCAACACCGTAGAAGAATGTATAAATAGGGGAAAGGTAGATACCGCCTACAGGAAAATAAAATAGACATTTGGAGACAAGAAAAGTAGCGGTATGAATATCAAGAACTCGGATGGAAAACCAGTACTAAGCAAAGATGGGAAAGCTGAAAGGGTGGAGGAATATATAGAATGTCTGTACAAAGGAAATAAACTTGAAAGCAGTATTCTACAAATGGAAGATGATGTAGAGGAGGATGAGAGAAGAGATACTATACTGCGAGAAGAATTTGACAGAGCACTAAAAGATTTGAGTATAAACAAGGCCCCTGGAATAGATGACACCCGTCTGCACTGCTGATATAGTTAGGAGAGCCAGTCATGAAGAAATCGTTCCACCTAGTACGCAAGATATATGAGACAGGGGAAATACTCTCCGACTTCAAGAAAAATATAGTATTTCCAATTCCAAAGAAAGCAAGTGCAGACAAATGTGAAAATTACAGAACTATCAGTTTAATAAGTCATGGTTGCAAAATACTGACACGAATAATTTACAGACGAATGGAAAAACTGGTGGAATCCCACCTTGGGAAAGATCAGTTTGAATTTAGGAGAAATGTTAGAACACGGGAGGCAATACTCACATTACGACTTATCTTAGTAGATAGGCTAAGGAAAGGCAAACGTACGTTTTTAGCGTTTGTAGATTTGGAGAAAGCTTTTGCCAATGTCGACTGGAATACACTGTTTCAAATTCTGAAGGTAGCAGGGTAAAGTATAAGGAGCGAAGAGTTATACTCAACTTATACAAAAACCAAATAGCGGTTATTAGAGTCGAAGGGCATGAAAAGGACGCAGAGGTTTGAAAGGCAGTAAGATAGGGTTGTAGTCTTTCGCCATTGTTGTTCAATCTGTACATTGAGCAATCAGTGAAGGAATGCAAGGAGAAATTTGGAGAGGGAATTACGGTTCAGGAAGAAGAAATAAAAACTTTCCGGTTTCCCAATAACATAGTAATCCTGTCAGAGATCGCAAAGGATCTGGAAGAGCAATTGAATGGAATGGACAATGTCTTGAAAAGAGGTTACAAGATGAACATCAACAAGAATAAAACAAGGATAATGGAATGTATCGTCAGAAAATCGGGCGATGCTGAAGGAATTAAATTAGGTAATGAGGCAATAAAAGTAGTAGACGAGTTTTCTTACTTGGGTAGCAAGAGAACTTCTGATGGCCCAAGTAAAGAAGATATAAAACGCAGAATGGCTATGGGAAGAAAAGAGTGTCTGAAGAAGCGAAACTTGTTGACATCCAATTTTAGTTTAAATGTTAGGAATTCGTTTCTGAAGGCATTTGTCTGGAGTGTAGCACTGTATGGAAGTGAAGCGTGGGCAATAAGGAGTTCAGACAAAAAGATGATAGAAGCTTTTGAAATGTGGTGCTACAGACGAATGATGAAAATTAGATGGGTATATCACGTAACTAATGAGGAGGTGCTCAACAGAATTGGGGAGAAAAGGAATTTCTGGCGTATTCTGACTAAGAAAAGGGGTAGGTTGGTAGGACACATCCTGAGACATCAAGGAATCGTCAACTTAGCATTAGAAGGAAGTGTGTGGGGTAAAAATCGTAGAGGGCGACCGAGGGACGAATATAGTAAGCAGATTCAAAGGGATGTAGGTTGCCGAAAGTACTCTCAGATGAAGAGACTTGCACAGGACAGGTTAGCGTGGAGAGCTGCATCAAACCAGTCTGCGGATTGAAGACCACAACAACAATAACAAACAACAACGTCTGTTTTTTTCAGACATGCGCGCCGAAGCCACTAGAGAGCCCCTCCCCCCACCCCCCTAGCCGCGGTGGAGTAGCCGAGCGGTCTAAAGTGTCTCGCTGAGGAGCGCGCGATTGCTCGCCGTGGAGGTTCGAGTCCTCCCTGGGGCATGGGTGTGTGTGTTGTCCTTAGGTTAGTTAACCTGGGTTTAAGTAGTTTGTAAGCTACGGACTGATGACCACGCAGATTGGTCCGATAGAATCACAAACATCTAACATCCACCTCCCTCCCCTGCGCTGACCGAGATAGGTAAAGTTTCCGGGCTCGCAGCCGACGACACCGGGCTGAATTCGACGTCTGTCGACGTGTGGATGCCGTTGTTTGCCGACGAGTGGTCGCCGTCGCAGCGCTGAATGTACGTCGAAACTAACAGAGAACCGACCCTGCGTTGACCGAGGTCGTTATTGCTTCCCGGCGCGCTGCAGATGAAACCGGGCTGCACTAGCCGTGACCTGGCCGCACCGCTTCTCCGCTTCGCCACGCCACACGACCCGACGCTGTGTGTCACGCGCTCCAGGCGTCGTTGCTGCTGCCGCTCCTGTCGCCGACGCTGCTTCGCCCGCCGATCCCTGCTCCACGGTTTCTCTACTATTGGTGGCGAAGCTGTCTGTGGTCCATCGTCTTCGTTTGTCCCAATAATTCACGCCAACAGTTGAAAAAAGTAATTTACTGACTACTACTTCCACAAATTTACACTGTTTGTGTACACTGTTCATATACGCGCCACAGTCTGCGAAATTACAATTCTGCTCCAAACAACACAAATTATGTTCATATTACAAATTCCTGCGCTTTAATTACTGCGTTTCCGTGAAACAGTTAACGTCATTTCGTGTCCTCTGTTTACACGCTGCTCACAGTTCATGAACGCTACAAACTGAAAAATGTCGTTTTTCTCAGTTCATGCTACGTAAATCGGCACTTTAATAAGCAACCTATATCGCGATCTGCTGTTTTTCCCAGCATAGTGATGCCATATACAACATTCCGGCAATTCGCGTGAGGTTTGTTGAATTAATTACACTACTGGCCATTAAAATTGCTACACCAACAATGAATGCAGATGATAAACGGGTATTCATTGGACAAATATATTATACTAGCTGTAAACCCGGCGTTGCCCGTGTATTTATTTATTCTACACTCTCGCTGTACACTTCCCCTTCCCTCCTCTCTCTGCATCCATCTGTTTCTCTGTTAGTTTCCACCTTTCCCTCTCTCGTAAAAGTGTTTGCAAGGTACCCTCTGGCATGTACCATACAAACATTTATATACTCAGTGACTTTCCTCTTGATTTAAAGGTCATATGTGCAAAGCTTGATCTAGAGCGGAGCAAAACTATGGATTGCCGCGGTGGAGTAGCCGAGCGGTCTAAAGCACCTCGCTGCGGAGCGCGGGGTTGCTCGCCTTGGAGGTTCGAGTCCTCCCTGTAAGCTACGGACTGATGACCACGCAGTTTGGTCCGATAGATTCACAGACATTTGAACATGTAAAATGTTCAAATGTTTGTATAGCTTATGGGACTTAACTACTGGGTCATCAGTCCCTAAACTTACAAACTACTTATGAACTACCTAACACTAAGGACGGTACAAATATCCATGTCCGAGGGGAGATTCGAAACCCCGACCGTAGTTCCCGTGCAGACCGTGACTGGCGCGCCTCACTCTCCTCGGCCACCGCGGCCGGCTGAACATTTAAAACTATGGATTTTGTCAAAGTCCGTCAGTTGAAGGCCCTCCACAATGCACCAAACGAAATTTTATACGGACGGTGACATTCCTCTTGTTTTTAAGGCCAAGTGTGCAAAATTTCACCACTATCGAAAAAAAACTATAGATTTATATGCAATAGAAACATAGGGTCAAATTGAAAAACGCACTTTGTTGTTCTCACATTTTCCAATTTTATTTCGTACAACCATTGTTCTGGGAGCAATAAAAAAAGGATCTTTTTTGAGATTTGATTCCATTTTCAGAATGGTGCTCAACGACCACACAATGATGAACACACCAGATGTAATGAGCAACATTGCCCGTTAATGTTTTATTTATAAACAGATCGATTTCAATCACATAGTGATCATCTTCAGTGTATCCTTCAAACAAGCATTGTGAATGCACTGAAAGTAACTGCAACTGTGTCGAATTAACTTTCGGCAAACATTTAAATTGCAGTGCCAGAGGTTCAGTGAGTGAGTAAGTGTGTGAATGAGTGTCCTTTCGCTTTGATATAAATAGAGACTAGAACTGACATGTAATTTCATTTTCACGCTATTTCGTGCATAGATCTTGTGAAATCAGTACCCAGAACAACAACCGCTGGCCATAATAACGGCCTTGATACGCCTGGGCATTGAGTCAAACAGAGCGTGGATGGCGTGTACAGGTAAACATGCTCATGCAGCTTCAACACGATACCACAGTTCATCAAGAGTAGTGAGCCAGTTGCTCGGCCACTATTGACCAGACGTTTTCAATTGGTGAGAAGTCTGGAGAATGTACTGGCCAGGGCAGCAGTCGAACATTTTCCGCATCCAGAAAGCCCTGTACAAGACCTGCAACATGCGGTCGTGCATTATCCTGCTGAAATGTAGGGTTCCGCAGGGATGGATTGACGGGTAGAGCCACGGGTCGTAACGGCCACTGTTCAAAGTGCCGTCGATGCGAACAAGAGGTGTCCTTGACGTGTAACTAATGGCACCCCAAACCATCTCGCCGGGTGATACGACAGTATGACGATGACGCATACACGCTTCCAATGTGCGTTCACCGCGAAGTCGCCAAACACGGTTGCGACCATCATGATACTGTAAACAGAACCTGGATTCATCCGAAAGAATGACGTTTTGCCATTGTGCACCCAGGTTCGTCGTTGCGTACCCCATCGTAGGTGCTACTGTCTGTGATGCAGCGTCAAGGGTCACCGCAGCCATGATCTCAGAGCTGATAGTCCATGCTGCTGCAAACGTCGTGGAACTGTTCGTGCAGATGGTTGTTGTCTTGCAAACGTCCCAATCTGTTAACTCAGGGATGGAGACGTGGCTCCACGATCCGTTACAGCCATGCGGATAAGATAGATGCCTGTCATCTCGACTGCTAGTGAAAAGAGGCTGTTGGGATCCAGCACGGCGTTCCGTACTGCCCTCCTGATCCCACCGATTCCATATTCTGCTAACAGTCATTGGATAGCGACCAACACGAGCAGCAGTGTCGTGATACGATAAACCGCAATCGCGATATTCTACAATGCGATCTTTATCAAAGTCGGAAACGTGATGGTACGCATTTCTCCTCCTTACACGAGGCATCACAACAACATTACCCCAGGCAACGCCGGTCAGCTGCTGTTTGTGTATGACAAATTGGTTGGAAACTTTTCTCGTTTCAGCACGTTGTTGGTGTCGCCACCGGCGCCATCCTTGTGTGAATGCTCTGAAAAGCTAATCATTTGCATATCACAGCATATTCTTCCTGTCGATTAAATTTCGCGTCTGTTGCACGTCATCTTCGTTGTGTCGCAATTTTAATAGCCAGGAGTGTAAATACTGAATCGCACTCGTAGACACGTTAATTATAAATGAGTTTTTTAAGGGATACCATCTATACTGTAGTGTATGGGACCTAAACAATCGCCGGAATTCTTTTCATTGCGGACACACACACACCAAACAACGATTTCATACAATAGGTCTTTTCATTAAGCAGGATCGTGAGCCCATTCCCACTAAACCACTGAATATATTGTTCAATGTTTCTTACTTGAGGTTGACATGTCCCATTCGTTACTCTTTTCCTCAGGTGGTTGACTCTAAAGATGTGCAGATCGCAATATTAGTTGCTAGAATATAAGTCGATGAATGAATGGTTTCGCCTACTTGGAAATAAAGGTGGTTTTGTAAGAGACACTTTGCGGTTTATTTTTCAGAAGAGCAGTTTAGTGTGCAACCAGATTCACATATGACAAATCAATCACTCGGTAATGAATAATTGTCTTTGCTTAGCACCTTTCTAAATATGAATTTAAAATATTAATTTGACTCTTATGCTCTACTCTTGCAGTCGAGACCTTCCGAATATTAAGTTGCCTTGTCCCGCACAATTCACCGACATTTTGTAGATATATATCACTTGCACATGTACAAATTAACAGAGAGCCAGTGGCACAATATTAATCGGCACGATATCTTTCTTTCACTGAATACTAATTTCTTTTACACTCGCAACCGATTCGAGTCCTCCCTGGGGCATGGGTGTGTGTGTTTGTCCTTAGGTTAGTTTAACTAGATTTAAGTAGTTTGTAAGCTACGGACTGATGACCACGCAGTTTGGTCCGATAGATTTACAAGCATTTGAACATTTTGAACTCGCAACCGACGATACAGCTCTACGTGCCCGCTATCAACTGGTGCTCTGCACACACTCGCGCCTTTGCGCCTGGAAGTCAACAAACTAGCACACTATTGGTTGGATATTGGCGTCCAATCAAAATTACTGTTAAATATACCTCCTAATTTTGATTTCATCTTATTTTTAACAATTATGGAATTAATAATGGCCTGCCGCGGTGGCCGAGGAGACTGAGGCGCTCCACTCACGGTCTGCACGGCCATTACGGTCGGGGGTTCAAATCCCCCCTCGGGCATGGATATTTGTGCCGTCCTAGTTCGTAAGTAGTTTGTAAGTTTAGGGACTGATGACCCCGTAGTTAAGTCCCATAAACTATACAAACATTTGAACATTTGAATTAATAATGACAACTGTAAACAGTACGATACCAGGTAATGTTTCACCAGTTAAAGAGTCATTTTAAATAGGAAAACATTAACATTTAAACTGTGACATCTCTCGCCATATAGAAACACATTGAAGCCCCACTCCGATTGCAATGCCCAGCTAACGGCAGCCTTCCAACATTCCTTTTTGCACATGGGACGTCAACATGACTATATTCTAACCGATATTTTGAATCTCAACATCACACATATGCTTTCTATGGGGTCACGAAAGCCCACACCCAAATACATGCAGACGGGGCAAGTTATTATGGTAAATTGTCATACATCACTGCGGAGGACATTTTCAAGGGTGATCCTGCCTTTTATTAAGGACGTCACCGACCGCAGCGGGAAAATTTTGACGAAATAGAATGTTGCCGTTATTTACAAACCTACTCGGAAGATAGAGGATCGCCTGAAATCGGCGAAGGATGCTCGCAAACCGCTGGAAATAGCAGGAATTTATAGGATTTTGTGTAGCTGTGGAGACATATACGTGGGTACCACAAAAATAACAGTCAAAAATCGACTAGATGAGCACAAGGGGAACTGTAGAAGGGGAGAGATTGACAGATTAGCTGTTACTGAACATGTCTTTCCACCAGTGGACCGCCTTATTCAATTCGATAAGACTCAGGTTTTAGCAGCCACAAATGGATACAGAGAGGCTATAGAAATTCTAAAACACCTCAATAATTTCAATAGGATGGAGGAGGGCGTGAAATTAATGATATCTGGATTCCGGGTTTGAAGAAGAAATGTAACAGTCTTCCACCATGGGACGATAGTAACAGACGGCGGCAATCGTCAACGACGAATTTCGGGGGCATGTCAAAAACGTCTGAAGTCACACCTCTGCGCGGAAACCCTCGTAAACGGAGTTTGGCTTCAGTCAGTAGCGAGCCAGGGTGTGCATCGGACGTTCAATAGTGCCACGATCCCCCTTGAAAATGTCCTCCGCAGTCGGGGACGAACTGTTGGGTTCCGTAACAAATCCTCAAGACCACGGCATAACAGCCCGGAAATTTTTAGTAATTTTGACCTTTCCGGCCGTGAAAGTTTACATTTTATGAGCTCAACGTCATCAATGAAGACCCATGCTCTGCTTTTAGTACAGACAACACGCTGTAGGAAACAACTGTGGAATTGCCAATAGGGCCCGAACTGACCAAGGAACAATGCCAGCGGGTGTTCTACATCTACATGGGATACTCTGCAAATCACATTTAAGTGCCTGTCAGAGGGTTCATCGAACCACCGTTATACTATTTTATCTCCCATTCCGTTCTCGAATAGCGTGCGGGAAGAATGAACACCTGAATCTCTCCGTTCGGGCTTTGATTTCTCGTATTTTATTCTGATGATCTATTCTACCTATGTATGTGGGCGTCACCAATATATTTTCGCATTCGGAGGAGAATGTTGGGGATTATAGTTTCGTAAGTCGACCACGCCGCAGCGATAAACCCCTTTGTTGTAATGATTCCTATCCCAGATCCTGTATCATTTCCGTAACGCTGTCTCCCCTGTATCGTGACAATACGAAACGAGCTGCCCTTCTTTGGACTCTTTCGATGTCCTCCATCAAACTCACCTGATAATGATACCACACTGGGCAGCAATACTCCATAAAAGGACGGACAAGCCTAGTGCATGCAGTTTCTTTAGTAGTTCTGTTGCATCTTTTAAGGGTTCTGCCAATAAAAACGCAGTCTCTGGTTCGCCTTTCCCACGTCATTATCTACGTGTTCTTTCCAGTTTAAGTCAGAAGTAATTGTAATTTCTAGGTATTTTGTGGAGTTTACGGCCTTCATATTTGATTGATTTCTGATACATTCTGTCTGTGTATAAATAGTAGTATTCCGCCCGGGAGGCAGACAGTGCTGCTTGTACGTTTCAGTTCGCAATAAACCTACTTTCAGTATAAGTGCTGTGTACAGGAATTCTGGAAAACATCCCTTAGGCTGTGGCTAAGCCATGTATCCACCATATCCTTTCTTCCAGGAGTGCTAGTCTTGCATGTTTCGCAGGAGAGCTTTGTGAAGTTTGGAAAGTAGGAGGCGAGGCACTGGCGGAAGTAAAGTTGTGAGGCGGCATCGTGAGTCGTGTCGGGATAGCTCAGTCGGTAGCGCGCTTGCCCGTGAAAGGCAAAGATCCCAGGTTCGAGTCCCGGTTCCGACACACAATTTTAATCCGCCAGAAACTTTCATATCAGCGCACACTCCGCTGCAGAGTGAAAGTTTCATTCTGGATCCACCAGTGGTGTTTGTGGATTTGCTTTAAGTATGTTTAGTCTCAAAAAGTTTGCATGTGGCGGTCGAGGAAGTATTTGGTGTAGTAGTAGATCAATTTGATGTAAAATACGCTTGCACTGGGGCTCTAAATCACTCGATAAGAAAAAAGAGAACGTGATGCTGTTCTATATATAGATCTATCCCGTTAAGATGTTCTGCGTGTCGCTCATTGTACGACGTATTTAGTAGCGCACCGTACGTTTATCAAGAGTAGCAACTGCCGAGGAACGAGGTAACTGCTATGATGAGTCACAGAAAGCGATTACTATATCTTTTGACGGGCTGTTATTATCTGGATGTTCTAAACGGATCCTTTGACTGCGAACGATGGAGTTTCGAAACATAATTAAATTGTGTTGATAGATCAACTATTATCATGAGCTAGGAAATCTGTTGTATAGAGCAATATATAAAATACAATGCATCATATTGAAACTTTTTTAATGATATTTCCATGTCGCTGTTACTGGGTTGGACTGTGTTGCTATGACAGCCAACAGACTAAATTTGTCAGGTAAAAGCGTTTCTAAAAGTGCCTAGAATTATTCTAATGAATTAGATAATTGCCTGTTCGCTGTGATGAATGTTACTCTATAACTTGCGTCTCTAAAGCAAACAGTGTAGTAGCACGATAAATTGGCTGTGGATATTGGATAAGTTATAAAAATTCTCGATAAGATGTCAATATTCTGCAAAGGTCAATGTCATCTGAAGATTGCATTGCGTCGAATGGTATCGTCACAAGCTGTGACTGAATATTAATAAATCAAATCCTACATGTACGTATAGCTACATGAACAGAAAGCGTAGGTAAACAAGTGTGCCGGCCGCGGTGGCCGAGGAGACTGAGGCGCTACAGTCATGATCTGCACGGCCACTACGGTCGGGGGTTCGAATCCCCCCTCGGGCATGGATATTTGTGCCGTCCTAGTTCGTAAGTAGTTCATAAGTAGTTTGTACGTTTAGGGACTGATGACCCCGTAGTTAAGTCCCATAGACTATACAAACATTTGAACACTTTTTAAACAAGTGTGTACATTGCCGATAGTTTGATAACTAAAGACTAAATATCTCCAATAGTTGAATAATTAGTTTCGAATTGTAACCCTCACCGGTTAGTGGTGTTTGCGGCTAGAATGGAATTATTTTGATAATCTTTAGGGTGTTGTAGTACGTCAATTTGAATTATAGTACGTAGCACAAATGGCTCTGAATGACTTTGTATAAGGAAAATGACTTGGAGCTGGTGTAGCGACAGATATTTCCTGACAAACTGACCTGTTTGTGACGTTAATTTTTGCGATGTAATGGTGGTGTTACCTCCTTTTACTGGATGTAATGAATGGAATGGCATTAGGATGAACACGTGGTGTCGTTAATCGTCAGAAGGTCTTTTCGTCTCGTAACTCCATCTCCATGTGGACTTTAGTAAATGGGAGTATCACCCTATTGAGCGGGTATACAGTGTACTTAGAAAGTATATTGGCTGTTGTGGAAGTCAGAACCTGATCTGTATTACTATGATAATCAACAGTAACGATGAGTGCATCATCGAAATGGCGTGTGTGAACTCCGTAATCAACGGAAGGTGCACAATGTAAAGTGAGTTGTTAGGGCGAAACGATTTACTTGCACAAGTGACTCAGGGTCGGAAGATGGAGAGTGACTCAGAAATATGGTCTGTTGACGAACTGCCGGCCGCGGTTGCCGAGGGGACTGACGCGCTCCAGTCACGGTCTGCACGGCCACTACGGTCGGCAGTTCGAATCCCCCCTCGGGCATGAATATTTGTGCCGTCCTTAGTGTTAGCTAGTTCGTAAGTAGTTTGTGAGTTTAGGGACTGATGACCCCGTAGTTAAGTCCCATAAGCTATACAAACATTTGAACTGTTGTTGACGAACTTTGCATGGCGGATCATTAGATGCAGTATTAATATCGTCTCTAAGGTCAGGAATCTTTCGATGATGATGATGATGATGATCTTGATGACATACAGCTCATGTTCCACAATACCTTAACTTATAAATGAACTTGTTGAGTGTTACTTGACATTATCGAGTATGTCGGTTGTATGTCGAAGATCATTAGAGAATACGAACATTTGATGTTAAATGTTGTGGATGATGCTGGAATGGAATTATATGTTCGGAGGTTCTTACAGTTACCGATAAACACTTTATTAAATACTGATAGAAACACTCTAAGCATTGTCAGAATGGGAGGTTGGTGGTTACCGATAGCTACGAAACGGGTAAATCTAATATCTTATACTTTTTATAGCGATTATTTTCTCAGCATTGCGATCATCAGCACAAAAGGATGTTCTTCGTTGTTGATGATGATGTACCTGAAGGCGGCAGTAACTTGATTATTTGCGATGTAGGGAGAGAGAACGTAAATTGTGTAAGTGTTTGGAAGTTGGTGCTACGTGGACCTGCGTTCTTGCGGTAGAGGTCACTGACTGCAGCAAGATGCAAGCGTCCAGTGCAACAAGTGATCGTGGAATTGGGAAAAATGTTTCTAGTAGGTTAATAACGACGAAACATGTGGCTCGGTCACAGGTATTGATGGACTGCGTGAAGTGACAACCGTTTCTCGAAAAGTTGGATGGCCAGAGGGGCGTGATGTATGGCGATATAACTTTATAAATTTTCGTGTACGCGTCTATTTCGGGTGGGCTCTCAAGACTCCAAAGGAATAATTTTTATTCTAGAGTCCTTCCTGACCTAGTAAGCGAGCCGAAACTCGTGACGAGTAAAACGCAGCCTATGTCGATTGGCTACCCCCATGAATTTTCAGCTAGGCATAGGTTAGAGGCGAGCAGCTAGGTTTGTTACTGGTAGGTTCGACCAATGCGCGAGTGTCACGGAAATGCTCCGGCAACTCAATTGGGGATCGTTGGAGAAAAGACGAACGTTCTTTTCGTGAAATTATGTTGAGGAAATTTAGAGGGCCGGAATTTGAAGCTGTGTGTAGCACGATCTTGCTGCCGCCTACTTACATTTCGCGTATTGATCACAAAGACAAAATAAGAGAAATTAGGGCTCGTACGGAGGCATATAGGCATTCCTTTTTTCCTCGTTCTATTTGGGTGTGGAATAGGAAAGGAAATGCCTAGTAGTGGTACAGTGTACCCTCCGCCATGCACCTTACGGTTGATTGCAGAGTATGTATGTAGATGAAGATTAAGGGAGTCGACAGTTTGACCGAGCCTGACTGTTGTGGCCAGGCATGGAAGGCTTGATCTAGTGTGTGACAGTGGCTGACTCGCGTTATGAATGACTAGTGGTACGACAACCTGCTCATTCCTAGTGTGCTTCACCGGAATCATGAATCTAAAGTAAGAAGTAAGACTGAAATACATGTGTAGCCTACACATTGAAGAATGTAAAAATCGACGTCTGCAATGTAATTCTTAACGGAAAGCTCACATGTACAGACATGGTGGGAAGTTAAAAGAAAAAAAGAGTTGTCAGAAAACTCAACCACAACTCTCTAAGGGATACCGGTAATAATAAAAGTAGTACGGCAAGACTTTCAGCATTTGTAATTAACTTGGATGGTCAATTTAATAGATTTTTTCACCAGCAGCTGGCTGCTTTTTGTATACATAACATTAAAAAACGGACAGAACTATATATCTACCTAGCGGGTGCAAGAAGAAAAGGGCCCAAGGAGGTTTGTTCATTCCTGCATGATCATGTGCAAGGCTTTAACTCAGAAAATGAAGATATATCTGTTTGAAGACAATTGGGGGGCTAAAATTAAAAATCATGCTTTATCCAGATATAAAATTGCCTTCACGGACACAGGAAAGTTCACAGAGGTTTTACACTTTTTGAAATCTTCTGTGCCACCTTGATTTCAGTATAACAAAGAGGAACCTTAGACGCTATAATCGCATTTATATAGTCCATGAACTTACTAATATGAGTGCTGGAGTATCACGAAGCTTACGTTCACTGTCAAAGAAGTGTGAAATAAAAATAACAAATTTCCAACTTAGTGGAGCGATATAAAATAATTACTTCAAAACATCGCATATCGATTTCGTTCAAATGCTTGAACATAATCAGTGCATATTCGACTCGAATCTACACTGATGATCTTCAATCATTTGAACGAAACCGATACGAGATACTTTAAAAAGAAATATTTTATATCACACCACAAAGTAAGAAATTTGTTATTTTTACTATAATATTGTGGTGGTCTAGCAAACAATCGATTATAGAGTCGATATACAAAAAGAAGTATGTGGCTATGATATTGTAGACTTCAAGGTCTCGCGGCCGATTTACTATAAAATGATTACTATTGCAGAGGAGACAATGTCGAAAGCATCGCAAGAGATCATAAAGTTCAATTCAGCATTAGTAATTACCTTTGTTTATGTATGAAGCAAGAAATCTGGGCCGAAACACAGCACACACGCTTATAAGAGGCCAGGTAAAACATACACCCGGCTGTCAATTCCCGGAAATTTTACTCTAGTTTAACCAAAAGCTAGGGCTTATCCTTCTGGTAAACTACCCGTTAAACCCACAAAAGTAGAGGATCTAAGATATTTTCATACGTATTCAGTGATAGAAAACAGTTTTGCGGAGAAATTTTGAACTGGCCGACCAGTGAGACAAGAAAGAACGAAGATTGAGACGGTAATTGGAAGGCTAATAATAATAATAAAGATTTCGACATTAGATACATTTTATAATGAGATTCACTTATTCTCTAAAATATACGGATATTGATATTTGCAGTGGACTGGCAGGTTAAGAGTGTTTTCTGAGATTCAAAACATAATGTAATAATTTTAATGAAATTCGGTCTATGTAGAAAGGGTTTCATTCTAATAATTTATTACCAAACAGCAGGATATGGGGATACAGTAAACTTAATTGTTAGCCTCATACATCGGGATTGCAATGAGTGACTCTACTTGAAATTGTTTCGTTACAGAATCATCAGGCGACAATATACAGTTATTTGTTATTTACCAAAATTTTTACTTCGGTAACTGAAACCCTTTTTTCATATAGTGATGCAGATTTCCTTTGAGACTGCCACTGGAATATTAATTGTGGTAATTGTCGGTAATTCTGTGTGATGTAGGCCACTTTTCATGTTCATTCCTTTCCGTGTTGAAGTTACCTGATGATTTCCATTAGTAAAATATTTTATTATTTTGTATGGAGGAAACGCACCCATCTAACGTACTTTGTGACAGGTTTGTTTGATATTATTGGTAATGTATAAACGAAGTCACACAATTCAGGTATTGATAAACTGAAGAGGGACAATAATTAACGTGGTTACCAGTGGAAAATATTGTGTAAGTGATAGAATGTGAGGGCGAATTCTCTCTCTGAAAGGGGGGCATTGAGAGGGAAAAGTAATTGACATGTATCAAAAGTGTGGAAGAGGTTTTGAGATGTACTGTGACTTGTTCCAAAAGATCATTACGTATATTGCAGTCTCCACAGCAAAGTCAGACAGTATATTGTTAAACGCGGATTTTACCTGACGTAGTAGGTGACGATCGACATAGCATAACAAAAAAAAGTTCAAATGTTTGTAGAGCTTATGGGACTTAACTACGGGGTCATCAGTCCCTAAACTTACAAACTACTTATGAACTATCTACAACTAAGGACGGCACAAATATCCATTTCCGAGGGGGGATTCGAACCCCCGACCGTAGTGGCCGTGAAGACCATGACTGAAGCGCCGCAGTCCCCTCGGCCACCGCGGCCGGCATCGCATAACAGTGGAGTGACAAGACAGCATACAGTAATAGGCCTAATTACAACTGTTGGAGGCATCGACCCGAGGTGGAAGCTTATCTGTGTCCTGCTGACCAGATGAAACCGTGGACTTAAGTGTGGCACCAGCGTATTGAACGTCCGCCAGCGAGCTCAGCCGGGTGGCAAAATGCGCTCAATCTGCGCAGCTCACCTCTGCAATTCATCGCCGTCGTCTTTCGCGCTGCAGGCTCTCCAACCCCGGTCATCCAAGTGCCCAGATGTACAGATGCCAAGAAAACCGCTGCGGGATCCTATGGTAGCTGCCACAGACCTCACAAGCACATCTAGAAGATGGATTGTGGGTTCGCTGATCCACTCGCTGGCATTAACATTACGTTTTCCAGGTGCCCTTCACACACTCTATCATAAAAACGAGTGCTCTTTGTCATTTCGATGCCGAATGTTTCAAAAAACTCTGTCAGTCACAAGTGACATATAGAGATAAATGAAGTGAGAAGCTATCAATACCATACGAAGAAATTAAACTTAATTCAGTGACGTCTGTCAATCATTATATTTTCCAGAAATGTTCAAAAATCAAATCAAATGTTTGTTAAGCTTATGGGACTTAACTACGGGGTCATCAGTCCCTAAACTTACAAACTACTTATCAACTACTTACGAACTAGGACGGCACAAATATCCATGCCCGAGGGGGGATTCGAACCCCCGACCGTAGTGGCCGTGCTGACCGTGACTGGAGCGCCTCAGTCACCTCGAAATAATGTGTTCGTAATTGCTAATATAAAAAGGCGTAAGTTTTATAATTTTTTTGTTACACAGTTAAAACGTTTTGAGCGGGTAGGAATTGAGCAAGAATTTCCCGTATTTTGAGAACAATCCCGTTAACCATCGAGCAATCCGTTCACGTCTGTTGGACCGATCGAAAACTTCCGAACGAGTGCTCGTACGGAGAGCGGTATATAATAACAACAAAGGGAGAGACTTTTGTTTTAAATGTTTGAAAAAACACAAGTTTATTACATTGTTACACAGAGACAGAACACATCGTATTTCAAGCCAAAGAAAGACTTGCGGCATTTGTAATGAATGTCTTTCCCTTCGGTGGTATTACGTAACGGATTATACGAGAAGTCATAGGTGCTTGACAATGTGTGCCATATAGAGGTTTATGCAGATCTGAGATACGCGTAAGGATGAAGTAATGGTTGATGCGTCTGCTCGCACAAAACAGAATCTGGGTTTCAGTAACAGTCCGGCAACAATTTTTACATTTCAACAATAAATGGTACAGCTGATGATTCATATTTGCAATAGCAGATACATTTTTGTAGTCTAACACCTGTAGTCTACGCAATGTGTTTCTTGAGACGTTCATACTTATATGAATGACATTTGCATTGTTTACATAGCTAAACAAATAAGCGCAACTTCGCATAATATTTTAAAACATCTTTGCAAGTAAGCCTTTGCTGAAAGTAATTAAACAGCGGAAATGTCGCATACACTACACATATGATAGTGCTTATATTAGTCCTCAACGTCGGTATATCGATGAAGCGAAGGAAACAAGGGCCGCGAAGATGTACCCGGGTGGTCTATGGTATCATGCTACTGACTGTGCGGCCGCTCTCGCTGGAAGTACGTTTCCTCCCTCGGACATGGGTGTGTCTATCGTCCTTAGTGTAAGTCAGTTAAAGTCTAGAGACTGAAGACCATAGCAGTTTAGTCCAATAGCTTTACAAACATTTTATATGATTTGGAAACAAGGTCGAACAGAACGATTTACACTATTCAGAAAAGCCACGTCGTTACTTTGAAATCACTATCGTATTCAAGCAGATTATTATAAAAAGCAAACTAATCAAATTTGAAAATGATAATTTAGGTATTATGTGCAAATTCACGGTTCAAAGGATATTAAAAGGACATGGATGGTCTGCCCGCTTCAATTAACCATTTGTTAACTTTAACACTATTTATTGACAATAGTCCGAATAATTTAAAAACAATACAATTAAATCACATACCATATACAATTCCTTGACTTCCCCTTAAGTCGATTAACAACCGTTCCAAAACAGAAGTAATGTTATAATGCTTTACAAATTAGAATATATGTCATAAATTACAGTTTTTATTATGCCCCCCTCCCACACACACACACACACACACACACACACACACACACACACACACACACACACAAACATATTTCTGATTAAGTACAATTATTTGACTGCCCCTGGAATTGTTAATATCACTCGAGAAATGGACTATACGGTGCGCAGGGAGAAAAGTATATATCAGGAAACTATAGTTACAACAATCCTTACGTTTTACATGCTTCTTTGAAATCAGTGTTTCGAAATTTCCAACAAGGCTTACATCTTTCAATAGTCCGTATTTAGTTCAGCTCAAACTGTAAAAGAGTTCCTTATGATAATTGAAGAGTTTTAAGGATTACATAAAGAAATATAAATATTAAAACGTGTTTAAATAACTATTCAAAAAACCGTGAAGTATCTGCAAACCTGCAGATAAAATATTAAGTTTCAGGAACTACAGTTAGAACTACTCTTAATGTTTACGTGCTTCATACAGCCTACTATGTTATGATTTCCAATAATTAAGACTATAAACTTTCCACATTTATTTAAGCTGAGAGGCTCCGAATAATAATGAAAAAAGGAAAATTACATAACTCTCATTAAATCACAATTACAATGTAAGCCTAGGTCAGACCTATGGATCAGATTAAAGATATTTCAACAATAACGGCGCAAGACCGGACAACACTTGAAACTTTCTGACAGATTAAAATTGTGTGCCAGAACCGGGACTCGAACCTGGGACCTTTGTCGTTCGCGGGCAAGCGCTCTACCGACTGAGCTATCCCGACACGACTCACGATGCCGCCTCACAACTTTACTTCCGCCAGTACCTCGCCTCCTACTTTCCAAAGCCATGTCTCCACCATATCATTTCTTCCAGGAGTGCTAGTCTTGAATGTTTTGCAGGAGAGCTTCTGTGAAGTTTGGAAAGTAGGAGGCGAGGTACTGGCGTAAGTAAAGTTGTGAGGCAGAATTATGAGTCGTGTCGGGATAGCTCAGTCGGTAAAGCTCTTGCCCGCGAAAGGCAAAGGTCTCAGGTTCGAGTCCCGACTCCGGCACACAATTTTAATCTGCCAGGAAGTTACATATCAGCGCACACTCCGCCGCAGAGTGAAAGTTTCATTCCGGACAACACTTACTTGAATGCATTAAGACAGTTTTCAATTACGGGTATGGTTAACATCACTAAAGATTACATTCAAGTTTAAAATTTCAATATACTTAACACAGTGGACATTATCACTACACAAATTTACTTATAATTACAGAGCATTTCTACACAGCACTTCAGGTAATCGGTACGATTGCACCCTACTTCAGTTTCCCAACCAGGCTTCCTCCTGTTTGCGGCCAGCGCGTGATCAAGAGAGTTAAACGTAGAGCAACAGAGTTCGACAGAGACCAAACCACAAAAAAGGCACAACTAGTAGCAAGGTAAGCTTGCGATAACGGTAACCAAGTAGAAGGATCAGCGTGAGTACAACGGTGTTGTAGCAAGATATCAGGATTAATGGGCCCAATCCAAATGGGATATTCCGCCAAATGAAAGCCCCTTCAAATAAGTTAAATAGAAGGAGGGACGCGAATGCAACAAGCACAAGAAGCTGAACCACAACCACTGGGAGACCGATGAGGAACTATAATGAAGCAATGATCTTGCACATTAGCAGGCGGTAACGGTTCGAGAAACAACTCAAAAGGACTTGTGGCTGACAACAAACAAATTTTACTGGAATGTTTGCTGTTTTCCACTACTCCCATATAATGATACAAGAGAGTACAAGCCAGAGAAAAAAAAAACTGACACCAAAAAGCAGCACTTAACTGCACTAGGAAAATTTGCTATTTTCAGATTAATTACGAACGCTGAATAACAACAACGACATGACAGTATACAAACCAGACAAAAAGAATTTTAACCAACTACACCATCATTAACAACACTGACAAAATTGGCTATTTTCATATTTTTCGCGCACGCTGAATAGAAGCAAACAAACGAGAAGGTATAAACCAGGCAGAAGAAATTGTCACTAACTAAATAGCATGAAACTTCATACAAATCAACCTTTATTAATCACTCCAGCAAGCTGTACCACAAACGCTGCCAGTCAATAAACACACCATGAATCTGTGCTCGCGACACCACCACATACACTATGTGATACAAAGTATCAGAACAACCCTAAAAACTTTTGTTTTTCATATTAGGTGCATTGTGCCACCGCCTACTTCAAGGTACTCCGTATCTGCCAGCGCAGTAGTCAGTCATTAGACATCGTGAGACTGTAGATTGGGAGGCTCTGCGAAACTCACGGACTTCGAACGTGGCCGGTTGATTGAGTGTCACTTGTGTCAAAAGTTTGAACGCTATATTTCCACACTCCTTAACATCTCTAGGTCCACTGTCTTAGATGTGATATTGAAGTGGAAACGTGAAGGGACACGTACAGCAGAAAAGCGTACAGGCGGACCCCATCTCTTGACTGACAGAGTCTGCCGACAGTTGAAGAGGGTCGTTTAGTGTAATAGGTAGGCATGTATCCAAACCATCACACAGGAATTCCAAACTGCATGAAGATCCACTCCAAGTACTATGACACTAAGGTGGGAGGTGAAAAAACTTGGATTTCATTGTCGTGCGACTGCCCATAAGCAACTCATCACTCTGCTGAATGCCGGCCGCGGTGGCCGAGAGGCGCTCCAGTCACGGTCTGCACGGCCACTATGGTCGGGGGTTCGAATCCCCCCATCGGGCATGGATATTTGTGCCGTCCTTAGTATTAGCTAGTTCGTAAGTAGTTTGTAAGTTTAGGGACTGATGACCCCATAGTAAGTCCCATAAGCTCTACAAACATTTGATTTGAACTCAGCTGAATAACAAAAAACGCCTCGCTTGGTGTAAGGAGCGTAAACATCGGACGATTGAACAATGGACAAACGTAGTGTGGAGTGACCAATCACGGTACGCAATGTGGCGATCCGATGACAGGGTTTGGATATGGCGAATACCCGGTGAACGTTATCTACCAGAGTAGGTAGTGTCAATAGTAAAATTCGGAGGCTTTGATGTTACGGTATGGTCGTGTTTTTCATGGAGGGACTTCCCGCCCTTGATGTTTTGCGTGGTACTCTCATAGCACAGGCCTACATTGTTGTTTTAAGCATCTTCTGGCTTTCCACCGTTGCCGAGCAATTGCAGAAATGCAACTGCACCTTTCAAAACGATCGAGCACCTGTTCATAACGCACGGCCTGTTTCGGAGTGGTTGCACGAGAATAACATCCCAGTAGTGGACTGACCTGCACAGAGGCCTGACTAGAGTTCTGTACAATACCTTTGGGATGTTTTAGAACGCCGACTTCGTGCGAAGCTATATCGACCTACATCGATACGTCTCCTCAGTGCAGCAGCCACGTCTCCTCAGTGCAACACCCCGTGAAGAATAGCCTACAATTCCTCAAGAAGCCTTCCAGAAACTGATGGGCCAATACCATATTGAATTCCAGCATTACCGATGGAGGGCGCCAGGAACGTGGCATTTTCAGCTAGATGTCAAGATACTTTTGATCTAACAGGAGACGATAAACTTACAGCAGAGGCACTTAAACTGGCGAGGTGTGTAGTAGAGAATCTGTCTAAGACTCGAACTCAGCAGCTACCGATCAGAGGCCCAATTATCTCCCTCCTACCGATCGGAATTTGAAGTTTCAATTACCACTTACACTAACGAAAATTGTTCGATCTTACTAGTAGGCGTTATGAGAAACCTTCGTAAGCTTCTAAAATGAGTGGGATATCATATCTAAGATATTCTCTTCGAAAACCTATAAATTATTACTTGTTTTGTGATAGACCAAGTGTGCGATCGTTACTTATTCTTCTAATACTTATCAAAACGTCTCGTAAGGTATATTTACGTATCCTATTGTTCTGAGTGAGTAACTTATGCGGGAATGCTCAGAGACCACAGGCCCGCGAAGCTCACATTGTCATGTTCACAACGATGGTCACAAGATTACCCAACGTCCTTACGTCCACAGCCATAGATGCGTCAGCTCCTAGCACGCCCTGACTGTAGGGTCTTTTACCCCACACCAGCCATCGAGACAAATTCCCTTCTGGTTTAGATTAAAGTGTGATGGCTGTGTACTCCATAGCAAAGTTCATATATCTTCCACTGGCTCTCCAGCTGCCTGCAGTAGTCGCTGGGTCTCAAACCTTTCTGTTGCGATCCGTATCGCTATCGTCCTATTAGCACTATTAGGTAGAACTTCTATATTTTAATTGCTAGTTAAATCGTAAGAAATTGCTTACATTTAATGGTGGAAAATTATGAAAATTTAAACCGCTGTAAGGTATTGGGACTACTTACTGACTTCCAGAAATGAGTGACGAATTTCAACTACTATGTTCGTATTATTGACTCCCTATAAATTTGTTTTCTATACAGAAGAAGTGCGTAGATGGCACACCCAAGAAACGCAGAGAATGTTTTTATTCTATCTTGTCCTGGCGCTTCTCCGTCCAGGATTGTGACTATAGTAGACAGCGCGCACTGTTGCACACGTCGGATACTATGCGGGCGCCTGGTCTCAGTTACCAGTGTATCAGCCGTTTGTGCGGCGCAATCCAGGCAGCATGCATCGCTTCCACATTTTGAGAGGAAAATGACACTGAAAACACGATTCCATTATCACCATCAGCTATCCATCCCAAGTATGTTAGGTGATGAGCGCCAGTAATCCAAATGCAGAATGAAAAAAGAAGAATATATTCAGCCCACACTAATCTGACTTAGAGTAATGATCATCCAATTACCCACTTTCCACACACGACATACAAGCACGCAGAACAAATTTTCCCGGTAAATTGTTATACCCGCTACTCTTATCGTCTTCCCTTTCACTCTCACAAAAATAAGACCTACTGGAAAGGAAACATAGGTCAAATCGCGAATCGAATTACAAGTAAGAAATATTTTCATTTGGCGTATTACATAGTGCAAAGCTCAGAGGATAAACACACCGGTGCCAAAGGAGTGCTGATAGTCGATCCTTCTCTCAACACTGATTGCAAGAGAACTACTGCCGACCTCTAACATGTCAATACATCTCCAGTATACCTAAGGTGAGAGACCTGATGAGCATGATCTACAATTACAGCTTAAGATTGCTACCTAGACTACACGCCTCTTTGCTCCGAATTGTTAAATTACTAGCAGGATTGAAAATGCTGTTTGTGGGCGGTTTTTCTGAGCCTATAATCAGTCCCTCCCTAACGATTTTCTAACCTCAAAAAGAAATATATATACATCCCAAGCACGGTCAAACTTTTAGACTAAATATATGACCATTATTTAATTATTGACACCATATATGCGCCTTTCACAGATCCGCAGTGCGATACCGAAATGTTTACACTTCCCTGCCATGTCTGCGGTAATTATCGATAACAAGAGGCGGTATTCACCTCGCGAATCTTGGGTTCCTATTAGCACTGTACCTCTATACCTCATGTACACAAGTATTATAGTTTCTTGTAAGTCTTTGTGCAGACGACGTCGTCCTCAATTTAAGTTTAGGAAAGGCAATAGGAGTGATCCCCCAAGTTACAGGCCCATCTCATTGACGTCGATTTATAGCATGATTTTGCAACATATACTTTGTTCGAACATTATGAACTACCTTGAAGAGAACGACCTATTAACTAATAGTCAACATGGATTCAGAAAGTATCGCTCTTGCGAACCACAACTTGCCCTTTACTTAAATGAAGTGATAAGTGCCATCGACAATGGCTCGTAAATCGATTCCATATTTCTGGATTTCCGAAAGGCTTTTGACACTCTACCTCACAAGCGGATTCTAATGAAACTGCGTGCTTATGGAATATCGCCGCAATTGTGCGATTGGATTCGCGATTTCCTATCAGAAAGGACACAGTTCGTAGTAATTGACGGTAAGTCATCGAGTAAAACCGAAGTTATATCTGGCGTACACCAGGGAAGCGTTCGTTATAGGTCCCGTACTCTTTCTTGTGTTTATAAATGATTTAGGAGACAATCTGAAGAGCTCTCTTGGACTGTTCGCAGATGATTGTCGTTCATAGGTTAGCGAAGTCAACATAGGATCAAAAGCGACTGTAAAGCGATTTAGACAAAATGTCTACATGGTACGAAAATTGGCAATTAACATTAAACAATGAAAAGTGTGAAGTAATACACATGACCCCTAAAAGAAATCCGCTGAACTTCAATTACACCATAAATCAGTCAGACCGTAAGGTCGTAAATTCTACCAAATACCTAGGAGTTTCAATTACGAACAACTTTGACTGTAGGGAACACACAGAAAATATTGTGGAGAAGGCGAACCAAAGGTTAATTTTCATTGGCAGAACGCTTCGAAGATGCAACATCTCCACCAAAGAGACTGCCTACATCACACTCGTGTGTCCTCTCCTGGGGTACTGTTGCCCAGTGTGGGACCCTCACCAGGTTGGACTGACGGAAGACATTGAGAAGGTTCAGAGAAGGGCAGCTCGTTTTGTTTTATCTCGTTCCAGGGGGGAAAGCGTCACGGAAATGTAGCACGATTTGTGTGGCGCTGTGTGGCGAGTTATATTTCCGGAATTTCAACCACCGACTTCTACTTCCGAATGTAGAAATATTTTGCTAGTGTAGTGACCACCCCGGTTCAAGTTTTCCCAATACAATTTAAGTCAAAGAAAGTACACTCTGGGTTCGTTAGACCACTGAAAGGAAACTAAATTCTTCTATAGACACAGAAATCCCAAAACCAAACAGATTACAGTCTGGTAGATCAAAGACACAGTCACTAGCATCCTTTAATTCGTCGCTCGCAATACACCAGGTAACGTTCCAGCCGCTTCCGTCCGGGAAGCCGTCGGCGGAGTCCATAGAAGTCAGCGATCTTGCGTAGTGGAGACGGTCATAGGCGGCGAGAGCGAACACACCAACACTGGCTCATCGGCTGGCGAGCCGGGCTTTAGATACCTGGAATCAATCAGGAGGCAGACGGAAGGATACTCAGTCGGATCACAGAGCCACCTGTAAGAAATAGTCCCTATTACTTCTGTTTGTTTTGAAGTTACTGTTTGTGT
This sequence comes from Locusta migratoria, assembly GCA_026315105.1. Lineage (NCBI taxonomy): Eukaryota > Metazoa > Arthropoda > Insecta > Orthoptera > Acrididae > Locusta > Locusta migratoria. The sequence continues at coordinate 165,863,823 of CM048755.1, read as the reverse complement.
ATGTTCTGGTCTCGTGTTGGCATCTGGCAGGCGCTGGTTGGTCTCGCGCCGCCTGTCCAGTTGCGTTGCCCGCTTGACAGCCTTGTTGTGAGGTATGCCGACTAGCAGGCGTTTGGCCGGCGGCATCAGAGCAGCTAGCACCCACATACATAGGGAGACGTGACCATCACAATAAAATAAGAGAAATCAGATCGAAAACGGAACGATTTAGGTGTTCATTCTTCCCGCGCGCTATTAGAGAATGGAACGGTATAGAAACGTTATGAAAGTGGTTACTGAACCCTCTGCCAGGCACTTAAATGTAATTTGCGTAGTATCTATGTAGATGTAGATGCTCCAGCACAGCATCCATCACTCGAAACAGCGAAAATTATACTTACGAAAAGATTTATTATCTTCGGAAATTGCCGGCCGCGGTGGCTGAGGGGACTGCGGCGCGTCAGTCACGTTCTGCACGGCCAGTACGGTCGAATCCCCCCTCGGGCATAGATATTAGTGCCGTCCTTAGTGTTAGCTAGTTCATAAGTAGTTTGTAAGTTTAGGGACAGATGACCCCGTAGTTAAGTCCCATAAGCTATACAAACATTAGATTTTTTTCTTCGAATATTTGCTTATGTTGGAATTAGAAAAACCGCCCTCTACTCCAAATCTACATGCAACATCCATTCCCTGCGTTAATCATTGCGTATACTATCGATTCTCAACGCTGCTATTCCCGTACACATCGTATTTCTTAACCGACAGTCGTATACATGAGTCCACTCCGATCGAGCGTCACCTACTTCCCTGTCGCTATTTCATGTAGCACGATGTAGCACAGAAATTCCCGTTATAGGTTAACTAGACGCTACATGCGGTTTCACATGTGTGTATCCACCCGGATTCACGACAAAATGCATTTATTACCGGTCCCACCAGGCGTATCGAAAGATAAATTACGGATTCTGTCGGTTAGACTCTCTAAATGTGGAGCGCTCGCAAGGAGCGCCGACAGCTATTTGAGTAATAGCAGGAGAACACGCGTTCATCTAGGGAGAGATCAAGCGTGTTTTTATTTTTTTATTGCAGTTCGAAGTGTTGTCGGGGATACACAATGTGATGTATGTCTAAGCTACAGCAAAAATCTTACTGTCGATGTTCAGCAGTTTTCCAGCTTCTTGGTTACTCTGTTTGGTATCTTTACTATTTCGATTATGTTAGAATGTCAGAAACTAGTTAACTAGACGCTACATGCAGTTTCACATGTGTGTATCCACCCGGATTCACGACAAAATGCATTTATTACCGGTCCCACCAGGCGTGTCGAAAGATAAATTACGGATTCTGTCGGTTATTAAGCACTGTCGATGCTGTTGGTCCAGGTCTAGTATTATAGGATTCGAATGTACTAGAAATCCACAGTATGATGGTAGGATAGCCATCCACTCGAAGAACACCTACGTGCTTTTCTAAGAGTAGATCTATAAGATATGATATGATTTCCTCTAACCTGTGGGTTCAGTTATCCAAACAGTATTAGAGGTAAATCTGTGAATTTCGTATAAACATCCGAGTATTCTTCCACCTTAAGACGGTCGGTTTAACTTTGGAGGAACGAACCCGGAAATTCTTTGCAGTTTGTAAATATGGATCCTACAGCTCATCCCCTAATCCCTGGACTCATTATTTTCCCATTCTTTGCCTGTTTCTTACTTTCCTCTTTGTCCTCTTAGACCTATTTCTGTATTAGCAAGTTGCAAATTCGATGTTCGTACACATTTATTCACTCCGATATTCTCTTAGTCCATGTGTGCCTCCTTTCTCTCTTACGAGGAGACCACATATATATCGGATTTTAGAATTATTTGATATTTCTGGTACGTGAATTTCAGAACTCAAATAAAACTCAGCCAAAGCCATTCCACGTAACTCTCAGAAATTCATGAGAAAATCGACTTTGAGTTTTAGCAAGTAAGTGGAAGTACAAATTCTTAAATGAACTGCACCATCTGTCGTTGCAGCTAAAGTGGTAGCGTTCGGACCTTGCAACAACCAAAATATTCAAATGTTTGTAAATCTATGGGACTTAACGGCTGGGTTATAGTCTCTAGCTTACAAACTACTTAAACTAAGATAAACTAACCTAAGGACAACACACACACCCATTACCCAGGGAGGACTCGATCCTCCGACGGCGAGCAACGGCGCACTCCGCAGCGAGGCGCCTAGACTGCTCGGCTACTCATGTGCGGCAACATAACGTAGAACGCATTCTCTTCTATGGATATAAGGAAGCGACCTCAGAAAAATATGAAGTACATTTTATCACAATTCGTCAGTCCCACAATACTGTGCGAAAATCAATACTAACTAACAGAAAATTGAAAAGAAAGATAATAAGTCTGAACAAAGTAGAATTTCCCCCGACGTGAGCAGTGAGAACCTTCATTTTGGAATTGCACTGTTAACCTTTCTTAATTATATTAATTAGTATGATAGTGGTAAACAATGGAACTGAAAAAACACGTAACCAACTTGCAGGAAACAATAAACATTATCCTCTTCACATTTCCTTCTTCATTAATTAATTTTTCGTTCTTTCGTTTTCTTTTCTTTTCGTTTTTTTTTTTCGTTCTCATTACCCGCCATGTCAAGGCGTCATTCAGATTATATTATATCTGTCCTAATAAGGCAATAAAGCAGCACGCAAATTCTAGCAGAAGTCATATGTCAACGAACTCGCAATTGTTTCTTACATTGTCCAATCCAGGGATATGTTTATAAATCCATGTAGTCAGTCATATTTAGAGAAATAAGTGAATGAATGACACGTCCAGAAATCCATAAAGTAGCATTTCGTGGTAGGATATGAATTGCAGTGTGGTACCACAGCGTCCATTACTGTCGACGTATGATTGCATTCGTCGATCAGTCGCAACATATTCCGTGCAACATTCTAAATGTTGATAAATTTAGGACCGCTCTTGTTATACATGGGTTTAAGTCCCGTACCTGAGCGGATCATAAAAACATAGCGCAAGACGATATATATCCCCATACTTATAAGACGCATTTGTTGTCTGTCTGTCTGTTCTCTTATAACTCAAGATCTAGACAACCAAATAACGTGAAATTTTGTACACGTACACAAAATTACATGGTGAAGGTTCTTAAACAGGTTCCGTTCCATTTTTTGGAAAACCAACCTGAAAATTTGAGAAAACGTGAAAGTGCGTTTTCAATGTGTCCGTGTAAGTCTATATCTTTCACTGATCTTGATGAAATTTTGCACAACTGACCTTCGAAAACAATAGGAAGGGCAATGTATAAATAAAATTTCGTTCACTGCATGGTGTAGGGTACTTATGGATTTCGCCAAAATTCACAGTTTTGCTCCGATCTGGATGAAATTTTGTACACTTGACCTTGAAACCAAGATGAAGGTTACTGTCTACATAAAATTTCGTTCGCTGCATGGGGGAGAGTACTTTACTTACAGACTGTGTCTCGTATTCCTGAAGATCAGGCTGATGAGATTAGGCAAGGGGTTGCCTAAAAACTTCGCAGAGCACCTCCTCCAAGAAGCAATATTCCAAGTAGTGAGAGGGCGGCCATCCGGTCTTTGTGAGAAGATAAGGATTTGGTTATCCTTCCGGCCGATAAAGGGAATGCAACGGTTCTTTTATCACGTGGAGACTATGTGTCCAAGATGAATCTTTTATTGGATGACTCCGCCTATCGTAGGCTACGTAATGATCCCACGGAACGAATAAAACGTAAGACAATTTCACTTTCAAAGAAGAGTTCCTTGTCAGAGGAGGTTGTTAAGAAACTTCACCCTGGAGCTGCTGTCCCTCCGAGACTGTATGGCCTACCTAAGGTTCACAAGCATGGAATTCCTCTTCGTCCTATTGTGAGCAATTTGGGTGCCCCTACCTATAATTTGGCCAAATATTTAGCTTCTGTTCTTGCTCCTCATTTTGGAAAGTGTGAACATCACATATTGAACTCGTCACATTTTATTCGGCGGCTGAAGTCAGATTGTCTTGGTCCGTCAGAGTTGCTTGTCAGTTTTGATGTTGTTTCCCTTTTTAACCGGGTTCCTCTTGAAGAGTCCTTGTTATTAATTAGTGATAAATTGGATGATGAAACAGTCAAGTTATGTCGTCATTTGTTGACTTAGACGTATTTACTTTTTAATTATGCTTTTTTTTTTTAACAAACTGACGGAGTGGCTATGGGTTAGTCCTCTTTCCCCCATAGTCTCAAACCTTTTTATGGAGGACTTTGAAGACATGGCTCTAAGGACGTCGTTTTCTACCTGTTTTTGGAGATACGTCGATGACATTTTCATGGTGTGGCCTCATGGAATGGATGCTTTAAATAATTTTTTAGGTCATTTTAATTGTCTCCATCCCAATATTAAATTGACAATGGAGGTTGAAAAAATGGGAAACTTCCTTTTCTGGATGTTTTGGTTTAAAAGAACAGTGATGGGACCTTAGGACATGGAGTGTATCGCAAGCCTACACATACCGATCTTTATCTTCATGCGACGAGCTGTCATCCGCCACACAAATGTATGGGGGTCTTGCGTACTCTAGTGAAAAGAGCGTACGCCATCTCTGATGCTGAACATCTGGGTGAAGAACTAGAGCACCTCAAAGTTGTCTTTAAGCAGAATGGGTACACTGCTCAACAAATTTGTCGTTCGTTTCAGTTTGGTCCAAAAGGTGAACCATTAGGGGCCAAGTCTATTGCCTTTTTGCCTTTCGTCGGAAATATTTCCTCGAAAATTTCCATAATTCTAAGAATATTTGACATTAATAGTGTTTTTACGCCCCCACCAAAGACTAGGGCGCTCCTTGGGTCAGTCAAAGATGATTTAGGACTGAGGAAACCCGGTGTTTATAGAATTCCATGTTACTGTGGTAAAACTTACATCGGCCAAACGATCCGCACAGTTCAGGATCGGTGTGTGGAACACCACCGTCATAATAGTTTACTTCAACCTGAAAAGTCAGCTGTTGCTGAACATTGACTGAATGAGGGACACAAGATGTTATATGATGAAACTAAGCAGATTGCTCCTGCTTCCCGCTACTGGGAATGTGTTCTTAAAGAATCCATAGATATCAGTATGGCCGATAATATTATTAATAGGGAAAAGCGCTTTCCTCTAAGTAAAACTTGGAACCCAATGTTATGTGATATTAAGCAACAACGGTCTTCATTTCGACCTGCTGTTTCTTTTGACTAGTCTTGTTTCGCCCCATCGTTTTGCCGATTTTCTCCACCGGCGCGCTACTAGATCTATTGCGCCTAGAGGGCCTCTACTTTGGTTTCGCGCACGCACGGTGAGTCGTCAGCGGTGTATAAAGGGGCCGCTGTCTCTGTTCTGCCTCAGTTTCCGACGAGTAAGTGTATCAGCGCACTCACCTGAAGATGGCAGCCAGTTGGTCTGCCGAAAGATCGTGTTTAGTTGACGACGGTATCCGGCTGCACACTCGAGATGAATATTATCAACATCTGTTGCATCAAGACCCAGACGCGATGATCTTCTTTGCCCATTACATCACAGGCGACAAACATTGGTGTGTCTGCGAGGTGAATTCTGTAGACTCGTGACTGGCATACATGTTTCCCATTAAGCATAAGATACCATGCAGACTGGCCGTAAGTGGCAACATTAGGAGCACCCACCGATGGCCAGACGACTCTCCAGCTGACGTTGGGGTGCTTCCCGTAACTCACATTTGGTGCTCTGTTCTTCTGAATAAAGCCATAGATTGCCTTAGTAGACAACAAACGTGCTGGTAGTATAGCACATCTGAGATGACTCAGTTTAAGGAAAGTAAAAGAATGGCGCCGGTACGTCTGAAAACAGGATAGGAGCCGAGAGAGAGCGTCGTGAATGGGCCTCCAGCAACAGGCTGGTGAGGCGTGTGGAGTTATGGTTCCACATCTCTATTTGAGAGCTGATGAAAAGGGTTGTCGCTCGAGCGTATCGTATCTTATCTTAAACAGCAAGCCGTGGCAAACACATTAGCCCAAAGCCGCTGACATATGAAATGTTTTATATGGAAGAACAGGGAATGTTTGTGCCATGTATACTAACGTACTGCGTTCACCATAGGTCAAGGGCCCGAATTCGATGATCGAGGAGCCCAGCATGTAACTGAATTAGTAGGTGCCGGCAGTTAACAGCGGTCGTACGCCGTATATCAATTGTCAAATCGAGTCCTAAGCATCGGATAGTTGTCCTATGGCACTGCTTCATCGCGTCGCGCATTGCCAGCCCAGCTGAGGCAGCAACAGCAGCGCGCCGAGCTCACTGCTACGTCAGCCGCCAACTGCAGGCCACGGTGAGCTGTCACAGATATTTCCTCGCGCTTCTTCGACAGTGGTGTAGCGCTCTGTTGCGGAACTACAATGAAATGGTTTGACATTACAGAGCCATAATGCTCTAATGATGAACTAACATGGAGACGGGTCACTCGCAAAGGGTCGGAAAATTATTAATTAACTGTCAGAGACTGAGGATTCTTTAATGATGTTGAAGCCGAACTAAAAGCTAAAACAGCCAGTGTTACGCTCCTTCACCGTATTAAGCTCAATGTAAACCAAATGTCATTGAATGAGGCCCACCTTGCGAGACAAATACATTTAATATTCACAGAATATATGACATCAACTGCGATTGGGCAAAGCTGAAAATGTGTACCCAGCCAGGATTCGAACCGGGTCTCCTGCTTTCTAGGCAGTTGCGCTGACCCCTACACCACTGGGGACACAGTGATCACCGCACCTGCAAGGACTACCTAAGCACGCCTCCCGTCAGATACAAATTCCCAGCTTCGCCCTGCCCACAGTACTCAAACTCGTAGTTATGAAACTAATTCCCGTAAGAGTAAGGGCTTCAAACTTGCCCACCCCTCCCCACTAACGGTAGGATCATTGCCCGTCACCGGCATATTATATATATTTGGCGTCTGTTCCGAAAGAACAGACGTCACTTCTGGTCCTGCAGTTGTTATTATTTAATATTCACAGAATATATGACATCAACAGCTGAAAATATGTACCCATCTGGGAATTTGTATCTGACGGGAGGCGTTCTTAGGTAGTCCTTGCAGGTGCGGTGATCACTGTGTCCCCAGTGGTGTAGGGGTCAGCGCAACTGCCTATAAAGCAGTAGACCCGGGTTCGAATCCCGGCTGGGTACACATTTTTAGCTTTGCCCAATCGCAGTTGATGTCATATATTCTGTGAATATTAAATAATAACAACTGCAGGACCAGAAGTGACGTCTGTTCTTTCGGAACATACGCCACATGTATATACAAATACATTCGCTTCAAGAAACAACACCAATTGAAACTGCAAGATATGACCTCGAGTATAATAACACATTACGTCACTCCAGGCGTGAGTGATAAATAGATACAGTTTGTCATGGCAGGGAGCGATCTTATAATGTATTTTGTAAATAATGAAATGCCGAGATCGCGGTATTTCGTCTTTATTTATGACAGACGACCGGTTTCGATGTACACAGACATCATCTTCTGGTCTCTGCACTAAGTAGTAACATTAATACATAAATGCATATTGTAGCCAGTTGGATTGTACTGGTGGGTTGTCACAGATTAAAATATTCCGTTTGGTTGTCAGATATGAAACTCGTATAGTCATATATAAATAAAGAACCACCATGTTGCACAGTTGTGAGTGACAACAAGCTATATGACTATACGAGTTTTATAACTGACAACCAAACGGCATATTTTAATCTGTGACAACCCACCAGTACAATCCAACTGGCTACAATATGTATTTATGTAATAATGTTACTATTTAGTACAGAGACCAGAAGATGATGTCTGTGTACATCAAAACCGGTCGTCTGTCATAAATAAAGACGAAATACCGAAATCTCAGCATTTCATTATTTACATGATACATATATATATATCATGAGAGAGGATAGCTGCAAACTACGAACAGAAATCGAAGAGCAGAAAGTGGACAATATTTCATTGAGGGGCTAAAACTAAAAGCTCAAGGAAGCAGCAACCAAAGAAAAGTAGAAATGAGCCACTATTTATGCAGCAGTATACAGCAGTAGGTCCAAACCAAAGGAGGCAATCAAAATTGAACAGGCGATTGCCAAACAAGCAACAACTTTGCTCATAAAACTCTTCTGGGTATTCGACTGAATCGTCAATATATCAAATGTTTCATCGACGTTTCGGCCACTATTGCAAGCGGCATTCTTCTGGGTGTTTACTGCTGGATGAGGGAAAGCTGGGGTCTTTAATATTAAATGTTGTCAGTTATGAATGGTAGTTTCAGCTCTCTTTTATTGGTCTTTGATTTATTTCTTCCTATTGGTGGAAAGGGAAGTACTGAATTGGTGTTTACATTAACGTTTGCCATGGTTGAAACTGGCGAATGAGGTTGCGGGTGGTAGCAATGAGGTAGCACTGATTCCTAGCGCCGGCTAGAGCGTGCTATCTGCTCTGTGTACGCGGCCGCTGTTGTCTCCGGGCGGGCCCCTATGGATTGCACTGTGCGCGGTGTCGTCGTGAAGCGCTGCTACTGCTGACAGCCAAGACGCCGGGAGTCTATACCCGTCTTCTATGTTCATATTTCCGGGTCGCTTGGCTATTTCTATTGCTTCCCTGATTTTCCTCTTCAAAGTGAGAGGTTGTTTTGCCAGTACAGTGACCTCCTGAAAACCTACCTATCTTAAGCATTGCCGCGGAAGCCTTCGTTTACAAGCAACAACTCTGTTTATGAAATCAACCAACAATCGACACCCCAAAGCTGTTTACAATCGCTTGCAAAATACACTATTTGAACTAAAGAATCCGAATATCAGGCTGAAAGTGGCTTAGAAGTTCGTGGTGCCCTCCATCAAATGTTCAAATGTTTGTTAAGCTCAAGGGACTTACCTGCGGGGTCATCAACCCCTATACTTACAAACTTCTTATGAACTACCTTACACTAAAGACGACACAAACATCCATGCCGAGGGGGGATTCGAACCCCCGACCGTAGCGGCCGTGCAGACTGTGACTGGCGTGCCGCAGACCGCTCGGTCACTGCGGCCGGCGGTGCCCTCCATCGACAGTGCTGGAATTCATTACAGTGTTGGCGCACCCTTAGTCTTGATGGCAGCTTTAACGCTCGCTGACATACGTGCAGACAGGTACTGGATGGTTTCTTGGAGAATGGCAGCTCATTTTTCACGGAGTGCTGCAGTGAGGAGAGGTATCGATGAAGGTCGGTGAAGCCTGGCACGAAGTCGGCAGTCTAAAGAATCCAAAATGTTTTATGAAAGATTCAAGTCAGGACTCTGTGCAGTCCGGTCAAGTACAGGAGTGTTGCTGTCGAGTAACCACTCCACCACAGGCCGTGCATTACGAAAAGGTGCTCAATCATGTTGAAAGATACAATCGCTATCCCTGGATTTCTATACAACAGTGGGAAGCAAAACGATACTTAAATCACCAATGTAGGCGTGTGCTGTGATATTGCCACGCAAAACAACAAGTGGTGCAAGCTCTCTCCATGAAAAACAAGACCATACAATAACCGCCGCCGAATTTCACTATTGACACTACCTACGCTGGCAGATAACTTTCAGCAAGCATTCGCCATACCAACACCCTGCCATGGGATCCCCACATTGTGAACCGTGATTCGTCACTGCACTTAACGTTTTTCCACTGTTCAGTCGTCCAACGTCTACGGTCCTTACACCGAGCGAGGTGTCGTTTGGCACTGATCTTAGTGATGTGTGGTTATGGGCAGCCGATCTACAATGAAATAAAAGTTTTCTCACCTCCCGTCTTAGTGTCATAGTACTTAGAGTGGGTAATGATGCAGTTTTGAATTCCTGTGTGATAGTCTGGATAGATTATTACACTGTACGACCCTCTTCAACTGTCGGCTGGCTCTGTCAGTCAACAGACGGGGTCGGACTGTACGATATCGTGCTGAACGTGTCCACTCACGTTTCCTCTTCAATATCACATCAGAAACAATGTACCTAGGAATGTTTCGGAGTCTGGAAATCTAGCGCAAAAATATCTGACACAAGTGATACCAAATCACCTGACCATGGTTAGAAGTCCGTGAGTTCCGCGGAACGCCCCATTCTACTCTCTCACGATGTCTAATGACTACTGAGGTGGCTGATATTGAGTACCTGGCAGTAGGTGGCAGTACAGTGCACCTAACATAAAAATGTGTGTTGTCGGTGTCCTGATTCATTTTATCACGAAGTGTATATTGACTCCAAAAAAGCCAAACTTAAAATCAGCCACATTCGAACCACCGCACGTGAACTCATAGTTGAAACTGTGTTGCAGGAGTGCTGTCAAAAACTCATGGAAAATGCCAACAAGATCCTAGCAATAAAGCGTGAAGGGTCGCGCAAGCGTAAACAACGTTTTGCTCCTAGCACGTACCTGATGATCTGCCAGAAAAAGATTTCCTTGACAGTTTTTATGACCAGAACACTAGTGAAGACGTCACGAAGGAAAACTATATACAGCGTGTCATGATCCGATTTAGTATGGGGCCATGAAGTAAAGGTTACAACAATCACGTAATCCAAGCCTGTCAAAAAAAGAATTGAATTTCAGTACTTCGCCATCAAAAACCACATATTCATAGAACGATGTTACACTCCTGGCCATTAAAATTGCTACACCACGAAGATGACGTGCTACAGACGCGAAATTTAAAACCGACAGTAAGAAGATGCTGTGATATGCAAGTGATTTGCTTTTCAGAGCATTCACACAAGATTGGCACCGTTGGTGACACCTACAACGTGCTGACATGGGAAAAGTTTCCAACCGATATCTCATACACAAACAGCAGTTGACATGCGTTGCCTGGTGAAACGTTGCTGTGATGCCTCCTGCGAGGAGGAAAAATGCGTACCATCACGTTTCCGACTTTGATAAAGGTCGGATTGTAACCTATCGCGATTGCGGTTTATCATATTGCGACATTGCTGCTCGCGTTGGTAGCGATCCAATGACTGTTAGCACAATATGGAATCGGTTGGTTCAGGAGGGCAATACGGAACGCCGTGCTGGATCCCAACGGCCTCGTATCACTGGCAGTCGAGATGACAGGCATATTTTCCGCATGGCTGTAAAGGATCGTGCAGCCACGTCTCGATCCCTGAGTCAACAGATGGGGAAGTTTGCTAGACAAGAACCATCTGCACGAACAGTTCGACGTGCGGTTACCCTTGACGCTGCATCACAGACAGGGATGACTACGATGTTGTACGCAACGACGAACCTGGGTTCATGAATGGTAATACGTCATATATGAATCCAGATTATGTTTACAGCATCATGATGGTCGCATCCGCGTTTGGCGACATCGCGGTGAACGCACATTGGAAGCGTGAATTCGTCATCGCCATACTGGCGTATCACCCGGCGTGACGGTATGGGGTGCCATTGGTTACACGTCTCGGTCACCTCTTGTTCGCATCGACGGCACTTTGAACAGTGGCCGTTACATTTCAGATGTGTTACGACACGTGGTTGTAACCTTCATTCGATCCCTGCGAAAACCTACATTTCAGCAGGATAGTGCACGACCGCATGTTGAAGGTCCTATACGAGCCTTTCTGGATACGGAAAAAGTTCGACTGCTGCCCTGGCCAGCACATTCTCCAGATCTCTCACCAATTGGAAACGTATGGTGAATGGTAGTCGAGCAACTGGCTCGTCACAATACGCCAATCATTACTCTTGATGAACTGTGGTATCGTGTTGAAGCTGCATGGGCATCTGTATCTGTACACGCCATCCAAGCTCTGTTTGACTTAATGCCCAGGCGTATCAAGGCCGTTATTACGGCCAGAGGTAGTTGTTCTGAGTACTGATTTATCAGGATCTATGCACCCAAATTGCGTGAAAATCTAATCACATGTCAGTTCTAGTATAATATATCTGTCCAATAAATACCCGTTTATCATCTGCATTTCTTCTTGGTGTTGAAATTTTAGTGGCCAGTAGTATATAAGTGTTGTGGTCTCGGCCAGACAACAAAAGAGTGCAGCGTTTTTACAATTACTTATGCAAACAGTGGGAAAACCGGTCAGGCCAAGGAAAGGCCACCTGCGTCCCGTACATGAAAAGAGGCAAACAGTGTAATAAAAAATAAGGAGGATAATGCCTCCACACAAGTTCTTCCACGATAGGCTCATTGAAAGCACAAACGTTTGCAAGAAGGAGGAAGGAAGCTTAGAGTTTAACGTCCCATCGACAGCTTGGTCATTAGAGACGGAGCTAACGCTCGGAGTTTTGGGTAAGGACGGGCCGGCCGCGGTGGCCGAGGGGACTGAGGCGCTTCAGTCACGGTCTGCACGGCTACTACGGTCGGGGGTTCGAATCCCCCCTCGGGCATGGATATTTGTGCCGTCCTTAGTTGTAGGTAGTTCATAAGTAGTTTGTAAGTTTAGGGACTGATGACCCCGTAGTTAAGTCCCTTAAGCTTGACAAACATTTGAACATTTTTGGTAAGGACGGGGAAGGAAATCGGCCGTGCCCTTTGAAAGGAACCATCCCGGCATTTGCCTGGAGTGAAATCACGGAAAACCTAAATCTGGATGGCCGAGGGAGGATTTTAACCACCGCCCTCCCGAACGCAGGCAAAAATATAACACAATGGACAAGTATAAATAGTATCTTTCTACAGTCTCACGATATCATCATATAGCCATAGCCTGGTGCAGGCAGACTACACTGCTTTATGACAACTACAATCCAGCAAATGACATCCCATCCTTTGTCAATACCTTCTGCGGAACAATGGAATTCACAGTTGTCAAAGAACTAAAAAACCAGCTAATCCAGTAGGCAATCTTCCCAAACGCTCTACAACTGATAACTGAGAAAATGAATTTCAACTTGCTACAGACAGACAGAAACACAAACAATCACAATAAATCCTCTCATTCTTCTCATACCTACACATGCCGTGATGGGATGGCCGACAGCACATAGGCGGCTCGCTGCAGAACGCGCCGTTGCTCTCCGTCGTAGATTCGAGGCATTCGATGGGCTTGGGTGTATTGTCCTTATATCAGTTTAAGTTAAAGTACTTTGTAAACCTAGGGACTGATAAACACAGTATATAAGTCTCATATATTTTGAAACACTTGAACGTACCTACACAACCGGCCGCGGTGGCCGAGCGTACTGCGGCGCTCCAGTCACGGTCTGCACGGCCACTACGGTCTGGGGTTCGAATCCCCATTCGGGCATGGATATTAGTGCCATCCTTAATATTAGCTACTTCATAAGTAGTTTGTAAGTTTATGGACTGATGACCCCGTAGTTAAGTCCCATAAGCTCTACAAACATTTGAACATTTGTACCTACACAATAAAGAAAGACACTACGAGAATATCAGAGACCCCTGAAACACCATAAGCTCGGCAGTGTCTCAACCAACAGGATAAAAATAATTCTAAGGCAACAACATATCAAAGCCTGTATCATTCATCTCTGATGGACGACTAAATAGCGCTGGAAAACAGACCACAGACACGCATAAGCACAAGCAGGAAGCCAAAAAACTTGATAACATAAAGTAAAATGTAACAAACATCCGCCTGATCCTAGCCACCAACGTCACGGTGGTAAGGCGGGGCAGAGGAGCACTTTGCTCAGGCTGTCGGGGGCTTTCCGGACCACCACAGTGGAGCAACTGGGTGAAGTGCAGGGAATTTCCTGAGCGATATAACAATAAATCGTCTGGTAGCCTAGTACTGGTAAAAGGTAAACCGACTAGACCTGGTGAATTTAGTAACTAGGACGGCTTTGTAAATACAAAACAGGTGAGACGCTGGAGAATTGACAGCTGGCAGCAGGAATGGGGCACAGTGATTCTTATTTGAGAGCATGGTAGTACCTTCAACAAATCGGACGCGCACAGCTATATCAGTCTTTTCTCGAAGCTGTTCACAGCCATATCAGTCTTTTCTCGAAGCTGTTCACGGCACTTTATATCCCCCTCCGCTGTATCTTCGTTCTGGATAAAGATAGAATCTTAAACTTTCAGTGAGCATGAGAACCTCCTTAACTAGCTACATTTCGAAATATTGGCAGCGGAAAGTTGCTGCTTATGTCACCCACTCATTAATCATCAAAATTAATGTTTGTAAATCTATCGGACCAAACTGCGTGGTTATCAGTCCATAGCTTACAAACTACTTAAACTAAGGTGAACTAACCTAAGGACAACACACACACCTATGCCCCAGGGGGGACTCGAACCTCCGACGGCGAGGAACCCCGCGCTCCGCAGCGATGCGCCTTAGACCGTTCGGCTACTTCACCGCGGCAATCATAAAAGTTCAAAGGCACCTCCAGCAAACATACAAACGTCAAATAATGGGAGGAAAAATTCAAAGAGCTGTTAATATCAGTCCCGTTTCCTGACGCATTTTTGCTTGAAGAAAGGATATCTGTTACTTGGCTATGTAATCAGAGTGTTGGTAATAGTATCACTGTAGAGAGTAGGATTCTCGTAGGAGAGATTGCAGGATTGATTCCTGATAGATTAGGTATCTGACAGATTTCGTTTTAACTTAGCCATCAACTTTCTACGATGTAAAGAGTCGTAAAAAATGACATAGACACCTTAAACTGTTGGTGCATGGATGGATTCTTCCTAGACACATAAGGTCAACTATATATAGTGTAAGTGTACGTTTTATCGACACTGCCCTACTAATCGTCACTTTATGATTAAATACGTTTATTAAATGTAAAACTTTGTGGAGTAGTCATCTACTGAATTTTCTTGAACCATCAGTACACAGAGTTCGTCCTAAGTCTGTACGAAGTGATTTTGTTGAAGATTTTTCATTATACTGTGTTTTGAAATGAATGCAGGTCATGTCACTGCCTTTGCTTAGTGTTGTAGCAAATTGGGTACATTGCTATTTAAAAAAATAAATCTTCTGTTGATATCCTTCTTGGTTGAGGATTTCTCACCTGCCTTTATTATTTAACCATATCTATTACGTTTCCTGTATTCTTGAGTGTCAAAGGAACTGTAAATTACATCTTCATGTTGTATTTACTGCTTGTATAACATCAAAAAGAAATCATTACATTAAAACTTAACAGTATTACATCATTTGTATATCGGAGAATGACCTGGAAGTAACTAACTACTTAAATACATTGCTTGAGTACATGACTGTTTGGTGTACTAGACTGAATTGCGTCTAAAATGCACGAATATTTATAGATAATAAAACATTCTTGAACGTTTCAGAAAAAAAAAATGTTACCATGTATTTACTGGATTTCATTATCTGCAAAGCATAAATAAATAAAAAACAAACAAGAAGTATGTTACAGTGTTCAGCATTTACCAGAAGTATTTACAATGTGTTTCCATACCAAACTAAAACAGAAAATAAATGTATATGCAAATTACGATTAGAGCAGTGACAGTTTGTTTTCATAACTGATATTTGATGATTTTATGACAGTAACAAAAATTGGAGGTGTACAGACCATGAGAAGGTTTTAAGTGTGTCATAAATAGTCACAGAAAATGTTTGTAAGAAAATCTGTAAAAAAATGTATACTTGAGTAATACTGTGTCTCCTTATTCTAACAAGGCTTTTAAGAGCAGAAGTAATTTAACAAAGTGATCCAGAAAGCAAAGTTGGCAGTATAACAAAGTGTTTATATAGTTAATGAAAGTATTCTGCAACTTTATTCATAAATGTACATCGGTAAGGCTTCTGTTACACATGGTATCTGGAAGTTCACTAAACCAAATGAACGTGTTCCTAAGGTTAAATTCATTACAATATCCCCCTCACACAATGTCAGACATTATATGGGAGTATATACAAGGAACTAAATACTTCAAATTACAGAACCAAGTAAGTCAATAACGTTATTTAAGAGTCTTTCAAAGTAACTAAAACATATAGCTTTGAAAAATCATTCAGTAAAAATTTTGTAAGTTTCAGACGTAAAAAATCAAAACCTTTCACTGTGGACAATTTAGGAATCAAAAATTTAACTTATACAGTAAACATCAATGAAATTTTCAATACAAACTCAAGAATAAAAGTTATTTCACATGACAAGAATCTGTTTACAAGGGTTAATTTTTTCTTTTTTATCTTATCGATTGTCTTCTCCATGGGTAGGTTTCTTGCATTGGTTACAATGTTTTTCATATAATCCATTTTGATTGGTGAAATCTGGACTATTAAGAACAATACATAGATTGTCACCATAAATGAATAGTTACTTATACAAGGATCCAGAGTAATACAGTTTACATACATGATACATTAAGTTACTGGTTTTGGAATTGCAAAAACATTTACAATTTAGAAATCATACTTCAAAAATGCTAATTTATGTTGTACATATCGTTCAGTTAGTAAATAAACTTGAAATTATTTATGAACAGTGGAAGCAATTAGAAGGACAACTATTATATTGCAAATTATGAAATACGAAAACTAACATTTTTGTACAAATAGCAGCAAATAGGTGGCTTTCTCATACATCAACAAACAGTATATATACAGTCTGTACACAAATTTTTGAAAGGAAAGTCAATGAGAGACAAGTGTTATATTTATTATATCTGCAAATAATGAAGTTTTACAAATATGACAGGGGTTTGTGTATCAAGCAATATATGCAAGGAATTTTAATAATACTTTCCTCACAATTTCGGTACTTGTGTGAACCACACACAAACACCTAAATATTATAAAAATATGCAACTTTTATTACTCATAAGACCTTCATATTTACAGATACCTGGGAGGGCATTTGCCAAAATAAAGATGGCTGTTGATCCCACAATAATTTTAAGTACAATAGCAAAATTAATAAATTGGTGACAATATGAACATTCATATTACCCAATCGTTATAACACTCTCAGTCTCTGCTAAATAGTGATTACCATGCTTATCTCTATATTGTATAACAACAATAAAATGTTCATAGTCAAAATTGTTGGTCACACATTATGTCAAATCAGCTATAAAATAAAGATGGCTGTTGAGCTCACAAAAATTAGCTTCAATTAAAAAAGAATGACAAGTATATCAATTTGTACAAGAAAATTATTTGACCCCACACTTTGTAGGAGGCTTATAGCAAGATGTATAGAACAACTTGGTTATATAAGTCAGAAATTAAATGGAAAGAAATTGTTTTTTTTAGTGGAAACATCTAAAGTGAATGTTACTCATATACCTATTGTTCCAAAATTTAGTGAAAAACAAATATTTCTTAACTGTGGTCTATAGTCTGACTGTATATCATATGGAATAATCAATAGATTTCGTGAAATATGAGAAGCACAATGTTACTCTAAAATTAACATTAAAGACAGCTAGCTTTAAATGTGTACTTAAATTTCTCAAAATAGTTTATTAATGGCACACAAATTTTGAAAAGTAAAAACAAGATACAGGTAACTTTATCAGCACAAGTAATAAAACAGTTTAAATTTTAGGCTTGTATTATTGACATTTGGATATATGTCATACTATATTTCATGCACCAAATAGCAGGATAAATAAAAATGTGAAGTAGAGTTTTGTCTACAGAATCATGTTACAGATAATCTAAAATTCTCATAAATTATTTCCTTAGGACACATATACACGTATAGTTTGGAGAGTATACACAGCAATATAGAAAATTGTTTGCAGTACAAGTAATAACATTTTTCAGATTTCAAGTTAATATGTTTGACATATTGATATGAATTTTACCAAAGCTTCAAAATCACAAACATAAATGTTAAAATGTTTTGTTAAAATACTTGATCTGAAGACTAATTTCTTGATTTTACATTACAGATTTATTTTACATAAAATTCATAACAATATCTGAACATTCTTGAGACTGCATTTCAAAATTAAGAGTAATTATTCCTTGATATGTCTGTCTGCATATTTTTATTTCCTATGTTTCCACCATTAATTATATGATTTATTCCTAGCTTATTTCTAATTGTTTCCAAAAGTTATCAAACTCTTCATTATCCCAGTTCTTACACCATAATGTTTTCAGAAATGCTTCAGTTTTGTTAGTCAAGTCAGCTGAGTTACAATCAATTGTACTTAATAAATTACAATACTGTTTTACATATTGAGTATTACCTTTTAGGCATAGTAAATACTGATCATCAAGATGTTGCCTACTTACAAGATTCTCAAAACAATGTTTAAATGTTATGGGACTTAACTGTGGGGTCATCAGTACCTAAACTTACAAACTACCTATGACCTACCTTATACTAAGGACGACACAAACATCTATGCCCGAGGAGGGATTCGATCCCCCGACGGCGGACGGTCGCTTACACCGCAATACAACAGTCCAGTACATGCGGCTAATCTGCCTCGGCCAAGATTCTCATTCTCAATGCAATGTTTTCTACACAATCCACTAAATACTTTATTACTGTTATCTATTTGTTCCCTACTCTCAACAGGATCACTTACAATGCACTGCATTTAAAGAAATCTCATTGAATCATTTATCATTACCGGCAATATAAACTTACCCATCCATAAAATTTACAATACTACGTGATTCACTAATAATCACATACAGTGCTTCTATCCAGTTACCGTTTCCTACATTCTCTAAATTCTCCCCCTCAACAACAGTACCTCTCATTTCATAATTAAAAGTATTATAACATTCAGGTTAAAAGCGGGCCACTGTACAAAATAATTCTGGTAGGAGATACCCAGATAAGAGTTTACTATTTCAAAAAATCTTAATTTTAGCAGTAAAAATTAGCAAAAAGTATTTGTGAACTACCGGCTACTCCCTGCTGCAAAACCTTGTTCCCTGGCGCAAATTGAGAACTGACTTGATTCAAATTCCTCTAATAACAGGAAGTTAACGATACAGTGGCCAATATACGTAGCAGATTACACGAAATTACACACAGTCATTAATAAACAAACCACCAGAATTAAAGTTATTTCATAAAGGTGGCTGGTGCAACGGAACTTAAAAATAAAAAATTGCATCTCATCTTGTTCTCAGCATTGGTGAAAAACAATATTTAATAAAAGGGGGGAAGTGCTCGAAAACATCAGTACACCATACCTAGGTAAAATATTCAATAAAGTGCAGCAAATTTTTAGAAAGACTAACACCACTTTTGCGTTTCAGAACAGACACACCCTTAAATACAAATTCGTCACACATACCAAAAAACCTTCAAAATTTCTTATCTTCGGAATCTATAAAATATCTTGTAATTCATGTAATAAGTATTATATAGGACAGACGGGGCGAAATTTCACTATAAGATACAAAGAACACACTAGAGAAAATGAAAAGAACCCTTCAACATTTTTTCAACATTTGCGGTCCGAAAATCACACAGCAGAAATTTTGCATACTGTACAAAAGGGATACGAGATGAATATTCATGAAGAAATGGAAGTATGCCTACATGCAATTAAGAACACAACTAATTTGCTAAACGATTATTATTATTATTATTATTATTATTATTATTATTATTCTACATCTTTACGAAATCAGTGAGCTTGAATAAACGTGCCTCCATTTTAAATATAGAGACGTTGAGCTGCGTACTCTAATCCCAGTTTGCTTATAGAGTGATCATGGAAACAGAAACACACCTTTTACAGAAGGCAAAAAGATGTATGAACTTGCCATACTTTCCCCAATAATACTACGAAAAAATCGCACTGACGTGTTTTACGGCCCACTTTAGATTTGTAGTTTTTTAAGTTTTTTCAAACTTTTTTGGACCAAAGTAATAACCTAAATACTAAAAAATTAATTAATAACAGTGTCTGAAACCCTTGTAGGAAAAAAAAATAGGCCATGGCGGGTTCCGAACCACTGACCTTCAACACCACAGTCCAACACATTGCCCACTACGCTAGAGATAACACTGGGCAATTGCGTTACTTAATCTCATACTATTGACGGCCGTTGTTAACTGATGCTAATATGGCATTTGTAGACACTAGATTATCATTTATCGTACGAAGAACGACGTCTGTTTGTTAATTCTTCAGTGCGCCATTGCTTTGAAATGACAACGTGATGTTACAATAAGAAAATCATCAAATACGCAAGGAATGTCACGTGACATCTCCGAACGGCTGGTTTTCGTTAATTCAATGGAAGGTGTCAAATCTCCGTTATTTTTGCAAATATGTCTTTTTATGAAAAAAACATAAAGGAGCTAAGTTGTAGAGAATTTTCTCCCCTACCAATTAAGTTATTCAATTTTCGTGTCAGATGAACGGTTCGTTTGCAATTACAATTATATTACAAACGGCTTTTTTTTTTTGGTATTACTACCGTATTTTTTGTCCGAAAAATTTGAAAAAAAGGGAGGTTCTGGTGTCTGGCGGACTACAATCATGTGTGTAAAATTTGGTGCTGATCGGTTTAACGGTTCGTCTTTAAAACAGGGAACACGTTACGGACAGACAGACAGACATCCCAAAATCGCCGTTATTTTTGCAAATATCTTTGAAACGCTACGAGAAATGAAAAAAACATAAGAGAGCAAAGTTGTAGAGAATTTTCTCCTCTACAAATTCGGCTATTCAATTTTCGTGTCAGATGAATAGTTAAGCCGTTATTTTCATTTCATTTTCGAGCTGTCAAAAGACGATCGCAAAGGCCCACTTTTAGTGTCACTACTGTAACCTAAAGTGGGCCAAATTCGTATATATGTTTGCGCGCGCGCGCGCGCGCGTGTGTGTGTGTGTGTGTGTGTGTGTGTGTGTGTGTGTGTGCGCGCATGAGTTATATGCTTATAGCTTTTCCACTGTTACAGTGGCACCTGGCTCTTCTGCTTCTCCTCCTCCTCCTCTCTGGTAAAAAGGCGCTGAATGCGCCGCAGTGAGAAAAGCGGTCGCGCTGCGGAGCTGGCAGGTACGGCGGAGATAATATTACAGAAGCTCGCGGCGCACAGCGGGGAGGCGCTGGAGGGGGCAGACCCCACCGTCCTCCCTCGCCCCACCGGAACCAGCAGTGGTATGCTGCCGGAGCCACCTTCGTCGGCCGGCAGCGGGCGGCCGCACATTGACAGCAGCTGGATGCTCTTTGCAGCCAAAGCGATGTCCTGCTATCTCCATCCCACTTGCGGGCAGCTGTCGGCCCATCTCTCGATTGCAGGCAACAGCTTACTTCACCTAGGAAAGCTGCGTCTTCTACAATTTTCACCGCTACCAAGGATCTCACACTGTGGCCACTACTGCCTTAAATTTCTTCTAACATTTATAGGGAACATGAATAGTGTATGTAATATTGCAGATCTACCACCAAGTAAAGATTTCGATGCTATGTCGTATGCTTTTTTTGGCCCACTTTAGGTTACGGTAGTATCACTAAAGGTGAGCCTTTGAGCTCGTCTTTTGACAACTTGAAATTTAAATGAAAATAACGGCTTAACCATTCATCTGACACGAAAATTGAATAACCGAATTTGTAGAGGAGAAAATTCTCTACAACTTTGCTCTCTTATGTTGTTTTTTTTTTTTTTTTTTTTTTTTTTTTTTTTTTTAATCTCGTATCGTTTCAGAGATATTTGCAAAAATAACGGCGATTTTGGGATGTCTGTCTGTCTATCCGTAACCCGTAACGTGTTCCCTGTTTTTAAGACAAACCGATCAGCACCAAATTTTAGAGACATAATTGTAGGCCGCCAGAGACCAGAACCTCCCTTTTTCAATTTTTTCGGACAAAAAATACGGTAGTAATATAAAACAAATCCGTTTGTAATATAATTGTAATTGCAAACGAACCGTTCATCTGACACGAAAATTGAATAGCCTAATTGGTAGAGGGGACAATTCTTTACAACTTCGCTCTATTATGTTTCTTTCATATCTTGCATCGTTGCATAGATATTTGCAAAAATAACGGCGATTTGACGATGTCTGTCTGGCTGTAACGTGTTCCCACTTTTTAGGTCGAACCGTTCAACCGATCGGCACCAAATTTTACAGACATATTTGTTGGCTACCAGAGACCAGAACGTCACTTTTTGAAATATTTCGGACAAGAAATACGTTAGTAATACCAAAAAAAGCCGTTTGTATTGTAATTTTAATTGCAAATAAACCGTTCATCTGACGCTAAAATTGAATAAACGACTTTGTAGAGGAGAAAATTCTCTACAACTTTGTCCGCTTATGTTTTTTTTCATGTCTCGTATCGTTTGAGGGATATTTGCAAAAATAACGGAGTTTTGACACCCTCCATTGAATAAACGAAAACCAGTCGTTCGCAGATGTCACGTGATATTCCTCGCCCCGAACTCCCTGTGGCATACACCATCTTGCGTTGCGTATTTGATGATTTTCTTTTTGTAACTTACACGTTGTCCTTTCAAAGCAATGGCGTACTAAAGAATTAACAAAAACACGTCGTTCTTCGAACGATAAATGATAATCTAGTGTCCACAAATGCCACATTAGCATCAGTTAACAACAGCTAATTTTGGTTTGAAGTGCTACAGTAATAATTAATACGTTAAGGGATCTTCAGAAGAACCTAAAATTATTATCAACAAACTGATCTGGAGGGTTCTGCACATCAAAGTATATTATGGAGTACGCTTGAAAATGATTAAAATTTTCCCCCCGGAAGTTACCTGTCTCTGTTGTTCCGTTCTTGCGATTTCTATGAGTTCCACTCCTAGCAGCTACGAACAGACAGTCTTGGTATGTAATAACTTCGTTTCGTTATATTTGATTTCCAAACTTGTAAACATGGTGATATAGAAGCAGAATTGAGTAATTTCCATAGCTGTAAGATGACTATTGCAGGTCTTTTCCTTAAATCGGAACGGTTCCCATACGATAATCTTCATCTTGACTAGTCTAATAATATCTACAGTTAGGCGTATTATATGTATACACGATTTTAAGGATCATACTATCAAGATATGAAAAACTATGGCGGATGTTGACTCGCAATGGATCAATTAAAGGACTTATCACCGATAACCATAATTGAGTAAGACTGGTCCTGTTGATCTGAAGATTCGAAGCTTGAGAAAATATCCCTCCTAATACTGCTGCGTACACTCATATTGTACATGACAGTATAATAAATTATAATACTCTTACAGGTAGTGTACATAGATTATCTAGACAAGCAGAACATGCGATCAATCATTTCAGCATGACCTTTCGTGCTGTGAACATCATTGTTGACGCTCAAGGATTTCTGGGTAAATTTAATCACTTTTTAAAGGAGTTGCGCGTGTATAGTTTTCACAAATGCATGAAGTGCCTTGGCAACGTAATATACAAATGTTGATTCGCCAAAACCATTTAGAAACGTGCATTGCTCGAAAACTCGTAGAACTACTCAATGGCTAACGAAATTTCACCATTTGAAAAGGTGGGAGCAGGTAGGCATTTAATTTCCCAAAATAACAAGAATACTTCGCTAATATTACTGCTACTGTATATGTTAAAGGTAAAGAGAAGATTTCATGGTTTATTTTTCTTCTCAACTGTTAGTACTACAGTCAAGTTAGGTACGACAGTACGGAAGAAATTGGCATTGTTGATTATAGCATTCTTGCAAAAATGGATGAAGGGTCGTGTACCAGCAGTTATGGGAAGAAAAAGCTGAAACATTCTATGGAATTTCAAAGAAATATTACGAAGTAAGATAAAATCGATGGAGATAACATATGAATTATAATGGCAAAGGAATTCCGGAAAAGGTATCAGGAGAATACTGTAAGCGTCAAAGCAGCTGTTTCAATGATATTCCAAAAGACAACAGAACTCAATCTTTAGCATATATTCTGAATATAGAATGCAAAAATGACCAGGACCTTTTCCCGCAAGGACTGATAATAGCTAGGGATGTAAAAGGACACCACCGAAGAAGTGAAAGGGGTATAGTCATGAAAAATCTTTTAGCTACTATGTCCTCGTTGAGGACAAATGACTTGAGGTATGACGAAAAGCTTTTCTAAGTATTTATGCAGTAACTGATGAGAGAGTTAAAAGATTTCGCAAACTGCTGTGTTGTGGGCTGACACCGAAAGATGGAAGAAGGTGCTGTCGAGGGGCGCTGTTGTTGCTCGCTGGTCGTGGGAACCGAACAAATGCCCGGTGTGTCCACTGATCGGCATGTGGCAGCGAAGACGCTTGTTACTGCTCGTAATAAGGCAGACACTCCAGAGTGGGAGGTCGATGCAGTGCGTGGCAGGCGGCGGCTTAAGACATTTCACGGGACCGATCGTGAGGCCACCCCAGTTCGTCTTGCGAACCGGTTAGAGACGATATCTGTTCAGGACAATATTCCTCAACCAGATCGTGTCGCTCATCCTGAGGTCACCACGCAGTCTACAAGTTCCGCGCATTCACAGAGGGTGTGTTTGATCGTAGTTGGGAGCTACAACATTAGTAGAGTAATTGAGACTCTTAAGGAGACGACTGCCATTGAGGGGAAGAAGGCCAATGTGGACTCCATATCCTTACCAGGCAGAGACATTCCAGATGTGGAACTGCAGGTGGAGTCTCACGATGGTACCAATGATGTTTGTCGCTATGGATCAGAAGAGATTCTCTCAGGTTTTGAGCGGCTATCTGAAGTGGTAGAGCCTTCTGGTCTTGCTTGCAAGATGAAAGCAGGGCACACCGTCTGCAGCACAGTTGACAGAACCGACTGAGGACTTCTGATACCGAGCCAAGTTGAGGGTCTGAAGGAGAGGCTCAGATGGTTCTGCGACCGCGTATGCTGCAGATACCTCGACTTGCGCCATCGGTTGGCGGGGTTCCGGGTTCCGCTGAATAGGTCAGGAGTCCACTACACGCAGGAAGCTCTGTGGCGTGGACTCGACAGTTTTTTAGGTTAGAGGGCCCTGGGAACACACAGAAAGGGTTACTGCGTCAAAAGGTACAGGTCAAATATAGGACGAACACAGGTCTAAAAGCTACTGGTCTAAAAGTTGTAAATTGTCATAGCTGTTTGGGGAAAGTAGCAAAGCTCCAAGCGCTAATAGACAGTACTAAATCTCAAATCACTGTAGGTATTGAAAGCCAGCTAAAGCCGGAGATACGTTCAGCAGAAACTTTTACAAAGGTACAAATAGCGTTCAGAAATGATAGATTGAATAAAACAGATAGTAGCTATTTATTGCTGTCACAGGCGGTTCATCCTGTAGCGAAATCAAAAAAGATTTCTCCTGTGAGTTGGTATGGGTAGATTCTATACCTTACAAACAGAACAAATTATTAATTGGTTCTTTTTATTGACTCCCTGAGTAAGACGATTCGATAGAAATGTTCAAAGAGAGCTTGTATCAAATTTCAAAAATGTACCAAAAAGCATTCCATCACCTTACTGGCAATGACTCTGCACCCCACTACCCACTCCTCCATGATGACTACCCCTTTTCTGAGAACATTAATAAGGATGAACACTTTTCCTCCTTCCTCTCTGACATCTTCTCCATCCTTGACAATCCCTTATTCGACTACTCTAACTTTCTTGCCGTCCATGAGAACTCCGACACCTCTGCTCCCCGCTCACCGCCGGCTTCCAGTATTTAGACGACACTCCTTCCTCCCCCAACATCATCTTGACACAATACACGAAATGCAACACAGTTCCCAGTCGACCACTTAACGTAAAGACACCTTTGGGCCTGCCTACTTTCCTTCCACACTGCTCTTGCTTACCTTTACAATGTTATCCTATACACATGCTTCTTCCCTGGGCTGTGGAAGACCACCCATATCCTCATGTTTCCCAAACGCAACAAACCCCTACCCCAGAACTCATCATACCGCCCCATCAGTCTCACCTCCATGTTCAGCAAAGTCTTGACAACCGTCCTCTCCCATTGCATACACCAGCATATCCGCCAACACCAACTCCTTCCCACTTCCCAATTTGGCTTCCGACCTTCCTCCTCAGCCGATGACCAGCTCCTTCGTCTCACCCATTTCCTCTCAGTCCAGTTTTACACGCCTAAGCTGTCTTTGTGTCCCTTGTTAATGAAAAGGCCTATGACCGTGTATGGCATTTCAGTCTCCTTTTCAAACTGCAGACCTATGCCATTCCCTTGAATTATGCCCAGCTAATTCCTTCCTTCCTCACCTGTTGCCACTCCAATGTCACTGTCTGCAGCTCTAAGTCCCGTCTGTTTCACCCCCTCCCCCATGGGGTGCTGCAATGCTTTGTCCTATCACCTCTCCTTTATCTCATCTACTCCGCCAACATATCCCAACCCAATCCTCCCGTCCACCTCCTAACATATGCTGACGCCACTGCCTTCCTTGCCTTCGCCCGCTTCTTTGCTCACTCACAGCACTTGCTCCAGTCTCACCTTACAGAGATCTCCAAACGGTGTAACCGGTGGCTCCTTTCGGCCAATGCAGATAAATCCCAGACTGTCATCATAGGTCAAACCACCTCCTCCTTCTGCCTCCATCGTTTCTACCTCACCCATCATTATCTTCCAATCTAACACACCACCACCCTCAAATTCCTCGGCTTGACCATCGATAGATCCCTTCCCTGCACTCCCCACCTCCACACAGTCTGTCAAAAAGCCCTGTCCTGCCTTAACCTGTTGAAACTCTTCTCCAGCTGAAAGTGGGGACACAGCACTTCCACCACCCTCTACACGTACCGTTCCATCATGCGTCCCATTCCTATGCAGCTTCCATCCTACCTGGGTTTCCGCTCCCCCCCCCCCTATGTATTACAAAACCCTCCAACTCCTAGAAAGCCTCACCCTCCGCCTCACTTACTGTATTCACCTCCTTACCCCACGCTGCTCCTTTACGACCTTATCCTATTTCCTCACATCCTGCAGTTTTTAGAAATATCCAGATTCTTTACATCACCCTCAAAATAAATTCCCAGAAGCCACTGATCTACCGCATCCTCACCAATGCGGGGTCTCTGCCAAGCATTCACCATTGCATCACTCCTTCCCTTTACCTTCACACTCTGTACATCTTCTCCCAATGTAACCCTTCGCCACCTCCCCCTCCCAGATGACGCCCCCCGTTCCGATAACTACCCGTTCTATCTGCCCTAACCCTTCCCACTACCCTTCCCAATAGATCTAACGCCCTCGTTTCCCCACTCCCTACGTTTCCTTCCCCCTGCTTGGCTTACCACGCGTTTCCTCCCATCAGAGTCGTTACGCACCTCCTTCTTTCCGTCTCCATTCTCACCGTGCCTCTCATCCCCCTCGTTTCCTCTCTCCTGCGAGGCCTTCAGTGTAACTATTTTAACTGCTGATACGTCCGTCAAGTGTTTGTGCAGTGCATTGCGTACACGCAGTGTCTTTCAATCAGTTGCCATCACGCCAACCAAATCAGAGACACCGATGTGTTTAATCAGTGTCTCCGTCATCGTCCAATGTATTGCGTGTCGTCAGTGTGCTTTTAGCCACCGTGGCCTCATTTTAATTACAACATCTACTTTATCATCTATAATTATTTTAAAAATCTTCAGCTTTTCACCTTGGTTACTTTAAAATTCGCTTGTTTTAACTACGTAATAATTTTAATCTTCTTCATGTCCATTTCCATTTTGTTTCAGCTGAAGAGCTGCATATGAAGCTTCTGACAGCCTGCCAAATGTATTGTTTGGTTTCAAAATAGCAATAATGAAAATACAGAAATGTATTCCATTGCTACACTTTTTCCTACGCGACGGGGCTTGATACTACTCTTCCAGTTGCATGATAACCTGTTTCACACTATGTATAACACATTTCATTTTATGACGTTGCTTCCCTACAATTCTTATTTTAAATAAGACTTTTATTATTGTTTCACATTTTATGTAGGCGATTTACTTCAGTTAATATTATTTCTGACTTAGTAATTGTATATCCTCATGTATTTCATCACGAACTATTCATTAAGTTTTTTATTCGTTTACTATTCATTGTAGCCAATGAATGGCAGCCTACTTTGGCTTACGTCTAACGCAGGTGCATATGGCTTTTTAATCTGTAATTGAACTTATGTTGAATTGTACACCTCACTGGATTTGAATCAGTGATTCTGTTGTTGGTAATTTTCTTGCGTGACGGGGCTTGTTCGCACTATAAAAATTTCAAGTATGACCTGTTTCACATTATGTATGTAACATTCCATGTTCTCACACCTTCCCTACAGTTTTTAGTTAAACTTATATTTTGAATAACATTTTTTTTGTATTCAACTTATTTTGCTCATATTGTTTCTGACTGTGTAATTGTTTATCTTTAAGTATTCTGTCATGAGCTGTTCGTTAGATTTCTGACACTTTGTACAATGTTTGTATTATGGCCAATGAAGAGCTCTTTATTTATTTATTTTTGGTGATTGACTTGCGCAGGCGCATATTGCCTGTAAATCTATGGTTGTAATACGTTGGATTGTATACCTTAACAAACGTATTCATAAGCTTTTGTTATTATGTTTTGAATTCCATTCTATTCTATTTCTGGTGTTTAAATTTTTATTTTATATTACTATTCCAGTATCATCCTTGTTATATAAGTATACTTACTTTTGTTGTACCTATGTCACCCTCATATATCGTTTTTTAACATTTTGTTAATATTCTTAGACATTTTCATCTACAACCACGCTAGCACCACCTATCAGCCTTGTTCACTTACAATCAGCTTTACTCGCCAAACCCAATTTGGCAACAGCCACCAGTAACAATACATCTGGCTGTAAGTATGCATTTATCAATCAGAACTTACATTTCATTGCTCATTTTGTTAAGCCTTATTCCAGTACTTTGTGTTAGTACGATCATGTTTGTCTTGACTCTTTTTGTTATCTCTAATTCTACCTCACTTTGATCTTACATGTACTTATATTTTGTTTATAAAATCTTTGCCGCGGCGGAGTGGCCACGCGCATTCAGGCGCCATGCTCCGATGTGCGAGGCAGTTCCCCGTCGGTGTTTCGGACACCCCTCGGGCATGGATGTTTGTGTCATCTTTAGTATAACGTAGTTCATAAGTAGTTTGTAAGTTTAGGGACTGATGACCCCACAGTTAAGTCCTTTAAGCTTAACAAACATTTGATACAAAATCTTTCTACAGTTTACCCGAAACGCGTCATACAAAATTAAGAATTTTGCGGCCGAGACATTGCTACATATTTAATAAGTGCCAATACTGTTGATCGCCTGCCTCAATTATCTGAAATTTGTGATTGCTTTCTGACATAACATTGTTTGAACATGTGAAAAATTCAAGCAAAGAGATTCCTACCATTGTAAATAACTGTAGCAGTACTGCACAAACGCTATTAAGCCGCTTAATTTACAAGTCGTCATGAGGTTGAAAAATGGATTCAATGTTTCGCGTTCATGTCGGCCCATCAACAGTAATCAAAAGCCCCTGTGACACTGTTGACGTCTGTTTAAGGGACACATGAAACTGTAACAACAAAGTAATTTTCCCATCTACAGATGACTTGTTAATTAAGTGACTTTCACGGAAGTCTGCCACTTTCATGTGTAACTTCTGCCATAGTTGCTCAACGTCACGAAACGTAGGTTTACTATTAAATATGCTGCTACTGCATAATCCACCGACCGCGACCCATCCCCCGCCCCCCATCTCCAACAAGATTTTGTGCCCCCCAGGAGATCGAGACACACAGGATGAAAAACACTGTATAAAGGAAAAGGTGCACCGCAACTGTAAGACAGCCGCTGTGGAGTGGCCGAGCCTTCTAAGGCGCCTCGGTGGGGAGCGTGCGGTTGCTCGTCGTCGGGGTTCAAATCCAGCTGGGCGCCATGGCTCAGCGCCCCCGGCCAGAGGTCTGAACACCCTCTGTAATAAACAAAGAAAAAAAAAAAAAGGTGAGCCAACAGCACATCGAAAAAATACGAACAAACACAGCCACCTACCGCTAGGAACAGAACTACGCATAGAAAAAAAAGTCATCCATCGGGCATGTGTTTTTGTGTTGTCCTTAGCGTAAGTTACTTTAAGTTAGTTGATGATCAATGTAGTTAAGTCCCTTACATTTACAAACATTTGATTGTAGGCATGTTCAAATGTTTGTAAATGTATCGGACCAAACTGCGTGGTCATCAGACCGTAGCTTACAAACTAACCTAAGGACAACACACACACCCATGCCCCTGGGAGGACTCGAACCTCCACGGCGAGCAACCGCGCGCTCCGCAGCGAGACGCTTTAGACCGCTCGGCTACTCCACCGCGGCTTGTAGGCATGAGATGGTGGAGTGAGGTAAGCACTTATTTAGTGGCGAGATGAAAGGGAACAGTACTCTAGTAGTCCAGGAGTATTTATGTTTCCCATAAACTCTTCTTCTCTTTTTGAATTAAATCTAATTGTGTTCCTTCTACAAACCAAATAAATATTCCTTGTGGTTCTTCCACAATCTACCGAACTATTTGTCGAGGCGAAACTATGTGAAGTAAGGAAATGTGATGTTAATTTCAATATACACAACAGATCGTACGGAAAAATCCAGGAATGCCTTTTCAACTTGTTCCAAGCCCGTACGTTTTAAGAAAACTAACGCGCAGTTACGGTGAGAGAAATTTTGCGTCGCAAGTAAAGTCTGCCGAAGAAGCCAGTTCTCCCGCGATTGTTAGGCGCGCGAGTGATTTAGTGCAGTGAATCGATCAAGCAGAGGGTAACGAAACGTCTAAACAGAATTCTGGCGTGTGTCGTCGCTGAGAAAACATTGTTATGATGGCTGTAAGCGGCGCTCATTTGTCAGCCGGCTGTTTGTCCCACTCAGGCGCTCCTCGGCCACAGGCGGATAACAGCATCTGCCGCAGTCGCCAGCTGCTCTTGTGTGCCTCTTCACCACGCATTTCATCCCCAGATAAATTAGCCTTCCTGCAAACCCACGACAGGCACGCAGCACTACGAGTATGTATTGTTTTACATTTTTCATGTGGAACTATTACATTATATGAATGAATTATAAAAGGAGCCTAAACACTTTCACGAAGTCTCAGAGATATCATCTTCTACCCCAGAGATGAGCACAAATCGGCTCAATGAGCAGCGCTCCGGCTCAGGCCGGAAAAGAGCAGCGTTCGCGCTCGGCCGGTAGTTATCCTAGTTGCCGCTAGAGGTCTGCATGCTTTCTGGCGCACATAGTTCCGTGAGAGTCCGGTATTAAGCAAAACACTGTGATTACGTTATCTCGTAAGTAGGTACAGCATTATAATACATACCTCTACTTCCTCGCGTAGATTATTAAGAAGTCGCATTTCACCTTCTACACATCCATACTGGTTGAAGTGATGTGTTCTATAGTGGCGTTCTAAATTGTACTTTTTTATGCCTAGTATTTTACCACATACCAAACATTTTGCTCCTCCTTCGCTTTCAGTGAACAACTAATCACACTCCCAACTAGAGTTGAACTGGAAAATAGAAGGCCGCTTTACTGCACCGATTTGGCTAGCCATTTCAACTGCACAGCATACTGTACCATAACGTAATATCGTAGATTATAACGAAAACCCTTGAAGTACAAAATTCGAACTAACAGATGGCACTGTTAGCGGTGTCTTCTGAAACAAAACAAAAAATCGCTCTTATCTTTATAAGATATTTGCCGACTCGTCTGCACGCGCTGGACGTTTAAGAGAAGAGTTTCCAGTATTATGTTTATAAGTTACTTATAAACATAATAGCATTTTTTCAGGAGATACCCCAAGCAGTGGAATCTGTGCAATCGAGTTGGATACTAAAGATTTTGCACTATTATCTTTATAAGTTATTTTATAACGCACTCAGCCAGGTGAATTTCTGCGGCTGCGTTAGCACGTTGGCTGCGCATGGCGCCATCTAGTGTTTTCAGCAGGAACTACGTGATGGACGCCAGCTGCTCGCGGCTCTGCTCACGATCAGGCAGGCGACTCCGAGAGCGCGGCTCGCTCATTGCCCACCCCTGCTCTACCCACTGAGTATGCAGGTAAGTCAAATACTGAATTTCAGACAGTACTTAAGAAGGAAACAGAAATCATTTAATTTTATTTTTTTTAATCTCATGATCAATGTTTTCATGCCACTTCTCCAGCTCGAAGTACAATAATATCCGCAAGTCAAGCACAACCACATACCAGTTTATTTCCCACCATCTCGTTGTAAAACATCGGATAGTCGATAAAGAATTTGCTCATCTTCTACGAAATATTCTCAACGTAAGAACAACTTTTCTTAATAGATTCGTAGAAGCCTAGAAACTATCAGTGGCAGCTGGTGCTTCAGATGCTTGGGGTGTCACTTCTTTGAGTGCCGTATCTTGATGAGTTTGGCGCCGCCCTTCCCCCCTCACCACGCCCACGTACTCTACGCGTCGCTGTTTCGGCGTCCCCCTTCAGATATGCTTCTTTATTTCACAAGTTTGTTCCAAGCTTCAACCTGCGTAATTTGTTTCTAACAGATACTGATACTAAACTTTGCTGATTTTTCTTTGATAATAAACACCAAGAATATATGAATATGCTCATGAACACTAAAACACAATTGATTACACTGTTAAGTAACTCTAAGAAAATGAATCTGTTACGATGAAGAGACAAGCTACATTCGGGTCACGTGGTACTGTTAGCAGCACCCCCTCCTAATGTTATGCATGCTTAAAGCCTGCTCTGCCCCACCTCATTTCAAAGAGTTAAATAATTGTTACAACGAAGAGTATAAATGTCATTTACCCTCAAAATCGCCTCACATTTGCTAAAACGTCCAAAGATATGTGGCAAATAACAATACAAAAGTCATTGTTGTTCCCGTATCTTCGGATCTTCTGAAGGGTTTTACAGTTGATGCGTCTTTAATTTACAGTTATAAAATATTTTACCAAATATAACGTGTTTTTGATGAATCTTCAATGCGCCAAAAACAAATATGAAGGGCGTATTTGCCAATGCGCAAGGCTAGGTGCGCAGTAGCTCTATTTTCTTAGCCTCGAGATCATTGGTGAGTAACCGCCAGAGCTCAAGTAGCCAGGAGCTGGCGTTTCTACCAGCTCCAACGCCAATGTTAAAAGTGACGTTTTCCCTAGCCCCTCCCTGCCGCGGGAGTGACCAATGCTGCTTCCAAAGGGTTCAGTAGAGAATTCGAACCTTAGCCGCACATGCTTATTGAAACGCTGTTGCCACTGACTCCTATATTAAGCGGCCGCGCTACGACTTGTGTACTTGCTGTCTCCGCGAAGTAAAACGTTTCTCATGCGATAAAAATACTTTGAATGTGCAAATGAATAGATGTAATAGAAGAACGAAACGAAGAATGATAGTATAAAAACACTTTTTATTTCATTTATTTACATTTGTTCACGTCGAGCTTTTTTCCAGTTGTTCACTGAACCATGGAACACATAGGACGTGCCGCCATTGGAAACTATATAATTTTAGAGCTTAGTCAGATATTTTTTTGGAACATTATGTCAAATCATTTTCCATCTATTTAGTATGGATAACATTTGTTCCGCCGGCCGCGGTGGCCAAGCGGTCTGCGGCGCGCCAGTCACGGTCTGCACAGCCACTACGGTCGGGGGTTCGGATCCCCCCTCGGTCATGGATATTTGTGCCGTCCTTAGTATTAGCTAGTTCGTAAATAGTTTGTAAGTTTAGGGACTGATGACCCCGTAGTTGGGTCGCATAAGCTCTACAAACATTTTGAACATTTGTTCCGTAATGACGTTAATTTCCGTCCTTAGCTTTAAAGTTACATTTAACTTACATTACCTGCAAACTATAATTAAAATATGCACTTATTTTCTTTATACACTCTATCTTTTGAATTACCATATTTGGGAACAATTCCGGCCTTTTTAATGTACAGGTGTCACTAGAGGAAGATTTTTGGAAGACTAATTAACCGAGACCAAGAGCTAGGTAAATCTGAGTTTTCTGGCATAGCGAAAATTGTGAAGTGATATTATAAAAACTAAAACCAGCAATCACTTCCGATTTCGGACGTTGTTCAACAGTTCCACTCTCAGGATTGCTGCTGATGTGGACATAATTCTTCCTATACTTCTAACAACGATAACATTACAGAATGTGCCCTGATAAAGAGACTTTACGGCAAACAATGTTCCTACTTACCATTCGTGAATGGAACAGTAAAAATATAAACGTAGCTACGAATCTAAATCGACGACCAGAACTTAACACAGTGCTAGATGTTCAAATGTTTGTAAAGCTTATGGGACTTAACTGCGGGGTCATCAGTCCCTAAACTTACAAACTACTTATGAACTAGCTTATACTAAAGACGGCACAAACATCCATGCCCCAGGGGAGGGATTCGAACCCCTCGACGGGGAACAGCCTCGCGCATCGTAGCATAGCGCCTCAATGCGCTCGGCCGCTCCTCCGCGGCCAGTGCTGGAGCTTAGAGAGTACGCATGATTGTAGATATACTAGATACTGTTAGTTATTAGCCGTGTCGTCTGACTTGAGGCCAGGGTAGTACATCATGTAGGGGATTCAGTATTTTCAACAAATACATTGAAGTTCACGGTTTCAACAGGTGTAATGTTGTTCCCTTTGGTCCTTGTGCCACTGTGTTTTATGTAACATAAAAACAGCAAGCGTCATATTTATAGTTATATGTTATCTCTTTTATTGTCCATTATATTCTTTGTGAAGCTGAAAGAGGACTGATATGTGATATACCTCTGTATTCGAAATTCCACGAAACAAGAATACTTGTATAAGAGATAATTTAGTCACTCCAAAATACTTGGTTTAATTCTGACTGTTGAGATCCATCTATACTCCAGTTTCACATAAAGTGCATTTAATAAAACCTCCCTGATGGTTCTTCTGAAGTTTGAAATATATGACACAATGTATAGTCATCAATGGCATCCAGTTTCGCTCTGTCAGCGCATAGCTTTGATTTCTCTGAAAACATTTATTTTTATCTGCCTGTGTTCCCTTGGATGGGCGGAAAACTTTATTCATTGTATTCGCATATTGTGTTGCGTCGACAGCTGAACGACAACATGTATGTCATTCCGTACTTCCTTTCAGCCGTTCTGCTCTTGTGGTTTTTATGTGTTTGCCGACGCTTGGCTATTCGATGCGTGACTTACTTGATTACATAACTGCTGTTTCTGGACCAGAAACTAAACTCTTGTTTTAGCAGCAAACAGCAGCTTGTGAAATGAAACAATGTGTAGAATTTTTCTGCTTCCATCGGAATGACGTCATACGTACACTCAGGTTCTTTACATAGAATTGCATTCTAGTTTGAGGCACAGTGATTTGTTTCAAAGCCCAACTCACACAGATCATACAAATGATCTATCTCAACCGAATGGGTTGTTACTAACTTCGAAAACGTCGTAAATTATTGTAACAAGTTTTCTTATGGCTATGACAGCACTTCTGCAACGTCGCAGACATGAAGAGTAAGACACAGATTTTTCGCCAAACCAACCAGTGACATACACTTGAACACTCAAAAGAACTGAAATTCGATGTAAATAGCAGCAAATATTGATTTGTCCTGTCGCTTAAGGAACATAAGCAAAATAAACTGAGTGTAATATGAAGACAAAAGTATATATTCGAAAACAAATGGTTAATGACAATTGAGCGTGAATGCAATATCCTGACAGGCTTTCTGTGGCTGGTGTGCATTTTTCACGAATTTAATGAGGATTGACCAGCTCAATTCGCTCATTTGTTCCATTAATAATTTCTATGACGTTTCTGCACAATCAACGAAGAGATTGGATATCTAGTATGATTCTCATTACAGCTAGCAGCGCTCTCTACATAGCACCTCTTCGAATTAGGAGATGCTGTTGATAGACTGGTAGTGACGTTCTTCTTTTGCAGATAATGTTACCGCATATAACATACGAGAGTTGGAAATTAAATAGTAGCAACTTTTTCTTTACAACCTACACAACAGAGTTACATGTTTGCACCTGCTACTGTCCTTCAAAGTAGTCATCAGAGTTGTGTGAAACCCGTTGATAGCGATGTGGAAGGCGTAGTATCCCGTTGGCAGAGCTTGTTCTGTTGGTGCGAATGGAGCGGTCTGCTGCCTGTCGAATCTGTGGAACAATTCTGAAGCGAATGCTACGAAGTGGTTCCTTCATCTT
Organism: Locusta migratoria; assembly: GCA_026315105.1. NCBI lineage: Eukaryota > Metazoa > Arthropoda > Insecta > Orthoptera > Acrididae > Locusta > Locusta migratoria. The sequence goes on along the minus strand of CM048755.1, from coordinate 165,827,655 downwards.
TGTAATCAAATCAAAGTCAAAAGAACGTATGTCCGGGGAGTACGGTGGTTGGAACAGTACGTACCAGTCCCTTGGACAGAACAGAGTGGCCACAGCTTGAGCTGTATCGGCCCACACACTGTTGTGCAAAATGATAAGTGGGTTGCGCAGAAAGCGTTGCCGCTTCGTTTGCAAAGCTGGCCGCCGGTAACTTTCCAAAAACGAACAGTAATACTGTACATTGACAGTCTGAATGGAGGAACATAATACATTACGATAACACAATCATAGTCGTATACGACAATCACTATAACTTTCAATATACTGGGGCTCTGACGCACTTTTGACTCTCGCGGTGACCCATAATGAGTCAACTCGTTGGATTGACGTTCCACTTTTGGCTCGTACGATGTGGCCCATGTCACATCCAGTGATACCATAGGTTAAACCGCTCGGTGACAAGTGACTATGTTTCCCTCGATTGTGGGATTTACCTTTCACGACATATTTCGCGGCACTTAGAAGGGCAGCAGGTAGACTGAATGACTACTGCATGTTGTTCCTTCAGGAGAAGAGCCGTTGAGATGCGGTGTGTGGACACCCATAGCGAATACTCGAAGGCTACCAATTCATTCACGGTCGCCCTACGAGTAAAGCAAGTACTATTAAAACTATACAGTAGGCTACGGAACAACATGAGAAAGGAAAACGAATATGGTAATATAAATAATCGATTCTATATAGTAGGTGAAAGAGTACTTTCCCTGTAGATGTAGTTACGACGGTGGTATTTGAAATATAATTGGTAAGAAGCGCCCTACGCTATCACAGCGAGCAGATTGTTCATTGGCAGAACTTGAAAAGTTCTATAGAAATTAGATTAAAAATGGCGAAGCTTGTAAAATATACCGGGTGATCAAAAAGTCAGTATAAATTTGAAAACTTAATAATTCACGGAACAATGTAGATAGAGAAGTAAAAATTGACACACATGCTTGGAATGACATGGGGTTTTATTAGAAAAAAAAACATATTGCGTCGTTTGATGATGATCGTGCGCTCAGCCGCCACTTTCGTCATGCTTGGCCTCCCAGGTTCCCAGACCACAGTCCGTGCGATTATTGGCTTTGGGGTTATCTGGAGTCGCAAGTGTATCGTGATAGACTGACATCTCTAGGGATTCTGAAAGACAACATCCGACGCCAATGCCTCACCATAACTCCGGACATGCTTTACAGTGCTGTTCACAACATTATTGCTCGACTACAGCTATTGTTGAGGAATAATGGTGAACATATTGAGCATTTCCTGTAAAGAACATCATATTTGCTTTGTCTTGATTTGTTATCCTCATTATCGCTTTTCTGAACAGATGAAGCGCCCTCTGTCGGACATTTTTTGAACTTTTTTTTGGTTCAAATAAAAGCCCATGTCATTCCAAGCATGTGTGTCAATTTTTACCTCTCTGTCTACATTATTCCGTGATTTACTAAGTTTTAAAATTTATACTGACTTTTTGATCACCCAGTACATGGTGATTTTTTTCCATTGTGTACAATCTCTAGGTACTGAATCAGTTAGAGTTTACTTGAGTTCCTTCTAGAGGGCGGTACTGTTCCTCATACGTCATGCACTAGCAGCCGTTCCTAGCATAGTATTTGGTAATCTTGTATCTGATATACTTCTCTTACTGACGCACCAGGTAGTGGATGTGATGCGGCGTTGTATATGATGGTTCAGTATACGAATCAAAAGCTTTCCGAAGTGGTGAAAGGCAAATGGCAATAGGTTGTGGGAGAATGTTTGTATCGGGAGACCCATAACGCCGACGACAACGACAGCATTCCATCCTGGAAATAGTATTACGCTATTTTTACGAGACAGTGTCATGACGTGATACTCCAATTATGACTTTTATCATGTCCATCGATTGTAGTGACACTAATTCCACATCAGGAGTATTTTACCAGTGATTTATTAACCAGAAACACATGATTCCTGAATTTGTGTTATCTATCTTATTAACATATGAGGCCAACTTTACGCCAAGTGGCATCTTTATATGTTATAACGGTCGTCTGTGGAATAGTATACAGATTCCACATGGTATGGTAACTACAAATCATGAGCATCGGTGATGCAGGAACGTGTGGGCTTATATAATTGGCGACCGTATTTTGGGACCGCTTCATTCGACACCGCTTAACAGGCTGGAAACATCGACTTAATTGCGGGTGACTTTGCAACCCCATCTGGAAGAAATGTCATTTTCGATTCGATGGTTATGTGGTTCTCTAGCCCACTTTGCCGTTAATGTCTAGATGTATCTCAAATGTGTCATCCACGGTCGATGGATTGGAAGAGAATGTACAGTTGCATGGCCTACGTGCTCAGTGGATCGCAACTTGTGTGATTTCTGGTCACAAGGCCGTGTATGCAGAGCTAATTCTTAATGTGGAGACAACGGAGAAGCGTGTACATGACACTGTTTGAATATAGCCTCCAAATTTGAACATATGAGACAAAGCATGCTATAGTGCATACACGCTTCCGTTGAAGCACATAGAAACCATTTTCAACACATACTGTAATTGTGGCTGTGTGATACAGTGAGTATTAGACCACTGTCCGTGCAACAAAGTTTGATTGAATAAATGGTCTCCAGCATGGAATACATGTACTTCAGGACATAAGTTCATTAGATCCTCTCCTGGATTAATCCCTAGAGTTTGTACATAATGGAAAAATGACCCTGTATACTAGTAATAACTTCGTGTGGCTCAGTAGCCTACCAGTCTTTCAACTAGACATCATTCCGGTGACTTGCATCTCCTTAACCTACACCACTTACCAAACCATGGTAAGACGGCTTACAGTTTGACGTGTAATTAGAAAAGTGACACATGTGATGTCTCTTCACACGGGGACAGGTGAAGGCTATGTTGAAGCATTGCCTGAAAAATGTTTAGTCGGACCGGCATTTAATCCTGTGATCTCTCTTCCTCCAGTCAACAACATTACTGCTGTAAGGAGTCAAGAAATACTGACTTCCTTACATGTCTTTTCATGCACTTAAACATCATCCACGTATTTATCTCAGCAATTTGATGCCCCGAACATAATATTCGTGACATTAGTTAGAGATAGTATTCACTGCACTTGGTGAAATCACTGTATTTAATATGCTGCAAATATTAAGAGCTGGTGCTAGACAGACATTTTCAACTGTTTGGCATTGCACAGAAGCCGTGTTTTGAGAGAGGAGCTATTTTTCTGCCTAGTGGGAAAGACCGGATGACCCACTCAATGGGAGGTCAACTGAGTGTGAGCTTTTTAGTAGACAATAGGAAATTTACAAATGCTCATATCATTTCTATGGCATGTCGACTCGCCCTTGCCTGGCTGGTAGCAGCCATGGGCACCTACACAACATGGCAGTCTTGGAAACGTGTATAAGGTACCTAACATGTACCGTAAGGGTTTAGGACCTAACTTCTCACTGCCTGGGCGCATTGTAGCAAAGCTACCGATGCTGTGTTATGGCGCTTCTCGTTGGCTGTCTATAGCACGTACATTTCAGCTGCAACTGTGGGAGAATATCATAAGATATATGTGGTTGACCGACATATGAAGAAACACTGTGTGTGTGTCTGCCTTGGCAACTAGACAGTGCAATTCAGTGAGGATAATTAGTGTATCGCTACGCGTTTTCCTAGTGGCACAAACAGCGGTGCACGAGCACAGTGTTGAGTTGCAGGCTTCACTTGTCATCATGGCACTTTCAAAGAGCGACCAGTGGACATTTTTATCCATCCACATGTCTCCGGGCGAGAGAGAGGACGCTCAACGGTGGGATAGTTTAGTCTACATCTACATCTACATCTACATCTACATGGGATACTCTGCAAATCACATTTAAGTGCCTGGCAGAGGGTTCATCGAACCACCTTTATACTATTTATCTCCCATTCCATTCTCGAATAAAGCGCGGGAAGAAAGAACACCTGAATCGCTACGTTCGAGCTCCGATTTCTCGTATTTTATTCTGATGATCATTTCTACCTATGTAGGTGGGAGTCAACAATATATTTTCGCATTCAGAGGAGAATGGCGGCGATTGTAGTTTCGTAAGTTTATGCGCGTTGTTGGTGTGTCTGTTTGCGGTGTGAGGTTTTCAAGTATATATGTGGGCTGGGGACAGATATGCAATTTGTTGTGACGCTACCAGTACCTATGGACAACGTTTGTCACTTCAGCGTATTTTATCGTTAAACGACAATGTGGACACATATCCTCGGAAGATACGGTTACAAGGGAATTATACACGTTATTTCATTATTTTATTGCTCTAGTTTGTTTCATAGTTGATTCTTTCAGAGATACCTGCACAAAAATTACTCTCAGGATGAAAGTTTATATTTAGAAACGAGTTAAACTATGAAATTGCTTGGTTGTAGTGAAACTGGCTCGTTGTAATTTGGGCGATTCAGAAGTTAGTTAAAAACACCAAAATTTGAGACTGAAAAAAAGGAAAGAAAAAAGAAAGAGAAGACATAAGAAAAAGACAAGAAAACAAATTGTCACGTTTGAGGTTATCGTATAAAAATTAGATTTGCGTCAGAATATTGTGCTATATAACTGTGGTTTGTTAATTAAAAAGATGTTCTGTTAGTACTATACTTTTAAAGCTGTGTTAAGACATGAGAACTTACTTTCGGATTTGAATATAAGGCGATCACAGTACACGATGGGGAATGCCAGCAGTTCGTTAGCTGAAGTAATTCAACTGCGTGAAAGTAAAATATTTTCATGAATTTTAACCTCAAAATCTCACTACATACTGAAATCATTTGTTTGGTAAAACTGATACTCATCGGTATCCTGTCTGTTAATTTCACAATACTGTCTATTTCGTGAATTGCAAATACAAAAGCATGACAGAAAGTATGTATAAAATTTTGCATCTCAAGGTTTTAATAAGTTACTCAAGACACTTTTAATTACGTAAAAACACAAAACAGTTATTAGTATGTGACTTCAGCTAAAGCATCTGAGCAGTACTGAGCATTATAATGGATCTGAACTTCAATCATCACTAAATTAAATTGGCTGCCTGTGCAAACTGAAACACTCTTTTGTCATGCAACTGTTACGCCGCAAACATTGTGACAGGCAAATGTGTTAAGATCTTGGTTTGCTCACTTTAGCAAGACGGAATAAGGTCAGCAACCGGTAGCAGAAAATGCTCACCCGCCTTGCGTGATGACGGCAGCCGCTGCGTCGGCAAGTTGGAAAGCCTACCGTCAGCGAACTGTGTATGAGTGAAATGGCTGTCAGACAGAGACGCAGCTAGTAAACATTTCATAACTACACGCAACTCTGTCACAAGAGTGAATAAGACCGCGAATGCGTCAGCGGTAAAGACACATCGGGCGAACACTGCACTTTCAAAGGGAACACATTCAAACCGTTTGCCGGCCGCGGTGGCCGAGGGGACTGAGGCGCTCCAGTCACGGTCTGCACGTCCACTACGGTCGGGGGTTCGAATCCCCCCTCGGGCATGGATATTTGTGCCGTCCTTAGTATTAGCTAGTTCATAAGTACTTTGTAAGTTTAGGGACTGATGACCCCGTAGTTAAGTCCCATAGACTCTACAAACATTTGAACATTCAAACCGTTTCATACGTCATAGCTTCAGCCAATTTTATGTAAAAATACTCCCACATTTAGAAATAGCAGTCACTTGGTTTTCTGGATCGACGATGCCCAGTCGTAAATTCAATGGTCTACTCGTTATGCTCAGTCTTTGTCACAAATTGCAGTATATACGGGTAGAGCTGTTAGAGGCAGCTAAGAGATAGAGTCTGGTCGGGGCCATACTTCACACTAAACATCATCTGGGAAGATGGTGGTCCGCTGTGCTGACGACTTCACACCTCTATGGTGGCTGCCTGAGGCCAGCGCAGTCTTCAGTGGTTGGTTACTGAAGGCCAATGTTCCTGTCGGCGAGTTAGCACTCTGGTGCTAATCCGGCCAGCCGGTGTCCCGAGTCGGGAACCAGCACGACATCCGACTTCCGAGGGGCCCCTGCGTGCATCCACTGGTCGCTGCATAGCCTGATGAAGGGACAGAGCACTTCACAATAACAGTATTGGCATCGCTTCCCGGCATCGCGGCGCGGCGCGGGCACTACTATCATACGAAACACCAAGATTGCAGCTCGAAGGCGACGCCACCTACTGCTCTAGCTTCTGTCGAGCTAGCGCCTTCATCAGACTTATGTATGTTACGGAATAAAATGTGTCAACTATAACTCTGTTTCACTAGCGTCCCTTGGCGCTCCACCAGGTTCCACGCCTCATCCTGACCTAAAGCTGGGAACACACCGCTCGGCCCCAGCACAACTAATTCATTTCGAAATCTGCAGTATTATGCCTTTCATTACAACACTCTACATTAGTTTTCTATGTACTCATTACGACGTGCGATGTAACACGATGACAACGTATCAAAACAATGAAACATAAATCATTTCATCCAAAATTTGTGAAATGGTGAATAAAACGCTACTAGTTACTAAAACAATATGATCTACGATTTGTAAACTTATTATGATCATTACTTAGATCCTCTCTTACAGACAAAACAAACAATATCTGCAACATCTCTACAATTACAGGACAGAATAATATTACATTTATCTCTAGTTATTCCCAGATCTGCAAATTCCATCTATAAGCAGTGTAATCTCATAAGAAATCCATTCAAAAGTATCCTCTCAAAATCGATGCTAATTATTAATACCACCTGCAGTACTTGGTAGGCCAATATCTATATTATGCGCACAACTACCCACTGTGAACAGCTACTGGAACAATGTAACTTCTTTGACTTTTACTGTTCAATCTTTGGGCATAAATTATGTTACGAACACTTATATTGCAAATGGAGCCAAAGAGTAAGCCCCTATTGAATACAGTGCTTTTATTCTGTAAATAGGTGGCTGAGCCGACATTTTAAACATCAAACTTTCCCAGGACAAGCTAGCACTAAGAACCAAACAAAAACGTAGCAGAATATATAAATTATAATACTTACATCGAAATAGTAGAAAAAGAGGAGGACGTTAGTAAGGCACGCGGGAATGGCCATGCTCGCTAAAGTGTCCAGCTTTGGTGTGCACGACTGCTGCCCGTCGGAGGTTCGAGACCTTCCTCTGGTGTGTGTGCGTGTGTGTGTGTGTTTGTGTGTGTGTGTGTGTGTGTGTGTGTGTGTGTTTTATTCTTAGCATAGGTTATTTGAAGTACTATGTATGTCTATGGACTGATAACAACTACAGTTCGGCCCTATAGCTTTATAAACATTTGAATATATGAAGTTATTGAAAAGAATGTGATTGATGTAACAGTACGTAATGAACTGATCAAATGTTCAAATGTCTGTAAATCTATCGGACCAAACTGCGTGGTCATCAGTCCGTAGCTTACAAACTACTTAAACCTAGATAAACTAACCTAAGGACAACACACACACACCCATGCCCCAGGGAGGACTCGAACCTCCACGGCGAGCAACCGCGCGTTCCGCAGCGAGACGCTTTAGACCGCTCGGCTACTCCACCGCGCCCGTAATGAACTGAGACAATAGCGAAAGGATTTAGTGGGAAGCAAGCACATATAATACAATGGAGATCCAAAGAAACTGGTACGGGAGTGCATATGCAAACATGAAGATACATGAACATTCAGAGGACTGCGCTGCAGTCGACAACGCCAATATAACACAACTGGTGTCCGGCTGTGGCGACATATCTGTTACTGCTACTACAATGGCAGATTATTACGATTTAAAAATATTCAGATGTTTTTAAATGTATGGGAATTTACAACTGAGGTTATCAGTTCTCATGCCTACAAGCTACTTAAACTTACATTAACTTACATTAACGTAAGGGAAAATCACATACCCCTGCCCGAGGGAGGACTCGAACCTCAGTCGGGGAGCAACTGCGCACTCCGCAGCAAGGCGCCTTAGAGCGCTCAGTTATTGCAGCCCGACTATCACGATTTAAGTGAGTTTGAACGTAGTGTTATAGTCAGCACACGTGAGATGGAACATACCATCTCCGAGGTAGTGATGAGGTGTGGATTTTCCCGTAAAACAGTTTTACGAGTGCACCGATAATATCGGGGATCCGCTAAAACTACAAATCTCCGGCATCGCTGCTGCCGGAGAAGATCCTGCAAGAACTGGACCAACGACGACTGAAGAGAGTTCATTCAACGTGACGGAAGGGCAACCCTTGCACAAATTGCTGCAGATATCAATGCAGGCTCATCAACAATTGTCAACGTGCGAAGCACTGAGCGAAAGATCATCAATTTAGGCTTTGAGGTGAAAGTCCACTAGTGTACCCATGCCGACTGCATGACGCAAAGCCTTAAACCTCGACTGAACCTGACAACATCGACATTGGAATTTTAATGACTGGAAACTTGTTGCCTCGTCTTACGACTCTCGTTCCAATTTATTGTATCGAGCGGATAAGCATCTATGGGTACCGTATGTAGACAACCTCATGAATCAATGGACCTTTCATGTCAGCATATAATGTTTAAAGCTGGTGGAGGATCTTTAATGGTGTGAGGCATGTGTAGTTGGAGCGATATGGCACCCCTGATACGTCTAGATACGACTCTGACAGATACCACGTACGTATTCATCTTGGTTTATTATCTGAATCCAGTCAAGTCCATTGTGCATCTCGACGGACTTGGACAATTACAGTAAGACAATGCGACGCCTCATACGTCCAGAATTACTACAGAGCGGTTTCAGAAACACTCTTCTGAATTTAAACACTACCAAACTACCAAAACATGAAGACTATTGAACATATCTGGGATGCCTTGCAACGTGATGTTCAGAAGAGATTTCCACGCCCTCGTTTTCCTACGGATTTATGGACATCCCTGCACGGTATATGGTGTAAATTCCCCCCAAAGCACCTCAGACGTTAGTCGAGACCATGCCATGTCGTGTTCCAGAACTCTTGCGTGTTCGTGGTGGGCCTTACTCGATACTAGACTGGTGTTCTAGTATCTTTGGTGATTCACTGTAGGTGGCGTTTACTGCGACGTATTGCGATCCTTGCCAAAACTTACCATGATAAAATTATTCCACCTGATACTTAACCCTTTATTGTATCGTTCTGCTAATCAACTAAATACAAACTTTATTCGTTACCTCTCAAACTGATAAGTCTTTTATCATATGTTCATTTTATAGTTGCTTGTATACATAATACTGCATATGCTAGAGGTGCATCCTAGCGAGTATAATTCACAGTGTGTTGCTCAAGCAGTTCAGCAGTTAGCAGCATGGAGTGACTGCTACTCCGCGTGTTATTTTACTTTAGTATTCCTCCTTTATCATGTAAAATTGGTAATCACATTCATCGGTTGCATTACGAAGAATTTTTAAAAGGAGTAGTAGCGTAATAGTGACAATTATTATTTCCCGAAAGTCATTAATACACTATGTTCTTGAACAACTATGAACGGATAATTGTTAATAGTATTTACTAATCGTTAGGACAAATGAACTAATCATAGTAATATTATAACTTCAAATAAAAGTCGTGCATTAATGAGTTAATACATAGAAGGACAACATTAAAATGTAATAATTCCAACACCAACGAAGGCAGATGCTGCTAGGTACACTGAACCATGGTTTCTGATAACTAACACGAAATATATATAGAAAGATTTAATTGATGTTATAAGCTGGCCAAAGAAAGGAGGTGGAGGGTTGATGCATATAGGAACACTCCAAGGATTAATGACTGTAAGACTTACCTCAAAAGATAAACTGAAGAAACAAAACCCACAAATTTAATGAAACAAACAAGTTAAAACGGATTATAGGTTGAAAAGTCGAAACAGGGCATGGCATGGGAACGAAAGTTCGTGGTTTATTCCCCATGTTATTTAATCTGGAATGGAAATCAGTAAAGTAAATGATTAAATTTTATGTGAAGTTCTTCTGTCCAGGAAGAAGAAATAAAGTCTTTCGATGAAAAATTTTCAAATATACTTACAATTAAATTATCAGCTCAGCAGGATGAGTAATGTCTTGAAAAGGGATCACAAGTTGATCTAAGTGAAATGAAATTGTTACTCGTCAGCAGAATGTGCACTGATATGTAAGTATCGAAGATACGAGATAATATAGTATGGGAGTTAAAGATGACAGCAGCTGCCGATAGTGTGCTCAGGAGCTCAGTCAGGAGCAATTGTCAGTGAAGGGTGAGATGTTGAGTTCTTCTTCCGGAAAGTATGTTATTAGCACATGTTCCTCTACAGAGCGAAAATGTCACTGCAGACGTGCCCCAGGCAATGGCTGTGACTTGTCTCCGAAATATCCTTTCTTCCAGGAGTGCTGGTGCTGAATGGTTCGAAGGAGGAATACTTTGCAGCTTGAAGGCAAGGAGGTGAGGAGGTGAGGTACTGGCGGAAATAAGGTTTTGAGAAGGAGGCTATAGGATTGCTCCTGGTATATCAGCTGAACATTACAATTAGCCAATCTCTTGAAAGATGAAGTTGTTGCGGTCTTCATTCCGGAGACTGGTTTGATGCAGCTCTCCAAGCTACTCTGTCAGCAAGCCTCTTCATCTCCACATAAGAACGGAAACCCATATCCACATGAATCTGCTTTCTGTAATCATTTCTTGGTCTACCTCTGCAACTTTTACAGTACACAATTCCCTTCAATGTTAATTTTACGATTCCTTGATGTCTAAGAATGTGTCCTAACAGTCGATCCCCTTCTTTTACCCAAGGTTTGCCAAAAATTCCTCCCTAATTCTCCTCTATACCGCATTATTAGTTCCGTGATGTACACATCTAATCTTCAGCATTCTTCTGTAGCATCACATTACAAAAGGCTCAATCCTCTTTCTGTCTGAACTATTTAACGCCCATGTTTCGCTCCGCTACAAGATACTACTCCGCACAAATGCCTTCAGAAAAGTCTTCCTCACACTTAAATTAATACTCGATGTTACCAAATTTCTTTTTTACAAAAAGACTTTTCTTCCCATTTCCACTCTGCATTTTATATCCTCTTTACTGCGACCATAATATGTTATTTTACTGCCCAAATGATAAAAATCATGTACCACCTGTATTGTTTTGCTGCCTAATCTGATTACTTCTGCATCGCCTGATTTTCTTAGACTGAATACCATTACCCTTGCTTTGCTCTCTTTAATGTTCATGTTATACGTTTCTTTCAACACACTGTCCATTCTGTTCAGTTCCTTTTTTAGGTGCTTTGCTGTCTCAGACAGAATTACAATATCATCGTCAAAACGAAATGTTTTTACTTCTTCACCCTGGACTTTTGCTTTCCCACACAGTTTGATCAATGTACAAATTGAATAACATTGTAGAAAGGCTAAAAACCTGTCTTACTCCCTTCCCAACCACTGCGTCATTTTCATGCCCTTATACTCTTACTACTTCTGTCTAGTTTGTGTAAAAATTGTAAATAAATGCGATTCCATGCTTTCCCGGCCTATATTGTAAGTAACATTACATTCCGTCTAACTTACCCCTGCTGATTTCATAATTTGAAGGAGTGTATTCCCGTCAGCACTGTCAAAAGCCACCTTCAAATCCACTAAGGCTAGAACTGTAGGTCTGCATTTCCTTAATCTATCTTCTAAGATAAGTCGTCATGTGAGTATTGCCTCACGTGTTCCTACATTTCTCCTTAATCCAAACTTATATTTCCAGCTTCTACCCGATTTTCCTTCCTTCTGTAAATAATTCATATTAAAATTTTGGAACCATAACTTATTAAACTGATGGTTCTGTAACACTTACAAACTACTTATGAACTACCTTATAATAAAGACAACACAAACATCCATGTCCGAGGGAGGATTCGAACCCCCGACGGGGAACGGCCTTGCGCATCGGAGCATAGCGCTTCAATGCGCTCGGCCATTCCGCCGCGGCGAGGATTAAGTGATGCGTTGAGTACTGACTGGTTTGGTAAACGCAACAGTGAGGCCGCGGCGGAGTGGCCGAGCGCATTGCGGCGATATGTTCCGATGCGCGAGGCCGTTCCCCGTCGGGGATTCCAATCCCCCCTCGGGAATGAACGTTTGTGTCGTCTTTAGTATAAGATAGTTCATAAGTAGTTTGTAAGCTTAGGGACTGATGACCCCGCAGTTAAGTCCCCTAAGCTTAACAAACATTTGAAATTTTGCAAAAGTGAGTTATCTGTTGATGACTGGAGATGGCATGGGAAAATTACGAACTCATTCTTACCACACTGGTGGACCAAAGAGAAATTTGAAATAGCAAGGGTGCTGAAATGGAGAATGTCAGAAAGAAGGGGCGAAGAGGGTACTTCGTGATTTATTTTGGGGTATGGCAACATAGAGTGATGACCAGAAAGTTGGTGTTCTGTTGATACGAAAAAAGGGGAGAGAAATGGAAAATTATTTTTCACAAAGTAGTACATTACATTACAGACACATAAAATCTGTTCATGGTGGGAGAATGAGAGTGGAACATGAGGAACTGGAGGATATAAAAACAGACTGTGATTAACAAAAAAGACTGTTGTGATGTAAGTTCAAATGATGATACTGCATTTAAGTGTAAGTCTTAGGAAGTCATTATTGAAGTATTAACCTGTTTTTAGTGTTATATGCAGGTAGAATGTGGGGTTTATATCGCACAAGAAAATATAATATTCAAAATGTTTTGCTGCTGAATAATATTGATAATTATATGGGCATATCAAATACAGCGATACTGTATTTAATCGGGTGGAATAGAACTTCGAAGAACAACTAGACAGGAGCTTGTGATGGGTCTGAAGGGATATTTTAGTCGTTAATGGAGGAGCGTTTGTGTGCGTGAGGCAAAGGGGTGGGAGGGGGAAGGTAATTAACGAAAGACTAAGTTGCATAAGACAGATTATCTTGGAGAGTTACTTCAAACCAGTCTTCGACTTATGCTTGCAACAATACGAACACTGAAATCACTTAATTATAGGCATTAGTGAAATGGTGTGTATTGCGTTTTCCCAGGTTCAGTCGGTTCGGTAATTACAATCTCGCTGAAAATTCGATGCAAATTAGCGTACATGGTGTAATGGTAAAAAACTATTTATGGTAGTGGTATCGCAACTGTAAAGAAGTGAAATTTCTGTCCTATCGTGAAGCATACCGCTGGACAGTGGCTTGATTTGGAATGATGATTTCAGATGGACAATAACCTCTGATTTCGGGCAGACATGTCGCAACAACCTAGAAACCAGAGCGAGACCGTCATCGCCTTGAAAGCTGTCAATTGTCGCCAATGACGGATGGCATTACTAAACTAGGGCACGCCGGACATCGCCCCGTGTGGTCAGCGTCAGTGACACCCAGAATGTTCCAAACCAAATGTTTGTGGTTGCGTCAACTATGGACTCAGCAGGGAAGGAGCATATTTAAGCACACCATATCAGCTGGGATCATGTGGCGCGCAATGCAGTAACCAGCGACTGACGCAGCACTCCCGCCCTTGTCAGACCGGGTTGAACGACACCGGCAGCGAACATCGTGTCCGGAGTACACCGCCGCCGTGGCACAGCCGTGCCGCCCGACACCACAGCCGAGCATCAAACTCCGGTCCACGGGACCGCCGGCGCGCCCCAGACAGTGAGGCGCCACAGGCAGGTCATTCCCAGAGGGGGTCAATGCTTCGCGGAGGACGCCTACGGCCAAGTAACGTCTTCCATGCTCACCCCGGTGGATTAATGGGGAGAGCGAGGGGTTCGGAGCAGCGCCACGCAGCGAGTGGTGGACGCGCCCTGCTAGCTGGTGTCTTCGCCGTAAGGCTTTGTTCATAGCCGGCGGTTCCTCCGCGGCTGAGGAATCGCGGCGGCTTTTGCAGTGCGCTGTTTCTCATAAGGCAGCGTGGGACCTGTTTACAACCTCCGCGGCTGTGCGGGCTGCAGTGGTGTCTGCTTACACGGCGGTTTACGCGGCTGTTCGGTGCGCGCGGCGGAACCGCGCCATATTGCAGTGCGCCCATTGTCTGGCAGCCAGGTGGGAACAGGGCCGTCAAGGTCAAAAGGCTAGTCTACACGACGACACTAGGTTTCATGAAACTGCGCGAAATGGCCAGTGCGCATGCGCGGCGGGCGTTCGCGCAACTCGTTGGCGAAACTAAACAGTTTCGGCACCTTCCGACTTTGGCGAAACTGATTGCGCGTGTTTTTAGGTTAGGTTATGACCAATACAGAACTAAATGCAACATAAATGGGGGAACGGGAGAAATAATTCGGTTTGTGAACATTATGCGTTGCGTAGGTGTTTGTGCGATTTTAACGGCGTGTTAGTGGTGTTCTGGCAATTATTTGTGAAATTAAATATTGATGGGTTGACGATTAGTGAATTGCAGACTAAAATACATCCAATTTGAAATACCTATACAAACGAAGTATGGCATTTATGGACTTCGGAACACAGTAGAAATACTCAAAGACGAATATCTACTTGATAAGAAACGTAATTCAATTTGTAATTTCAGTTCTGGTAACTATGCTTCACACATAACGGTAACTTGTTTCTTTATTGGATTACTAACTCTGTTAAAAATGAACGTTAACTGTTCTGGTGACATTCTAAGTTGATTAAAATAACTTCTAGGGTCTTCAATCACAATTTCTTTCAGCAAGGTCGCTGAGCAACAGAGCTGACGTCTTTTTTTAATCCAGTCACAAACCCAAACACGTTTCTTATTCTTTTTATGTTTAGTCTGATGCAGCGACTTCACACAGACAAGCAATAGATTCCCCACAACTCGTAAACCTATCAAAACTATCATTTTACGGCGACTACGGCACTCACAAAACAACGAAACTGAAGTGTATGGTATTAGCGCCGTGTCTACAGACATACACGAAACCAGTTGCGTGTAATTCATTTCATGCAACGAGTTTCGCAACCTAGTGTCATCGTGTAGACTAGCCTTAAAGGCTAGTTTACACGACGACACTACGTTTCACGAAACTGCGCTACTGGCCAGTGCGCTTGCGCGGCAGGCGTTCGCGCAACTCGTTGCTGAAACTAAACAGTTTCGGCACCTTCCAACTTTGGCGAAACTGATTACGCGTGTTTTTTAGGTTAGGTGATAACCAATACAGAACAAAACACAACATTAAGGGGGGAAAGGAAGAAATAGTTTGGTTTTTAGACATATATGCGATGCATAGGTGCTTGTGCGATTTTAACGATGAAAATTTCAGGAATAAGCAGCGGCGTGTTAGTGCTCTTGAAGCAATTATTCGTAAATTAAATATTTATGGGTTGGCGATTAGTGAATTGCAGACTAAAGTACATTAAATTCCAAATACCTATACTAACGAACTATGGCAATTGTGGATTTGGGAACACGGTACAGGTACTGTAGAGATGAATATCTATTTGACAAGAAACGTAATGCAATTTGTAATTTCAGCTCTGGTAACAACGCTTCACGCATAACGGTATCTTGTTTCTTTATTGCATTACTAACTATGTTTAAAAGGAACGTAAACTGCTCTGGTGACATTCTGAGTTGATTAAAATAAGTCATAGGGTCTTCGATCACAATTTCTTTAGCAAGGTCGCTAACCAACCGAGCTGACGTCTTCTTTTAATCCAGTCACTAACCCAAACACGTTTCTTATACTTTTTATGTTTAGTCTTATGCAGCGACTTCACTCAGAGAAGCGATAGCTCCGCCCTAACTCTTACCGTTACCAAAACTCTCATTCTACGGCGACTATGGCAATCACAAAACAACGAAACTGAAGTGTATAGTATTGGCACCGTGTCTACAGACACACACGAAACCAGTTGCGTGCAATTCATTTCATGAAACGAGTGTCGCAACCTGGTGTCATCGTGTACACTAGCCTTAACTGTTGCGTGAGTGACAAGCGGTGCCTCCGCTAAATCATAGCGGTTGCTCCGCCGCGGAGGAACCGCGGGCTATAAAAACAGCCTTAGCGAGTAATCCGAGCAGCAAGGCTTTGCGTGTCTTGCAGTTCTACTACCGGCAGCGCGTTTCTTACGCCCCGCCACTGCCAGCAACGCCAGGATAATTCTCCAGTAAAATAACAACTACAGTCTACTGTCAAATGAATAAATTGTTCCTTTCAGGCACCGCTGTTTCCATCAAAGACGCCCTTCGCCATTCAACTCCCATTTCGTTACACTGGACTCAGAAGTGGTTGCACTGGTGTACATCATGTTACACAGGTGTCGAAAGATTCTGGGGCACTGGTGCCGGACCGAGCGAGGTGGCGCAGTGGTAAGACACTGGAGTCGCATTAGGGAGGATGGCGGTTCAATGCCACCTCCATTCATCCAGATTTACGTTTTCCGTGATTTCCCTAATCCACTCCAGGCAAATGCTGTGATGGTTCCTTTCAAAGGGTAAGGCCGATTTCCTCCCACATCCTTCTCTAAATATCCGAGCTTAAGTCCCGTCTCTAATTATCACACTGTCGATGGGACGTTAAATCCTAAGCTCCTTTCCTCCTTCTACTGGTGCCTCTCCGTCGGGTAATGGAGGAAACGGGATAAGTGTTAATGGGCTGCTGGAAGATGACGACCATCAGCAGAATTGTATCCTTTCATTTGAGTGACTAGTTTCTTCCGCTTCAAGCGTGGAGGAGAATAAGGTGTCGACTCAAGATGCAGTTGACCATTCGTTAAATTTGCTGAGTCAGCTGCAGCCTCAGCTTGATGTGATTAGGCGTGCGAGTAGGGTAGAGTCGTCTCCGAGTGTTGTATCGGTAGATACCACTGTCGCAACATGGTGACCCCATCTTCAGGAAAATCGGGGAAAGATGGTTTTACTTTTTTTCACAACTTAGGTACAGCCTCCAGATTAGGGAACTGGTAAAAAGAACATACAATGAATATAGATAAGCTGAAACTGACAAGGGGGTAAGGATATTTTATATTCGTCATGGGAATATACTAGAAGCTAGGTCCTTTGACAGGGTTTAATAGAAAAGTTCCGACAAAATAACGCTTGAAGGTATTGTCTGGAGGAGCTTAATAGTATTCACTAAAAACAGGTTGAATCAATTGAAATCTTCGTGGATAGGATTAGAAAGTTAAATGTTGTACCTATGAGCCAACGATCGATGGCCATGCAAACTCAGTTATTCTGAGTGAGGCAGAGGAAAGGGCTCATGATGAATTCCTGGGGAAATGCCGGAAATGTCAACTAGGGTTAGGATAGAGTTTTCAAAAGGGCATTAGACATTGCATTGGCGTTAGAGGAAGTTGTTTCTATTGCTATGTCACAGGAACAGAAACATGATTTAATACTGATATGATATGTTTTAGGTGTGGCCGTAAGGGACATGTGAGCCGGCCGCGGTGGCCGAGGGGACTGAGACGCTCCAGTCACGATCTGCACGGCCACTAAGGTCGGGGGTTCGAATCCCCCCTCGGGCATGAATATTTGTGCCGTCCTTAGTCTTAGCTAGTTCATAAGTAGTTTGTAAGCTAAGGGACTGATGACCCCGTAGTTAAGTCCTATAAGTTCTACAAACATCTGAACATTTTTAAGGGACATGTGAGACGAGAGTACAAGGTGGTTAAGTGTAGACGTTGTGGGATGTTTGCTCACTTGTAGTGTGATTGCAGAAGCAATAATTGGTGAAAACAAAGCAATTGAGCGGGTTGTCCACTGTGAAGCGCTCCCAATTTATATTAACACTTGTGCAAAATCAGTAGCAGATGTTTTTCTGACCGAACATATAGGAAAGAAACTCTGTACATTTTCACTGAATTTTGGTTCCCAGGTATCAGTGGCGGGTAGGCGCATACTCTGAAAAAAAAAACGCTAAAATCACCATGCTGGACGCTAAATGGCGTAGGTGGCGGAAATTTTAGTTTCCATTGAGGTGGTTCGCAGCAGTTACATCACTCTTGGATTAGAATTCCTGCTTGCACATCACGTTGACTTAGAACAGCGTGCAGTGGAACTAGAAATGACATTGTTTTGTCTGCGCTGCACTGTCGGAATACCACAAAAGTCGCAAGAGTTGCCCATGGAGTAATAGATAACTTAAAGTCAAGTGGAACCCTTGGCAGAAAATGACAGGCTGGACCCAACGGGATGGTTTGAATGAGGTAGCTTAGCCTAACCTCAAATCTGCCAAAAATCTCTCAAGAAACATAAAATCCTGTAAAGAAACTATTTAAACACATATATACACTTCTATGCACAGAGCTACCTAGAGCACGAAAAATACCGCGCAGGCGTCGCCAGATGAGCGGT
This sequence comes from Locusta migratoria, assembly GCA_026315105.1. NCBI lineage: Eukaryota > Metazoa > Arthropoda > Insecta > Orthoptera > Acrididae > Locusta > Locusta migratoria. The sequence continues at coordinate 165,809,320 of CM048755.1, read as the reverse complement.
CACCTGTTTTTGCTTGTACTACTACTCTGTAAGGTGAACTTTCCGCTCTTTGTTTCTCTTTCTCATTGTTCTTTTCTCCAGTAATAGGTCAATTAGATAAGAAATATTTCTTGTATCTGTCAGTCGCCTAGGTTCGCTATGTGTAGGGTATTTGTTTCTCTAACGTATTAATAAATGTCCCAATGTTTATTGTACGGTTTCCACATCAACCTCTACACCAACACGACAGAATTTATAATCGATTGCGCAACGGATACCTACTTGGAACCAGAACCCAGTCGCCTGTCGGATACTTTATTTACTGCTACTTTAATGATCACTGAAATTAAATTACAGAATTCTTATCTCAACCGAATTTACTTGGATAGTTGTTCTTTCCTTCACCATTCCTTAAACATAATATGGAGGGGATAACTGGGTTGTTAAATTATGAAAAAGGGAGCGATTTTAAAACATATTTGAACATTTATTCCTACTAGTGCATTGGTTTAGCATCTCAAAAAGAACGCAACTAACAACTTTTTTCGATTACTTCAAATCCTATCTGGTCTTCTAAATCCTTCCCTTGATTTGTTTACTCTTACGTATTAGGTAGATAGAATGTAGGCAGGTGGAAAAAGGAACACTGATCGTACACACACACATCCTGCTTCATTCTCGTTAGCTCAATGTGTTTACTCCCACATGCATATAAATTACGAAATGTTACGAGAATCGGCAGAGAGCAGCAATATCACTAAGAATGCGCGTAAACGCAGTAAAAATTTATCATATTAGTTAAATAACCAAGCAGATGAAAACTGAACTCTGAACAACGATCTTTAACCTTGTATAAACGGCCAAAATATTTTACTGAAGCTAAAACACCCAAAAAAAGTACATCCAAAGAGTTAGCACTATAACCTCTGAGCACATAATAATCATAACTAATGACGTTAAGCAGGCTCACTATTATTCGTAACGAACTTTATTCTATTGCCACGTGGAGCCTGAATCAATACCCACATTTGGAAAAAGAGTTCATCATTTTCGAAGAACCGAAAACTAAAATCATACTATTTGAAGAAATGCACATTTTTGTGTTTCTAATGTGAAAACCCCAGCAATTAATTTACACAGTCTTAACCATATTGAATGCGGCGACGTTGTTATATAACATTATCCCCATGGTTTCTTACTAAAAGATTCAATAAAAAGACATAGATCAGAAGGGTACTTTGTATCGTGGCAGGCTCCAAATTCAAATACCAAATCGCCACAGTATTCGTAACAAAAGAGCTAATGTTTCCCAGGAATTCATTACAAACCGATAGTAATTGATGATCTGATTTAATCTTTTCAAAGTAAATACAAAGTTAATACAAATTTTCACCAATTCTTCACATTTACCTCAGAGCTACTTGTATCCTCTTCAGTCAACTTTCAGACCAACTCTGCCATACATGGCCGATCACTTGCTCAACTGTCTTTATCCTTCAACTTGCCTAATAGCCACGCTCTCATTGGCCAACGCCAACTCGGGCCACCTACCAACCTATTTTCTTCAAAATTCAAATTTTAAAATGTTTGTTAAGCTTATGGGACTTAACTACGGGGTCATCAGTCCCTAAACTTACAAACTACTTACGAACTAGGACGGCACAAATATCCATGCCCGAGGGGGGATTCGAACCCCCGATGGTAGTGGCCGTGCAGACCGTGACTGGAGCGCCTCTGTCCCCTCGGCCACCGCGGCCGGCTATTTTCTTTCCTGCGACTGCCTGCTATCGACTTAGCTCACTTGACCTTACACACAGACCGGCTACTACGGCTCTAACTACGAATATTAACGCAGGTTACCGAACTGCTACGAAGCCGACGATTCGGGATCAGGTCGAAACTCTCCCTATGTGTATATCATGATTTTATTATTACAACTCAGCCGTTTTTATTTCAAATCAACAGCACGCTGAATAATTATCAAAAACACATCGATCTTAGGACAATTAATTATAATCTGGTGTCTGAAAGTAGCACATTAGAAAATAACACTTACTAGTCACAAGAAAAACTTGGATCGCAATGTTAATCTATCCGCTGTAGTGTATTGGTTGACGCGTTGGATTTTGAAGTAAATACACGTGGGCGGTGGTTCGTGACCAGCACCAACAATTTTTTTTTTTTCGCTTTCGATCCAAAATGTTTTTAGAGCACTATTATTTATTAAACAAAGCTAAGTTGTGTGATATTGAGACTAGAGCACATATAAGAGCCCTCTCTCTGAAATATGTGTTTGTTCTATTACGTGAACACACCATGAAATATGTACCAAACCATTGAAAACAGCCGGCCGCGGTGGCCTAGGGGTCTGAGGCGCTACAGTCACGGTCTACACGGTCACTACGATTGGGGGTTCGAATCCCCCCTCGGGCATGGATATTTGTGCCGTCCTTAGTGTTAGTTAGTTCATAAGTAGTTTGTAAGTTTAGGGACTGATGACCCCCTAGTTAAGTCCCATAAGCTATACAAACATTTGAATTTAAACATTGCAAACAGGCACAGGCACAGGCACGTAAACTGAGGAGATATTGTGATAATGAATACTGTTCAAATGTTCGTAGAGCTTATGGGACTTAACTACGGGGTCATCAGTCCCTAAACTTACAAACTACTTACGAACTAGCTTATACTAAGGACGGCACAAATATCCATGTCGGAGGGGGGATTCGAACCCCCGACCGTAGTGGCCGTGCAGACTGTGACTGGCGCGCCGCAGTGAGCTTGGCCACCGCGGCCGGCGATGAATACAGTAAAGAAAGTGCTGATACTAGTATTATCACATACAGATTAATTACTATATTTCTGTGGTAACTGTTGCCTAATGATACCGAAGTGTATACACTGCAAAAAACTGTGTTAGTTCTTTCTTTCTCTTTCTCTCTCTCTCTCTTATCCCTCTTTCTTTTTCTTTGCAATACGTTGAAAGTAGCCAATGTATCTGATAAAATCTGTTTCTTTGGCATTGTATGCATACACATTTTTAATGTAGATTTACCTTTTCTGTACTTTAAGTATTACTGTATTCATGTTACTTCATCCTGCGCTACAATAAATTGCAAACGTTACAGAGTATTCTTTTATAGCTACAACAACAACAGAATAATAATTCCATAGAACTCTAGTACTACATACGAAATTAGGCTTAGTAGTATCATCACTCCCTTACAATAGTCATTGTTACAGTCTCTACCCACTTTCTGTGCACGGGCATCAGTAGACCATGTTTCCAATTCGTTGCAATGTAAATTAAAGTGAGAGAAAAAATTGTACGTGCTTGGTTGCGAAACACCGCCCATGCAAAGTTATTTCATTATGTAATACGCTATCCACTGCGCTATGGTGCACAGGTCGCTGTGGCTACTACAAACTCTCCTGTCAGTAAAGGCTAATATTCTTCGCTAATGTGCCACATTCAACAGCAGATTATAATTAATCGTACTAAGAACGACGTGTTTTGACAATTCTTCAGTGCGGCCGGCCGCGGTGACCGAGGGGACTGAGGCGCTCCAGTCACGGTCTGCACGGCCACTACGGTCGGGGGTTCGAATCCCCCTTCGGGCATGGATATTTGTGCCGTCCTTAGTGTTAGCTATTTCATAAGTAGTTTGTAAGTTTAGGGACTGATTACCCCGTAGTTAAGTCACATAGACTCTACGAACATTTCTTCAGTGCGCTGTTGCTTTGAAATAATAAGAAAGTCATCATATACACAAAGCAAGATGGTGTATGCCAGGGAAAGTTTCCACCCGATCGTGAATTGTATGTCCTCTCCTGGAGTACTGTTGCCCAGTGTAGGGCTCTCACCACGTGGGACTAACGGAACACATTGAGAAGGTTCAGAGAAGGGCAGCTCGTTTTGTTTTATCACGAAAAAATGTTCAAATGTTTGTTGAGTCTATGGGACTTAACTACGGGGTCATCAGTCCCTAAACTTACAAACTACTTATGAACTACTTAATACTAAGGACGGCACAAATATCCATGCCCGAGGGGGGATTCGAACCCCCGACCGTAGTGACCGTGCAGACCGTGACTGGAGCGCCTCAGTCCCCTCTGCCACCGCGGCCGGCGTTTTATCACGTTACAGGGGGGAAAGCGTCACGGAAATGTTGTACGATTTGAGGTAGAATACATTAAAAGAACGACGTTATACCTTGCGGCGAGTTCTATTTGCGAAATTTCAATCAGATCGAAAACGGAACGATTTAGGCCTTCTTTCTTCCCGCGCGTTATTAGAGAGTGGAACGGTAGAGAAAAGTTATGAAAGTGGTTAATGAACCGTCTGCCAGGCACTTAAATGTGATTTGCAGTGTATCTGTGTAGATGTAGAATAATTGTCGGCTTCGTTGCAGTTCGGTAGCCTTCGTTAATATTTGGAGGTGAAGCCGTAGTAGCCTGTCTGTGTGTAAGGTCAAGTCTTCGACCTCCGAAACTCAAAGGAACACCTCTTCAGATCGCCGC